>CM060438.1:88880229-91280229 GCA_030545235.1 Helianthus tuberosus | reverse complement strand
GGAACAAATTGGACACACTATGGAAGTCTATATAGATGACATGGTGGTTAAGTCTAAGAAAGCTGAGGATCACCTTAGAGACTTGGAGGAAGCATTCAATATCCTTGATAAGTTTAATATGAAACTAAATCCTTCCAAGTGTCACTTTGGTGTTAAAGCAGGTAAATTCCTAGGCTATATGGTGATAAAAAGAGGCATTGAAGCAAGTCCAGAGCAAATTAAGGCTATTGTGAATATCAAATCTCCTGCCAATGCCAAGGATATGCAAAGATTGACAGGCAGGATCGCAACCTTGAACAGGTTCATATCCAAGTCATCAGAAAAATGCAAGGAATTCTATGACATTTTGAGAAAGAACAAGAAATTTGAATGGACTAAAAAGCATGAAAATGCTCTCAAAGCTCTTAAGGATTACCTATCCTTAGCTCCTGCCTTGATGAAACTAGAAAAAGGGGATATATTATCCTTATATTTGGCGGTATCCTCCAAAGCAGTAAGTGCAGTCCTTGTTAAGGATCACCAAGGTACACAACATCCTGTTTATTATGTAAGTAAGAGTTTGCTTGATGCTGAATCCAGGTATTCACATTTAGAAAAACTTATCCTTGCATTAATTATGGCATCTACTAAATTAAGACATTATTTTGAAACTCATGCCATTATTGTCAAGACTAATTTTCCAATTAAGAATGTTCTCAGGAAACCTGAAATGTCAGGAAGGATGGCTAAATGGGCAGTGAAGCTTAGTGCTTATGATATAAGATATGAACCTAGAACTGCCATTAAATCCTAAGCCTTAGCAGACTTTGTGGCAGATTTCAGTAGTGACTTGCAAAGGGAAGCGGAGTTAGAAGTTCAACAGCTTGAAGAAACTAAGGATCCTTGGATACTTTTCACTGATGGAGCCTCTAATGTCAAAGGAACAGGACTTGGAATACTACTAAAATCTCCACAGGGGGACATAATACCCCACTCCATAGCTTGTGAGTTTCAAACTACTAATAATGAGGCTGAATATGAGGCCTTGATAGCTGGTTTGCAAATTGCCAAGCATATGAGGATCACGTATCTTGAGGTACATGTAGATTCATTGTTAATTACTAATCACTTTAATGGATCCTATGCTATTAAAGGTGAAAAGCTAATCAAATATTTAGAGATAGTCAAAGAATTGGCACTCACTTTTGTTTCCTTTAGTTTGACACAGGTATCCAGGGAAGAGAATGCAGAAGCTGACGCATTGGCCAATCTAGGATTATCCTTAAAGATTCCAGAGGATATCAGGATCCCTATTATCCACATCCTAACTCCCGCTATTGAGGATCATGTAGCTATGGAGATAGGAGAAGATTCTGCAATCATCCCTAGTGATGATACACAATCTCATTCAGGATCATGGATCCTTCCAATCATGAGATATATACAACATGGAGTGATTCCTACAGGAGAAAACCCAGGGCTTTCAAAATCAAGGTATCTCAATTCACAATGTTGAATAACATGTTATATAAACGATCTCTTGCAGGACCATATCTAAGATGCATTGAGGATCCTGAAATCCAAGAAGTCCTAAAGGATTTTCATGAAGGAGATTGTGGAAACCACACTGGGGGCAGGGCATTATTCTCAAGGATCCTAAGGACAGGATACTATTGGCCTACTATGAAGAAGGATGCTGTGGATTATGCAAGAAAGTGTGATCCTTGTCAGAGACATAGTAATATCCTTCACCAACCAGCAGAGCTCTTACATCCTATATCCTCTTCTTGGCCATTTATGAGATGGGGAATGGATATAGTTGGTAAACTTCCGAAGGCACCTGGTGGAAAAGTATTCATGCTTGCTATGACTGATTACTTCTCCAAATGGATAGAGGCTGAAGCCTTTGCTCAAGTCAGAGAAAAGGAAGTGATATCCTTTATTAAAAGAAATATTATTACTAGATTTGGTATTCCTTCTGAAATTGTTTGTGATAATGGATCCCAATTTATTGGGAGTAGAACTACTAACTTTTGTGACAGCTGGGGGATTAAGATGATAACATCAACACCAGTCCACCCACAAGCTAATGGTCAGGCAGAATCATCCAACAAGATCATCATCAACAATTTGAAGAAGAAGCTTGGATCCAAGAAAGGAAAGTGGGCAGAAGAACTACCTTTTGTATTATGGGCTGATAGGACAACTCCCAAGAATGCTACTGGTCAAACTCCATTTTCTTTGGTATTTGGAGCAGAATCAGTGATCCCTACAGAAATGGTGGTTCCTACTGCAAGAACAAGCATCCGTGATCCTGAAGAGAATGCTGAAAACTTGGTTCAAGACTTGGATACTATAGAAGAACTCAGGGATTTGGCAAGGATAAGGATGGCTAGTTATCAACAAAGGATGGCTGGAGCCTACAATAAGAATGTCAGGATCAGGAAGTTCCAAGTTGGTGATATGGTATTAAGGAAAGCATTCCAGAATACCACAAATCCTGCTGATGGAAAATTGGCACCAAAGTGGGAAGGCCCCTACCTGATTGAAGCTGAGGCTGGAAAGGGGGCATATCGATTGCTAACAATGGAAGGTGATTTGCTACCAAGAGCTTGGAATGTTGTCCACCTGAAGAAATACTTCATGTGAGAAGGATTTGTGATCCTTAGCAATATTCATGATCCACATCCTTGAAGGATCCTTAGAGGATGGATGATCCTCATTTTGGTAATGATCTAATCTCAAACTATTTCATTCTTTAATTATCCTATATACAAGGAAAAGGATCCTGGATCCTTTATCCTCCTTTCACTTGATTATGAGTTTTGCAGAAGGTTCATGTATCCTTAACGAAGGATTGAGTATCCACAGAAGTCTCCAGTTATTTAGGCTTGTCCCCAGGTTTTTGGGCTTGACCCCAGTTATTTGGGCTTGACCCCAGTTATTTGGGCCTGTTCCCAGTATCGCCAGTAGCGCACGATGATCCTAGTACAGTTCATGGCAATGGGATCAGTACCTGCTTTAGGGGCTGACAATTTCATTGTACTGGCTGTATCCGGGATCCTACGTATAATGGTAGACGTACCATACATCTATTCCTAAGGTTTCTAACGTTTTCACGTTAGCTAAGGTTTTGGCATTTTCATGTCACTAAGTTTGGATAGTCGCCAGTGAGCGTCGTACTCCAGTTTACACAAGATCCTTTGGGCTTGTCCCCAGTTTTTTGGGCTTATCCCCAGCTTTTTTGGGCTTGTCCCCAGTTTTTTGGGCTAGTCCCCAGTTTTTTGGGCTTGTCCCCAGTATATTGGGCTTGTCCCCAGAATTGTTGGGCTTGTCCCCAGTTGCTAACTTTTCTCTTATATTGGCTTAGTCCCAAGTTATGTTCCATTTCAGGTTTTTGAAGTTAAACAGCTAAGGATCCTTGATCCTTACCTTTTACTAAGGTTTGTCTTTTGGTTATCCTGATTGTAAATGTTAAAGGTTTAGGATCCTAACTTGGATTCTCAGGTATGATCCTTGATCATTTTAATTTTATTCACTATTTATATAAGTGACCCTTATCCTTTGACAACAGGACACATGATCCTTGAACTATACTGCTTTTTTGAATTGATCAATTATAGGATATTTGATCATTGATCATATCCTAAAACTTTTTGACATGATTTATTAAACCTTTATTCTTTACTTATGAATTCAAAGAAAGTATATAATAACAGTTGAAAAATGAAGAATTCACAAGAATAACAACACAAGAAATAGCCAAAAGATTAAAGTTTTATTTATTCACAAAATGTTAAACCCTTAAAGGTTGTGAAAATTGCCAACCCAAGTTTCTACCAGCAAACCGTGGCCGTCCACTTGGGTTGGCAAAGGGTGTCCATTGTTAACAGGTCTTAAAAGTGCAGGAAATAAGAGATGGCAGGATAACAAGTGGTTTCATCCCCCAAACAGAGGATCCCTCCACCACCTATTATCCTACCTATTGTTCAAAGGATCCATGATCCTCAACCATAATAGCTATTGTTTAGTTATTACAGACCATCATTGTTTGAAATAAAAACATCATAACCAAAAAACCACTACCAAATCCTAAAAAATGGGCTCCGGCCGCGTCTAGAAATATCCATCATCGCCCATTCCTGCAGCTCACACCTTGGCTGCATCACCACCAGCATCAGCACCACCAGCTTGATCCTTCCCGCTGCCACTTGCCTCAATCGCCAAGACCTTGGTAGCCTCCTCCTCCTCATCTAGCTCAGCCAGCTTCGCCTTCCAGCCCTCCTTGTCCCAAGTGGTCCTGTCGAAGTCAGGATCCTCAGCCTCCTGGGCCATTTGCAGCTTGATTTTGTACATGGTGATGGCAACAGAGACTTTAGCATCCTCCAGCACCTCATGCTTCTCATGATCAGCATTTATCTGGGCCATGACCACCTGCTGCTTTGCCAGAGTGAGATCTTTCTCGAGGGAGGAAATGGTTTGATCCTTGGCCATGAAGATCTTTTGGAACTCCAGATGCTTCTGCTCAGCCTCTTCAACATATGCATCAAACAACATTTCGATCTCAGCGAATTTCTGCAAAAAAGACAAGGTAAAGTTCAGGATCCGTGATCCTCAAGTGGGCAGGATAATGAAGCAAGGTTGGTGATCCTTACATCGGCAAAGTATTCCTGAAACTGGTGGCGGATAAGAGGCAAGCCTTCCAGGTCATCAGCCTCGGTAGCCTTCCTTTTCTTTCCTCCTTTACCCTTGGAGGTAGTGGGCTTTGGCACTGGAACGATGGGGCTGGCAGCAGTTTTCTTCTTCCCGGAGCGGGCAGTGATAGTCTCAAGATCTCTGACACTGAAGCGAGTGGCTGACCTTGAGGATTTTACAGCGCCTACCAATCCAAAACAACAGATAAGTATTCTTGTTTTATTTTCATTTAAACATTTAATTATATACAAACTCGGATACTTACTTGACATTGTGACTGAGCCTGAGGATACTTCTTGAGAATCCTTGGTGTTTGCTTGAAATGATCTTGCTGCAGGATCAAGATTCCAGAAAGCGGTGATCCTCTCTTTCGTTGTGGATGATGGAATGATATGGGAAACAGAGATAGCTGCAAAATAGAAACAAAAGGGGTCAGTTATCCTCACAAGAACTGGGTTATCCTATGATCCTTCTATAAGGATCCTCTATCCTACCATGAGTGGTCCACTTTAAGGGGAGATCCTTCCCATCCGGGATAGAATCCCTCCTAACGAAGAAAAAACGCTTCTTCCAGTTGGTGTCATTTGTGATGGTCTTGAGAATTGGGTGTTCTTCACCGGGTTTGTGTTTGAATAAAAAGCGGTGTGAACCATGGCTCACAAGGTTGTACAGTTCAGCAAGTTCCGACATCCCCAACTCTATGCCTTCTTGCTCGATGATTCTCTCTAAGGTATATAAAACCCTCCACATCATAGGCATTGCCTGAACATAGCACATGCCGGTGAGAGAAAAGAAGGATTCGGTGAAAGCAGGGAAAGGATAGGAGTATCCTATCAGAAATGGGGTGGCCGGAAAAGCAACCCAAGTTGTAGAAACGAAGTCACTCAAGGCGGTAGGGTCGAAAGGTTTAAAGACAGTGTTCGCCGGAAAGCAATGACGAATCTTGTCGATCTCAGGATCAGTAAAGCAGCAGCGTTCCTTCGGAGAATCTTTGATGATTCCTTGGCTTTTTAGAGGGCTATCCTTTTGGTGATCCTTAGCCGGTGAAGATCTTAACATCATCTTGGTCATGGATGATGGTGAAGAAAGAAGGAACAGAGTAAGAAGGTGAAGAGAGAAAGGAGAGAGAAGTACCTGTTTGATCTTCGAATGAGGATTTAAAGGGAGTATTGCAATTTAAATGCACATTAGTCCTTATCTCTAACCTATATATAATGATGATTCTGCAGGGACGTCACTTCAATGACGTATGATTTGCAACGGCTAGTTAGATTGTAACGGCTATATATCCGTTAGTTAGTTGCAGATAAAATCAAAAAAATATAACTCGCTAATTTACACTTTACTCCTTATATTTTGGGGGAAATTGTTAGGGGAGGAGTTTCCAATCCTAAGGATCAAGGATCCTCAAGTACTGCCAGGATCACGGATCCTTAATTCTGTTTGAATTTAGGATCCTCAGAATGTGTTGCAGGACAAGGATTCAGGATCCTCATTGTTATCCTTACACTAACGGTTGTCTACCTTGTATGTGAGCTCGTTTTGCAGGAGTATGTGCATGGACTTGGTCTTGCCGATATTCGTGGAGCATATTCCCTCAATATTCCGCACGTGCTTAGCCCTTGTGAACGTTATGGAGATCGTGGGGACCTTGCACAATTAGCGGACAGTTAGTTAGTTTAGTTATTTCTAATTTTAAAAAGGAGATTACAAGCTTGAGTGAGAACACTTGGCTAATTTAGCAAAAACACACACTCTCGAATAGCTCTCGGCATTTTACTTGGCGATTTCATACACTTTAACACTTTTGCACACTAGTGATCCTTGTAACAAGCTTGTTATCATCCCGAGTTCTAACTTTTTTCTGTTTAATCTTAGTTAGTGATCGGTAGTTTCCATCACCCGGGGTTTTTTATGCCGGAGATCAACTCTTGATCAAGGGATTTTTCCTCGTATAAATCCTTGTGTCACCTCTTTATTTGATTCGCAAGTTGTTCATACAATTGTTCATAGATTCAAGCATCACACCTCATAACAAAAGATTTGGTTGCATTATCCTTGCTTGATTTTTGACCAAAACAAGCATGTCTTCTCAAAACCGAAAATCCACCATGTGTGCTAGTATCCGAAGCAGTCAACGTCCTGTAAAAAGAATGCACCCGAAACTGTGGTTCTGACGGTGGTGCAGAGTCCTTAGAAGCAGTTACATCTTGCTGTCACAACAAAAACGATGTTATCATGTTAAAACTATCAACATTAAAAACTCCAGAAAAACGATTAGCTGACACCATCAAGCCCATGATACTCACATCGGATACAAGTGTCAGAGTAATTTGGGCAAAAACCTCATCCGTATCTGGTTCCGCCTATGCACACACACAAAACATAAAAAATCAATTAATTTAACTAACCAACATAACACAAAATCAAAGTCAATTTTAAGTCAACTTTACATCATCAACAACCGTACCTTCAACTGGACCGTAACAACTTTACAAAGTATCTTCACCGAACGTCTGATTAGGGGAGCATTTGGATGTGCTGCATTTCCAGCCAGCTCCAAAACCTAATTTCAAATTCATTAAAAAAAATTATTATAAACCTTTACCCTCAAACAACAAAAACCCACTTGAAGTTATGTGGAAATTGATGGAAGTCACCTGAAATCAACCTTTTTCTATTTTAGCAGACAATACAACTCTTCATCTCCTATTAGGCCGCCAGACATCTCCAGAGCAGAAACAGAGGTATAGATGTTGTGAGAGAAGATGAGATCGGTGGTGGGGTAGATGGGTTTTACCTTAATTATCGAAAAAGCACACATGCAGATAAATGGGGTTTCATTCACCACAGCGATAGTCAACAGTCGCACCCCAAGTAGTGGCCAGGGTTTGCCGTTTTAGGTGTCATCAGGGCTGCAAGGTGGGTGCGATGCTGGCTAATTGCGCAGATCTGAAGAGAATCATAGATCTGAAGAAAAAACAAACACAGATCTAAAGAGGAAACGCACAGATCTGGTCTTCTTGAATAGCCAGAAACCCTAGTAGATGGAGGCGGATAAGAAGTGAAAGACCCCTGAAACCCTAATGCGTATCTGTGTTTTTTTAGTGAGGGTATAATTGAGATTGTAAATAATATTGTGCTTAAAAGACTTGTACATCATGCTTTAGGGGTGTTTTAAGGAAATTTCAATAACCTTAAGAAGTCCTTTGGATATGTATATTATATATAGTATAGATATAGTGTTACATAGTGTTATATGGTGTTATATGGTGTTACATAGTGTTATATGGTGTTATATAGTGTTATATGATGGATGTATAGTGTTATATGATGGATGTATAGTGTTATACATTTCTTGTAGCAGTTACATATTTCTGTATTTTTAGAATTTAGGATCGATAGATTTTAGCAGTTAAATTTGAATCGCTAGAATTTAGGAGTGAATCACTAGAATTTAGGAGAGGTTACCTAATTTGAAACATATACAAAGACACTATTACCCCTACAATTTTCAAATCAGTCCATATAATTAAAACACAATTTATAATTTGGTCCCTATTGATCTCAACCATTAGATCAAATATCTAACGGTTTAAAACACTTTTTACACTTCTCATACTTTAGACACTTTGTACACTATCCCTACCCTATATATATATATATATATATATATATATATATATATATATATATATAAATGTTTAAAGTTGATTTTGAGAAGTTCTCTAATACCATATTGTGATTTATAGTACTGAGTCATGGCTCAAATGAAGTTTGGAGTCAAATGAAGGGATTTGAGTTATGAAACGAGATTCGGCTTAAGTTTTGGTATCGGTTAGCAGATAGCCTATTTTTTTTTTATTTTTTTAACAACCAACGACAACATTTTAATGCCAAAAGAAGGGTCCAGCTAGACGTTGGAAGTCCTAAAAAAAGAACGAGGAAAAACAACATTACTCGACTAGGTCCCTAACATTAAAATCACACTAACGCTCCCAATTAAGATCCCTGAACTTAGACCTTTTTTTAATCCATAAAAACGATTCCTCTTTAATATATTCGACCAATTTTGGAACTGCCACTCGAACGTCTTCAAAAATTACATTATTTCTGAATTTCCACATTTTCCAGATTGTTGTGAGGATAATAGCTTCTTCCACCATGCGCTTCGAATCCTTAGATCCTTTTATATAGCTTCCTAATCGAATTTAAAGCTTCCACTCCTATGCACAACGGATCCGGCCCATTTAACTTAAGCCATGCCCACCAAATGGCTTTAGCCCAAAGACAATAAAATTATATGTAATCATATGTAGCATGAAAAAATTAGGGGCTGTTTGGCAACATCTGAACCAATAAGTGCTGAATGAATAAGAGGTCTGAATGGGTAAGAGTCTCTGAATCAATAAGTGCTGAACCAGTAAACTGATGTTTGGTTGCACCTCTGAATGACAGCGTAAAATGACATTTTTACCCCTCTGAACTACTTTGTAACAATCAATATACCAATCTAACCAAACAATTAACAACCTGGGGCTTGAATCGATACTATTATACAACGAAAATAACAACTTAAATTTAACATGTTTCACATTCCAATATCACCAATTTGCACGTTCCAATGACACATCAAAACTTTAAAAACAATGAAAAATTAGGGCTCAGAACATAACCCATAACTTGAACTTATTTTATATAAACATCATGTACCTGTGGAGGAGAGATGATGAGAACAGCGGTTACAGAGGAAGGCCGACGTGGTAGAGGAGAGGCGATGTAGAACAGTGGCTGCAGAAGAAGGCCGACGTGGTGGAGTAGGCCGGTGGATGGAGGAAGCAGTGGAGATGAAGGGCGCTGCGATGGAGGACTTTTGCGACGTGGATGGAGGGCGGCGGAGTTGTGGTGGAGAGGAGGAGATGATGGCGGTTGTGAGGAGAAAGATGATGTTCGTTGTGGAGGAGAAAGATGATGTATCTGTGTATTGAGGAGAAGGGCGGTTGTTTGTTTTGTTAGGGCAAGGGATATGAGTGTCCAATGTTTCATTCAGATGTATTCAGATGTGAAAAATAGCTGAACCATTCAGAGCTGAATGGTTCCATTAAGAGGTGAAGTTTTTGTGAACCAAACACCTTAGCCTCTGACCGATTCAGAGGCTTGCCTCTTAATGGAGCCATTCAGATGTAAACAAACAGCCCCTTAGTATGTTAAATCTATCCGATTTGAAGTTATTTTTCCTACATATATTGGGTGATCTCACAGTTATTTATTTTTGTATGTTGTTCAGTGGCGGAACCAGAACGATTTAGTTAGGGGGGTCATCATAAGCTTATATTCTATATTGGTTCAAATTA
Organism: Helianthus tuberosus; assembly: GCA_030545235.1. Lineage (NCBI taxonomy): Eukaryota > Viridiplantae > Streptophyta > Magnoliopsida > Asterales > Asteraceae > Helianthus > Helianthus tuberosus. The sequence continues at coordinate 91,270,201 of CM060438.1, read as the reverse complement.
GGGGGTCTATCTCTAAGTAAATAAAAATTCAAAAAGTTCTGGTGACCGGAGGGTCAACGGACCCTCTTGACCCCCCTCTGGTTCCGCCCCTGATGTTGTTTCTTTTGAACAAGTAAGAGAACTTGCTAGTTGTTGGTCGGTCGGTGAGGTAGGGACTAGCGACTACTAAGAATTACTCGGGATTAATCAGGATTAATCGGATCGGGTTTTTTATATGTAATTTTCAGTTTTATGTATACATATACACATTTTTATAGGTAAATATTGTAAATAACTAGGTTTTAACTCTTACTCAACTCATTTTTTAAGTATACAAGATTAATTGTTGGAATTCACGTAGTTTGGTTGAAAACTGGACGGAATTTAAAGGTTTTGGCCGAAATGTACAGGTTTTTTGCCGGAATCTGACCGGAATCGCCGATTTTTGGCTGGCCGACTAGGCCCGACTAGTGATTAATGGACTGATTAATGAAAAGTTACTCAGTTACTGACCGACTAGAGATCAATCGCCGACTAATCGCCGTCTAGTCTCGATTATTACAACACTGGTATCTACAACCTGCGCTTTGATGTGGAACCGTTAAGTCGAACAAAAAGTAAACGTAAAAATGATGAATCACATATACACGTTACGGTGTGTTTACTCGAGACAAATACACCGAAAAATTAAAACATAGAAAGAATAACTAAGTCGGCTTAGGACCCGCGAGTTTCGGCGGAGTTGTTAAACTATAAAAAATAGACGTAAAAACGTTGAACCACACACGCACGTTCCAGTGTGTTAACTCGCAAAATTTAGAATAAATCATAAAACGATAATTTGTAAAAGATGTAAAGTATAGGAACCAAAGTTGAAAGTTGAAAATAAAAAAGTGTTGGGGCTAAAAATAGAAAATGTTTATAATAAATATGTAAAAGATGAAAATTATGATGTTATAAAATTGTAAAAGACGAAAACTATGAGAGTTAAAGTGTAAAAGATTAAAAAAAACAAAAAGGTTAAAACTTAAAAGCATGGTTGCAAAAGTCGCTAGGCGCTTCCTAGTCGGTCGACCGGGGAGTTGAGAGTACTCGGTCTAGGCGGAGAGTACTCGGGGAGTACTCGGACATGTTAAATTATAAAGAAATTACTTTTTGAAGGTTAAATATATGTCAAATAGCATAAATTTACTAACATTTATAACAAAATACATGAAAATGATATTCATTCTTTAATATGATGGGCATATAAATTATGTTTTATTATTATTTAAGTCAAACTAGGCCCGAGTTGACCTACTAGATCCAATTCTGGCCAAGGTTGACCGCGTTTGACCGACTTCGAGTAATTAGGCGGAATCGAAGAAAGTCGCCTCGGCAGCTTACCTTGTAGCGACTACTCGGAGAGTACTCGGCCTTGGAAACCTTGTTTTACAACCATGCTTAAAAGTAAATAAAAATTAAGGAGTAAAAAAAAGTGTTTGTTTGAGAGGAGAGTCAAAACTAAAAGCTGAGAGCCTTGTTGTTGTGGCGTAGTAGTGGAGTGAGTGTATTTGTGACTAATAAGAAGTTACAAAAATTGAATGTACAGTAACTTGTGAGGATTTGAAAGTTGATGGAAATAGATGGTTAATTAATAATATTTAAAAATAAAGTTATTATAATAAGTATTATGATAAATGATATCAATTATTTTATCTTTTTAATAAAAATAAAACTGTTATTATTGTAACTAGTTTTAGACCCCGCCTGCGTTGCAGCGCGCAAAACCAAATCGTTCTAGGTTTGAGAATATGTACATTTGTGCGCCAGCCTTCAATGTAGGATGTCATAATGCTTCGTGTTTGACCTTGTATCACAAAGTTGCTAGATTATTACACGATTTTAACGAATAACAGTTGAGCAGGTAATAGTCACACATCATCATAAAATTCAAAAATGAAATGCCACTTGCTGATTGTTACTGGTGTACCATGGAACATTAATGAAAACCTACAAAGATATACTCACAGGAAAAATATATATTTTTTATAATTTTGTGTGCATCAAGTTAACAGTTAACAACTTAACACCAAACTATACACATGAAAAGTCATGATATCAACAAAGTTGGCATTAAATTAAAGTCGTGATATCAACAAAGTTGGTTCCACATTCTAAAATCAATTTAACTACGTGAGGCATAAATAAACTCATAATTCTTAGAAATGTGCTTTTACAAACGGATTAAAAGGCTAAATTCTTCCCAAATTTCAAAGGTGTATTGCCATCGAATAAGACTAAAGATAATTTACTAACTGAGCAGAGATGGCAATGGCTGCAATGGCCACGCCAAGATGCAAATAATCACAACTATGCTCCATTTCCTTCAGTCGCATTCAAAAGACTAAAGATAAATTACTAAACTTACGAATATGCCAATGAAGCAAGGGTACGGTAAGAAGATTAGCAAACCAAATCCCGACTTGGCATCGTTCATCTTGCGAACTCGAACTCAAGTCTAGAGCTAGACCAAGACCAAATGCAAATGGGCCGTTACCTGAAACCCACCAGATTGTTGTTAGAATACAACCTTGAGCCAAAACCAACCCGACCCAGTACACACACTCCGATCTCTAGCCAAATAGGAAATAAGAGGCACCAAATGAGATTGTGTATGTGCCACAAGATTAATGTGTAAACAATCAAAAGATAAGTTTATATCTTTTACGAATCAAGTTCTGCATTTAAAATCATCAAAGTTGAATGGGCTTAGTTAGATCTTAGAAACATAGAATACGATTCCGACTCCCCATTTTGCAAGTTTATGGCAAGTCTTGAAATGAAATAAACCTTTTTCTCCATTTGAAACCAGATATTTATTTTATGAACTAAAAAGTGGGATTTCCATTTTTCAAAAGCATTTTGAGAAGAATCTAATCCCAATTTTTTGAGCAACTACTACAGTATTTGTAACTGAAATGGGCTAATTTTTATTGTCATTTTTTTCTTGTCAATTAAACAAAGAAACATCACACTTGAATCATGAAAAGAGCATATACCACATCTATATCTTGATGATAATCATATAGCATTTATGTGGCACAATCCAAACATGAATTCATTATTCTTATATTTTTAACCTGAATGATGGATTGAAAAATGTAGAGAAAGCAGATTTCATCTGAGTCAAATAATGACATGCAATCGGTCGTTAATAAAGTTCAATTAACCGGAAAAAAATAAGGCTGGGGTTATTACCATCTTTGCCGGAAACGGGAAGGAACCACCGAAAAACCGTTGAACCGGAAAGGACCACCGTCTGACTAAACCGACACCACCGACGGTTTCTACAACATGGAATTTGCGGGTGAGAGGCAAGGACGCAATCAACTCTTTATCACCATCACTTTCACTGCTTACATCACAAGTCAACAAAGAGCACACAAAATGATTTCAAGTTGAAAAAGCATAAATTAAGATAAACATTTAATATCTACCAATCAAAGGAAAGAAGAAGGGTTCCATGTGAGTAATTAATTACGTTTATCTCTAATGTTTATGTGACATCATGGCTATAATTCAAATAGTGAATTTTGATAAGTTCTTACCGTTAATACAAACACTTAAGTTCATATTGATGCTGATCCAATATGCATACGTCTATCCCAAATAGCATTGTAAAGATAGCAGCTGGGTCATACCATAATCTAAATAACTAAACACCACAAAACTACCGTTGAGATTCCTGATTCCCAATGAGCAATAAATCTTTAACCTGTTATAAATTACAAGTGTTACCTGGTCGTTGTGATTGGAGCCCAAATTAGACGCCTACCTTCGATTGGAGCCCTAACCAAGCCTACGATTGGAGTGGCAATCGGCGGCAAAACCCACTGCCGTTCATCTCCCTCGTTTCCGGCATTCCAGATCTGTGTTTATGTCTGTCGCCGGTTCCACACATCCACCATCGTCGTCGTCGTCATCAGCAGCCACCATCGTCGTCGTCTCAGTTGTAAATCTTGACTGTTACCCCGCATCCACCATCGTCGTCGTCATCAGCAGCCACCCTGGTTCTTGTAAACCAGAGGAGAAGGTGATGCGCCGTAGGGCCGCCATGGCGCCGCCGCAATCCCATCAACTTTCCCTTTCTCTCTTTCTTCCACCGGAACCCTAGAATCACTACCATCGTTGTTAGCTACGTCAAAACCACCACACCATCACCACCGGTTTAACCCGAGGGTGGCTGGCCGGAGTCGACGGCAGGATCATCTACCAGCGCTCTCTCAAATCTGTGTCTCTCTCTCAATCTCCTGATATTTGACTGGATAGGAAACGGTGGAGGTTTGGAAGGCATATGTGAAATTCCAGAAATAGCCTTAAATAAGTTTTCCTATTATCATATATGAATTAACTAGTTGGATTCTCTTCGTTTTACGGCGGACTTTTGGTCAGTATCGGTTTAGTTCATTACAGTACCAACATGATATCGACACTCGGCCTAACAATCGACATGTGTTTTATATCAACTGAAAACCATAAAAACAAATACATTTACCGGTATCGGTATTGGCTCGGTTTGTTACGGTACCAGTATGGTACATACTCTTGATTTGGCTTACTACACAAAAAAAAAAAATTAGTGCGAATACAAGTCCGTATTCAACATGTCGAGGAAAACCATAAAAACAAATACGGTACTGGTACCGATGTTGACTCCTGGGTTGTAGACGCAATCGTCGTAAAACCGTGCTAAGTAATAAGCAAATAACAAATAAAACCAGGAAAATCATAAAATAAAAACGCATAACCACTACAAGACAAAACTATAGAAAACAAAAAAAAATGAAAGAATTATTTATAAGGAGCTTCAAACAATAAATAAAATCCGGAAAATCATAAAATAAAAACACAAAACAACTACAAGACAAAACTATAAAAAAAACAAAAAAAATGAAAGAACTATTCATAAATACCTTCATTATTTGTTTATTGTTTATAAAGCATTTGACAAGGGTACCAGTAAAATTTAAGTAATTACAATATGTTATGCATACAATACAACAAATTAATAAAGTTAGTGAGGGGTAAAATAGTATTTCTACATTATTTGTTTATAAAGCATTTGACAAGGGTACCAGTAAAATTTAAGTAATTACAATATGTTATGCATACAATACAACAAATTAATAAAGTTAGTAAGGGGTAAAATAGTATTTCTACATTAATATTAAAAAATTAAACAAATGAAAATTTAATCACAATTAATTATAATCAATTGAATATAAATTCGAAGAACTTCACAAGTCACACACTCCATTTCGTAACCGACATGTATTAATCACACAATCAATGACTTGGGTTAATATTTGTTAATTAGTAACTTATATATAACCTCATGTTCATCATTTCCATCACCCATCTACCCTTTCATTTGCACCACGCATGTTAACCTTAGTAGTCGGTGTTATCCGGTTTCGAGTGATGATTTTGGTAGCATAATCTAATCCCTATCCCTTGATGAGAAAAATAAAAAAAATGTTTAATTTTTAATTACGTTTTGAGTTTTGCGGTGGTACTTGTTTCCTCTCCATTCAGTCACCCGACACCGGATAACACCGACTACTCTTCCTCCTCTTCTTCTTCTTCTTCTTCTTCTTCATATGTAACCCTAATTCAACACACTGATTTTTTATTTTTGTTTTTTCTACTTCAATCGTTTGTGTTCGTCATCAATCTCTTTTTCTAGGGTTTGCTTCTCAGTTTTCCTACTGTTCTACACCGCAATGAGGTTGAAGTTTCAGTTTCATGCTTCGAATTGTTAGGTAAACATATTCATTATGCCGTTTTTAATTGATGATTGCATGTTATCTTTTGGTTAATTGATTGCCTGCACCGTTTATTCTACTTAATTTTAATTGTTTGATATGAATTTTATTTAGGGTTACTTATTTTGCTATGATAAAGAGTAACATATTCTTGCTGTATAACATATTATTGAATATTAGTTTTACATGTTTATTCAGATGTGAAAATGATTAGATATTTTGTAGTTTATTTTTAGAGGTGGTTATGATATTGTTTTCAGTTTTTGATGATGATTTTTTTATCTGTAAGAAGATAGATTTAAAAATTTGAATTGTAATTATTTTTTTGCGAAAAGGGGAAGCCATAGTTCTAGCGTATGTTTAATACCAGATGTTCTAGGAAGATTTTTCCAAGTTCTGTGACAGTTTCAAATCGACCACGAATCTGGTAAGTGATTACATCTATGCACGTTAGAATCTTTTATGTAAGCCTAATCATGTTTCGTTTTCTTGATTATGATCATCATCATCTGGGTGTTGCAGGTTCTGGAATCAACCTAATCATTTGAATCTGTTCTTCCGAAATATAAACATGGTAAGCCCGTCTTCAAGCATGATTCTGGTTGTTTTCATATGCTTTATTTTTGTAGGAGGAACAAATTAATCAAATGACGATCGTAGTTCCGATTAAGTGCATCAGCCTTTGTATTTGGTTTAAGGTCTTTTAAACTTGTATACTCGCCAACTCTTTGTTGATTTTATTTTAATACATGTTGCAGGTTGATTGTCAAGATGGTGAAGAAATCAAGTTAGGATGGATTTAGAAACTCGCTTGAATAAATAAACAATTATCATGTTATGTTACAAATTTTGGTTTGTTGGGAACGATGTATTTGAATTTAGCCATTTATGAAATTTGATTAAATTTATATTGTCACATTTAGTGTTATGATACTTTGAGCGATTTGTTCGTCTCATCCCGATGTTTCCGCAATCGGTTGAGGTGTGACACATGTATTGACAATAAGGGCTGTTTCTTTTGAATGAACATGTCAAAACAGAAGTTTAGATAACCTGTGTTGAATGGTTATGGTTTGTTTTGGTTTAGTTTTAGATAACCTGTTTCTATTGGATGAACATGTCAAAACCAGATGTTACAAAGGTCAAAACAAATCCTAGTTCTAGTACTGGAACCCATTTAAACTTCAAATTTGGTTACATGTGTTGTTATGAGGTTTTGTAGTTGTTGTTAATACATTCATATTGCAGATTATATCAGCTTAATCGGTTCTTAGTTGCAAGATTAGGATTTGTTTTGAATATGGAGGGAATTATGTCATTTATACGTTCAGGAACTATAATTGTAAGTAAAGTTATGAGGGTATTTCAGTCTTTTCACTGATCTACAATCGGTCATGTAGTGGGAAAGGCTTAATTGTGAGCATTTTTTTGAAATAAAGACTAAACCTGGGAGCGGGTGTAAACTCAGAGACAGAAACTGCATTTTACTCTTCTTTGTAAATAAAAATCAAATTCTTAATCATTGTTCATAGTTAAAGTTTAAGATAAATTTGTCCAAAATTTCCTAATTAATAAATAATCTTCTAAATTTTCAACCATAACATCAGGGCCGTCTCCGAAAATGTTAAAAAAATTTTGGCCCCTGTGCGAGATTAGAAACTCGGGCCCTACCCATCCTATAATATGAACTCATTAATTACATATAGAGTTAATTACATAGTTAGTCACTGTTGTTTGCACAAAATAACATACTTAGGTACTAATAGTTTAAAATCACCTTCTAGGGTATTAACTTTTCATTTTGTAACGTTTGGAGGTATTAACATAGTTAGTCCCTGTGGTTTGCACAAAATAACAAACTTAGGTACTAATAGAATGTGATTTTAAACCTACAAATAACGTTAATACCTCCAAACGTTACAAAATGAAAAGTTAATACCTTAGAATGTGATTTTAAACTATTAGTACCTAAATATGTTACTTTGTGCAAACAACAGGGACTAACTATGTAATTAACTCAACTATTAATAAGTCGACATTAACATTATAGTATTATACTGTATACAAAAAAAACTATTATTACTTATAATAATCATAAAAAGATATAACAATAGAATATTTTTATTTTTAAAATATATTGAAAGCAAATAAATCTCCTCTGGCACACTTGTTCACACCATATGTCAGGGCCAAAAACTTAAAAGGGCCCGTAAGTTTTTTTAAACTTTTTTTATATGTATATCTATATATATAATCTTATATAAAAGCTTAAAAGGGGCCGTAAGTTTTTTAAACTTTTTATATATATATATATATATTCAGCTTAATTGTCTTTAATCAACAAAACCTGAATCAAAAGTCCTACTATATTCAGCTTGATTAACTTTAATAATATGCTAAAAATTTACATATATAGTTTATTAGAATTGAACGGGTTTTGATAAATGTTTTTTCTTCGAAATCAAACAAGTAAAATTTCATTAATTTAGATATAAGTTTTTTCTTAAAAAAGGATTTTTACATATTTCCTCCTTCTAAGCTAGCTTATTACGTATTTCTCCAAATAAAAAAAAAACAATTACACATTTCCCCTCCCTAACCCATATATATTACATATTTTCTCTTTTCATTAAAAACTCTTATTAAATGACTATTTTACCCTTAATGAACTATTAAATAAATATTTACATATTTCTTATTTCTAATATCATCAATCAATTACATATGATGACCTTATTCCTTCTCATCTGGTCTTTTCTTAGAGAGCAGGGTAAGATATATACTCGTATCACACTTAATTTGTGTAAAGTTGCTGTTTAGTGGACACTTTAAACACTGCTACTATGTGTGCTCTCAAGAGATTATTCTTGTAGAAGGTCTGAAACTTGAAGACAATGAAGCAGGGATATATAAAGTTCATCGCCTACCGTTAAGGTTATTAGGAGCAGAGGGGTCTCCCATAAGATGTATTCTCATCAAGTAATATCATGCATGCACTTCATAGATAAACTTCATTTTCTTCATTTTTAACTGATTGTCATTGAAAACGTACTAACAGGGATATGCATAATGGATTAATAGGAAGAGTAGTACTTGGAAAATTATGTCAATGCTAAAAAGTCTTATCATATTTGGTCTAAAGCGTGTATTACATGCATCATACATACAGAGATTTATGTTATTCATCCATTTGTGAAGCAACTCATATCCAAGCAACTTCATATACGCATGAATCATAAATAAACAGCGGAAACATATAACATAGAGCAGGTTCGAAGACCCCCTAGAAACCAACTTTAGATAATGTTTGGTGGGTGTTACACTATGTGATATCCACCCGTAATTGTGTTATAAAATTCAAATTTGTTAAAACAAATCATATTTAAACATCACTTCCACGATGCTTTAAATAGTTAGTCTCTGTGGTTTGCACAAAGTAACATATTTAGGTACTAATAGTTTAAAATCACATTTTAGGGTATTAACTTTTCATTTTGTAACGTTTGGAGGTATTAACGTTATTTGTAAGTTTAAAATCACATTCTATTAGTACCTAAGTTTGTTATTTTGTGCAAACCACAGGGACTAACTATGTTAATACCTTAGAAGTTAATACCTCCAAACGTTACAAAATGAAAAGTTAATACCCTAGAAGGTGATTTTAAACTATTAGTACCTAAGTATGTTATTTTGTGCAAACCACAGGGACTAACTATGTTAATACCTTAGAAGTTAATACCTCCAAACGTTACAAAATGAAAAGTTAATACCCTAGAAGGTGATTTTAAACTATTAGTACCTAAGTATGTTATTTTGTCCAAACCACAGGGACTAACTATGTAATTAACTCTTAATAATAGTTGGGTACTCACAATTACAAAACGTGTTAGAATTCTGTATATATTGATTCAACTACCGGTACCACCTAAGCCATTTCTTGGGTTTCAGTGTTACTATTTCAAGTGCGGTACAATTAAAAATAATAACTTTGATATGCTACCTAAAGTTATAATATAGTCATGTTTTTAACCCAATAAAATTAGATAAAAAGAAAAAAACATAATCATGTATCTTTAAGAATAAAATATGCATGTGGTATTCACGTACGTATGCTTCTTCTATGTTCTTATTCGACTAATTTTCTCATAGGTTTTTATGTGTTAGAATTATAAAAATGAAATATATATTTAAATTTCGTTTGGTTTATCGTAAAGTTTAAACTATTAACCTATTAAGAGTTTAGGACCACAAAGCTTTAAAGTCAGTTGCTGTACGGCCTCTTTAAGCTGCTGGCCAGTGCCGTGCTGCTGCTGCTATATATTTAGTTATTGGATCTGATGCAAAATTGACACTTGCTATTTATCACCTGTCTTCCTCACCTAACAGTACTCTAAACAACACTCGGATTTTATACCCACATTCATTGTATCTTCATAATTTATAAGAACTAGTAATAATGCCCGCGCGCGTTGCGGCGCGGGTACATTATAAACATCGAGAATTGATTAGTTCAATCGTTATGCGATGTGTTAACCATATGAAAACACGCATTTAGACGTATTCAATTGAACTCAATGTAACCTATATAAGCATTGTGATTGTTTCAAAACGTAAAGTAAATCGAGTTTATAAAGTACAATCATAACGTATTATATGTGACCGACTCGTACATAGAAAACGTAACGGGTATAAGAGAAAAAACTAACACGTGTATGTGACCCGATTCATACATAGAAAATGTAACGGGTATAAAAGAAAAAACTGACACGTGTAATAAAAACGATTAATTAGAGCTTTTGAAAAAATAAAAAAAGGAAATCACAATTTAACTCCACTCGGTTCGAAACAAAATTTCAAAACATCCATAAAATAAACACGAAAACATATTATATTTTACCTAACTCGTTTCCCAAAGAAGTTTACGTGGAATCGTTGACAAACTCTAATTTATATCAATACGTACATAAAAATATGCACGTAAAAATGATTTTTTAAAGAAAATGTATTATATTTGAGCTAACTCGTTTCCGAAAAATGTTTACGTCAAAACGTAGATGAAATCAAATTTATACGGGCACGTATATAAAAATATGCAAGTAAATAATTTGTTTTTTAAGTAAAGGAAGTATCCGGTAAACTCGAAACAAATTATTAGTAAAAAAAAAGTAATATGTTAAAAACGTTCGTAAAATCGTGCCAAGTAGCACCAATGCCACACAACTGCCAACGACCACCAACATCAGAAAAGCTCGTAAAAATAAAATAAATAAGAAGAAAAATAACACCGAACGAAAAGCAGACGTAAAAACGTTGAACCACGCACGCTCGTTGCGGCGTGTTAATGCGAAGAAATTAGACCAAAACGTAAAGAAAAAAACAACTAAGTCGATCTATGACCCGCACGTTCCGACGAATCTATCAAATGGGGAAAAATAGACGCGTTGCGACGGGTATGTCAAACGGGAAAAAATAGACAAAAAAAAAACATTGAACCCCACATGTACGTCGTGGCGTGTTAACTCGCAAAATTTAAAAGGAAACGAAAAACTTGCGAAATATGAAAAGTATGGTAGCCCAATGTGAAAATAAAAAAGTGTTAGGGTTAAATTGTAAAAAAATAAAAAGCTTTGGGTGAAATGTAAAATAACCAAAGGGGTTAAAATACAAAAGATTAAACCTTTAGGTTTAAAGTGAAAAATCAAAATTTTTTTTTTTGAAGAACTCCATATGCATAGATTACAACACTATATAGCATAACAATGTTAGTAATTTATAATATGGTAATTGTGTGTTGATTTTATTATCTGATTTAAATTTTCTTTTTCATTTGATATGTTAATTTCTTAGGCTATGCGGTGTGGCATGGCCGACTATGATTGTGTGAGGGGAGGACTTCCGCACAAGACCCTGATTTCAAGGGCCACATGATTTTTTTTTTTTAAATTCGATATATATATACATATGTTATTTAAAAAAATTGTAAACACATACCAATTCCAATATAGATACATTATCAAATACTTTTTAATGGTTTATAATTTAGTCCACTACATGTTAGGTTTATTGGCACAATACTAAAATGATTTTAATAAAAATTATAACACACTTCGATATATATATGTTATTTAAAAAAAATTGTAAACACATACCAATTCCAATATGGCTCAAACTATCTACACACCAAGTGTGTAGATAGCCAACTCAAAAATGTGTTTTTTGTCCTATGTGCATACCCTGTTTTTTGTCCAATGTAGGCTCATTATCAAATACTTTTTAATAGTTTAGCCCACTACACATTAGGTTTATTGGCCCAATACAAATATGATTTTAATAAATATTATAATACACGACGGCAATTTCATAGACTCTTGGAATCTGAAAGGACGAGACGAACAAACTCATCAGAGTAACGAACAGTCGAACATCATCACTTCATCAGATCTTCACTGAAACGTTGGGCCTGGGCTGCTGTGAACAGAAGATTCAGAGACGTGAACAAGAACAACATCGATCAGAGACGCGAACAAGAACATCGATCAGGAGATTCAGAACTCAAAAGGTTCGTTCGTTGGTTTAGTGTTAATTTTTAAACTGTTAGTCTGTTAATTGTTGTTAACATTTGAACCATGTTGCCCGTATCCGCGTACGGCGTATCGTATTGAATTGACTATCGTGTATTGTCCTATATTGGTAGATCGCGATTATATGCAAATAACGATGTAAATTGTATATTAATCATACTAGACAGTTGCTATGAAGAGTTGATCCAGCAATTTACTATGAAGAATGCAAGGAGGGCTGCACGAATCATTGGTTAACTATTAACATATTAGTTATTACGGTATGTAACTCATTAGAATACTATGATTTTGTCATTATCATAATTGCATTGTTTATCAAATACTACAAATTTTGTCATTTTCGTAATTATAGTTTTTATCGTTAAAGCATATTGGCACATTTTTTCGAGCTCGATCAGGATACGTGAATTCTCAGAGATGTCACTGCGGTGTGGCATAGCATCAACCGCCACATCACCATGTTAACGACTTCAACATTGGCAAGAAGCGCCAGGGGGGTTACCTGCTGTCTCGTTAAGGCAATAATCAGTGCTAAAGGTGAAATCAAAGGGCACCCACCACTTTTGACGTTTCTTGATGGAGATATACACATACACACACACACACGCACACGCACACGCACACTATCTTGAGAATGCTAAATATTGCAAGAACAAATTAAAAAACCAATCAAAATCAAATTTTTAAATATTATTCTCATTGTAATTAAGATACAACATCAAAGTACAACATCAAATAATTCATTTCTTCTCTCAAAATCACTTTTATTAGATTTTTTTACACACATGTAAATATAACAAGCTTACACATGTGTAAATATAACAAACTTACACATGTTTAAAGTTTCATTATTTAAGAATTCACGCAAATTTATACATGTAAACTAAATTTCTAACATTGTATTTGAATAATAACGATAAGTGTAAAAAAATTTGAAATCGAATTGTTTTTGATCAAGTTGTCGCGGTTTTTTGTTTCGTTCTTGCGATTTTTTCTTTCGTTCTCATGGTTCTCGCAATATTAGCGTTCTCATTTAAACCCTCCCCTATATATACACATATGACCAAGATCAAGTGTAAACCTCTTCCGAGTTATGAGATCTTAGAGAATTCGGACTTCCTGTGCGAGTTTTGCACCCATTTTTTCACACTCCTATATCAACTTTTCAAAAAAAACCACTTCAATTTTTTTACGGCAATCTTTCTAAACATTTTAATCTAGGGGTGTGAAAAAATAGGGCAAAACTTGTACGGGAAGGTCGAGTTCTTTAAGTTTTCACAACTCGGAGGGGTTTACCCTTGATCCTGATCATATATATAGAGGATCATGAGAAAACTAAAAAAGCCTAAAAGACATACCAATTTTTTTTTACAAATTTTTTTACTAATTATCGCTACATTTTATATATAAAAAAACTTTTCACATGTGCAGTACAACTTTTTTTTTTTGAAATTTTTTATATATAAAAAATAGCGAAAACTAATAAAACTTGTAAAAAAGAATTGGTATGTTTTTAAGGCTTTTTTAGTTAGTTTTTTGGTTTTCTCATTTAAAGTAGTTTTCTCATGATCCATCTCCTATATATATAGGGGTAGGATCTGGAAAAAAACGCCTAAAAGTGTGAAAACGGTGAGAACAATATTGGTGTTGACATGTGGCGTTGATGCTAACTTACACTAAGGGTAATATTGTCAAAAAGCTCATCCACATGCCAAGACCATGCACATGCACGTCATATGCGTATTCCACCATCTTTTTCAAACTCTGGTAACTTTTCTATACATGATTATTTTTTTAAAAAAACTACACCATAAAATCGAGTGTTTTATTATCTTTCCAACGAGTATACTATTGTTATACTTTTAAATTAAAAAGAATGAGATGAACTAGGTGTTCAATATAAACGCCATAAAAATATCAAGTTCAAAAAAACGCCATGAAAAATACTCAGTTGAAAACGCAATAAAACACCAAGTTCAGAAAAATGCCATGAAAAATACCCAGTTCAAAACGCCATAAAACACACAGTTTAGAAAAACACTATGAAAAATTCAGTAGAAAACGCCATAAAACACACAATTCAGAAAAACACCATGAAAAATTCAGTTGAAAAGGCCATAAAACACCAAGTTCAGAAAAACGTCATGAAAAAAATAAGTTGCAAACGCCATAAAAACACTCAGTTCAGAAAAACACCATGAAAACTTAGTTGAAAACGCCATAAAAACACACAGTTTAGAAAAACGGTATGAAAAACCTAGTTAAAAATGCCATAAAAACATACAGTTCAGAAAAACGCCATAAAACTAGGTGAAAATGCCATAAAAACACAAAGTTCAAAATGCCATAAAAAACTCAGTTCACTTTTTTCAAAAAGTATATCAATAGTATACTCGTTGGAAAGATAAAAAACAATAGATTTTATGATGTATTTTTTTAAGAACATAATCATGTATAAAAAAGTTATGGGTTTTAAATATGACGGGGGAAATAGCATGTGATTAGCATGTGCATCATTTTTTTAATCTTCCCAATTTACCCCTCCTAGTAGTTGTGACTTGTAAGGTTCCCAATATTTACAAAAACACCACCATATCAATCTTAGCCACAAATCACAAAGATCTTGCGGCTGAAAATCGTTCTCACCGTTTTCACACTTTCAGCCCGTTTTCTCCTGAACCCATTTCTCACTCACTCTCTCTCTCTCTATATATATATATATATAGGGGGCCGCTAGAATGAGAACCACCTCCAGTTGTAAGAACCGCGAGAACCACTCTCAACCAATCAGAATATGACAAATCAAAGGGTAGTTTGGTCATTTCCTTTTAATGTCTAATCTCTCCTCTCTCTCTCTCCTCTCTCCTCTCTCCTCTTTTAAAGTTCCAGGCTTTATTCTCTCACCTCTCCTCTCTCATTAAACTTGCAGACTTTCTTCTCTCATCTTCAAACAACCCTACAAACAAACACATCCTCCTGCTCCGATCTCAACCCACCACCACATCGCAACCACCATCCTCCTGCTCCGATCTCAACCCACTCCTCCATCCGGGTCACCTTCAGTGATGACCGGCTGTCTTCCACCACCGCCGTCTCTATCATCGCCGCCGTGTGTGGCGGCGTCTTCGTCTTCCACCATCGACGTGTCACCTTCATTGATGACCGGCCGAACTTCTTGTGTTGTTTGGGTGATGGCTACTGGTTGAAAGAATGGTTGAAGGGGTGGGTGAGGGGGTGTCGAAACCGGTGACGGCCGGAGATACTTACAGATCTTTCTCTCCCTTCATTTGTCGGAGACTCTTTGTCGATCTGAAAAAATGGGTTTTAACGGTATGTTTTTAAGGATCTTGTGTCTCTGTTTTTTTGGGTTTTGATCTTGTGTCTCTGAATTGTAAATTAGGCCCCCTTGGTTGTCGGCTACCCCCAAACACCACACCCTTTTGTCTCTAAACCCGGTGGTGTCGTCGATGCCGGTGATGCCGTCGATGTCGGTGGTGCCGGTGGTTGGGTGGTGGCTAGAGGGTGTTTTTTAGGGGTGGTGGCTACTGGTTTTGTGAAAAACAGTGATGTTCATGTTCCTTTTACTGGGTTTTGGTTGAATGATGTTCATGTTCATGTTTTGTTTGAATGATGTTCATGTTCCTTCTGTTGGTTTTAATATGATCGATGGTGAATCTGTTTGCCTTTTGAATCTGTTGAATTTATTGAATCTGTTTGAATATGTGTTGAATGATGTTTCTTGTTCCTTTTGGATGTTTAAATAGGGTGAATCTGATGCCTTATTGAATCGGCGGTGATGATGTTAAAAAAAAACTGACGTTGGCGCGGCAAGGATGGTGGAGGGTAGGTTTTTGAACCTGCAACCCCACTTTGTAGCCTCTGATTATCGGAAAATCTGAGCCAAAACTTCGGTTTTTTTCTTCTAGAATCCACTCGTTCTTTTGATTTTTGTTTGTTGGTTTTTTTTTTATTTTAGGCGTCGATGATGATAACAATATATCTGAGACGCTTCACTGAGTTTGCGATTTCTGGGCGCGTTCGTTTTTTCGTAAAAAAGTTTTTGTAAAAAAAAAATTAAACCGTAAACTTTTTTGACGTAAACCGTAAACTTTTTTCTAAAAAGTTTAGGTAAAACGTAAAAACGTAAAAAGTTTAGGTAAAACGTAAAACGTAAAAAGTTTTGGTAAAACGTAAAAATGTAAATTTTGTTTACTAAAACGTAAAAAACGTTAACGTAAAAAACGTTAACGTAAAAAACCTGAATTTAAAAATGTTAACGTAAAAAACGTTAACGTAAAAAACCGGCGCGTAAAACGTAAAAAACGTAAAAAACCGGCGCGTAAAACGTAAAATTCCGGCGCGTAAAACGTAAATAACGTTAACGTAAAAATGGCGGGTAAAACGTAAAAAAACGTTAACGTAAAAAACCGGGGCGTAAAATGTATAAAACCAACGCGTAAAACGTAAAAAACCGACGCGTAAAACGTAAAAAAACCGGGGCGTAAAACGTAAAAAACCGACGCGTAAAACGTAAAATAACGTTAACGTAAAAACCGGCGCGTAAAACGTAGATAACGTTAACGTAAAAATGGCGCGTAAAACGTAAAAAAACGTTAACGTAAAAAACCGGGGCGTAAAACTTTTAAAACCGACGCGTAAAACGTAAAAAACCGACGCGTAAAACGTAAAATAACGTTAACGTAAAAAACCGGCGCGTAAAACGTAAAAAAACGTTAACGTAAAAAACCGGGGCGTAAAATGTAAAACCCCGGGGCGTAAAACGGAAAAAACGGCGCGTTGAAAAAACGACGCGTGAAAAAGCCGGGCGTAAAAACGGCGCGTCAAAAAACGAGACGTGAAAATGTTTAATAAAAAAACTAAGTTTAAAAAATAAAAATCTAATATAATAATATCAAAAAGTAATAAAAAACAATAAAGACAAAAAGACAAAATAGTGTAATTTTACTTAAATACCCTTTTGGATTAAAATACTAAAGACATAATAAGACAAAAAATACTTAATATTATTTTTTAATACTTTTAATCTCATCCATCCATCCACTTGATCTAATGGCTAGAAAGTGGTTCTCGCGATTCTTACAACTGGAGGTGGTTCTCATTCTAGTGGTCCCCTATATATATATATATATATATATATATATATGGGACGTTTAAATGTGAACGATAAGTATTGTGAGAACCGTGAAAACGAATGAAAAAACCACGAGAACTTGGTAAAAAACAATTCAAATCCATTTTTTTACACTTATCATTATTATTCGAATACAATGTTAGAAATTAAATTTACACGTTTAAATGTACATGTATTCGTAAATATTGAAAACTTACACATGTGTACGTTTCTAATTTACACATGTGTAAATGTGTTGTATTTAACAAATTTACACATGTGTAAAAATTATAATAAGAGTGATTTTGAGAGGAAAAATGAATTATTTGATGTTGTAATTCTTTTTTTGTTGTATTTTAATTACATTGGGGTTTGTATTAAAAATTGGTTTTGATTAGTTTTCTCATTCGTTCTCATGGTTCTCGCAATATTTAGCGTTCTCAAGATAACCATCCCCTATATGTATGTATGTATGTATTTAGATTAGTTTTTTCATTCGTTCTCACATTTCTCGCAATATTTAGCGTTTTCAAGATAACTCTCCCCTATATATATATATATATATATATATAGGGGAACGCTAAAATGAAAACCACCTCCAGTTATGAGAACCACTTATTAGCCCTTAGATCAACTTGATGGATGGATGAGATTAAAAGTAACAAAAATTAATATTAAATGGTTTTGTCTTATTATGTCTTTAATATTATAATCCAAAAGGGTATTTAAGTAATTTTGTTTTTTTTTTGTCTTATTAAGTTTATTGTTTTTTATTACAATTTTGTCCTATTACATTAAATGTTTTTTTTTCTTAAATCAGTTTTTTTTTATATTAAACAAACATTAGTTTTTTTTTTTCTAAAATCTGTTTTTTTTCTAAAATCAGTTTTTTTTTCTAAAATCTGTTTTTTTACGTTCCGTTTTTCACGCCGTTTTACGACCCGTTTTTTACGACCCGTCTTACGCCCGACTTTTTCACGCGCCGTTTTTACGTTAACGTTTTTTACGTTTTACGCGCCGGTTTCTTACGTTAACGTTTTACGCGTCGGTTTTTTACGTTTTACGTTAAAATTTCTACGTTTTACGTTTTTACGTAAAACTTTTTACGTTTTTACGTAAAACTTTTTACGTTTTACGTTAAAATTTTTACGTTTTACGTTATACGTAAAACTCTTTACGTTTTACTAAAAAAAATTTACGTTTTACGTTTTACCTAAAACTTTTTACGCTTTACAAAAAACTTTTTACGTTTTTTTACGTTAACGTTTTTTTACGTTATACGTAAAACTCTTTACGTTTTACTAAAATAATTTTAGGTTTTACGTTTTACCTAAAACTTTTTACGCTTTACAAAAAACTTTTTACGTTAACGGTTTTTTTTACGTTAACGGTTTTTACGTTAACGGTTTTTTACGTTAACGTTTTTTTCGTTTTAGTAAAAAAAAATTTTACGTTTAACTAAAACTTTTTACGTTTTACGTTAAAAAGTTTACGGTTGACGTAAAAAAGTTTACGGTTTAATTTTTTTTTACAAAAACTTTTTTACGCAAAAACGAACGCACCCAGAAATCGCAAACTCGGTGAAGCGTCTCAGATATATTGTTATCATCATCGACGCCTAGAATAAAAAAAAAAAAAAAAACCAACAAACAAAAATCAAAAGAACGAGTGGATTCTAGAAAAAAAACGAAGTTTTGGCTCAGATTTTCCGATAATCAGAGGCTGCAAAAATGGGGTTGCAGGTTCAAAAACCTACCCTCCGCCGTCCTTGCCGCGCCATTGTCAGTTTTTTTTACATCATCACTGCCGATTCAAATGAGGCACCATATTCAACTGATTTAAACATTCAAAAAGGGACAAGAACATCATTCAAACATATTTCAAACCCAGATTCAACATTCAAACATATTCAAACGATTTGAACATTCAAAAGGGACAAGAACATCATTCAAACATATTCAAACGATTTGAACATTCAAAAGGAAACAAGAACATCATTCAAACATATTTCAAACCCAGATTCAACATGAAACCCAGATTCAACATCAAACCCATATTCAAACATCAAACCCATATTCAAACCCAGATTCAACATGAAACCCAGATTCAACATCAAACCCATTTTCAAACCCAGAGTCAACATCAAACCCAGATTCAACATCAAACCCATATTCAAACCCAGATTCAACATCAAACCCACCAAAATAATAAAAAAAACCCAAACTTTTTGAATCAAAGAACCCAATCAAAACAGAAACAACAAATCAAAAGAACCCAATCAAACCAACAATCAACAACCGAAAAACAAACCTGACCCCGTTTAAACCAACAAATCAACCACCGATAGCCATCACTCAATCACCGGCACCACCTCTAGCCACCACTCAAACACCGACACCACCGACGTCGCACCACCGTCACAGGGTGTGGCTGACCCACCACCACCGCCTTCATCCACCGCCGCCGACCAACCACTAAGCCACTAACCCACCACCACCGTCGCCGGCAGAGAGACAAAGAGATGGGTGCGGTGGTTGGATGAGAGATGGTGGTTGGATGAGAGATGGAGCTTATATGAGAGATGGTTGGGTTTTTTAAAATATGGCATGGAACTTTAAAAGATTCAAGAAGGTCTTCATCTTCAAAGAGAGAGAGACAAAAGAGTGATGATACAAGAATGTCTGCAACTTCAAATAGAGAGAGAAAATATGAGAGATGAGTTTATAAAAAGGTGGGGAGAGAATGAGGAGAGAGAGTCTGACATTTAATAAATGAGGAGAGAGGGTGACATTTGGGGTAAATAACCATACTACCCTTTGAATTGTCATATTCTTATTGGTTGAGAGTGGTTCTCATGGTTCTCATAACTGAAGGTGGTTCTTATTCTAGCGGCTCCCTATATATATATAGGATTAGGATCAAGAGTGAACAACTTCTTGAGAGTGAACTGAGTGAACTAATCTTGGCCCTTGATATCTTTTAGATTAAAATGGTAAGATTGACATTAATCAAGTATGTTTAATTAAGATCCCTTAATTTCCTCATCTCTTAACTCTCTCTCTCTCTCTCATTTTTAATTATTTCTCCATTATTTTTTTTCCATAGATTTTGTTTTAATTTTTACTTGAATATTGTTTTTTCTTTTATTATCCGTATATATAGATATCATAATACATTGTTTTTAGCTTTTTATAATTTTCAATAAACATTAAAAAATTTCTCTGAGATTGAAATTGTAATTATTTTTAGGCATTAATTTTTTTTTGAATATGTGATGAAGTTATTTATTTTTGCATACATGTGATATGTTTCATTTTCATTAATTTCATAATTTTTATATGAATCTACTCGTCTGTATGCTTGATATACTATATGTTGTTAATATACACATATGTAACCATTTCTGAATATAATACATAGATGTATAAAAGACTATACACATGTGTATAAACTAACAGTTGTGTATCTTGTATAAACTGATAGTTAGCGAGACTGTACACATGTGTATAAACTTACAGTTGTGTATATTGTATACACTGATACTAGCGAGACTGTACACATGTGTATACACTGAAAACTATGTATCTTGTATATACGAAAACTAGCGAGATTTTAGGGATTTTGATTATATTGTTTAATAAATGTAATTTACAAAAGATATAAATACCCTTATGTCATTTATTTTAAAGGGGAGTTACAATATTATAATTACAATCTTACCATTGTTTAAAAATCTCTAGATGATGTAATCCAATGGTCCAGATTAGTCCACACAGTTCACTCTCAACATAGTGTTCACTCTAGAACCCTACCATATATATATATATATATATATATATATATATATATATATATATGTATAGTGGAGAGTTCAAATGAGAAGAAATTTTTTGTAAGAAGAAAAAAGAAGAAATTTTAACCAATAAGAATGCTTTATTTTACTTCATTTAATATAAGTATTTAATGTTACTATAAGGGTACATTGGTAAATCTACATAGGTCATTAATTTCTAGTCTTCCTTTTTAATAGCTAACTACATTAAATTTTTTGTAACTTAACTTCAAAATATATATTTTTTCAAAAAAATAAAATAAAATAATTTAAAGTGTAGGATAAATCACGAGTTGTGTAGGATAAATTACGAGTTGTGTAGGATAAATTTCAACGTGTAGAATGAATTTCGAAATATGTAAGATAACTTTTGATGTGTGTAGGCAAAAAAAGTTAGTGTGGAGGATACTAGTCTTTATGACTAATTAATTAGTTAAAATGATAATAAATGAGATAAGTGAAAAAACTATTTAATGTTTTACAAAATTACCCTTTGTTCTTTTTCTTCTCAACTAAATTTTCTTCTCAAATGAACCTTCCCCTATATGTATATATATATATATATATATATATATATATATGAGGCCGCTAAAATGAAAACCACTCCTGGTTGTGAGAACCACTCTCCAACAATTAGATAATAACAACCAAAAGGGTAATATAGTCATTTAATTAAAATCATCAAATCATCTTTCTTCTCGTTAAAGTCTCTTTAAGTCTTTTCAATTTCTCTATTTTCACATTTTCTCTCCTCTTTTCGTTATTTTGTAAAAAGGTTTTTGCAAAAAAAAATTGTAAAAAATTTTGTAAAAAAAATAGTTTAAAACAGTAAAAAAAAGTTTTCGTAAAAAATGTAAAAAAGTTTAAAAACATGTGTGTAAAAAAAGTTTTTGTAGAAAAAAGGTTAAAATCGTAAAAAAGGTTTCTTATAAATTTTTGACTTTTGTAAAAAAAGTTTTTATGAAAAAAAAATTGTAAAGACTATTGGTAAAATGTTTTTGTAAAAAACAAGTTTAAAACCGTAAAAAAACGTTTTCGTAAAAAAAACGTAAAAAAAGTTAAAAAACGTGTGTGTAAAAAAAATAATTTTGTAAAAAAAAGGTTAAAACCGTAAAAAAGTTTTTGTATAAATTTTTGTTCTTAGTAAAAAAGTTTCTGTAAAAAAAATTGTAAACAAGTTTTTTTTTTAAAAAAAAATTTTCGTAAAAAAAAAAAGTTTAAAACCATAAAAAAGTTTAAAAACGTGTGTGTAAAAAAATGGCGCGTTAATACGGGGCAAAAAAAAACAGCGCTTAAAAAACAGGGTGTAAAAAACAGCGCGTAATAACGGAGCGTAAAAATAGCTCGTAAAAAAACCGGGTGATAAAACGACGCGTAATGCGGGGCGTGAATACGGGGGCGTAAAACGGCGCGTAAAAAAGGGGCACAAAAACGACACGTTCAAAAACGGAGCGTAAAACCGAGCGTAAAAAAACGGCGCGTAAAACCGGACGTAAAAATGGGGTGTAAAAAACGGCGCGTAAAAACGGGGCGTAAAAACGGCTAGTAAAAACGTTTTTTGTAAAAAAAATCCTGACAAAAATTGTTTTTTGTAAAAAAAAAATCAGATTTTAAAATGTTTTTAATTAAAAATCCGATTTTAATAAGAAATAATTAATTTAATAAGAAAAAAAAGTAATAAAAAAAATATATACAATAAGACAAAAAAAGCAAATTTACTAGACTGCCCTTTTGATATTATAATATTAAAAACATAATAAGACAAAAAAAGAATTTAATATTGTTTTTATAACTGTTAATCTCATCCACCCATCTTCAAAGATCAATGGTTTGAAAATGTTTCTCGTGGTTTTCTTAAGTGTGGGTGGTTTTCATTTTAGCGCCCATATATATATATATATATATAGGGTAGGGTTCTAGAGTGAACACTAGGTTGAGAGTGAACTGTGTGAACTAATCTGGGCCATTGGATTACATTATCTAAAAAATTTTAAACAATGGCAAGATTGTAATTATAATGTTGTAACATCCCTTTAAATTAATTGACATAAGGGTATTTGCGTCTTTTGTAAATTGCATTTATTAAACAATATAATCAAAATCCCTAAAATCTCGCTAGTTTCCATATATACAAGATACACAGGTGTTAGTGTATACACATGTGTACAGTCTCGCTAGTATTAGTTTATACAAGATATACGGATTTTAGTTTATGCACATGTGTACAGTCTCGCTAACTATCAGTTTATACAAGATACACAATTCTTAGTTTATACACATGTGTACAGTCTCGCTAACTATCAGGTTATATAAGATACACAGCTTTTAGTTTATACACATGTGTACAGTCTTTTACACATCTATGTATTATATTAAAAAATGGTTACATATGTGTATATTAAAAAGATATAGTATATTATGCATGCACACGAGTAGATTCATATACAAACTATGAAATTAATGGAAACGAAACATATCACATGTATGCAAAAATAAATAACTTCATCACATATTTAAAAAAAGAGTTGATGCCTCAAAAATAATAACAATTTCTGTCACACCCCGACCGCGTTAAAACAACGAAACAGCGGCGGAAACGTCGGGGAGTGGAGCAACAGAATCATTGTTTCATAACCATGGATACAAAAGTTTTGTTTTATTGATTCATTAAGTAATTTACATTGTCTTAAAACCAAACAAACAAGTTACATATCGTCTATCATCGTTATTAAGTCACTAAGGCCTCGTCCAGAACCTATGTGAATCATGCATCCTAGCAATTAACATCATGCAACACCACCTGAAACATATGTGAAAACAAAGTCAGTAAAGAAATGCTGGCGAGCACATAGGTTTTATGAGAGTATCGGATTCATGGCTCGTTTATATGTTGCAGTACCTTGTTAGACTACAAGAGTCAAAAGTTACAAACCTCGTTTTGAAAAGTGTATTGCAACATAACTAACCAACTCAAATCAAGTTGGTTATAGTTTATAAAATCTTGCAGCCATGATTTGTAACCCAAAACATTTGTTTAAGTAACCAAATCGTAATTGTTCTTGTTACAAAACTCGTATGGTTTATATCCTTTAGAAAACATCGTTGTGTGACATCGTTTCAAAATCGTATGCCCAAGTGAACTAAATAATAACACGGAATAAAATATGATAAAAGCACTTATATATAAGATGTACCAGCAGCATATCTACCATGCTTTTATCATGTTACACCCGTCCCATTACCTAATCACAACCCAAAACCAATCGTTTGTTCAAATCGTTTAACTAGTCCTAAAATCGTTTTTGTTTTAATTGTGAAATTACTTTTGGTCGTCTCGCTAATAACATCCAAACCTTTGCAACTCGACTATCTCGAAACTCGCATTAACAAACCACCAAAGGGTAAGTTAACAATCACAGATTCGGTCGTTACCTACATAACCCCCACACATAACCATGGGTGTAGTCTGATAACGGGATTTGTCAGATCCTATGGTACCATAACCTAATACTGGTCGGCTTGATCAATGCTAATGAATGTTATTCGTTATGTAAATACGTCCAACAAGTCTGTTCACATTATCAAAATCGTTATTAGTTTAATATAAACCATAGTATTCGTTTTTGAAATCATCGTTAAAATCTCGAAATCGTTTTAATACATATGAATCACCCCAAAACAATTGAAAACAGTAAAATAGAGGAACTATGTACTCGCATCGAAGTGCAAAGTATCCTTAGTCTAAAGAACTCAACAAGCTCAGGCAAACCAAGGAAATTCAAGTAGCACCTAGTAATCGAATCACTAGTCAAATAATCGACACCTAAATCGGAAGGTCGGATAGAATGTGGTCTTGTAAACCAAATGAGTATTGGAACTCATGTGATATGGTTTAACAAAGCCTGCGTTCTAGATCGGAGCCTAACCTAAGTGCTTTCGACTAGTTACGACCCATTAAGGTAACTTACGCTACTTTAACGCGTCGTTCGCGAAATCGCGCGTTCGAGACGTCTAACTAGTCCTTTGACAAGTATTATATGCCCTAACATGTTTAAATATG
Source organism: Helianthus tuberosus (assembly GCA_030545235.1). NCBI lineage: Eukaryota > Viridiplantae > Streptophyta > Magnoliopsida > Asterales > Asteraceae > Helianthus > Helianthus tuberosus. Next base: position 91,244,811 of record CM060438.1, on the reverse strand, counting down.
TTGCATAATTAGTTATGTCACAAAAGTTTAAGTTACATACGCTTAAATACCAATTATGCATGAAAAGGGCATTTTGGTCATTTTCCTAAGGCATATAAACTACCTATCATACAACTACTTAAACTATGTGACCATAAGGTATAACCTCGGAAGGTTATTCCCTATGAAACTATGGTCACATAATATGCTTGGTCGGATCCTAATGATCGACCAAACGGGTCGAGTTCGAAAGTCTAAGCGGTGGTTTAGACCGCTTGACTTACGACTCTAAACAAGCACTAAACTAAAAGTGACGAGCTAAACATGTTTAACTAAGTTAGAAAACAGGTTTTGATATCAAAACAAAGTGTTTTGATACCCAAGAGTAGTTTGGTTACAAAATACGCATAAATACGCATTTTGACCGAAACTACGACTCGTCCCTACGCCTAGTCAACGTGGTAAACAGTAGGTATAGTCACAAAGGACTATAACCATCGTGATTACGCTCACGTTGCAAAGTTCAAACGAACTTTGTGTTGACCAAATACTAGTCAAAGCAGAAAGTCAAACAGTACTGTTTGACTTTCATTCTCGAAAAGCAATAAAAGCATGAAAGAAGCTTACAAAGGGTCCAAGCTAGAGAGAACTTCATCTATAACACTCAGGTATGAAGCAAAGGCTTCAACTTAGAGCATTAATCAGATCAAGGGTGCAAAAAATGGAATGAGGGATTGGGTATTTATAGTTTTCGGTAAACCGTTAAGATCATTTCTTGCTAAAGAGGGATCAATCTTGGCCATCCAACTGGGCAAATGGTTTTAGAATACCATGGGACATGATAAACCATCAAAATCCAGCAGATGGTATCCTAAATCAGTGGCTAAAACCATCAAAAACAAGATGGAAGTCTAGATTCAATGTTTCTGTCTGGCAAGAGCTCACGCCCCGCGTAAGATAAGACCTGGCCTTACGCGCCCCGCATGGCATCTTTGGCAGAAAGACAGGTTTGGTCCCTGCAGCTTAGAAACTTGGTTTTCGATGCATATTTGACACGTTTAAGCCCCGTTAACCCCATTTCAAAGCTCTAAAATGAAGTTAAAGTATAGGGAACTTAAAATATGCTCAAAAACATCTCGGATGTCGGTTCGTATGGTCGTACGGTTGCGTTATTTGCGTAATTACGACGGAAGTCGTAACAGACGCAAAAACGATCCAAATTACGTGACGAATGGAATTTTATCATGCCAATCACTAAAATAAAATATTTTAATGATTACATAAATTTTTTGGATGTCCGGATATATTCACAACGTAAGATATGCGCGAAAATGCAAACTTATGCACTTTTTGACGCTTTTAGTCCCTATTGATCAAATAAGTTTATTTTAGCATACCGAACCCCTCAAAGCCTATTTCTAAGCTATGTAAAGGATATTTAGGGTATGTTTAACTTATGATCAAGTTTCGGAATGTTCGTTACTATACAAATCGGCATACTTTCGCAGTTTGACACAAAGAGTCCCTACGATCGAATAGACTTGTTTTCAACACACCAAACCATCCAAAACTTATTTCTAAGTTATGTGAAGGTTATTTAAGGTATGTTAAGCCTATGTCATTATTCCGAAGTGTTTTTCGCGTTAAACTGATTACGTTTACCCACCAGTTTGCGTATAACTTTCCAGAAAGCGATTTAAAGCTTGAAATCGGAGTCGAATCAAATCGTAAAATCATCAAACATAAATACACACATAATAACACCAAAACACATTGTTTTATTAATAATTGACATTGTTTTACATTGTACATCGATTACAGAGCACAGTTGTCATAGTCACTCCTACTTTAGGAAATTTCGTCCCGAAATTTTAACTAGAGTAAACTTGTGAGAACAATTGCGGATATTTCACCTTCATTTGGTCCTCACGTTCCCAAGTAAACTCTGGGCCACGTTTGGATTCCCAGCGAACCTTGACCAATCGAATCCGTTTGTTCTTCAACTGTTTGATTGAACGGTCCATTATCTCCACAGGTTTCTCGACAAAGTGCATTGTTTCATCAATTTGAATTTCGTCGAGTGGAATGTGAAGATTAGCGTCAGCTAAACACTTTCGCAAATTGGACACGTGAAAAGTCGGATGAATATTTCCAAGCTCTGGAGGTAGCTCTAGTCGATAGGCAACCTTTACGATCCTTTCAACAATCTTAAATGGCCCAACATATCGGGGTGCAAGTTTTCCTTTCTTTCCAAATCTCACCACTCCCTTCCAAGGTGACACCTTGAGTAGGACATGGTCTTCGACTTGAAATTCTAAGGGCTTGCGTCGCATATCCGCATAACTCTTTTGACGGCTTCTAGTTGTCATAAGATTATCGCGAATTTTCTTGATTTTGTCTGTCGTTTCCAGAATGAGATCAGGTCTAGTAAGCTGAGCTTCACCGACCTCATTCTAACAGACAGGTGAACGAAATTTTCGACCATAGAGAGCTTCGAATGGTGCCATATTAATGCTAGCATGATAACTGTTGTTGTAAGAGAACTCTATCAACGACATATGAGAGTCCCAATTACCACCAAAGTCTATCACGCATGCTCTAAGCATATCCTCCAAAGTTTGAATCGTCCTCTCAGATTATCCATCTATTTGGGGATGATAAGTAGTGCTTAGATTTAGTTGGGTTCCCATAGCAGATTGCATGGTCTTCCAAAAATGAGATGAAAATCGAGCATCACGATCAGATATGATATCCAAAGGAACACCATGTCGAGATACAATCTCATCAACATAAATCTTTGCAAGTTTATCAGCAGATAGATCCTCACGAATCGGAATAAAATGAGCTGACTTCGTTAATCGATCAATAACATCCCATATAGCATCGTGACCTTTAGATGTACGTGGAAACTTAGTGATGAGATCCATAGCAATGTTCTCCGACTTCCAAACCGGTATCTTTGGTTGTACAAGCAAACCAGATGGTCGTTGATGTTCAGCCTTGACTTTGAGACAAGTTAGACATTTTGATACGTACAAGGCAATATCCTTCTTCATACTAGGCCACAAGTACTGAGTACGAAGATCCTTATACATTTTGTCAGCACCAGGATGGATAAAATATCGGGACTTATGAGATTCGTCCATCACTAAAGTGCGAAGATCGTCTTGTTTCGGAATCCACAAACGATCCTTGAAATAGAATAACCTATCGTCCTTCGCTTCGAGTTTAAGCTCAAGTTGACGTGGTAATTCCTTACCCATCAAATTTTGTGAAACACAAAATTGCTGAGCTTGAGAGACACGAGTTTAAAGATCAGATAGAGTTCAAACAGAATGAAGCTTGACTCGCTCCTTTCGACTAAGCGCATCGGCTACGACATTCACCTTACCAGGATGGTAGCGAATTTCGCAATTGTAATCGCTCAAGAGCTCAACCCATCTTCGTTGCCTCATGTTCAACTCCTTCTGATTGAGAACGTGCTAGAGACTTTTGTGGTCTGTGAAAAGCACACACTTCGTGCCATAAAGATAGTGTCTCTAGATTTTGAGTGCGAAAACTACAGCTCCTAACTCAAGATCATGAGTGGTGTAGTTCTTCTCGTGAACTTTCAGTTGTCTTGACGCGTATGCTATCACTTTACCTCGTTGCATAAGAACACAACCAAGGCCTAAATTCGATGCGTCACAATAGACAACGAAATCATCATTTCCATCGGGCAAAGATAGAACAGGAGCATCACACAGCTTCTGTTTCAGCGTTTGGAACGCTTCTTCTTGTTTAGGTCCCCACTCAAAAGGCTTATTCTTCTGAGTCAAAGCAGTGAGTGGAACCGCGATCTTCGAGAAGTTCGAAACGAATCGACGATAATATCCAGTGAGACCAAGAAAAGAACGAAGTTATGTTGGTGTCGTTGGTGTATTCCAATCCTTTATTGCGGCAATTTTGGATGGATCCACATGAATACCCTGCTCGTTGACTATATGACCCAAAAATTGAACTTCTTTAAGCCAGAATTCACACTTGGGGAATTTAGCAAAAAGTTGTTCCTTCTTTAGGAGTTCCAGAGTCAAACGAAGGTGTTGCTCGTGATTGGTTCAAGACTTCGAATAAATGAGAATATCTTCGATGAACACAATGATGAACTTGTCTAAATAAGGTTTACAGACCCTATTCATTAAGTCCATGAAGATAGCTGGGGCATTTTTCAAACCAAAAGGCATGACAGTAAACTCATAGTGCCCATATCTCGTACGGAAAGTAGTTTTGGGAATGTCTTCTTCGAATACACGAAGCTGATGATACCCAGAACGCAAATCGATCTTAGAAAAACAGGTAGCACCTTGCAGCTGGTCAAAGAGATCATCGATTCAAGGTAGGGGATATCGATTCTTGATGGTAAGCTTATTAAGCTCACGATAATCGATACACATTCGAAAAGATCCATCTTTCTTTTTCACAAAGAGGACAGGAGCACCCCAGGGCGAAAGCTCGGTCGGATGAATCCTTTATCAGACAACTCTTGAAGCTGTTTCGATAATTCTTGCATCTCCGACGGTGCAAGACGATAAGGTGCTTTCGCAATCGGGTTGGCATTGGGTACATGATCAATATGAAACTCGACTTGACGAACTGGAGGTAAACCAGGCAGTTCATCAGGAATCACCTCTGGATAATCCTGAACAATCGGAATATCCTGAATACTCTTGCTCTTGCCTTTCTCCTCGGTAACATGTGCCAGGAAGGCAACATATCCCTTTCGTAAATAACTTCAGGCTTTCGTACACGACATGAGTTTCAAACCAACAGATGGTTTCTCGCCACGAACCTCTAGGACATCGCCAGACGAAAGAGGAATACGAACGATATCGAAACAAACCACCTGAGCATGAAACTTGGTGAACCAATCCAAGTTGCATCGGCGTGAGGTCAATAGGAAAAAGATGGTTATCGAGGTTCAATTGACAACCACGAATAATAGAATCGAATACAAGAGGTTAACCAGTCGCAACTTCAACAGATAAGAGTTTCCTGAGTTTAGTTCTAGGTATCGCAAGCAAAGGCTCAAAGGATAACGAAACAAAACCTCTATCGGCACCAGAATCGAAAAGAACAGATGCAAGTTGATTGTTAACAAGGAACGTACCATTAATAACCTCGTTGTCAACTCGAGCCTCGTTTGCATTCAGATTGTATGCTCGTCCTCGAGCGGGATTCACATTCACATTCGCGTTTGCATTTGCATTTGCATTTGTATTCGCGTTCACCAACCTCAGGTAGTTGTTGCGGAAATGACCCATTTCACCGCAATTGTAACACGAACCAGGTGGGAATCTCGCAACATTCCCCTGAGCTTGTGCTGGAACCTGAGCAGCTCGATTCTGACCCAAGCGACAAATGTTGGCCAGATGCCCAAGTTTACCACATGTAGTGCACTGTTTGCAAGCCTGTTGAGCAACATGATGACCGTTGCATCGAGCACAGTGAGGTGCAGTACCAACATATTGCTTCTTCGTGGGAGGTAGTGCCGGTGGGTTCTGAGGGTTCTGTGCAGTGATTGCAAAGTTCTGGGAAGCCTTGCGCTTCCTCGACTTCTTAGAAGACTCACCCTTTTTCTTACCCTTACCCTTTTCTTGTGCAGAATCAGCTGACTTCTTATTGTCACCCTTGCGGGTCAGTTTCCCTTTTCTGACCTGATACTCGGTCAGACTAGCAGCCAATTCGATCGCTTGACGAACAGTAGTAGGATTACTGCCAGTCACAATGTCTTGCACAGAATCGGGTAAACCATCGATATACCTCTCTATCGCTTTCTCCAACGGGGTAACCATTGTAGGACACAATAAATTGAGCTCCTCGTAACGATCCGTAAACGCATGGTGTTCTCCCCCATCTTGTTTCAAATCATCGAATTCTCGTTCCAAAGCTCAAATCTCGTGACGGGGACAGAACTCTCTCATCATGAGAACTCGAAGCTCTTCCCAAGTTTGTGTCATCGCCACCTCGGCACCCCTATCACGCATCACACCGTTCTACCATTTAAGAGCACGCTTCTTGAACACACTGGATGCAAATTCAACCAAACGCTCATTCAGACATTGCACATGTCTGAATGTGCTCTCCAAACTTTCGAACCATTGCAGGAGCTCGGTTGCTCCTTGAGACCTAGAAAAGTTCAACGGTTTAGCCGAATTGAAATTCTTGAAACTACACTGAGCATTATTGTTATTATTGTTGTTGTATAATTGATGGATCTGTGTTACTATGTTCAGAAGCACAGTAGCCATTTGCTGAGCGACAAGGGCTGCGACTTCTTCGTTGGTTAGAGGTTGTGGATCACGTCGAGGAGGCATTGTCTAAAACGAACAAGGAAACATGAGAAACGAGTGAGGTCGACAATTGGAAAAACAAAAGAGGTATTGAAAACATCGACAAAACACAATGAATGCGATCATCCGTTTGTTACCTCGCACAAATAAACGACACGCAGTGACTAATCAAAGTAAATGAGTCAATATAATGTATCACTGAAGACATGATCTCCTATAAGTGAACACTCACCCCAAGAGTTCCCAGGTAAGAGTGACTGGTCCGATACTGCGGATTTGTACGAACACTCTAGCCTTAGACAGAAAACTCAGGGTATAGGCATTCACCCTTCCAGTTTGCATGTGTTCACATTATTTAGACCCAAACTTTGATGAGATTTTGAAAACTCAGAAGGCACTAAGCCAAAAATGAATCATCCAGAAGGGTGGGTGATCATTTTCAAAATTGATTCAGAAGCTTTGAAGGTTCAAAACCTTATAACAAATCATCTACGAAGAGGTGATTGGTTTTCAAAGCGGATTTTTTATTGTGTTCTCGTTGTGGTTATCACCTACGGATAAGTGACGGTATTGTTTTAAAATCTAAATGCAAGAGGACTCGCGTTAGGGTCCTAGAAAGTTATAGTCTAGGTCAAAGCATTGCTAATAACCTAATTCCCTATAACCATTGGCTCTGATACCAACTCTTCTGTCACACCCCGACCGCGTTAAAACAACGAAACCGCGGCGGAAACGTCGGGGAGTGGAGCAACAGAATCATTGTTTCATAACCATGGATACAAAAGTTTTGTTTTATTGATTCATTAAGTAATTTACATTGTCTTAAAACCAAATAAACAAGTTACATATCGTCTATCATCGTTATTAAGTCACTAAGGCCTCGTCCAGAACCTATGTGAATCATGCATCCTAGCAATCAACATCATGAAACACCACCTGAAACATACGTGAAAACAAAGTCAGCAAAGAAATGCTGGCGAGCACATAGGTTTTATGAGAGTATCGGATTCATGGCTCGTTTATATGTTGCAGTACCTTGTTAGACTACAAGAGTCAAAAGTTACAAACCTCGTTTTGAAAAGTGTATTGCAACATAACTAACCATCTCAAATCAAGTTGGTTATAGTTTATAAAATCTCGCAGCCATGATTCCTAACCCAAAACATTTGTTTAAGTAACCAAATCATAAATTTTTCTTGTTACAAAACTCATATGGTTTATATCCTTTAGAAAACATCGTTGTGTGACATCGTTTCAAAATCGTATGCCCAAGTGAACTAAATAATAACACGGAATATAATATGATAAAAGCACTTATATATAAGATGTACCAGCGGCGTATCTACCATGCTTTTATCATCTTACACCCGTCCCATTACCTAATCACAACCCAAAACCAATCGTTTGTTCAAATCGTTTAACTTGTTCATATCGTTTCAAATCGTTTAACTCGTCCCAAAATCGTTTTTGTTTTAATTGTGAAACTACTTTTGGCCGTCTCGCTAATAACATCCAAACCATTGCAACTCGACTATCTCAAAATTCGCATTAAAAAGACACCAAAGGGTAAGTTAACAATCACAGATTCGGTCGTTACCTACATAACCCCCACACATAACCATGGGTGCAGTCTGATAACGGGATATCTCAGATCCTATGGTACCATAACCTAATACTGGTCGGCTTGATCAATGCTAATGAATGTTATTCGTTATGTAAATACGTCCAACAAGTCTGTTCACATTATCAAAATCGTTATTAGTTTAATATAAACCATAGTATTCGTTTTTGAAATCATCGTTAAAATCTCGAAATCGTTTTAATACATATGAATCACCCCAAAACAATTGAAAATAGTAAAATAGGGGAACTATGTACTCACATCGAAGTGCAAAGTATCCTTAGTCTAAAGAACTCAACAAGCTTAGGCAAACCTAGGAAATTCAAGTAGCACCAAGTAATCGAATCACTAGTCAAATAATCGACACCTAAATCGAAAGATCGGATAGAATGAGGTCTTGTAAACCAAATGAGTATTGGAACTCATGTGATATGGTTTAACAAAGCCTACGTTCTAGATCGGAACCTAACCTAAGTGCTTTCGACCCGTTATGACCCATTAAGGTAGCTTACGCTACTTTAACGCGTCGTTCGCGAAATTGCGCGTTCGAGATGTCTAACTAGTCCTATGATAAGTATTATATGCCCTAACATGTTTAAATATGTTGCATAATCAGTTATGTGACAAAAGTTTAAGTTACATATGCTTAAATACCAATTATGCATGAAAAGGGCATTTTGGTCATTTTCCTAAGGCATATAAACTACCTATCATACAACTACTTAAACTATGTGACCATTAGGTATAACCTCGGAAGGTTATTCCCTAGGCAACTACGGTCACATAATATGCTTGGTCGGATCCTAATGATCGACCAAACGGGTCGAGTTCGAAAGTCTAAGCGGTGGTTTAGACCGCTTGACTTACGACTCTAAACAAGCACTAAACTAAAAGTGATGAGCTAAACATGTTTAACTAAGTTAGAAAACATGTTTTCATATTGAAACAAAGTGTTTTGATACCCAAGAGTAGTTTGGTTGCAAAATACGTATAAATACGCATTTTGACCGAAACTACGACTCGTCACTACGCCTAGTTAACGTGGTAATCAGTAGGTATTGTCACAAGAGACTATAACCATCGTGATTACGCTCACGTTGCAAAGTTCAAACGAACTTTGTGTTGACCAAAGACTAGTCAAAGCAGAAAGTAAAATATTGTTTGACTTTCATGCTCGAAAAGCAATAAAAGCACGAAAGAAGCTTACAATGGGTCCAAGATAGGGAGAACTTGATCTATAACACCCAGGTATGAAGCAAAGGCTTCAACTTAGAGCATTAATCAGATCAAGGGTACAGAAAATGGAATGAGGGCTTGGGTATTTATAGTTTTCGATAAACAGTTAAGATCATTTCTTGCTAAAGAGGGATAAATCATGGGCATCCAAGTGGGCAAATGGTTTTAGAATACCATGGGACATGATAAACCATCAAAATCCAGCAGATGGTATCCTAAATCAGTGGCTAAAACCATCAAAAACAAGCTGGAAGTCCAGATTCAATGTTTCTGTCTGGAAAGAGCTCGCGCCCCGCGTAAGATAACACCTGGGCTTACGCTCCCCGTGTGGCATCTTTGGCAGAATGACAGTTTTGGTCCCTGCAGCTTAGAAACTTGGTTTTCGATGCATATTTGACACGTTTAAGCCCCGTTAACCCCATTTCAAAGCTCTAAAATGAAGTTAAAGTATAGGGAACCTAAAATAGGCTCAAAAACATCTCGGATGTCGGTTCGTTTGGTCATACGGTTGCATTATTCAAGTAATTACGACGGAAGTCGTAACGGACGCAAAAACGATCCAAATTACGTGACGAATGGAATTTTATCATGACAATCACTAAAATAAAATATTTTAATGATTACATAAATTTTTTGGATGTAAGGATATATTCAGAAAGTAACATATGCGCGAAAATGCAAACTTATGCACTTTTTGACGCTTTTAGTCCATATTGATCAAATAAGTTTATTTTAGTATACCGAACTCCTCAAAGCCTATTTCTAAGCTATGTAAAGGATATTTAGGGTATGTTTAACTGATGATCAAGTTCCGGATTGTTCATTACTATACAAATCGGCATACTTTCACAGTTTGACACAAACAGTCCCTGCGATCGAATAGACTTGTTTTCAACACACCAAACCATCCAAAACTTATTTCTAAGTTATGTGAAGGTTATTTAAGGTATGTTAAGCCTATGTCACTATTCCGGAGTGTTTTTCGTGTTAAACTGATTACGTTTACGCACCAGTTTGCGTATAACTTTCTAGAAAGCAATTTAAAGCTTGAAATCGGAGTCGAATCAAATCGTAAAATCATCAAACACAAATACACACATAACAACACCAAAAAACATTGTTTTATTAATAAATGACATTGTTTTACATTGTACATCGATTACAGAGCAGAGTTGTCACAATTTAAATCTCAGAGAAAATTTTCAGTATTTATTGAAAATTATAAAGTTAAAAACAATATGATATATATATATATATATAGAGGGTGGGGTTCTAGAGTGAACACTAGTGTATTTGCGAACTGAGTGAACAAATCCTGGCCATACACGTGTGTAGATCAATAGCCAGGATTTGATGTTGAAATACACTAGTGTATTTTATGATTTAATGATGAGATCCTGGCCATACACGTGTGTAGATCAATGGCCAGGATTTGTTCACTCAGTTCGCAAATACACTAGTGTTCACGTTGTGTTTTATCAGTTACTGGGTTCATCACAATGTGTTTTATCAGTTGCTGGTTGATATGATTTTTGGCATTCTTGATGTTGTGTTTTATCAGTTACTGGTTCACGTTGTGTTTTATCAGTTATGGGTTTCATCAGAATGTGTTTTATCAGCTACTATTTCATCACAATGTGTTCTATCATTTACTGGTTGATGTGATTTTGGCATTCTTGATGTTGTGTTTTATCAGTTACTGGTTTCATAACAATGTGTTTATAGCAGTTACTGGTTTGAGTTAATGTTTCATCACAATGTGTTTTATCAGTTACTGGTTTATATGATTTTTGGCATTCTTGATGTTGTGTTTTATAAATTACCGGTTTCATCACAATGTGTTATACCAGTTATGATTCATGAATGGCATGTTCTTTTGTATTTTATCTACTGTTTCATCACCATGTGTTTTATTGTTTTATCGGTTACTGGTTTCATCACAATGTGTTTTACCAGTTACTGGATGATATGATTTTGACATTCTTGATGTTGTGTTTTATCAGTTACTGGTTCACGTTGTGTTTTATCAGTTGGCATTCTTGATGTTGTGTTTTAGCAGGCAGTCGTAGTTCGTCACATTGTGTTTTATCGCTAAAACACACTACTATGAACACATCTAGATCTGATTTATCGTTATTTTTTGTATGATTTGGTGTTTTCAAATGTGACGGATTAGAGAGAGAGAGAGAGAGAGAGAGAGAGAAAAAAGTTGCAAAATTTTTGGAGGTGGTTTATGATTGGTAGTTTTTTCTTATTTAAAACAACTTAAATGACATATTTATCCCTAATCAATTAAATTAGCCTATTTTAAAGACACATATATTACCAAAATGCCACCAAAATGATCTCAACCATTAAACACACTCATCTGATGGTCCAAATCGCTTCATACACTTTCTAGGAAAAACACACTTTTTGCAGGATCCCCACTATATATATATATATATATATATATATATATATATATAGACACACACACATATATAGGAAGGTTTAAATGAGAACGCTGAATATTGTGAGAACCGTGAGAACGAATGAAAAAACCACGAGAACTTGGTAAAAAAACAATTCAAATTAAAAAAAAAATTACACTTATCATTATAATTCATTAATTCAAATACAATATTAAAAATTTATATTACATGTTTAAATTTACGTGAATTCGTAAATAAAGAAAATTTACACATGTGTACAAAATCTAAGAAGAGTGATTTTGAGAGAATAAATGAATTATTTGATTTAAGTTATTTTTTTGATGTTGTATCTTAATTACAATAAGGTTTGTATTAAAAAAAATTGGTTTTGATTGGTTTTTTCGTTCATTTTAACCCTCATATATATATATATATAAATATATGTTGGAGAGTTCAAATGAGAAGAATTTTTTTGTAAGAAGAAACAAGAAAAAATTTCAACCAATAAGAATGATTTATTTTACTTCATTTAATATAAGTATTTAATGTTACCATAAGAGTACATTGGTAAATCTACATAGGTCATTAATTTGTAGTCTTCCTTTTTAATAGCTAACTACATTAAATCTTTTGCAACTTATCTTCAAAATACATATTTTTTCAAAAAAATAAAATAATTTAAAGTGTAGGATAAATTACGAGTTGTGTATGATAAATTTCTACGTGTAGGATAAATTTTGAAATATGTCGGATAACTTTTGATGTGTGTAGGCCCCAAAAAAGTTAGTGTGGAGGATAATAGTCTTTATGACTAATTAATGAGTCAAAAATGATAATAAATGAGATAAGTGAAAAAACTATTTAATGTTTTACAAAATTATCCGTTGTTCTTTTTTTTCTCAATTAAATTTTCTTCTCAAATTAAACTTACCCTATATATATATATATATATATATAGAGAGAGAGAGAGAGAGAGAGAGAGAGAGAAGGGTTCCAAAGTGAACCCATGGGTATTTAGGAACCAAATAAACTATTATTAGCCATTCATTTTAGATGACAAGATTATAAATAAATATAATCTAATTTGGAGGGACTTTTAAAATTAAGGGCTAGAAGGTAATTGTTACTTCTTTCTCTCTCAAATTAAATATTTAGTTATACTCTCTCTCATATTTTATGTCACCAATTAATTAATTTGTTAATTAAAAATAACAATTTTTATCAAATATTGCTCTGTTTATAACACTTATAATTAAAAATTGTTACATAATTAAATCTACAAATATGTATTGTACATATTACATAATTCAAAATCATATATACATGCTGTTGTACGTATATGTAATCACTGTTATGCGTTTGTGTATTGCACCATTGTACACAAATGTACATGCAGTTGTACGTATATGTATTCACTATTGTACATCTGTGTATCACACTATTATGCACGAGTATGAATAATGAGTTAGAATCTTGATAAATTTAAATGTTATTTTGAAATTACCAAATATAGGATTATGTAACTGATTTGGATAACTCCCTAATAGAAAGGAAATTTAATTAATGAATTAATACTAAGTTTACAATCCTACCCTTTTCATTTTAAACTAAATCAAGGGCTAGGATAAGTTCACAAGCAACGAGAATGTTCACAAATGAATCTAACCAATATATATATATAGGGAGAAGATCATGCGAGAACCACCTCTTATTGCGAGAACCGCGAGAACCAATGTGAACACAACCAAAAATGCCTAAAAATAGCTAAAAATCACACAAATTTTTTTTTTTGAATTTTTCAATATTTTTTATAAAAAAATCGCTACTTTTCGAAGCCAAAATTTTTTTTTTTTAATTTTTTTTGGCTTCTAAAAGTAGCGATTTTAACATAAAAAATTCAAAAAAAAAATTTTAGATTTTTTTTTATTTTTTTAGGTTTTTTGGGGGTTTAGTTTTTAGCATTTTAGCTTGGGGTGGGGGGGTTTAGGTTTTTGGGGGGTGGGGGAGGGGGTTTAGGTTTTTTGGGGGGGGGGGTGGGGGTTAGGTTTTTTTAGCTATTTTAGGTTGTGTTCACATTGGTTCTCGCTGTTCTCACAATAAAGGTGGTTCTCGCATGAGCTCCTCCCTATATATATATATATATATATATATATATATATATATATATATATATATATATATATTAAAATCCAAAATCTATTATATATAATAAATGAAAGTTATTTAAGCCACGTGTCAGTAGATTAGGGCATCCTTTTTTTCATTTTCCCGCTCAAAACCTCCGTCCCCTATTTTCCTTTTGTCTGATGATATGAGAAACCCTAAATCATTCTTCAACACGTCTCTCTCTTCCCATCGCCTCCTCAAACCCTAGATCCTCTAATCCTCCATCGATGGTCCATCTCTTACGGTTGCTCTCTCCCTCGGATTTCCCAGATATGATTCAAATCTCTACATCTTTTATGAATCCTAATCTGATTCTAAACATCCTTCTTGATTTCTTCCATCCTGTTGAGTTGTTTAGTAATCTCTTATACCACGATGATCGAGGTACGGTTTTTTGTGTATATACGTGTATCGATGTGTTTCTAGGGTTCTGACTAACGAACGTTGATGGTGGTGTTGTTTGATGTCGTAGCAACGATAGTGGTGGTTGTAGTGGCGGACAGTCGCCATATCGGAGAAGAAAGTGGGATATCGACAGCTATTTCATTCAATCTAGCCGCGGCGGCGATGGTGTTAAAGTTTAGTTTTGAAGACAAATCTGTGTCATGCAGTGAGTCGATGAGGTGTTTAGAGCAGAGTCACTATTCAAACGACAACAACAAACAATGATAATGGCATCACGGCCCGATTTAAGTTCCGACAAGGTAAAAACAAGATTTTGATTTTAAAACCTGATCAATCTCATGAGATTAATAAAGATAGTAGGTTGTACTAAAAAATTATTTAGTCCTGATTCATAGTTTGCTGGTGCATATGCAAATTGGATAGTTGCAATGGTGGGTCCTGCACATATAGTTGTTCTATCTCACTTTGATTCTTAGACCATATTCTTATACTACAGAAACTTGCAGGAAATGTTGAATTTGGCACCTATGTATATTACTGGAACTTTCATTCAAGCAACCATGATTGTCACACCCCAACCGATGGCGGAAACATCGGGGCGCGACACTGAGTAAAACAAATTGTCCAAGAGAAATCCATAACAACTAAATTACCAGATAATTAACATTATGTACCATACCATAACTCATCAAAGTAAAGTAGTTATTACAGACATAGATGTCTCATAGACGAATAAATTGTTTCAACAACTCAGAATTTAAATTGTTTGTTTCTAGACTCTTCCTAACTTGATTCCACATAGCAAGCATCCTAGCATCTCAAACACCTGTCACATACGTTAAAATAGAGGTCAATACACATAGTGTAAATGTGAGCATACAAGTTTAATAGTATAATAGTAGCGAAAGAGAGTTTACGCGTAACCAGCATGCAACATGTTAAAGTGAAGCAAGTAGGTTATCGACAATGAAATATGAACATACGTGACTGCGAGTTGTAGAATGCGCAACACATATCACCACTGTGACACGTGAAGAAAAGCCCTTAATAACCCCTATCCACGACAGGTGTTGAGTCCAAACTATAGTACTATCGCTACTAAGGCGTCAGGTAACAATCACTGTGTAAACATAACATACAAGCATTCATCGAGTAACACGTATAACATGCAGTAACGGTTAGCGTATAAAAGTGTTTGCGTCGTGTGATCGATGTGGTTTAGCATAAGTAACATATGTAACACCCAAAAGTGCTTAAGCAAAAAAGGGATCGAGTATACTCACAGATCGTGTTTAATAAGTAAACACAGTCTTGGATAGAAGGGAGCGCTGGAAAGTTAGCCTAATTACAGAATGATAGCATAAGCGATAAGCGGTGCGTTAAACGGTGCGAGTGACTGAGTGACGAAGGGTCATCCGATCGGATGGCAATCCGGACGGATGGTCATCCGGTCTGATGGTCATCCAGTCGGATGGCCATTAGGTCGGTTTGCCATTCATTTGGGATGGATGTGTTTGTGTATAATGTGACTTTGAAGTTTTCGTTGTAGCATTTTCAAAACAAAGGAGTGTTTCTACCATTCAGGTCATCCGACCGGATGGCGGTTCGCTAAACTGGTCTTCCTTGTGAAAATTGTTAAGTGTTGAACACCATAGGTCATCCAATCGGATTGCCATGCGATCGGATGGCTATATGATCGGACGGTGATTCGTTCAGTAACCTTGTTCGTTTGAAAACTTGTAAAATTCGTTAAGTTTGGGAAGTTTTGCGATTGCATCGAGACGGTATGACAACGTGTCAAACAACAGAAACCCATCGAGTCCAAGTCACCCGATCGGATGGGAATCACCCCGTCCGATCAGTTAACTGTACTTGACGGTCATTCATGTTCAACCCGTGAGTTAGTCGTCTTTTCCGATAGAAATCCATTCTCAGTCCAACACTTCACTATAGAATGAGTAGAAGGCCCGAAAGCTCTGATTTTATCGGTTTTATGTGAAAAGTTGAGATTATTGAAGAAAATTTTGAAACACTTTGATTATGTTTAGATTTAAGATGAAATCAGTGTTTAATCATGTTGAAATCTCTTAGATCTGAGTTGTTCTTGGTGGAATGATGTCACACTTTGAAGTTCATAAGAACCCATGATGACATCACCCTAAAACACCCCAAAACACCCCAAATCCACCGATTTCATGGTGAAAAGTTAAGATTTGATAGCGAAAATGATGAGGAAGTGTGTGTAGATGATGGAAGTACAAGATTTGGGTTGAAAACTTACAAGAATCGCGAGAAATCGAGCAAAAAGAGGGCTAGAACGTGCTGGTCGGTGGAGGAGCTGTTACATCACATGAACAGTGATGTGACAGGTGCTATTTATAGGCAACGGAGGAGAAGAGGTGGTGTAGTAGTGCGAACGAAGGGCGGTTCGATCGGATGGCCATCCGATCGGATGGTCATCCGGACAGATGACCATTCGATCGAATGGTCATTCGATCGGATGGGCGGTGTGAGTTGGTTTTCGGCGTATCGTTTCGTGCGTTGAGCGTTGTGATGCGTTTCGAGTAAGCGGTGCGATAGTATTACCCATTAATTACATAAATAACCTAACTACTAATAACATAAATATAATCCTTAAATCTCGAGTTTGCGATGAGATTGCGTTGCGATAGAGTTGCGATTGCATTGCGATTAAACACCTCAACATAAACATAACATGCACAAGTAACACATAATAGCACACACACATAAAACAATATCCATAACCTATAATTCGAGTTGTGATGCGATAGCGATGCGATTAGTGATAAGTCGATTAGCGATTAAATAACTATTAAATAACATGTACTCCACATAATACAACTAAAGAAACTTAAATTAGAGTATCGATTACAAGTCGAGAAATACAACCAATAATTAAGCAAGGAGTGACAGATCGCAATTAGCAATCCTTTCTTCCTTTGACTTTGACTTTGACTTGTGTTACAGCCTCCCCTACTTCAGGAAATTTTGTCCCGAAAGTTAAGGCGCAGGCATAACGAATAGTTGTGGATACTTTGCCTTCATGTCACTTTCGAGTTCCCAGGTGAACTCGGTGCCTCGTTTGCCTTCCCAGCGAACCTTCACAATGGGAATGCGTGAGCGTCGGAGTACCTTGGTTTCTCGGCCCATGATCTCGATAGGCTTTTCCATGAAGTGTAATGTTTCGTCCACTTGTAGATCCTGAAGAGGGACATGTAAATCCTGATTGGCTTGCGGCGTCTATCGGCGTAACTTTTCTGACGACTCCGAGCTTTCAGCAGATTGTCTCGAGTTTGGAAGATTTTGTCAGTCGTTTCTTGCAGTAATTCAGGACCGGTAGTTAGCGCATCCCCGATCTCGTGCCATACAATGGTCGATCAACATTTTCTTCCGTATAATGCCTCAAAAGGTGCCATTTGAATGCTAGAGTGATAACTGTTATTGTACAAGAATTCGAGTAAAGGTAAATGCGAATCCCAATTACCACCGAAATCTATAACACACGAGAGAAGCATGTCTTCGAGGGTTCGAACGGTGCGTTCCGTCTGACCGTCGGTCTGGGGATGGAAAGCGGTACTGAGATTGAGAGTAGTACCGAGAGCAGATTGAAACGTTTCCCAGAGACGTGGAGTAAAACGACCATCGCGGTCAGAAATGATGTCACGAGGTGTCCAGTGTTGACAAATAACTTCCTCTGTATAGATCCGAGCTAATCGTTCTACCTTGTAGTCATCCCGTATTCGTAAAAAGTGAGCGGATTTGGTAAGACAGTCAATGATAACCCAGATGCTGTCGTGACCTGATGGCGTGCGCGGAAGTTTCGTTACGAAGTCCATAGCTATACTCTCCCATTTCCACATCGGGATCTCGGGTTGGACGAGTAAGCCAGAGGGGCATTGATGCTCAGCCTTGACTTTCGAACAAGTAAGGCATTTCAAAACGTAGATAGCGATATCTTTCTTCATGCCCGGCCACCAGTACCTGTAGCGAAGGTCCTGTTACATCTTATCGGCACTGGATGAATGGAATATCGCGATTTGTGGGCTTCGTCTAGCAGGATTTGTCGTAAATTGGTGCACTTGGGAATCCAAATTCGGTCTAGATAATGGAATATACCATTCGATTTATTCACCAGTTGTTCTCCATTATTGATAATCCTTTCTTTCTTCAGAGTGCATTCGGTAAAGCAAGCTTGTTGGGCATCACGGATAAGAGTTTCAAGATTGTGCTGGGCTTGAGTATTACGAACGCTATGCAAATAGCTTCGTCAACCAAGAGCATCGGCAATGACGATAGCTTTGCCTGGATGGTAACGAATCTCACAGTCGTAATCGTTGAGGAGTACAACCCATCGGCGTTGGCGCATATTCAGCTCTTTTTTATTAAAGATGTGTTGTAGGCTCTTGTGGTCGGTGAAGACCGTAGACTTGATACCGTAAAGGTAGTGTCACCAAATCTTTAATGCAAAAACAACTGCACCAAGCTCGAGATCGTGGGTTGTATAGTTCTTCTCGTGGATCTTGATCCGACGAGAGGCGTACGCGATAACCTTGTCCCGTTGCATGAGGACACAACCGAGACCGAGGTTAGAGGCATCACAATAGACTAGAATTCATCGTTTCCATTGGGTAGTGAGAGCACGGGAGCGTTGCAAAGCATAAGTTTGAGCGTTTGGAAGGCTTCCTCTTGTTCAGTTCCCTAAATAAAAGGTTTGTCCTTGTGCGTAAGCGAGGTGAGAGGAACAGCGATCTTCGAGAAATCAGCGATGAATCGGCGATAGTAACCCGCCAATCCGAGAAAAGAACGAACTTTAGACGGGTTCTTCGGTGTAACCCAACTATTAACACCTTCGATCTTCGCAGGATCGACATTAATTCCTTGAGTATTGATGATGTGACTGAGGAATTGAACCTCCTCAATCAAGAATTCGCACTTGGAGAACTTGGTATAGAGGCGGTTTCCCTGGAGTAACTCAAGAACCAAACGCAGATGTTGCGCGTGTTCGTTTTTTTGACTTGGAATAGATCTGGATATCATCGATGAACACGATGACGAAGCGATCGAGAAAGGGCTTACACACGCGATTCATTAGATCCATGAAAACCGCAGGGGCGTTAGTTAAACTAAAGGGCATAACAACAAACTCATAGTGACCGTATCGGGTTCGATACGCAGTTTTGGGTGTATCTTCCTCCTGAATTCATAATTGGTGATAGCTTGAGCGTATATCGATCTTCGAGAAAAGGTAGCACCTTGTAGTAGATCAAACAAATCATCGATTCTAGGTAAGGGGATAACGATTCTTGATAGTAAGCTTATTCAATTCCCTGTAGTCGATGCACATCCGGAACGATCCATCATTCTTTTTAACGAAAAGGACAGGCGCGCCCCAAGGAGATGTGCTAGGTTGAATGAAGCCTTTATCAAGCAGTTCTTGGAGCTGATTCGAGAGTTAACGCATTTAAGAAGGAGCGAGATGATAAGGCGCTCTAGCAATAAGATTTGCTCCAGGAATGAAATCGATTCGAAAATCGATATCACGAGTGGGCGGTAAACCAGGTAAATCATCGGGAAATACACGAGGAAAATCACGAACTACAGGCACGTTGTCTATTGCCTTAACTTCCTTTTCCTCCGCTACTACGATGTGTGCAAAGAAAGATTGGTATTCCTTGTAGAGATACTTGCTAGCTTGGACGCACAATATGAGTTTTAACTTCTTTGAAGCGACTTCGCCATAAACACACAATTGATCACCGTTTGCGAGATAGAAGCGAATCATTTTATCGAAGCAAACAATTTCATCATGATTCTCCCGAAGGAAATCCATACCTACTATGACATCAAAGCAACCAAGTTGCATCGGGATAAGATTGATCGGGAAAATGTGACTGTTGAGTTCAAGAGTACAGTCACGCAGAACGGAACTAACGGTGACGGTTCTTCCAGTGGCAACTTCTACGTCGAATGTTGATGGGAGGTTAAGGCGTTTATGGTTTAGGAGCCTTTTGAATTCGAACGATACAAAACAGTTATCGGCTCCAGTATCAAACAAACACGAAGCATATATACCATTTACGAGAAACGTACCATTAACCACATTGTTGTCTGCCTGAGCCTGCTGGGCGTTAATGTTGAAGACTCACCCGTGGGCTGCTTGCTGAGCTGGCTGCTGCTGCTGTGGCTCTTGCTTCACCACTCTGTTTGGCCAGATATTTGCGAAGTGGTTGGGATCACCACACGCAAAGCAGGCTCTTGTGTGAGCAGGGCCTTCTTGTTGACCCTGGGGAGCTGGTAGAGCAGGAGCTTGAACTGGGGCTGGAGCTTGGCGAGGAACGGTATGACAATTAGCAGTAAAGTGGCCATACAGGTTGAAGTGCACACAAAACCGGTATGCGATTCCAACAGGGAGATGATACGTACAAGTAGGGCAAAGCGGGTGTGGGCTAGTATATGCACGCTTAGCTGGCGGTGCATTGGCCACAGGCGCCGCTACTTGGCGGTTCAGAGGTTGCGGTTGAGCGGTTACGGCTTGGAGAGGAGCGACGGTTACTACACAGTTCTTGTTGCTGGAGCTGTTGTTCTTTCTTTAGCGGCGTGAGGACTTGGAAGATTGCATTGCGACGGTTTCAGTGGTGGGAGCAGCGGTAACTTGGTGAAGATTCTTGGAGGCTTTATCAAAGTAACCAGCCCGAACTCGCTTGGCGTTAATCTCGGCAGCGAGCAGGAAGGTTTCCTCAATAGTTGTCGTCTTCGCAGCTTAAACGAAGTCAGCAACATAATCCGGTAACGCACGGATGTAGTTCTTGATGATAATTTCAGGAGTGGTAACTTGACCCGAACAAATGATACTCAGCTGCTTAAAACGAGCAGTTAAACCGGTGTTGTAGCCACCCTCCTGCTTGATGAGCCATAACTCGTACTCCAGCTTCTGAAGCTTGTGGGAGGGCAGAACTCCTTCATCATGATGTCCTTCAACTCATCCCACGTAAGTCCATAGGCTGCATCATTCCCTCGCTTGTTTCTCTTGCCAGTCCACCAATCTAGAGCCTGGGTCTGGAAAACGGCAGTGGCATTAACAGTGCAAAGGTTTTCGGGACAGCCGCTTTGGCACTGGGTGACTTCGATCGAATCGAACCATTGAAACATAGCCAAAGGCCCATCTCCTCCGGTGAATTCTTTGGGACCGCATGCTTTAAACTGCTTGAAGCTAAAATTAGACTTAGGAGAATCAGTTCTGGATTCTTCAGAGGACTTGCTAGCGTTTTCATTCAGCTCGCGCTGACAATTTGCGGAATGACCTTAGCCATCTGCTTTATGACTAGTGCAGCGATGCATTTGTCCTCATGGTTACGACGAGCGAAGCGAGCAGTGTGCAATCTAAATGACGATATTGTCTTCAATAGACATCGTCACAGGACTTAAACACAATTTCGATTAACCCTAATATAGTTTTAGCGATTTCTCCAAAAGGTACTTTATATAAAGCTCAGGAACATGTCTAAATCACAAAATCACGTAGGCACAGAATCCACAGAAGCACGTAATCACATAAGCACGTATATCACGTAAGCACAGAAGCACATAGTCCACATAAACACATCTTCAACTATATTTTGCACATATTGGCCTACATATATTGCACGTATTCACCTATCTTTCACAGCGGTGTAAAGCGATCGAGAGTTGCGGGTGCGAGTACACATCAAGTAGCACAACGAGTAGTATAGCGTAAGCTTGTAACATAGCATGCGATTTGTTGGCGTTTTGAGGTAAAGGTGTAGTGCGAGTTGTGTGCGTTGCTCAAAGCGAACAACGAAAAGCAAAAAGCGAGAAGATCACCAACACATAGCACATAAAACCACTTAAAATTCATATAATTCACATAAAATCGATAAATCTCAGAGTCGGCGATGGCGAATTCCAGAATCGAAACACAAAATCGAAAAGCGATTGTTTTGGGCTGATAGACGTCAACTACCCAAAGTGATTCGACTATTCTCAAGAATTTCGAGCACACGCTTTAGCCAAATGGACTGTGCTCTATCATTGACATACGATGAACAACACGCATCCTTTCGGTTATTCGGGCAACTCGGGTTGTTGGAATCCATCGAGACTTTGGTGAGAGTTTTGTAAAACCAAGATATAGAGCGGAATAAGTCATCAAGATTCGGGTTTCACCCCTAACTCAGCGACTACATTCCTGTTGGTGAGAGAGAGTCACGAGATAAATAGAGAGAATCGCGTCGAAGTATGGATTTCACTCCTGATTCAACGCAGATTCTCGTATTGTGTAGCCAGCCTTAGGAAAGGCTGATGTTGCGCGAAGCTCTAGTATGCGATGTTCTCGCAAGAGTGAAGTGTACAGTGAGTTCGAGTGAGGGTATTGTAACAACCCTCGGTAAAACCAACACCCTCATAATATTTCCTATGCCCTAGTATATTTTGAATTATCCCAATATATCTTTAAATACACCCCGTATGTGAAAACCGAGCCCAAAATACATGAAATAGTATTAAACATTAAAATCTAGGGCCGAGGCGGGCCGCGTAGACCCACCCCAATCCTTACGCGGGCGGTATCAAGGTTAGAACCTTATTTCGTTAGTTTTCTTAAGTTAAAACGGGCCGCGTAAGATCTATGTTAAGTGTACGCGGGCCGCGAGAGATCAATAACACGACAACACCAGAGGCTGACACGTGTCGACATCGTGGCGAGTCTAGGCGATGACCCGGATCACCTAAACCCTACCCGGCTACGACGCGGGCCGCGTAAGCCTCACTTATCTTTTACGCGGGCCGCGTGAGAGTCCAGTTCAGCAAGTATAAATAGAAGGCATCGGATTTCATTTCAATTCGTTCACAAACGTTTCCGAAACCCTTACGCGAATTCTAAGATAGCAATGTGAGTTTATCCAATTTTTGTTAACCTTTTTGTAATATTTTACAAAACCTTAATTGTTTTACAATGTGATTAAGCGGTGATTGAGTCTTTATAGTTCTTTAATTACTTCCGGTATGTTGGCGTTTTGTATACAAAATTTACTACTGCAAGTAGTAAGTCGGGGATGACAGTACGTTACCATTGGACAATGAGTTAGCCAATGTGTAATATGACCCACAAGTCAGGATTGACAGTGCTGAATGAGTAATTGTGTAGAAATAAACAATGTGATTGCTCTCAATATTGTTTTAATTGATAAAAATGTTTCTTGATTAAACTGGGATTCACTCACCAGTATTTCCCACTGACAAATGTTTTTAAAACGCGTTTCAGGTAACACAATGTGACAGCCAATTAGTAAAAAGCCAGCTGGAGAGCACTGAAGGCTTGGAAAAAATGTGGCTATAAAAGTTACCTAATAAACGATGTTTTAAATTCAATAAAATAGGGTTTATCCCTATAAATGTATTGTAATAAGAAACTTGGATCCTACCCATGTAATTATTAATATCAAATATGGTGGTTTTACTCTGATAAACATTTCCTAACTACGGTCCTGATGTAATTTCCGCTGCCAAATTAATCAGCTGATACCACCGAAACTCTGAGTTCGCGGCCGCCCGTTCCCGGGACAGATAAGGGATCGGGGGTTGCGACAGAAGGTGCTATCAGAGCCTAGCCACTGGTCTGAGCTAAAAAAGTGTTCTGCTGACACTTAAATTCTAAAATTTTGTGTTAGGAAATAAATTATGGAATTACGTGCATAACTGTATTTATTTATTATGTGTTATTTGACTATTTGTTAGTTTACAGTATGAGTGATCAAGGACCCTCAAACATGAGTCATCAGTTGTCTGATTCACCTAGGAGTGAAGGTACCTCTTCACAGCCTGCCATTTCTGGGTATTCTGCTGATCAGGAAGAAAGAATGTTTGCTTTTAAAGCTCAGTCAGAAGAGCCATTCCCTCATAAGAAACGAGGATGGTTCAGTAAGGAAGCCTTTGCACGTAGGAAAAGAATGCGAAAGTTGAAACAGCAAAGAGTTTTAGCGGCCGCTAAGCGAAAGTCAGATGCCTATACACAGGATATGCTTAATAGAAGCCTAGCTAATTTCCATATCCTAGCTACAACTGCTGCTGACCCAAGTCTGGAACAACTAGTAGCCCCACAACCACAAACCACAAATCACAGACCAACCCATGGAGATAGAAAACCCTGAAAACCAAGTGGAGATGCATGATTTCAACCCAGAAGAAATCCCTAGGGTACCTGCACCAAACCCTCTAGACCCAAATTACGACCCCTGGTGGGACGATAGTAGGGACTTTGTGCAATGTTACCCGATACATGAAGACACACCCATACAGCACATAGGAGCCTACCCAGGTATGGACCCTTTAGATCCCTATTACCACGATGAATATATTAGGGAGATCTTAGAAGATCCTTACCGATTTTAGGCACTTTCACCCCCATATCAGGAACCCGCACCCCAGATTCCAAACCCAGTCCTAGAACCTGCACCCCCAATGAGTGCAGAAAACGTCCAAGAACTGAGGACTTTTGGGGAGGAAATTTTAAAAAGCAGTGAGATAATGCGACAGGTGGGAGAGTGTCTCGTATGGAAATACGATGAGAACAATATGGATTTTTGGATAAATCCATATCCGTGATGTGATGGAGGAGACGGTAATAGTAATAATAATATAATATAATAAAATAAAAATAAAATAAAATATGTGTGTACGGATGCATATTACTATTAGTATGATTCTATTTCTGTTGGTATTGTAATTTTTATTTAAGTACTAGTTTGTAATAGTATATGGAAATAGAGTAAAAGTAGCAATGATCTACGTTTTTGGCTAGATTGTGTGTCATGTGATTAACTATATTAAATATTATCTTGTGATATTAATATGGGGTAAATGTTTAAAATTCAGATGGCTGATGAAGGAAATCAAGGAAATCTGAATAATGATAACCAGAGTAACATTAACGTGGTTAATAAGAATCCAAGCATCAATAACAATGGAAACCAAATGGATAATAGTGCCATTCAACATATAGTGGCACAAGGAATCATAGATGCAACGCCATTTATTATTCAAACTATTCAAGAAGCGAATAATAAAAGTAAGCATAGTAGTAAGCGACCAATCGAACCCGAAAACAGCGTGAAAAATGGACCCGTACTTCAAATGCCTATTCCCAAAAGGAGAAGAAACGTGTCTTACGGTTGTTCTTATAAAGAATTCTGGTCTTGTAAACCAATGGAATTCTCGGGCAACGAAGGGGCCATTGCAACCCTACGCTGGATAGAGAAAACTGAGGCAGTCTTAAGAATAAGCAAATGTGCTGAAGAAGATAAGATATTGTTTGCTTCTAATCTATTTAAGAATTCAGCACTAGAATGGTGGAACACTATCCTACAATCAAGAGGAAGTGATAGAACCTACAATATGGAATGGGAAGAATTTAAAAACAAGGTAGAAAGGAAATTCTGCCCACCTAATGAGAAGGAACAGATAGCAAACAAATTCCTAAACCTTAGGATGACTGGTGTGGATAGTAAGGGGTACACTAAAATATTCTTCGAATATGCTAGAATAGTGCCAACTTTTGCTTCACCTGAACTAGTATTAATCTCCCGTTATATCTGGGGATTAATTGGGGAGATAAGACACCTAGTCAAGGCAGCTAGACCTCAAACCATAGAAGAAGCTGTAGAACTAGCAAATACCTTGACAGATGAATTAGTCCGTACCCGAGAAGAGGATCAAAGGAGAAACCTAACCCAGAAACTCACACAAGAATTTCTTTCTGGAAATTTTAATCGTGGGAAAAAATAGGTTCTACCTCTACACCCTACTGTAGGAATTGCAAAAGAAAGCATTCAGGAAGATGCTCCATATACTGTAACTTTTGCAAAATATCGGGACACAAAGAAGAAAATTGCAGGAATAAAGCTAACAATAGGATATGTTACAACTGCGGAGAACAAGGTCATATCAAGCTTAATTGCCCGAAATTAGCTCCAGCTACAAACAACAAGAATACTCAAAATGCTAGAGCATTTGTTCTAACTGCAGATGAAGCCAAAATAATTCCAGATGTCATCGCTGGTACGTTTTTTAGTTAATGATATTTTTGCTAAAGTATTATTTGACTCGGGTGCAAATCAAAGTTTTATTAATACATTATTTTGCAAATTCCTAAATCAACCATTAAATAAACTACCACAAGAATGCTTAGTAGATACAACTAATGGAGAAACTGTTAGGATTTCTGAAATCTTACAGGGAGCAAGCATAGAAATTTTAAATCAGAAATTTATTGCAAACCTTTATCCCATGAATCTGGCAGGATTTGATGTTGTTTTAGGAATGTATTGGTTAATAACCAATAAAGCTAGTATTTTATGTGATCAAAAGTCAATCCAAGTAAATTCACCAAAAGATAAAACGATCACAATTAAAGGAGATAAACCATCTAGAACTACAAAATTCATCTCTGTGATGAAAACTTCAAGTTACATAAGAAAAGGATTATTAGTGTATTTGATTTCCATAATCACTAACACTAAAGGAAAGGATTTAAAAGATATTCCAGTAGTATCTCAGTTTTCAGATATATTTCCAGAAGAATTGCCAGGACAACCTCCAGATAGGGAAGTTGAATTTAGAATCCATTTAATACCAGGAACATCACCAATTGCCAAAGCACCCTATCGTTTGGCACCCGCTGAAATGCAGGAACTGAAGAAACAATTAGACGAATTGTTAGAAAAAGGATTTATACAGCCAAGTTCATCGCCATGGGGAGCGCCGATACTGTTTGTTAAAAAGAAGGACGGATCAATGCGTATGTGCATTGACTACCATGAATTGAACAAAGTCACGATTAAGAATCGGTACCCATTACCAAGAATCGATGATCTGTTCGATCAACTGCAAGGAGCTCGATTTTTCTCTAAAATCGATTTAAGGTCAGGATATCATCAATTAAAGGTACAGGAAGAGGATATTCCTAAAACCGCATTCAGAACAAGGTATGGTCATTATGAATTTACTGTCATGCCATTTGGTTTAACCAATGCCCCAGCTGCATTTATGGACATGATGAACCGAATATGTAATCCATATTTGGATAAATTCATAATCGTCTTCATAGATGATATTCTCATTTACTCTAAGAATAAAGAGGATCATGCAAAGCATTTGCACGCACTTTTAAGTTTATTAAGAAAGAAAAAGCTTTACGCTAAATTTTCAAAATGCGAGTTTTGGTTAGAACAGGTACAGTTTCTTGGACATTTAGTCAACCATGAAGGAATTCATGTGAATCCCACAAAAATCGAGGCAATTACTAAATGGAAAACCCCTGAGTCACCAACCGAGGTCAGAAGTTTCTTAGGATTGGCCGATTATTATAGAAGATTTATTCAAGATTTTTCTAGAATAGCCATTCCTTTAACTAAGCTAACCTGCAAATCTGTTAAGTTTGAATGGGGATTAAAACAAGAAGAAGCATTTAGAATCCTTAAGCATAAATTAACCCATACACCCATACTAGCGTTACCAGAAGGAGCTGAAGACTTTATAGTCTATATTGACGCTTCTAAATTAAGTTATGGATGCGTATTAATGCAACGTCAAAAGGTTATAGCTTACGAATCTAGACAACTTAAGAATCATGAAGAGAATTATTCAACTCATGATTTAGAGTTAGGAGCTATAATTTTTGCTCTTAAGATTTGGAGACATTACCTTTATGGTAGTAAGTTTACCATATTAACTGATCATAAGAGTTTAAGGTATATTTTCAAACAAAAGGAGTTGAATATGAGACAAAGACGCTGGATGGAGATGCTTAGTGATTATGATTGTGATATCCAGTATCATGAAGGAAAAGTAAATGTTGTGGCAGATGCTTTAAGCCGAAAATATAATGAAAAGTAAAAAAGGGTACGTTCTCTTAAATTAAATCTGCAAGTAGATTTAAATGATCAAATAAGAGAAGCACAAGAATCAGTAATCAAGGAAGATACTGAAAAGTTAAAAGGTATGCTAAAAGAATTAGAACAAGGAACAGATGGAATTTGGAGATTCCATAAAAAGAGGATGTGGATACCTAAATTAGGAAACCTACGTCATCGTATATTAGAAGAAGCCCATAAGTCCAAGTATACGATGCACCCAGGAAATGATAAAATGTACCAGGATTTAAGAAAAAATTTCTGGTGGATAGGAATGAAGAAGGACATAGCAACCTATGTTTCTAAATGTTTAACTTGTTCACAAGTCAAAGCTGAACACCAGAAACCCTCAGGATTTCTACAATAATTAGAAATGCCGGTGTGGAAATGGGAATTGATAACAATGGATTTTGTTACTAAATTACCCAAAACTAAGAAAGGAAATGATACAATCTGGGTGATTGTAGATAGGCTAACCAAGTCAGCTCATTTTCTACCAATGAAAGAAACATTCAGTATGGAACAGTTAGCTAAGTTGTATGTAAATGAAATTGTTTCTTTACATGGCATTCCTTTATCAATTGTTTCTGATAGAGATAGCCGATTTACCTCTCATTTTTGGTCAAGTTTCCAAAAGGCAATGGGAACCAAGTTAAAATTTAGCACAGCTTATCACCCTCAAACAGATGGACAAAGCGAAAGAACAATTCAAACAATGGAGGACATGCTTAGAGCTTGTGTAATTGATTTTGGAGGTAATTGGGACGATCACTTACCTTTAATAGAATTTTCTTACAATAACAGTTATCACACAAGTATCAATGCTGCACCTTTCGAAGCACTTTATGGACGTAAGTGCCGAACCCCAGTCTGTTGGGCAGAAATTGGGGAAAAGCAACTATCTTGACCTGAGATAGTACAAGAAACAACCGACAAGATTATTCAAGTCAAGGAACGACTGAAAGCAGCACGTGACCGGCAGAAGAGCTATGTCGATAACCGACGCAAACCGTTGGAATTTCAAATAGGAGATAAAGTATTATTAAAGGTCTCTCCTTGGAAAGGAATAGTAAGATTCATAAAAAGGGGAAAGCTAAGTCCCAGGTATGTTGGACCTTTTGAGATTATTAGAAGAATAGGACCTGTAGCCTATCAGCTAAAACTGCCAGAAGAAATGGCAGGAATACATGACGTATTTCATGTATCTAATCTCAAAAAGTGCTTAGCTGATGAATCACTGATAGTACCTCTTAAGGATATAGAGGTAAATGAACAACTCAAGTTTGTAGAAAGGCCTCTACAGATTGAAGACATGAAAGTCAAGAATCTCAAGCATAAGAGATTAGTTCTGGTCAAAGTGAAGTGGGACTCCAAAAGAGGACCTGAATATACTTGGGAGCTTGAATCTGAAATGCAACGGAAATATTCGCATTTGTTCCAGTAGATCTCGAGGACGAGCTCTAGAACAAGGTGGGGAGAATGTAACAACCCTCGGTAAAACCAACACCCTCATAATATTTCCTACGCCCTAGTATATTTTGAATTGTCCCAATATATCTTTAAATACACCCCGTATGTGGAAACCCAGCCCAAAATACATGAAATAGTATTAAAAATTAAAATCTAGGTCTGAGGCGGGCCGCGTAGACCCACCCCAATCCTTACGCGGGCGGTATCAAGGCTAGAACCTGATTTCGTTAGTTTTCTTAAGTTAAGACGGGCTGCGTAAGATCTATGTTAAGTGTATGCGGGCCGCGAGAGATCAATAACACGGCAACACCAGAGGCTGACACGTATCAACATCGTGGCGAGTCGAGGCGATGAACCGGATCACCTAAACCCTACCCGGCTACGACACAGGCCGCGTAAGCCCCGCTTATCTTTTACGCGGGCCGCGTGAGAGTCCAGTTCAGCAAGTATAAATAGAAGGCATCGGATTTCATTTCAATTCGTTCACAAACGTTTCTGTATCTCAAATTCTGAAATATTAGGCATAGAAAGCTGGTATTATACCCCCTAATTAGCGAGGTTCTGCTCCGTTGTAAGTATTATAACCCCAGTTTCGTAATAGATACGCTGCCCGATTGATTTAGGGTTCCGTAACAACTGTCGTGGTTCTGCCCGACGTAGTTGTTGGATTGCCGTCTCGGGGAGGTTATCATTAATATTTTCAAAGGGTTATGATACTAACCAATGTACATTTGTATAAATTATAGATTATTCCCAGGAAACCCTTACGCGAAGTCTAAGATAGCAATGTGAGTTTATCCAATTTTTGTTAACCTTTTTGTAATATTTTACAAAACCTTAATTGTTTTACAATGTGATTAAGCGGTGATTGAGTCTTTGTAGTTCTTCAATTACTGCCGGTATGTTGGGGTTTTGTATACAAAATTTACTACTGCAAGTAGTAAGTCGGGGATGACAGTACGTTACCATTGGACAATAAGTTAGCCAATGTGTAATATGACCCACAAGTCAGGATTGACAGTACTGAATGAGTAGTTGTGTAGAAATAAACAATGTGATCGCTCTCAATACTATTTTAATTGATAAAATGTTTCTTGATTAAACTGTGATTCACTCACCAGTATTTCCCACTGAAAAATGTTTTTAAAACGCGTTTCAGGTAACACAATGTGACAGCCAATTAGTAAAAAGCCAGCTGGAGAGCACTGAAGGCTTGGAAAAAAACATGGCTATAAAAGTTACCTAATAAACGATGTTTTAAATTAAATAAAATAGGGTTTATCCCTATAAATGTATTGTAATAAGAAACTTGGATCCTACCCATGTAATTATTAATATCAAATATGGTGGTTTTACTGTAATAAACATTTCCTAACTACAGTTCTGATGTAATTTCCGCTGCCAAATTAACCAGCTGATACCACCGAAACTCTGAGTTCGCATCCGCACGTTCCCGGGACAGATAAGGGATCGGGGGTTGCGACAGGTATCAAGTAAGCTCGTACAAAACCTCTACCGGGTATGCACAAGTCGGTCTGTTGGTACTTATACTATAGACTAGGTCGTTTCTAAGACATCGACCCAGACCAGGTCGAGTCTTGCCTAATTCCCTATAGTTATGGCTCTGATACCAATCTGTCACACCCCAACCGATGGCGGAAACATCGGGGCGCGACACTGAGCAAAACAGATTGTCCAAGAGAAATCCATAACAACTAAATTACAAGATAATTAATACTATGTCCCATACCATAACTCATCAAAGTAAAGTAGTTATTACAGACATAGATATCTCATAGATGAATAAATTGTTTCGACAACTCAGAATTTAAATTGTTTGTTTCTAGACTCTTCCTAACTTGATTCCACATAGCAAGCATCCTAGTATCTCAAACACCTGGTACATACGTTAAAATAGAGGTCAATACACATAGTGTAAAGGTGAGCATACAAGTTTAATAGTATAATAGTAGCGAAAGCGAGTTTACACGTAACCAGCATGCAACATGTTAAAGTGAAGCAAGTAGGTTATCGACAATGAAATATGCACAGACGTGACTGCGAGTTGTAGAATACGCAACACATATCACCACTGTGACACGTGAAGAAAAGACCTTAACATCTCCTGTCCATGACAGGTACTGAGTCAAAACTATAGTACTATCATTGCTAAGGTATCAGGCGACAATCACTGTGTAAACATAACATACAAGCATTCATCGAGTAACACGTATAACATGCAGTAACGGTTAACATTTAAAAGTGTTTGTGTCGTGTGATCGATGTGGTTTTGCATAAGTAACATATGTAACACCCAAAAGTGCTTAAGCAAAAAGGGATCGAGTATACTCACAGATCGTGTTTAACAAGTAAACACAGTCTTGGATTGAAGGGAGTGCTGGAAAGTTAGCCTGATTACAGAATGATAGCATAAGCGATAAGCAGTGCATTAAACGGTGCGTGTGACTGAGTGACGAAGGGTTATCCGATCGGATGGCAATTCAGACAGATGGTCATCCGGTCGGATGGCCTTTCGGTCGGTTTGCCATTCGTTTGGGATGGATGTGTTTGTGTATGATGTGACTTTAAAGTTTTCGTTGTAGCATTTTCAAAACAAAGGAGTGTTTCTACCATTCAGGTCATCCGGCCGGATGGTCATCCGGACGGATGGCCATCCGTTCGGATGGCGGTTCGCTAAACTGGTCTTCCTTGTGAAAATTGTTAAGTGTTGAACACCATAGGTCATCCGATTGGATTGCCGTTCGATCGGATGGCTATCCGATCGGACGGTGATCCGTTCGGTAACCTTGTTCGTTTGAAAACTTGTAAAATTCGTTAAGTTTGGAAAGTTTTGCGATTGCATCGAGACGGTATGGCAACGTGTCAAACAACGGAAACCCATCAAGTCCAAGTCACCCGATCGGATGGGAATCACCCTGTCCAATCAGTTAACTGTTCTTGACGGTCATTCATGTTCAACCCGTGAGTCGGTTGTCTCTTCTGATAGAAATCCATTCCCAGTCCAACACTTCACTATAGAACGAGTAGAAGGCCCAAACGAGCTCTGATTCTATCGGTTTTATGTGAAAAGTTGAGATTATTGAAGAAAAGTTTGAAACACTTTGATTATGCTTGGATTTAAGATAAATCAGTGTTTAATGATGTTGAAATCTCTTAGATCTGAGTTGTTCTTGGTGGAATGATGTCACACTTTGAAGTTCATAAGAGCCATGATGAAATCACCCTAAAACACCCCAAATCCACCGATTTCACGGTGAAAAGTGTTGGACTCTGTATGCCCAAGACACATATTAAATTGATGTGGCTAGTACGTTATGATCCAAGTCGAGTCATACCCAAATACAAGCTAGACAAACACTTACAATATTTATTTATGATATGATCAAACAAATAAATATTAACACTTACAATATTTAGAAATTGGTTTTCTAAATAATTGAACTTGACAAACCAATAAATTATATGGATAATTTATTTTGAGAGAGTATTTTATTTTGTTATTTAATGAGTTAAATAACTTAATAAAAGTTGTATAAAGTCTTGTGAACATATGATGTTATATTTTATAAAAGGTATAAAATAAACAAGACTTAAATTTTATAAAAAAATTGATTTTTTTTTTAAATAAAGCTAGGCCGCCACCCCCCATGGGGTCTTCCCAAAAATTGTTGGTCCAATAATGATACATGCACTTGCATGTGTTTTCATTGGGTGGTCTTCCCTAAAGATTTTGGCCAATCATATTTCATGCACTTGCATGTGTAAATTGGCACATGATTGGTCAAGGTGGGTGGCAATTCTCTCTCATGGTTCTATAAATACTTAGATAACAAATGCAAGAAGGTGCAAGACTTGGATGACTTGAAAAACACTAAAGATTTCTCTCTAGAAATCGGCCAACATAAGGTTGTGCATAAGGGTTTTTCAAGTGCACAAAACTCCATACTCTTCTCTCATAATTTCGGCCAAGGGTTGGTTCCAAGAGAGGGATATTTCAAGTGAGTTTTAAGTGTAAAATCCTAGCTAAACATAAAGTGTTTGTTGGAAGGCTTGGGGTATACAAGCTTGAGGTCTTCTACACTTGAAGTCAACCGTTCACGAAGCATCATTCGTTTCATTTCTCCTTACTCCTTGGAAGGTAGTATTCTAAACACCCTATGGTTGTGTTTTAATTTTGATAGCATGCATGTTCGTATATGGATCCGAGGATGGGGTTTTACATATAAAATGGGTTTTATATCTTGTAAGTAACATGTTTTAAATAATAAATTTCCGCTGCGTTTTTATTTCATAAGGATGAAATTACTTTGATAAACATGTTAAAAACCCAACAGTGGCATCAGAGCCGCTTATATGAGTGCATGCTTCATAGGATATGAAATTTTCGGGTTTGGTTAAAACCCTATGGCCGAAATTTTCACCATGGTTATCCCTTTGTTTTTCAAGATCATATTATTACATGCATAAATGAATCTTGGAAAATTATTTCATTTGGATAATTATTTTGTTTGGACAAAAACCCACATTTTTCGGTTTTTCATTCTTGACCGAAAATTGTAGGTTGCAAAAGGGAACCGTTTTGATTCTTGAATTTTATATATTTGGATATATATATTTTTGGTGTTCATAACCTAGCCATGACCTTGTGTGAATATGTTGAATGATTGTGTTTGTGATTAGTGTTTAATTATTTCAAAGGGTTGTAATAATAATTATTTTTGTTCTTCCATGTGTAAAAATATGTAATTTATTTATTTTCATTTGGTATGTAAAATAAATAGATTAGGTGCATTTTATTTTACTAGAAAAATGTATTAGGATATTTTTTTGTAAAAGAAGATGCACACAAAAATGCGGTTTTGGTTTTGGCTAATTTCGGGCCTAAAGGACTTCATAGTTCTTAACGGGATTTTAGCGCGATAACCAAAACACATTTTTGAAGTCCAAAGGAGTTTGGAGCTGAATTAAAGTACATTTTGGAAGCTCAAAGAAAGTGGAGAAATCACAACATAAAAGGGAGACTTGAAGCATTTGGATGCGGGATCAAGTGGGAGTTCAACGACACATTATTTGTGTTAATATTCACCCTTTAGGAAGGACCTTTTGGCACACTTGTTTTGGCTAACAAGTGTGGTCAAAATAGTTGGCTATGGTTATGCACCTATTGATATGTGTGTTGTGCTTGTGTGGTTGTTTATTTATGTTGTTTGGATGATATGTTGATATGCATGCTTAACAAACTAATAATCAACAACAAGCTTAAAATTGGTTCTTTAAAAGATCATTAAAATCATTAATAAAAGGTTATTAAAAATTAATGATTTTATAATAAAATGGGTTTTATTAAAAAGAACCTTGAAAATTTGTTTTCACTAAAGTACCATTAATTTGAATGCATGCAAATGTATGGTACATAATATTTTCTAAACTAAAATTTTGAAATATTGAAAACCCTTTTACAAAACAAGTCAAACACCATCCTTTTATACAACACTCGAATCACTTGGGAACTCTTATTGTGGGATAAAGGTCACCTAACCACATTTGAGGGAACTTGTATGTTCGAGGTGGGTTTACCATGTTTGTGGGATAAAGGTCACCTAACCACTTATGTGTATAAACTCACACGTGTGTGTAAGTTGGACGACTTGATTTGGAAACCATGAACTTAGGGTCACCGAAGCATGGCGAACAAAAGGTGTTGATGGGATTAAACATGCCAACTAAACATAAAGATGTTTAACCGATCCCATATGGCTAGAAGTTGCAAAGGGTTGCAATTGTCAAACGTTGACTACCTTGTTAATTTAAATAGAGGGATAAAGGTCACCTAACCAATATTTAAATGTAACGTTGGATTCTAGATTTTAATTATTAATTGTCTATGAGACACAAAAGGGTATTAATGATTAAAATATAATAATATCGAAAATACTAAAATTGAACATTGTTAAATTTTGTAGATGGCCGCTAATAATATTACCCAAACCGTCCGTAACCTATCACTAAAAACAATCCTTAAAAGGATCGTTTCAATCAAAACACTTTATGGATTAATATCGAAACTTAAGAATCGTTCTCAAGTAAGAAAAGATATCCTATGTGTTGAACGATCCTAATCCCAATAAACATCTTATGGAAGATAAGGATGCCTATAACGATTGGATTAAGTATATCGAGGATACTACGCAAGCCTCATGCCTCATGTTAGGAATTATAATTCCCGAGATTCAAAAGGTTTTGAACATCATGAGCATACGACATGATTACCCAATCATAGGAAATGTTCCTAAGGGTAGAACGCTTCGAAACGGTTCGAGTGCTTCATGCATGTCGAATGGAGGAAACCCAATCAGACTCATCTTATGTTTTTAAGATGAAAAGCCACATTGATCACCTCGAAAGGCTCGGTATGGATAAAATGGTTTTATCCATTCTAATGATCAATGAGGGTGGGAACTAGAAAGGGCATCACCCCGACACCAAAGCAAATGTTGAAAATGGAAACGGGTAATTCAAAGGGAAATAATTAGAAAGACTAAAGTGAAACCACCGAAACCAAAAGAGAAGAAGGCAAAGGTTGCCATGAACGATCCATGCTTTGAGTGTGGTGAGATAGGGCATTTAAATAGGAATTGTCCAACCTATCTCATAGAGTTGAAAAACAAGAGGGATGCTAGGCAAACCTCAGGTACAATCTTAATGATACATATTGACCTTAATGTTATTTTCTCAAACACACGGGTATTAGATACTAGATGTGGAACTCATGTTTGCAATTTGTTGCAAAAGATTCAAAAGAAATAAGCATTATAAGAAAGGATACTATGTTTTGAAACTTCCAAATGGTTTGTAAATTGTTTTGAATGCTCCTAGTTTGACTAGGAACATTATTTAAGTTTCCCTTTTGAGACAATATGTTTTGATTTAAAGTTTGTAAACAATGACATTTATATTTCGATGAATGACATGTTTTACTTTAAAACTATGCCTTCAAATGGTAGTTATGAATTGGTTCATAATAATACATCATTTGATAGTTCAATGTACCAAGCAATCACCAACAAACTCAAAATGGATTTGAGTGAGACTTATCTTTGGCATTATCGCCTTGGTCATATAAACAGATGTCGCATGTAAACACTTCGAAAGAATTGTCTTTTGGAAACAAATGAAATTGGTTCATTTGATACATGCGAATCTTATTTACAAGTGAAAATGACCAAGTAATCCCTTAGTGGGAAAGGGTAAAAGATTTATTAGGTATCATACATTCGAATGTATGTGATCCTTTTAAGCCAATGACTAGGAATGGTGAAAGATACTTCATTACTTTTACAGACAACTATAGTAGTTATGGTTATGTGTACTTTCCAAGACACAAAGTTGAAGTTTTGAAACGTTCAAAATCTTCAAAAGGTGAAGTACAAAATCAACTCAATCAAAGTTCTTCTTTTCGATAGAGGAGGAATCAAACTCTATTTGGATATGGTTCGATCTATGATGGCTAGGAGCGCCTTATCTCTATCACTTTGGGGTTACACTTTGCTCTCCATGGCCCGTATGGTCCAACCAAGAAAGTAGATAAGACACCTTTTGAAATATGGCATGGAAGGGCTCCATCATTATCATATTTAAAAGTATGGGGTTGTGAAGCTTATGTTAACCAATACACCCCAAACAAATTGGAAGTACGATCCACTAAGTGTATCTTTGTAGGATATCCTAAAGATAGTATAGGATATTAATTCTACGATCAAACAGAGCAAAAGGTATTTGTTGCTCGAAATGCTAAGTTCTTGGAAGCTATGTTCCTTATGGAAGGAGCTAGTAGAACAGTGGAACTTGATGAGGATCAAGAACCACAAGCCGATACACGTTTGGTTGATACTAGCGCTCAACAAGAGGTTGTTGAAAATGATCAAGTGGTTGATCATTACACACAAAACGTTTGCAGATCTGGTAGAATAAGTAGTCCACCTGAAAGATATGGATTTTTCATGGATGGATGCTACGTGGTAGATTCGGGTGAACCTACCACATACCATGATGCAATGTCAAAATCCGATTGCGACAAATGGCTTGAGGCTATGAACGTAGAGATGCAATCCATGTATGAAAACCAAGTTTGGGAATTGGTTGTAGCACCTCTTAATTCCAAAGTGGTTGGAAGTAAGTGGGTTTTCAGGAAGAAAACCGATATGCATGGTAACTTGAATACTTGTATAGCGAGACTTGTAGCAAAAGGTTTCACTCAAACTCAAGAGCTTGATAATGATGAGACCTTTTCGCCTATGGCGATGCTAAAGTCAATAAGGATATTATTTGCCATACCTGCATAATATAATTATGAGATTTGGCAAATGGATGTCAAAACGGCTTTCCTTAATAGATATCTTGAGGAAGATGTCTATATAGTTAAGCCTGAAGGTTTTGTCGATCCAACACATCCTGACAAAGTATGCAAGTTAAAGAAATCAATTTATGGATTGAAACAAGCATCTTGAAGTTGGAGTCACCGTTTTGATGAAGAGATTAGGGAATATGGAATCATCAAGAACGGCGATGAAGCTTGTGTGTATAAGAAGGCTACTGGGAGAATTATTACTTTCTTAATATTGTATGTCGATGACATTCTACTATTTGGAAATAACATTCCAAACCATGGAAGGTGTAAATGCCTGGCTTGAAGTTGTTTTTCCATTAAGGATCTTGGTGAAGTCGCCTATATTTTGGGAATAAAAATCTATAGGGATAGATCAAGGCGCTTGATAGGTTTAAGCCAAAGTGCATACATTGACAAAGTCTTGAAAAAGTTCAAGATAGAGAACTCTATGAAAGGTTTGGTACCTATTCAAAGAGAGGACAATATTGAAAGCGTTTCAATGTCCAAGCTCAAAGGATGAGCAGGAAAGAATGAAAGGAATCCCATATGCGTCAGCTATAGGATTCATTATGTATGTAATGATATGCACTAGACCGGACATGTCGTGCGCCTTAAGCATGACGAAAAGATACCAGCAAAATCCAAGTAACGGTCATTGGGTGACTGTTATAAATATATTGAAATACCTCAGAAGGACTAAGGATATATTTCTAATATATAGATCTGGTGAAGAAGAACTCGTTGTAAGGGGTTACAGGGATGCGAGTTTCGGAATTCGTTGTAAAGGGTTACATGGATACGAGTTTCCAAACTAATCGAGATGGTTCTCGATCACAATCAGGGTAGCATTGTCCACTACATAATCAGAATACATCACCGCTTCATTGATTGAGATAATTCATATGGATATGCCACTTGAATTATTGCCGATCTAAGGGTAGTTCCTACCATTCAGGACCCTAGAGATCTTTGTGATAACGAAGGTGCGATTGCTTAAATCAAGGAACCTCGTGTACATCGAAAGACTAGGCACATTGAGCGGAATTTCAACTACATAAGGGATGAAGTTGAAAAAGCAAAAGATATGTATTCGCAAAGTTCAAACTGATCAAATATTGCGGATCCACTCACGAAGCTCCTTGAATGGGCAAGGCATGAAAGGGTCATACTTGTGCCTTAGGACTTCGATATTCTAGTGATTGGATTTGATCTATTTTGTATTTGGATATTGGAACAACTGTTATTATAACTCTTTATGGTATGTTGAGTTATGTTCCATCTTAGCATGTTTAAATCCGTGAATAAGTTAATTATTCTAAATGTCCGTAGTCGATCATACTTGTGGGAACAAATATGAATGTAAGACTATTATGAATTTGGATTGGTGGATATTCATTAGATATGAATATAGAGCAAAGTGTTGCTGCCAAAGTTCATAGATATTTGAAGGAGAGAAACATTGGACTGACTCGCTCTCAAATATTACTGCATGGAATCATCTGTGATTGATCATAAGTAAATTTGAGTAAAGGAGAATATCATAGTATTCTCAGACCTGAGATACATATTGGGTCTTGATATTCACCAAATATTGTACCTTGACTTATTTCTTTGCTGTCAGTAATATGACAGTACATAAGGCTAAGCTCAGGTGTGGTACAAGGTGATTGTGAGAGACGTATGTAGTCAAGATGGGATTTGTTCCTCTTATTCGTTGAGAGTAAGATGTCTAAGGCCTGCTAAAGTTAAATTAACAGAGAGTGATTACTCTATGTCTCTGGATTTTACATGACATCTGTAACGAAAGGATAAATGATAGATTCACCTAAATCATGTTCAAGTAAGGGACTTGAAGGCGATGATGTTATTGAATGGCAAATATAGTCATACGTATTAGGGGTAGTAAACCGTAGTTAGGCGTCATTTACTACTTGCATCAATTTTCTATGTATCTTGTGCAAGTGGGAGATTGTTGGACTCTGTATGCCCAAGACACATATTAAATTGATGTGGCTAGTACGTTATGATCCAAGTCGAGTCATACCCAAATACAAGCTAGACAAACACTTACAATATTTATTTATGATATGATCAAACAAATAAATATTAACACTTACAATATTTAGAAATTGGTTTTCTAAATAATTGCACTTGACAAACCAATAAATTATATGGATAATTATTTTGAGAGAGTATTTTATTTTGTTATTTAATGAGTTAAATAACTTATTAAAAGTTGTATAAAGTCTTGTGAACATATGATGTTATATTTTATAAAAGGTATAAAATAAACAAGACTTAAATTTTATAAAAAAAAATTGATTTTTTTTTAAAATAAAGCTAGGCCGCCACCCCCCATGGGGTCTTCCCAAAAATTGTTGGTCCAATAATGATACATGCACTTGCATGTGTTTTCATTGGGTGGTCTTCCCTAAAGATTTTGGCCAATCATATTTCATGCACTTGCATGTGTAAGTTGGCACATGATTGGTCAAGGTGGGTGGCAATTCTCTCTCATAGTTCTATAAATACTTAGATAACAAATTCAAGAAGGTGCAAGACTTGGATGACTTGAAAAACACTAAAGATTTCTCTCTAGAAATCGGCCAACATTAGGTTGTGCATAAGAGTTTTTCAAGTTTGATTTTCAAGTGCACAAAACTCCATACTCTTCTCTCATAATTTCGGCCAAGGGTTGGTTCCAAGAGAGGGATTTTTCAAGTGAGTTTTAAGTGTAAAATCCTAGATAAACATAAAGTGTTTGTTGGAAGGCTTGGGGTATACAAGCTTGAGGTCTTCTACACTTGAAGGCAATCGTTCAAGAAGCATCATTCGTTTCATTTCTCATTACTCCTTGGAAGGTAGTATTCTAAACACCCTATGGTTGTGTTTTAATTTCGATAGCATGCATGTTCATATATGGATCCGAGGATTGGGTTTTACATATAAAATGGGTTTTATATCATGTAAGTAACATGTTTTAAATAATAAATTTCCGCTGCGTTTTTATTTCATAAGGATGAAATTACTTTGATAAACATGTTAAAAACCCAACAAAAAGTTAAGATTTGATAGCGAAAATGATGAGGAAGTATGTGTAGATGATGGAATGAAAACTTACAAGAATCGCAAGAAATCGAGCGAAAAGAGGGCTGGAACGTGCTGGTCGGAGGAGGAGCTGTCACATCACATTAACAGTGATGTGACTGGTGCTATGTATAGGAAAGGGAGGAGAAGAGGTGGTGTAGTAGTGCGAATGAAGTGCGGTTTGATCAGATGGCCATCCGATCGGATGGTCATCCGGACAGATAACCATTTGATCGAATGGTCATTCGATCGGATGGGCGGTGTGAGTTGGTTTTCGGCATTTCGTTTCGTGCGTTGAGCGTTATGATGTGTTTAGAGTAAGCGGTGCGATAGTATTCCACATTAATTACACAAATTACCTAACTACTAATAACATAAATATAATCCTTAAATCTCGAGTTTGCGATGAGATTGCGTTGCGATAGAGTTGTGATTGCGTTGCGATTAAACACCTCAACATAAACATAACATGCACAAGTAACACATAAAAGCACACACACGTATAACAATATCCATAACCTATAATTCGAGTTGCGATGCAATGCGATAGCGATGCGATTAGTGATAAGTCGATTAGTGATTAAATAGCGATTAAATAACATGTACTCCACATAATACAACTAAAGCAACTTAAATTAGAGTATCGATTACAAGTCGAGAAATACAACCAATAATTAAGCAAGGAGTGACCGATCGCAATTAGCAATCTTTTCTTCCTTTGACTTTGACTTTGACTTGTACTTTGACATTCAAAAGTCGGGTTGTTACAGCCTCCCCTACTTTAGGAAATTTCGTCCCGAAATTTTAGGCGCAAGCGTAACGAACAGTTGTGGATACTTTTCCTTCATGTCACTTTCGAGTTCCCAGGTGAACTGGGCGCTGCGTTTGCCTTCCCAGCGAACCTTCACAATGGGAATGCGTGAGCGTCGGAGTACCTTGGTTTCTCGGCCCAGGATCTTGATAGGCTTTTCCACGAAGTGTAATGTTTCGTCCACTTGTAGATTCTCAAGAGGGACATGTAAATCCTGATCGGCTAGACACTTTTTGAGGTTCAAAAAGTGGAAAGTCATGTGGACGTTACTAAGTTCCTCCGGTAGTTCGAGTCTGTAGGCCACCTTGCCAATCCTTTCCAGAATTTTAAAGGGTCCAACATATCGAGGCGCGAGCTTTCCTATCTTACCAAATTTGATCACCCCTTTCCATGGTGCAACCTTTAGGAGTATGTGATCGCCAACGTCAAATTCAAGGGGCTTGCGGCGTCTATCGGCGTAACTTTTCTGACGACTCCGAGCTTTCAGCAGATTGTCTCGAATTTGGGGGATTTTGTCAGTCGTTTCTTGCAGTAATTCAGGACCGATAATTTGCGCATCCCCGATCTCGTGCCATACAATGGGCGATCGACATTTTCTTCCATATAATGCCTGAAAAGGTGTCATTTGAATGCTAGAGTGATAACTGTTATTGTACGAGAATTCGACTAAAGGTAAATGAGAATCCCAATTACCACTGAAATCTATAACACATGAGCGAAGCATGTCTTCGAGGGTACGAATCGTGCGTTCCGTCTGACCATCGGTTTGGGGATGGAATGCGGTACAGAGATTGAGAGTAGTATCGAGAGCAGATTGAAACGTTTCCCAGAGACGCGAAGTAAAACGACCATCGCGGTCAGAAATGATGTCACGAGGTGTCCCCTGTCGACAAATAACTTCATCTGTATAGATCCAAGCTAATCGTTCTACCTTGTAGTCTTCCCGTATTGGTAGAAAGTGAGCGGATTTGGTAAGACGGTCAACGATAACCCAGATGCTGTCGTGACCTGATGGCGTGCGCGGAAGTTTTGTTATGAAGTCCATAGCTATACTCTCCCATTTCCACATCGGGATCTCGGGTTGGATGAGTAAGCCAGAGGGGCGTTGATGCTATGTCTTGACTTTCGAACAAGTCAGGCATTTCAAAACGTAGATAGCGATATCTTTCTTCATGCCCGGCCACCAGTACTTGTAGCGAAGGTCCTGGTACATCTTATCGGCACCGGGATGAATGGAATATCGCGATTTGTGGGCTTCCTCTAGCAGGATTTTTCGTAAATTGATCCGCTTGGGAATCCAAATTCGGTCTAGAAAATGGAATATACCATTCGATTTATTCACCAGTTGTTCGCCATTATTGATAATCCTTTCTTTCTTCAGAGTGCGTTCGGTAAAGCAAGGATGTTGGGCATCACGGGTAAGAGTTTCAAGATTGTGATAGGCTTGAGTATTACGAACGCTATGCAAATAGCTTCATCGACTGAGAGCATCGGCAACGACGTTAGCTTTGCCTAGATGGTAACGAATCTCACAGACGTAATCGTTGAGGAGTTCAACACATCGGCGTTGGCGCATATTCAGCTCTTTTTGATTAAAGATGTGTTGTAGGCTCTTGTGGTCGGTGAAGACCGTATACTTGGTACCATAAAGGTAGTGTCGCTAAATCTTTAACGCAAAAACAACTGCACCAAGCTCGAGATCGTGGGTTATATAGTTCTTCTTGTGGATCTTGAGCTGACGAGAGGCGTACGCGATAACCTTGTCCCGTTGCATGAGGACACAACCGAGACCGAGGTTAGAGGCATCGCAATAGACTACGAAGTTGTCGTTTCCGTCGGGTAGTGAAAGCACGGGAGCGTTGCAAAGCATAATTTTGAGCGTTTGGAAGGCTTCCTCTTGTTCAGTTCCCCAAACAAAAGGTTTG
This sequence comes from Helianthus tuberosus, assembly GCA_030545235.1. Classification (NCBI taxonomy): domain Eukaryota; kingdom Viridiplantae; phylum Streptophyta; class Magnoliopsida; order Asterales; family Asteraceae; genus Helianthus; species Helianthus tuberosus. The sequence continues at coordinate 91,201,015 of CM060438.1, read as the reverse complement.
TCCTTGTGCGTAAGCGAGGTGAGAGGAACAGCGATCTTTGAGAAATCAGCGATGAATCGGCGATAGTAACCCACCAATCTGAGAAAAGAACGAACTTCGGACGGGTTCTTTGGTGTAACCCAACTCTTAACAGCTTCGATCTTCGCAGGATCGACATGAATTCCTTGACTATTGACGATGTGACCGAGGAATTGAACCTCCACAAGCCAGAATTTGCACTTGGAGAACTTGGCATAGAGGCGGTTTCCCTGGATTAACTCAAGAACCAACTGGAGATGTTGCGTGTGTTTGGTTTTTGACTTGGAATAGATCAGGATATCATCGATGAACACGATGACAAAGCGGTCGAGAAAGGGTTTACACATGCGATTCATTAGATCCATGAAAACTGCGGGGGTGTTAGTTAAACCAAAGGGCATAACAACAAACTCGTAGTGACCGTATCGGGTTCGAAACGTGGTTTTCGGTATATCTTCCTCCTGAATTCGTAACTGGTGATAGCCTGAGTGTATATCGATATTCGAGAAACACGTAGCACCTTGTAGTTGATCAAACAAATCATCGATTCTAGGTAAGGGATAACGATTATTGAAAGTAAGCTTATTCAATTCCCTGTAGTCTTTATCAAGCACTTCCTGGAGCTGACTCGAGAGTTCGCGCATTTAAGAAGGAGCGAGACGATAAGGCTCTCTAGCAACAGGATTTGCTCCAGGAATGAGAACGATTCGAAAATCGATATCACGAGTGGGCGGTAAACCAGGTAAATCGTCGGGAAATACACGAGGAAAATCATGAACTACAGGCACCTTGTCTATTGCCTTAACTTCCTTTTCCTTCGCTACTACGATGTGTGCCAAGAAAGCTTGGTATTCCTTGCGATGATACTTGCTAGCTTGCATGCACGACATGAGTTGTAACTTCTTTGAAGCGACTTCGCCATAAACACACAATTGATCACCGTTTGCGAGAGAGAAGCGAATCATTTTATCGAAGCAAATAATTTCAGCATGATTCTCCCGAAGGAAATCCATACCTACTATGACATCAAAGCTACCAAGTTGCATCGGGATAAGATTGATCGGGAAAACGTGAATGTTGAGTTCAAGAGTATAGTCACGCAGAACGGAACTAACAGTGACGGTTCTTCCAGTGGAAACTTCTACATCGAATGTTGATGGGAGGTTAACGCGTTTACAGTTTAGGAGCCTTTCGAATTTGAACGATACAAAACAGTTATCGGCTCCGGTATCAAACAAACACGAAGCATATATACCATTTACAAGAACGTACCATTAACCACGTTGTTGTCTGCCTAAGCCTGTCGGGCATTGATGTTGAAGACTCACCCGCGGGCTACTTGCTGAGCTGGCTGCTGCTGCTGCTGTGGCTCTTGCTTCACCACTCTGTTTGGGCAGACATTTGCGAAGTGGTTGGGATCACCACACGCAAAGCAGGCTCTTACGTGAGCAACGGGAGCAGGATTTTCTTGTTGACCCTGGGGAGCTGGTAGAGCAGGAGCTTAAACTGGGGATGGAGCTTGGCGAGGACCGGTACAACAATTAGCAGGAAAGTGGCCGTATAGGTTGCAGTGCACACAAAACCGGCATGCGATTCCAACCGGGAGATGATAAGTATAAGTAGGGCAAAGCGGGTGTGGGCCAATATATGCACACTTAGCTGGCGGTGCGTTGGCCACATGCGCCGCTACTTGGTGGTTTAGAGGTTGTGGTTGAGCGGTTACGGCTTGGAGTGGAGCGGTGGTTACTGGATAGTTCTTGTTGCTGGAGCTGTTGTTCTTTCTCTTGCAGCGTGAGGACTTGGAAGATTACGTTGAGACGGTTTCAGCGGTGGGAGCAGCGGTAACTTGGTGAAGATTCTTGGAGGCTTTATCAAAGTAACCAGCCCGAACTCGTTTGTCGTTAATCTCGGCAGCGAGCATGAAGGTTTCCTCAATAGTTGTCGTCTTCGCAACTTGAACGAAGTCAGCAACACAATCCGGTAACGCACAGATGTATTTCTTGATGGTAATTTCGGGAGTGGTAACTTGACCCGGACAAATGATACTCAGCTGCTTAAAACGAGCAGTTAAACCGGCGTTATCGCCACCCTCCTGCTTGATGTGCAAGAACTCGTCCTCCAGATTCTGAAGCTCGTGGGGAGGGCAGAACTCCTTCATCATGATGTCCTTCAACTCATCCCACGTAAGCCCATAGACTGCATCATTCCCTCGCTTGTTTCTCTCGCCAGTCCACCAATCCAGAGCCCTGGACTGGAAAACGCCAGTGGCGTTAACAGTGCGAAGGTTTTCGGGACAGCCGCTTTGGCGCAGGGTGACTTAGATCGAATCGAACCATTGAAACATAGCCGTAGGCCCGTCTCCTCCAGTGAATTCTTTGGGACCGCATGCTTTAAACTGCTTGAAGTTAAAAGTAGACTTAGGAGAATCAGTCCTGGATTCTTCAGAGGACTTGCTAGCGTTTTCATTCAGCTCGCTGACAATTTGCAGAATAACCTTAGCCATCTGCTTTGCGACAAGTGCAGGATGCGTTTGTCCTCATGGTTACGACGAACGGAGCGAGCAGTGTGTAATCCAAATGACGACATTGTCTGCAATAGACATCGTCACAGTACTCAATCACAATTTCGATTAACCCTAATATAGTCTAGAGATTTCTCTAAAAGGTACTTTATATAAAGCTCAGGAACATGTCTAAATCACAAAATCACGTAGGCACAGAATCCACAGAAGCACGTAATCACATAAGCACGTATTCCACGTAAGCACGCAAGCATATAGTCCACATAAACGCATCTTCAACTATATTTTGCATGTATTGGCCTACATATATTGCACGTATCCACCTATCTTTCACAGCGGTGTAAAGCGATCGAGAGTTGCGGGTGCGAGTACACATCGAGTAGCACAACGAGTAGTATAGCGTAAGCGTGTAACATAGCATGCGATTTGTTGGCGTTTTGAGGTAAAGGTGTAGTCTGAGTTGTGTGCGTTGACCAAAGCGAACAACGAAAAGCGAAAAGCGAAAAGAGAGTAGATCACCAACAAATAGCACATAAAACCACATAAAATTCACAAAAAATCGATAAATCTCAGAGTTGGCGACATCGAATTCCGGAATCAAAACACATAAAATCGAAAAGAGACTGTCTTCGGCTGATAGACATCGACTACCCAAAGTGATTCAACTATTCTCAAGGATTTCGAGCATACGCTTTAGCCTAATGGACTGTGCTCTATCAACGACATACGATGAACGGCACCTTTCGGTTATTCGGGAAACTCGGGTCGTTGGAATCCATCGAGACTTTGGTGAGAGTTTTGTAAAACCAAGATATAGAGCGGAATAAGTCATCAAGATTCGGGTTTCACCCCTAACTCAGCGACTACATTCCTGTTGGTGTGAGAGAGTCACGAGATAAATAGAGAGAATCGCGTTGAAGTATGGATTTCATTTCTGAGTCAACGCAGATTCTCGTATTGATAGTAAAAAATGTGTGATTTGAACGAGTGATTTGGTCTAGAATTTGCGGTTTTCACACCTAGTCTCAACAAGATAATCCGTGTGTGTGTGTAGCCAGCCTTAGGAAGGGCTGATCTTGCGCGAACCTGTAGTATGCGATGTTCGTGCAAGAGTGTAGTGTACAGCGAGTTTGAGTGAGGGTATCAAGTAAGCTCGTACAAAACCCCTACCGGGTATGCACAAGTCGGTATGTTGGTACTTAGACTATAGACTAGGTCGTTTCTAAGACATCGACCCGGACCATGTCGAGTCTTGCCTAATTCCCTATTGTTATGGCTCTGATACCAATCTGTCACACCCCAACCGATGGCAGAAACATCAGGGCGCGGCACTGAGCGAAACAGATTGTCCAAAAGAAATCCATAACAACTAAATTACGAGATAATTAACATTATGTCCCATACTATAACTCATCATAGTTAAGCAGTTATTACAGACATAGATATCTCATAGACGAATAAATTGTTTTGACAGCTCAGAATTTAAATTGTTTGTTTCTAGACTCTTCCTAAATTGATTCCACATAACAAGCATCCTAGCATCTCAAACACCTGTCACATACGTTAAAATAGAGGTCAATACACATAGTGTAAAGGTGAGCATACAAGTTTAAGAGTATAATAGTACGCGTAACAAGCATGCAACATGTTAAAGTGAAGCAAGTAGGTTATCGACAATGAAATATGCACAGACGTGACTACGAGTTGTAGAATGTGCAACACATATCACCAGTGTGACACGTGAAGAAAAGCCCTTAACAACCCCTGTCCACGACAGGTGCTGAGTCCAAACTATAGTACTATCTTTGCTAAGGTGTCAGGCAACAATCACTGTGTAAACATAACATACAAGCATTCATCGAGTAACACGTATAACATGCGGTAACGGTTAGCGTATAAAAGTGTTTGCGTCGTGTGATCGATGTGGTTTAGCATAAGTAACGTATGTAACACCCAAAAGTGCTTAAGCAAAAAAGAATCGAGTATACTCACAGATCGTGTTTAACAAGTAAACACCGTCTTGGATTGAAGGGAGCGCTGGAAAGTTAGCCTGATTACAGAATGATAACATAAGAGATAAGCGGTGCATTAAACGGTGCAAGTGACTGAGTGACGAAGGGTCGTCCGATCAGTTAATTGTTCTAGATGGTCATTCATGTTCAACCTGTGAGTCGGTCGTTTCTTCTGATAGAACTCAATTCTCAGTCAAACACTTCACTATAGAACGAGTAGAAGGCCCGCACGAGCTCTAATTCTATCGGTTTTATGTTAAAAGTTGAGATTATTGAAGAAAAGTTTGAAACACTTTGATTATGTTTAGATTTAAGATGAAATCAGTGTTTAATCATGTTGAAATATCTTAGATCTGAGTTGTTCTTGGTGGAATGATGTCACACTTTGAAGTTCATAAGAACCCATGATGACATCACCCTAAAACACCCCAAATCCACCGATTTCACGGTGAAAAGTTAAGATTTGATAGCGAAAATGATGAGGAAGTGTGTGTAGATGATGGAAGTACAAGATTTGGGTTGAAAACTTACAAGAATCGCAAGAAATTGAGAGAAAAGAGGGCTGCAACATGCTTGTCGGAGGAGGAGCTATCACATCACATAAACAGTGATGTGACAGGTGCTATTTATTGGCAAGGGAGGAGAAGAGGTGGTGTAGTAGTGCGAACGAAGGGCGGTTCGATCGGATGGCCATCCGATTGGATGGTCATCTGGATGGATGACCATTCGATCGAATGGTCAGATGGCCATCCGGACGGATGACCATTCGATCGAATGGTCATTCGATCAGATGGGCGGTGTGAGTTGGTTTTCGGCGTTTCGTTTCGTGCGTTGAGCGTTGTGATGCGTTTTGAGTAAGCGGTGCGATAGTATTACCAATTAATTACACAAATAACCTAACTACTAATAACATAAATATAATCCTTAAATCTCGAGTGTGCGATGAGATTGCGTTGCGATAGCATTGCGATTAAACACCTCAACATAAATATAACATGCACAGGTAACACATAATAGAACACACACGTAAAACAATATCCATAACCTATAATTCGAGTTGCGATGCGATAGCGATGCGATTAGTGATAAGTCGATTAGCGATTAAATAGCGATTGAATACCATGTACTCCATATAATACAACTAAAGCAACTTAAATTAGAGTGTCTATTACAAGTCGAGAAGTACAACCAATAATTAAGCAAGGAGTGACATATCACAATTAGCAATCTTTTCTTTCTGTGACTTGTATTTTGACTTTCAAAAGTAGGGTTGTTACAATGATTGTTATGCTTTATTATTTTAATCATAGTATTGCATCTCAAGTTGCTCAAAAAAAATGTTTAAATCTAAAGAAACCTTCTGGTAAAAAGATCACTATGTTTTTAGCTTTATAGTCAAATGATGATAACTTAAAGGGCTTTTAGATACCTACATGCTATTTCTTGGATCAAAAGTAAAAAAACAAAGTCATTGTGTGTCCATGCTTCTCATGTGATACTTTTTTGTCAATTCGGGAAATGGTGGCCAACTAGGTGGAGAGCTTTAAATCTATTATTAATGCTCAAGAAGGAATATTAAGGTTTTTGATTTTAATGAAAATGAAAATGCTTCGGATATTAAAGGTATTTGATTTTAATGAAAATGCTCCATATTAAGTGTTATACCATCTATGTTTCAACATATAGAATGATAGAGGCTCATTGGCCGTTCAGCAGTTAAGAATTATAGTAAGTTTGTTTGGTGTTGTTTTTTTGAATCTTTTTATTATTAGTATTGTTTATGGCAATGTGTGTAATAGGTAGATTGCATGTGATGATTGAACTGCTAGATGGCTTCTTGGAGTGATTGATTTCTATTCTCAGCTTAGCTCAGCCAGTGAGTAGCTATGGTGTCACTAGAAACTGGAAAAACAATCTTACATTTGCAACAGGGTGGGTATGATATTACACCAGCAGTTTATAAGGAACACTACATATGATTTATATAAACTAGCTTCGGCTAAAGTTTTTTTTGATCATGGTTTTCTTGATATGCAGGTATGGCTTACAAGTATGGATTGTCCCAAGGAAATCTTTATACAAATGATGTCGTGATCTGATAATATTAAAGAATTTTCTCTTGTTTAGAAATTAGACTTAGTTCAACTATTATATGTTCAAAATCAATCTTTAATGGCCTGGGTAATAAGTTTATAATTATACAAGAGTTATCTATGGATAAAACATTATTAAGCGGAATCTTAAAAGGTGAATTTTGAATGTACGTAAGTTCACTTTATAATTTTTTAGCAACACATTTGTAAATTGTAAATGTAACATCAGTATTGACATAACATGAGTTGACTCTAGGAAGTCAATGGGTCAACAATAGAAGATCAAGGATTTAATCAATTCTACAGGTACAAGGTGTGGCTTGATCATGGGCCTGAACATAAAAACCACCAGAACAGTAGCATTTTATGCTTCAGGTATGTAAACTATGTATAATTTATACTTTATACTTTATCTTTTAGGTTTAGTAAATTATAGATGAAAATGTAATGCCTTATTGTTCACTGCTGACTATATTAGATGTTTTATTGTTCAGTAAATGCCATAGGCTTCGTGCAGGTCAAACGGGTTGAAGGTTTCCTAAAGTGTATTTCTAATGTACGAAACTCTTAAGTTCGGACTATTATTCAGCGGTAAATCACCACGATTCATAAATCTATTACATACAATAAATGAAAGTTATTTGGGCTACGTGTCATTAAATTAGGGCTACCTTTTTTCTCTTTTCCCGCCCAAACTCCCGTCTGCCCTTTTTGTGCAGTAAATACCCTAAATCTTTGACAAATCCTAAAGCTTCACAACCACACTTCTCTCAAACCCTAAATTCCTCTTTACGATTCTTCATGTTCTTCACCGATTATTTGTGATTGATCATAGGTATGTTATTGTTCTTTCATCTAGGTATGTTATTTTTCTTTCCATCTTTGTTTTTATTCTTAATCTGTTTTCTAACGTGTATTGCATACGCTGGTTCTTCTTCATTCTTCGCCGAGATTCATCATCCAAAACTGATTCAGAAAGCATGCTACTCACCACAGCGAAAAGGTACACATTTTTAATGTTTTTTCGAGATCTTAGTAAGGGGAGTGCTCTGTCAAGGCTGCCTTTGTCACACCCCGATATTTCAATGTATTACCGGTGGGCCCGGTGGGGAGTATCGTGACGTAGTTGATATCATCATTGTCAAACAACACAATATATAAATGCACAGCGGAAGCAAAAGATAATAATCACATAACAAACCGAATAAATAGTAATATCAAAGTACCACAACGGTCTGTAAAGGATCCACAGGCGGATCAAAAGATAAATAAGATCATTGTTCAACAGACTTTAACATCTAGAGCTTGCAAGAGTTGATTATTGATGCCTGGAGTAGCCAGCCTATTTCGTATAGTACCTGCACTTAACCTTTTTGGAAAATACGTCAGTTTACACTGGTAAATACAATTAACCGACTCATTTTGAAAAGAGTTTATGAAAATGAATTGAATGCACAAGGCACAAATAATCTTTTATAACTTGAGATAATTATTTTAAATAAACTTGTATACAGTTTTACATGTTTGTCGTCCATGTAGGACCTGGTTAGAAGAGCTGGTTTAACAAGATTAATAGACACACCACTAGGTATAATACCCACAAGAAGATACCCATCTTGTGGACTACCCCTTTTTACATACGCAACTGTCAGGTGTATGCCTACACCCCGTGCTTAAGTCGTGGCCATTTCTAACGAATGAGCCGAGAATATCCAGGACACGGTCATTAACCCCCAAAGGTATTGCATCAAACAAGACAGAATAAAACGGGTTATGCATCTTTTTAATCAATATCTGATTGTACGACTTCAAACCCGACCAAGCGGTATTATAATACCGTACCCCAAGCCCGTATAGGGAAAATAAGTTAAAAGTATTTACCTGAGCAAAGTATAATTCACAATCAGCAAGTGCGTGTAGCTTTTACTGGGCTCCTAATCTGGAACGAAGGTTTTAATAACCTATTAGATTCCTAACGGGTCTTAATTAAGCCTAAACTTAGACCGATTAGTTTTAACGAAGGTATACGGTTCGAACGCATGATTAAGCGAAGACCGGAATAGAATGTGATTTAGACCCGACAAGTTCGAAGACTTGTATAATATGGGTAAACTAAACATATTCTGGATTTTGAGATAGAAATGATAAGGTTCGACCTGTTTCGGCTAATTTATGCAAACTAGTTACATAAACCGAACCGAACGCGAATAACGCATAACGGGTAACCGAATGGGTCACGAACAGGTTTCCTAAGTTAATATGATTTAATTATGTTGTGATATCAGTAGGATACCTCCCATTATGCCCAAGACGAGTTTAATCTCAAATTAAACCCCGTAGGGGTATTTTGGTCATTTTTAAGATTATAAAAGAGATTAATTATAATTCTGAGATTCGGGTCTGAAATAAACATCAAATCAACTTAATTTAATAGGTTATATCAGTCGGTGATAAGTCTTATATGAAAAAATGGTTTTTAAACCCATACTATGTGTTTAATACGCTTAAAAAGCCGTTTTAAGCGATTTTCGGGTTATACAGGAAATCTGAGTTTTCTGATCAGGTTATAAAGTTCAAAATACTTCATTTATTATATAAACTCAGTAGCAATTGAATTGGTGTCCAAATATTATGTAAAACTCATTTTACAAGCAAAAGGGTATAATCGGTATTTACCGAATCAAGGCGATAACCTTATCAGTTTAAAAATAATTAAAAATCTTAAAAAATCCCAAAATATTATATTACATCAGTGAGAAAAAGGTTTGGTGTCAAAAATTGGGTTTAGATAGGCTTTACGCTAATTACGCCGTTTTAATTAATAAAAGCTTTCTAATTACGCTATTAAGCATAACTCCTAATCTAGACCTCCAATTGATGTGAAAATTTAGGGACATGTTTATAAATCAGTAACAAAGATTATTGTCCTCTCATATTTCCAAAATTCTCGTTTTATGGTCAAAAGGGCATTATGGTCAACATTAAGCAATTAACGGAAACGTGTAAACGAATCGGACAATCAACGAACCAATCACAGAGGGTTATACTATCATGTAACCCGGTCCAAATGAAGCTCTAAGGCATTTATAATTCATGCTACTTCGGGTCAGAACTGAAAGTCAAAGCAGTGGTCAAAGTATGCGACTTTCGGTTCCGAACCGGTCCTAAACTGAAAATTGTCGGGTCGGACATGCTTAGACATGTTCTTGCATTGATTACCAAGTTATATGAGTGGTAAAACAGGTTACACGTCTTCTACATTGTTAATTATGCGTTAATTCAAAAATTAAGATTCTGTTGACTTTTTCGGATTAAGTTTGACCCGACATTTGACCTAGTTAGAATGGGAATTAGACGGTGCCCTTTTAAGGGTGTAATGCCCACATAATTACCAACTTATAACTAATTTTACTTTGACTAATCGTTGGACCATTAGCGATTAATCGTTAAGTCAAACCTTAATTACGACGGTTTGACTTTTAAGCTATAAACTAAGTAAAACACGATTAAGGAAGGTTAAGGATACTTACCAAGGTCCTAATTACGACTAGAGATGCTTAGGAACTGATCTTGAACTCCCAAAAGCTCCAGAAGTTGAGTTATGAGTGAATGATCAAAGTTGCATCAATGTGGGACTTTATATAGTGAGTTTAATCTCACTAGATCATGCCAAGCAATGCTATACATGTTCCCTGATGTTAAACATGTGTCCCTAGTGCCTAAAAACCAGTTGGGATCGCCCATGGTATGCAAAACAAGCAATCCAAGTCGGTTAAAGGGCTGAACAGACACCTGTCAGCGTTTTCTGCATCTGGGCATGCCAGGCGGCCCGTGTAAGGCTATGCCTGGGCTTACGCGGCTCGCGTGAGGCTCGGGCTCAGGTAAACAAGTTTCATTTAATTGCAGTTTTGACCCCCGGTCCTCCTAAAAGTTGTTTTGACTTCTTGTTTTGCACTTTAAGCCCTCTAAATTGATTTATAAGAGCTTCAAGACTTATACCCACTTTGTTAAGTCCTTGGTTAACTTTTGATTACCCAAAAAGTCATAAATTTCATCGTTGACGCTTTTAACCCCTCGTATACGAATTTTATCATAACTTTCGCCTACGATAACGAAACATGGTGAAATTTTTATCATGCATTGTAGTGAGCATAATTAATTGTTACAATGCTTTGGGTTTGCTAAAAGGTCACTCAGAGATATAACTTAAACATGTTGACACATTTAACCCCTGTAGTTTGTATTCTCTCACGTTTTTTTCATAGTTAGCTTCGTATGATCCATGATTCATTCGTTTAAGGGTATAAACATCATGTAGGTTATTGTAAGGTATATTTATCCCTTGTTGACATTTCGAACCCTTATATTCACATACTTTCCTTGTTTGTCAACTTTAGTCCCTCTAGAGTATTCTTCACATGTTCAAAGCTTATGACACGTGTCAACACATTATTGGACATGAATTTTCGAGGTGTTACATCCTCACCCCCTTAAAAGAAATCTCAACCTCGAGATTTACTGAAATAAATGAGGGTACTTTTCTTTCATTGTGGACTCTACTTCCCACGTGTACTCGGGACCTCTACGGGCATCCCATTTAACTTTTACGATCGGTACATGCTTCCTTCGAAGTTTCTTAACCTGTCGATCCTCGATTGACATAGGTTTTTCAACAAACTTCAAGCTCTCTTCTATGTGCACATCTGTATGTGGTACGACTAGTGATTCGTCAGCTAGACATTTCTTCAGATTGCAGATGTGGAATACGTTGTGAATACCATTGAGCTCTTCAGGTAAGTTTAACTTATAAGCAACAGATCCGACACATTCGATGATCTCAAATGGTCCTATGTACCTCGGGCTTAACTTGCCTTTCTTACCAAATCGCATCACTCCCTTCCAGGGTGATACTTTAAGCAACACTTTGTCACCTACCTCGAATCTCAGAGGTTTACGCTTTAAATCTGCGTAGCTTTTCTGCCTATCTCTGGCAGTTTTCAGGCGATCACGAATCTGGACAATCTTGTCCGTCGTTTCAAAGACTATTTCAGGTCCTGTCAGTTGGACATCTCCAACTTCCGCCCAACAAACGGGCATTCTGCATTTTCTACCGTACAAGGCCTCGAAAGGCGCAGCCTTAATGCTGGTATGATAGCTATTGTTATACGAGAACTCGATTAATGGCAGGTGGTTATCCCAACTACCACCTAAGTCAATCACACATGCACGAAGCATGTCTTCCAATGTTTGGATTGTACGCTCACTCTGTCCGTCCGTCTGAGGATGGTAAGCCGTACTGAAATTTAAGCGCGTGCCCAAAGATTGTTGGAAACTTTTCCAAAAATGTGATGTGTATCGGGTATCTCTGTCAGAGATAATAGATACTGGTATGCCACGTAGAGATACAATCTTATCGACGTACAATTGGGCTAACATGTCGGAGCTATAAGTCTCCTTAATGGGTAGGAAATGTGCTGACTTAGTCAATCTATCTACTATCACCCATATAGTATCATTTCCTTTCTTTGGATTTGGTAACTTGGTGATGAAATCCATTGTCACCATCTCCCACTTCCAAGTGGGAAGTTCAGGATGTTGTAGCAAACCTGACGGCTTTTGATGTTCAGCTTTAACTTGTGCGCACGTCAGACATTTGGCCACATAAGTGGCTACAGATTTCTTCAAACCTATCCACCAATAGTTTGACTTTAGATCCTGGTACATCTTATCAGCTCCAAAATGAACGGAATATTTAGAACTATGGGCTTCCTGGAGAATAATATCCCGAAGTCCTCCATAAACTGGAACCCATATTCGTCCATTTAGCCTTAGGAGTCCGTCTTTTCCATAGGATAACTGTTCTTCAGTTACTCCAAGTTTTTCAGCAGGATAGTTAACTTCCAATACGGCATCCTTCTGTGCAGCTAACAACCTTTCATTCAAACTATTCTTTATTTCCATGCTCTTGGCATTTATTCTAATGGGTTTAACTCTTTCCTTCCTGCTCAAGGCATCAGCGACTACATTCGCCTTGCCTGGATGGTATCGGATTTCACAATCGTAATCATTCAACGTCTCCATCCATCGGCGCTGCCTCATGTTTAAATCCTTTTGGTTAAAGAGGTATTGGAGGCTCTTGTGATCAGAATAGATCACACACTTGATTCCATACAAATAATGCCTCCACAGTTTTAGTGCAAATACAACGGCACCCAACTCCAAATCATGGGTGGTGTAGTTCTTCTCGTGCACCTTTAACTGTCGAGAAGCATAGGCAATAACCTTGCCTTTCTGTATAAGCACACATCCCATACCAGTGTGCGATGTGTCGCAGTAAACCACGAATTCCTCGATACCTTCAGGCAATGTCAAAACAGGAACATTGCTCAACTTTTGCTTGAGAATATCGAAGGATTCTTGCTGCTTAGGACCCTAATCGAACTTTATATTCTTACGAGTCAATGAAGTTAGGGGTGCAGCAATCCTTGAAAATTTTTCAATGAAACGCCTGTAATATCCTGCCAATCCCAAGAAGCTGCGAATCTCTGTGGGCGTCTTTGGCTCTTGCCAATTCATGACAGCTTCAACTTTAGCGGGATCTACCTAGATTCCACATTCACTAACCACATGTCCACGAAATTGGACTTCCCGAAGCTAAAATTCACACTTAGAGAATTTGGCGTAGAGCTTTTCTCGATGAAGCAATTTTAGAATGCAACGGAGGTGCTTCTCATGGTCAGCTTGATTCTTTGAGTAAATAAGAATATCATCGATGAAGACGATGATAAATTTATCCATGAAGGGCTTGCAGACGCGGTTCATGAGATCCATGATTGCGGCTGGTGCATTAGTGAGTCCGAAAGGCATCACTAAGAACTCATAATGACCGTAACGAGTTCTAAATGCAGTCTTATCTACATCTTCATCTTTGACCTTCAATTGATGATATCCTGACCTTAAGTCGATTTTGGAAAAATAACTTGCTCCCTGAAACTGATCGAACAAGTCGTCGATCCTGGGTAATGGATACCGATTCTTGATGGTAACTTTGTTAAGCTCTCGATAATCGATGCACAGACGCATCGAGCCATCCTTTTTCTTCACAAACAGGATTGGTGCTCCCTAAGGAGATGAGCTAGGTCTAGTAAATCCTTTGGCTAACAAATCATCCAGTTGAGTTCTCAACTCTTTCATCTCTGTTGGTGCCAATCTGTAAGGTGCTCTTGCAACAGGTGCTGCTCTAGGAATAATGTCGATCCTGAATTCCACTTGCCTATCTGGGGGTAAACCAGGTAGTTCTTCAGGGAATACTTCTGGATATTCAGAGATAATGGGTATGTCTTCGATCTTAGGCTTTGGTTCATCAATAGTTACTTGTGCCATGTAGATAACACCACCCTTCGTCAAACACCTTGATGCCTTGAGCATGGACACTTGCTCAGGCATTCTGTACTTAGTATCTCCTTGAATTGTCAGAGGCTCACCATGAGGAGTTCTGACAACTACTTGCTTCTTTGCACAAACGATCTGGGCTTGGTTGCGAGACAACCAATCCATGCCTATTACTATATCTGTAGGATCGAGAAACGACCTAACGAGTCGATCAGAAGAGTGCTCAGACCGAATCAGAGGCGGAATTCATTGATTTGGTCTTCGTTTAGCTTGTATTCACTATTAATTGTCTTGTTTATTGATCTTGAACACTTTAGAGTACAGAGACACCTCGACAGCACTTCGGCGTCGGAAATCAGAAAGTTAAAAATGAGAAAGTTTGAAACCTATTTATAGGGAGAGACCCTCCCGTTTGAAAGTGGCATGTCATGCTTCAAACTGTCACCTCTTCAAACCGTGACCCTCTCAAACTAGCAGGACACTCTCAAACTAGACCTCTTCAAACTAGCAGGCTTCAAACTAGCAGGCTTCAAACTAGCAGCCTTCAAACTAGCAGGCACTCTTCAAACTTTCAGTTCGAGACTCGATATAAGACCAAGTCGACAGATGTAATGCACCAACAGACTCCCCCTCAGATGTTGACGAGTCTTAAGTGTCGAGTCTTCGCATCTTCAGTCTTTATCAGTCTTTTGTCTTTCTTAGCATATACCAGGATCTTCTCTTTGGCTCTAACCTCGTCAGACTCCCCCTCTCATCATGATGGGATCGCTGTCTGGAATTAGCTATCACCTTGAGATCAATCCCTGGCTTTATCTCTGATCAGCTCATTTCCTGCACACATTTTCTCATCAACACATAAGTTTTTACTTAAATCAATAAGAAAAACTTACTAATAATAGTTACATCAAGTTCAAATTAATGATCTCGATTAACTAATCTAACTTTTTCCTTTCTCAAAATCAGTTTCTTCTTTTAAACGCACAATCCCAAACCAGTTCATCATGTTCAGCACTTGGAATTTTGAAAATCAGCTCTCCAACATCAGTTGTCGAAAATCTTTTTGTATTTTTCAAAAATTTATGCTAAAACACACCGAAAATCTTTTTAAATTTTTGAAACAGAAATGAAATGCAGTAACAAAATATTTACAGACAATATTTTTGTGAGTTTGCGTAAGAGAATCATATCAGTTTTTGTGACCAATCACTAGCACCATTAAGCTTTAACATTTTAAGTTCTAAACGATTCACGTTGATTGACGATATTGTTGTCCACATAAACTCAATTTAAAAACTTTCGAAATGCTTACCGATACGTTAAGGTATATTAAGATAGCACTAAGTTCTTATGGACCCCACGATCTCAACATATCCCCTCATCATGCAATACACTAACCCAAGTAATGCCTTTAAACTTTTATCAACTGTGATTTGTGCGAAAACAAAGCAGAATGTTTAAACATTAACAATCAGGTCGATACTTCCGTATACGCAGAGAAAGTCCAATGTTTAAACAAAATAAGAAAAATAAAATAAGTTGAAGTTGTTTAGGCTTTAACCACCAGGTCGATACTCCCGTATACGCAGAGGTGATCCAAAGCTTAAATGAAACACCAAAGAAAATAAACCAGAACGTTTAGGCAACAACATCCAGGTCGATACTCACGTATACGCAGAGGATGTCCGATGCTTAAACAAAATAAAGAAATCAAACAAGTTTAAATCTTTGCAAAATAAAATACACAATCACAGCGACTTTTCAGCAAAGTTGTGAAAGTTCACAAACTTAACCAGTTTTATGTCTTTCGACAATCAGCGATTACTGAGTAGGCACACAGTCAAGAAGGACAAAACTAAGTACTATGCTTTCGACCATGTTTCCCACTAGAACTAGGCTTTTTCATTTAAGTTTGTATCGTTCTCGCAAATCTACTAGTCTAGCTGAGCCTACCGTCACATCTTTAGTGAGACCGTTTATCACATTATAACTTTCCATTTCTTTAGCATGCTGTGACAGTCTAACTGATCTACTATCATTTCCTCTTTTTACAACAAAACTCATTTTTGCATTTTTTCAATGTTTTTGACATTTTCAAATTTTCTAATTTTTTTAAAATTTTTACTCCCCCTAAAATCAAAATATGTTTCAATTTTGATTTTCTGGGAAAATTTGAAAATAAGCTGTACAAAAAAAAATGTGACAACATGATGAGAATCACTTCAATTCTCCATTCACTTGGCATGAACAATCAGAACTCCCCCTGACAACAAAACATTTTCCCATAGTGATTTCAAAACACTTAAGTTTGTTTTAATCAAAATGGTTTTTCCGGAAAATTAGTTTTGTGAGTCATTTCACAAATTCGGGGATCTTTCATCACCTTGTTTTTCAACCACTTGTAAAGACTAACATTTTTAAGATCAATCCTCAAACATCACTTGTAGAAAATCAAGTACAACTTAATGTCCCTGATTTACCACTTGTAAGTCGAAATATCGAAATGAATTTCTCAAGAAATATGCCGATTCATGTTTCACGCTTACCAACCTGGGAACTCCGGCAAGTCAGGTTTTTCATTTAAATAGATTCACCCAAGCCTGACTGTCCTTGGGTGATTTTGAATTCTTGTTCAACAATGGTGGAAAGTTTTCCTCATCCATTGTTAGACTAGAACTCTCAGTTTTTACCTCAACAACTGGCTCTTCTGGCTTTACCACACCAGATTCATTGCCTGAACTTGGCTTGTCTGACTTTGAAGAGTCAGATTCATCGCCAACAACTTTCTTCTTCTTCTTTCTCTCTTCTGTCCTCAGATTTGTATCTGATGAACTTGTCTTGCTTGACTTTGCAGTCGAGGAAAGCGATTCATCAGAACCCTTATTTTTACCAACAGATGAACCCGAGGACAAAATTCTTTCGAGATACTCTCTAGCCTTCTTCCTCTTCTTCCTCAGTCTGTCTTTTTGTCCCTGAGAAAGCTTCACTTTCTTTTCTTGAACTTTAGGTTCTTGAACCTTCTGTTCTTTGGGCTTGACATTGACTGGTTTCTTCTTTGCCATTTTCTGAGATTCAGCCCTCGATCTTCCCTTTGATCTCATTGGGCAATCTCTAGCAATATGGCCAATGATGTTGCAGTTAAAGCATCTCCTTGACTCAAAACTCCAACTCTGGCAGTTAACAGCAATGTGTCCTTGATAACCACATCGGTAACACACTCTGTTATCGTACCAATCACCATTTTCAGCCCAAATGCTCAAATCATAGCATTGTTTGGCTTGGTGATATTCCTTCCTCATGTTTGCTGGATTTGAATTTTGAGCACTGTGGTCCGACCTGCACCACTTATTGCCAACAATTTTAGAGTTTTCATTTTTCAATTTTTGTAATTTTTCATTGCGATTGGATGATCGATCTGATGAGCTTTTATTATCTTTTTGAACATTTTTCAAAATTTTCTCTTTTTGTTTTTGTTCCACTTTCTTCTTCAAAGATTTTTGCTTAGAGCATTCTCCCTTTTCAGTTGATTGTGGAACAGTTTCTTGAAATTTTTCTTTTAACTTCAAAAATAAATTCTTTTTGTTCAATTTTTCATTTTCATCATCAGATTTCTCAACACAATCTTCAACTTTGACTTTGTCAAAGTTTGTGACATCGTCACTTATTGGAACTGAATTTAAAGGTTTTGGGCAGGGAAAAGCTGAAGTATTCACAAACACATTCAACTTTTCTTCCCATTCCTTGATTTTCTTTTGAGCACACTCTGCTTCCTTTTCAAGTCGAATAATCTTTTCAAGATGAGATTTGATTGCAATTTGTTTTTCAAGATTGTTTTTACCAAACAAATCTCTCTCAGCTTCTAAAATTTTTATTTGACTTTGAAAATCTTTCTCAATTTTTGCTTTTTCATTTTCAAAATTGTGAATTTGATTTTTCAAAACATTTTCTGATTTTTTTAGATTTTTGTTTTCTAATGACAAACTCTCAACTTCCTTCAAGAGTTTGTCATTTACAAATGTCAACATCTCACAATTTTTCAGTAAAACAAGAATATGTTTATCATCAACTTTTGTCTCAACCTTTAAAGATGAGAAATTTTCAACCTGTTTCTTTTCCTCATGAACACTTTCATCCTTACTCTCTTCTTCTGGTGAATGATCAAAGATAGGTGCGTCTTCTGCAACCTCTTTCTTTGACTCTGATTCAGGATTCACAGATACAGGTTTTTCAGATTCTTCTTTCTCAATCTTGACCGATGGAATTTGTTCAACCTGTTTTTTCTCACTAGGTTTGATTTGTTCTTCAGCTGTTGTTGTTTTTACATCTTTCTCAGATTTGATCTCATCAGTCTCTTTCACTTGACCTGCAAAACACCCATTATTCTTATCAGATGAAATTTTATTTTGAAAATCTTCAAGCTTTTGTATTCCCTCTTCATCGTTGTCACTCTCTTCATCAGACGAGTGATAAAAAATAGGCGCTTTTTCTGCATCCTTTTGAAAAGTTTCTGTTTCAGTTTCAATACCGGAAGTTTCGGCAACAATAACAGGAGCAACTTGTCCATTAATAAAGACACTGAAATCAATACCAAAAAGTCTGTAAAACTCTTTATCCATGTTTCGGTGTCAAATGTTCACTTTAAATGTTGATTGGGCCGAGAATGTGTATGAATCACATGATAACTTGGGCTGCTCAAAATCAAACTACACTATACTTGGACCGTGAACTTTGGACAACTATTGGGTCAGTAAATGTCTTGGGCTGATCACAAACAAATGAATTTTGCAGATCACTGTTAAACAAACTGATACAAATTGAATTTGATGTGAACTTGTCCAAACCTTGGGCCGAAGATATATGAGCTGACACACACTTGGACTTTAGGTCAAAATAACTTTCCACTTCAATTAGATGATTGGGCCGATCAGATTTAATAGTGGACTGATAAAATTTTTAAACTTGTTTGCACAAAAGATGGGTGGCCGACAATATTATCACCTCAATACAAACTATTTGACCAATATCATTGATCAGTTCACTAAATGCATATCACATGCAATCTGACTAAAGCAAAGCATCCGACAACTTCATTAAACATATTCACATGCACACAAGACAAGACAACTGATTTGACCAACACTCATATGCAAATACAACCTTTTTTTTCACATTTCAATGAATTCAGCTTTTCAATTGATTCGATTTAATGAACAAAATTGTGGTTAAATTTGATTGGACCTCTAATTATATGATCACATGCAAAGCCGACAATCTAGGTTCAATTTTGTTTTACAAGATAAGTTCATTGGTCCTCAAAAATCTAATGTGGCCGACAATTTTGATTAAATTTCAAAACTGTTATACACAATTCGATGAACACACTTTCAAACGGTGATCATGTTTCAAACTGTCATGTTGTCAACTTTCAAACGGTGATCATGTTTCAAACTGTCATGCTCAATTTTCAAACTGTCATGTGCATTTTCAAACTGTAAGGTGGCAGTTTCAAACGGTCAGACGCAGATTTCAAACCGGAAGGTGCATTTTCAAACTGTCAAGGTCAATTTCAAACGGTCATGAGCAGATTTCAAACGGTCAAGGGGCAGTTTCAAACTGACAGCCAAGTCTCGTTCAAACGGTCAACACTTTTCAGTTCATTTTTACCATTTTTCTTTGAATTTTGAGCTGAAACTCTCAAGGGTTTGTTAAAATACAATTACGCACATATTGTGAAAGTTTTAGCCGATTTTATCCGTGAAAAATATCAATTTTATGAAAGAAGGTGTAGAAAATCAGAATTTGCTAGCGAAAACGAGCTAAACAGTAAGAACTCTTCCTCCTGAGCTCTGATACCACTTGTAGGATCGTGAAACGACCTAACGAGTCGATCAGAAGAGTGCTCAGACCGAATCAGAGGCGGAATTCATTGATTCGGTCTTCGTTTAGCTTGTATTCACTATTAATTGTCTTGTTTATTGATCTTGAACACTTTAGAGTACAGAGACACCTCGACAGCACTTCGGCGTCGGAAATCAGAAAGTTAAAAATGAGAAAGTTTGAAACCTATTTATAGGGAGAGACCCTCCCGTTTGAAAGTGGCATGTCATGCTTCAAACTGTCACCTCTTCAAACCGTGACCCTCTCAAACTAGCAGGACACTCTCAAACTAGACCTCTTCAAACTAGCAGGCTTCAAACTAGCAGGCTTCAAACTAGCAGGCACTCTTCAAACTTTCAGTTCGAGACTCGATATAAGACCAAGTCGACAGATGTAATGCACCAACAATATCGAAACCAGCTAACTTCAAAGGAAGTAAGGATAATGGAAAAAGAGTGGTTCCTAAAGGATATGAAACATCCATCTAAAACGGTTGAGGTGGTTTCTAAGGTACCATCAGCTAATTCCACCTCATATTTCACGCTTAGGGTTTTAACAGGTAAATTTAGCAACTTACAAAACTTATTATCTACAAATGACTTATCCACCCCTGAATCAAATAATACCCTCGCATAAACGTCATTTATAAGAAAGGTACCTGTTATCACGTTATCATCCTGCACTGCCTCCTTGGCATCCATTCTGAAGACCCTAGCGTTGGTCCTTTTACCTTCTTCTGGTTTCTTGGCATATTTTGGGCAGTTTGACTTAATGTGCCCTTTCTCGTTGCAGTTGTAGCAGGTCGCATCCTTCAACTTTTTGCAATCTAAGGTCTTGTGTTCCTTGGATTTGCTGATCCCACATCCAAAAGTCCATGAATGTGTCTGAGAGTTCGATTCCAATCTGCACTTTCCAAAGTGATGCTTCTGGCAAGCCTTGCACCTGGGTTTCTCACCCGACTATTGGTTTCCTTTGTTGAACCCCGAACTCTTCTTGTTCTCATGGTTCCCCTTATGTTTCTTGTCTGAACGATGTGAGTTATCATCCTCACGCTTTCTCTTACCTTCTTCAGAATTCTTTAGCGATTTCAATCTAACCGCATCTAAGGTAAGAGACAAAGATAGATCAGCTACTGATCTAAAAGTGGCAGGTCTTGAAGCCTTAACACTGGCTTTGATTTCTGGGGCTAAACCCCCAATGAAGCGAGCAATCCTTTTGGGTTCTGGGGTCACAAGGTAAGGAACCAATCTTGACATCGTGTTGAAGCTTGTAAGATAAGCTTGGCAATCTAGGTTTTTCATGACCAGCGATAAGAAATTTGACTCAATTCTTTCAACCTCCTGCTGAGGGCAGTAATTTTCCTTAATAAGAGCAACAAATTGATCCCATGTCAGATTGTAGAGTGGGATCTTCCCAGCTGCTTGAATGAGAGACTTCCACCATGCTAATGCCTCTCCCTTGAACGATTGGGATACATACTTCACTACATCCCTTTCAGCACAACCGCTGATATCGAACACATTGTCCATCTCATCTAACCAAGTCATACAGTCATTTGCCCCTTCTCCCCAGTGAAATCCCGGGGTTTGCAGGAAACAAAATACTTATAAGTACAGGACTTGGTACGTGGTTCATTATCAAATACTATCCTCTTGGATGGAACACTGTTTTGGTTTGAGGAATGTTGATCATCATCTTTCTTTGGCTCATCTTTCTTAGAGGGCGGCTTGCTGTGAGCCTCTGAATGAGTCTTAGGCTTGGAATGCGGTGCGGATAGGGTCCTACTTCGGGTCCCGCTATATTCATTATACTGCCGCTCTATAGCTTTGGTAACATCATCGTCTATTAACGCTTGCAGTTCTGCACCCGCTATGTTAATTCGGGCATTATCCTGATTCTCCCGTGGGTGACTGTTGATCTCATCCGAATCAGCCATGTAGCTTGAACTGTTGCATAAGATATTGATAATAATTTATTTGGGAATTTATTAGGGAATTGTCTTTTATGGCAATTCATTAACCATGGTAAACATAGACCATATTTGGTTAATTTGTTAATCATATTTATTTAGGATTTTTATTTTAATGTATCCTAATTATAAAACAATAACCGTATTATTAGTGGCACAAAAGGCCTAGTCACAAGGACATTTTTAAATCATAAGCCATGATTTCAGAGAATCAAGGCATTAAGGTTTGAACATAGTTCTTTACCTTTTTCTGACAGGGAGTCGTAGACTACTAATGTCTTTTGTCTTATATGGCAATGGGTATGGCCCGTAGGCACTACATTACCAATGGATGTTTAATATATGATCATCTTAATTGATGATTTAAACCCATGATTTATAGATCATCAGGTTAGGATAGGAATATTTTGAAGAATCCTATTATAAGAATGACGTGTGTGATTTTAACGGATCACGTCTGCCAGGAGCGTTAACACGTTTTCAGATGTTAACAGGGATTTGAATCATTTTAAACAGGTCTTACCATCTTGGCCAAGTCTTATAATGACATGCAGGCTAGGCTATACCTTTAAGATTCTTATTTAATATTTAATAGGCAGATTATTTTTAAAAAAGAATGATTTTTTTAATTTATTTATTTCATGTGTAATATTTTTATGCATAAAATGACAAAAATGCAATTTTTAAATTTAACATTCCATTAAACATTAAGAGAAGTACATATTGCCCTAAACAGGACTTTTAACAGAAATAACTTGCCCACGCAGGGGCTTAACCAAACAAACATACCCACGCGGGGTCAACAGAAAGACATGCCCACGCAGGGGCAGAATACAAAAAGTCATACCCACGTAGGGGTTAAACTGATAATACAAGTCCACACAGGGACTAAAGAAAGACAAGTCCACGCAGGGACCAAGTACATAGCTAAGTGTCCACGCAGGGACTTGATTAAAATAAGGAAATACAACAATACATATAGGGATTCAATGATCCTTCTTCTTCTTTCCTTTTAACAAGCAAGCCAGACCCTTGAGAAATCCCCGGTTGTTCCTACGTTCTTCTTGAAATTCCCGTTCCACCATGTTTAGTCTGTGGAGGATTTCCTCATGTTCTGGTGGGGAAAACCGTGGTGGCTGTGGCTGGTGCTGAATCACAGGTTGAGCAGGTATTTGATACCCATGAGTTGGGTATCCCACTCCCCAGGGAGCTCCATATGGTCATTCTGGATGAAGGGCGTTGTAGTTTGCCGCTACTAAGTACGGGTCGGCTTCAGCATAATTATAGTTAGTGTGAGCCGGCTCCTTAAATGGATTATACGCTGTGGAACCAGCGTATGTAGGTATCGGGTTGCCAAAACCTGATGGTGGCGGCGCAATATGTGCAGAATTCACCTCTGAAACTGGATTTGAAGGCCCGCCCATTTGTGGGTCTTCATGCAGTGGCGGATAATGACTGCCACTTGAGTGATGGGGGGTGCTAAAGTGAAAACCCCCTCCTTGCGTGGATATTCTTGCGCCTGTTCTTCTACACCTTGGTGGCTCCGGAGGTACTTGATGTACTGGCGGTGGTGGTGGCGGTGGCGTGACCGCCACGAAACGCGAATCCTCGGAGGGATCCTGCTGCTGCTGTTGCTGATGAGGCGATGAATGGTGAGAAGGTGTAAAGTACCATTCATACTGGTTGAACCTTGCTTGGTAGCTGTCAGGACCATGGTAGGGTGATCCATGGAAGGATGATCCATCAGAGATCTCGATGGGGTGGTTGGGTGTCCCGGTTGCAGGCTCGACGGGATCCGTGTCCTCATCCATGTCCATTGCTTGGTCTCCCAAAAAATGGTCTTCAGGTCCTAGTGGGTTAAAACCCACTGGTTCTTCAATATAGTTTGCCGGGTTGAACCGGCCCAGGAAGACAGGAGTAGGGTCGCCAAAGGAACGGTGCGAAACGGACCGCTGCAACAGTAAGAAGGAGAGGCGAGAGTCTCCGGGCTCATTTTCTGATTGCGGCCCAAAGGAATGGCGATAAGGAGGCGTTGAGCTATGCGAGACAGATCGTCTAGCGGGCTCTAAATGGGTCCTCCAGTTTCCTTGGGGATCGGCACTCATGGTAGCCGAAGGAGTTCACCGGTTTGAAGGCCCGGCTTCGTGATCGTTGGGGGCGGTGATTGGCCCCTTACCTCTTCCTCCACTTCGGAATCTCGGTGGCATATTTCCTGTCAAAACAATTGAAAGAACAACAAGAAAATATAAAGGACAAAATAAAACAAATTAGGATTTGTCCTAAGTTCTTTGTCTAAACTCGGAAGTCGAGGAATGTGCAAACTGTGTCATTGAGATTAAACACAAAAGGCTAGTGTTTAATTCACTCAATGTTGGCTCTGATACTAACCTGTCACACCCCGATATTTCCACGTATTACCGGTGGGCCTGGTGGGGAGTATCGTGACGTAGTTGATATCATCATTGTCAAACAACACAATATATAAATGCACAGCGGAAGCAAAAGATAATAATCACATCACAAACCGAATAAATAGTAATATCAAAGTATCACAACGGTCTGTAAAGGATCCACAGGCGGATCAAAAGATAAATAAGATCATTGTTCAATAGACTTTAACATCTAGAGCTTGCAAGACTTGATTATTGATGCCTGGAGTAGCCAGCCTATTTCGTATAGTACATGCACTTAACCTTTTTGGAAAATATGTCAGTTTACACTGATAAATACAATTAACCGACTCATTTTGAAAAGAGTTTATGAAAATGGATTGAATGCACAAGGCACAAATAATCTTTTATAACTTGGGATAATTATTTAAAATAAACTTGTATACAGTTTTACATGTTTGTCGTCCATTTAGGACCCGGTTAGAAGAGCCGGTTTAACAAGATTAATAGACACACCACTGGGTATAATACCCACAAGAAGATACCCTTCTTGTGGACTACCCCTTTTTACATACGCAACTGTCAGGTGTATGCCTACACCCCGTGCTTAAGTCGTGGCCATTTCTAACGAATGAGCCGAGGATATCCAGGACACGTTCATTAACCCCCCAAAGGTATTGCATCAAACAAGACAGAATAAAACGGGGTATGCATCTTTTTAATCAATATTTGATTGTACGACTTCATACCCGACCAAGCGGTATTATAATACCGAACCCCAAGCCCGTATAGGGAAAATAAGTTAAAAGTATTTACCTGAGCAAAGTATAATTCACAATCAGCAAGTGCGTGTAGCTTTTACTGGGCTCCTAATCTGGAACGAAGCTTTTAATAACCTATTAGATTCCTAACGGGTCTTAATTAAGCCTAAACTTAGACCGGTTAGTTTTAACGAAGGTATACGGTTCGAACGCATGATTAAGCGAAGACCGGAATAGAATGTGATTAGACCCGACAAGTTCGAAGACTTGTATAATATGGGTAAACTAAACACATTCTGGATTTTGAGATAGAAATGATAAGGTTCGGCCCGTTTCGGCTAATTTATGCAAACTAGTTACATAAACTGAACCGAACGCGAATAACGCATAACGGGTAACCGAATGGATCACAAACAGGTTTCCTAAGTTAATATGCTTTAATTATGTTGTGATATCAGTAGGATACCTCCCATTATGCCCAAGACGAGTTTAATCTCAAATTAAACCCCGTTGGGGTATTTTGGTCATTTTAAAGATTATAAATGAGATTAATTATAATTCTGAGATTCGGGTCTGAAATAAATAGCAAATCAACTTAATTCAATAGGTTATATCAGTTGGTGATAAGTCTTATATGACAAAATGGTTTTTAAACCCATACTATGTGTTTAATACGCTTAAAAAGCCGTTTTAAGCGATTTCCGGGTTATACAGGAAATCTGAGTTTTCTGATCAGGTTATAAAGTTCAAAATACTTCATTTATTATATAAACTCAGTAGCAATTGAATTGGTGTCCAAATATTATGTAAAACTCATTTTACAAGCAAAAGGGTATAATCAGTATTTACCGAATCAAGGCGATAACCTTAGGTTATGATCAGTTTAAAAATAATTAAAAATCTTCAAGAATCTCAAAATATTATATTACATCAGTGGGAAAAAGGTTTGGTGTCAAAAATTGGGTTTAGATAGGCTTTACTCTAATTACGTCGTTTTAATTAATAAAAGCTTTCTAATTACGCTATTAAGCATAACTCCTAATCTAGACCTCCAATTGATGTGAAAATTTAGGGACATGTTTATAAATCAGTAACAAAGATTATTGTCCTCTCATATTTCCAAAATTCTCGTTTTATGGTCAAAAGGGCATTATGGTCAACATTAAGCAATTAACGAAAACGTGTAAACGAATCGGACAATCAACGAACCAATCACAGAGGGTTATACTATCATGTAACCCGGTCCAAATGAAGCTCCAAGGCATTTCTAATTCATGCTACTATGGGTCAGAACTGAAAGTCAAAGCAGTGGTTAAAGTATGCGACTTTCGGTTCCGAACCGGTCCTAAACTGAAAATTGTCGGGTCGGACATGCTTAGACATGTTCTTGCATTGATTCCCAAGTTATATGAGTGATAAAACAGGTTACACGTCTTCTACATTGTTAATTATGCATTAATTTAAAAATTAAGATTCTGTTGACTTTTTCGGATTAAGTTTGACCCGACATTTGACCTAGTTAGAGCGGGAATTGGAGGGTGCCCTTTTAAGGGTGTAATGCCCACATAATTACCAACTTAGAACTACTTTTACTTTGACTAATCGCTGGACCATTAGCGATTAATCGTTAAGTCAAACCTTAATTACGAATGTTTGACTTTTAAGCTATAAACTAAGTAAAACACGATTAAGGAAGGTTAAGGATACTTACGAAGGTCCTAATTACGACTAGAGATGCTTAGGAACTGATCTTGAACTCCCAAAAGCTCCAGAAGTTGAGTTATGAGTGAATGATCAAAGTTGCATCAATGTGGGACTTTATATAGTGAGTTTAATCTCACTAGATCATGCCAAGCAATGCTATACATGTTCCGTGATGTTAAACATGTGTCCCTAGTCCCTAAAAACCAGTTGGGGTCGCCCATGGTATGCAAAACAAGCAATCCAAGTCGGTTAAAGGGCTGAACAGACACCTGTCAGCGTTTTCTGCATCTGGGCATGCCAGGCGGCCCATGTAAGGCTATGCCTGGGCTTACGCGGCCCGCGTGAGGCTCGGGCTCAGGTAAACAAGTTTCATTTAATTGCAGTTTTGGCCCCCGGTCCTCCTAAAAGTTGTTTTGACTTCTTGTTTTGCACTTTGAGCCTTCTAAATTGATTTATAAGGGATTCAAGACTTATACCCCCTTTCTTAAGTCCTTGGTTAACTTTTGATTACCCGAAAAGTCATAAATTTCATCGTTGACGCTTTTAACCCCTCGTATACGAATTTTATCATAACTTTCTCCTACGATAACGAAACTTGGTAAAATTTTTATCATGCATTCTAGTGAGCATAATTAATTGTTACAATGCTTCGGGTTTGCTAAAAGGTCACTCAGAGGTGTAACTTAAACATGTTGACACATTTAACCCCTGTAGTTTGTATTCTCTCACTTTTTTTTTCACATTTAGCTTCGTATGATCCATAATTCATTCGTTTAAGGGTATAAATATCATGTAGGGTTATTGTAAGGTATATTTATCCATTGTTGACATTTCAAACCCTTATATTCACATACTTTCCTTGTTTGTCAACTTTTGTCCCTCTAGAGTATTCTTTCACATGTTCAAAGCTTATGACACGTGTCAACACATTATTGGACATGGATTTTCGAGGTGTTACAACCTTGGTTCTGTTGGGTCATATGCTTTCCAATCTTGCTCACCTAATCTGCAATATCGGTAAGTTATGATATTTCGTGACACGTTTTTTCTTTATTTTGATATATGTAATCTTTAATCTTAATTCATGTCTTTAATGATGAGGGTTTTGTTTTCCTTTCTCAATCGGTTATTCTTTTTGGAAACATGATTTTGTTTTCTTGAGATTTGAATCTTCTGATTGTTGAAGTCTTTGAAGCCGATCGTTTTAAATTTGCAGTTCCCAAGGTATGATATGATTGTGTTTTAAGTGTAGATGTTGTTTGACGATCGCATTAATTAGGTTTTTGATTCAGATTATGTGATTTTGTTTATACTTTTTTTATTATGTGATTTTGAAACTGATGAATGATGATTTGATTTTACTTTTTTAGTAAGGGAACGATTTTTGTTTCTATGTGATAGTAATATCTGAGCAAAGGTTAGCATTTAATATGCCCTTGAATTTGTCACATGATTGACAACTATTTGTGTTTTTGCCTGACATTATGCTTTGTTTCAATATGATGCAAACAATAAAATGCCATTAGAGTTACCATAGTGGGATCCCTACTAAAGATCGAAGGTGTACACAAGAGTTGTTCTTTTCAAACAAAGATACGAGTGGTATAAAGTTATTACAAGCGTTTTAGTATAAAGGAAGTGGACTACAAACAAATACCGTATCTTTTCTCAACATCTTTCTTTTCTCTTTGAAGATTGTTGCAACTGTTGCGTTTGGTATAGGGCTTGATAAAAGCGACGTTGGAGCTGTAAGAACAACTCTTTAGTATTCAAGATCTAAAAAAAATTCACATAAAAATGTTGATTCCTTTTTTCTTTTGCGTATTTTACAGGTAATTCACTATAGTTTATCTGAAAGTTTGGAAGACGATGTTCAGGTTTGTAGGGCTTGACTACGTTCGCATTCGATGAGGTTTTTTACTAAAAGGAGTTCCGGTGTACGACAGAAAATACATACATACATGCATACATACATACATACATACATACATACATACATACATACATACATACATACATACATACATACATACATACATACATACATACATACATACATACATACATACATACATACATACATACATACATACATACATACATACATACATACATACATACATACATACATACATACATACATACATACATACATACATACATACATACATACATACATACATACATACATACATACATACATACATACATACATACATACAGTGTGCTAGGAACCTATTTGAGGTTTTTTACTAAACGTGTTCCTCCGATTTAACCTGTTGGTTGTGGTGCTTTTGGATTCATTTGGGAATCGCTTTCCTTCGAATTCGCTTTAGCGTCTGAGGGAGTTGTGATCAGAAAGGAAGAATCGAATGCGAACGTAGTCAAGCCCTAAAAAGTTAGGGGCCCTTAAATATGTGGCTCTAAGCTTCAGTTTATTTGTTTTGTACAGTCGAACCGCACCTGTAGTTAAAGATGTACATGTTGAGGAAAAAGTGTCACTAACAATTTTGCATTGAGTTAACTGTTTTCTAGAATCATCATACTTGAAATTGAACTGTTCATGCAAAAAAGAAAGAAGAGTTAGACAAATAGTTGGGAAGAAACATGACTTTTATTAGCATATACATTTTGGGTGTGTTTGGATATCAGTAAACTAACTGTCATTAAGTTAAGTCATAATTTTGATTCTAGTTGTTAAACTTGCAGTAAATACTTTGAAAACACATGTCTAAATACCCCCTTCCCTAGCTATTAATTTACCAGATTTGTTTTATATGTTCATTTTTTTTACTGTAAAACCAAACTTGAGTCTGATATCTGGTGTATGTTTCTTGCAGGACTTGCCAACAGTTCCTTCACAGGTGGGTAGTAAAGATGTTGTATTGTATTCTTTAGACATCTATCTATTATATATAATAAATGGAAGTTATATGGGCCACGTGTCAGTAAATTAGGGCTACCTTTTTTCCCTTTTCCTGCCCAAACTTCCATCCCCTTTCCTCTCTCTCCTAAAAAAACCCTAAATTTCTCCTTCTCCTTCTCCTGTACTCCTCTTCTCTTCTCTTTCCCTAAATCTTCTCCTTCTCTTTCCCCTCACGGATCCTCTTCAATCTTACCCGACCTGGTTTTCATTTATATAATAGATTCAAACCCTATACCTCTCTCCTCTTCTGTCGATACCCATTCCAATCTGATTAGGGTTTCTAGGTCTCATCACAAATTCAAATTTTGTTTCTGCCTCATCTGATTTCTCTCTCTCTCTCCCTCTCTCTCTCTCTCTCTGGAGATTCAAAAGGATGAAGGCGATTCAAGCCGATTGGTGAAGATTTCACAAAATCAATGAAGAATCTAACCTCTCAGGTTCAGATTGACAGGTATACAGGTTTTTAAGATTTGATTTTTGAGTTGGTATACATGTTGATTTTAAAATCTTAAACCCAGCGTTGTCAAATCTCACTTTCTCACTTAGCTCTGAAGAAACCCTAACCCCCCCCCCATCGCCACCACCTCCCTGGCCAAGGTAAATCTAGGGTTTTTTTTGTGTGTTTTGTGGTGATTTTGCAGTTAGTATATACGATAATATCTCATAAGTTCTCATTCTTCTTCCACATTTTGAATATAGGCACAATTTGTACAGGTTTAGATTAAATTATGTTGGAAAATTGATGTGTTAGAACAGTACAAGTATTAATTAGTTGACAGTTTCCTAAAGGATATCTATATGAGCTGCTGTAGTCACATATGATTTAAATGTGTCATAAATGAGTTGATTTTTCTACACAAAAAAAAAAATCATAAAGTAGGGATGTGTTGGGCCAACAAATAACAAACGAGTCATATTGTTCTCTTGGTATAGCATACTGTACAGGTTTTCTATCTTTCATTCTTATGAAACTGAGGTGGGAGATGGATCTTTTCTTTGAGATAAAAGTTATGATAGCTGTGATTTATGCAAAGAATATTTAGATGAAATGCCAGTTTTTGCATAGATAGTTTGAGGTGATCTGACTTATGTTAACTTGCTTTAATATGTTTGGTTTAAAGAGGACATTATAAGCTTTTTTGTTGTTTTTTTCCTCCATTCTTTTTTTTTTTTGGTATTTACGTGTGTAGTTCGTACAATGCTGCATTACGACCATTAGGAAGTCTAATTTTAACTCCTTTACATATTTGTTAATTTAGAGAGTATAAATTTTGACATGTTTACTTATTTATCACATTATAATATGTCTTTTATTCGGTCAAATACGTAGAGATAAAAATGACTTCCGTTCTAATATTTATTTTGAAAGTGCATAGCTTTTTAAATATGATTGATATTACCAAGATATGGCAAGGTGGACACTCAACAATAATATGCTCAAATTACAAGGCACCTACTTACTGCAGACATTCACTAGCTCTGTAAAGGTGATGTTGCAATTAGAAACGCTTTGAAAATATACCAGGTTTGCTTATAGATATCATGTGGATATGTATATGTTTCTACATTACATGAATACAAATTGCTGATGGTATGTTTTATACAGCGAGGGAACCTATTTTTACCCAATTAATATACGACAGGATTTGGTTGCTTCGATTGACAAGGAAGATGTGGAAAAGTTTAGCGGTTGCAATAAAAGGAATTCGATAGCCTAATCAAAGTTTTGTAAAGAAAATGGTTTTAAAAATTATATTTGACTCGCAATTTCCATTTGCTCTTCAAGATATTGATTACTTTTTACTTTGATTTTCAACTAACTGAGGAGCATTCTGACTATGAATAGAACCATGGACCTTCATAGAGGCGATTCTTCTTCTTCTTCTTCTTCTTCATAGAGGCGATTCTCAGGCGATTTCATGTATCTCTAATCTCATTGATGTAAGCTTTCTTCACGATTGGTGTTTTATAGATGCATAATCTCGATTTAATATTCCTTTGTTCATCTATTAGGGTTTTTTCAAAAGTTGGTTATGATTGCATCTTATCCTCTCTGTTCTTAAATGAATCTTTGGTACGATTTAGTGTTTTCAAGTTCATCGGTTGTCATGTCAAAATATGATGAATTTGCTTCTTTTATAGTTCATGATTATCTTCGGCTTCCGGTGGTGCTTAATGGAGCATAAGCGGAAAGCATATGACTTGCCTCTGTCGGTGAAGCTTGTGGAGTTTTTATCGCTTTGGTATTGGGTAAAACATTCTAATTTTTAGGTTTTAGGTGTTTATTGTGTGTTTTAAGATCAGTTATTGTGTTTATATTGTAGTTTTGCATGTTTGCCCTAATTGAGTTTGAAATTAAGTATTACTGAGATTAGTAATTACATTTTATTGTAATTTTATAGGTTTGACTTGGTTAAATTGTGAAGAATAAGTATTACTAAGAGCAGTTATTTTTTGTTGTTGTAATATTGTAGGTTTGACCTAATTGATTGTGATAGTAAGTGTTATTAAGATTAATGGGTTAAGTTTAAAGATGTGTAATGGAGTTTCTTAAATTGGATCTGGCTTTTGGAAGATTGATTGTTTAGTATGGAATTCTAATAAGAGTATTGTAGAGTTATTGTAGTATTTTGGATGTAAGCTTTGATGAGAAAGTGATGAATTTGTTATCTGTATTTGGTATGAGGAAAGTAGTGATGTTTTTGAACTGTGGTGTTGGAATTAATGATCGTTTTTGGTATGTGCAGAGTAACAATGTTGTGAACTACGATGAGAAAGTGATGGCTGGGTTTTGTGATGTGTACGGGATTGCTTTGAATGCGGTGACACAAGGGAAAATGCCATCATTGGTGGATCTTCAAGCGAGAATTCTTCCTAATGATGTTGATTATGAGGTTATTTTAGTGGACAGAAGGATTGATAAACAGCTACAGATTCTTGAGGAGAGAGTTTCGAACATTTCACTAGAAGACCAGTCAAAGCCCGGTTCATAGAAGAGGAAAGCCGATGACGATTTTGAAGTCGATGGCCTTAGTCCATTTTTAAGCTAGAAATGGACTGCAAAATTTGAACGGATGGCTTCGATCTACGCCAAGACCTAGAGGTAATGAACAACTAAGGCCCATATTTTTCGGTTTAGATATAGGAGAACTTATAAGAGATACATGAGAACTTAATTAACCTAATTCTAGATCTGGATGCAGATACAGGAGAACTTATAAGAGATGCAAATTAACATACACCATTTATCTTCTCCACATCTGTCCTCGCTTGCGGTTCGCATTCTCCCGGATCTTTACTCCGATTCTTCGATCTCAGTTTCACGCTAGGTAGATAATTAACCTAACGAATTTACATTCTGTTGTTAGGGTAACTTTATAAATGTTCTTGCTGCAGAAATATCAACTTAAAAGAGATAAGACAATTTAGGGGTGAAATTAAAGGTCTTCAAATAAATGACACTTTTGAAGCTGTTCAGGTTGCTGTTGAGTTGGTTGTTCGACTCAAAGACGCAAAAGAGGGGTAAATTGGTCATCCCAAATATTTATTTAATTAATTTTTTCACCTCATTTAAAGTTTTCTAACTTTTCTAAAGATCATCCAACTTTTTTCTACCAACCAAACTTTGAACACTATAGTATTTGGTGGATTCATAGCTTTATAATGCTGCAACCAAAACCTTGACTGTCAAAACTCCATATGAATTGGATTTACACTTTGACCATATGCATTTCCTGTTGACTTGTGAATCCCATTTGAAGAATGGAGGCTATTGTTCTTTATTTTTAGTGAACAAAACCCAAAACCTTGATTTGCATTACACATGTAGCCAAAACTTTGAACACCACACAATGCATCCAAAACTGTTTTCATTACATGTGCAGCCAAAACTGTTTTCATTAACATGCCTAAATTGATTTCATCAACCAAAATTTGCAGCCAAACAAAGTTTTCATTAACATGCTGTAATCTTTTATTCTTGAGTGCCATAATTCTAACAAAAAATTGGATCAACCCTAAACTTTTATTCTTGAGTGCCATAAACAGACCAAGGTTCTATGCAACAGATGAATCGATCTTCTTCATTCCCGAAACTACCTTCGAATTCTACAAAACAGCAACTGCATGTTCTTAAAGCACAAATATTAGCTTTTAGACGTATAAAGGTATTTGTTAAGTGTACAATTTTATATATTCGAGTGATCTTCACACCCTAAGCTCATTTGAAATGACTGTTGGGTTAAAACCACTGTTGGGTTAAAACAGTGTTTTGAAACCACTTTTGAAACGACTGTTCGGTTAAACAGTGTTTTGAAACCACTGTTAAGTTAAACACTGTTTGAAACCACTATTGGGTTAAACAGTGTTTCGAAACGACTATTAGGTTAAACAATGGTTTCAAAACACTGTTGGGTTAAAATAGTGTTTTGTGGAGAAAACAGTGGTTCTTTTTTTCCAAACAGTAGTTTGACTTTGGTCAAACAGACTTTGGTCAAACAACGTTTTAACTTTGGTCAAACAGTGTTTTAACTTTAGTCAAACAGACTTTTGAACCACTAAGAATCATATTTTTGCAAACAGTTGTTTAACTTTGGTCAAACAGTGGTTTGACTTTGGTCAAACAGTTGTTTGGCTGGTGTAGGTTTGAAATTGATCAGTTCGTAGCCTCTTATGCAGTCCAAATCTGGTAAGTTCTGAATAGTTTAACCAACTTGGTTAATACATTTGTTCAGTTCTTTGTTTTTAAATTCAGGTTCTACATGTAATTTTCATAAAGGTTTTTGTCGTTTTAAATTTTATATGTGTTTCATGGAAGAAGAGTGAGTATAAGAACCAATATTCCAATACACATGATTTTCTTTATTAACATGGTCTTTGAATAAGTTATGTTGTGTATGTGTATTTGTTTTGGATAATTACATTCGTTTTCTTAATTTTAATGCATTCTTTTGTTTAAAAATTCATAGCTTTTGTAGTAAAATTGATGGAACTTGTGGCTGCAAGTAGATCAAATTCTACAAATGAAGAAATGGTTCCTAATGTTAGTGCTCATAATATGGATTTTAGTTTTGAATATTTGTCAAACAAATTTGGAGTTTGCACAATCTATCATGATGAGGATGAAGATTCAAACATGGACACACCGTGCGCGTGTTGTGGCAGGTTAAAGGTTATCTTTCTTTATTGAACAATGAAGAATTCAAAGTAGGAGTATGGTAAAACTTTGAACCATATAAAAGTTTCATATTTTAGATATGTTTTCAATACGCCCATCGCAGATGCGTTTGAAAATAAACACCATATACGAGATTTACATTCTTTTAGGTATGTGTTCTCACGCGTCGTGAATATCTTTAATTATTAGTTTCTTTCTCATTTCTTGACGTTTCTGATGAACTTCTTTGTTTACTTTGTAGCCTTGCTGGTTTCCCTTCGTTAACCATTTATGTTTTGGGTTATGGCTTCTCCTACAATAAAAGTAAAAATTCAGAAATTAATCACCACATTTGACGATCTTGATGATTACCTACAATAAAAGTAAAAATTCAGAAATTAATCAACCATTTATGTTTTGGGTTATGGCTTCGTCAACCATTTATGAACTTCTTTGTTTACTTTGTAGCCTTGCTAAATTTGAAGATCTTGATGATTACCTGTTATTTTTTCTACATTTGTTTTTTAGCTGTCATTTTGAAGTCCGTTACACGCACATTTGACCCATTCCTAAAATAAAAGTAAAAATTCAGAAATTAATCACCATCAATTTATATTTGTTTTTTTGGTTACGGCTAAAATCCACTTATGATGATTGTTTCTTTGTCAATTAATCATACAAATAGGAATATTACATGGTTTTTTACTAAAAAAAACTAGATTTGTAAATGTAAAGTTGTAATTTGTTAAGTTCTTGGTAGATCTGAAGTTGGATTGGTATTGGTTCAGGCTATAGAACAATTAATTGAAAATTCACCTTTTGAGTTATTTTTGGCTTTCAGGTATTGGTTCGACCTAGAACAATTGAGAATATGTCCTATCTTCGGCTGCTATGGTTATTTTACTGCAATCCCCACTTATGCATGTCCATTATCACAAGACCAATGGTTTAAGCTTACCATTATACCCGACTTCTCCACTTATGCAAGTTCATTATTACAAGACTGTGGTTCAAGCATACCATTTTTATCTTCGTTAGCATATAGTTTATTTTTAGTTTTTGTCAAACCTTTATGCATGAACAAAATTAAAAATAATATAAGTAACTTTCTTAAGCTCGGGAAGCAATCCCGGGTAACAACCTAGTCTTATATATACACATTATTCTAAACAACAACTCGCTCCAAATCTTTCACACTATTCATTCTCTAATCTTTCATTCCCAATTTTTTCTTATGTTTTCAAATGGTAAGACGTTAATGGAACAAAGAAGAGGAGATCACTTTGGCTATGAGTTGGGTGGCTATCGCCGAGCAAATGTAGTCTGAAGCATCGTTGTTGTTTTGGAACGCCGTTTTTGCACAATTTTGTCAACATGTGGGTGAAACTCACCATAAGTTTTAGATTCTTTAAGGATATCCAAGTAATGCCTGGAAGATTTGAGATAGTCTTCAACGAGGCGGTGAACGACGTGGAAGAGCTAAGGGAGGATGAAGCGATTGAGGCAACCCATTACTGTCACACCCCCAAAATACCACATGCGGAAACCCCCGCGAGGCGTGTGACGTACTAGGATCTAGCCACCAATCACATTTAACTAATAGTAAAGTAATTAATAAAATTCCCATTTAATGTAAACAATGCAATTCAAACATTTAATTTAAAACATGTTTATGTTCAGCGGAAGCATAATTTCAATGTTCAAGCATTTCAAAAGCCATAATATTCAAACAAACCAATGTTCAATGTTTCTCCAAGCATCACAACCCATAACCACTCCAGCATCCCAGACTGCGAGTCCCATGACACGTATCTAACGACCTGCAAGCATGCAAACAAGTGTATCAGCACAAAGGTGGTGAGTTCATGGTTTTGTAAAAACGTTAAGTTACCAAGTGTTTAGTTTACAAGCATGTTGATAATACTCGAGTACCGCAAGATGGAGTCAGTTTGTTTACCCTTCCCCAATGCCAATCAACATTGGTCGAGTGGTTAAGGTCATTAGTTCACCCCCGTCCTCCCCGGCACGGTGTGAGGGTGCCAAACCTAATAGCGCTATCAACTAATAACCCCGCTGCTTCCCCGACAACTAGTTTGGTAGTAGATGGGACTTAAAGTGATAGATTTGAGTGTACTATCCAACATCGGATTTAAACCTAATAAAACCAGTATTCCTCCCTGGCAGTTGTCCCTCCCCGGGACACATGCTTGAAAAAGAGTAGTGAACTCACCTTAGATTTGCTCGGTAAGTTAAGTTACTTGTTTCAAGGTTGGTCAATCACGTCCTATTATGGTTACCTATAACAGTTAGGAATTTATCCAAGTGTTTCACGTATTTAACAGATTGTACACACAATTATCATCACGTAGCCCACTCACAAATTCACACCAACAAACACTATTCCAGTCGCACACTTAAGTGTGCGACCCAGTAAATTACAAGTTGGGCCTCAGTTGAGACCACAAGGTCTCGACTCACAACCTCCAAGATCTCGAGTCGCAACTGAAGGTCTCGGGTGCTAACTTCACTAGTCGAAACCCCACAGTCTCGGGTCATGTCCTGAGTTGAAACCACACTGGTCTCGACTCGCAACCAGTGGGTCTCGAGTCCTTTGTGAAGTCTGGTTTCGAGTTGGAACCATGAGATTGCGACTCGCAACCTCTGTCGAAACCCCATACAACGTAACTGATCAATTCCCTTATTAACCACTATCCCGTAAAATCAGCAAACATATTTTCACATTCCAAAATCAGATCAAACAACACAATTATTGCAATAGTTATTCATCATCATGCGAATCTACATTACGAATTAAACATTATACTAGTTTCATCGATTCACATAAACCCTAATTATCCAAGACATCACCGAGTAACAATTATCATCATCACTTACTATCAATCATGTGCATGAACCTTAAAACATTAATTAATCATCAACAACTCATCCTGAACAGATCTGGGTATTCCCATTCCATCTGAAATCACTAAAATATACATATCATGCATCCTTATTTCACTGATTAATACTACAAGATCAATTCCAACAGTTTTGTTCACATAAGAAAATCACCAAAGCCTTGTTATCATGCAACCCTATACACACAATCTTAACATCATGTATCGACCATCAATCAAATAAACAATGACAAACACTAACCGGTATGCAAGATGACACGAGGGTGTTTGGAACGAGAAGGCTCTGAGAGAAGGAAGGACTGCTGCCGAGTATGCAAGGGTGTAGAGAAATTTAGGGTTTGGTATTATCTTTGTATTTTGCTAACTATGAGAATCATACACAAATCATGTGTGTGCATGCGATGCAAGGATGGTCGGGCCCAATTCTGGGTTTCGTTTGGGCCGAGAATAGATTGAACAAAGGTGTGCGATCACAAGCGAGGTGTGCAACCCGGAGACTTGTGCAACCAACAATTAACACACATATACGTACGTATAACATTCGTATAATACATAAACTCACAACCATTCACTTATAATCAAACATTTTAATTATTCAGATAAAGTATACGTAAGTCGCATCACAACACAAAGCGTGACAAAGAATCAGTGCAAAGAATTGAAATTACGAGTTATCACATCATCCCCAACTTGAAAGAAATTTCGTCCCGAAATTTGATAAGCTATAACAGAGAAATGAAGCGATAGATTAAGATGAATGTGGATTTTCCTCAGGTGCCACAATTACAAGTACCAACGACCTAAAAATTTGCTCACGTTTTAGTGTGGCGAATTGTGAGAAGCCATGACCAATGCGATAACTATTTTAATTAAATAATTTTTATTTTACTTACATTCTTTTATTTTAATTAAGCCGTTTGTAATGAAATATATTTTTAATTATGTATCTTTTATTTAATAATGTATAATTGTTATGTAGCTTTTAATTAAATTTATAACTTTTAAATAAAAGAATATATTAGAAATAAATTTTAGTTAAATTAAAAAATGATTGAGAAATGGTTAAGGGATTTTATTACGGTTTTATTCCACACCATAGTTATTAAAATACGGGGTTTTACATGATGCCTTAACTGGTTAGGGGGATTTATTTGACACCACTCAACCTTAGTGTGGGTAGAATTTCTTATATAAAAGTTTAAATATGTTTTGCTTGATAAAATTTGACTTTCTAAACAATACGACGATATAACATTTTCACATGCGCAAAAAAGAAACAAAGCCAGGTTTTAAAAGACGAATTGTAAGTAGCGGTGTTCACCGAACTGGATAACGAATTATTCGGTTTGGCTTTTAGAACCCTATCCAAAATTCGATCCTATTCGAATTGGAGATGTTCATATCCGATCCGAATGTATCCGTATTCAATTCGGATCAGATTAGGATGAATCCGAATAACAATTTTTCTAATAATCTACATAAAACAATTACAACCTGATTTGAGTCAATAGATTCAAAGTCATCTTAAAACATCTTCAATCCTTAAACAGCTTCAACAATTCGATAACATAACACATAACAAATGAAAATGATTAAAAAAATACTACCTATAAGTGTAAAAGTAATTGATGAGGATACCTTTAATTGATATTGGAATTAATCAATGAAAAGGGGATTGAGCAACGCCGAAATTAACTGATGTGGATACCTTCTTGGAGTCATAATAACTAACTGGAATCACTAAAATCAATGAAAAAAAAACTCAACAAATAATCCGAATAATCAGATTCATCGATAAAATTGATGAGGAAACCCTATTGGAGTCTTGAATCACTGAAAGAAAACTCAATAAATATTGGAATTAATCAATAAAGGGAGAATTGCATATATCCCATTCTTATACACATTTAATTGTGTATTTACCCGATCCAAAAGTAAATTTGCATATATCCCCTTAGTTAAAAAATTCATTTAGTGACAAAAATGCCCTTGAACATTAATACCCAACTAACCACTATACAGATCTCGTTCCAAAAATTCTGTTAAACCTAACCGAAGATTCTGACCACGATTCAACCGAAGATTTTTCATGAGCGATTTCAATCCGAATCAGTTGTTCGCTTTGGTGCGGTTGGTGATTCTTTTGCGTTTCTGATTCCAACCAGTGTGTGCAAAACCGTTGCATATTTCTTTAATTAAACAATAATTCTTTTACAACTTCGGATGATAGCGAGCTAAGTACAAGGATCACTATAGTGTATCGTGTAGAAATGTATGAAAAATGCTAAGTGTTTTGCCGAGAGCTGGTGAGTGCAGTTGTACGAGTGTGTGTAGCCAAAAATTAGCCAAGTGTTGTCTAATTAGCTCGCTACCCCTTTTAAATTTAGTAAAATATCTAAATAACTAACTATCCGCAATTCATGCCTTCTCCCCACGATCTCCATAACGTTCACCATGGTCAAGCACGTGCGGAATAAACGTGGAATATTCTCCAGGAACGTTAACAAGACTAAGTCCAAGCTGGTATTCCTGCAAAACAATACCAAATTCAAAGCAGACAATCATTAGTATAAGGATCCTTAGGATGATCCATGATCCTGATCCTGAAGCACTTCTGAGGATCACTAACTGACACAGAAGTAAGGATCACCAAGCAGGATAATAATTGAGGATCACGGGTCATTAAGAAATCTTCCCCTAACAATTGCCCCCAAAATATAAGGAATAATATTGTAAATAAACGAGTTGTATTTTGTTGATCTTATCCGCAACAAACTAACGGATAAATAGCCGTTACGATCGAACTAGCCGTTGCAAACCTGATGCCACTGAAGTGACTATCCTGCAAATCATCATTATAAATAGGAGTTAGAGATAGGATCAATTTGCATTTAAATCCAAGAGAAACTCCCTTTAAATTCTCAACCGAAGATCAACCAGGTATCTCTTTTCCTATTTCTCCTTCTCTTACTCTGTTTTTCTTTCTTTACCAATCATCACATTAAGAATGCTGCTCCGGTCCTCCCCCGCCAAGGATCACCAGAAGAATAGCCTCTTGAAGAGTCAAGGGATCATCAAGGATTCAGCGAATGAGAGGTGTTGCTTTACTGACCCACAAGTAGATAGGATCCGGCACTGCTTTCCGGCGAACACCTTTTTCAAACCCTTCGATCCCACTATTCTGAGCGACTATATTTCTGAGACATGGGTAGCTTTTCCTGTTACCCCATTCACCATAGGGTACACCTATCCTTTTCCAGCCTTTACCCAATCCTTTTTCTCCCTTACCGGCATCTCCTACATCCAGGCTATGCCGATGATCTGGAGGGTGTTATATACCCTTGAAAGGATCATCGAGCAGGAAGGGATTGATTTAGGAATGTCGGAACTGGCAGAGATGTATGATCTTATGACTTTTGGATAGCACCGATATCTGTTTAAGCGAAAACCCGGTGAAGAACACCCCATTTTTAAAGCCACCAAGAACGATACAAACTGGAAACGCCGTTTTTTCTTTGTCAGAAGGGATTCTATTCCAAACGGAAATGATCTACCAAGGAAGTGGTCTACCCATGGTAGGATAGAGGATCCTGAGAAGGATGATTACTAACCCCCTTTTGTTTTATGTTATGCAGCTGTCACTGTTTCACACCTCATACCGTCTCCTGCTACCAAGGAAAGGCTTGCTACTTTTAGAAGACTCGGTCCTGAAACAAGATCATTCAAGACAATCACCCAGGATTCTCAAGAGGTATCCTCAGGCTCAGTCACCATGTCAAGTAAGTATCCTGTTTTTTGTATAGTTAAAGATTTAAATAAATAGTTAAATAGAAATAGGATAAGGATACTTATCTGTTTTGAATGTGTAGGTGCCGGAAAAGCTTCCAAGCCTGCCTCCCAGTTCAACATTGCCGACCTTGACACTGTTCGATCCAGAAAGAAGAAGGCCACTGCCAGCCCTAGTGTCTCCATCCCCAAGGCACCCACTAAAGGAAGGGGCGGCAAGAAGAGGAAAAACTCTGAGATAGAGGATCTACAAGGCCTGCCACTGATCCGCCACCAGTTCCTTGAATACTTCAATGACGTGAGGATCACCAATTCTGCCTAGGTATCCTACTTGTTTGAGGATCACCTGATCTTGAACTGCTTTGTCTTTTTTGCAGAAATTTGCTGAGATTGAAGACTACGTGGGGAGCGTTGAGGAGCTGGATAAGAAGATTGCTGACCTCCAACAAGTTGCAGTGCTTAAGGATCTTAAGATTGCTGATCTCGAAAAAGCCCTTCAAGATGCTAAGACTCAGACAGCTAAAATCTTGATTAACATTGACTACGAGAAGCATGATCTCATAGAGGGTGCAAAGGTCTCCGCTGCCATCACAATGTACAAGACAAAACTGAAGATGGCCCAAGAAGCTCAAGATCCTGACTTCGACAAAAGCAGCTGGGATGTTGAAGGCTGGAAGGCGAGGTTAGCTGATCTGGAAGATGATGAGGAGGCTGAGGAGGTTTTGGCGATCGAGGCTGGAGGCAGTGCAAGGGATCAGGTGAAGGATACCGAGGCTGGAGGGGATAAAGATGCAGCGAAGGTGTAGGCTGCATGATTGGGCAATGATGGACATTTCTAGACGTAGCCGGAGCCCAATTTTTTAAATTCGGTAGTAGTTTGTTTTGTGGTTTTGCTGTTTTAAAACAATGATGGTCTGTATTTGAACAATAGTTTTAGGATTAAGGATCTAGGATCCTTTGGATAATAGGTAGGATTACAAATGGTGGAGGGATCCTCTGTTTGGGGGATGAAGCCATTGTGATCCTGCCGCTTTTGATTTCCTGCACTTGCTATAACCGCATTAACAATGGACACCCGTTGCCAACCCATGTGGACGGGCCACGTTTTGCTGGTAGAAACGTGGGTTGGCAATTTTGACAACCTTCGACGGTTAAACCTTTGTTAATAAAATAACTTTAATCTTTTTTGGCTTGTCTTGTGTTATTATCCTTGTTTGTCCTTTTAATTTTCAATTGTTTTGAGGTACACTTGTCTGAATAAGAAAAGTTGAACAAATTAGATAAAAAGTTTAGGATATGATCCAGGATCAAATATCCTATAGTTGAAAAACTCAAAAAAGTAGTATATTTTAAGGATCATGAGTTCAGTTGTCAAAGTATAAGGGTTATTCAAATAATCAATGAATAAAATCAAAATAGTTAAGGATCATACCTGGGGATCCAAGTTAGGATCCTAACCCTTAATACTATAACCAGGATAACCATAGGACAAACCTTAGTAAGAAGTAAGGATCAAGGATCCTTGGTTGTTTAACTTCGAAGACCTGAAATAGAACATAACTTGGGACTAAGTCATTATAAGATAGAAGTTAGTAACTGGGGACAAGCCCAAAGGATAACTGGGGACAAGCCCAAGGATAACTGAGGACAAGCCCAAGGATAACTGGGGACAAGCCCAAGGATCATGTGTGAACTGGAGTATGGCCCTAACTGGCGACTATCCAAACTTAGTGGCATGAAAATGCCAAAACCTTAGCTAACGTGAAAACGTTAGAAACCTTAAGAACAGATGTATGGTACGTCTACCATTATACGTAGGATCCTAGGTATAGCCAGTACAATGGAATTATCAGCCCCTAAAACGAGTACTGGTCCCACTGCCATGAACTATACCAGGATCATCATGCGCTACTGGCGGAACGGGGGTCAAGCCCAAATAACTGGGGTCAAACCCAAGTAACTGGTTGCTTTTGTGGATAACCATTCTTTTGCTAAGAGTACCTGAACCTTCAAAACTCAAAATCACGTGAAAGGGGGATAAAGGATTCAGGATCCTTATCCTTATGTGAGAAAGTAAGGAAATGAAATAGTTTAAGATTAGAATGTTACCAAATTGAGGATCATCTGTGCTTTAAGGATCCTTTAAGGATATTTATCATGTGAGGATCATGGATCCTTATCACATGAAGTATTTCTTAAAATGGACAGCATTCCAGGCTCTAGGTAGCAAATCACCTTCCATTGTTAGCAATCGATATGCCCTCTTTCCTGCCTCAGCTTCAATCAAGTAAGGTCCTTCCCATTTTGGTACCAACTTTCCATCAGCAGGATTGGTGGTATTCTGAAATGCTTTCCTTAGTACCATATCACCAACTTGGAATTTCCTGATCCTGACATTTTTGTTGTAGGCTCCAGCCATTCTTTGCTGATAATTGGCCATCCTTATCCTTGCCAAATCTCTGATTTCTTCTATAGTATCCAGATCTTGAACCAAGTTCTCATCATTTTCCTCAGGATCCAGAATACTTGTTCTAGCAGTAGGAACCACCATTTCTGTAGGGATCACTGATTCTGCCCCAAATACCAAAGAGAATGGAGTTTGGCCTGTAGCATTCTTAGGAGTTGTCCTATCAGCCCAAAGCACATAAGGTAGTTCTTCTGCCCATTTCCCTTTCTTGGATCCAAGCTTCTTCTTCAAATTGTTG
Organism: Helianthus tuberosus; assembly: GCA_030545235.1. NCBI lineage: Eukaryota > Viridiplantae > Streptophyta > Magnoliopsida > Asterales > Asteraceae > Helianthus > Helianthus tuberosus. Next base: position 91,156,791 of record CM060438.1, on the reverse strand, counting down.
ATGATGATCTTATTGGAGGATTCTGCCTGACCATTAGCTTGTGGGTGGACTGGTGTTGATGTTATCATCTTAATCCCCCAGCTGTCACAAAAGTTAGTAGTTCTGCCCCCAATGAATTGGGAACCATTGTCACATATAATTTCAGAAGGAATACCAAATCTAGTTATAATATTCCTTTTAATGAAGGATATAACTTCCTTTTCTCTGACTTGGGCAAAAGCTTCAGCCTCTATCCACTTGGAGAAGTAATCAGTCATAGCAAGCATGAACACTTTTCCACCAGGTGCCTTAGGGAGCTTACCAACTATATCCATACCCCATCTCATAAATGGCCAAGAGGAGGGTATAGGATGCAAAAATTCAGTTGGTTGATGAAGGATATTACTGTGTCTCTGACTAGGATCACACTTCTTAGCATACTCCACAGCATCTCTCTTCATGGTTGGCCAATAGTATCCTGTCCTCAGGATCCTTAAGAATAATGCCCTGCCCCCAGTGTGGTTTCCACAATCTCCTTCATGGAAGTCTTTTAAAACTTCTTGGATTTCAGGATCCTCAATGCATCTTAAATATGGTCCTGCAAGAGATCGTTTATACAACATATTATTTAAAATTGTGAATTGAGATACCTTAATTTTGAAAGCCCTAGGGTTTTCTCCTGTAGGAATCTCTCCATGTTGTAAGTATTTCATAATTGGGAGGATCCATGATCCTGAATGAATTTGAGTATCCTCACTAGGGATAATTGTAGAATCCTCTCCTATTTCCATAGCCACATGATCCTCGATGGAAGGAGCCAGGATATGGATAATGGGGATACTTATATCCTCCGGGATCTTCAAAGATGATCCTAGATTAGCCAATGCATCAGCTTCTGCATTTTCTTCCCTTGGTACCTGTGTCAAACTAAAGGAAACAAAAGAGAGTGCCAATTCTTTGACTATCTCCAAATATTTGGTTAGCTTTTCACCTTTAACAGCATAGGATCCATTAAAGTGATTAGTGATTAACAAAGAATCTACATGTACCTTAAGATACCTGATCCTCATATGCTTAGCAATTTGCAAGCCAGCTATCAAGGCTTCATATTCAGCCTCATTGTTAGTGGTTTGGAACTCACAAGCTATAGAGTGGGTATTATGTCCCCCTGTGGCGATTTTAGTAGTATTCCAAGCCCTGTTCCTTTGACATTTGAGGATCCGTCAGTATAGAGTATCCAAGGATCCTTGGTCTCCTCTAGCTGCTGGACTTCTAATTCAGCTTCCTTTTGCAAATCACTACTAAAATCTGCCACAAAGTCAGCTAATGCCTGGGATTTAATGGCTGTCCTGGGCTCATATCTTATATCATATGCACTAAGCTTCACTGCCCACTTAGCCATCCTTCCTGACATTTCAGGTTTCCTGAGGACATTCTTAATTGGAAAATTAGTTTTGACAATAATGGCATGAGTTTCAAAATAATGTCTCAATTTAGTAGATGCCATAATTAATGCAAGGATAAGTTTTTCTAAGTGTGAATACCTGGATTCAGCATCAAGTAAACTCTTACTTACATAATAGACAGGATGTTGTGTACCTTCGTGATCCTTAACAAGGACGACACTTACTGCTTTTGAGGATACCGCAAGATATAAGGATAACACATCTCCTTTTTCCGGTTTCATCAAGGCTGTGGCCGAGGATAGGTAATCCTTAAGAGCTCTTAAGGCACTTTCATGCTTCTCAGTCCACTCGAATTTCTTGTTCTTCCTTAGGATATCATAGAATTCCTTGCACTTTTCTGAGGATTTGGATATGAATCTATTTAAAGCTGCAATCCTGCCTGTTAACCTCTGACCATCCTTAGCATTGGAAGGGGACTTGATGTTCACTATAGCTTTGAATTGTTCTGGACTGGCTTCAATGCCTCTCTTTGTCACCATATATCCTAAGAATTTACCTGCTTTAACACCAAAGTGACATTTTGAAGGATTAAGTTTCATGTTATATTTGTCAAGGATATTGAATGCTTCCTCCAAGTCCCTTAGGTGATCCTCAGCCTTTTTTGATTTTACCACCATATCGTCTATGTAAACCTCCATAGTTTGTCCAATCTGATCCTTGAACATCATATTCACTAGCCTTTGATAAGTTGCACCTGCATTTCTTAGTCCAAATGGCATAGCAATATAACAGTATATACCAGTTGGAGTCATAAAGGCTGTATCCTCTTGATCGGATGGTTCCATCTGAATTTGTTGAAATCCAGATGAGGCATCCATAAAAGTTAACAGTTCATGACCCGCAGTTGCATCCACCATGGAGTCAATGTGGGGTAATGGGAAAGGATCCTTGGGACATGCCTTATTTAAATCAGTGAAATCGACACATACCCTCCACTTTCCATTTTTCTTTTGAACAACAACCACATTGGCCAACCATCTTGGATACTTGACCTCCCTAATCATACCTGCTCGGAGTAATTTCTCTACCTCCTCCTGGATAATGGCATTTCTTTCTGGTGAAAATTTCCTCCTCTTTTGATGGATTGGTTTGAAGGACCTATCAATGCCAAGTTTGTGAGTGATTATATCTTTAGATATACCTGTCATGTCTTCGTGTTTCCATGCAAAGGTAGTCTTTCTCCTTTTGAGAAAGGATATGAGGTCTTCCTTTATTTCGCCAAGGATCCCTGATCCTATATAAACTTTAGATTCAGGATCATCAGGATCCATAAGGATTTCTACTACATCCTGTTCTCTTGCCTCCAAGACATCCCTTGGAGGATGCTTTAATTGCTATTGCTCCCTTGATTTTGAGGCTGGTTTCATTGATGAGGTGTAGCAATTCTTAGCTTCTTGCTGATCACTATCAATCTTCACTATTCCCCAAGGACTAGGAAGCTTCACACATTGATGATAAGTGGATGGGACTGCCTTCATGTCATGTATCCAAGGCCTGCCAAGGATAACATTACAACAAGATAAACAGTCAATAACACAAAATTTTTGGTAAGAACGTAGGCCTTCGATATAGATTGGGAGTTTCATGTCCCCCAGAGTATTCTTAGTCTCGCCACTGAATCCCATGAGCACGGAGGATCTTGGTATGATATCGGATTCAGGAATATTCATCTTCTTGAGGACATCAAGCTGGATAATGTTCACAGAGCTTCCTCCGTCTATAAGGATCCTGCGAACAAAATGGTTAGAAATAAAAAGAGTGATAACCAAACCGTCGTGATGAGGATCCTGAATGTCAACACGATCATCCTCATCAAAAGTTATAACTTTTCCTTCGGAGACACTGGATGTTCGAATGGGTCTATCTCCATTATCCATCTTGGTTTCCTTTGCATGTCTTTTAGCTGCAGAGAAGGATGTTCCACAAATGTCTGATCCTCCAGAAATAAAGTTTATAACTTGTGCATCTGCTGGAGGGGCTGGATCTTTCTCTGGGATCCTTTCAGGATCCTGAGTTCTTGACTTCTTTCTCCCCAATAATTCTTTCAAGTGGCCTTTGCTCAACAAGTATCCAATTTCTTTTCTCAGTGTGATGCATTCTTCTGTGAGATGCCCAAAATCTTCATGATATGCGCACCACTTTGACTTATCTTTAGTTGCAGCTGGTCTGTCATTTTTCCTGGGCCATCTAGCTTTATCACCTAAATTCTGCATCGCAAGGATTAGTTCATTGTTATCAACAGAAAAGTAATATTCGGAAATTGGAGGATAATCCTCATCATCCTCTTCTTGTTCAACAGCATGCACATTCTGGTTATCAGATTTGTTATAGGATCTGAACTTGTTGTTCTTGAATGAGGATCCTTGCTTCTCTTGCTTTGAGGATCCTGCTAACCTCTCCTGGATCCTTTTGTCATCCTCTAGCTGGATGAACCTAAGGGCCCGGGTTCTTACCTCATCTAGATTCCTGCATGGTGTCATAACAAGATCATCATAGAATAATGAATCCCTAAGCAATCCCATTTTAAAGGCTTCGACAGCCGTAGCTATATCCAGGTTAGGGATATCTAAGGATTCTTTACTAAATTTAGTGATATAATCCCTTAATGATTCATTATGACCTTGGGTTATCCTATACAGATCACTAGTTAAACGCTCAAATTTTCTACTACAAGAAAACTGGTTATTAAATAGGTTAACTAGATTAGCAAACGAGGTAATAGAGTAAGGGGGAAGACTTAGCAGCCATTTAAGAGCCGATCCAGTAAGGGTGGATCCAAATCCCTTGCACAGACATGCTTCCTTTAACCTTTCTGGGATGGGATTGATCTCCATCCTTTCCCTGTACTGTGCTGTGCTATGTGTTCTTCAGGATCTGTTGAACCGTCATACAACTTCATGGTAGGCACGTGGAACCTCTTGGGTATCTCAGCATCACAGATTGGTGGTGCAAAACGAGATATCTTGTGGCTCCCATCTGCAATCTCCGGGATAGGCTTGACCACTCCTGGGACACTTGATATCATATCCTTTAACTTTTGCAATTCTCTAGCCATGGCATGATTGATACCTGTATCCTGCATAAGGCCATGGTTAGTGGTATAAGAATTATTGAAAGTGTTACCTCCCATTGGATTCAAATTAGGAAGAGCGGATGTGAATCCATATTGTTGGGGCTCTGGAATGACTGATGGACCAGTAGAAGCAATGGTTTGCATTGGAATAAAATCTCCCTGATGGATATCGGAACTCCCTGATTGCAAACTCCTTAAGGATCCCGGAATCTGGAAGGATCCATGAAACTGAGAGGATCCTTGGACCTGGGAGGATCCTGGGACGTAGGAAGATCCTTGAACCTGGGAGGATCCTTGAAACTGAGAGGATCCTTGAACCTGGGAGGATCCTGGAACATAGGAGGATCCTTGAACCTGGGAGGATCCTGGAACATAGGAGGATCCTGGAACATAGGAGGATCCTTGAAACTGGGAGGATCCTTGAAATGGCTAGAATCCTTGAATCTGCTGCGCTCCTGAGTATCCTCCTGAGCTTACGAAGGATCCTATATGCTGAGGATGGGATCCTGCTGGTTGGAAGTATGAACCTGAAGCCTGAGTCATTGTTGATGATCCGTAATGCACTCCTTTTGGCCCTCCCACATATTGAACGTCTGGAACCGCTGAAGGCTGAGAAGTTATAACCGGAGTATCGAAATTCAAAGATCTGGGCATCAGTGGGGAATGATCCTCTGCCGATCTCTTCTGTTTCTTGATGTCTCCAATTTCTCTAAGAATCCTTTCATTGGTCTTATCCTGCTGCTGTATATGCTCCTTCATCTGCAAAATCAGAGTAAACAAGTCACTAGTAGTAGGAGTATAAGAAGCAGAAGAAGTTGGAGGTTTTGAGAAAATGGGAGTTGGTATCTTCTCGGCATTTTTCTGAGGTCCAGAAGGTGGTGGAGGCAAAGGTGGAATGCCCTGGGATGAATTGACTGCAGACATCGCACTGGAGGTGTTCTTTGATGATGAAGCCATCTGCTTGGATGTAACGAACCGAAATGATCACAAAAATGAGAATTTCTAAGGAATGAAGCACCAATTGCCCCACGGTGGGCGCCAAACTGTTTTGGTCAAAAATCAGACGAGGATAATGCAACCAAACTCTCTGTTACGGGGTATGATGCTTGAATTGGTAAACAACAATGAGGATCACTATGAAATGAATTGCACAGGGGACACAAAGATTTATACGAGGAAAAAGCCCTTGATCAATGAATGATCTCCGGCATAAAAAACCTCGGGTGATGGAAACTACCGATCACCAACTCAAATTAAACAATAATTCTTTTACAACTTCGGATGATAGCGAGCTAAGTACAAGGATCACTATAGTGTATCGTGTAGAAATGTATGAAAAATGCTAAGTGTTTTGCTGAGAGCTGGTGAGTGCAGTTGTACGAGTGTGTGTAGCCAAAAATTAGCCAAGTGTTGTCTAATTAGCTCGCTACCCCTTTTAAATTTAGTAAAATATCTAAATAACTAACTATCCGCAATTCATGCCTTCTCCCCACGATCTACGTAACGTTCACCATGGTCAAGCACGTGCGGAATAAACGTGGAATATTCTCCAGGAACGTTACCAAGACTAAGTCCAAGCTGGTATTCTTGCAAAACAATACCAAATTCAAAGCAGACAATCATTAGTATAAGGATCCTTAGGATGATCCATGATCCTGATCCTGAAGCACTTCTGAGGATCACTAACTGACACAGAAGTAAGGATCACCAAGCAGGATAATAATTGAGGATCACGGGTCATTAAGAAATCTTCCCCTAACAGTAATCAAACCCCATTAATACTAAAAGACGGGTAAAGTATCGTTAGTGGTAAAAGTAACCCGGTAAATATTAGGATTTAAATAAATAATCCTAATATTAATTAAAAAGCGAATAAGAACTTTCAAGAAATAAAATGGATAAAAAGGCCCGAGTTAACGGGACTTAAAATAAACAGAGTCATAAATTCCCTGGACCCTCTAAGATAACTAGGAATATTTAACCTAGTTAATAACTGGGAATGTTGTTAGAAATAATTAGGTTATGGCCTACTTAATAACCGACCAAACATGAGGGACCAAAGTCGGACAACTTGAAAATGGTGTTATAAACATAAAAATATAACACAAACACACACAAGAGTGTGTGTGCGTGCGTGAAGATGGCCAGGAGGTGCTCCTATGGAGCTCAAACCCTAAACTCAACAAAATCATCAAATTGAAGCTTGATTCAAGGCCAAAATCGATGCATGAATACATAGAAACGATCACCTAGTCGTGGGGATCATAAGGTATGTCATAAAACCTAGATTTGGTTAAAGCTGAAATTTGAGTCAAGTAGGTTACTTGCAAATAGATTGTTGGATTATGATCCAAAGTTGAAATTTAGTGTTTATGTATGTATAATTTCGTTAGTTATGATGAAATTATGAAGAACTTGAAGTAATGTTACTTGTAAGTGATTAACAAGTAAACTAAGAAGTGAGTTTTGATTTAATAGTGAAGATGATGATAAGTTTGCGTTTAAATCATCATATTTGATAGTAGAAACAAGGTACTTGAACAGACTACATGATTGAGTACTTGTTCATACATGATTGAGATGGGTTTTTGAATGTTGCAATGAAATTGGTAAATTATTTCATGAATATGGAGGTTTGAAACCATGATATCAATTAGTTTGAATATAGAACTTGATTTGAATAGGTAACCGAAGGAATACCTAATGACATGATGAAACGGGTTTCACTTATAGGTGGAACCCGTAGAATTTTCCTAATGAAAGAACGAGTTTTATATAATTAGATGATTTTATGATATACATAAACTATGTTGATGAATGCAGTTAAATTAGTTGACTAAAAATAACGACTACCGAAAAGTCTGCTTAAGTGGGTTCGGTGAACTCAATTGTGCATTTCATACATTAAAAAGGGATAGTTGACTTTTGAAAAATCAAACTGACCATTAACAAGATCGAATGATAATTTTGATAGAAATACGTGAGGTGGAATAGTCGTGATTAGCAATGACCAAACTAACCATCTTGCGAATTATGATGATAGTTTGACGCTTAACAAGCTAGGTGAAGCTTGTGGAGGAAGCGGGTCAAACAAATCAAGCATGAAAAGAAAAGAGTGGCTTGGATGCGAGGTAAGTAAAACTTACACCTTTTTGTAGAATACGTGTTTATTCTATAAGTTATGAATACAATAAAGATAATATTCGAAATATGGTTTCCGACGCGAAAAGATACAGGTCGGAACTAATATAAATGATAGAAACCATGTTTAATGGTAAAAAGAGGTGAAACAGTAAATTAGTCATGAAAAGACTAAGATAAAATGGGTATTCGAACGTCTACTTTATAAGTAAGCCTAAACGAATAAAAAGGGGAAATGGTGATTTAGTCACGAACAAATAGATAAAAGTTGAAATATAAAACGACACCGAGTGACATAAGTCATGTCAGGCTAAAGGCGTAAGAAAAAGGGTTTAAGAGACATCGCTAAAGGGTGAGAAATCTGAATCGAGTTATTTAATGAAATGGTAAATAAATACAATTCCAATATAAACGCAAAATGTTTGGTCGTTTAGACCAAACGGGTGAAATGGTAATGTGGATACCATTTGACAAATAATGACTAATAAGTGCTTGTCGAGTCTTATGCGCACAGGATAAAATGGTTATGATTTAGCGGTGCTATGAATTAGCATATTATGGATGCAAGGTATTAAAACGGGTCTATATGTTGACTCGAGCCAGGTACGCATATATATAGATTTATAGTTAAAAATGCAATGTTGGTCAAATACCTTAGCAAAGGACCTTTTTCGTAAAAGGAGGAAATAAGTTGACCAAAACGCCATTGGCGGGTAAATTGGGCAAACAACCTTTAAGAGTTGTTAGAAATAAACATTTTGATAAATTGAATCCTTGGGATAAGTATGAATTGGAGATAGAAAGTAAACTAAAAAGAAGCGTGATTTAAGCTTGAAAGTGTTAAATACCCTTAATGGGTCAAAATGAGTAGATGTGTAAAACGGGTTAAGACTTGCATAAGAAACTCGTAATCTGAACCTTGCATATTAGTAAATTGATATAACGTGATATGCATGATATTTTAAAGGTAATAAACTGTAACACCCTTGCCAATTTTTAACATACCGTTATCATTAGAGTAAGCATTTCAAGTAAAAAATGCTCCTTACAAAAACTTTTACGTCAAGAGTGTTTGCACATATTTACACATTCAAAATACTAATTTACAATGTTTACACAATTCACATTATAACATCAAAACAGGATTTATGCGGAAGCTTTATTATCATGTGTTCGGTTCTTGTTAAGCGTTTGATCTTCATCCGGAAAGCTGACATCATTCACCTGTGTTCAAAACCAACTCAAATGTTAGTTTTGATAATTATATAACATATTATATCAAGTTCCTTGAACCGAATAATGAAACAAACAAAAAATTGCATGTTTTACCCCTGTCGCGTGCCGCGACAGGGTTCTCTAATTCGGTCGCGTCCCGCAACGGTGGTCGCGTGCCACGACAGCATTTTCACTTGGCTGTCGCGCGACGCGACAAGCCATTTTCGACAGCAAGTTGTTTCCTTTGAGCTGCAAATACCCAGCTCCAATTTTTTTTTTTTTACAAATTTTGGACTTTAATTGCCATAACTTTCGTTCTAAATGTCCGTTTTACGCGATTATTTTTCCTATGCGTTCGTATTTTAATTCTCCATCTCATGGAATAAAAATCCGACATCCAAATAACAATTTTTCTGGATTTTAAGACCTCGGCTAAATTCTATTTATTAAACTTTTTAACAAGATTTTGACCCGTTCATACTTTCATCAAACCAACATGTTTGTTATACCAAAATTCTTATGAACATCGTATTTCAAATGCTTCCTATGACACAAGATTTAAACCACGGGTTATTATGCATCATTAACCCGTCTATGATTATGTGCTTATTTTGACCCGTTAAGGGTATTTAAGCGCTTTTACGCATAAACCACGCTCATTCATTTCTAGCATTATATTTTCATATTGCTTGCTAAATGGACTTCCATCACAATTATCCTATGGTGGGTTGATGGATATCAATTGATTATTCCGAATTTACCCCATTCGGTTGTTATTTTACGACAAGAAACTATTTTGAGGCATTTGATCCAAAAGGGTAATGCCTATGCTTCAACACTTAACTAAAGTTTACTTTATCATAATGCATGTTTCTAAACGACTTATAAGGACCATTTACCCGATTTAACTTTCATGGGTATTTTGGTCAACCTTAGTCTCTTCTTTTGCAACGAAGGACTATCGACAATATATTTGACCAAAATCACGTCTTTTAGTCACAATCTTACTTATACATACCTGGCTCGGGTTATAGCATTGACCCGTTTTATACCTCACTTTAATTAGCTGCTACTTTATAACGACGCAATTATCCAATTCCTGTTCACTCCTGTGAACATATAACTTGACAACCAAATGTTAGTCGATATTGTCAAATGGTGTTATCACCACCATTTGACCCGTTTGGCCTATATGACCAAACATTTACCTTTATAACAAACATGGTTTTTAATTACCAATTCACACAGCTAACCTGTTTAGGATTTTACCACAAGATCCTTTTTCTTATATGTTTTACCCATTTCGGCTTACACCATAGGGTATCTTTTGAATTTAAAACTTACATTTGTCAACGCGTGACTAGTTTACCATTTTACCCTTTTTCTCATTATAAGTTACCTCATAAGGTAACATTTCAAAAACTACTAGTTTGTTCATCATTGTATGAGTTAATTACCATTTTACCCCTTTTTACCATTCATTATGGTTTTTCATCATTTTCATTTGTTCCGACCCGTATCAATCTACATCGGAACATCGTATTTCTAGCTTTAGCTTAACATATTCATAACCTTTATTATAATAAGCATTCTCTAAAGGGGGTGTAAGATTTACTTACTTTGCATCTGAAGCAAGCTTTTCCTTTACACTTGATTTGTTTGACCCGCTTCCTTTCCAAGCCTCCACTTAGCTTGTCAAGCGTCAAACTATCATCATGATTCGTAAGTCGGTTAGATTAGTCATCATTAATTATGATTATTCCACCTTACGTATTTCATATTAAAATTATCATTCATTGTATTGTAGGTCGGTTTGACTTTTAAAAAGTCAAATGCCCATTAGTTTATAAAATGCACATTCAAGTTTATCAACTAGTTTAGGCATTTTCTCTAATCACCCGGTAGGCATTCTTTTAAGCCACCGTCTAACAAATCTTTTACTCGGTTCATTATATTTCCAATATCTCAACTAATTCAAGCGATTATTAAATCTAACTTATTTATTTATTTTCCCAAGAACTAAGGGTTCTCTTCTATAAGTGAGACCCGTTTCATTATACCACTAGCATTCCTTCAAACACCTTATCTAATCAAGTTCTTCTTATGAACTAGTGTATAACATAATTACATACATCTATTTACAAGGATGAAATTAACGATTTCATCATAACATTTAAAAAAAACCCATTTCAATTCTTGTATGAGCATACACTCAACTTATAATTCATTCAAGTACCTTGCCTTTACTATCAAATATGATGATTCTAATCACTAGTTAAACACTAACATCATCATATTACAAAACCCACTTAGCTCTTGCTTGATTAGTTGACTAATCACTAGTTTATGGCACAAATTCAACAAGTTTGCACCTTGGGTTTCGTTTCTAGTCTTAAACTCACATCAATTTCACTAAAACATTCAATTTTCATACAAGAATTTCATTCATGCATGATTATCAAAATCTCAAAATGTCACCAAAGCATAAATTTTGACATACCTTACGATCCCCTTGACTTGGTGATCGTTTATATATATTCAAATCCGAATTTGGCCTTCAATTGATCCTTTAATTTGAAGATTTGGTTGAGTTAGGGTTTCACCCCTTTCTTGGCTCCTGATGATCGATCCAAAACACACACTGTGTGTGTGTGTTTTGTTTTAGATTTTTCTTTTAATAAATAACTTCCAAGTTTTTCCCACTTTGGCCCTTGAAGTTTTGTTAATTAATAAGTAGGCTATAACCTACTTATTTTCAACAATACTTTGTCTTGTTAACTAGGTTATACATTCCTAGTTAACTTAGTGAGTTCGGGAAGTTAAAACCCGTTTTATTTTAAGTCCCGTTAACTCGGGCTCCTTATAAACTTTGTCTTCTCATATATCTTTTGCTCTCATTTTATTTATAATTAGGCTTATTTATTTAAATCCTAATAATTTCCGGGTTAATCTTGTCTGCTAACGGTATTTTACCCGCTCTTTATTATTAACGGGGTTTAATTACCAAACCCGTTTTCGGGGTGTTACAAGTCTACCCCCTTAAAGAGGTTTCGTCCCTGAAACCTTATTTATGTAGTTCCTTTATTTTAGACTAAACGAACTTAGTTTCATTTCCGTTCGAGCATTGCTCGTTTTTAATAATTCCATAATCTTACCGAGAATGTATGGTAATGTCTTTCGGGCTCCAGAGTGGTGTCCGACTCCTTTCTGATGCTCCATTCTTGCATCCTTCTTTTGATTAACATCTTTGTTCCTCAAGTTAAGGATTATTATAAGCCACATCGTATGTGCCTTTCATGCATAAGGCCTCGTAGTCCATTAGTTTCTTCTAATATTTCTCGTTTTTATCACTTTTAATAACGAGTCATCTTTTGGCCACTCGGTTATCTGATGTAGTCATGGTTGCAGAAATCGGCCTAGGCGGCCGATTAATCGGCGCCTAGGCGCTAGGCGGTCATCTACTGACTAATTTTGAGCTAGGCGGTCAATTAATCGGTCATGGTAAAAAATCGGTCAAAATCGGTCCTAGGCGGTCAAAAATAGGATTAATCGGACAATATTAGTCGGTCAAAATCGATCAAAATCGGTCCTAGGCGGTTCTAGGCGGTCCTAGGCGGTCAAAATTGGTCAAAATCGGTCAAAATCGAACCATACTATCTGAAACTTGAAGTATTTATGTGAATTTTGAAGTATTATTTTTATATTATTGGGTATATATATATAATTTTGAAAAAATACATATAAAAATCCCATTCCGATTAATCCCGATTAATCCCTATTAATCCCTAGGCTGTACCTCACCGCCCGACTAGCGCCTAGTGCCTTCTACAACATTGGATGTAGTCAATACATTATCCTACGCTAACGTTATTGAGACAAGCGCTTTATTAAGTTATATTTACTGTTTTGACCTTACATGGTCTTCGCGGTTAGACTTACTAGCCACCGGTTACCCTATATTTCGCAGTTTGGGTATGTTATATTGCCATCATCGGCCTTTTGCACGTTTATGATTTCATATCTTGTAACTCACGTTAGAACGTGGTTATATTCCATATCGCTTTTGTGACCGGGATCTCCTCACTTCATGTTTTAAGTTTATGTTAACCCTTCATTATCGAAAATATTTCTTTCGAGTGTATCGTTCACCTATCGGTGTTTACATCCTTTAATATTAACCATTTTCAAATTCGTCTCATAATATTCATATCTGTTAAAATGTCGTTTCATACTAAAACTGAATTTTAGTTTAACGTTTTATCTTTAACTTGCGTCAATTACTCATATCAAGGAAATTGACAATCAGTAATTTATTCTTTTCCGTTCTCGTTTTACCCGGGGAATAATAACCAGTTCCCTCTCTTTATACTATTGACCCGTAGGTTCTTTCACTTTACCTCGTAGGCTATTTCTTTAGATTTTCACCTTTTTACCTTATTAAGGTGAGACCCCATCAGTTCATTTCTTTCTATTTGTGACCCGAGGGTCTTTTGTTCCCGTAGACTTAACATTAATTATAATCCCGTAGGTGATGATGATCTCGTAGATCATCTTTTATTCGAGTCTTTATTCAATTGTGTGTGTGTGTATATATATATATATATGGCATCAAGGCACCCCTTTTTATATCTAGAATTATTTACTTTTACCTTTTTGGATTTCATTTGACCTTGACCGTAGTCTAAGGCTACATTTGTTTTCTTTCGAATTATCTTTCCGACTTTATGACTTCTAACATCATTTACTGTAAGACCCTTACTATTATTTTACGATTTTCGTATAGTTTACGACCATAATCATGTAATTACGGTTACAATTACATTGAAAAATACGGGTTTATTAAAACTTTTACAAATTTAAAATGATACAATGTAGTGTAAATAAGTTCGTCGTTTTAAAATGACGACAAGAGAACGTGCGGAAGCTTTTATCTCATTGGTGTTTGGTTCTTCGTTGCCCTTGATCGTCATCCGGAGCTCCAAGATATATCTGCATTTCATAGATTATGAAATGGGTTAGTACTTCTTAGTTTATAACACGTATGATCAAGTCTGTATGCCAACGAACAAGAAAAAGAAGACTTTTGCCAGCTTATCACGCCCTCGCGGGGCGCGACAGGTGAGGGCTTCCCTCTTCGCGGGCCGCGACGCACGTCGCGTGACGCGACAATAATGTACATTCATTGTCGCGTAGCGCGACAACCTATATTCGACAGAAAATTTGTTCTTATTGCTGCATTTCTTGCTCAGCTATGTTTTCAACATCTTACAAACTTAAAACTTTCATAACTTTTGATCTACTTATCCGTTTTACGTGATTCTTGTTTCTATGCGACCGTAATTTAATTACGGACCCGTTTATCCCATCAGGTCACATCAAGAGCTGATTTTTAAGCAAACGACTTAAAATTCAATTATCAATCTTTTTTACCCGTTCATGTTTAAAAACCACAAACTTGTTTCTGAATAATCATTAAGCATACATCGGTATGTTTAACTCAAAATCTTTAGTTCGGGTTCGTAACTTTAATGGATTATGCGACTAATACTTAAGCTATGCGCATAATTCTTTTGACCCGTTTAGAAGATTTAAACCTTTAAGATTAAATCTTTCCCCTTATTATGCACAATCAGTTTTATACTTATCTATAACTTACATGTTCATAATACATGTTCTTAAATGACTAATAAGGACCGTTTACCCGGTTTAACGTTCATGGGAATTTTGGCCAACCTCCGTCTTTCTTTTACGACGAAGGACTATCAACAATATATTTGACCAAAATCTCGCATTTTAGCCACAATCTTACGTATACGTACCTGGCTCGGGTCAAGTATTGACCCGTTTAAAAATACCTTTCTTTAATAAATCGCTTCTTGATAGCGACGCAAATTTCCATACACTATTCATCCCTGTGAGCATAACACTTGACAAACGTTTGTTAGTCGTTATTGTCAAATGGTGTTAACTTTACCATTTGACCCATTTAGCCTAAATGACCAAACATAACATAATTGTAGGAGGATGGTATTTATTTACCATTTCGCTCAATTGGCCCTCCTCGGATTCTCATCGTAATGTCATATTTCTTTAAATTTTTTTCTTACATGTTTAACCCATCTTGGCTTATGCCATAGGGTATCTTTTGAACTTAAACTTAGTTTTGTCAACACGTGACTAATTTACCATTTTACCCTTTTTTCTCTTTATAAGTTACCCCATAAGGTAACATTTTAAAAACTTGTTGTTTGTTCGTCATCCCTTGACTTAATTACCGTTTTACCCATTTTTACCATCATTATGGTTTTCATCACTTTCGCTTATTCCGACCCGTTTCAAATATTTGCTTATCATTTTCATAACCTTTATAATCATTACACATTCTAAAATAAAAGGGTGTAAGATTTACTTACCTCGCGTCCGCGCAAACATTCTTCGCACCCATGATCCGTTTGATCCGTTCCTCTCCAAGCCCCCACCTAGCGTGTTTAGAGTCAAACTATATCATAACATCCATAAGATGGTTAGATTGGTCATTCTATACAATGGCCATCACCCTATGGACGCCTTTTTTTACACACTTATCAATTAAAGCATGCATATATTCAACAACTAGTTTATTACTTGTCATTTAGCCAAGATTAACATCAATTAGGCAAGTTCATATCACCGAAAAATAGGCTATTTTTGGTGACCTGTTTAGCCTGTTTACAAATCTTCAAAAATTATCATTTTTTTATGTGACGTACCTCTCGGATGGTTAGGCCTTGTGTTAAAATTTCAAGATCTAACTCTTTACCAAAAATTCGTAAAAATTCATTTACTAAGCTGCAATCAGATTCGTCACTTCTGACTGCAGCTTACGAAAAAATTCATTTAAAATTCCTCGTTTATCCGATTGATGAAATTCCAATTGGAGGTTTTTGGAATTACCTGAAGCTACCTACAGTAAAAAATTGAGATCATAAATCAATTCTTAAATTGAGTTTGACATTCGTAATGGGCTGCAAATTCTGCCAGAAAACGCAACCTAAACCTTCCATACCGAAAAATTCATAAAACATTCAATTTTCGTCGAAAAAATTCAATTCCAGTAGGGTTTTAAAGTTATTTCCTGGAATTACATTTTAGACTCAAGAAACATATGTTTTTGTCACGTTTTGTCCACGTTACAACCAATACAAGTCGGCTGTAAATTCTGATAAGAAGCTGTTTGAATTCAGCTTTCAATCAAAACATGTTTATGACATTATAACACTATTTTTAGCCATAAAAAACCCTAAAAACATCACATTACACGAATTTAACATCATCAAATCTGAATTTACTTCATGGAACTCAAATTACACTAGAATAAATGGATAATCATGGAAATTCATATTTTGAACACCAATTTAATAAGCTATAAACTAGGGTTTACTCCTAGACATGATTTCATCCCCAATTTCATTCAAACATTGGTCATGCAAGCTTAATCTTTCGATTTCATGTTTTCACCAAAATTCAAGACATAATCAAAAGATGAGATTTGACATACCTTGTGATCCCTTCGCTTAGGTGATCACTAATATAAGCTTGGATTTCGATTTGGGACTGATTTAGCCTTTCAATTTCTTGGATTTGGACTTGTTAGGGTTTGAACAAGGAGTTCTCCTTGGCTCCCGTGGAAGAAATCGACCAGAACACACACAAAGTGTGTGTTTTGGTGTTTTAATTTTTGTTTTATTAAAATTAGTTTGCACTTGTCCCACTTTGGCCCCTAAACTTTTTCCCAAGTTTTATTTAGGGTGTTTTAGTCAAGTTTCTCATTACTAAAAGACTTGTGATTAACTAGGTTATTTATTCCTAGTTATTTCCATTTCATTTATATCCGACATTAAACTTATAATATAAGGGTTTATATTTTCGGGCATGACTCAGTTTATTTTAAGTCCCGTCAACTCGGGCTCCTTATATTTTGTTTTCACAAAGTATTTATTTTCCCTTTTAATTAATATTAGGATTATTTGTTTAAGTCCTAATATTTACTGGGTTAAATTTTACCACTAACGGTATCTAACCCGTCTTTAGTATTAACGTGGTTTGATTACCAAACCCGTTTTCGGGGTGTTACATTTACACGTCGGTTTGTCCTACACTTACCGTTACCCGGTCCTTACCTATACTTCTTTACGACCCATTACCCGGGTTCTTTTATCTCAATGTTTTAACGCTTCTAACCCTCTACATAGGTTTATTAACATTTCACACTTTTATTTATTCGGTCCGCGCTTACTTACTTTAGCAAGCGTCATCCTTTATTAAATTCGTTTGACTTTTTCGTGTGAAAATTCATCACTTATGAATGTCGTACTTCATTCTTTGTTCGACCCGTTCAAATTTAAAATAGTTGAACATAATTTATCCAAATTTCTATTTGCAGTATCTTATCGTCTTTTAGTCATGACTAGAAACCCGAGACTTTTGACTTTCCCTCCGCGTTCCCGTTTCTCGGTCTACGCATGTGTTTAATCCTTACCCATCAACCGGGTGTTTTACCATAGTTGTTACAATTGCAACCCTTCCGTTGTGCATTAAGACTTCGCCTCGATTTATTTGGTTGTCTTAGTGAAATCCATCGCTTTTATTCAACCATGTCTTTTATTCTTTATGTGACCATCCCTGACGGCCTTACAGATTCTAAGTGACGATTACCATCGTCGTCCTCTCTTTACTATGGCCAAAGTTAACAACATTGATTATCTTTTTCGTGTGGGCAATACTTTCGTTTTTATGACCCTACGGATCATCTATACTTTGGTTTTACCCGCCCATTTGTCAACCATGGCTCTTTCGTCCAAAATGACTCATTTTCGCGTATTTTCCTTAGGTCATTCATTTATATCTTCATTTTCATTAATCCTTGTCCCATCTCTCGGGCTCATTATCCTAATGTAATACGCTTCCGTCGCCCGGCTGTGCGTTTACATTATTATTAAATATTTTGCTCATTTGATTCTTTTGGGTACTTTTAATTTGTCCCACTCACCCTGTCCTTACTACGTCAGATGTAAATGTGTCCGCTACAAGAAGTTCATGATATCATATGCTACTACTTACTTGGCCAGAGTAAGCGATCAGCACATGATACACATGACCATTTTATAGTTTTTACATCAAACCCTATGTAAGTAACGCCTCTATTTATTTCATATCTCTGATTTCATTTAGTAAAACTTTATTTAATTGCAAAACAACAATCATTAGTTTTACTAGTTTTACATTTGAACATATAAAATGTTTTTCTTTTCGATCGAACTATTATATAATCACATTCGTTAATGTGGTCGCTATTTTTCTCAATAGCATTATATTGAGAGTTTTCCACTTGGATAATTACTCCCCGTCCAAGTTTCCTTATGAACTAACACTATTATTTCTTTGTTATTCCTCATCATGAATAACACACGTTTCTATTAAACTTCTCTTAGAAACATCATCCTGAATAGATATCCTATTCAGGTTTTATCAGATATATGCAACCGTTATCCCCTACGAGTTTTTTTTGCATATTACTACTTGTGCGATTAAATTTAAAAGCGTGCACCTGGTAATGCTTGCCCTAACGGGCATCTCTTGCCGTCAACTTTATTCGCGATCGTCACATGATTTAGGTTCTCAATGAGTATGCTCTGCTTGTCATACCTCGGACCGTTCCACTGTCATATCCACAATTCGTTCAACTCCCGTCATCTTCAGATGCCAGTGTCCTTCAACTAAACATTTACAAAAGTTAGTAATTTCGACATTAATAAACGCCCGTATTGTAATACAAGGCTTTTTACTGTACGCGTCAACGCACGTAATTTCGTTAACTATATCTATCATTTATCGATTTGATTGGTGTAACGTGTATCACACGATAACCCTATGTGTTGTTCTCAACACTTTAATCATTCTAAACCTTTAACATATTTGTACTTACCGGATTTGCGATCAAGCCTTGAACCGAACACATTTTACTATTTAACCATGAGCTCTGATTACCAACTTGTAACACCCTTGCCAATTTTTAATGTATCGTTATCATTAGAGTAAGCATTTCAAGTCAAAAATCCTCCTTACAAAAACTTTTACGTCAAGAGTGTTTGCACATATTTACACATTCAAAATACTAATTTACAATGTTTACATAATTCATATTATGACATCAAAATAGGATTTATACGGAAGCTTTATTATCATGTGTTCGGTTCTTGTTAAGCGCTTGATCTTCATCTAGAAAGCTGACATCATTCACCTGTGTTCAAAACCAACTCAAATGTTCGTTTTGATAATTATATAACATATTATATCAAGTTCCTTGAACCGAATAATGAAACAAACAAAACATTGCATGTTTTACCCCTGTCGCGTGCCGCGACAGGGTTCTCTAATTCGGTCACGTGCCGCGACGGTGGTCGCATGCCGCGACGGTGGTCGCATGCCGCGACGGCATTTCCACTTGGCTGTCGCGCGATGCGACAAGCCATTTTCGACAGCAAGTTGTTTCCTTTGAGCTGCAAATACCCAGCTCCATTTTTTTACAAATGTTGGACTTTTATTGCCATAACTTTCGTTCTACATGTCCGTTTTACGCGATTCTTTTTCCTACGCGTTCGTATTTTAATTCTCCATCTCATGGAATAAAAATCCGACATCCGAATAACAATTTTCCTGGAGTTTAAGCCCTCGGCTAAATTCTATTTATTAAACTTTTTAACAAGATTTTGACCCGTTCATACTTTCGTCAAACCAACATGTTTGTTATACCAAAATTCTTATGAACATCGTATTTCAAATTCTTCCTATGACACAAGATTTAAACCACGGGTTATTATGCATCATTAACCTGTCTATGATTATGTGCCTATTTTGATTCGTTAAGGGTATTTAAGCGCTTTTACGCATAAACCATGCTCATTCATTTCTAGCATTATATTTTCATATTGCTTGCTAAATGGACTTCCACCACAATTATCCTATGGTGGGTTGATGGATATCAATTGATTATTCTGAATTTACCCCATTCGGTTGTTATTTTACGACAAGAAACTATTTTGAGGCATTTGATCCAAAAGGGTTATGCCTATGTGTTAGTGCATTACGTCTATTGACTTCGTCTTGTATCATGTAATAGGATTGGATAGGATTTCCAGTGCACGAGATTCGAGAATCGAAGGTTAGCGTTTAAGATGCTGATTCCGCCTGAAAGTGTAAAGAGTCATTTCGAGCGAAATCAGAAACTTCTGATTCCGCCCGAAAGTACTCCTTGCCATTTGGAGCGGAATCTCTCACCTATATATAGTGCACTTGTTAGTTCATTTGGTATGACTTCCGAATCTGTAACGAAGTGCTGCCAAAATCTTTTCAGGTTGTAATTGATGTTAAAATCAATATAAGTAACAGATTTAAGAGTATTAAGCTGATTTCAAGTCCAGTTGACTGATTCCGCCTTTGAACCGGATATAAAACTCTTCTGAACGACTCAGTTGGGTCCAACAACGATCCTACAAGTGGTATCAGAGCTCAGGAGGAGGAGTTTTGCAGTTTACAGCTGAATTTCATTGAAATTTCTCTTTTCTACACCTTCTTACTTCATCAGAACGAGATTTAACGGTCAAAACTGGTTCAATTTTTCACAGACTGTTTAATATTGGACATAGACAAACCCTTGAAAGTTTCATGTTAAAATACGGACTAAAAATGGACAAAATTGACCACCGAACTGATTCCGCTCAAAATGTTTAGTTGCTGATTCCACTCCAAAAAGTGTCTCAGCTTCAACATATTTCTGATTTCGCTCGTGATAAGTGGTTGATTCCGCTCCAGGAGATAATTTTTCTGATTTCGCTCCAAGTTGTCTGTGTCACCCTTAAAGTCTGATTCCGCTCCAAACAGAAGTCTGATTCCGCACCAAACAGAAGTCTGATTCCGCTCCAGTTTACCAAATTATTGATTTCGCTCCAATACCACATATTGGTGATTCCGCTCGAAGTGTTAATCAACTGATTTCGCTTCAACTGGTCAAATTGTGATTTCGCTTGTGTTGTCAAACAAAGTGATTTCGTTTGAGTTTCCTATTTCGCTTGAAAAGTGAAATTTCGTGTCAATATTATTTCACGACAATCGAGTGTCAGTCTGTTTTCAGAATATTTGATATTGTTTGTACTGATAGTGTTTGTTTGATTATCTGTTCAGGTTTACATCATGGCTGAAGAATTCTACAACACATTTTTCAATGCATTCACATCCGAATCGTCCGAGATTGCAAATGTTACACCAAAAACCATCACAAAAGCTATCAATGAGAACATCAAGCATGATAACTTCTATGGAACACACTCAAAGCCACTAAGTCTGGAGAGCATTGAAGATTATACATGGTGGAAAGAACGTTTTCTTAATTGGGCGAAAGCGTATGCTCACGAAAGCTGGTTTTGCTTAGAGTTTGGATATGAACGGCCAAAAGATGATAAAGGCGAAGAACTTTCATTCAAGAAGTTATCAAGAGAAGATAAATATGAGTTTGCTGCCGAACAAAGAATGATTGCTTTGATCCAGTCTGCAATCAGAAATGATATTTTTGCATTGCTGAATCATGATGGGTCATCTAAATCAGTTTGGGAAGCTTTACGTGTTAAAGCTGAGGGGGGTAAACAAATTCAGAAAAACAAAATAGCATTATTGAAAAAAGAATTTGATTTGTTTGACAGTTTAAAGGGAGAGACAGTGAGGAAAATGATTGAGAGGTTTTGCCATTTAAAAATTGAACTTGAAAGATTCAAAATTGTGAAAACAAGAGAAGAGATAATTGAAAAAGTAATTGAAGCGTTACCACAAGCTGATCAGTGGCAAACGTTTGTTTTTATCTTGAAAAATGATGCTAAATTTGATACAATTTCTCTTGATGCATTGTTAGAAAAGATTGAGAGTCATGATCTGGAGCTACAAAAGCAAAACAAGATGAGTGGTTCAACTCATCAACAAAATGTTGGCTTGTACTTCAAAGGGAGTGTACCTTCGGAGAAAGGTGTTAGTTCACCAAAGACAACATTCAGTGGTGAGAAGATGAAAGAACCACAAACAACTTCATCAAGTTACCATTCTGGATATCACTCATCTTCAAAAACAAGTTCTGATGAAGCTGAGGAGATTCTGTGCAACATTGCTCTTAAACTAAAGAATTCTCCTGCAATGAGCATCAATGCAGCTAAGCAGCAAATGAGTTTTCTTGCCTCTGTTCTAGAATCGTATGAAGGTCTTGTAGCTGGTAAAATTGGAAACTCAGAGTTAACCAAAGAAGACTACGACCAGATTGATCCGGAAGAGATGGAGCTCATTGACATTCGTTGGTGCTTAGCAAGTTGCATCAGAAGAGCGCAGAGATATATGGAAATTACTGGGAAACAATCTCTTGGAGGTGCATCAACAAAGCTTGGATTCGACAAATCCAAAGTGACTTGCTTCAAATGTAAGCAGAAAGGTCATTTCAAGAGAGAATGCGCTAATTCTGCAGTTGGTGGAAATGAACATCCGTTCAATGATGATTACTACTGAAAGGCAATCTACCATCGAAGCAGAGAAGAGCCTAAGATGATTGAAGATAAACCTAAATCGAGAGCTTGTTTTGTAATTCAAGATGATGAAGGTTTTGATTGGTCCGAGATATGTCCAGAAGAAGATCGTTTGGAGAATGTTCAAAAAATAGCTCATGGGAAAGCTATAACAAAGGAAAGAAAGTTTGTTTTTGTTGCTGAAATCCGTGAAGAGAACAATGAAGATAAAGATAAAGCTAAAATGAAGGAGAAAACCAGAGAAGAGATTCTGGAAGAAAAGACCTACAGAGAAAGAAACATTGTGCTGAACAGAATGGATGAAATGCAAGAAGAGTATGAGAGTGCAGTGAGCAACAAAAGATGGGATAAAAAGAGAGAGTGTTACTTCAACAGAGAAGGAGAACCAGTTGTTCCAAAGAAGGATATAATCTTTGATGATGTTCTTCTCATGATTCCTTTGAGAGCTGAATACTATAGAAATGTATTGAAAGATGACACATATGCTAAAAGGCATGAAAAGGAGATCAGATATGCTATGACATCTTGTTTGAGAAAAAGGGATGAAGAGAGAATGAAGAAAAGTGTTGAAGAGATGGTGAACAATCTGAAGAAAGTTGCTGAAGAGGTTAAAGCAGAAGCTGTTGAAGTTAAGGTTGTGAAGGAAATCAAAAGTGTGGAAGTTGGTGTGAATGAAGAGGTTAAGAAAGCTGCTATTGAAGAACAACAGATTGGAGAAGAGGTGAAGAAAACAGGAGAAGAAGTAAAGAATGAGAATTTGGAAGTAGGTAATGTTGGTAATGAAGTTGGTGTTGAAGAAAAGCAAGATAATGCTGATCAGAAGAAAATTGAGGCAACTGCATCAAACACCGAAGTGCCAATCACTGAGGTACATTCTGATTCTGAAATCTTAAAAACGGTTGATCAGTGCAAGAAATGCATGGAACCGTGCAGAGCTTGTACTGAAAAAGATGAGCAATTCAGAACAAGAGATCTTGAATTTACTAAAATTGAAAATATTTTTAAAGAAAAATGCAAAGAAATGCTAGAAAAAGAAAAAGTTTTAAAAGAAAATGATGAAAAACTTTCAGAAAAATGTAAAAAATTAGAAACAGAAAATGAAGTTTTGAAAGAAAATGTTTCTAAAATGATAGAAGAATGTTCACAAAAAGAAATTGCTTGTCAAGAAATGAAGAAAGAATATGACTCAATGAAATTAGCATATCATATTACGAAAGAGTCATACGAAAAAGTGAAAGATGAAACGAAATATGCTCAATCAAGAATGAATTATCTTTCTGAAACAACTAAAGAGCTTAAACGAATGTATTCCATAAAACAAGATGTTGTTAATTCCTATATTGAGGATGTTGCTAAGCTAAAGCGACATATTGCTGATTTAGAACAGGATAACAACAAGTTGAAAAGTTATCACGTGTCGTCATATGTGCTTGAACGTATTTTCAATATAAAACCTGGAGATGGTGAGTCTGAGCAAAACAAGAAAGGCATTGGCTCAGAGTTTCATCAAGTTCCACCACCGGGAAAATTTGCATTTTTTGATGAGGAAAAGGTTGAAAAAGCTTTCAACATGGTAGATCAATTGCCAGACAACATTGACATAACCTATTCCAAATCTGATGATTCTCATGATTCAGAGGTGGTAGGTAAAGTTGTTGAAAGTGTGTTGAAAGAAGAGTCGGTTGATACAAGTAAATCTGAATCACAGGATGAAGATGAAGGAAATCTTCATGATAGTTATCTGAAAAACACAAAATCCGAGAAAAGTTTGAATGATGATTCAAAAGGATTGGTTTATACCATGATTGGATCGGACAATTGTTCTTAGATATTGTATTCCCGATTCAGAATGTGATTTCAGAAAAGGTTGATAAAGTTTTCAAAATGGTTGAGATTGAGAAATCTGAGATTTCAAAGTTTGCTGGTAAGAGTCATAGAGGTTCGTATAACAAACCTAGTTTCAAGAAGAAAAACATGAAGGCTGGGTTGGGTTATAAGAAGAAACAAAATTGGAAAAGAAATGAAACACTGAATTTTCAAGGAAAAATGAGTTTTGTTCAAGGAAAAAGTTTTGAAGAAGAGGAAAAACTTAAAATTGAACAACAGTCTATTGAAGAATTCTTAGCTCAAAAGAAAAAGCAACAACCACAGGTCAAAGATGTTTCCATGAGAACATGTTTTAAATGTGATCAAAAAGGACATCTTGCTCGCCAGTGTCCAAATCTGAAACTTGTGGATGTTGACATAAAGAAGATTGATGCTGAGAAACAAAAATATGAGAATGTGAGACAAAGGTCAACCAGATTTGATTCAAAACAAAATTGGAGGTACAACACAAACAAGTTTGTTTCGAATCAAAATTGGAAGTCAAACTCGTATAGGTTTGATTCTAGACAGACCTGGAATTCTCATACACCCAGAGTCAGAACAACTCAATGTTGGAAAACAACTGTCGATGCTACAAAACCTCAAGAGTTTTGGAAACCAAAAGTTGTTGTTCAAAATCAAAATATTCAAAAAGAGTCACATTTTTACAAAAGAGGGACTCCAAAAGGTCGAACTTGGAGTGTAAAGAAACAAGTGACTTCGGTAAAAGATGAGAAAGTTGAAGTCAAAGTTGATAAGGTCTTTGTGAAAGATGACAAAGAGTTTCCATCATTGAATGAAAATTATTGTGTTGAAATGCCTAAGGTTCAACAGACCTGGGCTAAATTGTTCAAGTAATCAAGTAGTCTGATTGTGCAGGTGCTCAACAAATTTGAAGATTGTGAGAATGGAAGTTGGAGCAGCCTGGCACAACGAGGAGAGGAGGCTGCTGGATCCTGTGTTGGTTGAAACAGGAAGTTTATTTTCATTCTGTAAATAAATAAACAATATTTTCAAAAACCCTAAAAATTAAAAAAAAAATTAATTAAAAACCAAAAATATGTTTGTTTTTAATTTTTGTCAAAAATAGAAAAAAAAATTATGGGTTGATTGAATACGCCGAAACCCTCACGGCTGAACAAACATGATTACTTTCACAAGATTGAAACTCAGTTTTCAAACTATCGAAAATCAATGGGTTGTAAATCATGGGGGTACATTATATTTTCTGCAAATCAGAGCACTAAAAGCAGGAAATGGATGGCGAGACAAAGCTATTAGTATTAGTTGTCAAATTTTCTTTAAATGCTTTTGCATTTTAGGGGGAGTAATATTGTTAGAAAATACAAAAACATTTAGAAAATACAAAAATATTTGAAAATTTGAAAAAGCCAAAAAACATGATAAAATTCAAAAATGAGTTTTTGCGTAAAAAGAGGAAATGATAGTACATCAGTAGACATTTACAGTATGCTAAAGAAATGTAATGATTAAATAGCGTTAAACAGTCTCACTGATGATATGCCGATATATTTTTATACATTTAGCAAACTCTTTCGGGATATAAACCTAAATTCAAACTTACTTATTTCATGGGGAACACTACTTGGATATATAGGTAACCCCTGAAATCTTGTTTGAAAGGTCCCTCTTTCTGAGATACTAGGTCTTTATACTCAGTGATATCTGGGGTATTATCCCGGGACTTCTGATTTTGCGGAAGCAATGTTTTAGTCCCCGGAGAATACTTTCCGCATTTCTTGAAACATAGCACAGCCCTCAGCAAATTGATGAAACAATAAAATTGATAGTCATTGCGGTTGAAACAAAAGATCCTCTAAAGGGGACACACCAAAAGTCGAGCCGTCATCTCTCTGTTGAACGGAAGTTCTGACCTGAGCTCTCACGGTTTCGTACTATAATTTATTCCCCTTACAGATATCATCTAGGTATACTCACCTGTAAGACTGAATATTGGGATCTGGATACGGGAGTATATTCAAGAGGTGGGACACATGAATGAGTTTAAGTTCTTAAAACACCTAATTCGTATCCTGAATCAGTTGAACTTTGTGTGAAAATTTAAGTGGACAAGTATATCGACAATCTAAGTGAATTGTTTAATTTTTAATGTGTAACTAAGCTCAACGGTACTTGTGACTTGTCAATAACTGATATGATCCTCTGACGCATACTCAAACAAAAATATTGTCTGTAAATATGTTTGTACATATTTCTTTATTGCTTTATATTTTCAGAAAATACAAAAAGATTTTTGATTCTGCTTTATTTTCGACAACTGATGTCTGAGATGATGAGTTTCAAAATTTAAGTAAGCTGATTGTGTTTCTAAAATAAAAACAAGTTCATTAATTTGAAACTTGATTTAATAAAAAAAAAATTTCAAAAACAGTTTGTGATATCTCCAAGGTCATTAGTTTGGACTTGGATGATTAACTGTGAGGGAGTTGGATTCTTATATTTTGCCATATCAATTGAGTTTGTTGATAGGGGGAGCAGTTAAAGAGGTTAAAAGAGTATGTTTATGATTTCTGAGTAATTGAATATGAAAACATTGCATTTATAGATGTTTGAGTGTTTGCAGATAGTCCAGATTACGATCCCGAGAGCAGAGTCTAAGGGGGAGTCTGAAGACAAGCTTGAAGCAAGAGGAGCTTGTAGATAGAAAGCTAGGTGTCGATCCCAAAGCACGGAAGCTTAACAAAAGGGGGAGCCTGAAGCTGATGGAAAAAGAAAATAATTGATAGATGCTTATAATGTTACAATTTGGATAAGAAGGCAGAATGATCAAGACCGAAGATGTGTCATGCTGGAGACTAGACACTGAAGACTTCGTCAATATCCGAGGGGGAGTCTGTTAGTGCATTACGTCTATTGACTTTGTCTTGTATCATGTAATAGGATAGGATAGGATTTCCAGTGCACGAGATTCGAGAATCGAAGGTTAGCGTTTAAGATGCTGATTCCGTCCGAAAGTGTAAAGAGTCATTTCGAGCGAAATCAGAAACTTCTGATTCCGCCTGAAAGTACTCCTTGCCATTTGGAGCGGAATCTCTCACCTATATATAGTGCACTTGTTAGTTCATTTGGTATGACTTCCGGATCTGTAACGAAGTGCTGCCAAAATCTGTTCAGGTTGTAATTGATGTTAAAATCAATATAAGTAACAAATTTAAGAGTATTAAGCTGATTTCAAGTCCAGTTCACTGATTCCGCTTTTGAACCGGATATAAAACTCTTCTGAACGACTCAGTCGGGTCCAACAACGATCCTACACTATGCTTCAACACTTAACTAAACTTTACTTTATCATAATGCATGTTTCTAAGTTTATTATAATAAGCATTGTATAAAGGGGGTGTAAGATTTACTTACTTTGCATCCGAAGCACGCTTTTCCTTTACACTTGATTTGTTTGACCTGCTTCCTTTCCAAGCCTCCACTTAGCTTGTCAAGCGTCAAACTATCATCATGATTCGTAAGTCGGTTAGATTAGTCATCATTAATTATGACTATTCCACCTTACGTATTTCATATTAAAATTATCATTCATTGTATTGTAGGTCGGTTTGACTTAAAGTCAAATGCCCATTAGTATATAAAATGCACATTCAAGTTTATCAACCAGTTTAGGCATTTTTCTCTAATCACCCGGTAGGCGTTCTTTTAAGCCACCGTCTAACAAATCTTTTACCCGGTTCATTATATTTCCAATATCTCAACTAGTTCAAGCGATTATTAAATCTAACTTATTTATTTATTTTCGCAAGAACTAAGGGTTCTCTTCTATAAGTGAGACCCGTTTCATTATACCACTAGCATTCCTTCAAACACCTTATTTAATCAAGTTCTTCTTATGAACTAGTGTATAACATAATTACATACATCTATTTACATGGATGAAAATACCGATTTCATCATAACATTTAAAAAAAACCCATTTCAATTCTTGTATGAGCATACACTCAACTTATAATTCGTTCAAGTACCTTGCCTTTACTTTCAAATATGTTGATTCTAATCACTAGTAAAGCACTAACATCATCATAATACAAAACCCACTTAGCTCTTGCTTGATTAGTTGACTAATCACTAGTTTATGACACAAATTCAACAAGTTTGCACCTAGGGTTTCGTTTCTAGTCTTAAACTCACATCAATTTCACTAAAACATTCAATTTTCATACAAGAATTTCATTCATGCATGATTATCAAAATCTTAAAATGTCACCAAAGCATAAATTTCGACATACCTTACGATCCCCTTGACTTGGTGATCGTTTATATATATTCAAATCCGAATTTGGCATTCAATTGATCCTTTAATTTGAAGATTTGGTTGAGTTAGGGTTTCACCCCTTTCTTGGCTCCTGATGATCGATCCAAAACACACACTATGTGTGTGTTTTGTTTTAGATTTTTCTTTTATTAAATAACTTCCAAGTTTTTCCCACTTTGGCCCTTCAAGTTTTGTTAATTAATAAGTAGGCCTTGAACCGAACGATTTTACTCTTTAACCATGAGCTCTGATTACCAACTTGTAACACCCTTGCCAATTTTTAACATATCGTTATCATTAGAAAAGCATTTCAAGTCAAAAATGCTCCTTACAAAAATTTTACGTCAAGAGTGTTTGCACATATTTACACATTTAAAATACTAATTTACAATGTTTACATAATTCACATTATGACATCAAAACAGTATTTATGCGGAAGCTTTATTATCATGTGTTCGGTTCTTGTTAAGCGCTTGATCTTCATCCGGAAAGCTGACATCATTCACCTATGTTCAAAACCAACTCAAATGTTAGTTATGATAATTATATAACATATTATATCAAGTTCCTTGAACTGAATAATGAAACAAACAAAAAATTGTAGGTTTTACCCCTGTCGCGTGCCGCGACAGGGTTATCTAATTCGGTCACGTGCCGCGACGGTGGTCGCGTGCCGCGACGGCATTTCCACTTGGCTGTCGCACGACGCGACAAGCCATTTTCGACAGCAAGTTGTTTCCTTTGAGCTGCAAATACCCAGCTCCATTTTTTTTACAAATGTTGGACTTTTATTGCCATAACTTTCGTTCTACATGTCCGTTTTATGCGATTCTTTTTCCTACGCGTTCGTATTTTAATTCTCCATCTCATGGAATAAAAATCCGACATCCGAATAACAATTTTCCTGGAGTTTAAGCCCTCGGCTAAATTCTATTTATTAAACTTTTTAACAAGATTTTGACCCGTTCATACTTTCATCAAACCAACATGTTTGTTATACCAAAATTCTTATGAACATCGTATTTCAAATGTTTCCTATGACACAAGATTTAAACCAAGGGTTATTATGCATCATTAACCCGTCTATGATTATGTGCTTATTTTGACCCGTTATGGGTATTTAAGCGCTTTTACGCATAAACCACGCTCATTCATTTCTAGCATTATATTTTCATATTGCTTGCTAAATGGACTTCCACCACAATTATCCTATGGTGGGTTGATGGATATCAATCGATTATTCCGAATTTACCCCATTCGGTTGTTATTTTACGACAAGAAACTATTTTGAGGCATTTGATCCAAAAGGGTTATGCAAATGCTTCAACACTTAACTAAACTTTACTTTATCATAATGCATGTTTCTAAACGACTCACAAAGACCGTTTACCCGATTTAACTTTCATGGGTATTTTGGTCAACCTTAGTCTCTTCTTTTGCAACGAAGGACTATCGACAATATATTTGACCAAAATCACGTCTTTTAGTCACAATCTTACTTATACGTACCTGGCTTGGGTTATAGCGTTGACCTGTTTTATACCTCACTTTAATTAGCCGCTACTTTATAACGACAGAATTATCCAATTCCTGTTCACTCCTGTGAACATATAACTTGACAACCAAATGTTAGTCGATATTGTCAAATGGTGTTATCACCACCATTTGACCCGTTTGACCTATATGACCAAACATTTACCTTTATAACAAACATGGTTTTTAATTACCAATTCACACATCCAACCCGTTTAGGATTTTACCACAAGATCCTTTTTCTTACATGTTTTACTCATTTCGGCTTACGCCACAGGGTATCTTTTGAATTTAAAACTTACATTTGTCAACACGTGACTAGTTTACCATTTTACCATTTTTTCTCATTATAAGTTACCTCATAAGGTAACATTTGAAAAACTACTAGTTTGTTCGTCATTGTATGACTTAATTACCATTTTACCCCTTTTTACCATTCATTATGGTTTTTCATCATTTTCATTTGTTCCGACCCGTATCAATCTACATCGGAACATCGTATTTCTAGCTTTAGCTTAACATATTCATAACCTTTATTATAATAAGCATTCTATAATGGGGGTGTAAGATTTACTTACTTTGCATCCGAAGCACGCTTTTCCTTTACACTTGATTTGTTTGACCCGCTTCCTTTCCAAGCCTCCACTTAGCTTGTCAAACGTCAAACTATCATCATGATTCGTAAGTCAGTTAGTTTAGTCATCATTAATTATGACTATTCCACCTTACGTATTTCATATTAAAATTATCATTCATTGTATTGTAGGTCGGTTTGACTTTTAAAAAGTCAAATGCCCATTAGTATATAAAATGCACATTCAAGTTTATCAACTAGTTTAGGCATTTTCTCTAATCACCCGGTAGGCGTTCTTTTAAGCCACCGTCTAACAAATCTTTTACCCGGTTCATTATATTTCCAATATCTCAACTAGTTCAAGCGATTATTAAATCTAACTTATTTATTTATTTATTTTCGCAAGAACTAAGGGTTCTCTTCTATAAGTGAGACCCGTTTCATTATACCACTAGCATTCCTTCAAACACCTTATTTAATCAAGTTCTTCTTATGAACTAGTGTATAACATAATTACATACATCTATTTACATGGATGAAATTACCGATTTCATCATAACATTTGAAAAAAAAACCATTTCAATTCTTGTATGAGCATACACTCAACTTATAATTCGTTCAAGTACCTTGCCTTTACTATCAAATATGATGATTCTAATCACTAGTTAAGCACTAACATCATCATATTACAAAACCCACTTAGCTCTTGCTTGATTAGTTTACTAATCACCAATTTATGGCACAAATTCAACAAGTTTGCACCTAGGGTTTCGTTTCTAGTCTTAAACTCACATCAATTTCACTAAAACATTCAATTTTTATACAAGAATTTCATTCATGAATGATTATCAAAATCTCAAAATGTCACCAAAACATAAATTTCGACATACCTTACGATCCCCTTGACTTGGTGATCGTTTATATATATTCAAATCCGAATTTGGCCTTCTATTGATCCTTTAATTTGAAGATTTGGTTGAGTTAGGGTTTTACCCCTTTCTTGGCTCCCGATGATCGATCCAAAACACACACTGTGTGTGTGTGTTTTGTTTTAGATTCTTCTTTTAATAAATAACTTCCAAGTTTTTCCCACTTTGGCCCTTCAAGTTTTGTTAATTAATAAGTAGGCTATAACCTACTTATTATCAACAATACTTTGTCTTGTTAACTAGGTTATACATTCCCAGTTAACTTAGTGAGTTCGGGAAGTTAAAACTCGTTTTATTTTAAGTGCCGTTAACTCGGGCTCCTTTTAAACTTTGTCTTCTCAAGTCGTTTGCTCTCTTTTTATTTATTACTAGGCTTATTTATTTAAATCCTAATAATTTCCGGGTTAATCTTTTCTGCTAACGGTATTTTACCCGCTCTTTAGTATTAACGGAGTTTAATTACCAAACCCGTTTTCGGGGTGTTACATAAACAAGTTTGTTCGATAAAATCACGAACGGATCAAAAAGTGTCATAATTGAATTTCAAGCCTAGAGCTTGAAATCTAAAATTTTGTGAATTCAAATGTTGGATTTTAACTCCATGGGATGGAGAATCAAATTACAATCGTATAGGAAAAAGAAACAAGTAAATCGGATAAGTAGATAAAAAGTTATGACACTTTGAAGTTTGTTTTTCGACTAAAACTATAGCTGGGCAACTGCAGCTCCAAAGAAACAACATTCTGTCGAAATGAGTCCGTCGTGCCCCGCGACGGAGATGTCCAAACCGGTCGCGCCCCGCCAGAGCTCCTGGAGGACCGCGAGAAAATGCTCTAAGTCTGTCCCGCCCCGCGACAGACTGTAGGTTTGGATTTTTGTTTATTTGGTTCGTTTTTGCAATTCGGACTTGTTAAAACTCGTTTATAAGCCATCAAAACTAACTTATAAGTTGGTTTTGATCGCAGGTAATTGTCAAGGGTACCCGGATGAAGATCAAGCTCAACGAAGAACCGAAAATGATCAAGATACAAGCTTCCGCACGTCGTTTTGTCTTAACTTTTAAACGACGAACTCAATTACATCATGTTATATAATTTTTAAAATGTAAAAGTTTTAATTTAACCGTATTTTTCAATGTATATGTAATTATAATTACATGTTTATTTTCGTAAGTTATACGAAAACCGTAAAATAATAGCAAGGGTCTTACAAGTTGGTAATCAGAGCTCATGGTTAAAGAGTAATGTGTGTTCCGTTCGAGGCTTGATCGCAAATCCGGTAAGTACATGTATATCAATGGTTTAGTATGATTAAAGTGTTGAGAACAACACGTAGGGTTATTGTGTAATACACGTTACACCAATCAAATTGATAATGGGTAGATATAGTCAACGAAATTACGTGTGTTGATACGTATAGTGGAAAAGCCTTGTATTATAATACGGGCGATTGTTGATGTCAACATTACTAACTTTTGTGAATTTTTTAATTGAAGTACACTCGCATCTGAAGATGATGAGAGTTGAATGAATTGCGGATATGATGGTGGAACGGTCTGAGGTATGACAAGCAGAGCATACTCATCAAGGACCTAAATCGCGTAGCGATCGCGAACAAGGTTAACGGCAAGAGAAGCCCGTTAGGGCAAGCAATACCAGGTGCACGCTTTTAAATTTAATTGCACAGGTAGTAATGTGCAACAAACACGTAGGGAATGACGGTTGCATATATGTGATAAAACTTGGAAAACCTGAATAGGATATCTATTCAGGATGATGTTTCTAAGAGAAAATTAATAGAAACATGTGTTATTCATGATGATGAATAACAAAGAAATAACAGGATTAGTTCATATGGAAACTTGGACGGGGGTAATTATCCAAGTGGAAAACTCTCGTATAATGTTATTGAGAAAGGTAATGATCACATCAACGAATGTGATTGTAAAATAGTTCGATAGAAAGGAAAACATTTTATATGTTCAAAAACAAAAACGGGTAAAACTAATGATTGTTACATAACAAGTAAGTAAATTTTTACCGAACGAAATCAAGAATACGAAAATAAATAGAGGCGTTATTTACATAGGGCGTGATGTGAAAATTATAAAAAGGTCACGTGTGTCATGTGTTGATCGCTTACTCTGGCCAAGTAAGTAGTGAACACATGATACCATGAACTTCTTATGATGGACAAATTTACGTCCGATGTAGTAAGGACGGGGTGAGTGGGACAAATTAAAAAGTACCCAAATGAATCAAATGCGCAAAATATTTGATAATAATGTAAACGCACAGCCGGGTGATGGAAGCGTATTACATTAGGATAACGAGCCTGAGAGAAGGGACAAGGATTAACATATATGAAGATATAAATGAATGACCTAGGGAAAATTCGCGAAAATAAGTCATTTTGGACGAAAGAGCCATGGTTGACAAAATGGGCAAGTAAAACCAAAGTATAGATGATCCGCAGGGTCATAAAAAAACAAAGGTATTGCCCACACGAAAAAGTTAATCAATGTTGTTAACTTTGGTCGTAGTAAAGAAAGGATGACGATGATAATCGCCACTTTGAATCTATAAGGCCGTCAAGGATGGTCACATAAAGAATAAAAGACTTGGTTGAATAAAAGCGATGGATCTCGCTAAGACGACCAAATAAATTAAAGCGAAGTCTTAATGCATACCGGAAGGGTTATAATAATAATAATGACTTTGGTAAAACAACCGGTTGATGGGTAGGATTTTAAAAGTATGCGTAAACCAAGAGATGGGAATGCGAAATAGAAAGTCAAAAGACACGGATTATGAGTCATGACTAAAAGACGATGAGAATTTGCAAACAGAAATTTTGATAACTACGTTCAATTATTTTAAAGTTGAACGAGTCGAATAAAGAATAAAGTTTGACGTTCACAAGTGATGAAATTGCACACGAACAAGTCAAACGAGTTAAATTAAGAATAACGCTTAATAACGTAAGTAACCGCGAACCGAACAAATAAAGGCGCGAGATATTAACAAATCTATATAAAAAGTTATGGGAAATTGTAGAAAGGAAAACGCAAACCAGTGAAACTGGAGAGTTAAAAACATTAAGATAGAGAACCCGGGTAACGGGTTGTAAAGAAAAATATGTATGAACCAGATAACGGTAAGCGAAGAACAAACCAATGTGTAAATGACGTAAGAAGTCAAAGAGTCAGAAGGATAATCCGAAAGAAAACAAATGTAGCCTTAGACCACGGTCAAGGTCCATAAAATTCAAGAATGAAAATGAATGATTTCTAAACATAAAATGGTGAAAGGACCTACGGGTCAATAGTGTAAAATGAGGGAATTAGTTATTATTCCCCGTGTAAAGCGAGAACGGAAAGGAATAAATTACTGATTGTCAATTTCCTTAATATGAGTAATTGATGTAAGTTAAAGATAAAACGTTAAACAAAAATTCAGTTTTTAGTGAGAAATAACGTTTCAACAAATGTGGATAATAAGAACGAAATTGGAAAGTAGTGAATATTAAGGGATATAGGTCTTAACACCTATTGGTGCATATGTCTGTCGACTTCTTCTTGTATCGAGTCTTGTATTAGATTGTATAGATCAGGGCACACAAAACGAGAAATATGGGAGTAAGGTCATTTCACACGAAATAGCAAACAGCTATTTCGTACGAAATCAGTTATTCATTTCGCACGAAATGACTATTTCGTGTGAAACTGATTTCGTACCAATTGTTTCGTGCGAAATAGGCCATCCTATAAATACTTGTCATGCCTTGTCATTTGTAACTTTCTGGTTTCAGTGCCGAACTGTTGCCGAAGTGTCTACTCGCTGTAAAAAGTTGTTATATCAATCAAAAAACAGTTAAAGTGAATATCTAGCTGAATCAAACTCGATACGTTAGTTTCCGCCTCTCGTATTGAGAAGAACACCTCTGAACGGCTCATTTCGGTCGTGAAAACGATCCTACAAGTTGTATCAGAGCTCAGGAGGAGGATTTCTTATCTAATTCAACTTGATTTCATCTATTTTCTGTCTTCTACACCTTATTTTCAAAATTAAACAAAATTTGACGGTTAAAATGGATTGAATTTCTCACATTATAATCGAAACACTGTTTTAACAAAGCCTTGAAAGAATTAAACCAAAATTCGAACTAAAACCTGATCAAATTGAAAAAAAAAATATGGCCGACATGATGACATCAGCAGCATTTCGCACGGAATAGATCCTTCATTTCGCACGAAATAACATTTGAGTTTCATTTCGCTTGAAAAGTTAGTTCATTTCGTACGAAATCAGTATTTCGTGTGAGATTTGGTTGATTTCGCACGAAATCACTATTTCGCGTGAATTATTTCGTATGAAATCACTATTTCGTTCGAGATTGAGTTGATTTCGCACGAAATTAATATTTCGCTTGAAAATTAGGATCATTTCGCACGAAATCACTCATTTCGTGTGAAATTATTTCGTGTGGTCTCATTTCGTGTGAAAGTCATTTTGCAGGTCATTTCGCACCAGTTGGTCATTTCACTTGAAGGTATATCGCGTGAAAGTGTATTTCCTTTGAAAGGGTTGATTTCGTTTGAAAGTATCTGAATTTGTGAAACTTGCTACCGAATCATGGAAGAGGAATTCTATAACGCATTTGCTACTGCCCCGACTACTTCGGCTACAATTGCTCAAAGCATGAACATGGAAAATGAGACTGGAACGTTGCAAAAACCCCCGAAACTCATGGGCGTTGAGGAGTACTATGGTTGGAAAGACCGATTTGAAAACTGGGTTCAAGCAAATCATTTGAGGTCTTGGGAATGTATTGACAAAAAGTATGTTAAGCCTCGTACAGATTTGGGAATTATAAAAGCGATTTCTGAATTGACGGATAAAGAACGAGACATGTACAAAGCAGAAAAGATGATGATTAGTCTGCTACAGCAAGCTGTGAAAGAAGACATATTCATTTTACTTCAACATGACAATACTTCACGTTCGATTTGGGAAGTACTTCGAATCAAATTTGAGGGAAGTGAGAAGATGATCAGAAGTAAGAAATCTTTGCTAAAGAAAGAATTTGACTTGTTTACAAGTTTACCGGGTGAATCTTCAAAGAAGTTGATTGAAAGATATTGTCACTTAGTGCGATCTATGTCTTTGTTAGAAATAATCAAAGATCAAGAGGAATGGGTTGATAAATTAGCTGATGCTTTACCTCAAAATGAATGGGGTACGTATTTGATGATCTTGAAAAACACTGGAGAATATGACAAACTGACAATTTCCCAGTTTATTGAAAAGATTGAAGGTCAAGATCTTGAACAACAAAAGATTGCAAGGATGAATAATCCAAGTAGTCAACAAGATGTCAAAATGTATTACAAAGGTAGTGTTCAGGATGTTGAAACAAGTCCGAAAGTTCAAACTGCTTTCAGTGCTGAAAACTCATCTGGATCAGTCAATCAAAGTCCAAATAGTAGCAGTGGATTTTCTTCATATCCAAGTGTTAGTTCAAAATCAACCTCAAGTCAATCAAAGTCCACAAACTGCACATGCTAAAAAGGTGATCGAAGAGGCAAACAAGAAAGCTTATTTTGGTATAATTGATCAAGATGATGAAAAAGTGGCAGAGGGTTTTAGTTGGGACAAATACATTCCACCTACTTCAAAAGTGGTAGCTCTAACTGCACAAATAGTTCAAGAACCAGATTTGATGAAGGAATGGATGAAAGGGTTTGCTAGTGATGAGAAAAACCAAGATAGAGAGTTTGTTTTTTCAGATGCTAGTTCAGAAAAGACAACAGTCTTTGATCAATCATTATCTGATAACAGTGATGATGAAGAAGAGGCACAAATAAACATTGGAAAATCTATGTTATCTCCTGAAAGTTTTCAATTTTATTTTGCAGATAGATTGGAGAAGCTGAAGAAGAGACGAGCAGCAAAAGAACAGAAGAAGATGAAATGTGAGTGTGTTGCTCAAAAAGAGAAGTCTGAACAGAGTAAAGAAGTTAAAGTCGATGAAAAGGTTGTTAAAGTTGAAAAGGTGATCGAAGTTGAAAAGATTGTTGAAGTTATTAAGCCGTGTTTAAAGTGTTCAGAATCTTGCAAACAATGTGAAGAGAAAGATGAGAAATTGAATGAGCAAAATAAGATGAAAGAAAAATTATTGTTCGATCTCAATTATGTGAAAGAATCGTATGATGTGTTGAATAGAACAGTGAATGGTCTACAAAAGACAAATTCTGAAAGAGAGGATGCGTTAACCATTATGAATGCAGTTATGATGACCAAGCAGAAGGCTATTAATCATTACATTGAAGAATGTGCAAAGCTGAAGCAAGAGTTGGAGACAGAAAAGATTGAAAATGAAAAAATTAGACGATTGTTGCAAAGTTATTCTAGTTATGATTATTTGATTGATTGAATTTATCCAACTGTTGCAGGTTTAGAAGTCTTTTAAGGTGAGAAGCCAAAAGAAAAGGATACTGGTAAGAAATAGAGTGTTAGTTATAACAAGTGTCCACCTCCGATCTGGGAAGGTTATTCTCCCAGAAAACCAAATGAGGAGGAAGTCAAAATAAAATTGAAGTCTGAAACAACTGATGATTTACCAGAAAACATTGACGTCACGTTCACATCGTCTGACACTGATCATGAGTCCGAGTTAATAAAGAAAGTGTCGATCAGGTGTTGGATAAGGATGAAGAGTCAGAGTCAAAGTCTGAGTTAGAAACTTCGAGTTCGTTGGTCAACAGTTCAAAACCATCAGTTAAAAGGGTGTACAATAAAGAATTTATGTTATCAAAATCTAATTAGAATGACGAACCAATCAAAGTGGCTTATACTTTGAATGATTCAGACAAGTTATATTCTGATAAAGAATTCCAATAAGAAGTGTTCAAGTTGAAAAGATTCAAAAGGTTTTCAAATTAACAGAAATTAATATTTCTGAAATAAAAGATGTAAATCTTAATGGAAAACCTAAAAGATACACTTCAAGAGTTCAACAAAGATTGAACAAGAAAAAGGGTTACAGTTCTGGTTCTGGTTTTCAAAAGAAACCAAACCATAACGGTAATTTCAAACAAAAAGGTCTTGGTTTTATTCCACCGAAAAAATCATAAAAATGAGAAAACATATAAATAAAAAACTGTATTTGTTTCAGAAGCAAGTTTGGAGCAAGAAGAAAAGAGCTCATTCTGGAAGCAATCAAACAAAGAGTTCTTTGCAGAAAAACAAAAGTTTGAGAAGAATGGAGTTTATCAGAAGAAGAGGGAGACAAGAACCTGTTGTCGATGTCAAAAAGTTGGTCACATTGCATGGAATTGTCCAAAGGCAACCAACACAAAACAGGAAGTTGTTTCTAAACTCAAAGGAAAAATTGTAGATAAAAATGAACCACCAACTGAAAGATTCAAAGTGTTTAAAAACTCAACATGTGAAGTTGGTGAATGCTCAAAAAAGTTTTACAAAAGAAGAGTGAATTCTGACAACCAAATATGGGTTGTTAAGAAATCTGATGTGAAATCTGGCAATGAATCTGATTCCACAAAATCAGAGGAGTCACAAGTAGAGGTAAAAGAAGAAAACTCAGTGCCACCATTGGATGATGTTAATTTTCCACCATTGCGGACTAAGAACTTGAAATCAAAAGTTGGTAATATTGAGATTTTGAATCAATTCTATTCTGAAAAGAAAGAATTTGATGTCGAAAAAGCATTCAATGGGAATGTGAAAAGGACTTGGGAAAATGGTCGAGGGAAAGGTTAAAGGGGTTAAAGAATTTTATGAATCAAAGAAGGCAACTTACACCCCAAGTGAAACTAAAGAGGTCACATCCAAGTTTGGTCAGGCTCTGTTTTTCATATGTAAAAATTCTCACTTTCCGGAACTCCCAGGTTGGTAAGTGTGGAGTAGGAATCGGCATCGTTCTTGAGAAATTCACTTCAGTGATATTTTGACATACAAGATTAATCAGGGACATTAAATTGTACTTGATGTATCTTTTCTACAAGTGGTGTTGTTGATAGAATCTAAAAATGTTAAATTTTTCAAGTGGTTAAAGAAGAAAAAAGTGATGAATTGAACCCCTAATCTACAAGTGGTTTGTAAAAATCAACGAAACTAATTTTCCGGAAAAACCATTTGATTAAAACAAACTGAAGTGTTTTGAAATCATAATGGGAAAATAGTTTGTTGTAAGGGGGAGTTCTGATTGTTTAAGCCAAGTGGATGGCGATTTGAAGCAATTCACCACAGTTGTCATTTTACTTGTACAGTTTGTTTTCAATTTTTTTTTTAAAATGGTTTTGAATTTTAGGGGAAGTAAGAAATTTTAGAAAATCCAAAAACATTAGAAAATTTGAAAAAGTAAAAAACATGATAAAATAAAAAATGAGTTTTGTTATGAAAAAGAGGAAATGATAGTACATCAGTGAACTATCACAGCACGCTAAAGAATTAGAAAGTTAAAAAGTGATAAACGGTCTCACTGATGATGTGCCAGTAGGTTTTCGCACGCTTAGTAGATTTTGTTCAAGATATAAACCTAAATTTCAACCTTACTTATCTCGTGGGGAAGATCTCTCGGATATATGGGTAACCCCCGAAATCTTGTTTGAAAGGTCCCTCTTTCTGAGATACTAGGTCTTTATGCTTAGTGATATCTAGGGTATTATCCCGGGACTTCTGATTTTGCCGAAGCAATGGCTTAGTCCCCGTATAATATTTTTCGCTTGCTTGAAATAATAGCACCACCCTCAGCATAAAAAATGATGAAACATTGTAAAATGCTAATCATGTGCTGTTGAAGAAAAGATTCTCTAAAGGGAACACACCTAAAGTCGAAGCCATCATCTCTCTGATTTTGTGGAAGCAATAGCCTGAGCTCTCATGGCCCTCGCATTTAACCCTTTACAGATATCATCTAGGTATACTCACCTGTAAGATTGAATATTGGGATCTGGATATGGGAGTATATTCTGAGGTGGGACATGCGTATAAGTTTAAGTCTCTAAAACATTAATCTCATATCTCGAAACAGTTGAACTTTGTGTGAAAATTTAAGTGGATCAGTATACAGACAATCTAAGTGAATCATTTAGAACTTCTAATGTTTAAAGCTTAACGGTACTAGTGATTTGTCTCAAAAACTGATATGATCCTCTTACACAAACTCCCAAAAAATATTGTCTGTAAATATTTTTTTAATGCAATTTGTTATATTTCAAAATCCAAAAAGATTTTCAGTGTGTTTTAGCATAAATTTTGAAAATTCAAAAAGATTTTTGACAACTGATGTTGAATAGATGATTTTCAAAATTCCAAGTGCTGAACATGATGAACAGGTTTGGAAGAGTGTGTTTAGAGAAGAAAGTTTTTCTTACAAGTGGTCATTCGAGATTATAAAATGTTAAATCCTTTTTAATGATGTTTTCAAGTAATTGTTTGATATTGATTTTTGCATGTGGTAAGCAGATATTAAATTTGTCAAATTTTAAATTTGTGAAATTTACGTTGAGGTAGAGAATGTGCAGGTTAGCTAGGTTTCGATACCTGAGATGAATGAGCCAGGTCACGATCTTGGAACAAAAACTATTTCAGACTATGATCCTAGTTTATTGAAAGGGGGAGTTTGAAGACATCAAGAGGGAGTCTGCTAATGCTAAAGAACTTAAGGAATCAAGAGATTTGATCAAGAGAAGATAGAGTCAGATTGAGATCCTGGAAGAGGGAAGATAAGAGAGAAGATAGAGGATGTTTTACACTGTCAGATACTTCATAAGGAGCAAAAGACTGATAAAGACTGAAGATGTTGAAGACTCGACACTGAAGACTTCGTCAACATCCAAGGGGGAGTCTGTTGGTTCATATGTCTGTCGACTTCGTCTTGTATCGAGTCTTGTATTAGATTGTATAGATCAGGGCACACAAAACGAGAAATGTGGGAGTAAGGTCATTTCGCACGAAATGACTATTTCGTGTGAAACTGATTTCGTACCAACTGTTTCGTGCGAAATAGCCCAGCATATAAATACTTGTCATGCCTTGTCATTTGTAACTTTCCGGTTTCAGTGCCGAACTGCTGCCGAAGTGTCTACTCGCTGTAAAAAGTTGTTATATCAATCAAAAAGACAGTTAAAGTGAATATGTAGCTGAATCAAACTCGATACATTAGTTTCCGCCTCTCGTATTGAGAAGAACACCTCTGAACGACTCATTTCGGTCGTGAAAACGATCCTACAACATCGATAGGTGCAAGACGATACAAACGAAAGGAAGAAGAAGTATGATAAAGAAAAGTTGAACTAAACTTAAACGTGAAGTGATACGCTCACGGTCAAGAAAAG
The DNA here is from genome assembly GCA_030545235.1 of Helianthus tuberosus. NCBI lineage: Eukaryota > Viridiplantae > Streptophyta > Magnoliopsida > Asterales > Asteraceae > Helianthus > Helianthus tuberosus. The sequence continues at coordinate 91,114,760 of CM060438.1, read as the reverse complement.
TAATATAGAAAATGATCACGTTGTAACGTGGGTTACGGATAAGGAGTCATAAAGTCGGATGATGAGTTCAAAAGTAAACATATATGTACATTAAATGAAGACATGAATAAAAGGTGATCTACGGGATCATCATAACCTACGGGATTATAAGTAATGTTAAGGTCTACGGGACTGAAAAGAACTCTGGGTTGTCACACCCCCAAAATCCACACGCGGAGTATCACCGCCTGGAGGCGTGACTGACCAGGATCAAGCCACCAATCATATTGAACATTGTAAGTAATAAATAAAACTCAATCCAACAATACGAAAGGTGTTCAAAACAAAACATAGTTAAGTGTTTAGCGGAAGCATAAATGTGAAAACCCAACATAAGTATTAAGTTCGAAATGTTATAATGTTTTTAACATGGCACCCACTGTCCATGTCCCACAACGACCGCGCCTCCCTGTGCAAGCTCCATGAGTACCTATCGACCTGCAAGGCATGTAACAACGAGTCAACAACAAAGTTGAGCGAGTTCACAGTTGATTGTTCAGTTAATGAGTTCGTTTCAGAAACCATAAGTTTGTTTCAGAGTCATGTGTCACCCAGTATCCTTGTTTCCCAAACCTTTACAATATTTAGTGGGGACTTCCCATGTTGTATATTACTAGACTAGTTGTATCTATAGGTGTCCTTCCCAATCCGAGGACAGTGATAAGTATGAGATTACGTAGGTTTTACGTAAGTGCCCTTCCCAATCCGAGGACAATAGTACGTAGCGAGTACGTAGATTTAGCGCTGGCGTCCTTCCCAATCCGAGGACGGTTGTACGTAGCGAGTACGTAGGTTTAGCGCTGGCGTCTTTCCCAATCCGAGGACGGTGGTAAGTAGTCTAGTAGTGGTATATGTACAAGTTCTGTCGTAGTTACTCAATCCCATTCCCAACCCACCGGGAATCCCATGCCTTAGGAGTGTGAACTCACCTTGGTTTGCTCGGTTTGATTAATTACTTGGTTCCAACTAATCAGTCAAGGCCTATGGTATGCACATATACACAATCACTTGACATTCACAAAGTTCGACTAACAGTCAAGATTATCACGTACATGCAGGTAACAACTAACGCTAACGCATAACATTTATCAGATATACAAGCTCATGCAACCATGCTTTACAATTAACAGTTACTTGTACTATCCTTATCAGTTAACATAATCTTCACTAACCTAGTTAACTACTAACAGAATTAACCGAGTTACTGTGCTTGATTAACAACTTGACGAAACATACTTGTTTCATCGTGAACCCCTTCGGCGAAACCCACCCGTTTCGTCGTGATTACCCTCGGCGAAACTAACCCGTTTCGTCGACCTAGGCGTTTCGTCCATTTGGTCCGTTACGTCGTGTAACTGATGATTACCCAGAAAACCCTAACCGCCGATCATCATCATACAGCAATCATCGATACCACTTTATCATATCAATTCATCATGGCACATAACATCTAGCATGTACCCTAATTCACAAAACAACCTTACTGTTTCTAATCATTATCCAATCATAACATATTCATATGTTAACCTTAAACAATCTAACATATATGATGGCCATTGCACGAATACAATTTTACAGATTCATCATTACCAACAACCTATCTCATTGATCAAAATCTATTCAAATCAATAATACCAAGAAACCCTAATCGTTAACAGGTTCAACATTTTGCCGTCTCATAATCCGAGTAACGTTTACAAGTATCATTCTCATTAAATATTGGCGTTCGTAAGTATCACAATAATCATCATCAACAATCAATGGAATCCAAACATAATAACAACCCTCTACACAACAACCAAACTGTTTGATCAATCCGAGATATTACACACTAACCGGTTGAACGGAACAATGACTTGATCGATCTTAGAGGGCTTCGAGTACACACAGTCGCCATCAATAGGAAGAGAGAGCTGCTCTAGGGTTTCTAATTGGCCTGATCAATGTCGAGTGTAACAGTTTCACGCAACAAATACCCGTATAAACGTACTGGGCCCTTAATGGGCTTCGACGTAACAGTGGGCCGGCGAAACTCCCTGTTTCGTCGTGTGGGTTATGACGAAACTCCATGTTTCGTCGAATGTGTTTCGTCGAATGAGGTGTGGCGAAACACTAATTGTTTCGTCGGGTATAGTTCCTAATCTCAAACAGTTTACAAGTTCATGTAACCAAACACTTTAATCACATTAAATAGATAACATATCAAACAGACATCTCAACATATAGTCCAACGTGTATAATTACAAGGCAAACAAGTCGTGTAAGTAAACAACTAAACAGTTGACATACAATTAACGTGAAGACGGAATCTTGGAAACTCGAGTTGTCACATTATCCCCAACTTGAAAGAAATTTCGTCCCGAAATTTAGCATGCGGTTACTGAGGAAGCTAGTTAAGTTGTGTGGTTTACTGGTTTTCCTGGGGTGTCACATCATCCCCCCGTTGATTTGGAATTTCGTCCAGAAATTCCGTAGTAGCTTCAGCCTCAGTAGTAGTTGCATTGTTCTCGAACAACTGGGGATACTTGAGTTTCATTTGGTCTTCTCGTTCCCAGGTGAACTCTGGTCCACGACGGGAGTTCCAACGAACTCGAACAAGAGGTATTCTGGTGCGCTTGAGAACCTTCACGTCTTGGTTTGTGATTTTGACTGGTTCCTCGACAAGTCGCAACTGATCGTCGATAGTGAGCTCATTCAAAGGAACTATGAGGGTCTCATCTGACAGACACTTCTTCAGATTTGACACGTGAAAAACGTTGTGAACTCCACTGAGTTCTGCTGGTAGGTTCAGTTTGTAGGCCACTTTGCCTACTTTCTCGATGATTTCGAACGGTCCGACATAACGCGGATTGAGTTTGCCTCGTTTACCAAAACGAACTACACCTTTCCACGGTGAGACTTTAAGTAGAACCCGGTCCCCGACCTGAAATTCTAGAGGTTTCCTACGCTTATCTGCATAGCTTTTCTGACGGTCACGAGCTGCCGCCATGTGTTGTCGTATCTGAGCAATTCTTTCCGTTGTGTCTACTACAAGTTCTGGGCCCGTGATCTGACTATCCCCCACCTCTGCCCAACAAAGAGGTGATCGGCATTTACGCCCGTACAATGCCTCAAATGGAGCGGCTTGAATGCTGGTGTGGTAGCTGTTATTATACGAAAATTCCACTAACCATAGATTTTTTCCCATCCGTTGCCAAAATCAATCACACATGCACGAAGCATGTCTTCAAGGGTTTGGATGGTGCGTTCAGACTGCCCATCTGTTTGTGGGTGATAGGCTGTGCTCATGTCTAAACGTGAGCCAAAGGACTTGTGCATAGCTTGCCACAATTCAGAAGTAAAACGTGCATCACGATCCGAAATAATAGAAGTTGGCACCCCGTGCCTCGAAACCACTTCCTTTAAGTAAACGTCTGCTAAGGTGGAGAACTTATCTGTTTCTTTGACAGCCAAAAAGTGTGCAGACTTTGTGAGTCGATCCACGATCATCCAAATAGTATCATTTCCACGTTGAGATCTAGGCAGGCCAGTAACGCAATCCATGGAAATTTGCTCCCATTTCCATTGTAGTATTTCTGGTTGTTGGAGTAGGCCCGAGGGTTTTTGATATTCAGTCTTGACTCTCGCACAAGTCAAACACTTGCTAACGTATGTTGCTATGTGAGCTTTCATGTTAGGCCACCAATACGTAGTTCTGAGATCGTGGTACATCTTATCTGAACCAGGATGTACCGAGTAACGAGACTTATGTGCTTCATCCATTACCAGTTCTCGTAAATTGCCATAGAGTGGGACCCAGATGCGTCCTGTTACATAGTAGGCGCCGTCTTCCTTTTGTTCTAACCGCTGCCTTGAGCCGCGTAGGGCTTCAGTCCTGACGTTTTCTGGTTTCAATGCTTCTACCTGAGCATCTCGTATCTGGGAAGGAAGACTAGATTGAATGGTGAGTTGTAATGCTCGCACACGCTTAGGCGTAGTATCCTTTCGACTGAGGCCGTCGGCCACAACATTGGCTTTGCCCGGATGGTACTTGATGGCACATTCGTAATCATTCAATAGCTCGACTCATCGACGTTGTCGGATGTTCAACTCCTTCTGTTTGAAGATATGCTCGAGACTCCTGTGATCGGTGTAAATGGTGCACTTGGTACCGTACAGGTAATGTCTCCATATCTTAAGTGCGAAAATAACAGCTCCCAGCTCCAAGTCGTGTGTGGTGTAATTTCTTTCGTGAATCTTGAGTTGGCGCGAGGCGTAAGCAATGACTTTATCCCGTTGCATCAATACACAACCAAGACCCTGAATTAACGCGTCACAATAAACCACAAAATCGTCTGTGCCCTCCGGCAATGAAAGAATAGGTGCGCTACAAAGTCTACTCTTCAAATGTTGGAACGCTCATTCTTGAGCATCACCCCAACGATAGGTGACACCCTTCTGAGTTAGCAAAGTAAGCGGCTGTGCAATCTTGGAAAAGTCTTTGATGAACCTTCTGTAGTAGCCCGCCAAACCCAAGAATTGGCGAATTTCTGTTGGTGTACGGGGTGCAGGCCAGTTCTTGATCGAGTTTACCTTGGATGGATCAACATGAATCCCATCCTTGTTAACCACGTGGCCTAGAAAGTGGACTTCACGAAGCCAAAAGTCGCATTTCAAAAACTTAGCATACAACTGTTCTGTTCGAAGGAGTTCTAAAATAAGCCGTAGATGGTGCTCGTGTTCCTCCTGACTCTTAGAATAGATCAGGATGTCGTCGATGAATACAATAACAAATTTATCCAAGTAGGGCTTGCACACTTTGTTCATAAGATCCATGAAAACCACAGGTGCGTTTGTTAACCCGAATGGCATGACCAGAAACTCGTAGTGGCCGTAGCGAGTTCTGAATGATGTTTTGGAGATGTCCTCGTCTCGGACTCTCAGCTAATGGTAGCCTGATCTCAGATCAATCTTTGAGTAGTAGCTCGACCCTTGTAGCTGATCGAACAAATCATCAATGCGTGGAAGAGGATAGCGATTCTTCACGGTCACCTTGTTGAGTTCATGGTAATCTATGCACATACGGAAGGTACCGTCTTTCTTCTTCACAAACAACACTGGAGCACCCCATGGCGAAGAGCTAGGACGAATGAAACCCTTATCCAAGAGTTCTTGCAATTGTTTGGACAGTTCTTCCAGTTCGGTTGGGGCTAAGCGATAAGGTGCTCGAGCGATGGGCGCTGCTCCAGGAGCTAGCTCGATTTGGAATTCGACCTGGTGATGAGGCGGTAGCCCAGGTAAATCTTCAGGGAACACTTGAAGAAAATCACGTACTACTGGAATATCCTCTATTCTCTTCTCTTTCGTTGATGCGTCAGTAACAAGTGCTAAAATAGCGGTGTGGCCCTTTGAATGACGAACCAATCAAAGTGGCTTATACTTTGAATGATTCAGACAAGTTATATTCTGATAAAGAATTTCCAATAAGAAGTGTTCAAATTGAAAAGATTCAAAAGGTTTTCAAATTAACAGAAATTAATATTTCTGAAATAAAAGATGTAAATCTTAATGGAAAACCTAAAAGATACACTGCAAGAGTTCAACAAAGATTGAACAAGAAAAAGGGTTACAGTTCTGGTTCTGGTTTTCAAAAGAAACCAAACCATAATGGTAATTTCAAAAAGAAAGGTCTTGGATTTATTCCACCGAAAAATCATAAAAATGAGAAAACATATAAATAAAAAACTGTATTTGTTTCAGAAGCAAGTTCGGAGGAAGAAGAAAATAGCTTATTCTGGAAGCAATCAAACAAAGAGTTCTTTGCAGAAAAACAAAAGTTTGAGAAGAATGGAGTTTATCAGAAGAAGAGGGAGACAAGAACCTGTTATCGATGTCAAAAAGTTGGTCACATTGCATGGAATTGTCCAAAGGCAACCAACACAAAACAGGAAGTTGTTTCTAAACTCAAAGGAAAAATTGTTGATAAAAATGAACCACCAACTGAAAGATTCAAAGTGTTTAAAAACTCAACATATGAAATTGGTGAATGCTCGAAAAAGTTTTACAAAAGAAGAGTGAATTCTAACAACCAAATATGGGTTGTTAAGAAATCTGATGTGAAATCTGGCAATTAATCTGATTCCACAAAATTAGAGGAGTCACAAGTTGAGGTAAAAGAAGAAAACTCAGTGCCACCATTGGATGATGTTAATTTTCCACCATTGCGGACTGAGAACTTGAAATCAAAAGTTGGTAAAGTTGAGATTTCGAATCAATTCTATTTTGAAAAGAAAGAATTTGATGTCGAAAAAGCATTCAATGGGAATGTGAAAAGGATTTTTGGGAAAATGGTCGAGGGAAAGGTTAAAGGGGTTAAAGAATTTTATGAATCAAAGAAGGCAACTTACACCCCAAGTGAAACTGAAGAGGTCACATCCAAGTTTGGTCAGGCCTGGATGTCTGTTTTTCATATGTAAAAATTCTGATTTGCCGGAACTCCCAGGTTGGTAAGTGTGGAGTAGGAATCGGCATCGTTCTTGAGAAATTCACTTCAGTGATATTTTGACATGCAAGATTAATCAGGGACATTAAATTGTACTTGATTTATCTTTTCTACAAGTGGTGTTGTTGATAGAATCTAAAAATGTTAAAATTTTCAAGTGGTTAAAGAAGAACAAGGTGATGAATTTAACCCCTAATCTACAAGTGGTTTGTAAAAATCAACGAAACTAATTTTCCAGAAAAACCATTTGATTAAAACAAACTTAAGTGTTTTGAAATCATAATGGGAAAATAGTTTGTTGTAAGGGGGAGTTCTGATTGTTTAAGCCAAGTGGATGGTGATTTGAAGCAATTCACAACAGTTGTCATTTTACTTGTACAGTTTGTTTTCAATTTTTTTTTAAAATGGTTTTGAATTTTAGGGGGAGTAAGAAATTTTAGAAAATCCAAAAACATTAGAAAATTTGAAAAAGTAAAAAACATGATAAAATCAAAAATGAGTTTTGTTATGAAAAAGAGGAAATGATAGTACATCAGTGGACTATCACAGCACGCTAAAGAATTAGAAAGTTAAAAAGTGATAAATGGTCTCACTGATGATGTGCCAGTATGTTTTCGCACGCTTAGTAGATTTTGTTCGAGATATAAACCAAAATTTCAAACTTACTTATCTCGTGGGGAACATCTCTTGGATATATGGCTAACCCCCGAAATCTTGTTTGAAAGGTCCCTCTTTCTGAGATACTAGGTCTTTATGCTTAGTGATATCAGGGGTATTAACCCGGGACTTCTGATTTTGCGGAAGCAATGGTCTAGTCCCCGTATAATATTTTTCGCTTGCTTGAAATAATAGCACCACCCTCAGCATAAAAAATGATGAAACATTGCAAAATGCTAATCATGTGCTGTTGAAGAAAAGATTCTCTAAAGGGAACACACCTAAAGTCAAAGCCATCATCTCTCTGATTTTGCGGAAGCAATAGCCTGAGCTCTCATGGCCCTCGCATTTAACCCTTTACAGATATCATCTAGGTATACTCACCTGTAAGATTGAATATTGGGATCTGGATATGGGAGTATATTCTGAGGTGGGACATGCGTATAAGTTTAAGTCTCTAAAACATTAATCTCATATCTCGAAACAGTTGAACTTTGTGTGAAAATTTAAGTGGATCAGTATACTGACAATCTATGTGAATCATTTAGAACTTAAAATGTTTAAAGCTTAACGGGACTAGTGATTTGTCTCAAAAACTGATATGATCCTCTTACACAAACTCACAAAAAATATTGTCTGTAAATATTTCTTTACTGCAATTTGTTATATTTCAAAATCCAAAAAGATTTTCAGTGTGTTTTAGCATAAATTTTGAAAATTCAAAAAGATTTTCGACAACTGATGTTGAATAGCTGATTTTCAAAATTCCAAGTGCTGAACATGATGAACAGGTTTGGAAGAGTGTGTTTAGAGAAGAAAGTTTTTCTTACAAGTGGTCATTCGAGATTATAAAATGTTAAATATTTTTTAATGATGTTTTCAAGTAATTGTTTGATATTGTTTTTTGCATGTGGTAAGCAGAGATTAAATTTGTCAAATTTTAAATTTGTGAAATCTACGTTGAGGTAGAGAATGTGCAGGTTAGCTAGGTTTCGATACCTGAGATGAATGAGCCAGGTCACGATCTTGGAACAAAAACTATTTCAGACTATGATCCTAGTTTATTGAAAGGGGGAGTTTGAAGACATCAAAAGGGAGTCTACTAATGCTAAAGAACTTAAGGAATTAAGAGATTTGATCAAGAGAAGATAGAGTCAGATTGAGATCCTGGAAGAGAGAAGATAAGAGAGAAGATTGAGGATGTTTTACACTGTCAGATACTTCATAAGGAGCAAAAGACTGATAAAGACTGAAGATGTTGAAGACTCGACACTGAAGACTTCGTCAACATCCAAGGGGGAGTCTGTTGGTGCATATGTCTGTCGACTTCGTCTTGTATCGAATCTTGTATTAGATTGTATAGATCAGGGCACACAAAACGAGAAATGTGGGAGTAAGGTCATTTCGCACGAAATCGCAAACAGCTATTTCGTACGAAATCAGTTATTCATTTCGCACGAAATGACTATTTCGTGTGAAACTGATTTCGTACCAACTGTTTCGTGCGAAATAGGCCAGCCTATAAATACTTGTCATGCCTTGTCATTTGTAACTTTCCGGTTCCAGTGCCGAACTGCTGCCGAAGTGTCTACTCGCTGTAAAAAGTTGTTATATCAATCAAAAAGACAGTTAAAGTGAATATGTAGCTGAATCAAACTCGATACATTAGTTTCCGCCTCTCGTATTGAAAAGAACACCTCTGAACGACTCATTTCGGTCGTGAAAACGATCCTACAACACCGATAGGTGCAAGACGATACAAACGAAAGGAGGAAGAAGTATGATAAAGATAAGTTGAACTAAACTTAAACGTGAAGTGATACACTCACGGTCAAGAAAAGTAATATAGAAAATGATCACGTTGTAACGTGGGTTACGGGATAAGGAGTCATAAAGTCGGATGATGAGTTCAAAAGTAAACATATATGTACATTAAATGAAGACATGAATAAAAGGTGATCTACGGGATCATCATAACCTACGGGATTATAAGTAATGTTAAGGTCTACGGGACCGAAAAGACCTCTGGGTCGCAAATAAAAAGAAACGAACTGTTGAGCTCTCACCTTAGAAAGGTAAAAAAAAGTGAAAATCTAAATAAATAGCCTACCAGGCTAAGTGAAAGAACCTACGGGTCATTTGGGTTAAGCGAGGGAACTAGTTATAATTCCCCGCATTAAATAATAACGGAAATAAATAAATCCTCGGACGTAAAATTCTTAGATATGAGAAAAAATATGAAAGACAGAGAAAACGTAAACTAAAAATTTAGTTTTTAGTCAAAAGTAACGTTTTAACAAATTAAGTAGTATGAGGTGGTTAAGAAATAGTAGACATACATAAGGCCAGATGGCAAAATGGTATACCCGGATGATGGGGTATGAAGTGACGACGACTAATTAGTCTAGCCGGTAAAACTACTCAAAGTTAAGAAAATTTCATGACAAATACAAAGCGCTTGTTAATATAAAACAAGCGCGGAATAAACCTGTTAACAGACCGATGAGACTAAGTGGTCAAGTAACAATTCGGTCAATAAAGATAAAGGATATAAGCTGAAAGTAATGGCCCGCGAGGCCTTACACATGAAAGACGTATGCGTCAATATAAATGAAGACGTTAGATCGAAAAGAAGGAATGAATGTCTTGAAAATGAAACTAAGTTCGTTTAGTCTAAATAAATGAGCAACGTAAATAAGGTTTCGGGGACGAAAACTCTTTAAGGGGGGTAGACTTGTAACACCCCGAAAACGGGTTTGGTAATCAAACCCCATTAATACTAAAAGACGGGTAAAGTACCGTTAGTGGTAAAAGTAACCCGGTAAATATTAAGATTTAAATAAATAATCCTAGTATTAATTAAAAAGCGAATAAGAACTTTCAAGAAATAAAATGGATAAAAAGGCCCGAGTTAACGGGAGTTAAAATAAACAGAGTCATAAATCCCCCGAACCCATAAGATAACTAGGAATATTTAACCTAGTTAATAAGTGGGAATGTTGTTAGAAATAATTAGGTTGTGGCCAATTAATAACCGACCAAACATGAGGGACCAAAGTCGAACAACTTGAAAATGGTGTTATAAACATAAAAATATAACACAACACACACAAGAGTGTATGTGTGCGTGCGTGAAGATGGCCAGGAGGTGCTCCAATGGAACTTAAACCCTAAACTCAACAAAATCATCAAATTGAAGCTTGATTCAAGTCCAAAATCGATGCATGAATACATAGAAACGATCACCTAGTCGTAGGGATCATAAGGTATGTCATAAAACCTAGATTTGGTTAAAGTTAAAATTTGAAACAAGTAGGTTACTTGCAAATAGATTGTCGGATTATGATCCAAAGTTGAAATTTAGTGTTTATGTATGTATAATTTCGTTAGTTATGATGAAATTATGAAGAACTTGAAGTAATGTTACTTGTAAGTGATTAACAAGTAAACTAAGAAGTGGGTTTTGATTTAATAGTGAAGATGATGATAAGTTTGTGTTTAAAATCATCATATTTGATAGTAGAAACAAGGTACTTAAACAAATTACATGATTGAGTACTTGTTCATACATGATTGAGATGGGTTTTTGAATGTTGCAATGAAATTTGTAAATTATTTCATGAATATGGAGGTTTGAAACCATGATATCAATTAGTTTGAATATAGAACTTGATTTGAATAGGTAACCGAAGGAATACCTAATGACGTGATGAAACGGGTTTCACTTATAGAGGGAACCCACAGAATTTGCCTAATGAAAGAACAAGTTTTATATAATTAAATGATTTTATGATATACATAAACTATGTTGATGAATTCAGTTAAATTAGTTTCCTAAAAATAGCGACTACCGAAAAGTCAAAGAAATGCTTAAGTGGGTTCGTTGAACTCAATTGTGCATTTCATACATTAAAAAGGGACAGTTAACTTTTGAAAAGTCAAACTGACCATTAACAAGATCGAATGATAATTTTGATAGAAAATACGTGAGGTGGAATAGTCGTGATTAGCAATGACTAAACTATCCATCTTGCGAATTATGATGATAGTTTGACGCTTAACAAGCTAGGTGAAGCTTGTGGAGGAAGCGGGTCAGACAAATCAAGCATGAAGAGAAAAGAGTGGCTTGGATGCGAGGTAAGTAAAACTTACACCTTTTTGTAGAATACGTGTTTATTCTATAAGTTATGAATACAACAAAGATAATATTCGAAATATGGTTTCCGATGCGAAAAGATACGGGTCAGAACTAATATAAATGATAGAAACCATGTTTAATGGTAAAAAGGGGTGAAACAGTAGATTAGTCATGAAAAGACTAAGATAAAATGGGTTTTCGAAAGGCTACTTTATAAGTAAGCCTAAACGAATAGATAAAAGTTGAAATATAAAATGAATAGATAAAAGCCTAAACGGGAAATAGTGATTTAGTCACGAACAAATAGATAAAAGTTGAAATATAAAACGACACCGAGTGACATAAGTCATGTCGGGCTAAACGCGTAAGAAAAAGGATTAAAGAGACATAGTTAAAGGGTGAGAAATCTGAATCGAGTTATTTAATGAAATGGTAAATAAATACCATTCCAATATAAGCGCAAAATGTTTGGTCGTTTAGACCAAACGGGTCAAATGGAAATGTGGATACCATTTGACAAATAATGACTAATAAGTGCTTGTCGAGTCTTATGCGCACAGGATACAACAGTTATGATTTAGCAGTTCTATGAATTAGCATATTATGGATGCAAGGTATTAAAATGGGTCTACATGTTGACTCGAGCCAGGTACGCATATATATATAGATTTATAGTTAAAAATGCAATGTTGGTCAAATACCTTAGCAAAGGACCTTTGTCGTAAAAGGAGGAAATAAGTGGACCAAAACGCCCTTGGTGGGTAAATCAGGCAGACAACCTTTAAGAGTTGTTTAGAAATAAGCATTTTGATAAATTGAATCCTTCGGATAAGTATGAATTGGAGATAGAAAGTAAACTAAAAAGAAGCGTGATTTAAGCTTGAAAGTGTTAAATACCCTTAACAAGTCAAAATGAGTAGATGTGTAAAACGGGTTAAGAATTGCATAAGAAACTCGTAATCTGAACCTTGCATATTAGTAAATTGATATAACGTGATATGCATGATATTTTAAAGGTAATAAACAAGTTTGTTCGATAAAATCACGAATGGGTCAAAAAGTGTCATAATTGAATTTCAAGCCGAGAGCTTGAAATCTAAAATTTTTTGAATTCAGATGTTGGATTTGAACCCCATGGGATGGAGAATCAAATTACAATCATATAGGAAAAAGAATCAAGTAAATCGGATAATTAGATAAAAAGTTATGACACTTTGAAGTTCGTTTTTCGACTAAAACTATAGCTGGGCAACTGCAGCTCCAAAGAAACAACATTATGTCGAAATGACTCTGTCGTGCCCCGCGACGGAGAAGTCCAAACCGATCGCGCCCCGCCAGAGCTCCTGGAGGACCGCAAGAATATGCTCTAAGCCTGTCGCGCCCCGCGACAGACTGCAGAGTTTGGATTTTTGTTTATTTGGTTCGTTTTTTGCAATTCGGACTTGTTTAAACTCGTTTATAAGCCATCAAAACTAACTTATAAGTTGGTTTTGATCGCAAGTAATTGTCTAGGGTACCCGGATGAAGATCAAGCTCAACGAAGAACCGAACACGATCAAGATACAAGCTTCCGCATGTCGTTTCGTCGTAACTTTTAAACGACGAACTCAATTACATCATGTTATATAATTTTTAAATTGTAAAATCTTTAATTTAACCGTATTTTTCAATGTAAATGTAATTATAATTACATGTTTATTTTCGTAAATTATACGAAATCCATAAAATAATAGCAAGCGTCTTACACTTCTATTCTCAGATTGATGAAATTTTGTTTATACGAACACGAATACATATTTCGTTCGATTATATGTTTGCTAACCGTTCGTTTGTCCGTTGATAAAAGTTAAATGAGCAAACAAAAAAAAAAATTTGTTCGGATCAGTTCGCTTACAACCCTTGAGAAATGTAAAAAATTTAAAACAAAAGGAAAATGGTAAAAAAGACTAAAAATAACTAGTAGAAAATGGTAAATATGACAATGTAGAAAATTTTGAAGTTTTAGTCAAATTATGCGTAAAATAGTCATTCCAAAATTTATGTTTAATAAAATAAATCATAACGGGTAAATATGGAATTGTTTTTATTAAGGGAGGGGATATATGCAATTTTATTTTTGGATTGGGTAAATATGCAATTAAGGAGGTTTATCAGGGGAAATATGCAATTCTCCCATCAATAAAAACGGGGAAAAAAGTTGAAACCCGTTGCAGTGTCGGAGTGTTGGACTACCGGCAATGTAACGTTGTAGTGTCGTAAGGCATTGGTTTATTATTAAACTTGCTATACACATATTTGTCAGCTTGGTTTATTGAAAACAATTTGACAAGACTTTATCATCAAACTTTTGAGCTTTGGAGCTTCTTATAAACCATATAGTTATTTAATTTACTTACACATTTAATGCACATTTCCTTGCATAACAAAAACGTTCTGGGTTGTTTACTGTATATTCATCATCCAATTAGAATGTAGTTTTCGCATCCTTTTGATGAATCACAAGAGTGTAAATTAACACTAGAGATATTAACAACCTGATGATAGAGATACGAGCAACCAATGCATACGTATCAAAGTAGTTTATGCCCTCTTTTTGTCTAAAACATTAGATAACTAACCTAGTTATAAGCTTACTATGGAACCATTTAATTTCCCCTTCCTTTTGAAGATCCATTTATAACCTAATAGTTTATACCCCATAAGGTAGATTCATTAAATTCCTAGTTTTATTTTGCATGACAGAATGCATATTGTCGTTTATGGCTTCTTTTTCAAAAAGCAACAACATGATATAGCTTCCTTAAAGGTTTTTGGATGCTCCTTAATATTATAACAACAACAATATTGATACTCAATCTTCATTTGGGAACCTTAAATAAGTATAGTTTACAAGGACCATAAGATTTACCTTTCCTTTCTCTACTACCTCCACCAGGTTCGGGTGTTATGATGGGAGAACCAATTACATTGTCTTTTTTCCAACTGTCACTCAAACTTGGAACCATACCCTTTGGTATAAATATAACTTAGAAACAACCTTCATCAAAGATCGTATCTTTTTACTCTATCGAAGGTTTAAAGACGACATGTCATTTTGTTTTAAGACATAAAACGTATAAAGCCTTAAAATGCGTAGCATATCCAAGGTTTTCCTTTGAGATTTCGTGAACGAAATCCCTGGACTTGTAAATACCTAAAACCAACAGTCTCCCACTTAGACTATTTTCAATTATATCCTAAACGTAGACAGAGTTAAAGGCCTATTTGCATCGCATTGCCCCTAGCAAGATGTCACACCCCCAAAATATCACATGCGAAAACCTCACTAGGCGTGTGACATACCAGGATCTAGCCACCAATCACATTGAACTAATATCAAGATTTAAATAACATTTCTATTCATTAAAGCAAAGCATTCATAACATAATCCAAATTCAACATGTTCAGCGGAAGCGATTACTAAAACAATGTTAAAACGTTTCAAAACCCAATGTATAATGTATTCAGAAAACAAGTCATGCTTATTCAACAATGCGACCCATGACCACTCCAGCCATCCAGATAGGAAGTTCCTTTTTCCATAGCACCTAACGACCTGCGAGCATGCAACAAGTGTATCAGACAACGCTGGTGAGTTCATAGTTTTACGAAAACGTTAGTTCCCAAGTGTTTAGTTAAGTTCATTGATTACAATGTTGATAATACCCCGAATACAAGACGGCTCCTGAATTTATTTTGCCCGTTCCCCAATGCTCCTATCAATGCATTGGGCATGACTGAGTCATTAGTTCACACCCGTCCTCTCAGGTACGGGGTGAGGGTGACAAACCTAGATAGCGCTACCAACTAATACTCCGTTACCTCTCAGGTAACAAACAAGATGGGACTTAAAGGTGATAGGATGAGTGTATTATCCAACATTCCCGATTTTACCCACAAGACGTATTCCTCTCAGGAATACCCAATTGATTTACCCAAAAACCTATCCCTCCCAGGGATACACAATGACTGTCCCAACCACCAGGACGCATGCTCAAGAGAAATGAACTCACCTTTGCTTTGCTCGGTATGTTTAATTACCCATCCAGTTAGTTAACCAACCCTATTGTGGTTACTAATAACAATCAGTTTTAGGATTTATCAATTAACTCACGTATTTCAAGGATTACTTTTATCACAAGTATCACTGTACATTACATAGCACATACTCAGTTCACATCCCATGTATAACACACAAATATCTCACAACAATTAACTGGGCTACTTAACCAAGCCCAAGCCCAAGTCCAAACAGATTACCCTTCGGCGAAGAACCGTCCGACGAAGAACCCTCCGACGAAGAACCCCATCTTTCGTCATATTGGTGTTTGGCGAAAAACCCATCCTTCGTCAATCCTGTATTGACGAAAGATCGCTATGTTTCGTCAAGATCAGTTACACAGTCTTGATTTCATAACATCAGTTACACATTTTCAGCATAAACAATGGATCAAACATCAGTTTCTTTACAAGTTCCATGAACCCTAACTACTGATCAATCATTGATTACACAGAACATAACAGTTTCCTTTAATATGCCATTCTAATCAAACACTAATCAGTGAAATACACAAGGATCACTATCACGTTCATCGTACCAAACCTAATGATAACAATTATCGACCACCCAACATAACAGTTTCATCATTTAACATATAAATCACTAACCATACAATCAGATGTTTGCCTATCATGAAATCAACTCATTACACGGCATCTACCAAACCCTCATACGAACAATACCGCATACAAATCATTGAATTCTTAACATAACAGTTCCATGTTTATAATATTTTAATGAACCCTAATCATATACAAAATCACAACATCAAGACTTCATCAAACAACAAGGTTAAACACTAACTGTGATACCGAAGGGTTGTGATAGATCGAGATGGAAAGAACGCTTCGAGGTTTCGTGCTGCCGTCGCACGGAGAATAGGGAGAAAGGACTCTAGGATTTTGTTTACGTCTCTCGGTTGCAAAGGTTATATGAACACATAATCTAACTAGTTGGGCCGCGAAACAGATTGGGCCGAGGCCCGTTTCTGACGAATAACCTTCCTCGACGAAGAATCCCATTCTTTGTCGGGGTTCGTGATGGCGAAAGATCCCCTTTTTCGTCGGGGTTGACTAGTGGCGAAGAACCTTATTTAAACCTTAATTAAACTATATTTATTACCACACATAAAACCATTAAACATAACACATAACACATAAAACTATTAATTATGCACATAAACTACACTCGACACCACGTGAACCCAATTGTAAAACAGGATTATAAAATCAGTGATGTGTATAGGAAAGACCTTGAAATCTCGGATTGTCACATCATCCCCAACTTGAAAGAAATTTCGTCCCGAAATTCACCAGTTACATTAGATTTAGATTTTTCAGTTGGGAATAAGTGAGGGTGCTTGAGCTTCATCTGATCTTCGCGTTCCCACGTGAACTCCGGTCCACGTCTTGAGTTCCAGCGAACTCTCACGATTGGAATCCGACTATGCTTTCGAACCTTGACCTCCCGGTCCATAATTTCGATAGGTTCCTCGAAAAACTGCAACTTGTCGTCGATTTTCAGCTCTTGAAACGTTACCACAAGTGGTTCATCGGACAAACACTTCTTTAGTTGTGAAACATGGAAGACATCATGGACGTTACCCAACTCAGCAGGTAACTCGAGTTTGTAGGCCATTTTACCAATTCGCTCCAGAATCTTGAATGGCCCTACATAAAGTGGATTAAGCTTGTCGCGCTTCCCAAAGCGCACCACACCCTTCCAAGGTGAGACTTTCAGCATATCACGGTCACCTATAGCGAATTCCAAGGGTTTCCTAGGGTTGTCAGCGTAGCTTTTCAGGCGGTCGCGCGTCGCCGCCATACGATTCCTGATCTGGACAATATTTTCAGAAGTTTCAAGAACAAGTTCCGGACCTGTGACCTGGCTGTCACCCATCTCAGCCCAACAATGAGGAGAACGACATTTCCGGTCGTACAATGCTTCAAACGGAGCTGCCTGGATACTAGTGTGGTAACTGTTGTTGTAGGAGAACTCGATCAGCGGTAAGTGTTTCTCCCAACCCTTACCAAAATCAATCACACATCCTTGCAACATGTCTTCAAGTGTTTGGATGGTTCGTTCGCTTTGGCCATCCATCTGTGGGTGATAAGCAGTGCTCATGTCGAGGCGTGAGCCAAATGATTTATGCATAGATTGACATAAATCAGATATGAAACGCGGATCACGATCAGAGATAATAGAGGTTGGCACCCCGTGCCTAGAAACCATTTCCTTCAGATAAACAGCAGCAAGTTGTGAGAACTTATCCGTTTCCTTGATCGCAAGGAAGTGTGCGGATTTCGTGAGGCGATCAACGATCACCCAAATGGTATCGTTCCCGCTTTGATTTCTTGGCAAACCTGTGACAAAATCCATAGCGATTTGCTCCGATTTCCACATGGGTATTTCTGGTTGTTGAAGCATGCCTGAGCGTTTCTGATACTCTACCTTGACTTTCGCACAAGTCAAACACTTACTCACATACGTTGCGATGCTAGCTTTAATCTTCGGCCACCAATACATGACTTTGAGGTCTTGATACATCTTATCTGAACCCGGATGATTAGAGTATCGAGACTTGTGTGCTTCGTCCATCACAAGCTCCCTAAGATTTCCAAACAAAGGAACCCATATCCGTTCCATAAAATAGTATATGCCGTCAGATCTTTCCACGAGTCGTTTCTCCATGCCCCGCAAATACTCAGCTTTAAGATTTTCTTCCTTCAATGCTTCTGTCTGTGCTGAACGGATCTGATCAGGAAGATTTGAGTGAATAGTGAGCTGCAAGGCGCGGACACGCTTGGGTTTTATCTCCTTTCGGCTAAGGGCATCAGCTAAAACATTAGCCTTATCTGGATGATACTTGATTGCACAGTCGTAGTCATTCAATAGTTCTACCCAGCGACGCTGTCGCATATTCAATTCCTTCTGGTCGAAAATATGCTGGAGGCTACTGTGATCGGTGTAGATAGTGTATTTGGTACCGTACAGATAATGCCTCCAAATCTTCAACGCAAAAACCACAGCTCCCAGCTCCAAGTCATGAGTTGTGTAATTCTTCTCGTGCAGCTTCAGTTGTCGAGAAGCATAGGCTATCACCTTTTCGCGTTGCATCAACACGCAACCGAGACTCTGAATAGAAGCATCTCAATATACCACGAAATCCTCGGTACCTTCAGGTAGAGACAAGATTGGTGCACTGCAGAGTTTCTGTTTCAAAAGTTGGAAAGCATCCTCCTGTTTTGTTCCCCAAGAATACACAACACCTTTCTGTGTTAACGCGGTAAGAGGTTGAGCGATCTTCGAGAAGTCTTTAATTAATCTTCTATAGTACCCAGCAAGACCAAGAAATTGTCGTACCTCCGAAGGATTCTTCGGTGCCGCCCAGTTTCTAATAGCATCCATCTTAGCAGGATCGACGTGTATTCCCGATTCGTTAACAATGTGGCCAAGGAAGTGCACTTCTCGTATCCAGAAGTCAAACTTGGAAAACTTCACGTAGATTTGCTCCTTCCTTAGAAGCTCCAAAATAAGACGCAAGTGTCGCTCGTGATACTCCTTGCTCTTTGAGTAGATCAAGATGTCATCGATAAACACAATGACGAAGTCGTCAAGATACGGTTTGCACACACGATTCATAAGCTCCATGAAGACCGCTGGTGCATTTGTCAACCCGAATGGCATAACTAGAAACTCATAATGGCCATACCGTGTTCGAAAAGCCGTTTTCGGAACATCCTCCTCTCGGACTCTCATCTGATGATAGCCCGATCTTAAATCGATCTTCGAATAAAAACTTGACCCTGCAACTGGTCAAACAAGTCATCGATACGCGGTAAAGGATAACGATTTTTTACGGTCACTTTGTTGAGTTCTCGATAATCTATACACATGCGAAAAGACCCGTCTTTCTTCTTCACGAATAGAACTGGCGCTCCCCAAGGCGAAGAACTAGGTCGGATAAAACCTCTATCCAACAGTTCTTGGAGTTGATTTGACACCTCTTGCAACTCTCCTGGTGCAAGACGATAAGGAGCATGGGCAATCGGAGCTGCTCCTGGCATAAGGTCAATCTGAAATTCCACCTGGCGATGTGGAGGTAAACCAGGTAACTCTTCAGGAAACACGTCAGCAAACTCATGAACAACTGGAAGGTCCTCGATCTTCCTTTCTTCAGGTTGTGAATTAGTAATAAGAGCTAAAATAGCAGGGTAGCCCTTTCGTAGACACTTCTGGGCTTTCATGGCTGAGATGATGCCGACTATGGCACCACTACGATAACCTAGAACCGACAAAGATTCCCCACTAGGGAGAGGGATACGCACGATTTTCTCTTTACAGAGAATTTCTGCTAGATGCTTAGACAACCAATCCATGCCAACGACCACATCAAAACTTCCAAGAGTAACGGGGAGTTGGTCAATGTCAAACACTTGACCCATAAGATCGAGTTTACAACTAAAAAGAACATGTGAAGCTTCAATCGTTTTGCCATCGGCTAACTCTACAACATGCTTATTTACAAGAGGTGCAGGACTCAATCCTAATGGTGCAGGACACATAACTCTAATCGGCACCAGAGTCGAATAAAACAGAAGCAATTTGATTGTTCACAAAAAAACGTACCGGTCACAACGTTGCCATCATTGCGAGATTCCCCAGCACCAATGGTAAATACTCTTCCACGCGCCTCGTTCCCACCATTGTTCCCATTATTGTTATTTCCCGTGTTGTTGTTGTTACCCGCATTCTGATTCAGTTTAGGGCAATCCCGCTTAAAATGACCCTCATCACCACCCTGAAAGCACCCCTTACGATTTCCCTGATTCTGTAGAGGCTGCTGCCTCTCCTGTTGCTGTGGTTGCTGTTGCTGTGGGGGTTGCTGCTGTTACTTATTTGGGAGTGAGACCCTGCAGTCTCTAGCCATGTGGCCCACTTTGTTGCACCTGTGACATACTCGGGTGCACGGCCTACGATGATGGAAATTGCACTTTTTACACTTACGCTGCTTCCCTGTGTATGAGCCCTTGTTTGAGTTGTTGCTTTAATTCTGATTAACTAAGGATGTCTGGCTAAAACTGCGATGGCTGCTGGTGTCTGGCTTCTTTTGGGACTGACTCGGATTGGACACCTTGTCCACATCATTCCTTTTACGCTTGCTATCAGTGGCAGGAGTAGTAGCTGTAGCAGTAGTAGCAGTAGTAGAAACACGCGGTGGTAGCGAGCCACGCTCCACCTCCTGATCTGTGATCTTGTGAGCTAAGCGAATGATCTGAGCTAAGTTGTTGAGGTTCGCCGCAGTAACTAAGCCCTTCACCGGTGGGGCTAATCCCTTGATGTACATCTCGATTCTTTGGTGTGGAGGTCGTGATAAGTTCGGGCATATATTAGCTAGTTCATGAGACCGTTTCGTGTATGCCTCGATATCTAACCGCACCATTTTTAGATCATAATACTCGTTCTCCAGTTTCTGCACTTCATCACGAGGACAATACTCCTCTCTCATCAGCTCCTTGAAATCCTCCCAAGTAGTGGCATTTGCCATCTCAATGCCCAGCATCTGCACTTGGGCATTCCACCAAGTCAAGGCACCATCCTCGAGTGTGCCTGAAGCATACTTCACTCTGTCCCTAGCAGGACAGTTACACATTGCAAACACTGATTATGCCTTCTCAAACCAACGTAGTAGCCCCACAACTCCTTCAGTCCCACTGAACGTCTGTGGCCTACAATCCATGAACGTCTTAAACGTGAAAGCAGGCGGATTGTCTTGATTCGGATTAGCTTGCTGACCTAAAGACAAAAGGACACACAACAAACAGATAAGATTTGAGTTCACGACACTAGGATAAAGAACATTTGGCACATTTTGTACCAGCTTGGTAGGCTGCCAAAGCCTCAACCACACGGGTGTTAATCAAATTTGTCAACTCAGCTTGAGTCATCGCAATGTGACCACGTCCACGACCTCGTCCGCTCATGATTCTATATGAGAAGAGGAGAAAGGTTAAGATTCGAGATAAGGTAGGAGTCAAACCTCACATCTACTTCTACAGATTACTAAATTTACATCAGACAACAGGGCGGAACCCCTTTTACACTCGTTAGACCTTACTGGGACTCACATGCACCCCACATTACTATTATGTGTGCACCCATAATAGGAATGCGATTTGCATGTTTATCTCAACTCCTCCCAACTCATGCTAAATGGTTCCTCAAATTCTCGTAGCAAGATAGAATACCACGAAAATCTAACGGGATATCGCACTGTGACTCTATCAATCACATAACCCAGGTAAATACACATGAATCCAGTCTGAAAACCAAAGTGTGTGCAATCGCATGCAACATTGTACATAAGTGTATACTAGATATACTATGCAATAAGTAAACGATAGACGAACCTTTCAATCTGGAGTTGAGTGTCATGCTCGATTTCTGGACTGTTTGGTTATAGTCCGATTTTATAAAAACGTTTTTAAAACCTAGTTCACTATAACCAGTGGCTCTGATACCAAACTGTCACACCCCCAAAATACCACATGCGAAAACCTCGCTAGGCGTGTGACGTACCAGGATCTAGCCACCAATCACATTGAACTAATATCAAGATTTAAATAATGTTTCCATTCATTAAAGCAAATCATTCATAACATAATCCAAATTCAACATGTTCAGCGGAAGCGATTACTAAAACAGTGTGAAAACGTTTCAAAACCCAATGTATAATGTATTTAGAAAACAAGTCATGCTTATCCAACAATGCGACCCATGACCACTCCAGCCATCCAGATAGCAAGTTCCTTTTTCCATATCACCTAACGACCTGCGAGCATGCAACAAGTGTATCAGACAACGCTGGTGAGTTCATAGTTTTACGAAAACGTTGGTTACCAAGTGTTTAGTTAAGTTCATTGGTTATAATGTTGATAATACCCCGAATACAAGACGGCTCCTGAATTTATTTTGCCCATTCCCCAATGCTCCTATCAAAGCATTAGGCATGACTGAGTCATTAGTTCACACCCGTCCTCTCAGGTACGGGGTGAGGGTGCCAAACCTAGATAGCGCTACCAACTAATACTCCGTTACCTCTCAGGTAACAAACAAGATGGGACTTAAAGGTGATAGGATGAGTGTATTATCCAACATTCCCTATTTTACCCACAAGACGTATTCCTCTCAGGAATACCCAATTGATTTATGTAAGACCCAACTTAAATAACAGGATTAATGATACATAACATGCATTTAGTACAAAAATTTCGAGTTTACAAAAACTTTCATGATTTTAAGACCGTACATGATCATAATATTCAAGTTATAACCATACTAATTAAACATTCAAGACATTACTTCAAGTGTTTACATATTACTTAAAACAAAATTGATCAAGTGCGGAAGCTTTATTTAGTGCGGTCGGTTCTTGATAATTGCTTGATCGCCATCCGGATTAGGTCCACCATCACCTAAGGTCAAAACCACATAAAATGTTAGTTTTGATAATGTTAGAATGGCTATAACAAGCTGCATGAGTGAAAACAACAAAAATCAAATAATTTCAGAATTTGGAGGGGGCGTGGCGCTACACTGGGGGGGGGGGGGGGGGGGGCTCGCGCTACACCTATCCCCCTAAATAATTTCAGAATTTGGAGGGGACGTGGCGCTACACCTAGGGGGGTCGCGCTACACCTAGCCCCCTTTTTTTACAGCAAGTTGTTTTATTGTTGCTGCACTTTGCCCAGATACGAAAATTCCCCAATATTAACTTAGAACTTGCATAACTTTCACTACACAAGTCCATTTTACGTAATTCTTTTTCCTACACGACCGTAATTTTATTACGGACTCGTTTATCAACACAATTCACATCAAAATTCAGTTTACGAACAGTTGGCCTATGATTCGGCTCTTTGTTTATTCGACCCATTTGTTTACAAGTCCTACAACTTGTTTTTGTTATCACCCCATGTCTAAGACCGATTTACCCAATCCCGGGTTTTTCCGTCTATGACGTTTCGCTTCCCTCCCGAGGGTTGCTTACGCAATAATCGTCATGCTTGGTTCGAGGATTTAAATATGCTTTTTAACACTATTTGACAAGCACAAATTTCAACTTGTTTTGACCCGTTTGGATGCCGAATGGAGATCACCATTTCAAAACATTCCAAACTCTATTTCTAGCACATGATTTGCCCCGTTTTATTTCTCTACTGCACTTGGTCACTTCCGTGACTTAACGGGTTTCCTTGTTTGCCAAATTTCAATATATCAAGCTAAACTAACAATTAAACATAATGTAACGAAACCATAAGTCGCGTACCTTCAAAGCGCACCCTTCAAGCGTGTATCACCTCCGGCTTGTCCACTTGACGATCCGGATTTTTTACCTAAAGAGTTCCATTCGCAACTGATTTAGAACTCTTTTAAAATCAATAACGGACAATTTATTATGATAATCAAATCTGCGCTTTTTGTCCGATCTTTACGTTTTACTCCTCACTTAGGCGTTTTAACAAACACCTTGCGGGTCAGATTTTACATAATCATTATTAGGTTGTTGACATGTTATTTTTCCATCTACTTTCACTTTAATCAGACAATTTGCACAAAATTTCAACATCAATAATACTGAATTTAACACATGAATTCAGCTTTCACTAGAATAGTAATCACAATCCTAGTGTTTATCTAGTCTCTATAAACCCAATAATCACCTACAATGGTGATTATAGTCTCCACAATTAACATACCAAATTTTAACAAGAATTCATCTAGGGTTTTATCCCTAGACATCATGTTACTTCTAATTTCATCCATGCAACATATATTCAAGCTCACTTTTTTATTTTCTCAATTAACCTAAAACTGAACAAGAATCAAAACACCAAAATTTTGCATACCTTTTGATCCCTGCAGCGAGGTGATCACTAATTTGTGTTTGAAACTTGATTTAGAGCAGATTAAGGGCTTCAATTTGCGAGTTTTATGTGAAAACTAGGGTTTGAAGGAAACCCCTGGTCGCCCCTTTCTTCTGTACGATCCAAACACACACACACATGTGTGTTTGGTGTGTTAATTGTTGTTTTAAGCATTCATGTTTCAGTTTTTACCAATTCAGTCCTTCAACTTTTATCTAACTTAGAATGTAAGTGTTTTAACCTTATTGTAAGTCACTTCTAGACTCTTAACCAACTGGGTTATAATTTCCTAGTTAGTTGATTCTTGTTTAATTAATACTTTATAACAAAATATAAAGTTTTATATTTTTAGGGTGTTACAAGTCCACCCCCTTTAAAAAGGGGTTCGTCCCCGAAACCTAATTACGTACCAAATAACGTAGGGTAGAGTCGTAGCATCTCCTCTTCGGATTCCCATGTGGTATCCGAACCCTTCTTGTGTTCCCATTTAACCTTTACTTGACTGATCTCTTTGTTCCTTAATATTTTCACCTTACGATCCAAAATCGCAATGGGCTTCACCACATAGTTAAGGCTATTATCCACCTCGATGTCATCGTAGTGGATATAAGTCGTTTCGTCCGTTAGACATTTCCGAAGATGTGACACATGAAATGTGATATGAATTCCACTTAATTCCTCCGGTAGTTCAAGGTGGTATGCTACCTTTCCTACTCGTTCGACAATTGTAAACGGCCCAATAAATCTCGGGCTTAATTTTCCTCTCTTTCTAAACCGGATAACCCCCTTCCATGGGGATACCTTAAGCATGACCTTGTCGCCGATGTGAAACTCGATCGGTCTCCTCCTTTTATCCGCATACGACTTTTGTCTATCTTGAGCCGCTTTCAAGTGTGCCCGAACCACGTCAATCTTTTCATTAGTGGCTCGAACTATGTCTTTATGGGCGAGTTCACGTGGACCCACCTCACCCCAACACACTGGGGTCCGGCATTTCCTACCGTAAAGCATTTCGTATGGTGCCATCCTGATACTAGCATGGTAATTGTTATTATACGAAAACTCGACCAATGGTAGATAAACATCCCAACTACCTCCAAAGTCGATTATATATGCCCGTAGCATGTCTTCCAATGTCTGTATTGTTCTTTCGCTCTGCCCATCCGTCTGAGGATGGTATGAAGTGCTAATGAACAATTTTATTCCCGTTTGCTCTTGGAAATCTCGCCAAAATTTTGAAGTGAATCTGGTATCCCTATCGGACACGATGGATACCGGTACTCCGTGGCGTGCCACTATCTCATTAGTGTAAACCTCTGACATCTTTTCTGGCGTATAAGTCTCACGTATCGGAATAAAGTGAGCACTCTTTGTCAGTCTATCAACAACTACCCATATTGCATCAAATCCGCGGTTCGTCCTTGGTAGTTTGGTTAACAGGTCCATTGTAATATGTTCCCATTTCCAAACCGGAATTTCCAATGGTTGGAGCTTACTGTATGGTTTTTGGTGTTCTGCCTTGACTTGCAGACATGTCAGGCATTTCTCCACGTATTTCACTACATCTCTTTTCATTCCGGGCCACCAATAGTTTTGTTTCAAGTCGTTATACATCTTGGTCGCTCCCGGATGGATGGAATAACGGGATTTGTGAGCTTCATCGAGTAGAAGCTTTTTAACTCCACATGTGTTAGGAACCCAAATGCTATTGAAACGTGTTTTCAAACCGTGATTGCCTTCTTCAAGATCCTTGAATTGGCCAACAATTCTTTCCTTTTTCCAGTTTTCCACCTTCACTGCTTCAACTTGTGCTTCTCGGATTCGATCTAGTAAGCCTGAGGTCACAGTAAGCTGCATTGATAGTACTCGTATCGAGGCGTATTCTGCCTTTCGGCTCAACGCATATGCCACTACATTAGCTTTCCCGGGGTGATAGTGTATTTCACAACCGTAGTCCTTGACCGTTTCCAACCATCGCCTCTGCCTCATGTTTAATTCCTTCTGATCGAAGAAATATTTCAAACTTTTATGGTCGGTGAAGATGGTACATTTTACCCCATACAAGTAACGTCTCCAAATTTTTAAGGCAAATACCACTGCTGCCAACTCCAAGTCATGAGTCGGGTATTTCTTTTCATGGATCTTCATTTGCCTCGAGGCATAGGCTATGACCTTGCCTCATTGCATTAAAACACATCCGAGCCCCGAATGCGACGCATCCGAGCAAACCACCATGTCGTCAACTCCTTCCGGTAACGTTAACACCGGAGCGTGAGTTAACTTTTCTTTGAGCGTTTGGAAGGCTTTCTCTTGTTTGATGCCCCATAAAAATCTTTCCTCCTTGCGAGTCAATTTGGTCAACGGTAAGGCAATTTTGGAGAAATCTTGTATGAATCTCCGATAATATCCCGCGAGCCCTAAAAAGCTTTGGATTTCTGAGGGATTCCTTGGAGTGTTCCGTTTTGAAACGGCTTCTACTTTTGACAGATCCACTAGTACCCCGTCGGCACTAATGATATGCCCGAGAAACTGCACCTCTCGTAACCAGAATGCGCACTTTGAGAATTTTGCGTACAGCTTTTCTCGTCTGAGTGTCTCTAATACTTCTTGCAAATGGTAAACATGCTCCGCCTCATTCTTCGAATACACTAAAATTTCATCGATAAATACGATTACCGACTTATCCAGCATAGGTTTGCAAACCCGGTTCATGAGGTCCATGAAAGCCGCGGGTGCATTAGTCAACCCAAAGGGCATTACGAGGAGCTCATAATGCCCATACCGCGTACGAAAGGCCGTCTTCGGTACGTCTTCCCCCTTGACCTACAACTGGTGATAACCCGACCTGAGATCAATCTTTGAGAACCAACTCGCTCCTTGTAGCTGGTCAAATAAGTCATCAATTCTTGGAAGTGGGTATCGATTTTTCACCGTGAGTTTGTTTAACTATCGGTAGTCGATACACATGCGCATACTGCTGTCCTTCTTTTTCACGAATAGTACTGGTGTGCCCCACGGGGATACACTCGGTCGGATAAACCATTTGTCGAACAATTCTTGGATCTGAGACATCAATTCTTGTAGCTCCGACGGTGCGAGCCGATACAGCGCCTTAGCCACAGGTTTTGCGCCCGGAATCAATTCGATTCCGAACTCTACCTCCCGTTCTGGTGGTATTCCTGGTAAATCTTCCGGGAACACATCTTCGTAATCATGTACCACCGGTACGTCTCCGATTTTTGGGGATTCTTTCTCCGACTCACTTGCATATAATATATAGTCCTTGCATCCATGTTTCATAAGTCTGTAAGCTTCTAGCATTGTACATACCACAGGGTTACCTCCCTTTTCTCCGTATATGGTAACGTGCTTTCCGCTAGGAGACGTCAGTTTTATCTCCTTTCGGAAACATGCCACCTTTGTGTGGTATCGGGACAACCAATCCATACCCACGGTCACTTGAAATTCTCCCATCGACATCGGGATCAAGTCTATTGTGTATTCTTCGTTGTCAATACTTAATTTGCAATTTTCACATACATCATAAACAATAAAACTCTTGTTATTACCTATCTCTACTTCTAAAGGCATAGGTAATTTTGTTAGAACAAATGAAGGATGTCGAATAAACCCATATGAAATAAAGGATTTATTCGCACCCGTATCAAATAATACACGTGCAGGAATCGAGTTTACAACAAATATACCTAAAACCACTTCGGGTTTAACTTTTGCTTCTACGGCAGTGAAGTGGAAAGATCTAGCCTTTTCCTTCGGGGCTTCACCTTTCGTGTCTTGCCCGTCTTTCTTTCCCACTTGCTCCGGGCATTCCGACTTCTGTGACATGGTGGATAGCAATTGTAGCAAACCGTCACTTTTTCCGGGCATGATGAAGCCATATGCCCTGTTTTTCGACATATGAGGAAAGGTTTATCCTTGAAGCGACACTCACCCTTATGACCCTTTCCACAGATTTTGCAATTTGGCGACCCACCTTTTGCATCTGATTTATTCCCCATTTTGTTCGTTCGCGCTTTCTTAGTAGGGCTTGGATTAACATCATGTGCCCTTCGTTCGCCCCGTTCAACCTGCTTTTTCAACTCAATCTCCCGTTCCCGAGCAACATTTATGATCTCGGTAAGGGTCTCGTATTTTGAAGGAGTCATAAACTCCCTATACTCGGCGCTCAACATATTGTAGTAATAATATATCTTCTGTTCTTCATTTGTCACCAATTCGTCACAAAACTTCATCTTATCCATAAACATTCCCGAGATTTTGTTTATGGACTCACCCTTGTGCCTAAGTTGCATGAACTCTTCTTTAATTCGATTAATAACCGCCTTGGGACTGTGATGTTTAAGAAACGGCGTCTTAAATTCATCCCATGTCATGGCCTTAGCCGCTTCGCTTCCAATTTCTTTCTTTTTGTTATCCAACCAGTCTTTCGCTTGACCCCTTAATTGACCCGTACCATAGGCTACGTAGTCATCTACATCACAATGGGTCATCTCAAATACCCCCCTCGATATCGCTTAGCCATCATTGGCATACTATTGGGTCTACCTCCCCATTATAGACTAGCGGTTCGCACGCCATGAACTCTTTCTATGAACAAGGCTTTCGTCCTCCAGAATTTTCCTTTTCTAGATTGGCACTATCTTCCAATTTCTTGATTCTCTCGTCCACTACCGATAGAACCGTGTTTTGAATCTTATCGATAAAACCAGACAAACTATTTTCGATTGCCTTTCCAACCTCCTCAGCAATCACTTCTCTCATTTGCTCGGTGACTCTCGGCACCGCATCATCATTACCTTTATCCGCCATCTTTAATACTGAAATGTTTACATTAACCGTTAAACATTTCATTCATAACATATGATTTACTTGTTTTGGTTTAATCAAGTTCATAACTTGATTCAACCATTCTTGTTTAATGCACTTCCCATGTTTGAGTGAGTTTACACACTCTTTTCGTGCATGTCAGTTCATGTTTCATTTCTATATTCTCTAAATCTACTTAAAACAATTAACTCTTACCGAATGCTTGATCAAGCTTGAACTGAACACACTTATTGATAACCTGGCGCTCTGATTACCAACTTGTAAGACCCAACTTAAAATAACAGGATTAATGATACATAACATGCATTTAGTACAAAAATTTTGAGTTTACAAAAATTTTCATGATTTTAAGACCATACATGATCATAATATTCAAGTTATAACCCTACTAATTAAACATTCAAGACATGACTTCAAGTGTTTACATATTACTTAAAACAAAATAGATCAAGTGCGGAAGCTTTATTTAGTGCGTTCGGTTTTTGATAATTGCTTGATCGCCATCCGGATTAGGTCCACCATCACCTAAGGTCAAAACCACATAAAATGTTAGTTTTGATAATGTTAGAATGGCTATAACAAGCTTCATGAGTGTAAACAACAAAAATTAAATAATTTCAGAATTTGGAGGGGGCGTGGCGCTACACTGGAGGGGGGTCGCGCTACACCTAGCCCCCTAAATAATTTCAGAATTTGTTAAAATCAATAACGGACAATTTATTATGATAATCAAATATGCGCTTTTTGTCCGATCTTTACGTTTTACTCCTCACTTAGGCGTTTTAATAAACACCTTGCGGTTCAGATTTTACATAATCATTATTAGGTTGTTGACACGTTATTTTTCCATCTACTTTCACTTTAATCAGACAATTTGCACAAAAATTCAACATCAATAATACTGAATTTAACACATGAATTCAGCTTTCACTAGAATAGTACTCACAATCCTAGTGTTTATCTAGTCTCTATAAACCCAATAATCACCTACAATGGTGATTATAATCTCCACAATTAACATACCAAATTTTAACAAGAATTCATCTAGGGTTTTATCCCTAGACATCATGTTACTTCTAATTTCATCCATGCAACATATATTCAAGCTCAATTTTTGATTTTCTCAATTAACCTAAAACTGAACAAGAATCAAAACACCAAAATTTTGCATATATTTTGATCCCTGTAGCGAGGTGATCACAAATTCGTGTTTAAAACTTGATTTAGAGCAGATTAAGGGCTTTAATTTGTGAGTTTTATGTGAAAACTAGGGTTTGGAGGAAACCCCTGGTCGCCCCTTTCTTCTGTACGATCCAAACACACACACAAATGTGTGTGTTTGGTGTGTTAATTGTTGTTTTAAGCATTCATGTTTCAGTTTTTACCAATTTAGTCCTTCAACTTTTATCTAACTTAGAATGTAAGTGTTTTAACCTTATTGTAAGTCAGTTCTAGACTCTTAACTAACTGGGTTATAATTTCCTAGTTAGATGATTCTTGTTTAATTAATAGATTATAATAAAATATAAAGTTTTATATTTTTTGGGGTGTTACAATTTTCCCAAAAACCTATCCCCCTCAGGGATACACAATAATTGTGCCAACCACCGGGACGCATGCTCAAGAGAAATGAACTCACATTTTGTAACACCTCGTAAAATCATACCCAATAAAATAAAGACACGTGTCATGCAAGGTAAACGTGTCAGGAATCCGGATCGAGTTAAAGGATGTACGGTAGGATTTAAAAAGGGTCGACATGTTAAGATATACCTCTAAGCGACCTAAATTATAAATCCCAAACCTTAAAATAATAAACATTTGATTTAATTATCTTTCAAATCCGGTTACCCTTGGTAATAATTAATTAAAACCTATATGATAGTGATTCTATGAAGGTTCACGACAAAAATCTCAAATATTGAGTCTTTTGAATTCATGTGCTTAGCAACACATGCAAAGACATGCAAAGTCTGTCCCTATGGTCCCCTCCTGCTAACAATGACTGAAGATTCGAGTTTTAAAGGAATGCATGGTCAAGCCTAAAAGTTTGCAAAGTTTTTGCCTTATGATGAAGGCTTACGGACCACAAAGGTGAACCCTTACGGTCCGTAAGATGGCGGAGCTGGGCATCAGAAATTGAAAAGCGGGTACGGACCGCTAAGCCAAGGGCTTACGGTCCGCAAGATTGTAACTGGGCATTTTTTATCAAGGTCGGTTACGGACCGCAAGACCAAGAGATTACGGTCCGCAAGAGGTGCTTACGGACCGCAAGGCTTCTTGCTTACGGTCCGTAAAACTGTCGCTGGTAGCAGATTTTGGACATCTTCCTGTTCAGCCTGTTACACCGCCTCATTAGCATGGTATTTGAATACAGGAGTGTGGCCAACAGATTTTCATGCATAGGGACACATGGGGATCATCAGGGAGCACTTGTAGACTATGTTGGCATGATCTTGGACACTTAGGATCACTATATAAGGAGCTTGAAGTTGCAACATTTGGCTTGCTCATTTCATTCTCACTCAAGACTCATTTCTGGAACTCCTCTGATCAGAAACAAGCTTTCTTAAGTTCCCTAGTCGTGCTTAGGACTCTTGTAAGTGTCCTTAATCATCCTTAATTCAGTTTAGCTTAGTTAATTAGCTTAAAGTCAAACCGTCGTAATTAAGGTTTGACTTCGAGATTAATCAATATTTGTTCAGTCAAATCTCGAATTAAAAATACCTATAAGTAGGTAATTATGTGGGTAATAAACCCTCAAAAGGGTACTCTCTGATTCCCAATCTAACTAGGTCAATTGTCGGGTCAAAGTTGATCTTAAAAGTCAACAGAAAGCTTATTTTCAAATTAATGCATAATTAGCAATGTAGAAGCTATGCAACCTGTTTTATCATTAATATAACTTGGTAATTAATGTAAGAACATGTCTAAACATGTTCAACCCGACAATTTTCAGTTTAGGCTCGGTTCGGAACCGAAAGTCGCATAATTTGACTTTTGCTTTGACTTTCGATTCTGACCCATTACAACATGTTTTAGAAAGGCCTTAGAGCCTTATTTGGACCGGGTTTCATGTTAGTATAACCCTCTGTGATTATACACCTTGTTTCAATAGTTATCCGATTCATATGCATGTTCCCGTTAATTGCTTATATGTTGACTATTGTGCCCATATGACTTTAAAACGTGATTTTGAAAATATAAAAGAGTGGAAACCTTAGTTACTGATTTATAAACTTGCACCTAAAATTTGACATCAGTTTGAGGTCTAGATTAAGAGTTATGCTCAATAGCGTAATTAGAAAGCTTTTATTAATTAAACGACGTAATTAGCATATAGTCTAGTTTAACCCACTTTTTGATATCAAAATTTTTACCCACTGATGTAATATAATATTTTGGGATTTTTAAAGATTTTTAATAAATTTTAGGCTGAGCATAACATAGGGTTGTAGCTTTAATTCGGTTATTGCTGGTTTTGCCCTTTTGGGCTATAAAATGAGTTTTACAAATCTTTTTGACCCCAAACCTTTTTGCTACTGATTTTATATGATAAATAAATTATTTTAAACCTTCTGGAATAATAAAAAAATATTAGCTTTCTATATAGAGCCCGGAAATGACTCCAAATCGTTTTTTAAGCATTTTAACGCATAGTAAGTATACAAACTATTTTAAACACATAAGTTTTGATACCTACTGATATTTTAAGTATATTTTTATACTTTAACAGTAAGCTAAAGTTTTAAACTCAGATTTCCAGATTTGACCTTAAAAGGCTATGTGAAATTACCAAAATGCTCCTACGGTGCATAGTTTGGTTATGATAGATAAGTTTCACGTATATTTAGTACCCTACTGTTGGGATTTATAAAAATGAGTATTTTTACTGATTAAATCAGACCTGTAACCCAGATTATTATTTAAACTCTTTTATAACCTTTTTAAATGACCAAAATACCCCTACGGGGCATAGTTTGAGTTTAAATCCATTTCGAGAATGATAGAAGATATCTTACTGATTTCATAACATATTTAAGGCATATTGACTTAGGAAACTTGCATAACACTCATTTGGTTACTCGTTACGCACTTTTCGCGTTTGGATCGGCTTATATGACTAGTTTGCATATATTAGCCGACACGGGTCAAACCATATCATTTTTGTCTCAAAATCCAGAATGTGTTCAGTTTACCCATATTAAACAAGTGTCCAAGCTTGTCGGGTCAAAACCACATTCTAAACCGGTCTTCACTTTATCATGCGTTTGAACCGTGTCTTCCTTTTGAAAACTAACCGGTCTAAGTCTAGGCTTACTTGAAGACCCGTTAGGATTCTAATAGGTTATTAATACCATCGTTCCAGATTAGGAGCCCAACAAAAGCTACGTGCACTTGCTGTATTTTATTTATACTTTGCTCAGGTAAATACTCTTAACTTATTTTCCCTATACGGGTTGGGATACGGTATTATAATAATACCGCTTGGTCGGGTATTTAGTCATTTAAATCGGATTGTGATTAATGTATTTACATAACTCGTTTTATTCTGTATTATTTGGTGTATGGCCTTTGGGGGTTAAATGACCATGTCCCGGATATCCCTGGCATCATTCAAAGAAATGGCCACGACCTAAGCATGGGGTATAGGCGTACACCTGACAGTTGCATATGTAAAAACTGGTAGCCCACTTAAAGGAATCAACCTTGTGGGTATTATACCTGTGGCGTGTCAGTTAATCTAGACCGGCTCTACAAACCGGCACTAATGGACGACAAATAAGTAAAACTGTATACAATATTATTTTTAAATAATTGTCCCAAGTTATAAAAGATATTTTTGCCTAAGTGCATTCAAATAAATTTTCAAATTCTTTTCAAAATGAGTCAGTTAAGTTGTATTTACCAGTGTAAACTGGCGTATTTTCAAAAAGGCTAAGTGCAGGTACTATACGTAATAGGTTGGCTACTGCAGGTATCAATAATCAAGTCTCGCAAGCTCTAGATGTCGAAGTCTGCTGAACAGTTTTCCTTTTTAATTGATCCACCTGTGGATCTGTTTCAACTATTTTGTGATATTTAATATTACAATTTTATTCGGTTGAAATAAATCTATCTTTTGCTTCCGCTGTGCTTTTATATATTGTGTTGTTTGACTATGATGATATCAACTACGTCACGATACTCCCCACCGGGCCCACCGGTAATACGTGGAAATATCGGGGTGTGACAAGTTGGTATCAGAGCCAACACTGAGTGAATTAAACACTAGCCTTTTGTGTTTAATCTCAATTACACAGTTTCACATTCCTCAAATTTTCAAGTCTAGACAAAGAACATAGGACAGATCCTGATTTTTATTTTTGTCTTTTAAATTTTTCTTTGTTGTTATCTTTGTTTATGTTGACAGGTTTAATTATGCCACCAAGATTCTTTAGGGGAAAAGGAAAGGGACCAGTAGCAGGCCACGACCATGAGGTCGGGCCATCTCAAAGGCGAACCCCACCCATCACCATGAGTACAAGTCCCCAGGGAGGGAGACTGGAGGACACATCTGCACCCAGCGAGACGGACCGTCTCGTTAAGCTCGTCATCGTCTTACCTTCACTCTTTTGGACCCCATTCAGAAAATGAGCCCGAAAACCCACAGCCTTCATTTATCCCTCTCCAGGGGTCTAACTCTCGTCACTCCTTTGATAACCCGTCACATATCTTCCATAGCCGGTTCAACCCGGCAAACTACCTCGAGGAACCAGTGGGTGTTAACCCATTAGGACCTGAAGATCACTTTTCTGGAGATCACGCTTTGAATATGAATGAGGATACCGACCCTACCGAACCACCGACCGGTACCCCCACACATCCCATCGAAATTTCTGATGGGTCATCTTTTCATGGATCACCCTACCGTGGTCCTGAAAGCTACCAAGCGAGATTCAACCAGTATGAATGGTATTTTACACCCTCTTACCATTCATCACCTCACCAGCAGCAGCAGCAACAGGATCCTTCCGGGGATTCACGTTTCGTGGCAGTTACCCCGCCACCACCACCACCTCAGCAACAACCTCCTGATCCACCGAGGAGAAAGAGATCGTATGCACGGATGTCCGTGCGAGGAGGAGTGGGTATTAGCACCCCTCAACCATCGAGTGGCAGCCACTACCCGCCACTCCAAGAAGACCAGCAGATGGGGGGACCTTCAAACCCTGTCCCGGAAGTGAACTCTGCACCTGTCGTGCCACCACCATTGGGCTTTGACAACCCAATTCCTGCATACGCTGGCTCAGCAGCGTATAATCCCTTTGAGTAGCCGGCTCACACCAGCTTCAATTATGCTGAGGTCGACCCATACTTGGCAGCATGGAACTACAATGCTCTTAACCCCGAGGGGCCTTACGGAGCTCCCTGGGGAGTTGGATACCTAGCTTATGGATACCAACAACAACCGCCACTTCGACCTCCACATCAGCCGCAGCCGCAGATACCTCGGTTTTCCCCGCTAGAACGGGAGGAAATTCTCCAAAGGTTGGATCAGGTTGAGCGGGAAGTTCACATAGATCGCAGGGAACGACAAGGCTTCTTTAAGGGATTGACAAATTTAATAAAAGGGAAGAGCAAGAAGGACCATTTAATCCTTTAAATTGTTGGTTGTATTTTCTTTATTTTCAATCCAGCCCCTTCGTGGGCATGCCTTTTTGTTTAACCCCTGCGAGGGTATGTCTTTTTGTATTCTGCCCCTGCGTGGGCATGTCTTTCTGTCACGGCCCCCGGCCCGGTTTGACGTAGTTCAGGAGCCGCGGGACAGAAAATCCCGTGGTATTATTTAATTGAGTTGACAGCGGAAGATTTTAACAGGATCTTTTTAAAACTGAAAATGCCTGATTATTTTATTTCATAATTCGGGATGAAACCCTGATAATTTACAATCAGGTGATTTCACTGGGAAATCTTTATTTCATAAAACATGTTTCTTCATTTACATTGAGCCACTTCCTTAAGCTTATAGTGCTTCACGACACTTTTCCTTGATCACAACAGATCACCTGAAACATGTTTGAAAAAGGTTTTGTCAGCAGGGAAATACTGGTGAATCATTCTTTTTACTAAAATGGCACATTGTTATAATTTATAGTATTAAGAGAAATTACAATGTTTCCATATATCAACCAACTACCCACGGTATTTGTCACTCGACCATCCATTGGTAACCTCATTGTCCAATGGTGTCTGTGACTATGGTCATATCACCCCTTGGCTAACTCGTTGTCCAATGGTGAAGGTTATCAAGTATTGTATACAAACCCCACATACCGGCTGTAATTTGGAGATTACAAAGACTTAATCCTTGTAATTATAACTTTGAAAACATTTAAGAATTTATAAAGTACTTTGATAAAAAGAGAATGACTCACTTTGCAGATTTAACACGAGCAGAGTCTAGTCTATTGATTAGCCTTGTTAACCTAATTTAAATAACAATGCACACAAAATTAGGTTTGTAACTAATACAGCATTTACGATAACTCACGAGATTAAACCCTCACAACGAATGACAAAGTGTGATACTTAAACATCCATCGAACTCACGACGAATGACAAAGCATAACCCTAATTTGGGCAGCACTTAAACATCCATTGGATAGTTTTAATCGATCGGACATTGAATCGTAGCAGCGATCGAGTTATTACCCTGTTATAGCAGCAGCGTTTCGTGTCTGTGTGTGTTTTTATAGTAAACCGTGTGTAACTCAGTGTACGTTTTGAGTTTGAACACCGAACGAACGCAGAATTGCAATTGCCAACCCCCTCTATTTATACCTGAAATTGGGCTCCCTCGCGTGGCGCGAGGCCCTGTCGCGTTGCGCGAGGGACTCCCTACTACCATAGGGTAGCTTCGTGTACGGGTAGCTTAGCTGAGTTGGTCTTGCATTCAATTTCAATTTACACATAAAACTGTCAAGATGATATCAACTAGGGTTTACCCCCCCCCCCCCTGAGTTTTAGGGGCCCTGATCCTGATTCCGATTGTTCTGAAGATTTTAGGGTTTTTGCAGAATTACTTGGGGATCTTAATTAGGGTTTCCTATTGAACCAAGTAAAATAATAATTAGGATTTTGATGAGAGTTGTTACATCCTCCCCACCTTAATAAAAATCTCGTCCTCAAGATTTACTGGAACAAGTGAGGATATTTCCGTTTCATATCCGATTCCAGCTCCCAAGTGTATTCAGATTCTTTCTTCGAATCCCACTTAACTTTGACCAGTACTAGCCGCTTGTGCTTGAGAAACTTGATCTTTCTATCTTCTATTTGCAATGGCTTCTCAACAAACTTTAACTTTTCATTTACCTCTATATCTTGAAGAGGTACTACCAGGGACTCATCAGATAAACATTTCTTGAGGTTGGATACATGAAACGCATCATGTACTCCAGCTAACTCCTCTGGTAGTTGTAAACGATAAGCAACTGGCCCTATACGTTGGATCACTGGAAAAGGTCCTACGTACCTTGGACTTAGCTTTCCTTTAACAACTCCTTTCCAAGGCGAAACTTTTAAAAGTACTTTTTCTCCCACTTGAAATTCCAACGGCTTCCTTCTATTGTCTGCATAACTCTTTTGGCGATCTCGAGCCATCTTTAACCTTTCCTTGATTTGAGTGATCTTATCAGTGGTTTCTTGGTTGCATAACTCTTCTGGCGATGCTTGCATGATAACTATTGTTATAGGAGAATTCAATTAAAGGTAAGTGGTCGTCCCAATTTCCACCAAAATCTATCACACATGCTCGGAGCATATCTTCTAGAGTTTGTATCGTCCTTTCACTTTGCCCATCTATTTGTGGATGATATGCAGTACTCAGATTTAGTCGAGTTCCCATTGCTTCCTGGAAACTAGTCCAAAAATGGGAAGTAAAACGACTATCTCTATCCGATACAATGGAGAGTGGAACTCCATGTAAGGATACTACTTCGTCTACATACAATTTGGCTAACCTTTCCATACTGAAGGTTTCTTTCATGGGTAGAAAATGAGCTGACTTGGTTAATCGATCCATGATTACCCAAATCGCATTATTACCTTTTCTGGTTTTGGGTAACTTAGTAACAAAGTCCATTGTTATGAGTTCCCATTTCCATACAGGCATTTCTAGTTGTTGTAACATACCTGAAGGTTTCTGGTGATCTGCCTTAACTTGTGAACAAGTAAGACACTTAGAAACATATCTAGCTATGTCCTTTTTCATTCCTATCCACTAGAAATTATTTCTTAAATCTTGGTACATTTTATTGTTACCAGGATGCATGGTATACCTAGATTTATAAGCTTCTTCTAAAATCTTATTTCTTAAATCTCCTTGCTTAGGTACCCAAATTCTCCTTTCATGAAATCTCTAAATTCCATCACCTCCTTGCTTTAATTCTTTTATTCGTCCTTTCATTCCTTCAGCATCGTCGTTGATAGCTGTTCTTTGAACATTCTTTAGTTGTTCCATTAAATCTAACTGTAGATTTAATCTAAGAGCACGAACTCGTCGTTGTTTCTCATGATACTTACGACTTAAGGCATCTGCAACTACATTTGCCTTTCCTTCGTGATACTGAATATCACAGTCGTAGTCACTTAGGATTTCCATCGATCTCCTTTGTCTCATGTTTAACTCTTTTTGCCCAAATATGTACCTTAAACTTTTATGATCCGTATAGACAGTAAACTTATTTCCATACAGATAATGTCTCCAAATTTTAAGGGCAAAAATTATGGCTCCTAACTCTAAGTCGTGAGTCGTTTAATTTTCCTCATGATTTTTCAATTGCCTTGAAGCATACGCAATTACCTTTTTGCGTTGCATTAGCACACATTAATCCAAGCTTAGAAGCATCACAATATACTTCAAAATCTTTAGTTCCTTCTGGCAAAGCTAAAATTGGGGCTTTGGTTAACTTTTGCTTTAAAATCCTAAAAGCTTCTTCTTGTTTAGGTCCCCATTCAAACTTAACTGCTTTACAGGTTAGTTTAGTTAAGGGTACAACTATCTTGGAAAAATCCTTAATAAATCGTCTATAATATCCGGCTAACCCTAGAAAACTTCTAATTTCCATAGCTGATTGTGGGACCTTCCATTTGGTGATTGCTTCTATTTTATTAGGATCTATGTGAATACCCTCGTGATTCACCATATGTCCTAAGAATTGCACTTCTTGTAGCCAAAATTCACACTTTGAGAATTTGGCGTAAAGCTTCTCCCTTCTTAACAAAGTTAAGAGTGCATGCAAGTGCTGACAATGTTCTTCCTGACTTTTGGAATAAATAAGTATATCGTCGATGAAGACAATTACAAATTTATCCAAGTACGGTTTACAGATTCTATTCATCATATCCATGAATGCTGCAGACACATTCGTTAATCCGAAAGGCATAACTGTAAACTCGTAATGACCATACCTAGTCCTAAAAGCAGTTTTAGGTATGTCTTCTTCTTGTACCTTTAATTGATGATATCCGGAACGTAAATCTATCTTAGAAAAATATCTAGCTCCTTGAAGTTGATCGAATAGATCATCAATCCTAAGTAATGGGTATCGATTCTTAATTGTAACCTTATTTAATTCCCTATAATCAATACACATTCGCATCGAACCGTCCTTTTTCTTTACAAACAACACTGGTGCTCCCCAAGGGGATGAACTAGGTTATATAAATCCTTTACTTAGTAATTCATCTAATTGCTTTTTCAGTTCTAACATTTCGGTGGGTGCTAACCGATAAGGTGCCTTGGCTATCGGTGTAGTTCCAGGAATTAGATGAATTCTAAATTCTACTTCCCTGTCAGGTGGTAATCCCGGGAGTTCTTCCGGAAATACATCTGGGTATTCTGAGACTACAGGAATTTCCTTAAGTTCTTTATCCTTAGTACTAATGATTACTGAAATCATATATACTATTCCTTGCTTTCGTTCATAACTAGCAACTTTCATTACTGAAATGAACTTCATGGGTTTAGGTGGCTTATCTCCTGTAATCATAAGTACTTCTCCGGTGGGTGCACGAATTTCTATGGAATTCTTATCACAAAGGATTCGAGCATGGTTGGCTATTAACCAATCCATTCCTAACACAACATCGAATTCGACTAATTTCATAGGTAACAGGTTTGCAGAGAATTTATGACCTGAAAGTTC
Organism: Helianthus tuberosus; assembly: GCA_030545235.1. Taxonomy (NCBI): domain Eukaryota; kingdom Viridiplantae; phylum Streptophyta; class Magnoliopsida; order Asterales; family Asteraceae; genus Helianthus; species Helianthus tuberosus. Next base: position 91,074,382 of record CM060438.1, on the reverse strand, counting down.
TATATTTTCTTTTTGCAAAACCTTATCTATGCTAACTGAATTCCCATCTGCCGTTTCGACTGTAAAAATTTGCCTAAGGTTGGTCAAAGGTAAATTAAGAGCTTGACAGAATGAAGTATTAATAAAACTTTGGTTTGCACCAGATTCAAATAATACTTTTGCATACACGTTGTGAACTAAGAACGTACCAGCTATCACATCTGGAATGAGTTCTGCTTCTTGAGTGGTCAGCTGGAATGCTCTGACATTCTTTTAAGTAGCTCCGTCGACCGTCTTGGCTTTGTTGTCTGCTGGTTTGACCAATTTAGGACATTCTGTTTTGAAATGTCCTGCTTCGCCACAGTTAAAGCAGATTCTTGTTTTCTTTCTGCAGTCTTCTTCACGATGTCCTACCATTTTGCAAAAGTTGCAGGTTATATTACATCTTCCATAATGTTTCTTTCTGCAATTCTTGCAGAACGGCGGAATTGAGGATTGCCCTGTTCCTCTTTTCTTGAAGTTGATGCTATTACCCATACGAACTCCTTGGGTAATTTTCTGAGCCAGTTCCTTTTTCCTATGTTTATCTCTTGTGCGTACCAGCTCGTCAGTTAGGGTGTTAGCTAATTCTACCGCATCGTCAATAGTGCGAGGTCTCGCAGCTTTAACGATATTACGGATTTCATTAATCAATCCCCAAATATATCGAGAAATGAGTACCGGTTCTGGCGAAGCCAGTGTTGGTACCACTCTAGCATATTCAAAGAATGTCGAAGTATATCCTCGACAGTCTACACCCATCATCCGATGGTTCAGAAACTTATTCGCCATTTGTTACTTTTCATACTCGGGACAGAATTTTCTTTCTATTAACTACTTAAATTCCTCCCAACTCATGGCATAGGCCATATTTCTTCCTTTGGCTTGAAGTACTGTATTCCACCATTCTAGCGCCCCTTCTTTGAAAAGATTCGACGCGTACATGACTTTGTCGTTTTCAGCACATTTACTTATTATAATTACTGCCTCAGTTTTCTCTAACCAACGCAGTGCCGCAGTTGCTCCCTCGTTTCCTGTAAACTCAACTGGTTTACAGGCAAGAAATTCTTTGTAAGTGCAACCAGGTGTTGCAGCTTTCATTTTCTTAGGGAGCGGGCCTGCCGTAGATCGTTATTGTTATTAGTATGATTACCGCCTCCGTTTACGCTATTACTTAAGTTATCTTCTGAAGTACGTTTGCTAGGAAGGATTTGTTGAGGTTCAACTTGATTTCAAGCAGCAGCAAGTATTGCTGGAATAGCATTGGCTATCCCTTGAGTAACTATATTTTCTATATCTTGCTTAGTCATAAATTGCTCTTCCTGGTGATGCTCAGACTGGTTAACCTCGTTAACTGGTTCATTATTAGCGTTTTCCATCTGATAATTTATATACATAATTTATTAGTATAGAATAAATAACAATTATATACAAAACAATCATCCATATTTCACAACAAATATATATATATCCAAAATTATCGATTTCTCGATTCCCTTTTTATATATATATTATGCCTCCGTACACACTGATTATTTTACACAAGTTTTATTTTGCTTATTTTACACGTTTTATTTTGATTATTATATTATTATACAATCATAACTTGACAACCACATTATCCCTAATCCACTGGCATTTCAAAAGCGATGTTCCCTCTCATTGTATTTCCAGGAGATTTGTCCTCCTATTTCCCGGATCCTATTCCCAACATCCATCAGCTCTTCGCCAAAATGGCGGAGTTCAGCCATATTCTCATTACTCATCGGTGGATTTGGTATAGGTTCTGGGTCAAATTGAGGGAAAAACGTATAAGGGTTATTAAGTAGGTTTTGAAACTACCAATCATTAGTCCACCACTCGTCCATTCCTAAAGGTTGGGTATGGATTAAAGGTTCTGGGATGACTGGTTCCAAATTTGTTGGAAGTTGAGTTTCGGAAGGATAAGGGTAAAGGTTGGTATTAATAGGTCTAACGATATCACAGCTCACCAATATCTGATCCAACTCTTCTTGTAATGGCAACTCCTCAACTTGCCTCGAACTTTCCCCAATTTCCCTTTCTACTTGCCTAGTATTTTCCTCAACCTCGATCCCTTTTCCTTTATCCATGGGATTTTCTATTTTGGGAACTCTCCTAGTTGCTGGTTTCCTCCTACGTACACGTCTCAAGCCTACAAGTCTTCTCCTTTTCTTAGGTTTTGGTTTCTCTAGAGGTGGAGCACAAAATTCCATATGTTGTTCCATATCAGCAAAGTAACCAGTAAAATATTTGGAAACTTCTATGTTTACAGGGTAGAGGTTGAGATTCTCTAGGGCTCCAGATAACTCATTTATGCTGTTTAGCATATATGCAAAATACTAAGTGAAAATTTTATAACAAAATTTTCACAGACAATTTTCAAGTTTTATTGCATACCGTGTGGCTAATTTAATATAAAAGACAATTGACAAGTAAAACACACTAGGGTTTATTGTAATTTATTTTTTACTGGGTAAAGTTTCTGGCTTGTAGGTGATAAGGGTGCTAATACTGGGTCAGAGTATTTTAAAGATTTGCATTTACTGCTACAGTTGCTAACATATAGAGATCTGCCCATTTTTCATCTAACTTGTCTTCCCATGGTGGGTTACTACCGAGTTTCTGAATTCCTTGATTAACTTTCATTTCTTTTGATTGAGATTTCTTTATTTTCTCTTGACTTTTCCTAATAATCAAACTTCTTTTATTAGGAGAAAGTGGTTCCTCATAATGGGCTTTACGAACAAATATTCCCTCCTCAGTATCTACTGAGTATCTTGAGGATTTTGATTGGGATGAACTTCCCTTCTCTTTTTGCGAACTATCTAATTTAAGATAGATATTCGAAAGCTTTTGCTTACCCATACTGTAACTAAAAAATAGTCAGTTAATAAAACACATAATCATAAAATGGCAATCAGGAAAATTAAGTATTTCTAAATACTTAATTAGCTTAACTCAGTGGCTCTGATACCACCTTTTTCTGTCACGGCCCCCGGCCCGGTTTGACCCAGTTCAGGAGCCGTGGGACAGAAAATCCCGTGGTATTATTTAATTGAGTTAACAGCGGAAGATTTTAATAGGATCTTTTTAAAACTGAAAATGCCTGATTATTTTATTTCATAATTCGGGATGAAACCCTGATAATTTACAATCAGGTGATTTCACTGGGAAATCTTTATTTCATAAAACATGTTTCTTTATTTACATTGAGCCACTTCCTTAAGCTTATAGTGCTTCACGGCACTTTTCCTTGATCACAACAGATCACCTGAAACATGTTTGAAAAAGGTTTTGTCAGCAGGGAAATACTGGTGAATCATTCTTTTTACTAAAACGACACATTGTTATAATTTACAGTATTAAGAGCAATTACAATGTTTCCATATATCAACCAACTACCCACGGTATTTGTCACTCGACCATCCATTGGTAACCTCATTGTCCAATGGTGTCTGTGACTATGGTCACATCACCCCTTGGCTAACTCGTTGTCCAATGGTGAAGGTTATCAAGTATTGTATACAAACCCCACATACCGGCTGTAATTTGGAGATTACAAAGACTTAATCCCTGTAATTATAACTTTGAAAACATTTAAGAATTTATAAAGTACTTTGATAAAAAGAGAATGACTCACTTTGCAGATTTAACACGAGCAGAGTCTAGTCTATTGATTAGCCTTGTTAACCTAATTTAAATAACAATGCACACAAAACTAGGTTAGTAACTAATACAGCATTTACGATAACTCACGAGATTAAACCCTCACAACGAATGACAAAGTGCGATACTTAAACATCCATCGAATTCACGACGAATGACAAAGCATAACCCTAATGTGGGCAGCACTTAAACATCCATTGGATAGTTTTAATCGATCGGATATTGAATCGTAGCAGCGATCGAGTTATTACCCTGTTATAGCGGCAGCGTTTCATGTCTGTGTGTGTTTTTATAGTAAACAGTGTGTAACTCAGTGTATGTTTTGAGTTTGAACGTCGAACGAACGCGGAATTGCAATTGCCAACCCCCTCTATTTATACCTGAAATTGGGCTCCCTCGCATGGCGCGAGGCCCTGTCACGTGGCGCGAGGCCCTGTCGCGTGGCGCGAGGGACACCCTACTACCATAGGGTAGCCTCGTGTACGGGTAGCTTAGCTGAGTTGGTCTTGCGTTCAATTTCAATTTACACGTAAAACTGTCAAGATAATATCAACTAGGGTTTACCCCCCCTGAGTTTTAGGGGCTCTGATCCTGATTCCGATTGTTCTGAAAATTTTAGGGTTTATGCAGAATTACTTGGGGATCTTAATTAGGGTTTCCTATTGAACCAAATAAAATAATAATTAGGACTTTTGATGAGAGTTGTTACACTTTCTGTTGACCCCTGCGTGGGTATGTTTGTTTGTTTGTTTAAGCCCCTGCGTGGGCATGTTATTTCAGTAGAAGTCCCGTTTAGGGCAAAATTGTACTTGTTAAATTTTTAATGGAATAGTTAGTTTAGATTTTCATTTTTTTAATTATGTGCATAAACATGAAATGGGAAATAAATAAAATAACATTTCTACTAAAAGATCTACCATTATAATAAAATGGCAAAATCTAAAAAGGAACCAGACCTAGCCATGTGTCATCTTAAGACAGGGCCGAGATGGTAGTTCCATAATTAGGTTCAGATCCATATTAACCTCTCCATTTAGGATTGTTCTACGTTAAATATTAAAAAAAAGAATCTTAAAGGTAAAACCTAGCCTAAATGTCATTGCAGACATGGCCAAGATGGTAAAACCTATTCAAAAGATTCAAAATCCTTGTTAACATCTGAAGACATGTTAACATTGGTGACAAAAAGGGTGATTCGATAAAATCGCATAAGCTATCCTTAAATTGGATTACTCCAATGTTCCTTATTAAAATAATCATCCCTTATAAATGAAGTGTCTACGGGCTATAATTAACGTCCTCTGAGACTAAAGACAGCGGTAGCCTACAACTCCCTGTCAAGAAAAGGTAATGAACTTTGATTCAAGCCTTAATGCCTCGATTCCATAAAATCTAGGCTTGTAAATTAAACTTGTCCACGTGACTAAGCCTTTTTTTGTGCTATTATTAACTTATAATTTAGGATTTATGATAAAGATCCTGAACAATTATATAATTAATAAATTAACTAAAGTGGCTATTAAAAACCATTGGTTAATAGATTGTCAAAGACGATAAAGCTGTATAAGCTTCTATATAAACCTTGCCCATATTTGATTTTATGTAGCAATTACAGCTACATGGCTAGGTCAGAAGAGGTAAATAGTCATCCGGTGGAAAACCATGAAAATACTAAGATACATGTGACTGGTGCGGAGCTGCAAGCATTAGTAGATAATGCTGTTAACAAAGTTATAGAGCGACATTATAATGAATCTAGCAGGACTCGAAGTAGGACCCTATCCGCACCACATTCCAAACCTAAGACTCAATCAGAGTCTCACAGCAAGCCACCCTCTAAGAAAGATGAGCCAAAGAAAGATGATGATCGACATTCGTCTAATCAACACAGTGTTCCATCTAAAAGGGTAGTGTTTGATGATAAACCACGTACCAAGTCCTGTACCTATAAGTACTTTGTTTCCTGCAAACCCCAGGATTTCACTGGGGAGAAAGGGGCAATTGATTGTATGACTTAGTTAGATGAAATTGACACAGTTGTTGATATCAGCGGTTGTGCTGAGAAAGATGTAGTGAAGTATGTATCCCAATCATTCAAGGGAGAGGCACTGGCATGGTGGAAGTCTCTCATTCAAGCTACTGGGAAGATCCCGCTCTACAATTTGTCATGGGATCAGTTCGTTGCTCTCATTAAGGAGAATTATTGCCCGCAGCATGAGGTTGAAAGAATTGAATCAGATTTGTTATCTTTGGTAATGAAGAATTTAGATTGTCAAGCTTACCTCACCAGTTTCAATACCCTGTCTAGGCTGGTTCCGTATCTCGTAACCCCGAAACCCAAAAGGATTGCTCGCTTCATTGGGGGTTTAGCCCCAGAAATCAAAGCCAGTGTTAAGGCATCCAGACCTAGTACTTTTAGATCAGCAGCTGATCTATCTCTGTCTCTTACCTTGGATGCGGTCAGGCTATGATCACTCAGGAATTCAGAAGAAGGCAAGAGAAAGCGTGAGGATGATAACTCACGAAGATCTGAGAAGAAGCATAAAGGTAGCACTGACTTCAAGAAGAAGTCTGGATCCATCAAAGGTAGCCAACAAGCTGAGGAAAAGCCAAAGTGCAAGACTTGCCAAAAACGCCACTTTGGAAAGTGCAGACTTGAGTCCAAGTCTAAGTCAGGATCACCTACATGTGGGTTATGCAAGTCTAAAGAGCACAAGACTGTTGATTGCAGGAAGATTAAAGATGACACATGCTACAACTGCAATGAGAAAGGGCACATTAAAACCAATTGCCCTAAATACGCCAAGAAGCCTGAAGAGATCAAGAAAACCAATGCAAGAGTCTTCCAAATGGATGCAAAGGAAGTTGTTCAGGACGACAATGTGATCACATGTACCTTCCTCATAAATGATGTCTATGCAAGGGTGTTATTTGATTCAGGTGCTGATAAGTCATTCGTAGATAATAAGTTTTGCAAATTGCTGAATTTACCTGTTAAAACCCTAAGTGTAAAATATGAGGTGGAATTAGCTGATTGTACCTTAGAAACCGCATCAACCGTGTTAGATGGATGTGTCATATCCATTAGGAACCACTCCTTTCCATTGTCTTTACTTCCTTTGAAACTAGCCGGTTTTGACATAGTTATAGGCATGGATTGGTTATCTCGTAACCAAGCCCAGATAGTGTGCAATAAGAAGCAAGTGGTGATCAAGTCTCCGTCTGGTGAGCCAATTACCATTCAGGGAGATACCCAGTATGGACTGCCTGAGCAAGTGTCTATGCTCAAGGCATCTAGATGTTTGAAGAAGGGTTGTGTCATTTATATGGCACAAGTGACTATTGATGAGCAGAAACCCAAGATAGAAGATATTCCAGTCATTTCTGAGTACCCTAAAGTTTTCCCAGAAGAACTACCTGGTCTACCACCAGATAGGCAAGTAGAATTCAGGATTGAAATCATCCCCGGAGCAGCACCCATTGTGAGAGCGCCTTATAGGTTGGCACCAACAGAGATGAAGGAATTAAGGACACAGCTAGATGATTTGCTAGCCAAAGGTTTTATTAGACCTAGTTCGTCTCCTTGGGGAGCGCCAATCCTATTTGTCAAGAAGAAGGATGGATCGATGCGTCTATGCATCGATTACCGTGAGCTTAATAAGGTCATTATCAAGAATAGGTATCCATTACCCAGGATCGACGATCTATTCGATCAGTTGCAAGGGGGAGTTACTTCTCTAAGATTGACTTAAGGTCAGGCTATCATCAATTGAAGGTTAAAGATGAAGATGTACACAAGACTGCATTTAGGACTCGTTATGGTCATTACAAGTTCTTAGTGATGCCTTTTGGGCTCACTAATGCACCTGTCGCATTCATGGATCTCATGAATCGCGTCTGCAAGCCTTACTTGGACAAATTTGTCATCGTTTTCGTCGATGACATTCTCATTTACTCGAAGAGCCAAGCCGACCATGAGAAGCATCTCCGTTGCATTCTTAAGCTACTTCAACAAGAAAAGCTCTATGCCAATTCCTTGGACATGTTGTTAGTGAGCGTGGTATCCAAGTGGATCCCGCTAAGATTGAAGCTATTATGAACTGGCAAGAGCCGAAGACGCCTACGGAGATTCGCAGCTTTCTGGGATTGGCTGGATACTATAGGCGATTTATTGAAAACTTCTCAAGAATTGTAGCCCCCTGACTCTACTCACCCGCAAGAATAACAAGTTTGACTGGGGGCCTAAGTAGCAAGAATCTTTTGATATTCTGAAGCAAAAGTTAAGCAACGCTCCAGTATTGACGTTGCATGATGGAATTGATGAGTTTGTAGTATATTGTGATGCATAGCACATCGGAATGGGCTGTGTGCTTATGCAGAAAGGCAAAGATATTTCCTATGCTTCACATCAGTTAAAGGTGCATGAGAAGAATTACACCACCCACGACTTGGAGTTGGGTGCCGTTGTATTTGCACTAAAACTGTGGAGACATTATTTGTATGGAACCAAATGTGTGATCTATTCTGATCACAAGAGCCTTCAACACTTGTTTAATCAGAAGGACTTAAACATGAGACAGCGAAGGTGGATGGAAACTCTGAATGATTATGACTGTGAAATAAGATACCATCCTAGCAAGGCGAATGTGGTTGCCGATGCCCTAAGTAGAAAGGAAAGAGTGAAGCCTATAAGAATCAATGCCAAGAGCATTGAGATAAAGAATGGTTTGAATGAAAGGTTGTTAGCTGCACAGAAGGAAGCTGTATTGGAAGCTAACTATCCTGATGAAAAGCTAGGAGTAACTGAAGAACAGTTATCCTATGGCAAGGACGGAATCCTGAGATTAAATGGACGAATTTAGGTTCCAGTTTATGGAGGACTTCGGGATGTTATCCTCTAGGAGGCCCATAGTTCTAAATACTCCATTCATCCTGGAGCTGATAAGATGTATCAGGATCTAAAGGCAAACTATTGGTGGATAGGCTTGAAAAAGTCTATAGCTGCCTATGTAGCTAAATGTTTGACGTGTGCGCAAGTCAAAGCTGAACATCAGAAGCCGTTAGGTTTGCTACAACAACCTGAACTTCCCACATGGAAGTGGGAGATGGTGACAATGGATTTTATCACCAAGTTGCCAAAGACGAAGAAAGGAAATGATACTATATGGGTGATAGTAGATAGATTGACTAAGTCAGCACATTTCCTACCCATTAAGGAGACTTATAGCTCCGACATGTTAGCCCAATTGTACGTAGATAAGATTGTATCTCTGCATGGCGTACCAGTGTCAATTATCTCTGACAGAGATACCAGATATACCTCACATTTTTGGAAAAGTTTCCAACAATCCTTGGGCACGCGCTTAAATTTTAGTACAGCTTACCATCCTCAGACGGATGGGCAAAGTGAGCGTACAATCCAAACCTTGGAAGACATGCTTCGTGCATGTGTGATTGATTTAGGTGGTAGTTGGGATAGCCACCTACCATTGATTGAGTTCTCCTATAACAATAGCTACCATACAAGCATTAAGGCTGTGCCTTTTGAGGCATTATATGGTAGGAAATGCAGGACGCCCATTTGTTGGGCAGAAGTAGGAGAAGCTCAGATATCAGGACCTGACATAGTCTTTGAAACGACGGACAAGATTGTCCAGATTCGCGACCGCCTGAAAGCTGCCAGGGATAGGCAGAAAAGTTATGCTAATAAAAGGCGAAAACCTCTAAAGTTTGAGGTTGGTGATAAAGTTTTGCTTAGAGTATCACCCTGGAAGGGAGTGATGTGATTTGTTAAGAAAGGTAAGTTAAGCCCAAGGTATATAGGACCATTCGAGATTATCGAATGTGTAGGGTCAGTGGCTTATAAGTTGAACTTTCCTGAAGAGCTCAGTGGTATTCACAATGTATTCCACATCTGCAATCTGAAGAAATGTCTAGCAGATGAATCGCTAGTCATACCACATACAGATGTGCACATAGACGAGAGCTTGAAATTTTTGGAAAAACCTTTGTCGATTGAGGATCGACGGGTTAAGAAGCTTCGAAGGAAGTATGTACCTATCGTAAAGGTTAAATGGGATGCCCGCAGAGGTCCCGAATATACATAGGAGGTAGAGTCCACAATGAAAGAAAAGTACCCTCATTTGTTCTAGTAAATCTCGAGGTCGAGATTTCTTTTAAGGGGGTGAGGATGTAACACCTCGTAAAATCATACCCAATAAAATAAAGACACGTGTCATGCAAGGTAAACGTGTCAGGAATCCAGATCGAGTTAAAGGATGTACGGTAGGATTTAAAAAGGGTCGACATGTTAAGATATACCTCGGAGCGACCTAAATTATAAATCCCAAACCTTAAAATAATAAACATCTGATTTAATTATCTTTCAAATCCGGTTACCCTTGGTAATAATTAATTAAAACCTATATGATAGTGATTCTATGAAGGTTCACGACAAAAATCTCAAATATTGAGTCTTTTGAATTCATGTGCTTAGCAACACATGCAAAGACATGCAAAGTCTGTCCCTATGGTCCCCTCCTGCTAACAATGACTGAAGACTCGAGTTTTGAAGGAATGCATGGTCCAGCCTAAAAGTTTGCAAAGTTTTTGTCTTCTGATGAAGGCTTACGGACCGCAAAGGTGAACCCTTACGGTCCGTAAGATGGCGGAGCTGGGCATCAGAAATTGAAAAGCGGGAACGGACCGCTAAGCCAAGGGCTTACGATCCGCAAGATTGTAACTGGGCATTTTTGATCAAGGTCGGTTACGGACCGCAAGACCAAGATATTACGGTCCGCAAGAGGTGCTTACGGACCGCAAGGCTTCTTGCTTACGGTCCGTAAGACTGTCGCTGGTAGCAGATTTTGGACAGCTGCCTGTTCAGCCTGTTACACCGCCTCATTAGCATGGTATTTGAATACAGGAGTGTGGCCAACATGTCACACCCCCAAAATCCACACACGGAGTATCACTGCTTGGAGACGTGACATGACCAGGATCAAGCCACCAATCATATTGAACATAACAAGTAATAAGTAAAATTCAACCACACAATATGAAAGGTGTTTCAAATAAAAAATGTAGTTAAGTGTTTAGCGGAAGCATAATTGTAAAACCCAATGTAAGTATTAAGTACGAAGTAAAGTAATGTTTTTAGCATGGCACACACTGCCATGTCCCACAACGATCGCGCCTCCCTGTGCAAGCTCCATGAGTACCTAACGACCTGCAAGGCATGTAACAACGAGTCAACAACAAAGTTGAGCAAGTTCACAGTTGGTTGTTTAGTTATAGCATTCATTTCGTAAATCATATGTTCGTTTTGTAAACCATGTATCATATTAATTCGTATCGCGGTCTCCCAGACATGTTTGCGAAGATTAGTGGGGGCTTCCCATGTGTTACTAGACCGTGCGTATCGACTACTACGAAAAATGTAAGTGGTGCCCTAAGTCAATGTCTATCAGCATTGACCCTTTGCCCATAGTCCATTAGTACACGCCCGTCTGACTGGCACGGTGTGAGGTTTGTTAAACCTAATAGCGCTATTAACTAATGACCCGCTCGCCATAGGCCTCGGCGATTAAGTCGATATAAATGAGGGACTTCATGATAGAGGTTTGGTCCAGTGTGTAATCTTGGCATCCTACCCACAAAGGATGGTTGTAGTTACCGTTTAAATCATTAACCCATTCCCAACCCTTGGGAATCCCATGCCTTGGAAAGAGTGTGAACTCACCTTGGTTTGCTCGGTATGCTAAACTATGTGCTCACAAGTAATCAGTCAAGTCCTATAGTTATACACGTATACTCAATCAGTTAAGTTCGTATAGATTCACATGCCATCTATGTCACGAAGTGTGTTTAAGCAATTATCACGTATCATACAAACAGTTAATCAAAATCATGCAATTCATGCTTCATATAAATGTCCATCACAGTTTGTACTAATCATGGTTATTCATTAACATACTTGGCAGGGTTAACAGGCTTAACAAAGTTCTCAACTTAACAGGATTAACATACATACAGGAATAATAAACTAACTGTGTTAGTTAACTAACAGAGTTAACAAACTAGTAAAGTTATATAATTAACAGAGTTACACTCTAACAGGGTTACAATACATAGCCTAACAGAGTTAACAACTTAACAGGTTTAATGTGACGAAATCGTATATGTGGCGAAAACACTTTTTGGCGAAAACACCCTTTGGTGAAATCACTTCAGGCGACGAAATCCCAAGTGATTTCGTCGGGCTTAGTGTTTGACGAAAACACTGGGTGTTTTCGTCTGGTTCATCATCATCAACAGCATCAGTTACGTATTACAGTAAAAACCCTAATCATTATTCACAGGTTCCTATCATCAATATCATCATTACACTTACTGATCGATTATGTATTTTGTTATGACATAGCCTCCACCAACATACATATTAACATATGTTACTAATCTCTGCTACAATCAACACATAACCATACTTCATATTAATCCATCTTATAAACAAGTTGTCACACAAAATCATTAATCACGAGCACTTGTTTCAAAACAGGTATCATTGTCCTATATTACCCTACCTCTAACACACTATATTCATGCTATTAGCACATGGTTTCACCTAGATAACACCATAATCAAAACAACCAACTAGTTCAATAAACATCAGAAAATACTAAACGAAAGGTTGGGAAAAAAATGATAAATGCTGATCACTACGGTGGGGGGTGCCTCCTGTTGTGCGAGAACTTGAGAGAGACGGGTAGGGTTTGTTTAGGGTTTGCTAAAGTCTTCAATGTATACAAATCACGTGAACATGAACATATAATCTGATAGTTGGGGCGGTGGGCTCAATCCAATTGAATATGGCCGGTTGGGCCACTGCCACTAAATAATTCAGTGGACTAAATAATTCAATTGGGTTTTTAACTAACTCAATAGATCCGAAAATAATTAAGGAAGATTGGGCCTAGTTAATTAATTAAGGGATTGGGCCAAGTGATATTTACTCGCGGTGGCGGCCCAGTTGCATTGCAATAGATGCGGCCCATTACATAAGTGTACAAAATTAACGGTGTTAAGATTACAGCATAATACGTCACTAACCGTGAAAGTCAGGTTGTCACACAACAGATTTTCATGCATAAGGACACATGGGGATCATCAGGGAGCACTTGTAGACTATGTTAGCATGATCTTGGACACTTAGGATCACTATATAAGGAGCTTGAAGTTGCAACATTTGGCTTGCTCATTTCATTCTCACTCAAGACTCATTTCTGGAACTCCTCTGATCAGCAACAAGCTTTCTTAAGTTCCCTATTCGTGCTTAGGACTCTTGTAAGTGTCCTTAATCATCCTTAATTCAGTTTAGCTTAGTTAATTAGCTTAAAGTCAAACCGTCGTAATTAAGGTTTGACTTCGAGATTAATCAATATTTGTTCAGTCAAATCTCGAATTGAAAATGCCTATAAGTAGGTAATTATGTGGGTAATAAACCCTCAAAAGGGTACTCTCTGATTCCCACTCTAACTAGGTCAATTGTCGGGTCAAAGTTAATCTTAAAAGTCAACAGAAAGCTTATTTTCAAATTAATGCATAATTAGCAATGTAGAAGCTATGCAACCTGTTTTATCATTAATATAACTTGGTAATTAATGTAAGAACATGTCTAAACATGTTCAACCCGACAATTTTCAGTTTAGGCTCGGTTCAGAACCGAAAGTCGCATAATTTGACTTTTGCTTTGACTTTCGATTCTGACCCATTATAGCATGTTTTAGAGATTCCTTAGAGCCTTATTTGGACCAGGTTTCATGTTAGTATAACCCTCTGTGATTATACACCTTGGTTCAATAGTTATCCGATTCATATACATGTTCCCGTTAATTGCTTATATGTTGACTATTATGCCCATATGACTTTAAAACGTGATTTTGAAAATATAAAAGAGTGGAAACCTTAGTTAATGATTTATAAACGTGCACCTAAAATTTGACATCAGTTTGAGGTCTAGATTAAGAGTTATGCTCAATAGCGTAATTAGAAAGCTTTTATTAATTAAACGGCATAATTAGCATATAGTCTAGTTTAACCCACTTTTTGATATCAAAATTTTTACCCACTGATGTAATATAATATTTTGGGATTTTTAATAAATTTTAGGCTGAGCATAACATAGGGTTGTAGCTTTAATTCGGTTATTGCCGGTTTTGCCCTTTTGGGCTATAAAATGAGTTTTACAAATCTTTTTGACCCCAAACCTTTTGCTACTGATTTTATATGATAAATAAATTATTTTAAACCTTCTGGAATAATAAAAATATCAGCTTTCTATATAGAGCCCGGAAATGACTCCAAATCGTTTTTTTAAGCATTTAACGCATATTAAGTATACAAACTATTTTAAACACATAAGGTTTGATACCTACTGATATTTTAAGTATATTTTTATACTTTAACAGTAAGCTAAAGTTTTAAACTCAGATTTCCAGATTTGACCTTAAAAGGCTATGTGAAATTACCAAAATGCCCCTACGGTGCATAGTTTGGTTATGATAGATAAGTTTTTTAGACTGTTGGGATTTATAAAAATGAGTATTTTACTGATTAAATCAGACCTGTAACCCACATTATTATTTAAACTCTTTTATAACCTTTTTAAATTACCTAAATACCCATACGGGGCATAGTTTGAGTTTAAATCCATTTCGGGCATAATAGAAGATATCTTACTGATGTCATAACATATTTAAGGCATATTGACTTAGGAAACCTGCATAAGACTCATTTGGTTACTCGTTACGCACTTTCCGCGTTCGGATCGGCTTATATGACTAGTTTGCATATATTAGCCGAAACGGGTCAAACCATATCATTTTTGTCTCAAAATCCAGAATGTGTTCAGTTTACCCATATTAAACAAGTGTCCAAGCTTGTCGGGTCAAAACCACATTCTAAACCGGTCTTCGCTTTATCATGCGTTTGAACCGTGTCTTCCTTTTGAAAACTAACCGGTCTAAGTCTAGGCTTACTTAAAGACCCGTTAGGATTCTAATAGGTTATTAAAACCGTCGTTCCAGATTAGGAGCCCAGCAAAAGCTACGTGCACTTGCTGTATTTGATTTATACTTTGCTCAGGGAAATACTCTTAACTTATTTTCCCTATACGGGCTTGGGATACGGTATTATAATAATACCGCTTGGTCGGGTATGTAGTCATTTAAATCGGATTGTGATTAATGTATTTACATAACTCGTTTTATTCTGTATTATTTGGTGTATGGCCTTTAGGGGTTAAATGACCATGTCCCGGATATCCCTGGCATCATTCAAAGAAATGGCCACGACCTAAACATGGGGTGTAGGCGTACACCTGACAGTTGCATATGTAAAAACTAGTAGCCCACTTAAAGGAATCAACCTTGTGGGTATTATACCTGTGGCGTGTCAGTTAATCTAGACCGGCCCTACAAGCCGGCACTAATGGACGACAAATAAGTAAAACTGTATACAAGAGTATTTTTAAATAATCGTCCCAAGTTATAAATGATATTTTTGCCTAAGTGCATTCAAATAAATTTTCAAACTCTTTTCAAAATGAGTCAGTTAAGTTGTATTTACCAGTGTAAACTGACATATTTTCAAAAAGGCTAAGTGCAGGTACTATACGTAATAGGCTGGCTACTCCAGGCATCAATAATCAAGTCTCGCAAGCTCTAGATGTCGAAGTCTGTTGAACAGTTTTCCTTTTTAATTGATCCGCATGTGGATCTGTTTCAACTATTTTTGTGATATTTAATATTACAATTTTATTCGGTTGAAATAAATCTATCTTTTGCTTCCGCTGTGCATTTATATATTGTGTTGTTTGACTATGATGATATCAACTACGTCACGATACTCCCCACCGGGCCCACCGGTAATACGTGGAAATATCGGGGTGTGACACCTTTGCTTTGCTCGGTATGTTTAATAACCCGTCCAGTTAGTTAACCAACCCTATTGTGGTTACCAACAACAATCAGTTTTAGGATTTATCAATTAACTCACGTATTTCAAGGATTACTTTTGTCACAAGTATCACTGTATATTACATAGCACATACTCAGTTCACATCCCATGTATAACACACAAATATCTCACAACAATTAACTGGGCTACTTAACCAAGCCCAAGCCCAAACAAATTACCCTTCGGCGAAGAACCGTCCGACGAAGAACCCCATCTTTCGTCATAAATAACTCTGACGAAGAACCCCATCTTTCGTCATATTGGTGTTTGGCGAAAAACCCATCCTTCGTCAATCCTGTATTGACGAAGGATCACCATGTTTCATCAAGATCAGTTACACAGTCTTGATTTCATAACATCAATTACACATTTTCAGCATAAATAATGGATCAAACATCTGTTTCTTTACAAGTTCTATGAACCCTAACTACTGATCAATCATTGATTACACAGAACATAACAGTTTCCTTTAATATGCCATTCTAATCAAACACTAATCATTGAAATACACAAGGATCACTATCACAGTTCCAAGTTTACAACATTTTAATGAACCCTAATCATATATAAAATCACAACATCAAGACTTCATCAAACAACAAGGTTAAACACTAACCGTGATACCGAAGGGTTGTGATAGATCCAGATGGAAAGAACGCTTCGAGGTTTCGTGTTGCCGTCACATGGAGAATAGGGAGAAAGGACTCTAGGGTTTTTATTTACATCTCTCGGTTGCAAAGCTTATATGAACACATAATCTAACCAGTTGGGCCATGAAACAGATTGGGCAGAGGCCCGTTTCTGACGAATAACCTTCCTCGACGAAGAATCCCATTCTTCGTCGGGGTTGGTGATGGCGAAAGATCCCCTTTTTCATCGGGGTTGACTAGTGGCGAAGAACCTTTAGCTAAACCTTAATTAAACTATATTTATTACCACACATAAAACCATTAAACATAACACATAACACATAAAACTATTAATTATGCACATAAACTACACTCGACACCACGTGAACCAAATTGTAAAACAGGATTATAAAATCAGTGATGTGTATAGGAAAGACCTTGAAATCTCGGATTGTCACACAAGAAGTATTACATTCGTCAACTATTCCTTTGTGATAGAACACGTATTAAACATGAGACGTGGATCTAATTTCAATCTCATATATTGTTTAATCTTTCTTGTACTCGTTTCCAATTCAAAATGGTTGACAAACTACCTTTAGTATAAGTGTAGCCACACATTCGCACCAGTTTGAGTCTACGAGGGTGCCAAAATGTTCTACTTCTTAAAATATTAAGAAGTACAGATTCCCTTCGACAACATACAACTCCCATTTAGCTTTGGTTTTATTCCCAATCATATATCCTTATTAGTACCCTTTCACAATTTAACATTAGATGAGATCAAATAACAAACTTAAACTAGTGTTAGTTTTAGTATGAATCTTAGGCCTAAGGATACAAAGATCAAACCATTTCAAAACTTCTTATGACGCTGATCCATGAAGACACTTTTGAAGCGAGTTACGTCCCATATCATTCTCCAATGAATATCTATGAATCTTGATCCTCAACACCTTGAGCTTTTATACCATGGACAATCAAGCATTCACACCTTAAGCTTTCATTGCAACATCCTTCACATGCTTACAATTACATGTTTTTCCACCAATTATCTCTTATGGAAAAACCAAATGGTACCACAATTTTCATGGATGTCTGTTGATCAATGTGATATCATCATTCTTCATTTTGCTAGGTCATCTACAGCCCCTATGCGTATGCTTGTTCAAGAAGGCAAAGAAGTCTCAAATCCTCTCTATGCTTCATGGATGTCTGTTGATCAATGTTATATCATCATTCTTCATTCATGTCTAACGGAAGAGGAAGTGTTTGAAATTCTAGGTCTTTCTACAGCTTGTCAAATATGGGTTGATCTTGATTCCACATATATCAACTCATTTGTTGAAGGACTTCATAATCTACGTGATTAGCTTTATTAAATGGTTGAAGGTACTTTATCTTTTCTTAACTATCGTTGAAAGTTTAAATATTGTATGTGACTAGTTAACTGTCATTGGTCAACCAGTGGATGAACTAGAGAAACTTCATCGGTTTTTTTTTGTGGTCTGAGAGCCTCCTTTGAGACCGCCTCAAGTCTCGACTACAACTTGTGCTACTCAAGATAAGGCGGATATAATTAAACCCCATCATCAAGCAAATTTGGCTCCTCAAGAGTCTCATAAACTTTAATCGGCGGTGTTTTCTACAACTGAACCAAAAGGGTTTAAGTCTGTCGCTAAAATTCCTAAGTGGATGATGACATTGCATGAGAAAATGTTGCCTCTTCAACAAAATGCCACGTGTCCTTGGTGCCTCGACCAACCACATGTGATGTTGTTGGTTCTTAATGGTTTTTTCACACCTTATATAATTCCGATGGAATTGTTGAACGCTATAAAGCTCGACTTGTGGGGCAGGGTTTCACCCAAATCTCGAGATTGGACTACTCCCATACCTTAATATTAGTGATCAATGTATTCTACAGTAAGAATTATAAGGTCCCACAGGCCTTCACAATACAACTAAAACAACTTAAATCGCCAAGTCTCGATGTGCAGAATACATCAAGTCATGTAGAATAATATATATAAAAGAAGTGGAGAAAGCAGAAATTCATCCAAAATTGCACATGTATTGAATTTTGCAAGAGTTTATAGAAACACTTACAAAATGCCCAAAATTTTATAGAATTCTACCCTAACACACTTACTTATAAGCAGAAAACGTTCTCCGAAATACATAGCCTATCCGGATTTAACTCTAAATCAGATTGACCTGATATGATATCAGGTCAACACAACACACATACCTAAATCCGGAATAGCCATCAAGATATACTAACTCATAATTGACTAAACTATATTCTGATTTGTTAAACCATGAACATCTAAACACTTAGAATTTATAAAACATTCTAAGTGTTGTTACAAAAACCTCTCTCCAAAGTGTTCATTATAGAATATTGCACTTACAAGAATTGTTTTATCCCTTGTCGTTATTAGTAAATGGAAACTTCGTTAGCTTTATCTGAATAACGAATTTTCGCATAGCCATTTGAATGAACATGTTTACTTCGAGTGACCACCTGGTTTTGCAGACTCATAGTTCCATATCATGTTTATCGGTTAAATAAAGTTTTATATGGTCTTGAAACACCATCACCTGCGTGATTTCATAGGTTAAGCAATTTTTCCTTAGTGGCTTTACCTCTAGTCGAGCTGACACTTCCCTATTTGTCTTTAAACAAGGTTCTTGCTTAATGTACTTGTCGGTTTATGTTGAGGACTTAATTTAACCAACAACTAAGAACATTTTATTTCATTTTTCTCCAAGTTAAACAATGAGTTTACCATCCAAGATCTTAGAGATCTTAATTATTTTCTTTGTCTTGAAATCACACACACTAAGGATTGTCAATTTCTTAGTCAATTAAAGTATGCTCGTAACATACTGGGACAGGCAAACCTTCTTGATTCCAGACCCCTTTACACGCCTCTAGTTCCTCATAAGATGTTCTCCACAATAGGTGATCCTTGGATCCAACCCTTTATCATTCCATGGTTGTTGCCTTGCAATACTTAACCACCACTTATCCAGACCTTTTTATGCAGTAAATCATGTTAGTCAGTTTCTTTAGGCACTAGTTGTTTCTCATTGCCAGTGTGTCAAGCAGATTCTTCGCTATGTTAAAGGCACACTGTTATTGGTCTTCTGTTTCTCAAACTAACTAACACTATAATTCATTGGTATTCATATGTTGATTAGGCTCAGTATATTGAGAACCATCGATCCACTTATGGCTACTCCATCTTTCTGGGTGGGAATCTTGTCTCATGGAGTGCCAAGAAACAACCCAGTGTTTCTTGTTCTAGCTGTAAACCTAAGAATCGAAACATGGCTAACAACACAGCTGAAATTATTTGGATTACTCATTTATTACAAGAACATCATACTTTACCACTTGGTGGTCACACGTTGTTATGTATTAATCGAAGTGTCCTCTTTCTTACTTAGAATCCAGTCTCTCATAGGCGAGGAAAACATATTGATATGGATTATCACTTTATCATGGAGCTTGTGTCCTCGGAGAAATTATACAATATGTTTGTTCCGACCAAGCTTTAGGCGATGGATATCTTTACAAAAAGTATACATCAGCCGCAATTTGAATACGTTCATGCTATGCTTCGTCTCCGACCACCACCGTTTCGTTTGTGGGGGATATTAGAGATACTTTGGTAACTTGATTTAGTTTGTACACTTAAACCATGAGGTATACCTTAACATTTCTTAATTCCATATAAGCGCCACATCACCTGTTTTTTCCCTTTTACTCCACCTCGTCTAAAGGAAATGGTTTAGCCTTGTTACCTTTACTTCACCCACCATTTTTTAATTATTTTAGTATTAAATATTTAAATTAAATACAGAATAAATAATAATAATAATAATAATAATAATAATAATAATATTAATAATAATATCATTTTATTAACTTCTTAGCTAAAATAAACATTGATAATAAATAGCATTGATTTCTTTTTTTTTTTTTTTTCTAATTTAACATGTTAACTAATCGAGTGTTAACACCTCTTAAATGAGGAGAGAGTAGTTGAAAGATATATTAACTTGCCATGTTATATTTAACATGCACCAATAAAGTTATAGCACACCCCAAGCCGTTAGTATAATATTCTCTACTTTGTTATCTCTACTTTGTTATGTTCTGAATGTATAATATTCTCAATCTTCACAGAATGTTGAGATTATGTTGGGATTTTCCACAATAACAATGAGTGCCTTTAATTTCTTGACCTGGCATTTTTAGCTCCTATTCAATGTGAACATGAACTTTGAAATTTTTACTCAGTTTCTCCTAAATAATATGATATTTCTAATTCATCACCGATGATATATGATGCTTCATATGTCCCTTGAATGTGTGTAACATAATAACAACTGGTTTTTTTATATCGCACGTTGCGGTGAAACCGAGCAAATGATAATGTAGAGCAAACGTGATTTGGAAATAAAGCATGTTGTTTAAAAAGTCAAACCATTAGAACGATTTAGTTTATTATCATACCGTTTTATGATACCAAATAAATATTTTATTTTGACTATAACATCGTTTTAACAAAATTTATAACAGAATGTCAGGGAAATAAATCAAGCAAAAATACGTACTTAAGATTTTAGAAAAAAGTTATAAACGTAACTTATTAAAGAAGTATCAAATTTATCGATAAATTGATATATGTTCAAAAAAAGGAAAAAAAAAACAATTATTAGAAAAAATGTAAAGAAAATATATGTTTAAAAAAAAGAAAAATATATTATTAAAAGTAAATATATTAATAAACTATTATAATATATTAAATAATAAAATAATAAAAATTATATATTATTATAAAAATAAAGTTGCTATTAATCATATTTCGGAATCAATATATATAATATATATATAATGTTAACTTAAAGGATTGCTTTTCAACTCCAACGTGATTATAAACCAAATTAACCAATTATTCGTATCGCATTTACGCCTAACAAGAATGGAAGAATTTCTAGTAGACTAAGTACACGTAACAACTCCAATTATGTAAGATATATTATCATCCATTGTAATATTATAATAAATCGATGGTTAATATCCAAATGTAAAGGATTACCAAAAAAAATGGTAGTAGAAATGGTTGTGAGAGATGGTTAAAGGGTTTTTTTGGAGAAAGTTCATTGGATCTGGTTTTATGAAGTATGGTTCGGTAAATGGTATACACTATATAATAATATCATCGTTTTTTTCCGTACAAATATTCATTTTTTACATATTGTAATGTTTTTTTTTTTTTAATTTCACAATTTTGCAAAAGAATAGTACAATAAAATGAATTAAAGACCCAGCAAATGTAAAACATAAGTTTTTGCAAAATAATGTTGAACCCAATCATTACAAGGGGAATGAAAAAAAAACATTTGTGGTCGCTGACATCAAGATCGAATGGGATGAACCGGTACAAAATTATTTCACATATCAATATATAAATTATATATAAGTATACATATGTAAATCTGAATTTAACAACTAACATGATGAATGAAACCAACACTTTAATCCAAAACTAAAAATTAAACTCAAGGTTTAAGTTATTGTTATCACGCAATAAACTCAAGAACATACCGTTGCATCTTCTTATTTGTGATCCGAATAAGCACATCCACGTATGCCTATCGCCTTCGAGAATATGAACATCAAGAAGGAAGTGTACCCTCATTTGTTTGGTTCATGTCCACCATTATCTTGTGAAGAAAAAAACTTAGGGTTCATGCTCAAATGAAATGGTCGCATCCCTTGGTTTGTTGTATATAGAGGTGGTGTGAAATTAGAATTTGAAGAAGAACTCACCATTTGGAAATCTGGTTGTTTCGGCTCAAACTCACCCGAGTTATGATCATGTGAAGGGAAATATAATTGTGTTTGTGTTTGTGTTGGTGGTGGTGGTGGTGGAGGATACAGGAGAACCTGAGATCCCGAGTGAACGGAAGGTAAGGACACGGCCACATTCATATTGAAGTTATGAACACTGCCGTCTTGTTGATGAGGTGCCACTGATCCATAGCTCCCGAACCGGGATAATGACAAACTAGAAGGATCCCATTTGAGAAAAGAACTGTTTGGGACAACATTGTTTAACAGACCTGGTAGACTTGAAGAATTAGGGTTTCTCTCAAAGAAATTACTAGATTGAACAAATGTACCATGATGATCTTGCTTATTTCTTGCATGTTCACCATCATTTTCTTCATAGTTACCAATGGTTTCTTTTGAAATCGCTTTAGATTTATCTGGATTCCAATAATCATCCCAATTGAGACCACTAGCACTTGTTTTCGCACCTTCTGTTCGTTCTTGTGAAGAAGCATTTATCAATGCTTGGAGGTTTTGTCCAAAGCTTAATCCAGGTGGGATTTGAAGAGGAGGGAGCTCATCAATTTCATTTTTGGCTGCTTCAAGTAACCAATCAACAACTTTACTAGGTTGGTTTAGTCCTAATCGGTCTTGAAGATCGTACAACTGGATCGCGGTTGGGACTGAAAGCCTGACCCTCCTGTCTCTTAACCCTCTAACCGTACAGACTTTACTATGTCGATCTTTGCCACCAAAAGCTCTAGAAACTCGAACAATTCTTGGATCCTTCAATCTAGACCATGATGATGTAGTCAAGTTGGGTTTAGGAACAATCTTACTTCGATCGTTAGCGCCATCTGGTTTCGATTCGTAGTCTGATTCTCTTAAATTTGAAATATTCATCTTACTTGACTCATAACTAAGCAAAAGCTACTCCTGTATTTGCTTCAGATCTTCCTGGTACAAGGGGGTCTGTAAAAGTAGATGAAGTTCATAAATTTATTCAGAAAAGAATCAAATTTTAAAACTTTTAACCCTAATTAGGATGAAATACCAAGTACCTAGAAAATCAAGTACCATGGGTGCTAAATGGTTTTTCTTTATTGTTCTTGTACAAATACATAGAATAAGAAAATGAAACTGAAAACATGCATAAATTATCACTAGAAAGTACTTGAATCAGGTAGACACAAAAGGAAAACTTACATCGACACTGGTTTCAGGTACGGTTAACCATGAATAGGCTATTTTTCTTGAACTAGTACTTCACTAGATTGTTGCTCTAGTCAAGAACAAGCTTGTTTTGAAGCAAATTAGCTGAATCTAAGGCTAAAAGTTCTAAACTTCACACGTACATGTTTATAACTCTAGAATGTTTAAAAGAGAAAGCCTAATTGTGGAGGACATGATTGCAGAGGCGTTTCATGAAAAAATATGAATAATGAGAGCTTGAAAATGTTGGAACTCAACCAACCATGGCCAATAGGAATGAGTTTTTAGTAAAGAATAAAGTAATGACTCATAGTCTCCCACGTGTCGTACCTTTCATCGAAAACATGTATAGCTGTCAAGATCTTATTGAAGTTTACTTTCGTCACGCGATCATGTTATTAAAGAAATACTCATTAAGACGATGATGACAAAATACGGAAAATATAGAAGAGTTTGTAGGAAAAGAGAGACACTAACTATGATACCTATGAATTACCTTGAACAATATTGTTATTTTTGGAATTCAATAGGTCTTGTAAGCTCAAATTATGATTGGGTTGTTGATTAACAAGATACCCAATATATATTCTCTTCTTGAGGTTAAGTGACATTCTTTCACAGAAGAAAGAAAGAGGTTCTAGGGTTTGTTAGGATAAAATAATGAAAGAAAGAGCATAATAATTATTTATGGGGACCATTCTGCACATATTGAAAAGTTGTGGGTAGTGCTTTATCGGCGGTTACAATAGCCAGGGTATTTTTTAATCAAATTTTGTAGATCACATGGAGTAAAAAATAGTTGGATAATGATAGGCATGCGCACTGTATTTGGAAGAATGTATTTCTTGTATACATGTGGTATATATCATTATTAATTAGTTAACTTAAATAAATTAAATAAAAACAAATTTAAAACCCTTAAATAAAACAAGATTTTTAAAACTAAACATTTTTAGTTATAGAAAATTATGTATTAAACTTTCACATTTTCACATATAGTTTCAAATTTTTATGGTCTTGGTCATTTATGAATTCATGATTTAGGTGTTTTGTTCTAAGTTTAGTGAAGTAATTTTAAACCAGTTTACAATATTAATAAAACAATTTCCTTTAAGGGTAATTAAGACGAGAAAACAAAAGAAAAATATATTTGATCGACAACACAATAAAATCTATGAAGGTTTATAACTTTTTGTAAGGATAAAATTATTTAATTTATAATTCTGGATTGAAAAACACATAAACTAAACAATTATATAGATTTAAAAATGTATATTGTTTACATCTTCATATATTATAAACACCTATAGACGAATTTATATATACATATATAATAAACATCTACACAAGTGGATATTCACTATAGTTCTCGAATTTATGCATGTTTTCGAAACTTGTTACAAGCAAGAGAAAGATAGAAAAAAAATATAAAATCTAAGTGATTAGAGAAAGAAATCATTTAATCTCTTACATTTCAATTTTCATTTGTTCTTAATAATAAATAAATGTTTTAGATTGGTTCTCGCATTTCTCGAGTTATGATAGTGTGTGTAAGGATCTTAGTTTATAAAAACAGTGTGAGGCGACGGGTGCCCATATGAGACTTAGGTAAAAAGTGCCTTTAGGTACAGACATGCCTCTTGTACATGAACACATTATGTATATCGAGAGATTGTACATATAGTTAGTTTTCTAGTTTGTATGTAGAAGTCATTTGTATAGTAAATCGTATATAGAAGTTATTTATGTCTATATATGGATACATAAGGATAGAGACCTATCATACTTGTCGAAAATATTATGTAAGTTCTGTGTGCCTTGTGTACATGATGTGCAGTGGCGGACCCAGGATTTTTTCTCATGGGGTGCGGAAATTTCTAGGATCGGTTGGGTCGGTTCGTATAATTAAAAATTTTGGTTCGGTTCGGGTCGGTTTTGTTCGGGTCGATTTCGGTCCAGTTTAGTTATTTTTTTCTCACGGGAGGTTAAATATTAAAAAATTTCGGTCGAGTTGTGTCGGGTCGGGTCGGGTTAGTTCATATAATAAAAACTATCAACCAACTTATTTAATTTAAAATATACATTTGCCTTTAAATGATTAAGCATTATATTGAGTCTGAATGGTTAAGACCTTTTTATCTGAATTGGTCAGACATTTATCTCTGAACGATTAAGCATTATACTGGCTTTTAATGGTTCAGACCTCTTACTGGTTCAGCACTTAATGGTTCAGAACTCTTACTCTTAGCACTTACCCATTTAGAAATTATCAAACAACCCCTTAGAACGTTATTTAGTTATTTATTCTAAAAAATAACATAAATTTTATGAAATTGGTTTTTTTAAAATAATAACTCCAAATTAGAATAAATTAATGAATGAATAAAGTTATAACACATCCATTAAATAGCGTCCAAAGTAAATCAAAATAAAATGCAAAGATATATTGTATATTCACGGTTGCAAGCAATTAGAAGTGATTAGGCAATAGGTTATGTAGGTAGGTTAGGAGGCTTGCAGCAAGTCAACAACCTTTTTTCAACTTTCAATATAAAAATAGTTATCTTTTTCAAACCTTTCTTCTTCATTTTTTTTCTTTGGTTGCAGAGCAACTATGGTTGCCTGAATAATCTCTTGCATCATCTTTTCTTCCTTTTCTCTTTAGTTCCAGAACGTTTCATGGGGTGCGGACGGAAAAATCCAAGGGGTGCGGACGGGATTTTCGTCGGAAATTTACACTAAATTTTTTTTTTTCTCGAGGGTGCGCCCGCCCACCCTGGCTTGTAGGTGGGTCCGCCCCTGATGATGTGTATGCCTACGCCTTTCGACTCGGTTCCAGAGACCCTATATCTCCTTGGTGTATCTCGGGCCTTTTAAACCAAAGTAGTGATGTTACCGTAAAAATGATTAAACCAATATTTTATATCGACCATGTAGTCATACATACCTTAAATTTACTATATTTATGTTATCATTAACACATTTAATTTATTGAAAGAGATGCATTGTGGTGTTAGGGTGGGGTTCTAGAGTGAACACTAGTGTATTTGCGAACTTAGTGAACAAATCCTGGTAATTGATCTACACACGTGTACGGCCAGGATCTCATCATCAAATCGTAAAATACACTAGTGTATTTCAACATCAAATCCTGGCTATTGATCTACACACGTGTATGGCCAGGATTAGTTCACTCAGTTCGCAAGCTACACTAGTGTTCACTCTTGAACCTAATCCTATGGTGTTATTACTAGTTAAATATAAACAGAAAAAGCAATAAATGAAGAAAAGAAAAGTCAATTTGATGATTAAATGAAATTTATATATGTAGTTTTGGGTACGAAGATAATAGTTACAAAAGGAGGGAGGCATCTTGAGGTGTATGAAAGCAACAGTAGGAAGAGAGAGAGAGTACCCTTTAGAATTATGGGTGAGGGACCAAATTACTTGCATATGCTTATCTATCTTCTTCCTCTCTTCTTTAAAACATGCACCTAGCCTTGGACCATTTCTGCTTTCTTTCTTTCCACAGAGATTTGCATGCACCTTAATTATTCAGCTCTCTCTCTCTTTCTCTCTCTCTCTCTCTGTGTTTTTGTATATATATATATACACACGCCTCTATATATATATATATAACTATAAACTTTTTGGAGCATGAAGTATATAATAAATTTTGACACCCACAAGGCTTTTGGATGTTTACAAGTGTCTTTCGTGGTGTGTATAAGTGCATTGATGAAGATATATACATGTATGTATAGTAAGAGATATGGAAGTATCAAACAAAAGAAATTGATTTTGGCTTCATATATTTGACCGTATCTAATGATTAGAAGCTGCAAAAAGATTGTGCCTTCTATCAAGTAGTTTGTAGAAACAATCTATGACCGAATCTAAAGAGTTGTACATGACTTTTATTCGACTTAGAACAAACACTTGCTAACCATTTATTTTCTTTTGGACTTATTAATATTTTCAAAAATGTATATATTAACTTTAAGTCGCTAACATGTTTTGAGAATAAGACCTACAAGTGATAAAAGATTAAAATGTGGAATCTTTATGATACAAGCGTGTTTAGATTGAACAACCCATAATTTTTTTATGAGTGGAGTTTATAATCTTAAGGTTGTTTCGAGAAACCAAATTAATTCTTGATAGATATTTATATTGTACGATGGCATTGGCTTGCTAACATATGCTTTACACACTTAAGAAATTTTATAAGAGAGGTTATGAAACTTATGTCGTACATCAGAACTTGACACCCTCTTGTGGTCACGTATTATAATTGTTTTAATTGAAATGTCAGATATATAAATTGGGGAACTTTAACAGAAAAATTGCACTGTACTTTTTTTAAAGATTCCAACCTAACCCAGGGCGCATCTTTATAGAGGCCAAGTGGGGAGGGGGGGGGGGGGGGGTCGACCACTTAAACTTTTCGCTCAGTAGTGTTTGTTATGTAGTTTTTGTATAGAAATTTTTAGGTATGTACGTTTTTCGACCCCTGATTTTATAATTTTTTAGGTATACACGTTTTCGACCACTCGGTCGGAAATCTCAAGTTTCGTCACTGAACCTAATCAAATAAGAAAAATATTTTTGTATATCACTTAAAATCAGTTGCAAAATGTTTATTAAGTATTTTATGCAATTTTTGTTACTTTGCTAAATAGATTAAAGATATGGCTAGTGAATGGAGAGGGTCTTCATATTTGGGTTATTTCGTAGCCTAACTAACAATTATATTCTAGGAATATTACAATATAACTTCTCCCATCAAGCCATCCATCTTGATATTTATTTAACAACTTATGCTCCTTGCATGTATATGCATGTCCCAAACAAAGGGACATCCGATGGTAAGTGGTAAGTTGATGGTTTGGTGTATTTTTCCTAAAAAATCTAGGACTTGGTGTTCAAAAATTAATCTTAAGGTTGTTTCAAGAAACCAAATTAATTCTTGATATATATTTATACTGTACGATGGCTTGTTAACATATGCTTTACACACTTAAGAAATTTTATAAGAGAGGTTATGAAACTTATGTCGTACATCAAAACTTGACACCCTCTTGGCTATTGTCATGTGGTCACGTATTATAATTGTTTTAATTGAAATGTCAGATATATAAATTGGGGAACTTTAACATAAAAACTGCACTGTACTTTTTTTAAAGATTCCAACCTAATAAAACAACAACAATATTTTTTGTATCTCACTTAAAATCCGTTGCAAAATGTTTATTGAGTATTTTATGCAATTTTTAGTACTTTGCTAAATAGATTAAAGGCATGGCTAGTGAACAGAGAGGGTCTTCATATTTGAGTTATTTCGGCGTAATTAACATATTCTAGGAATATTCACAATATAACTTCCCCATCAAGCCATCTTGATATTTATTTAACAACTTATGATGCGTGCATGTATATCACTACAAGAATTATATACTACTAGCGGCGACAGACCAAATGTCGCAGCTATTGGTTGATACGCGTCCCGGTGTCTGAAACCAAACCTCAGCCATTGTTCCTTATCCTGATCCGACTGTTGAGGATTTAACAACCAATAGCGGCGACAAAGATAGGGCATTAGCGGCGACGCCTTGTCTCCCCTAAAACTCTGTGTCCCTCATTAAACCCCAGCCACTCACATCTTATCACGATCTAACGGCTGGGGGAAGATCAACTCAATAGCGGCGACGAAGAACACCAATAGCGGCGACACCGTGTCGCCGGTAAAGCCTAATTCGCTGCAGAACCTCCTTACTCATTTTCCCCCCAAACTCCTTCCCTCTACCGATGGAAAAGCAAGTTTACCCCAAATCGGTTAGTTTAAGTTTGTTTTTTGTTAAGTTTCTTCTCTATTTTGTTATATACATGTTATAGTCTTTAATTTTTATGTATTTTTGTATTTATGGTAGAGAAATCGGATCACCACCATCACTTCTCCTGTCACCACATCGTCTCCGCGGTCTACATCTACTTGAAACTTGAAATTACGGTTAGTTTTATATGTTTTTTTTTTCAAAGTTTAGAATTGTATAATTTTTGGTTTAGGTATGTAAATGTGTATGTAAGGATGTATGTTTGTATGTAAATGTGTATATGTTAGTAAATGTTTGTGAAAATGTATAAATGTAGGTGTATTTGGTGAAAATGAGTATAGGGAAATCTAGATATTTGTGTATGTAGGTGTATGTAAGCATGTATGTGTGTATGTAAGTCTATGAATGTATGTATGTAGGTGTATGTTAGTATGTAGGTGTATGTAAATGATAAACAATTGTGCATGTAAATGTTTGCAATTGGTGAAAATGTGTATGTTAGTATGTATGTTTGTATAATGTATGCAAATGTGTATGTAAGTATGTATAAATTTCGTGGTTTTGGTCAAAATGTGTGTTTGTAAGTATATGATACTATGTGTAAGTATGTAAATGTGTCTTTATAAGTATGTATGTGTGTTGGTAGTATGTTAATATGCGTATATAAAGTATGTAAATGTGTGTATGTAAGTATGTATAAAGTATGTGTTAATGTGCATAAATTATGTTTAAGTTTCATGATTTCTATGTTTATGGTTATGTTTAAAAAAAATATGTTTAAGTTGATAATTTCTATGTTTATGTTTCGCTTTGAGAAAAAAAAATATTTAAGTTGATAATTTGAATGTTTATGTGTAGGTTTAAAAAATTGTTTAAGTTTTATAATTTGTATGTTTGTGTTTAGGTTAGAAAACATTTATATTTAAGTTTGACAAATATATATTAGTTAGGAAATACCCTCCATAAATTACAATCATCATTTAAAACATAACGAAAATAGAAAATACCCGCCAAAATTGAAATTATCATTTAAAACAAAAGGAGCTAAGAAAATACCCGCCCGAAATTTAAACCATTATGAAGAACATTACAAGCTTAAAAAACCGCACCCGATATTGAATTCATCATTTTAAACATAACGAGCTAAGAAAATACCCGATCGACATTAAAATCATGATTTAAAACAAAACATGCCGCCCAAAATTTAAAACAATCATTAAGAACATAACAAGCTTAAAAAACTGTGCCCGTGTTTGAATTCATCATTTAAAACATAACAAGAGCTTAGAAATACCCGCCCGAAATTGATTTAAAATTTTATTTCTGGTTGTCCCCGTTTAACTTGGGACTGCTTTTTGAATACTTTATCTCATTTAGGATGTGAACGTGTATTACATGATTGTTTGTTTAAGAAGGATTCGGTTATCAATTTCTCTTTGCTCCTCGAGTATATATATCTTTACATATATACTTGGGAGTTAAGAGGAAATGTTGTCGAATTTTTCTTAAACAAACAATCATGTAATACACATTCACATATGAGATAAAGTGTTCAAAAAGTGGGTTTAGCAGCCTACCCTTGTCTTGTTAATCCTAAATTAGATTTTCTTTCATACGTCTGTCGATAAAAGCTGGATTGATTCCCCACGTCATTCATCTCACTACAAGCAAGGACTCGAGCCTTTCATCGAGATGTGTGAAAGAGTGATAAAAAACCACGATGAAGTTTGATGTCCGTTTATCCTATGTAATAATTCTGGCTTATTAAACATGGCACCGTTTGCAGCTGTGTTTGCCGTCGTTTAAAGGCCCGTTTACGGCTGTGAAATCGCAACCGTTTAACGACGCGTTTGCAACCGTAAACAGACCGTTAAACGGCTGCAAACGCGCCGGTAAATGGCTGTGAAATCGCTGTCGTTTGCGGCTGCGTTTGCCACCGTTTTAAGGCCCGTTTACGGCTGCAAATGCGTCGTTAAACGGCTGCGATTTTGCAGCCGTTTGACGAGTCGTTAAACTTAATTTATATATAATATTTTAACTTTGTTATTTAATTCGTAGGAAAATTTTAACTTTGATGAAGTGGGACGTGATTTAGAAGCGAAAAACTTGATGGGTGGAATTAAGAGTGTGCTTATGAAGCGGTACTCTGACCCCAAGCACGATGCTAAAGAAATATTTCTTTGTAAGGGAGGTTACGATGATGTTGATAGGGCAAGGGCATACCATCCCGTTGATATGCCCTATGAAAACTGTTTGAGAACCATCGAAGGTTTCTTAGACGAAAAATATTTTAAAAGATGCGAGGCCAACAAAAAAGTACGCGAGAAACAACTATTCCCATTCCGCTGGGGGACAGGGTCATACAGTAGCACCAGCTATAAAAATGTAAAGTTTTATATATATGTGCGTGTGTGCAAGCTTTTATTTATTTAATGTCTAATCTAAGTTTAATGTTAAACATGATATAGATTGGGTACCTGCGGACGCTAAAACCCACACGGATAATCAGGGGAATTGGGTTAACCCAGTTGTTGAACAGAATTACGTAAGGATTTCTTTTAAGTATAATTTTCTATAACAAATATATATATATATATATATATATATATAGAGAGAGAGAGAGAGAGAGAGAATCATGAGAAAACTACATATAAATGAGAAAACTAACTAAAAAAACCTAAAACAAAGCTAAAAAACATACCAAATTTTTTTTTACAATTTTTTATAAAAAAATCGCTAGTTTTTATATATAAAAAAATTTCAAAAAAAATAAATAAATTTTGTTGTACTGCACATGTGCATTATATGTGTACTACACATGTGCACTATATCCGTAATAGTGCACATGTGCAATACAACAAGAAACTTTTTTTTATTTTTATTTTTTTTTAATTTTTTTTCATGCATAAAAAGTTGCGATTTTTTTTAAAATTAAAAAAAAAATTTGGGTATTTTTTTTGTATTTTTTTGTTAGTTTTTTGGTTTTCTCATTTAAACTAGTTTTCTCATGATCCATCCCCATATATATATATATATATATATAGGGAGAAGATCATACGAGAACCACCTCTTATTGCGAGAACCGCGAGAACCAATGTGAACACAACCAAAAATGCCTAAAAATAGCTAAAAATCACACAAAAAATTTTTTTTTGAAATTTTTAATATTTAAAAAAAAAATCGCTACTTTTCTAAGCCAAAAAAAAAAAAAAAATTTTTTAATTTTTTTTTTCTTCGAAAAGTAGCGATTTTAACATAAAAAATATTAAAAAATTCAAATTTTTTTTTTTTGATTTTTTAGGTTTTTTTAGGTTGTGTTCACATTGGTTCTCGCGGTTCTCACAATAAAGGTGGTTCCCGCATGAGCTCCTCCCTATATATATATATATAGGATTAAGTTAAAATGAGAACCACCTCGAGTTGTAAGAACCGCGAGAACTTTTTGATCCGGGCCTTGGTGGACCAAATTTTTTTTTTCAGAAACGTAGATGCATGTATAAAAACAACATCTGTAAAAAAAATTCAAAAAAAATGTCGTGGGTGTAGTTTTGAGCAACACAAGTTTGTGTTTACGGGACCTGTAAATTTTCCGGCTAGATTTACGGGTCCCGTAAACACAAACTTGTGGCGCTCAAAACTACACACACGGCATTTTTTTTTTGAATTTTTTTTTACAAATGGTGTTTTTATACATGCATCTACGTTTATGAAAAAAAAATTTGGTCCACCTCGCCCCCCACGTTGTAGTTCCCGCGGTTCTTACAACTCGATGTGATTCTCATTTTAACCTTCCCCTATATATATATATATATATTTAATTATCTTTGTAAAACACAGCGGAATTTACAG
Source organism: Helianthus tuberosus (assembly GCA_030545235.1). Lineage (NCBI taxonomy): Eukaryota > Viridiplantae > Streptophyta > Magnoliopsida > Asterales > Asteraceae > Helianthus > Helianthus tuberosus. Next base: position 91,041,287 of record CM060438.1, on the reverse strand, counting down.
CAGGCCACAAACGAATGGAGCGGTGATGGTCCTCCAATTGGCCCGTATATGGAAGCATTGGGAGAGCGGCGATGATGGTACCGAGGGATGGGGCATAAACCTTCTTCAAACACGCCCTCGAACTTGACGGCTTCGCAACCTCAGACTCATGAACCCTTTTCTGAGGTAAACTACGCAATTTATAAAATGATAAATGAACGCATGTTTCCTTGTAAAATATATGTTGGTAGCATTAATTAATATGCTAAGATTCGTTTTGATATTTATTATTGTAGGAATTTGTTAACAGTTTGTTCCAAACCCCGGCCTTTCTGAATCAACTTGACAACTATCTTGGTTCAAAAGGAAAACAACCGGCAAACAACGATGATTCTGATAACATATTCGATAACGAAAATGAGGATGATTTTGATGTATGAGTTATTTTTAACGTTTTTACGCAACTGTAGGATGATAATGTAGGACTTAAACGTTGTTTGTAATTTTATTACGTTTAGTATATGTTTATGGCGTTTGTTTGCGTTGTAGAAATTAGAAATTTGGCAGATTTTGTTTTTCAGCCGGAAACAGGCTGTATGCAGCTGTATTCAGCTGCTGTACCAAAAAAAATGACTTTTAGCGGCGACACGTGTCGCCGCTATTGATCCTTAACCATTACCGACCAACATTAATACAGGCGAACCTTTAGCGGCGACATGTCGTCGCTAAAAGTCTAAAGGGCAATAGCGGCGAGGGTGTCATTAGCGGCGACAAAAAGGGCAATAGCAGCCGATCTATATCGGCGACCCTTTAGCGGCGACATGTCGCCGCTAAAACCAATAGCGGTGACAAAAAGGGCTTTTAGCGGCGACACATGGCGCCGCTCAAGGTACCCGTTTCTTGTAGTGCATGCATGTTCCAAAGGGACATCCGATGGTTAGTGGTAAGTTGAAGGTGTGGTGTATTTTTCCTAGAAAATCTAGAAGTTGGTGTTAAAAAATGTATATGCATGGTGGTCGGGAGCCCAACTGATTTGAAGGGTTGAAAGCGAATCTGAAACTTGGGGCTTTTTTTTTATCTATAACGATGATCGACAAGCTAGATTTAACCTCTGACTTCATTACACTTGTTTACTAAGTCAAGTGCCGATATTAGTGTCTGAGAAACCCCAATTTTGCATCAGGAAAAATGATTGAACACCAAAAGAATATTGATATCACTTAAAATCAGTTGAAAAATGTTTATTGAGTATGTTATGCAATTTTTGGTACTTTGCTAGATAGATTAAAGGTATGCATTAAAGGTATGGCTAGTGAACAAAGAGAGTCTTCATATTTTGGTTATTTCTTAGCGTAATTAACAAATATATTCTAGGAATATTTACAATATAACTTCCCCCATCAAGCCATCTTGAAATTTATTTAACAACTTATGCCGCTTGCATGTAAATGCATGTCCCAAAGGGACACCCGATGGTAAGTGGTAATTTAAAAGTGGGGTGTATTTTTCCTAGAAAATCTGGGATTTGGTGTTAAAAAAATTTATGTGCATGGTTGTCAGGAGCCCAACTGATTTGAAGGGGCAAAAGCGAAACTGAAATTCGAGGCATTTTTTATATATAACGATGATCGACAAGCTAGGTTTAACCTCCGACTTCATTACACTTGTTTACTAAGTCAATTACCGATATTATTGTTTGAGAAACCCCAAATTTTCATCAGGAAAATTGTTTGAACACCAAAAGAATTTTTGGTATCATGTGATTGTAGATCCCAAAATCAATCCGGATCATAGTGGTTTGATTGTTTTGATCCAAACACCTATTGATTAAGTGCCTGAATATGTAAAAGTCAAGAAAACTCAAAAGATGAAGATGAAGCTTTTGGTTTGATGATTTGCAACAAGTTTCGTATTGATTCCTAACTGATATAAACACTAACAAGCACCTAGAATTTCGATTAAGCACAAGAAAGATCAATAGAAGCACAACGTAAGGGTTTTCACCAAAGAACTAGCCAAAAAGCTTGGCTAGGGTTTCAAACATATCATATATATATAGGCCTGACTAACTGGCGTAATTATTAATTACGCCGGCATATTAAATATGCCGAGTCAGGCTATTAACTTACAATAAATTACATAATAGACCCATGAACCTTCTAAAAGCTACAAAACATAAGCAAAACATTCCAGGACTAATCTAAACAAGTATCAACGATCTCAAATGACCTAATAATATCTATTAAGATCTGAGTTTCTTTTTATTGTGTTGTTTAACTAAAATGAAAGATGAAAAAGAGAATGATGAGCAGCGGAAATGAAAATTAAACTTTATAACACAATCATAGAAGAATAGTTTTCAGCAAACATGATTTCATTAGTCGAAAGATTGAATCAATTTACAAAGATCAACTATGTATGCATGCAACACTAAACTCCCCCTCAGCCTGAGCTCACAGTTAGTTCGTACAAGATGATGGTGAAAAAGAGCTAATAGAACAGTACAGGTATTGTTCTATTTATAGTACAATCCTAGCCACTGAGCATCTAATGCTGACGTCACCTAGACAGTGACATCTAATAGACTAACAACCTCTAACCACTGATACATACAAAACATTGATACAATAAACAACTGATAGATAAACACTGATGTAGCTTTACACTGTTGTTGCCTAAACACTGATGTTGCGGATCAGTGCTTTTCTTCAAAGGGTGATTAGGCCCTAAGTCAGCAGTGCTTTAGTCTTCATCAATACTTGAGTAACAGCAGTTGTTAGGACTTCAGTCTTTATACATCAGCAGTTCTTTGAATAACAGTTGTTGTGAAGATCAGTACTTAGAATCATAAGCTGATAGAAACATTGTCATTAGAGAGAATTTAGGACATGCACTGCTTATTGTGATCAACTATTGAGAACCAATTTTGGCTTTCAATATCATATTTTCTTCTGGGCTTGATTACATGGGCCAACAATCTCCCCCTAGAACAGATGATGCCAAAACACTTCTTTATTCTTGATCTTTATTCTCTCATTAACTTCTCCCTGATTTTCCCTTTTAATTATAATTCAATGTTCATGGAGTCTTCATCATCCTCATCCCTGCAGAGTTGAAGGTCTAAAAGATCTAGGAGGTCAGCTGCATCCAGACCTAATGCATCCTCCCTTGAATGTGTTCAACTCTTCCATTGGACTTGAGCAAAGTCAATACATGGGTCTTTCTATCAGACTTCCACTTTAGTATTTTTTAGTTCAATGGATTTCTTAGGAGAGACTTTATTTTATGAGAGTTTGGTGATGGAGGTATGCTTGTTAGCCTTTTCACTATTTTAGTAAGTTGAGCTTGAAGCTTTAATGAGGCATCATCCAAGCTAAACATGATCTGATCCTTGATGGCCTGTTTCATGATTTCAGCTTCTCTCTGTGCATCTTCCTTATCTATCTGCTTCTGTCTTTTTCTTTGTTCTAAGACATGGGTGGATAAGTCAGATGATGTGAACAGTGTTTTTAGAGAGAGGGTCTGCTGCTTTAGCTCATCAGTGGTTTTGCTTTTGTATGCTGGTTTCTTTGGTGCTGTAGGATCTGTTTCTCTTATTTTCTCTAGCTTATCATAGGTAAGATCAATGTACTGCCTAGACCATTTTAATATGGCCTTTGCTATTCCATATTTAGCTGCAACCAACTCAGCTCTCTTCCTCTTGTATTCTAAAGTAAGTTCTGCACTGGATTTCTTGAACTTGTTCCAGTTTGGTGCAGACCTCTTCATTTGAGGATCATTCTTTACTCTTTCAATTATGTTCACTTCTACTTTGAGGGTTGTGAGTGGCCAGTCTTTGAACTGTTCTACCTTGGCAGGATATAATTTATCTCTCATAATAATCTCTAAGAGATCTTTTCTCAGCTTCTTCTACAGATCAGCATTTGGTGACAAGTTTGACATCTCTTTTCTTAAGTCTCTTGCATAGTCTTCCAGTTTCCTGACTTTACTAAGCCCATGTTGCATTCGACTTGAGATGTTGTTGTCACCTTGCCCTTTGCCTTCATGTTTAGCAATATATTCTGCTTGCTTGGCCTTGAGTTTAAGATAATCATCCATGTTCTTTGGAGTTATGAAACCATGAAGGGATGTGAAAGTTATTTTGGAAGGATCATCCTCTGTGTAGAATTGCCTCATTTCTCCTTTTAGTGCATGCAATTCAAGAGGATAATTTACTTCTAATGGAATGGCTCTTGAAGGATCTTCCCCTTCAAGTGTTCGTGGTTGAACAAGTGGGTTTGATGTTGGTGATGGTGGAGGATTAAATGGTTCAGGGTTGATTTGAATGAAAGGGTGAAGATGATAAAGGAATAGGTGCAGGGATATCATCATCATTCACTTGAAACTTGCTTTTTCTTGTGTAAAAACTTTTAGGATAAGGCGTTTTTGTTGGAGAGTTAGAAATAGGAATGAAGATTGCTTGGGAAAGAAATTGGAAAGTGGTGGATTGACTAACAACTGTTAAAACAACTGGTGTCTCAACCGCTGCTGTCTTAACAACTGTTGAAGTGTCAACATTTGTTACATTGGTGGATGGCTTTGGTGAGGATGGTTTTGGTGAGGATGGTTTTGTTTTCTGCCTTTTAGAAGGTTGGTTTTGTGGTGGTGATGTTGGTTTAGGTAATTTTTCTGAACCAGCAGTGGTTTGGAGACCAGCAGTGGTTTGTTTTTCAGGTGTTTGGTTTTGTGGTTTTGGTTTTGAGAATGTGGCAAGTGGTGGTTTATTGTGTTTGAACGATTTCTTCCTGTTGGAAGTGCCAAGATCCTTTGTTTTGATTTCCCAATCCTTCATTGCCTTTTGTTCCTTTTTCCACTGACTTTCCTTTGTTTATTCTGATTTTGAACAGTCTTTTTGTTTGCAGCCACTTCATCTTTACACCATGGGTCAACAAGAGGTTCTAACAGTGGTTCTGGTTCCCTTTCTAATAGTTGTTCACCAACAACAACAGTAACCACTGCTTCAGCAATTTCATCCACTGTTTTAGCACTGGATTCTACTTCTTCAATTTCCTGCCCCTCTAGAATTGGCTCTAATGCTGCAAAACAAAATTCATCACAAGGAGCATCATTCTTAGCAAATAGAGCAAAATTTTCATTAGTTAACTCATCAGGCATGCTACTCCAATCAACAAAGCCTTGAGTAAAAAAACTTTGCTGACTGGCCTATGCTGGAGCAGATGTTTGTGCAGCATGTTGTGGTGCAGGTTGTTGCACTTGGACCTGAGAGACTGGGGCTTGGACATTCTGAATTTGTGGAACAGGGGCTTGAACATATTGCACTAGAACAGTTGTTATAGGGTGTGCATAATGAGCAGTGTTTACATGAGCAGTAGGGGTATATTGGGAATAGTGCACAGTGTTTTGTGTGTTTTGAGGTCTAGGGTAACGGTGTTTTATGATTGGTCCACTATTTTGGCTTCTACATTCTCTAGCAAAATGTCCTAGCCTGTTACACTTGTAGAACTTTAGTTTTGATTTATCCAACCCCACTTTTAGATTCCCATGTAACCCTGGAAATTTTCTTCCTGTTCTCTTATAAAACTTGCTGGTTCTTACACTCAGCAGTAACTGTTGATGCAATATGTCCTTTTCCTCCAGATCAGTGGGATCAAAATGCTGGATCATTGAGTTCAAAGGATAAGTTGTCAGAATTCTGGTTTTCTCCACATGCTGTAAAATCATAGTTGGGTGAGTAAGAATCAGAGTTGTTAAAAGCTCCACCAGCAGTTATGCCAATGTAATGATCATAACTCTGATCCTTACTACTAGCAGATTCTTCTTGACCCAGAAGTGTTGTGCTACCAAAGGTGTAATCATCAGCGACCTTCCCAGATTCCTGTAACTTCTTTTTCTGGTTCAACTCTCTCTCATAAGTGAGGAGTCGACCATGAAGTTAGGTCAGACTTAATTCTTTGAATCCAACAGAATTTCTAGTCACAAAAGCAATTGTGTCCCATTTGTCAAGTAGTGATCTTAGAAACCTACTAGTATTTAGAGTTGATTTAGCAAATTCAACATTAACAAGTTCAAGTTCACGAATGAGACAACTAAAACGTTCAAACTGTTGTGTTAGTGATTCTCCTTTGACATGGCAAAAAGTTTCATACTGTTGATTCAAAACCTCCCTGTTATTTTCTATAACCTCTTCTGTTCCACCGAACTGCTCTTTTAGTGCATCCCACAGCTCTTTGGCATTGTTACAATGTAATAGTCCAGCATAAATGTCATTTGGAAGAGCTGAGGCCACTATGCTAAAAGTCTTTGCATCTAATTCAATTTTCTGATAATCTTGTTCTGAGTAATTTTCAAGGCTTTTAGGCACTTGGCTTTTGGGATCTTTAGTACTATGCACCATTGGAACATGTGGTCCAAAGATGACTGACTTCCAGCAGCAGGTGTTTTGCTGAGCTAACACATGGCCCATCCTACGTTGCCAGATATTGTACTCCGATCTGACAAGAATAGGTGGCTTGAATAGTGTTCCGATGTTCTGAGGGTCGTGTGATTGTGATGTCATCTTGGTTGAGTTTACAAAAGTTTTCGAATAATCAACTTTTTACGTGATTACCTTTTACTCTATTTTTTTCAACTGATACGAACAACTTTAAGTATCAATGGATTTGAGCTGAACTTTTATGTCAAATTGATTGTTAGATCGAATTTAACTGTCCTACTCTGATACCAATTGTTAGGATCTGAGTTCTTTTATTTATGTTGTTTAACTAAAATGAAAGATGAAACAGAGATTGATGTGCAGCGAAAATGAAAAGTAAACTTTATAACACAATCATAGAAGAATAGTTTTCAGCAAACATGATTTCATTAGTCGAAAGATTGTTTCAATTTACAAAGATCAACTATGCATGCATACACTAAACTCCCCCTCAGCTTGAGCTCACAGTTAGTTCGTACAAGATGATGGTGAAAAAGAGCTAATAGAACAGTACAGGTACTGTTCTATTTATAGTACAATCCTAACCACTGAGCATCTAATGCTGACATCACCTAGATAGTGACATCTAACAGACTAACAACCTCTAACCACTGATACATACAAAACATTGATACAATAAACAACTGATAGATAAACACTGATGTAGTTTTCCACTATTGCTGCCTAAACACTGATGTTGCAGATCAGTGCTTTTCTTCAAAGGGTGAACAGGCCTTGAGTCAGTAGTGCTTTAGTCTTCATCAGTACTTGAGTAACAGCAGTTGTTAGGACTTCAATATTTATACTTCAGCAGTTCTTTGAATAATAGTTGTTGTGAAGATCAGTACTTAGAATCATCAGCTGATAGAAACACTGTCATTGGAGAGAATTTAGGACATGCACTGCTTATTGTGATCAACTGTTGAGAACCAATTTTGGCTTTCAATATCATTTGTTCTTCTGGGCTTGATTACATGGGCCAACAATATCCCCCGTAGATCGTTGCATACATGAGGAGTCTTTTATTCTTCAGTTGCTGTTGCTGGATTCCTTGCTGCTTCTTCTGTTGTTGGTTTAGGTGGTGGTTGTTCCAAAATGACTTCAACTGTTGTTGTCTCGGGAGGTGGTTGAGCAGCTTATTCGTTATTAATTGAGGATTTTCTTGAATTATAATAGCTTCACTTGATGTTGGAGGATCCTCCACAATGACCTCATATGTCGATGAGGCCAGAGCTTGTTGTTCAGTAGAAACTGAGATGGATGAGGGTTCTTTTGGTTTAGCAGGTGACTTATCTTTCTTCTTATCCTTTTTCTATTTCTTCTTCCTTACCTCTTCCTTTTTCTTGGCATCTTCCTTTTTCTTAGCTTCCACTGTCTCTTTTTGCTTCTCGATCCTTTTTACGATGTCCATCATTTCTCGTTTACATTCCCATGCATGTTCAACTGCCCTCTGGAATAACATGGCTTCTTCTAGATTTACGATTCCAGCACCGACATGTATTTTGTTAGCGTATAGCACATTCAAATCTGACAGTCCGAACATAAAGACATCCATTAGATCTAGAATTCTGATATCTTCATTAGTATTTGACCTGATCACTTCTTCACCGGTTTGGCTGTCATAGAACCATTTCATGAAGTTATTAAGTGACACTGGAACTTCTGGTGGAAGCTTGATCCTTGTTACAACTTTTGCTGGATTAATTACACACGTCACTTTCCCTTTCCCTGTAATTGGATCTTTTGTCGTCTTTGAGACCCTGCAACGTGGGCGTTGTGGCTTGAACACTTGGAATCCTTGGTCGCATTTTTGAGAAATGAAACGTTTGAAATCTGCACCGATGCTGCTTTGATCCGGGTTCAACATATCCAGCCTCCCAAGTTCTCTGATATCCCATCTAGGAAGAGTTTGCAAATCGAAACCAGTTTTAAAATATTGTATCACTCCGCCACACCTTTTCACTATAAACTTCCCTTTTAGATTGCTATACATCCAGCTGATGATTTTACCAGTGACTTCTGTCTTTTCGACAGTTACCACCTGATAAAAATCTGGAAGCTTCTCTCATTCCTTTTTGAACCATTCTGGATGTTGTAGCGTAAATTCCTCTCCATCTTCAAATTCATACAAAACGTCATCCTCTAAACCCCATTCAAGAAACTTTGCAGGCATTTCATCCATGTCAACCTCTTCCTCATCACTTTCATCACCTTCATTACATTTTGCTGAAACCTTACGAACCTCGTCTGTCCAGTCATATATGCAATCAGCTCCTTGTTTTTCTTCCTTTGTTCTTTCAACTTTTCCCTCAACACGTTTATGTCGTTCACTTGGTGCTTAAGAAGACATATTTCTCTTGGTAGACCTGCTCCAATATCTTTCGACAGTTTGTCGTATAATTCTTGAAAGGGACGTATTCTTTGAGGAGCTACAGCAGGCTGTGTAACTCTGGTCGGTTTCGCTCGTACATCTTTTGAAGAACTTTCTTCTGTTCTCTTTTTCTTTTGTGGTGGTGTTTTGCTGAGTGTCGCTTCATTAGGATCGACTATCAGGTTTTCAACGAAGTCGTCTAGCCTTTCTTCCTCTTCAGTTACCACCACGGGAGTCTCTGTCTCCGTCATCTCTCTTCTTGCTCTTTTCTTTTCTCATTTCTCTCTTTCTTCCATTGATGAATTGCTCGCATGTGCTCGATGTGTTCTCTTTGAGTTTGGGTATCTGCTGCCCTAAAACTTGCACCCATCAGTCTTTCAGGGTTTGGAGGATTCTTTTTCTTCTTTGACGGCTCACCCTCCACATGACGTTTCCCTTTCCTTTTTTCGAATTAATTGTTCGTCTTCTTCTTCTTGAACTTCTTCTTCATGCTCTTCCACTTGTTCGACCCTTTGATTGTTCATTTTGATCCCATCCTTGTACTTCTTATATGCTGCTTTCACAAGTGGGAGTCTTTCGGCCTTGTACATCCAGTCATGCAGCATCACCCATTCATTTGTCCTTATTTCAGTGATCTGACGGCTTGTAGGCAATTGAAACTTATATAGATCGCCGTCGTTTGGAAGCTTCGGATCTTGGTCGTATATGAGCATTTGGATAAAGCGAGGATACATGGCCCATGTACTTCTGTTTGCATTTTTAGCCATGTAAAGAAAGATTAATCCTGAGAAGTTGAACTTTTGTCAGTACATAAGTTCAACATGGCTGCGGACCATTCCAGATTCAAACCATCGTAACCACCTTTTCTATGCGCTATTCTCATTGCAATCACATGCAAAATAAATCTCCAATCTCTGGTCAAGCAGTTTCTTTTGATTTTATTTTTATGCTGAAAGTCACCCACATAGTTCATTCCTCGGAAACCATCTAAAATGTCGTCTTTCCTTAAACTCAGTGGATCATCATGATTGTCACCAAGCTTTAGAACCCTTCAAATTTTGTCTTCTGTTACGATAATTTTCTTGTTTCGAACTGTTGCCGATATTCTTTTGATCTTGTCTACAGTTTACACTTTCACGGTCTCCCATACCTCCTGTATGTGAATTCGATGTATGATAGGATCTGCTTGGACAACATGACCGATTTTGCTTGACCTTATCGAATCAGCTACGTCTTCTAATTCACTCGGTGCTTGATCGAGCTTGATCGGCTGTTTGTGCTTATATCTTTTATCCCAAGTGATTACTTTCACCATCTTGTTGAAACATGAAAACGAGCTAAGTTAGAAATTGGAATATGAGAAGTATACATTAGTTATTTACAAAAATATTTACAAAATTATATATATATATATATATATATATATATATATATTAATTATAACAAAATGGTGATAAAAATATTTACATTCTCATTAATGCTGATTTTATCTATTGATATAGTTAAGATAAAATATGTATAATATGTATAATGTTTGAAAATATGGAATTTTTGAGAAATCTGGTCAATTTCGCTGACATCTTCGCTGCCGAGTTCAAGAAGATTTTGACTGATCAAAGACAATTTCGATGGCAATGAAAATCTAACCCACTTGAGTGTCCGGTTAATTACGTGGAAGACATCGGTTTGACATGTCCCAATAGGCGTAAATACGCTGGGAATAGACGACGAAGTTAAGTCCGATTACGAGACGAGCACGCAGGGTAGAAGTTCAACTACGCTGATTGACCGGTGTAATAGTCAATTACGCCGGTTGCTCGAACTCGCGTTCGAGACTTATCTTCGCAGTTTCAAGATCTCCCTAATTCCGCTGACTTCAACATATTTTCGCTGCATTCAAACTGTTCTACGCCATGTTCATATTTTTCTTCTTAAACCCTCTTTAAAACCCTAATATTAATGTGACAACTGACACTTTCCCATGTAATCCGTACAATAATAAACAGTAATTTGTGCTTTAACGACTGTGCATGATTGAATTAGCAAGACGAATGAATTTCTGATTACTGTCATATACATACAAAGGCATTTTATGTTGCAAGATTGTTCATCATTATTACATGCAACTCAATATGGTTCAATTAGTGCACAGAACAAAGTTAGCACAGTTACCAGACAGACTAGAAGTATTGACGGGAGTTCAGTACTCAGATACACATGATGTTAAGACACAGAATGAGCCTAGAACCAAGTGTTACACTAGAATAGTGTGTAGGAAAGTAGGGATTACAAAACTACCTTCCTAGTGATGATTTAGGTGCCGAAAAGTGCTAGAAACACACTAAAACTTCAGAATTCTGCAGAAAACAACCAAATTCAGCAATTTTCAACATTTTAACTCCAAAATATAATGCAGAATTATGGTTTAATGGTCCAGAATACTTTCCTAAATGTCAGGAATCAAAACTGTCATAAAAGCCTACATAAAGCACACTAAACTGCACAAGTTAGCACCTTAACGAATCGGTAACCAACCGGACACTACCCGAAACACCAGATTTCCACTAGAGGCATTGTTTTAGTGTTACGGAACTAGTTATGGTCACCGAACATCATAACACATCTTAAAAACTCTAAATACCTAAAACACTAAACATTTCACTTACATTCCAACTAGATTGAACTAACTAGATTTGAAACTCAACCATACACCCCCCCCTAATTAAATGAGTCCAACAAGGGTCCCACCCCTTGATTTCTTTACAATATTTAATTAGTCATGTTATCTAGTTTTGGAGCATTGTGGCCATAAGATAATTTAGTGTTGGAAGTTCTTTCTTTAAAACCACAAGAACATTACCCATTATCATTTCAACATCTCAACAACACTTCTTCCTTCTTTTCTTCCTCTCTACTTACGGGACACACAACACACACATACACCTCCACTTCAAGTTCAAACTCAAGCAATCTAAGGACTCTCAAGGGTGCAAGGAACATGTCTAAGAGACTTGGAAGCCTTGGAAGTGGAAGGACGTTCACAAGGAGCTATTAACAACTTCAAATCTTCATCATCTTCATACTTGTTCTTCCCTAGCAATAGTGCTAGTAGTAAGCCCCTTTAACCATGTTTTCACTTCTAATATTAGTGGTTAAAGTGTTATGTAATGTGTTAATCTAATGAATCTCAAAGAAACATGAAGATGATCACTAACATAAAGCTTAATAACATGAAATCTGAGTTGTTTAGTGTATGTGTGAAACTTGATTGTTGATTTCTTGTGTTTATGATGTTGATCATCATAAGAAGCTTGCTAGATTGTGATTAAACAGATGATCTAGCAAGTATGAGGATGAATCTTGTGAAAATCATAATGATCATCCTTTATGTGGATCATGAACTTGAAAATGAAGTTGTTTTTTAGCATGATGATTATGGATACATGTTATAAGTCTTGAAAATGGATGATTTCAAAAATAATATTTTCAAGAAACCAAAGTTTATTTCAAGATTAACTTGATCATGATTTTTAAAGAAATTAATCATGTTTTTAGTGTTAAATCATAGCTAGAAACATGTTGTTAACAAGAAGAATACAAGAAAAGTTATTTTTAGAAAATCTTCATACAAGTTGTAAAAGACTAAATTTTACAAGAATGAGATTTATAAACAAATAACCATATTTTTAGGGGTAACCAAACTTACTTAACAACATATTAAGTTACTACAAATTTTTACAAACTTTCAAGTTCATGTCACAGTATAAATTGTGTGTTTGAAGCACATGGTAAGTCTTGTTTATGTTGTTGATGATTGGTGATGGTTTTTAAAAAAAAATGATATGCCTTTGAGCATGGAAACCTCCATTTTTAAGGGGAAACTATGGCAAAATTTTTGTAAAATTAAACACTTAGAAAAATATTTTTAAACAAGTGTTTACAAATAAATTTTGGTCATGGTTTTCATATAAAAATTTGCCATAATTTTTTTTACAAAAATTACAAATATTGGATGTTGATTTTTGATAATAAAAATGACTAAGTATATATTTAGAAAGATATATATTAAGATGTCACAAATTGTGTGCTACTTGTATATTATGTGTATTAGTTATATTATTTTAAGAACTTAAAAATAATATAACACCCCAAAATACCAAAATTGTAATACAAAAATATTACCAAAATTCCAAGAAAACGAATATATAATTTATACCCAAAATAATGGACAACCGGACAAGGACTTTGGACTATAAGTATATACATTCTGGAAATAAATTCATATTTTGACAAATGGGTTAAACGGTATTTTGAAAGTTGAGGAAACGGAAAAGATGGTTTTTTACAAGTATTGTAAAATATATCATATTTTGACAAATAGAAAATATATTATTTTTGAGTGGAGAAAATATATATTTTCTTAAACAAGTTAAAAATATATTATTTTGGGTGAAAGGTAGAAATATATATTTTCTAAAGTTAATCTTAAAAATATATATCATTTTTGAGATATATATGAAAGAATACTTATTTTTGCCAAGTTAAGTAATAGATATTTTCCTATAAAAATTCTCTTAAAATATGAATATTTTAAGAATATAAATTTGGTGATTTTTAGTTATCTAAAAATTAAATGCAAAATTAAGTATCAAGTACTTTATATATACAAGAAAATACGTATCCTCATACGTATAAATACACACCAGAATACACCACCAATACTTGGTAAAATACCGTGTACAAATACACAAGTACAAGCATACCCATACTTGGGAAAAATAATTATGAAAGGAATACATAATGAATTAAGTTAAGAAAATATATTATTTTTAACAATATCCCAAATAATTGGAATAAATATAATTTGAGTTAAAATATTCCTATTTTAACTAATACTTATATAATTTGGAATTATATAATGTACATCCAACTTATAACTCAAAGTACGCCAAGAATTCCAAAATAAGTCTTAATAAATGAATAAGACTAAGAGTCGTTACACGACCTAAACGTCTAATAAAACATGGCAAGTGTGGAGGTAGTTGTACGACTCCTAGAAGGACCTTTGAGTATACAAGGTAGCAGGACGCAAACTTGTGAGTTCATGTCCCCCTTTTCTCTTAACTGTTTTCTAATTTATAACTCTCGGGGGTGAAATACATGTTACATATGTTTCAATGGTATGATTTGGCTATGAAATGAACTATTAGACCATGAGCATAGGCTAAAACTGAAATGCCAATAACTCTCATAAGAATCATGGACAAGGATTAGATCTAACGGGTACGGCCGAGCCCCACTCATGGTCCCTATGTGACCACTTAGAGTGTTGTTGTGTCCCAGTCGAGGTGATTCGGCAACGGTCAAGGGGATTTGACACAATCAAGGTGATTTGATACAGTCAAGGGGATTTGACACAGTCAAGGAGATTTGACACAGTCGAGGGGATTCGACACTAACAAAAGTCTACTCGGATTGAGTACTCCCTATGGCTTCACATACATTAATGTCCTTGCAAAACATTAATCGATTTGTTCATTGACGTTTTTTATACCTGTTTTCAAAGGAGTCTCTCAAATGTTTACAAGTTTATCAGTACTCATACAAAACGCATGAACTCGCTCAACTTTTGTTGACGTTTTCAAAATTACATGTATTTCAGGAAACAAGTTGGATCTTGGGCGCTGGTGTTGTTTCGGGATGTAAATTTCAAGTTTAAATGTCATCCGCTTTTGTTGGTTTGTAACTTAATCAGAGGTTGTGTTGTTTGAAACTTAAATGACTGGTGTTTGTAATATTTTAAACTTTATGAATGGATGAACATCATTTTGATCATATAGTTCTTTATTATAATCGAATGCAATGAGAACCGATCAAGTCACACGCATACGCTTCCGAAAAAGTCAGGGTGTGACAGTTTGGTATCAAAGCTTCGATTGTAGTGAACTAGGATTCCTTCTCGAGTCTAGACTACAATCACTAGGATTCTCTCACGAAAACAAATTTTACAAAAAGGTTTTTCATTGCATTTACGAAAGCGCCAAGATCCATGACTCAAACATTTTTTCAAAAGGAAAGACAAAGCAAGGACATTAGTAGGGAGGAGAATACCTCAAATGACATGCCAAATAAGGTATAGTCTACGTGAGAGAGACTAGCCAAAGACAAAATGACCCCCCCAAGGAACAAACGAGAGTTATATGTGACATAATGCATTTACTTGCCTGTGTATACTAAGTAACATATTTATTCATTAATATATATATATATATATATATATATATATATATGCGTATAAGAGTACGGAATAATTATTGACGGGAACGAGATACGTTCGACTTCGAATCCTATTATTGTCCTTGATGCGCACATTGAGACCATCGACCTCTCATTTGCTGCAGAGCTTATGGTCGATGTAATTACCAAGCGAGACCCTGAGCTTGATTTCCGTAGAAGATGGTTGTTCTTCCCCCTGAAATGTGAAGGTGCCTGACTACGGTAGTGACGGCGAGGCGGAGGTGGTAACCTTGGACAACAACTTTATCAGCAGGACGAGGTCCCTATGGCTATTACGAAACATGCTCGATGACACTCTTATCCAGACAAGGACGATGAGGACTCATCTTGAAGGTGCCCCTCCAAGTGCTATTACTAGGAACTCTCCCTATTCTTATTCTGTCTAAGCATTGTGCCAATTTGCGCGTAACAACAACGGATGTTAGCGCGTGGACCACCACAATGGTCGTTTCCATGTCGAAGGTATAAGGACAGTAGTGTCCCCTCTTTGGTTAATCATCTGCTTTGAACGAGGGAAAATTAGGGTGACCATGCAAGACAATTTATTATTATGGGGGCCCACGTAATAACGACTTGTAGTGCTTGGAAATTTTGGTGGACTCTGCGGGTCAAGCCAATGATCACCACCCTTTCGAAATTTCTAGGTATTCATACCTCCATCTAATGAACAATACTGAGGTAGTTGCTATAACACTCTACAAAGTAGGAAGTCTGTCTTTGCCTACTTCACACCTAATACTTTTACCCATGGTACGAGTCGTTTGGGACCCGATATCTAAGCAAGAGAAGATGACTAACACTCAGAGAAGATCCAGTAACTCTACACTCTCTATCCCATAAAGCACCCCATCGTAGGGTAGTGCATTCACGCCTTAGAAAAACCACTCTACGGTTGCTACAAGGCACAAGTCGGTTATGAGAAACAAGTCATGTACCCTCACGACCTTATCTTTGCATTTTCACTATCACCCCCTTTATGTGGTAGAAATGCACAACCCTCATCCCTTGGGAAGTATACCCGTTTCTGTAAAACTAAAGACCTAAGGAGACCAATGTAGAAGGAAAATAACTACTACTTTCATATTATGGAACTTGTATGACCGAGGTGATGTAACCTCGAGTTCATTTTGTTTTCCTCTGTTAAAAACAATAAGTCAAGTTGTCAAACATATATGAAAGCTCAGTGGTTGTTTTCTTACTTATACATTGTTGATTATAAATGCATGTGATGTTAGGTGATTACATGTTTACTTGTGGTGATATATACCTCATAGACAATTATTAGTGAAGGTTGTCTAACCTACCCAATACCTTTTTGCCAGAAGAAAATGTCGCCCAGACGTGATATAGACACTAATACGTTGCCAAGGACTAAAGCAGAGCTTCAAGAACTCATCTCACAAGCTATTGCCCAGCACGAGGCCAACCGCTCCGAGCATAGCGGTGGCACCTCTGGAAATAACCCCCCAATTGGTAATGTTAAGTCACCTAAGACACATTACAACTCCTTTGGATATTTCAAATTGTGCTTTGCCAATGCTTACTGTGAATTGTGTTGCTTGTGTTACAAGTTGTACCTACAAGCAATTCTTGGATTGCAAGCCCCTTAACTTCGATGGCACTGGGAGTGCTGTCGCTTTCGTACGATGGGTAGAGAAAACAGACTCTGTATTGAGGATGGGCAAGCGTGCTCTGGAACAAAGGGTTACCTATATTTCTGGGTTATTTCTGGACTGAGCGCTTTCATGGTGGAACCTCCAAGTCCAAACACTGGGTGAAACTGCTGCATACGCATTAACATGGGATGAGCTAAAAGAGTTAATGCGCAAGAAGTACTGCTCTCGGGCTGAGATTCAGAAACTTGAGACAGAATTCTGGAACTTAAAGATGAATGGTCTGAAAATAGCCGAGTATATCCAGCGCTTCCATGATTTATCAAGGGTCGTCCCCTATCTTGTCGAGCCAGAATTCAAGAGAATCGAGCGGTTCATTTGGGGACTTACGCCTCAAATCCTAAGCACGGTTACTGTCGCAAAGCCTCCAACCATCGCGGAGGCTATCGATTTGAGTGTTACGCTTACTGAAGAAGCTCTTCGAATGGGAAAGTTTTCGGAATCCGAGACAAACAAGAAGGAGACTCACGTGGAGTCTTCGGGCAACAACAAAAGAAAGTTTTCGAACCTGAAGAAAGGCACCCAAGTCAGTTATGACAACTCTAATGTAAACAAAAGAAGGGAAGTGAACCCGCCTCGTGGCATGAAAACTTATGGAGCCACTAATAAGGCCGGTGGTAAGGTTTATTTCGGGACTAAGCCGAGATGTGACGAATGCAAGTTTCACCATGAAGGTCGATGTCTAATGCCTAAGTGCGACAGATGTGGAAAAGAAGGACACATCAAGGATGCCTGTTGGGCGAGATATCCCAAACAAGGGGGAAAGGATAATTGCAACTAAGACGGAAACGATAATGGTAGAGTTCCAGGTTGCTTCAAATGTGGTGACGTGGGGTACTTTAGGAAAGATTGCCTTAGGAAGAACCAAGCGAGGAAGAGTCTTCACGATCGGAGCTCGTGAAGCACGCCAGAATCCAAATGCGGTTACGGGTACGTTCCCTACTAACCAACTCTATGCATTCATTTTGATTGACACTGGCGTCGACTTTAACCATGTATCCTTAGAACTTAAGAACCTACTTGGCCTAGTTTCAAGTAGGATAGACGTCCCGTATTCTTTAGAATTAGCAAATGGAAGGTTAGTTAAAGAAAATGAGGTGATTAAGGATTATATTTTGGAACTTAGAGAGCGGGAACCTTCTATTACCTGTTGACTTGGGAAGTCATGATGTTGTAGTCATGCATGGATTGGCTATCCAAAGATGGAGCCGAAGTTGTTTGTCATGAGAAAATCATTCGCATCCCTCTTGCGATTGATGAAACACTTAGTCCGTGGCCTTCATGCAGTTGATGCGAGGACGCTGGCCCCCATAAGGCGGTGGATTGTGACATCCCACATTGGCCATAGAGACACAGAAGCACCTCCGAATAGGGTTGCATAGCCTCCCTTGCTCATATTGTCAAAAAAGAGACCAAGGAGCCAAAGCTAGAAGACATCCCCGTTGTGAAGGAATTTCCAGAAGTCTTTCCCGAAGACTTTCCTGGGTTACGTCCATAGCGACAAGTGGAGTTTAGGATAAACCTAGTGCCAGGAGCGGCACCCGTGGCGAAGCCACCTTATTGAATAACTTCGTTCGAGATACAAGGACTAACGACTCGACTACAAGAACTGCTAGAACGAAGGATTCATCAGACCAAGCTTCTCGCCTTGGGAAGCTCCAGTGCTATTCGTTAAGAAGAAAGTTGGCAGTTTTCGTTTGTGCATCGACTTCATAGAATAGAATATCAAGAACCGGTATCCTTTGCCAAGGATTAATGACTTGTTCAACCAATTACAAGGTTCTAGTTACTACTCGAAGATTGACTTGAGGTCAGGGTATCATCAACTGCGAATACAAGAAGAAAGTATCCCTAAAACGGCCTTTAGGACTCGATATGGACATTTCGAGTTCCTTGTCATGCCCTTTGGCTTAACAAACGCACCAGCAGAATTCATGGACCTCATGAATAGGGTGTGTAGGCCATATCTGGATAAGTTTGTGGTTATGTTCATTGATGACATCCTTATTTACTAGCGAACCCAGTAGGAACATGAGCAACACCTGCGAGCTACCTTAGAACTCTTGAAGAAGGAGTAGTTGTATGCGAAGGTGTCAAAGTGCGAATTTTGATCTCGTGAGGTGCAATTCCTAAGTCACATGGTAAGTGAGAATGGAATTCACGACGACCCTACTAAGAATGAAGCAATCAAGAACTGGGAAGCCCCAAGGACGCCAACTACGATGCGATAATTTCTGGGGTTAGCAGGCTAGTACAGACGATTCATAGGGGACTTCTCAAAGATTGCTCAACCGCTAACAACCCTAACCTAGATGGTACCCATATTGTCTTTACCTGACAGTACCGAAGGAATTGCGGTTTATTGTGATGCTTTTCGACAAGGTCTCGGTTGCGTGTTGATGCAACGAGACAAAGTCAGCACGTACGCGTCACGTCGATCGAAGGATCATGAGAAGAACTACACCACGCACGACCTTGAACTAGGTGCAGTGAATTGCGCGTTGAAGATTTGATGCCATTACTTGTATGGAAAACGCAGCACGATCTTTACTGATCACAAGAGTTTGCAGCACATCTTTGATCAAAAGGATTTGAATATGAGACAATGAAGATGGGATGAACTGTTGAATGATTACGACTGTGAGATTAAGTATCACCTGGACAAGGTGAGCGTTGTAGCAGACGCCTTGAGCCGCAAGGAATGCGCAAAGCCTCTAAGGGTGCGAGCCTTAGAGATGACCATACAGGCAAATCTCGTCACTTGGATTCGTGAAGCTGAGCAAGAGGCGCTCAAACCAGAGAACCTTCAAGCTGAAGCATTACGTGGAATGGAAGTGCAATTATTTCCTAAAGAAGACAGAACCTTATACTCCATGGGATGACTTTGGGGTTCCGACTCACGACAATTTACGTATACATATTTTGGGCAAAACTTAGAAGTCAAGGTACTCGATCCATCCTGGATTCGACAGGATGTACCAAGACTTTTATTAGCAGCCCAGGGTCAAAGCCGATATTGCTACATATATGGGTAAGTGTCACATCCCAACCAATGGCGGAATCATCGGAGTGGGACTAGTTCGAGATTGTAATAGAATTCATAACACTATTTGCGACAATATTTAATTCAACCGATTTCATTTCATAAACAAATTGTCAAAACATTACAAGAAATTCAAATAACAACATTGTTCAAACATAACATAACAAAATTGATACAACACTTTAAACCTAAACGTCTAAGTGAGTATCTAGGCATCTTTGCTAATCCATTTCTTAGCATCATCAATCATCAACCTGTAACATGTTTAACATACAATTCAATGCAAAGCAAAGACGAGTATACAAGTTTAAGAATAAGTATAAGTATAAAAGTTTAAAAACGAATCTACATGGCAACTTAGTTTATACAAGATCAACCTAACATGGCATGCAATATTTCTAGTCAACCCTCTGTTTACGCAAAATGATATAATTCAACATGACCACTAGTCTACGGGCGGTGCGTTACTCCTATAGCGCTATACATGTCAAATGGAGGCTCGTGAAAGCTAATGACTAAAACATATCATATAAGTATGGTCCACGTATACGCATCAAGTATAACAACATAGTATTCATGTATAAGGATTGTTTTCGTGCATTGCATAATGAATAAATTGAAGTGTAGTTTAATAGTTAAACATGTTACACCCCAAAAGTGGTAAACATAAAAAGGGGGTTGCGAGTATACTCATGGTTTTGCAAGTCTTCACTTGTGAATCCGCGAGTTAGTTGTTGTTGGAGGTAGGAACACCAAGTCCTTCTACACGAAGAAAAAAAGTGTATGAGTGACGGAGATCAACGGTAGATTAAGGATTTAGGAAGTTAAAACACAAGAACATATGTATTCGAAAGTAATCATCCTTTAGCACACGTACTTGTTTTTGACACTATGAAACCTCAAGGGTTAATGTTTTCATGAGTAATACACTCATTAGAATCGTAACAAGTCTCATTCCTTAGATGATGTTATTCTAATATTTTGACGAATGAACACAAGTTAACCATCAAGGGTTCGAATAGTATATATATGTATAAGTATTATATGTATTATTAAGTCCAATAGTCAAGCATGAGGTAGAAGATTAAATCTTCATTTAAGTACCTCTAGTATCATGGAAATCATGTAGGAGGTAGGAAGAACAAGCTTCCATTTAGGTACCTTTTATGGTTCACCACTACACTTGATGTAAAAACATACAAGGACGGTTATGAACTAATATTAATACAAGAATAACAAACAACTATGCTATGAGAAATCATCAAGTAATGTGGGGATTCTATGTTGGACAACCCAAGTTAGTCCATAATCACACCTTCATCAAGCTTGAAGCTTGAACATGACTTGTGGGTTAAAAACCCTAAACAAAACAGAATATATGTGAGGTTTAACCTCTGATTTCAAATATCTCAGCCCCGTTTTTAAGCTTAACTAACCATAGAAGTGGTTATAAGCATAAGAACGTGGGTTTGAGTGAGTTAGACTCAATTTTAAACAAGTATAAACAAAGATAAATGAAATCAGATTCAAACAATGAACTTTGGAGCCTATTTGACGGAGTTACAGGGACTTATTCTCTGTGAAATACCAATGTAATCGAAGCTAAGGTCGATCCAAGTGTTCTGGAAAAAGAATGAGCTAAAAAGGATAAGTAATGAAGAAGTTATGCTCACTTTAGTGGAGCTTGATACTTCTGTCCGAACTTCAGATTGCAGCAACGATTTGGAGTGTTTAAGAGAGTTGTGAGGAGGTTTGTAAAGTGTTTAGGACTTGGATTAGTGTGGTATTTATAGGGGAAGAGTTGTGGATAGTAGTTGTGGGTCATAAATGCAAGAAACACACTTAAAACCAATCAAAACTCACCAAAATCGCGACCAATCCAAGGCTGTTAACGAGCTGGCTCCGGATCCACTGTTCACGCGGGTCGCATAGGGAACAGGGTTAGTTTACGCGGGCCATGACTAGGGGGGGGGCTGGAGACCATGTTTCACTTAATTGCATTTAGGCCCCTGAAGTTTGTAAATTAGGGTTTTAAGGTCTTTTAGGGACTATTCTCGCCATAAAAACATAGTTTAATGGCAATGCAAGTATGAGGAACATAAACCAAGTATAATTAAGCGTATGAAGGTTGTATTTAAGTATCGTTTACGATCAAAACAAGTTTTATGCAGAAGTTTCACATATTTGCAAGTTTAGCAGATAGTTTCCAAGAATTACGAATAAGCATCAATTGTTTCACGAAATCGAATGTATGAGCATGTATAAAGTATGTATAACATGTATTTAACAAAATATGAGTTTTATTTATGATCCAAGTCTCGGATTTTATAACGGTTACAAAGAAAGAACGATTACAGGAACACAAGACTTCGAAAAATAGAAATACGAACAAGACTTGCTATAAATGGAAAGTAGAAATAAGCAGGGTATTACAGTCTCCCCTCCTTTAGGGAATTTCGTCCAGAAATTTAGGAAGATGTAGGGAAAAGATGTGGATACTTCGTCTTCATGTGAATCTTGAGTTCCCAAGTGAATTCAGCGCCACGTTTACCTTCCCATCGAACCTTGACGATAGGAATTTTACTGCGCCTCCATAACTTGACTCCTTGATCCATGATTTCGATGGGTTTTTCCACAAACTGCAAGGTCTCGTTGACTTGGAGGTCCTCGAGTGGAACTTGAAGCCCTTCGTCAGCTATACACTTCTTTAAGTTAGACACGTGGAAGACAGGATGTACATTGTTGAGTTCTTCAGGTAGGTCCAGTCTATACGCAACCTTGCCAATCCTTTCAAGTATCTTGAAAGGACCAGTGTAGCGAGGTGCGAGTTTCCCTTTCTTACAAATCGAACTACCCCCTTCCACGGGGATACTTTGAGAAGTACCAAATCACCTGTCTCGAACTCCAAGAGTTTGCGACGCTTGTCAGCGTAACTCTTTTGTCGGCTCCTGACTTTCAGTAAATTGTCTCGAATCTGTAAAATCTTGTCTGTCGCTTCTTGTATAAGCTCGGGACCAGTGAATTGAGATTCACCAACCTCGTGCCAACAAATAGGCGAATGGCACTTGCGACCATACAATGCTTCGAAAGGTGCCATTTGAATACTCGTGTGATAACCTCGTGCCTCTAAAGTTTGGATAGTACACTCGGTTTGTCCGTCTGACTTAGGATGGATAGCGGTGCTAAGGTTAAGAACAGTACTCATAGCAGATTGAAAAGTTTGCCAAAGGCGAGACGTAAAACGAGCATCACGATCAGAAATGATGTCAATGGGGATACCATGATGACAGATGATCTCATTAGTGTAGATTCTAGCCAATTTCTCGACTTTAAAATCTTCACGAATGGAAAGAAAATGAGCTGATTTGGTCAATCGATCCACATCACCCAAATACTGTCATGACCAGAAGAAGTACGAGGAAGTTTAGTGATAAAGTCCATGGCAATGCTCTCCCATTTCCAGATAGAAATCTCTGGTTGTTCGAGTAAGCTAGAGGGACGTTGATGTTCAACTTTTACCTTCGAACAAGTGAGACATTTTGCAACGTATGAGGCAATATCCCTCTTCATCCCAGGCCACCAGTATGACGTACGCATATCATGGTACATCTTGTCAGCGCCAGGATGAACGGAATACTTTGATTTGTGTGCCTCCTTCATCAGAAAGTCTTGAAGGTATTCATGATTAGGGATCCAGATACGATTGAGATAGTATAGAATACCATCGGATTTAGACTCGAGTTCATGTTCCTTAGCGCCTCGTATCTCGGCAGAGAGATTGCCTTCATTAATAGAGGCATGTTTGGCTTCGCGAATGCGGCATTGAAGATCGTTAACGAGTTGAAGACAACGGATACCCTTCACATGAGTTTTACGACTCAGAGCGTCGGCTACTACATTCGCTTTACCTGGATGGTATTTGATTTCGCAGTCGTAGTCGTTAAACAGTTCAACCCAACGACATTGACGCATGTTCAGTTCCTTTTGGTCGAAGATGTGTTGAAGGCTCCTATGGTCGGTGAAGACCACACACTTAGTACCATAAAGGTAGTGTCACCCATATCTTCAACGCAAAAACAACTGCGCCAAGTTCAAGATCGTGAGTAGTATAGTTTTTCTCATGTATTTTGAGTTGCCTCGACACATAAGCGATGAACTTGTCTCATTGCATAAGTACACAACCAAGACCAAGGTGTGAAGCATCGCAATATACGACGAAGTCGTCGTTACCATCAGGAAGCACGAGGAAAGGAGCATTACAAAGCATCTCCTTGAGCGTTTGAAAAGATTCCTCCTGTTCGGGACCCCAAACAAAAGGTTTCACTTTTTGAGTCAAAGAGATCAAAGGAACAGCGATCTTCGAGAAGTTAGAGATAAAACGACGATAGAAACCAGCAAGACCAAGGAACGAACGAATTTCAGACGGAGACTTAGGTGCGATCTAGTTCTTCACAGCTTTGATTTTTGCGGGGTCAACGTGAATACCAAGTTCGTTGACAGTATGACCAAGGAATTAAACCTCTTTTAACCAAAATTCACACTTGGAGAACTTGGCGTATAGAAGTTCAGTTCGAAGAAGTTCAAGGATAAGATGCAAGTGTCGCTCATGCTCTCCTTGTGTCTTGGAATAACTAAGAATATCGTCGATGAGGACGATCACGAAACGGTCTAAGTATGCTTTGCACACGCAGTTCATCAAATCCATGAAAACAGCAGGTGCATTGGTCAAACCAAAGGGCATGACCACAAACTCGTAATGATCATAACGTGTATGAAAGGCGGTCTTAGGTATATCTTCTTCGAGGACCCGAAGTTGATGGTACCCAGAACGAAAGGGCATGACCACAAACTCGTAATGACCATAACGTGTATGAAAGGCGGTCTTAGGTATATCTTCTTCGAGGACCCGAAGTTGATGGTACCCAGAACGAAGATCGATCTTTGAAAAGCAGGTCGCGCCTTGCAATTGATCGAAGAGGTCATCGATGCGGGGAAGAGGGTACCAGTTCTTGACAGTAAGCTTGTTGAGCTCACGATAGTCAATACACATACGAAATGACCCATCTTTCTTTTTGACAAACAAAACAGGAGCGCCCCAAGGAGAAGTACTAGGGCGTATAAAGTCTTTATTAAGAAGCTCTTGAAGTTGAATCGAGAGCTCTTGCATCTCAGAGGGTGCTAAGCGGTAAGGAGACTTAGCGATAGGCGTTGCGCCAGGCACTAAATCAATGCGAAAGTCGACAGAACAAGCAGGAGGTGGACCAGGAAGATCGTCGGGAAACACATCGGGAAAATCACATACAACGGGAACGTCACTTATGCTTGGGCCTTTGTCCTTCTTTTCCACAATATGGGCGAGAAAGGCGAAGGTACCCTTGCATAAGCATTTGTTCGCTTGGATACACGACATAATCTTGAGACCTTGAGAAGGTTTCTCGCCATACACGTGTAAAGAATCACCATTCGGAAGGGGAAGGCGGATAAACTTTTCAGAACAAACAACTTCAGCACGAACTCGCCTAAGCCAGTCCATACCTACTATGATGTCAAAGCTACCCATTTGCATAGGTATAAGGTCGATTGAAAACGTATAATCGTTGAGGTTCAAGGAACAATTGGAAAGAACGGAATCAACAGTGACGGATTTACCATTAGCGACTTCGACAGTGAAAGATTTTGGCAACCTAGAGTGTTTACACTTAAGCAATTGTTCAAATTCTAGCGACACAAAACTTTTATCGGCGCTAGTATCAAACAGAAAAGAAGCTTAAACATGGTTCACAAGAAACGTACCAGTAATGACATCGTTGGCATTCTGAGCCTGAGCGGCAGTGATGACAAAAGCTCGGCCTCTAGCAGGTTGTTGAGCTTGCTATTGCTGCTGTGGCAATTGCTGCTGTTGCTATTGTTGAGGCTGATAACGCTGGGGACAAATATTGGCGAGGTGATTGAGATCACCACACTTGAAGCATGCTCACACAGGAGCAGCTTGAGGTTGAGCTTGGTTAGGAACAGGGTTTGCAATGATAGCCTGATTCTGGTTGTTTTGGGATTGGGGAGGTTTCGACATCGGTTAGCAAAATGACCATACCTCTGACAGTTGGCGCATTTGCGACAGGGTACGTTGGTAGGATGATGAAACAAATAGGTAGTACATTTGGGATGAGATCAAACATAGCCTTGTCTTGGTGGTTCGATGTTTGCGGGTGCAACGGCGGCTAAAGCTGGTAAGGGTTGTGGGTTTGGCAGAGTGACGACCGCACAATTTTGGCTCGAAGCCTTCCGCTTCTTGCCTTCGTTTTTCTTGGATGATTGAGAGGGTGAGGGCTCAATAGTGGCAGTGTTGGTTGTAGCTTGGCGTGCATTCTTCGTTGAAACCTTGTCATAGGTTCCGTGGAGAACGCAGTTGTTGTTAAGTTCGGTGGCTATGGTATAGGCTTCCTCTATGGTTTTAGGGTTAGTAGCGGCAAGATGATTTGTAACGGAAGGTGCAACACAACGAATGAACTTAGCTATGGTCTTGGGGATGGAGTTGACTTGTCCAGGGCAAAGGACACTGAGCTGTTTGAAGCGCGTAATCAGACCATACATGTCGCTCCCCTTTTACGTTAGGTTCCAAAATTCGTTCTCCAATTTTTGGAGCTCGTGAGGAGGACGAAAGTGGTCTTTCATAAGCTGCTTAAGCTCGTCCCAAGGTAACGCATGTGCAACATTGTTTCCCCCCTTGTTGCATTTGGTGGTCCACCACTCGAGTGCCCTCAAGCGGAAGACTCCAGTTGCGTTCAAGGTTCGCAGTTCATCAGGGCAACCACTTTGCAAAAATGTAAGTTCAACTACGTTAAACCAATTCATCATGGTGGTAGCGCAATCTTCGCATGTAAACTCCAAAGGTTTACAAGCCATAAATTGCTTAAATAGGAATGTCGACTTAGGTTTTTCGGCCTTCGAATCGACAGAGCCATGCGGTGAATCGGTGTTTGGCTGAATCTTGCTCACAATATCGGGTATGACCTTGGCCATTTGCTTGGCCATGAATTTCATGCAATCCCTTTGTGACATGGAGTTGGATTTAGCGTTGGAGGTCGAACCCTTCTTTGACTTGGTTTTCTTGGAAGCACCGTCGGACGACATCTAAGAATTGAAAGAGAAGGAACGGATGAGGCTTGATCATAAATTTAAAATATGGTTGCAAGTTTTAAAAACACGTATAGTTCACATAGTTAGCATGATTTCAACAAGTATTCAACAAGTATAATCACGTATGAATGCGTAAAAAGAGTATAAATTTAGTTTGTTCACAAGAATTATTATTGTTTTTTATTGCGCTAGACGTGCGAATTGTGTAACGGTTTTGAAACGAACGAGGTAACAAGTATAAATTCACATATAAATTGAATCACATAAAAGAAAGGCTCATAAAACATAGGATTGATTCGGGTATAGAAACGTCGACTATTCCAAAGTGAATCGAAAGTCATTTCAAATTAGAGAAACATGCTTTGGCCTATAGGTAAGATACTCTCGTCAAGAAGCGATTAACGGTATCTTACCCTTCCAGTTACTACACGTCTCTAATCGATTGAAACAATAGAAACTTTGGCGAGAACGAAAATCAAGGAATGGGACTTAATCGAAAAGGTGCGGGTTTCATCCCTAACTTGACGATTTTGAGTATCTAAGCATCTTTGCTAATCCATTTCTTAGCATCATCAATCATCAACCTGTAACATGTTTAAAATACAATTCAATGCAAAGCAAAGGCGAGTATACAAGTTTAAGAATAAGTATAAGTATAAAAGTTAAAAAATGAATCCACATGGCAACTTAGTTTATACAAGATCAACCTAACATGGCATGCAATATTTCTAGTCAACCCTCTGTTTACGCAAAATGATATAATTCAACATGACCACTAGTCTACGGGCGGTGCGTTACTCCTATAGCGCTATACATGTCAAACGGAGGCTCGTGAAAGATAATGACTAAAACATATCACATAAGTATGGTCCACGTATAGGCATCAAGTATAACAACATAGTATTCATGTATAAGGATTGTTTTCGTGCATTGCATAAAGAATAAGTTTAAGTGTAGTTTAATAGTTAAACATGTTACACCCCAAAAGTGGTAAACATAAAAAGGGGGTTGCGAGTATACTCACGGTTTTGCAAGTCTTCACTTGTGAATCCGCGAGTTAGTTGTTGTTGGAGGTAGGAACACCAAGTCCTTCTACGCGAAGAAACAAAGTGTATGAGTGACGGAGATCAACGGTAGATTAAGGATTTAGGAAGTTAAAACACAAGAACATATGTATTCAAAAGTAATCATCCTTTAGCACAAGTACATGTTTTTGACACTATGAAACCTCAAGGGTTAATGTTTTCATGAGTAATATACTCATTAGAATCGTAACAAGTCTCATGCCTTAGATGATGTTATTCTAATATTTTGACGAATGAACACAAGTTCACCATCAAGGGTTCGAATAGTATATATATGTATAAGTATTATATGTATTATTAAGTCCAATAGTCACGCATGAGGTAGAAGATTAAATCTCCATTTAGGTACCTCTAGTATCATGGAAATCATGTAGGAGGTAGGAAGAACAAGCTTCCATTTAGGTACCTCTTATGGTTCACCACTACACTTGATGTAAAAACATACAAGGAGGATCATGAACTAATATTAATACAAGAATAACAAACAACTATGCTAAGAGAAATCATCAAGTAATGTGAGGATTCTAAGTTGAACAACCCAAGTTAGTCCATAATCACACCTTCATCAAGCTTGAAGCTTGAACATGACTTGTGGGTTAAGAACCCTAAACAAAACAGAATATATGTGAGGTTTAACCTTTGATTTTGAATGTCTCAGCCCCATTTTTAAGCTTAACTAACCATAGAAGTGGTTATAAGCATAAGGACGTGGGTTCGAGTGAGTTAGGCTCAAGTTTAAACAAGTATAAACAAAGATAAATGAAATCAGATTCAAACAGTGAACTTTAGAACCTATTTTTCGGAGTTCCAAGGACTTATTCTCTGTGAAATACCCATGGAATCGAAGCTAAGGTCGATCCAAGTGTTCTGAAAAAGAATGAGCTAAAAAGGATAAGTAATGAAGAAGTTATGCTCACTTTAATGAAGCTTGATACTTCTGTCCGAACTTCAGATTGCATCAACGATTTTGAGTGTTTGAGAGAGTTGTGAGGAGGTTTGTAAAGTGTTTAGGACTTGGATTAGTGTGATATTTATAGGGGAAGGGTTGTGGATGGTGGTTGTGGGTCATAAATGCAAGAAACACGCTTAAAACCAATCAAAACTCACCAAAATCGTGACCAATCCAAGGCTATTAACGAGCTGGCTCCGGATCCACTGTTCACGCGGGTCGCGTAGGGAACAGGGTTAGTTTACGCGGGCCGTGACATGGGGGGCTGGAGGCCAAGTTTCACTTAATTGCATTTAGGCCCCTGAAGTTTGTAAATTAGGGTTTTAAGGTCTTTTAGGGACTATTCTCGCCATAAAAACATAGTTTAAGGGCAATACAAGTATGAGGAACATAAACTAAGTATAATTAAGCGTATGAAGGTCGTATTTAAGTATCGTTTATGATCAAAACATGTTTTATGCATAAGTTTCACATATTTGCAAGTTTAGCACATAGTTTCCAAGAATTACGAATAAGCATCAATTGTTTCACGAAATCGAATGTATGAGCATGTATAAAGTATGTATAACATGTATTTAACAAAATATGAGTTTTATTTATGATCCAAGTCTCAGATTTTATAACGGTTACAAAGAAAGAATGATTACAGGAACACAAGACTTCCAAAAATATAAATATGAACAAGACTTGCTATAAATGGAAAGTACAAATAAGCAGGGCGTTACAGTAACTGTCTTACTTATGCCATAGTTAAGGAAGAATACCAGAAACCGTCAGGGCTGCTACAACAACTTGAGGTTCCCATGTGGAAGTGGGAAAAAATCTCAATAGACTTCATTACAAAGCTACCAAGAACCCAAAAAGTTCACGATATGATTTGGGTGATTATTGATTAACTCTCCAAGTTTGCACATTTCCTACCGATCAGTGAGGAAGACAGCACAAGGAAATTAGCAGAGATTTATCTTAGAGAGATTGTGGCACGTCATGGAGTGCCTGTTTCTATCTAATCCGACCGAGATGGTCGTTTTGTGCCAAGGATATGGCAGACGTTTCAGAAGGCGTTTAGGTCACGGTTGAACCTTAGTACTGCATTTCACCCTCAGACAGACGACCAGAGTGAACGAACGATACAGACTGTGGTAGACATGTTACGTGCTTGTGTGATGGACTTTGGTGGAAGATGGGATACTCACTTGCCTTTAGTGGAGTTTTCCTACAAGAATAGCTATCACACCAGCATTCAAGCCGCCCCGTTTGAAGCTTTGTATGGACGTAAGCGTCGGTCCACGTTGTGTTGGGCGAAGACCGGAGATAAATGATTTATTGGCCCCGAGTTGGTTCAGGAAACTATAGACAAGTTCGTTCAGATACGTGATCGTATTAAGTCAAGCACGTGGTATACAGAGATGCTTCGCCGACAAGGGCAGAAACCGTTGGAATTTGAGTTTGGAGATATGGTTATATTGAAAGTCTCGACTTGGAAAGGCGTAGTACGATTTGGAAAGGCGTGGGAAGTTGAACCCACGGTATTTTAGACCTTTCCAGATCCTGGAAAGGATCGGAACTGTTACATACAAACTAAGACTTCCAGAGGAACCTAGCAGTATTCATGACACGTTTCACGTGTCTAACCTTAAGAAGAGTCCTACTCAAGAAACAGTCGTCTTTCCTACAAACGAGATTCATATCAACGACAAACTCTGATTTACAGAAGAACCTGTTAAGGTTACGGACTGGAAGGTCCACAAAACACGTAGGAGTCGTTTTAAACTTATTAAAGATTCGTTGGAATTCACATCATGGCCCATAACTTAGTTGGGAGCATGAAGACCAAATCAAGTCTAAGTATTCACCTCTATTTCACAACTCCCCTTCAACCGATAACACAGATTGAATTTCGGGACGAAATTCTTTTAACGGGGGGAGAATGTGACAACTGACACTTTCCCATGTAATTCGTACAATAATAAACAGTAATCTGTGCTTTAACGACTGTGCATGATTGAATTAGTAAGACAAATGAATTTCTGATTACTGTCATATACATACAAAGGCATTTCATGTTGCAAGATTGTTCATCATTATTACATGCAACTCAATATGGCTCAATTAGTGCACAGAACAAAGTTAGCACAGTTACAAGACAAACTAGAAGTACTAACGGGAGTTCAGTACTCAGATAGACATGATGTTAAGACACAGAATGAGCCCCAGAACCAAGTGTTACACTAGAATAGTGTGTAGGAAAGTAGGGATTACAAAACTGCCTTCCTAGTGATGATTTAGGTGCCGGAAAGTGCCAGAAACACACTAAAACTGCAGAATTCTACAGAAAACAACCAAATTCAGCAATTTTCAGCATTTTAACTCCAAAATATGATGCATAATTATGGTTTAATGGTCCAGAATCCTTTCCTAAGTGTCGGGAATCAAAACTGTCATAAAAGCCTACATAAAGCACACTAAACTACGTAATTTAGCACCTTAACGAACCGGTAACCAACCGGACACTACCTGAAACACCAGATTTCAACTAGAAGCATGGTTTTAGTGTTACGAAACTAGTTATGGTCACCAAACATCATAACACATCTTAAAAACTCTAAATACCTAAAACACTAAACATTTCACTTACATTCCAACTAGATTGAACTAACTAGATTTGAAACTCAACCATACACCCCCCCCCCCCATTAAATGAATCCAACAAGGGTCCCAACCCTTGATTTCTTTACAATATTTAATTAGTCATGTTGTCTAGTTTTGGAGCATTATGACCATAAGATAATTTAGTGTTGGAAGTTCTTTCTTTAAAACCCCAAGAACATTACCCATTATCATTTCAACATCTCAACAACACTTCTTCCTTCTCTTCTTCCCCTTTACTTACGACACACACAACACACACATACACCTCCACTTCAAGTTCAAACTCAAGCAATCTAAGGAATCTCAAGGGTGCAAGGAACATATCTAAGAGACTTGGAAGCCTTGGAAGTGGAAGGACCTTCACAAGGAGCTATTAACCACTTCAAATCTTCATCATCTTCATACTTGTTCTCCCCTTGCCATAGTGCTAGTAGTAAGCCCCTTTAACCATGTTTTCACTTCTAATTTTAGTGGTTAAAGTGTTATGTAATGTGTTAATCTAATGAATCTCAAAGAAACATGAAGATGATCACTAACATAAAGCTTAATAACATGAAATCATAAGAAGCTTGTTAGATTGTGATTAAACACATGATCTGACAAGTATGAGGATGAATCTTGTGAAAATCATAATGATCATCCTTTATGTGGATCATGAAGTTGAAAATGAAGTTGTTTTTGAGCATGATGATTATGGATACATGTTATAAGTCATGAAAATGGATGATTTCAAAAATAATATTTTCAAGAAACCAAAGTTTATTTCAAGATTAACATGATCATGATTTTTAAAGAAATTAATCATGTTTTAAGTGTTAAATCAAAGCTAGAAACATGTTGTTAACAAGAAGAATACAAGAAAATTTATTTTTAGAAAATCTTCATACAAGTTGTAAAAGACTAAATTTTACAAGAATGAGATTTATAAACAAATAACCATATTTTTAGGGGTAACCAAACTTACTTAATAACATATTAAGTTACTACAAATTTTTACAAACTTTCAAGTTCATGTCATAGTATAAATTGCATATTTGAAGCACATGGTAAGTCTTGTTTATGTTGTTAATGATTGGTGATGATTTTTAAAAGAAAATGATATGCCTTTGAGCATGGAAACCTCCATTTTTAAGGGGAAACTATGGCAAAAGTTTTGTAGAAATTAAACACTTAGAAAAATATTTTTAAACAAGTGTTTACAAATAAATTTTGGTCATGGTTTTCATATAAAAAATTGCCATAATTTTTGTTACAAAAATTACAAATATTGGAGGTTGATTATTATAATAAAAATGACTAAGTATATATTTAGGAAAATATATATTAAGATGTCACAAATTGTGTGCTACTTGTATATTATGTGTATTAGTTATATTATTTTAAGAACTTAAAAATAATATAACACACCAAAATACCAAAATTTTAATACAAAAATATTACCAAAATTCCAAGGAAACGAATATATAATTTATACCCAAAATAATGGACAACCGGACAAGGACTTTGGACTATAAGTATATACATTCCGGAAATAAATTCATATTTCGACAAATGGGTTAAACGGTATTTTGAAAGGCGAGGAAACGGAAAAGATGGATTTTTACAAGTATTGTAAAATATATCATATTTTGACAAATAGAAAATATATTATTTTTGAGTGGAGAAAATATATATTTTCTTAAACAAGTTGAAAATATATTATTTTTGGTGAAAGGTAGAAATATATATTTTCTAAAGTTAATCTTAAAAATATATATCATTTTTTAGATATATATGAAAGAATATTTATTTTTGCCAAGTTAAGTTATAGATATTTTTCTATAAAAATTCTTTTAAAATATGAATATTTTAAGAATATAAATTTGGTGATTTTTAGTTATCTAAAAATAATATTCTGGAAAATTAAATGCAAAATTAAATATCAAGTACTTAATATATACAAGAAAATACGTATCCTCATACGTTTAAATACACACCAGAATACACCACCAATACTTGGTAAAATACCGTATACAAATACACAAGTACAAGCATACCCATACTTGGGAAAAATAATTATGAAAGGAATACATAATGAACTAAGTTAAAAAAATATATTATTTTTAACAATATTACAAATAATTGGAATAAATATAATTTGAGTTAAAATATTCCTATTTTAACTAATACTTATATAATTTGGAATTATATAATGTACGTCCAACTTATAACTCAAAGTACGCTAAGAATTCCAAAATAAGTCTTAATAAATGAATAAGACTGAGAGTCGTTACACGACCTAAACGTCTAATAAAACATGGCACGTGTGTAGGTAGTTGTACGACTCCTAGAAGGACCTTTGAGTATACTAGGTAGCAGGACGCAAACTTGTGAGTTCATGTCCCCCTTTTCTCTTAACTATTTTTGAAATTATAACTCTCGGGGGTGAAATACATGTTACAAATGTTTCAATGGTATGATTTGGCTATGAAATGAACTATTAGACCATGTGAGCATAGGCTGAAACTGAAATGCCAATAACTCTCATAAGAATCATGGACAAGGGTTAGATTTAACGGGTACGGCCGAGCCCCACTCATGGTCCCTATGTGACCACTTAGAGTGCTGTTGTGTCCCAGTCGAGGTGATTCGGCAATGGTCAAGGGGATTTGACACAATCAAGGTGATTTGATACAGTCAAGGGGATTTGACACAATTAAGGAGATTTGACACAGTCGAGGGGATTCGACACTAACAAAAGTCTACTCAGATTGAGTACTCCCTATGGCTTCACATAAATTAATGTCCTTGCAAAACATTAATCGACCTGTTCATAGACGTTTTTCATACCTGTTTTCAAAGGAGTCTCTCAAATGTTTACAAGTTTATCAGTACTCATACAAAACGCATGAACTCACTCAACTTTTGTTAATATTTTCAAAATTACATGTATTTCAGGAAACAAGTTGGATCTTGGGCGCTGGTGTTGTTTCGGGATGTAAATTTCAAGTTTAAATGTCATCCGCTTTTGTTGGTTTGTAACTTAATCAGAGGTTGTGTTGTTTAAAACTTAAATGACTGGTGTTTGTAATATTTTAAACTTTATGAATGGATGAACATCATTTTGATCATATAGTTGTTTATTATAATCGAATGTAATGAGAACCGATTAAGTCATACGCATACACTTTGGCAAATGTCAGGGTGTGACAATTAACACATATCTACTTCAATCAAAGACACAGAGATATCAAGATGATTAATAACTGAAGATTATCACTTAATGAACGATAAAATTCCTCAGTCCCGACAAATCGACTTAATCAGAGGAGGAGACCAAGTGTTTTTCATAACCCTAATTTCAAACCCTAACTAAAATCAGATTTAACCAAACACTTCGAAAAACAAACAATGTAACATGATCGCCGAACAATCATTCATGGTGCGATGATTCATTGTGAGGATCAGATTGTCAAGAATCAGGTGTTTGAATGAGATGAAATTATAATTTCAAAAATAAACCCTAACAGTAAGTAACAAAACATAGATTCTTTTGATCTAAACATTCGATCCGAATGCAATGTTTTGAACATAGATGATTATACCTTGAATCTTTTAGAAGACACTAACAGTTCAACGATTCGAAGATGATATTTGTTGTTGATCGGCGTAGTTGGGAGAGAAAGAGAGTAAAGTGTTTGAAAATTTTGAAATGAGAAGGGTTGAAATCCTTTTATACACAATGGCGATTACCAGCGTAATTATTAAATATGCTGGTTAGATAAATACGCCGCCTCTTGGAATTTTTGACAACTTTTCAAAACAAAATCAAATACGCTCAAAAATTTCAAACTTTCTCGAAAAACATGCCCATTTTATCTAAAAATGCATGAAAGCTAAGAAAATATTTGCAAATGCTCAAAACTTGGGCAATTTGGACTCCGTAATTCATTTTTCAACCCGGGGAAGACCCTTTTTCGCTGATTTCCTTTTTGTTCTAACGCTCGTCGACTTTCCTCCAAAAGATCATATTGTCAATGTGACAACCCGTAGTTCCGAGGTTAGTGCCTTCCGTTTTCGTGTTTATAAAATTATTTATTTATTATTTTTTCCCTTTGTTTATATAAAACAAATGAACCTACTATACTAACGAGTAACTCGAAACCGAATCCTTATCGTGTTGAACCGACCCAAACCGTTTGAACAATGGCATAACTCGCGTAAATCAAAACTTACGAGCCCCGAACCATGACTTGGTTATTATACATTATATTAGTTGATGATTAATTATACCTTTATAATTAATATGAATCATGAAGGAAAAATATAATTATATACATATGTATAATAATCATCAACAGCAAACAATTGCCACCCCATCCCTTAGATGCGTTTGTTTAAATTTGCAGCCAAAACCCCATATGCTACTCCCTTCTTTTCTTGTTTCCTTGGGTTCGGCCCATTATACTAATATTTTAGTCTTATTAATTGAGGCCCACACAAGATAATTCCAAACCGCCCTACAACACATTCTGTTAATATAAATTTACATGTGCATGTTATGTAGTATCATAACTTCCTAAATATCAAACCCTAATACCCTACCCTCCTCCCTCAAGATCTACGGCAACAGGAGACGTTGTTTTCCCCCGGTCGTGGCTACCTCTCCTCTCTGTCGGCTCACTCTCCTTCTTGTTCTTTCCGGCCAACGATCACAAGCTAACTATTAGGTAACTATTATGCTTTCGTTAAGGTGTTGTTTTTTGTTGTATGTATGTGTATACGTGGGGTTCTAGGGGCTGCCGTAGCCGAGATTAGGAATGGGGAAGTCGACCTAGCAATGGGTCGTCATGTGGAATCTTTAGTATGGTCATATGTTATGTTTTGATAATTATTTTGGATACGTGTTCTTGTTAGCGTAGATGAATATATATAATTTCAGTGACAAGATTATGATATAATAGTGTTGGTAGTTTCTTGTCGAGTTCATGATTATAACATTTGATGCATGCGGGATTATATGGGTTCGGTTAGGCATAAGAAGTACTTACACATGATTAGGGTGGTTAAAACTCATGTTCATGTTGATGATTAATCAATACGGGTGGGTGTTATGATGGGTGCAATAAAGGCCAGGTATAAACTGATATATAAAATGTTGATATGCTATTGAGTACTGATTTCATGATAACGACACTTAGAACTATCATAGGATACATGAAAAACAATTTAAAACAAGTAATGTTTCATTCAGTGATTTTCTGGAGAAAATACGCCAACTTCCGCAGTCTTTTTGGGGCTTAAACTTATCGAAACTCTAATTTTTCTGAGCCTAAAATCAATTATTCGGAAGTAGCTTTCAAACCGAAGTGATTTCATATTTTTCGGACAGGTCTAAGTATTTTTAACGGATTAAATCGCAAAACTTCTCTAAGCTGTTATTTTCTGTAGAAAATGCAGCTAACGTTTTGTGTCATAACTTGGTATGTGTTTACTGTTTAGACGTGAAAATTTTACTGTAGATGCTCTTAAATGTCGTGCAAACCTCCAACTGGAATTTCGTCAATCGGGTAAACGTAGATTTTTAAATAAATAATTCAGAAAACATGGTCAGATTACGACGAATCTGATCACTATTTGGCACAAGATTTTCACAAAAAATCAGTAAGGATTTTGGTCACCAAATTTTTACACAATAGTTGATGCTTCGATTGACACGTCCAATAATTTTTTGGGAATTTTGCTGTACACGAACTATTCCGGATAAGACTCCGAAAACTGTCTGAAAATGCACTATATTGCTGAAATTATTGAAGAGTATTTTAAGTCTTTCGTGACACTTGTGTTGTCGCTAAGCTATGTCGTGATAAATGCATGCATGATATTTAGTATTGTATGATAAAATGTGCTACGTGCTAGATACGTGTAGGATTCGTGTTTCCGCGTGAGCTAATCTAAGGTGAGTTCACACTTTTTTATAAAAGCGTGTATTCCCGGTGATTTGGGAACAGAATAAACAACAACTATCTCCTTGTGTGGAATACCATTACGTATTCTCCTTGGGTAGAATACGGGAAACCTTATCCCCCTTAGGTGGGACAACATGTTAATTTACTATTATACTACATGTCTTAAGCGTACTAGACGGAAACTCTATCTGAAAGTCCCTACACATTTTATACCAATTAATCACTGGGCCAATGGCAAACGGGTTATTAGTTGAATAGCGCTATTAGGTCTAACAAACCTCACACCGTGCCGTAGATGACGGGCGTGAACTAATATACTTGGGCACTAGTCAATGACGATAGACATTGACGCGGGGCACTAAACATAAGCACAGTTAGTAGTCGGTATGGCAACGGGTTTAGTAGCTTAAAAAGGTGGGGTAGCTCCCCATGACATGTTTTATAAACACAGAGTAATTTAACGAACTTATGTTTTTGGAACAACACTAAACAACTATGAACTCACCAACATTTTTGTTAATACGTTACTACATGCTTTGAAGGTCGTTAGGTATTTGTTGGAGCTTGCACGGAGGAATGGTCGTTGTGGGAAATGAACCGTTGTGGGGTTCATGATAAACATTATGAACTTAAACTATTAAATTGGTTTTGAACTTTATGCTTCCGCTGACACTTAAACTTGGTCTTGGACATTTAATTTGTGAACACCCATCGTATTGATTGGGATGTGTTTTATTTACTTTTATTATCGTTCAATATGATTGGTGGCATGATCATGGTCATTCACACGCGTCGCGGTAATACTCCAAATGTGGATTTGAGGGTGTGACAGTCAACACTTGTCAGATCTTTAAATTTTCTTTTTCAGCTAATCAAGGCACAAGAAAAGTTTCCAATATGCTTGTCCTCTTAAATCCATGCATCCTTCTTTCAACATGCTTTCGGTGAGCTTGTTTATCATGTTTTGGTAATATTGACAAAAATTCGATGGCCCCTACACAAGCTATCAGAGATAGAAACATTATGCCCGTGAGTCCCACATCAGGACATACCCCCGCGATCAAGGTATGTGCAAAGGTTCCTCATAATAGGTAAGTATATTGATTTCATTCGTCTTGCTTTTCAACGATAGATAATTGGTGAACAGGTCAGTACTTC
Organism: Helianthus tuberosus; assembly: GCA_030545235.1. NCBI lineage: Eukaryota > Viridiplantae > Streptophyta > Magnoliopsida > Asterales > Asteraceae > Helianthus > Helianthus tuberosus. Next base: position 91,002,523 of record CM060438.1, on the reverse strand, counting down.
CGTACAGCAGAGAGACCAATATCTATCGAGGGCTGACACAGATACCAGAAACGGTACGATTTATGCATTATTGCCCATTTGAATGACTTTCTATGAAAGCTTCTTCAATTTAGGGTTTTGGCCGTTTTGGCACTTATGAAAAGATATCATAGCGTCTAGATCAGCATGTATCTAGATGTAGCATAAGAACAACAATGATATCCCCGAATGATAAATCAATATAAAGACCCGAGATCTCGGACTTTGGCAATCTATCAACGCAAGATTCAAGGCCATTAAGCCATATGCCACAACGTATTACCCACAAGGATGCATAATGCTTGTGGAAATCCAGAATTTTTGTGTAGACTTTATCTTTTTTCGCCTAATCGCAGTTTACCCGTAGGTATTGCTGAATCTCCTGACACATCGTTGCTTGGCACCCCGATTCCTTTTGTTTTCTGTTTTTCAAGAAATGACAAAGTGTTAGCAATTTGCTATCATTTCTTTTAACAGGTGTCAGACACAAGCATTAAACTTTTGATTTTCTGCATTTTCTTAGCCCCTTAAAATTTTATTTTCATAAGTCCATTGCCCGAAAATGAAATTTTAAATAACATAAAATCTTTTTGGTGGGCAACGTTTTAAGATACTTGTTTTACTTTAAACGAATGTTGTTGTTGTTTTTTTAAATAAAACACTTAAAAGATAGAGTATGTACAAACAGTGATAAACGACTAAATTCATTTCCATTCAAGGAAATTAACCATTTCCAACCAGGTTACCAGCTGATTGAAATGGGTTTTGTCAAAGGCTTTCATGAAGATATCGGCCCGTTGCTACGTTGTATCCACCGACACCACCTGGATATATGCCTTCTCGTAATCATCTCAAATTACGTGAACTCGAATTTCGATATGCTTTGTTCTAGAGTGATGGATAGGATTCTTCACAATTCCTAGACACGCCTCGTTGTCGATGAATATAGGAGTCTTCATGATGTTGATTCCATAATCCAGCAACTGATTATGTATTCAAAGGACTTGCGAACAGCAAATGTAGGCCGCTGTGTATCCAGCTTGAGCAGTAGAGGTGGACACTGTCATTTGCTTTTTGCTCTGCCACGAGATTATACTATTTCCCAAGAATTAACATCCTCCTGAGACTGACCTGCAATCAACCTTACAACCTGCATGATCACTACCAGAATAAGCAATAAAATCAAAGTTACTATCTTTAGAATACCAAAGACCTAGTTTTGGTGTTCCTTTAAGATAACAGAAGATCCGCTTTACAGCAGTTTCATGAGATTCTTTGGGATTTGTCTGAAATCGAGCACAAAGACAAACGGCCCACATAATGCCAGGCATGCTTACAGTTAAGTACATCAGAGAGCCTATCATTGAGCGATAGAAGGATTTATTCATGAGTTTTTCTTAAGGATCCAGAGTAAGCTCGGTCTGTGAGGCAAACGGAGTGCTTACTACTTGATAGTCGTTCATATTGTACTTTACAAGGATATCCCTAATGTATTTTGCTTGATGTTTAAGGATACCGTCCTCCTTTTTCTTTATTTCCAGACCAAAGAAGAACATGAGCTCTCCCATCATGCTCATTTCAAATTTAGCCTTCATCACTGTCTCGAATTCCTTGCACAACGCCTCATTCGTCGACCCGAAGATGATATCATCCACAAACATCTGTACCAGCATTACGTCATCACCGATCCGTGTAGTGAAAAGAGTCATGTCGATCTTCCCTCTAGTATAACCACACTCCAAAAGATATGTTGACAAAGTCTCGTACCAAGCACGAGGGGCTTGGTGAAGACCATACAAGTCTTTGTCCAACTTATAATAGTGACCTGGGAAGTGAGGATCTTCTAAACCAGGTGGTTGATAAACATAAACCTCTTCCTTTACCTTACGATAAAGAAAAGAACTCTTCACATCCATTTGCAAGACCTTGAAGTTTTTGTATGAAGCATATGCCAAGAAGATTCTAATGGCCTCCAATCTTGCGACCGGAGCAAAAACTTCCTCATAATCAATTCCCTCTTCCTGTCGAAAACCTTGCACCACCAGTCTTACCTTGTTTTTTTATTAACGCACCGCGATCGTCCATCTTGTTGCGAAACACCCATTTAGTACCAATAGGAAACTTCCCTTAAGGAAGATCAACAAGTTCCCATACTTTAAGCTTTCGGAACTGAGATAGTTCCTCCTGCATGGCTTGCACCCAGCTGAAATCTTGGATAGCTTCTTCAATGTCATGAGGCACGTGTCACACCCCAACCGATGGCAGAATCATCGGGATGTGGCATGATGCGAATAGGTTGCTCGAGAGAATCCACAACGACTAATTGTGACAATATTTAATAAGGTTCAATATTCCATACTATTAAACAAACATTCTCACAAAAGTCAAACGAACTCAATACTTTCTCAAACAACAAAACAAACAAAACTTGCAAAATTTCAATTTAGTTTAGGCGGGTTTCTAGACTTCCTAAACCAATTCCAGCAGTAATTCCATCAACCTGTCACATACGTTAAAATAAAGATAATACAATAATGTAAAGGTGAGTACACAAGTTTGCATAAGTATAGTATTAAAGCATTTACGCATAACCAGCGTGTAACACGTAAAGGGGCAAATCAAGTAAGTTATCGACAATGATACAAGCTAACCAACATGACTGCGCGTAGAGTATGCATGATACGTGTTCACCAAAGTAAACATGTAAAGTAAGTAAACCTTAACAACCCCTGAATAAATAGGTGCTGAGTCCAAACTATAGTACTATCGTTGCTAAGGGTGGTAGGGCAAGTTATCACTGTGTAAACATAGCAAACAAGCATTCAACTAGTCACGTATAACATGCGAGAGCAGTTAGCATTTATAAAAGAGTTTAAGCATTGTGTGCATCGTGTTCTTATAGAGAACATATGTATCACCCAAAAGTGCATTAAGCGAAAAAGGGTTCGAGTATACTCACAGTGCGTGCTTAGCAACTAAACACGGTCTGGATGGAGTGGAGGGAGTGCCGGTTCAGCCTGCGTACGGGAACAGAAGTGCATAAGTCTTCCAAAGTGCTGAAATGGTTGAAATCGGAGTGTCGAGTGGGATACAGAAGCTTCGTATGAAGGCAGTGTCTTCGTATGAAGGTGTGCCTTCGTACAAAGGGAGACTTCGTACAAGTGTTGCTTCCGTTGTCCAAAATTGAGTGTTCTTCGCATCTGTCTTCGGGAAAGCGAGTGTTCATCCCTCCCGCCTTAATCTATTAATTAAACTTAGAGCCGGAGAGGTCTTTTGAGTGTTTGAATCACATGCGGAAAACTGGGCTGGAATGTACAAAGCCGGGCTTCGTACAAGCTAGTCTGGCTTCGCACAAGTGGCTATTTCACCGTCTTTGAGCGTTCGGATATGTGTTTTCACCTAAATTGGATGTATTTTCTAGTCCTTTTCATGACGGTTTCAACACCACTTCGTCCCACTTTCCAGTGAACGAAATATATGTCGGTTTTAGTTCGTTTTAGTGAAAAAATCGAGTTTTAAAACAGTTTTTCTTTGGATTAAACACTTGGTGAGTGTGAGATATTCAGATCTACATCTTGGGAAGCTAAAGCTAAGCCCAATACACTCGTTCAGGTGTAAATCCAAGGTAAAATCAGAAGTTTTGATGAAAAAGATGAAGGCTTTGATGAAAAAGAGAAGTTTTAGATGAAATCAAAGATAAACTCGTGGAACATCATTGTTTTTTTGTGTAAAAATAATAAATCTTACTTGGAAAAGAGGGAGACAACAGGTTGGGAGCGTTTTTGAGAGAATGGCAAATTGAGAGAAGTGAGCTTGGTACTTATAGAGGAGTGGGGTAAGCGCAGGTTGGCTTCGTACGAAGCCAGGGGCCTTCGAACGAGGTCAGGTACCTTCGTACGAAGCCTCTGCCTTTGTACGAAGTCGCCTGTTTCGCGTGTTTGGTTTTTGTTTCGCGTATCGGATGTTCGTTTGGTGCGTTTGACTGCGTTAGTTAATGCAGATACTTTAAGTATTTTAGCGAGGTATTAAGTGTTGCGTTTTAGCGTGAATAATCGAGTTGAGCGAGTGCGCGTTTCGGGCGTTTCAAGCAAATAACCAACCAAATATAACATATTTAACATCTAAACACACAATTAATTACAATAATATAAATAAGTCCGCGTTTTGAGTTTGCGTTGAGTTTGCATTGCGATGAGCGTTTAAGTAATAAGCGTTCAAATTGTAAGCGTTAAATGTAATAAATAAGCGAGATAAAATGCATTTAAAATGTAGTTAACCCATTGAAAATCATCGAATCTCAGAGTACCAGCGTTTACGAATGAAACAACGATAAAATAGGAACAACCAAAAAGTCGGGTTGCTACAGTCTTCCCTACTTTATGGAATTTCGTCCCAAAATTAAGTAGTGGACGTAACAAATAGTTGCGGATATTTAGCTTTCGTATCACTTTCGAGTTCCCAAGTGAACTCGGCGCTACGCTTTCTTCCCCATCTAACCTTCACTCTGGGCATGCGACTACGTCGAAGTTTCTTGGTTTCTCGATCCATGATTTCTACTGGCTTTTCCAAAAAGTGCAGTGTCTCGTTTATTTGCAAGTCTTCAAGAGGTACATGAATATTTTCTTCGGGTAGACACCTCTTGAGGTTTGAGATGTGGAAAGTCGGGAGTACGTTGCTGAGTTCAACCGGTAATTCGAGTCGGTAGGCCACTTTACCAATTCTTTCCAGAATCTTAAAGGGACCCACGTAACGTAGCGCTAGTTTCCCTTTCTTGTTGAATCGGATCACCCCTTTCCAAGGTTAAACCTTTAAGAGGACGTGATCTCCAACTTCGAACTCTAGGGGCTTGAGGCATTTATCGGCATAGCTCTTTTGACGACTCCAAGCTTTCACGAGGTTGTCTCGTATTTGGAGAATCTTGTCTGTCGTCTCTTGTATTAACTCGGGACTGGTGATCTATGCATCTTCGATCTCATGCCAAACAATAGGCGATCGACATTTTCTACCATATAGCGCCTTAAAGGGTGCCATTTGTATACTAGCGTGATAAATGTTATTGTACGAAAATTCTACTAAGGGTAAATTCGTATACCAATTACCACCATAATCTATAACGCACGAATGAAGCATGTCTTCAAGGGTGCGGATCGTGCGCTCAGTCTGACTGTCGGTCTAAGGATGGAATGCGGTACTAAGATTGAGAGTCGTACTAAGAGCGGATTGAAATGTCTCCCAGAGACGTGAGGTAAAATGACCATCACGGTCAGAGATGTTGTTACGAGGCGTCCTATGTCGACAAGTGACTTCATTGGTATAGATTTGTGCTAATCGTTCAACTTTAAAGTCATCTCGTATCGAAATGAAATGAGCAGATTTCGTAAGACGATCGATGATAACCCAAATGCTATCGTGACCAGAAGGCATGCGGGGTAGTTTTGTAATAAAATCCATGGCTATACCTTCCCATTTCAACATCGGGATTTCGGGTTGTTCGAGTAGACTAGGGGTCGTTGATGTTCGTCCTTAACCTTTGAGCAAGTTAGGCATTTCGAGACATACAGAGCGATATCCTTTTTCATGCCCGGCCACCAATACCTAGAACGGAGGTCCTGGTACATCTTGTCGGCACCGGGGTGAATGGAGTATCGAGATTTGTGGGCTTCAGTCATCAATATCTCGCGGAGGTTATTACGACTAGGAATCCAAATATGGTCGAGATAGTGAAAGATACCGTCCGGTTTATTCACTAATTGAGTTTCGGCACAACACTTCATTTCCTCTTTCAAGGTACTCTCAATGAAGCATGTGTGTTGCGCGTCGTGAATTAGGGCTTCGAGGTTATTCTGGGCCTAAACATTACGAATACTATGGACATAGCTTCGTCGACTGAGAGTATCGGCTACAACGTTTGCCTTGCCAGGATGGTAGCGTATCTCGCAATCATAGTCGTTGAGAAGTTCAACCCATCTGCGTCGGCGTGTGTTTAGTTTTTTCTGGTTCAAGATATGTTGTAAGCTCTTATGGTCGGTGAAGACCGTACACTTTGTACCATAAAGGTAGTGTCACCATATCTTTAACGCAAAAACAACTGCACCAAGCTCGAGATCGTGGGTAGTGTAGTTCTCATGGATCTTGAGTTATCAAGACGCATACGCGATAACCTTATCTCCTTGCATAAGAACACAACCGAGACCTAGGTTAGAGGCATCGCAATAAACAACGAAGTCGTCGTTTTCGTCGGGAAGTGTGAGGACTAGAGCGTTGCAAAGCATACTCTTGAGAGTTTGAAAGGCGTCCTCTTGGTCAGAGCCCCAGATAAAAAGGTTTGCCCTTTTGAGTTAGGGCGGTAAGAGGCATGGTGATTTTAGAAAAGTCGGCGATGAATCGACGGTAATAACCTGCCAATCTGAGAAATGAACGGATTTCGGATGGAGTCTTCGGCGTAATCCAACTCTTTACAGCTTCAATATTCGCGGGATCGACATGAATTCCTTGATTGTTAACAATGTGACCGAGGAATTGAACTTCCTCGAGCCAAAATTCACACTTGGAGAACTTGGCGTAGAGGCGATTTCCTTGGAGAAGCTCGAGAACTAGACGAAGTTGTTGCGCATGTTCGGCTCTCGACTTCGAGTAGATAAGGATATCATCGATAAACACAATGACGAAACAATGCACACACGGTTCATCAAGTCCATGAAGACCGCTGGTGCGTTCGTGAGACCAAAAGGCATGACCACGACATAAGCTACAACTTTTTTGAGAGTACTTCACCGTAAACACGTAATTGATCACCGTTTGGAAGAGAAAAGCGGATCATCTAATCGAAACAAAAAACTTCGGCATGATTCTCACGAAGAAAATCCATGCCTACTATGATGTCAAAACTGATGAGTTGCATAGGTATGAGATTAATCAGGAAAACGTGATTATTGAGTTCAAGAGAACAGTCACGTAAGACGGAACTAATGGTAACGGTTCTTTCGGTGGCAACTTCTACGTCGAAGGTATTTGGGAGTTTAGTGCGTTCACATTTTAGAAGCTTTTCGAATTCAAACGATACAAAACTGTTATCGGCTCTAGTATCAAATAAGCATGAAGCATAAATACCGTGGACAAGGAACGTATCGTTGACAACATTGTTATCAGTCTGAGCCTGGCGGAGATTGATGTTGAACGTTCTTCCGCATGCTACTTGCGGCTGCTTTTGTTTCTGTGGTTGCTGCTGCGGCTCTTGCTTCACGACACGCTGTGGGCGGACATTTCTAAAATGGCTGGGATTGCCACAAGTGTAACAAGCACGTGCATGAGCAACTGGTACTGGAAGTGTTGGGTTTGCCTGGGGAGCGTGGCTGAGCTGGCAGTGCAGCGAGAGCTTAGGGAGCTTGCTGATGTGGGCCTGTGTGTCAATTGGCTGTGTAGTGCCCATAGATGTTGCAGTTAACACAGAAGCGGAAGTTTGTCTCCACTAGATGATGATAGGTGCAAGTGGGGCACATTGGGTGATTCCCAGTATACGCACGCTAGCAGGTGGTGCGTTGTGAGTAGCAACCTAACGAGACTAGTTGTTGGGCGGTGTGACTATCGCATTGTTCTTGCTGGAGTTCCTTCGCTTACAACTTTGACGAGTAGACTTGGGGGCTTGATATGGTGCATCATCAGAGCCTGGCGTTGCAGTAGCTTAGTTGAGACTCTTAGTCGAGGTCTTGAATACACCAGCCAAGACTCGCTTATCGTTGATCTCTGCTGCGAGCTGATAAGTTTCCTCAATTGTTGCAGGTTTCACTGCTTAAACAAAGTCAGCGACATAGTCGGGGAGAGCACGGATGTACATCTTGATATCTTTCTTAGGAGTGTCCACTTGGCTCAGGCAGATGATGCTCAATTGCTTGAATCGGGCGGTGAGACCAGCGTTATCACCACCAACTTGCTTGATGTTCCAGAATTCATTTTCCAGCTTCTGGACTTCGTGGGGAGGACCGAATTCCTTCATCATGAGCTCTTTTAGCTCTTCCCATGTGAGACCATAGGCTGCATCATTCCCGCGCCTGTTGCGCTTGGCAGTCCACCAGTCAAGTACCCTTGAATGAAATACACCAGCGGTGTTGAAAGTGCGGAGATTCTCGGGACATCCGCTTTATCGAAAAGTGACTTCGATCGAGTCAAACCATTGAAACATCTAACTGGGTCCATATTCACCAGTGAAGGTCATAGGACCATAGGCTTTGAACTGTTTGAAGCTGAATGGAGCTTTAGGCGAGTCATTCTTGGAATCAACTGAAGAGTTGTTGTTGACAGCGTAGATTTCACTGACAATTTGAGGGATCACCTTGGCTATTTCTTTGGCCATGAGAGAGGCGATGCGTTTGTCAGCATTGTTTCGCTGAATAGTTCGGCGAGAGTGATAGCCCAAAGAAGACATCTGTGAAGGGATTGGATGAGATTCGATTATATTGGGTTTAGTTGAATAGTTTAGCGCCTTATACAACATATTTATTATCATTATTATTCACATAGTCACAAAATCAAGTAATCACATAATCAAATAGGCATATAATCACGTATTGCACGTATACACGTATACACGTATACACGTAAGCACGTATTAGCACATAATTCATTTAAACACATATTTTACACGTATTCACCTTCTCTTATATTGCGTGTAGCACGTGCGAGATAAGCAGAGTATAGCGTATAAGACTTCTTAGTTTGTTCGCGATTAGTTAGCATTTTAGATTGCGAGAGTTGTGCGAGTTGTGCGTATTTTACAAAGCGGAGAGCGATAAATGAAAACATAAAGCGAAAAGTTTAAAACACATAAATACAATAAATTCGATGATGTGTAAAATCGACGATTTGTAGGATTAAAATGGAGTGTCCTGGGTGTTGAGACATCGACTACGCAAAGTGATTCAACCATTCCCAACAAGTTCGAGTACACGCTTTGGCCTAATAGACTATGTTCTCACCGTGATACGGCTAACGACATTCATCCTTCCAGTTACTACGTGACCCGAGTCATTGGAATAGTCGAGACTTTGGTGAGATCTTTAAAAAATAATTTAGGGGATGGAACGGGTTATTAAGATGTGGGTTTCACCCCTAACTTAACAACTTCGCTCTATTTATTTCAAGTCTTTTGCCGAATAAATTCGGGAGTGCTATTGGATAGAGAGATGGAGATTTCTGTTGAGGTATGGATATCACTCCAATCTCGACGGAAGATTCTCATGCTAAGAGTAATGCGCTGAGTGAGCGATCTTATCGAGAGTTCTTGGTTTTCACACCTAATCTCGACACAATCACTCGTTGGTGTTATACGAGTGCTTTCAAACGTGTACATTGTATTAGCCTTAGGAAAGGCGAAATAGTATTTAGCCTTAGGAAAGGTTTCCCTTCGTATGAAGCCAGAGGGTTCGTACGAAGGTGCTTCATGTGAGTTCGTACGAAGCCCCAATATGTGGGTTCGTACGAATTGAGTAGGTTCGTACAAAAGGGTATGTTTTGGTACTTAGACTATAGACTAGGGTTGTTCTGCAAGATTCGACCTAATTCCCTATAGTTATCACTCTAATACCAACTTATCACACCCTAACCAATGGAGGAATCATCGGGATGTGGCATGATGCGAATAGGTTGCTCGAGAGAATCCATAACGACTAATTGTGACAATATTTAATAAGGTTCAATATCCCATACTATCATACAAACATTCTCACAAAAGTTAAACAAACTCAATACTTTCTCAAACAACAAAAGAAACAAAACTTGCAAAATTTCAATTTAGTTTAGGCGGGTTTCTAGACTTCCTAAACCAATTCTAGCAGTAATTCCATCAACCTGTCACATACGTTAAAATAAAGTCAATACAATAATATAAAGGTGAGTACACAAGTTTGCATAAGTATAGTATTAAACCATTTACACATAACCAGCATGTAATACGTAAAAGGGCGAATCAAGTAAGCTATCGACAATGATACAAGCTAACCAACATAACTACGAGTAGAGTATGCGTGATATGTGTTCACCGAAGTAAGCACGTAAAGCAAGTAAACCTTAACAACCCCTGAATAAACGGGTGGTGAGTCCAAACTATAGTATTATCGTTGCTAAGGGTGGTAGGGCAAGTCATCTCTGTGTAAACATAGCAAACAAGCATTCAACTAGTCACTTATAACATGCGAGAGCGGTTAGCATTTATAAAAGAGTTTAAGTGTTGTGTGCGTCGTGTTCTTATAGAGGACATATGTAACACCCAAAAGTGCGTTAAGCAAAAATGGGTTCGAGTATACTCACAGTGCGTGCTTAGCAACTAAACATGTTCTGAATAGAGTGGAGGGAGCGTTGGTTCATCCTGCGTACGGGAACAGAAGTGCATAAGTCTGCCAAAGTGCTGAAACGGTCAACATCGGAGTGTCGAGTGGGATACAGAGGCTTCGTACGAAGCCAGTGTCTTCATACGAATGCGTGCCTTTGTACGAAGGGAGACTTCGTACAAGTGTTGCTTCCGTTGTCCAAAATCGAGTGTTCTTCGCGTCTGTCTTCAGGAAATCGAGTGTTCATCCCTCCCGCCTTAAGCTACTGATTAAACTTAGAGCCAGAGAGGTCTTTTGAGCATTTGAGTCACCTGCGGAAAACTGGGCTGGAATGTATGAAGCCGGTGCCTTCGTACGAAGGCAGTGCCTTCGTACGAAGCCGGGCTTCGTATAAGCCAATCTGGCTTCGCACAAGTGGCTGTTTCAGCATCTTTGAGCATTCAGATCTGTGTTTTTGCCTGAATCAGATGTATTTTCAAGTCCTTTTCATGACGGTTTCGACACCACTTCGTCCCACTTTCCAGTGAACGAAATATATGTCGGTTTGGTCTGTTTTAGTGTAAAAATCGAGTTTTAAAACAGTTTTTCTCTGGATTGGACACTTGGTGAGTGTGAGATATTTAGATCTACATCTTGGGAAGCCAAAGCTAAGCCCAATACACTCGTTTAGGTGAAAATCCATGGTAAAACCAGAATTTTTGATGAAAAAGATAAGTTTTAGACGAAATCGGAGATAAACTCGTGGAAAATCATTAAGGAAATCATTGTGTTTTGTGTAAAAATAATAAATCTTACTTGGAAAAGAGGGAGACAGCAGGTTGGGAGCATTTTTGAAAGAATGGCAGCAAGTTAAAATGAGAGAAGTGAGCTTGGTATTTATATAGGAGTGGGGTAAGCGCAGGTTGGCTTCGTACGAAGCCTCTGCCTTCGTACGAAGTCGCCTGTTTCACGCGTTTGGTTTTCATTTCACGTATCAGATGTTCATTTCGGTGTGTTTGATTGCGTTAGCTAATGCGAGTACCTTAAGTATTTTAGCGAGGTATTAAGTGTTGCGTTTTAGCGTGAATAATCGAGTTGAGCGAGTGCGCATTCAGGCGTTTCAAGCAAATAACCAACCACATATAACATATTTAACATCGAAACACACAATTAATAACAATATTATAAATAAGTCCGCGTTTTGAGTTTGCGTTGAGTTTGCATTGCGATGAGCATTTAAGTAATAAGCGTTCAAATTGTAAGTGTTAAAAGCGATAAATAAGCGACATAAAATGCGTTTAAAATGTAGTTATCCCATTGAAAATTATGACATCTGTGCTTGTAATCATTGTAAACAATTTAGTTATCAATAAAATAATGTTATTTGATCCCAATGTTTGTTTGTTTATGTTTGACATTTTGCATGTTTTGGTTTTTGTTCAATTTCAAACTCTATATCGCTTTCTGGAGAGTTATACACAAACCGATGCATAAACATAATCAGTTTAATGCGAAAAAACACTCTAGAACATCAATATATGCTTAACATACCTTAAATAACCTTTACATAACTTAGAAATAAGTTTTGAAGGCTTTGGTATGGCAAAATCAAGTTTATTCGCATACGGGGACTAAATTCGACAAACTATGAAAGTATGCCGATTCGTACTGTAACAGACAATCCGAAACATGACCATAAGTTAAACATACCCTAAATATCCTTTACATAGCTATGAGGGGTTCGGTGTGCTAAAATAAACTTTTTGGTCATTCAGGGACTAAAAGCGTCAAAAAGTGCCTAAGTTTGCATTTTCGCGCATATCTTACGTTCTGAATACATCCGTACATCCAAAACTTTATGTAATCATTAAAATATTTTATTTTAGTGATTGGCATGATAAAATTCCATTCGTCACGTAATTTGGATCGTTTTTCGCATTAGTTCGTGTTTCGTCGTAATTAACCGACCAACGCAACCGTACGACCAAACGAACCGACATCCGAGATATTTTTGAGCATGTTTCATGTTCCCAATACTTTAACTTCATTTTAGATCCTTGAAATGGGATTAACGGGGCTTAAACGTGTCAAAAATGCATCAAAAACCATGTTCTGCACATTCAGGGACCCAAGTTGACAATCTGCCATAGTTATCTTAGGAAGGGACCAAAGTTGAAAATCTAATTTCCAGCTTGTTCCAGCTATTCCCCTCATTTTCACATGGTTTTAATGAAACTAGGGGCTTGTTTTGGGGTACCCATGGTATTCTAAAACCATGGGCACACATGTAAGGTCCAGATCGAAGCTCGGTTTTCGATGAACGATCCTAATGGTCTTGGTTTTCCTATAAATACCCCCACCCTCTTGCTTCAAAACTCACACTTTGATCTGATTTGTCTCTCTAAGTTGAAGTTATACACTTCATACCTGAGAGTAATCGGATCAAACCTCCATAGCTTGGACCCGTTGTAAGTCCTCTTTCGTTCTTTTACGCATTTTAGCGCGAAAGTCAAACATTGTTTGGCTTTCATCTTTGACCAGTTTATAGTCAACACGAAGTTCATTTGAACTTCGTAACGTGAGCGTAATCATGATGGTTCTAGTCCCTTGTGACTATACTTACTGATTACCACGTAATTTAGGCATAGTGGCGAGTCGTAGTTTCGGCCAAAATGCGTATTCTTGCGTATTTTGTAACCAACCTAATTTTAGGTATCAAGACCGTTTGTTTTGATACCAAACTTGTTTTCTAAATCCGTTAAACATGTTTTAACATGTTTAGCTCGTCACTTTAGGTTTAGTGCTTATATAGGGTCGTAAGGTAAGCGACCTAAACAATCGCTTAGACTTTCAAACCCGACCCGTTTGGTCGATCAGTAGGATCCGACCAAACACATTAGGTGACCATAGTTGCATAGGGAATAACCTTCCAAGGTTATACCTTATGGTCACTTCGTTTAAGTAGTTGTATGATAGGTAGTTTATATGCCTTAGGTAAATGACCAAAATGCCCTTTTTACACATAAATTCATTTTAAGCATATGTAACATAAATTTTGACATCTAAACTGATTAGGCAACACTATTAGACATGTTAAGGCATATTTTACTTATCATAGGACTAGTTAGGCGGTCCGAACGCGTTTTACGTGAATGACGCGTTAAAGTAGCGTAAGCTACCTAAAAGAGTCGTAATGGGTCGTAAGCACTTAGGATAGGTTCCGTTTTAGAATGTGAGCTTTGTTAAACCATATTACATGAGTTCTTACACTCATTTGGTTTACGAAACCACATTTTATCCGATCCTCTGATTTAGTTCCGTTTATTAACGTAGTTACCTATATTAGGTGTCGTTTGATTCCGTGATCTTTCTAGCATTGCTTGGTGGTTATCTAAAGATTGTTAAGCAATCTCAAGTGAGTACATAGTCCCCTCTTTTACTGTTTTCGAAACGTTTTGGGGTGAAACACATGTGCCTACTTGTTACTTTCGTGCTTTCCTTGTTTTCATATCATATGCTTGTTTTGTTCATTAGTACACTTATAGTACATGATTTCATTATGTTTTTGCTATGTATGTCCATTTGTTGCATACTTAGTACATCGTTTTACATTACATTTTATGCTATGTATGTTCATTTAGTTCATACTTAGTACATTGTTTTACATTACATTTCACACTATGTATGTCCATTTAGTGCATACTTAGTGCATTGTTTTACATCACATCACATGCTATGTATGTTCATTTGTTGCATACTTAGTACATATGTTTTTCATCACATGCTTACATTTTGGTATAACATTTCGTTTGTTTAAATGGGACAAAAATACGTTCATTAACATTGGCCATGCCATTCGTTAGTAGGTAGTGGTACCATAGGAATTGACAACTCCCGTTCCTGTCATCCTAGGTATGTTTGGATGGAAGGAATGACCGAATTCGATACACATAACTCAGATAAACCTTTAATTTGTTTAAGGGTTTATCTCCACAGTCTCAAGGCTTGAATGTATGCATTTTCACAATATCTCATAGATGTTTGTATCAGTATAGCATGCATTTCCACAAAACATAACTTTGATTTAAACTACGTTTTACTTCAATACCTTGTTTTGTGCATTTTACCTATGGTTTAGTTAATATATTTCACATGCCATACATGATATTTTGGATACACATTACATGATTTACATTTGACACATGAACATTTTGACATTGATTATACATTACATGGTTTATATTTTTGACATAAACATTTTGACAATTGGTTTAAACATAAACATTTTACATTGGTGGTTTGTTTAGGTAAGTGATTTAAGTAACGAGGTGCGTGTAATATGATGCAAGCATGGTGGATACGCCACTGGTACTTCCTATATATAAGTGCTTGTATGATATTACATATCGTAGCATTATTTAAATTATTTCAATTTAGACATACAACATATTTTTCAAGACATTGTTTTACAAACAGTTTATTTTATATCACTCATTTTTACTTGGTTATTTAATTAACCATACATCATTCTTTTATATATAATCTGATTTTCTTATCAAGTTTTCATATGATTTATAAAAGTAAACACTTAACAAGATTCATGACTAATTTTTGTTAAAACATTCTTTTAAACTTACAAGTCATGAATCCTATTTTCACAAAACCTATGTATCTCACAGGCATTTTTATGCTGACGTGCCTATTTCACATGTGTTTCAAGAGCTGTTGCATAGGTTTGATTCAGGATACACTAGGGTGGACTCGGGCCTTAGTGACATAAAAGAAGCAAGATTAGTTTAAATAATGTTATGTGCTCTTGTTTCTTTTGTTTAAAGACAATGTAATCCCTTTGTTTATAAATAAAACAGAACTTTAATTACCATGGTTATGAAACAATAATTCTGTTACAACACTCCCCGACGTTTTCGCCGCGGTTGCATGTTATACGCGGTCGGGGTGTGACAGAAGAGTTGGTATCAGAGCCAATGGTTATAGGGAATTAGGTTATTAGTAATGCTTTGACCTAGACTATAACTTTTCTAGGACCCCAACATAAGTTACCTTGTGTTTAGATCTTAAAACATGCACTTCACCTATCCTTAGGTGATTGTCAAAACTAGAACCCAATTTTTTCAAAATGGTTTTCGAAAAGCAATCATCTGTTTTTAAATGATTTATTACAAGATTTTGAACCCTTCAATTTTTCATAATGATTTTGAAAATTTAATCATTCATTTTTAAAAGATTCTTTTGACCTTGTGCCTTCCAAGTTTTCAAAATCTCGTCAAAGTTTTGGGTTCTAAATAGTGTGAACACGTGCAAACTGGAAGAGTGAATGCCTGTGCCCTGAGTTTTCTGTCTAAGGATAGAGTGTTCGTACAAATCCATATAATCAGACCAGTCACTCTTACCTGGGAACTCTTGGGGTGAGTGTTCACTTATAGGCGAGCAAGTCTTCGCGATACATTATTTTTGACCCATTTAATTTGATTAGTCACTGTGTCGTTTGTTTGCTTTGTGGTAACAAACGAATGACCACCATCTTTGCTTTTGTCGATTTTTGTTTCATCTCATTCTTTTTATCTTATCATCTCACTCGTTTCCTCTCATGTTTCCTCTTTTAGAATGCCTCCTCGACGCGAAAAACCGCTATCTAATGCCGAAATGGCAGATATCATGGCGCAGCATATGGCTGCTGTACTCCCAGACATTATTGCTCAAGTGAACCAAGCCAGCAATAACCAGAATGCTCCATGCAATTTCAAGAGTTTCAGTTCGGCTAAACCACTCAAGTTTAGTGGTTCTGAAGGAGCAACTGGGCTCCTACAGTGGTTCGTGAGCATTGAGAATACGTTTCATCACGTTCAGTGTCCTGAAAAAAGCAAAGTTGAGTTTCCTTCCAGTGTGTTTCAGAAGAGGGCTCTTACATGGTGGAACGGGGTTATGAGAGACCGTGGTGCTGAGGTTGCATTAGCACAGACTTGGGCTGAGCTTAGGACTCTTTTGATGAGGGAATTCTGTCCTCGTCATGAGTTGAGGGCTTTAGAAAGGGAGTTTGATGATTTGAAGCAGGATAGTGGTAAGCACCGGGCTTACACTGATAGGTATGAAGAGTTGAGCTTACTTTGCCCTACAATGGTTACCCCACTCGAGAAGGCTATCGAGAGGTATATTGATGGCTTTCCTGACTCCGTGCAAGACATCATCACTGGTAGTAACCCTACCACAGTTCGTCAGGTGATCGAGTTAGCTGCGACATTGACTGAGTCGCAGGTCCTAAAGGGTAAGCTACATAGGAAGGGTAACAAGGGTAAGAAACAGTCATCTGATAAGAGTGAAAGCAAGAAGGGTAAGAACAAGAAGGGCAAGGAATTTGGTTCTTCAAAAGGGTCTAGGAAGCGAAAGGCTTCCCAGAATTTTGTTGTCACTGCCCAAGTCAATTAGGCAGCTCCCAATCAGCCTGCACAACCGCCAGTGAAGAAACGGTATGCGGGGAATGCACCATTGTGCAATAGATGCAATAGCCACCACCAACCGCATGTTCCGTGCCGTTTCTGTACCAACTGTGGGAAGTCAAGTCATCTTTCTGATGTTTGTCGCTTCGCTCCTAATCAAGCAGCTCGTAATCCAGCTCAGCAGGCTGCTCAACCACCTGCTCAACAGCAAGCACAAGCTGCACGACCTCATTTCCCTCCTGGTTCGTGCTATAACTGTGGGGATCTGACCCACTACCATAATCAGTGTCCAAGGTTGGTGAATGCAAACCAAGCTCTGTCTCGTGGACGAGTCTTTACCATGAATGCTCAGGAGGCGCAAGCAGACAACGAGGTGGTCAACGGTACGTTCTTTGTTAACAATCAGTCTACTTCTGTTCTTTTTTATTCGGGTGCAGATAAGAGTTTTGTGTCATTGTCTTTTGAGCCATTACTTCACATGTCTATAACGAAACTAAGAAAGCCTTTGACAGTAGAAGTTGCTAGTGGTGATCTCGTTGTTCTCGATTATGTTCTTCGTAACTGCCAGTTGAATTTTAACAACCATCTTTTTGCCATCGACCTCACGCCAATGCAACTTGGGAGTTTCGACATTATAGTAGATATGGATTGGTTAGCCAAGCATCACGCAGAGGTAGTTTGTTTTGAGAAGATTGTTCGTGTTCCGCTCTCGACAGGTGAGATCCTACAGGTTCGTGGTGAGAAACCTGCTTGTAGTCTCAAGCTCATGTCTTGTACTCAGGCTCGGAAGTATCTGCGAAAGAATTATGTGGCCTTCTTGGCACATGTCGTAGCAGATAAAGGCAATGGTAAGTCTATTCAAGATATCCTTGTTGTTCGGGATTATCCAGAAGTGTTTCCTGAAGAGTTACCTGGTTTACCCCCAGCACGCCAAGTCGAGTTCCGTATTGATCTTGTACCTGGTGCAAATCCTATTGCCAGATCTCCATATCGTCTTGCAACGTCAGAGATGCAAGAGTTGTCTAAGCAGCTTCAAGAGCTTTCTGACAAGGGTTTTATTTGCCCTAGCTTTTCACCTTGGGGTGCTCCTATTCTTTTTGTCAAGAAGAAGGATGGATCTTTCAGAATGTGCATCAATTACCGTGAGCTTAACAAGCTTACCATCAAGAATCGATATCCCCTACCTCGCATTGATGATCTCTTTGATCAGTTACAGGGTGCTTCTTATTTTTCGAAGATTGATCTTCGTTCTGGGTATCATCAACTTCGTGTGCATGAAGAAGATATTCCCAAGACAACTTTCCACACTCATTATGGGCATTATGAGTTCACAGTTATGCCATTCGGTTTGACTAATGCTCCTGTTGTTTTTATGGACTTGATGAATAGGGTCTGAAAGCCTTATTTAGATAAGTTCATCATCGTTTTCATTGACGACATTTTGATATATTCTAAGACGCAAGCTGATCATGAGCAACATCTTCGTCTTACTCTGGAACTCCTGAAGAAAGGGCAACTTTTCGCCAAATTCTACAAGTGCAAATTTTGGCTTAAAGAAGTTCAATTTTTGGGACATATTGTCAACGAACAAGGTATTCATGTAGATCCCTCCAAGATCAGTGCGATTAAGGATTGGGATACGCCTACTACTCCTACTGAAGTTCGTTCATTTCTTGGTCTCGTGGGTTATTACCGCCGCTTCATCGAAAATTTCTCGAAGATTGCAGTTCCCCTAACTGCTCTAACTCAGAAGAACAAACCCTTTGATTGGGGAACCAAACAAGAAGAAGCATTTCAGACCTTGAAACAGAAGCTTTGTGATGCGCCTATTCTATCTTTGCCTGAGGGCAATGATGATTTTATCGTGTATTGTGATGCATCAAACTTGGGTCTTGGCTGTGTTCTCATGCAAAGGAACAAATTCATAGCATATGCATCGAGGCAGTTGAAGATACATGAGAAGAACTACACCACTCATGATCTTAAGTTAGGTGTAGTTGTGTTCGCTCTCAAGATCTGGAGACACTATTTGTATGGTAAAAAATGTGTGGTTTTCACTGACCACAAGAGTCTTCAGCATATCTTCAATCAGAAAGAACTCAACATGAGGCAATGACATTGGTTTGAACTTCTAAACGACTATGATTGCGAAATTCGCTACCATCCTGGTAAGGCGAATGTCGCGGCTGACGCTTTAAGTCGTAAAGAACGTGTCAAGCTTCATTGTGTTCATGTTCAATCTGATATTCAAGCTCGATCTGATATCCAAACACGCATTTCTCAGGCTCAACATACTTGTGTTTTACAAGGTTTGTTGGGTAAGGAATTACCATTTCATATCAAGCCTGATCTCGAGCTTAAAGAAAATGGATCATATTATTTCATGGACCGTTTGTGGGTCCAAAGTCATGACAATCTTCGCACCTTGCTTATGGATGAAGCTCATAAGTCTCGTTACTCTATTCATCCTGGCTCAGACAAGATGTATAAGGATCTTCGTACTCAGTATTGGTGGCCTGGTATGAAGAAAGACATTGCCTTGTACGTGTCCAAATGTCTTACTTGTCTTAAGGTTAAGTCTGAACATCAACATCCTTCTGGTTTATTGGAGCAACCAGATATTCCAGTTTGGAAATGGGAAAACATCACTATGGATCTTATTACCAAACTTCCGAGCACTAAGAAAGGTCACGATGCCATCTGGGTAGTTGTTGATCGTCTTACAAAGTCAGCGCATTTCTTGCCGATCCGTGAGGATCTATCTGCTGACAAGCTTGCTAAAATCTATGTGGATGAAATTATATCTAGACATGGTGTTCCTTTGAACATTATTTCTGACAGAGATGCTTGATTCTCGTCTCGTTTTTGGAGAACCATGCAATCTGCTATTGGAACCCAACTTAATCTGACCACAGCTTATCATCCGCAATCAGATGGTAAATCTGAAAGAACAATCCAGACTTTGGAGGATATGCTTAGAGCTTGTGTGATCGATTTTGGTGGTAGTTGGGATTCGTATCTTCCGTTGATTGAATTCTCCTACAACAACAGTTATCACTCCAGCATCAACATGGCTCCTTTCGAGCACTCTATGGTCGAAAATTTCGTTCACCAGTCTGCTGGAATGAGGTTGGTGAGGCTCAGCTTACTGGACCTGACCTCATTCTAGAGACAACAGATAAGGTTAAGAAAGTTCGTGATAACCTCCAGACAGCTAGAAGCCGTCAAAAGAATTACGCGGACCGACGATGCAAGCCCTTGGAATTTCAAGTCGGTGATCATGTATTACTTAAGGTCTCACCTTGGAAAGGTGTGATCAGATTTGGAAAGACAGGAAAACTTGCACCTAGATATGTTGGACCATTCAAGATCGTCGAAAGAACCGGTAAGGTAGCCTACAGACTTGAGTTACCTCCCGAACTTGGAAACGTTCATCCAACCTTTCACGTGTCCAATCTTAAGAAGTGTTTAGCTGATGAGAACCTCCACATACCACTTGACGAAATTCGTGTTGATAACATGATGCATTTTGTTGAGAAGCCTGTGGAAATCATGGATCGTGAAGTCAAGTGGCTTAAACGCAAGCGCATTCTATTGGTCAAAGTTCGCTGGGAATCTAAACGTGGACCAGAATTTACTTGGGAATGTGAAGATCAAATGAAGGCGAAGTATCCACATCTTTTCTCACGAGTTTCCTCTAAATAAATTTCGGGACGAAATTTCCACAAGTAGGGGAGACTGTGACACCTGTGCTTGTAATCATTGTAAACAATTCAGTTATCAATAAAATAATGTTATTTGATCCCAATTTTTGTTTGTTTATGTTTGACATTTTGCATGTTTTGGTTTTTGTTCAATTTCAAACTCTATATCGCTTTCTGGAGAGTTATACACAAACCGATGCATAAACATAATAAGTTTAACACGAAAAACACTCTGGAACATCAATATATTCTTAACATACCTTAAATAACCTATACATAACTTAGAAATAAGTTTTGAAGGCTTTGGTATGGCAAAATCTAGTTTATTCGCATACAGGGACTAAATTCGACAAACTGCGAAAGTATGCCGATTCGTACTGTAATGGACAATCCGGAACATGACCATAAGTTAAACATACCCTAAATATCCTTTACATAGCTTAGAAATAGGCTTTGAGGGGTTCGGTGTGCTAAAATAAACTTTTTGGTCATTCAGGGACTAAAAGCGTCAAAAAGTGCTTAAGTTTGCATTTTCGCGCATATCTTACGTTATGAATACATCCGGACATCCAAAAATTTATGTAATCATTAAAATATTTTATTTTAGTGATTGGCATTATAAAATTCCATTCGTCACGTAATTTATATCATTTTTCGCATTCGTTCGTGTTTCGTCGTAATTAACCGAACAACGCAACCGTACGACCAAATGAACCGACATCTGAGATATTTTGAGCATGTTTCAAGTTCCCTATACTTTAACTTCATTTTAGATCCTTGAAATGGGATTAAAGGGGCTTAAACGTGTCAAAAATGCATCAAAAACCATGTTTTGCACATTCAGGGACCAAAGTTGACAATCTGCCATAGTTATCTTAGGAAGTGACCAAAGTTGAAAATCTGATTTCCAGCTTGTTCCAGCTGTTCCCCTCATTTGCACATGGTTTTAATGAAACTAGAGGCTTGTTTTGGGGTACCCATGATATTCTAAAACCATGGGCACACATGTAAGGTCCAGATCGAAGCTCGGTTTTCGATGAACGATCCTAACGGTCTTGGTTTTCCTATAAATACCCCCACCCTCTTGCTTCAAAACTCACACTTTGATCTGATTTGGCTCTCTAAGTTAAAGTTATACACTTCATACCTGAGAGTAATCGGATCAAAACTCCATAGCTTGGACCCGTTGTAAGTCCTCTTTCGTTCTTTTACGCATTTTAGCGCGAAAGTCAAACATTGTTTGGCTTTCATCTTTGACCAGTTTATAGTCAACACGAAGTTCATTTGAACTTCGTAACGTGAGCGTAATCATGATGGTTCTAGTCCCTTGTGACTATACTTACTGATTACCACGTAATTTAGGCATAGTGGCGAGTCGTAGTTTCGGCCAAAATGCGTATTCTTGCGTATTTTGTAACCAACCTAATTTTAGGTATCAAGACCGTTTGTTTTGATACCAAACCTATTTTCTAAATTCGTTAAACATGTTTTAACATGTTTAGCTCGTCACTTTAGGTTTACTGCTTATATAGGGTCGTAAGGTAAGCGATCTAAACAATCGCTTAGACTTTCGAACCCGACCCGTTTGGTCGATCATTAGGATCCGACCAAACACATTAGGTGACCATAGTTGCATAGGGAATAACATTCCGAGGTTATACCTTATGGTCACTTCGTTTAAGTAGTTGTATGATAGGTAGTTTTTATGCCTTAGGTAAATGACCAAAATGCCCTTTTTGCACATAAATACATTTTAAGCAATGTAACATAAATTTTGACATCTAAACTGATTAGGCAACACTATTAGACATGTTAAGACATATTTTACTTATCATAGGACTAGTTAGGCGGTCCGAACGCATTTTACGCGAACGACGCGTTAAAGTAGCGTAAGCTACCTAAAAGAGTCGTAATGGGTCGTAAGCACTTAGGATAGGTTCCGTTTTAGAATGTGAGCTTTGTTAAACCATATTACATGAGTTCTTACACTCATTTGGTTTACGAAACCACATTTTATCCGATCCTCTGATTTAGTTACGTTTATTAACGTAGTTACCTATATTAGGTGTCGTTTGATTCCGTGATCTTTCTAGCATTGCTTGGTGGTTATCTAAAGACTATTAAGCAATCTCAAGTGAGTACATAGTCCCATCTTTTACTGTTTTCCAAACGTTTTGGGGTGAAACACATGTGCCTACTTGTTACTTTCGTGCTTTCCTTGTTTTCATATCATATGCTTGTTATGTTCATTACTACACTTATAGTACATGATTTCATTATGTTTTTGCTATGTATGTCCATTTTTTGCATACTTAGTACACCGTTTTACATTACATTTTATGCTATGTATGTTCATTTAGTTCATACTTAGTACATTGTTTTACATTACATTTCACACTATGTATGTCCATTTAGTGCATACTTAGTGCATTGTTTTACATCACATCACATCACATGCTATGTATGTTCATTTGTTACATACTTAGTACATTTGTTTTTCATCATATGCTTACATTTTGGAATAACATTTGGTTTGTTTAAATGGGACAAAAATACGTTCATTAACATTGGCCATGCCGTTCGTTAGTAGGTAGTGGTACCATAGGAATTGACAACTCCCGTTCCTGACATCCTAGGTATGTTTGGATGGAAGGAATGACCGAATTCGATACACATAACTCAGATAAACATTTAATTTGTTTAAGGGTTTATCATCACAGTCTCAAGGCTTGAATGTATGCATTTTCACAATACCACATAGATGTTTGTATCAGTATAGCATGCATTTCCACAAAACATAATTTTGATTTAAACTACGTTTTACTTCAATACCTTGTTTTGTGCATTTTACCTATGGTTTAGTTGATATATTTCACATGCCATACATGATATTTGGGATACACATTACATGATTTACATTTGACACATGAACATTATTGACATTGATTATACATTACATGGTTTATATTTTTGACATAAACATTTTGACAATTGGTTTAAACATAAACATTTTACATTGGTGGTTTGTTTGGGTAAGTGATTTAAGTAACGAGGCGCGTGTAATATGATACAAGCATGGTGGATACGCCGCTGGTACTTCCTATATATAAGTGCTTGTATGATATTACATATCGTAGCGTTATTTAAATTATTTCAATTTAGACAAACAACATATTTTTCAAGACATTGTTTTACAAACAGTTTATTTTATATCACTCATTTTTACTTGGTTATTTAATTAACGATACATCATTCTTTTATATATAATCTGATTTTCTTATCAAGTTTTCATATGATTTATAAAAGTAAACACTTAACAAGATTCATGACTAATTTGTGTTAAAACATTCTTTTAAACTTACAAGTCATAAATCCTATTTTCACAAAGCCTATGTATCTCACGGGCATTTTTATGCTGACGTACCTATTTTCACATGTGTTTCAGGAGCTGTTGCATAGGTTTGATTCAGGATACACTAGGGTGGACTCGGGCCTTAGTGACATAAAAGAAGCAAGATTAGTTTAAATAATGTTATGTACTCTTGTTTCTTTTGTTTAAAGACAATGTAATCCCCCTTTGTTTATAAATAAAACAGAACTTTAATTACCATGGTTATGAAACAATAATTCTGTTACAACACTCCCCGACGTTTCCGCCGCGGTTGCAGGTTATACGTGGTCGGAGTGTGATAAAAATCATCGAATCTCAGAGTACAAGCATTTACGAATGAAACAAAGATAAAATAGGAACAACCAAAAAGTCGGGTTGTTACAGCACAGACTGCGAAAAAAAGCTGCGTATAATCCTTTGTTAATGTCGTATGTCTGACCACGTGTACGCACCCCATCTTCCACTGCACCTATGACATTTTCAAGAGGATGATCGCGATTAGTCTTGTAGCCTACATTGGTGTGAGTCTCAATTTGTTGAGGAAGATTGGTGAAATGTTTATCGACGTAAATCACAAGAGGTCCGTCTTCCTGAGTTGGTTCATCCATATTCGTCTGTGAAGAAGAAGCACCATTTCCTGATGCATTCTCAAGCGAAGTGTCACCATTAACTTGATCCACAGAAAGAATCAGATCCGCTGCAAATGGAGAGAAACGAGTGGTGAATGGAGTGAAACCAATGTCTGATGTGTCGAATAGAGGTTCAACTTGAGTTGCTTCTGCAGGTTTGGCTTCTAGAACGTCTTCTGGAATTTCAAAAGTGTTGAAAATCACACCCACGTCATAGAACCAATCGGGAGCACTACCAGTGTTGGTGTAATTTCCTTCTTGGAAGTCAACATAATATGATTCAATCACCATCTTGGTCTCTTTATTATAGACTCTATACGCCTACAGAGTCGATGAATAACCCATAAAATAACATATGTCGCCAATTGCTTCAAACTTGATGAGATTTTCTTGAGTGTTTAGAAGAGTGCAAGAGCATCCAAACGGCCTGAAGAAATCTATCAAAGGCTTACGTTTGAAAAGGAGTTCGTAAGCGGTCTTCCCATGAGGTTTGACTATTAGAACTCTGTTCAGAACGTAGCATGCTGTGTTGACAGCCTCCGCCTAAAAGATGATTGGAAGCTTTGAATCTACCAGCATAGTTCTAGCAGCTTCAATCAGCGTTCTATTCTTTCGTTCTACGACTCCGTTTTGTTGAGGAGTTCTGGCAGTGCTATACTGAAGACGAATTCCTTTTTCTTCACAGAAGGATATGAAGGTTTGATTCTCGAACTCGGGTCTGTTATCGCTTCTGATTGATTTCACCTTCAGTTTGGTGACGTTCTCAATCAAGGGGATGAAAGTCTTGAGGATATCAGCTGTCTCGCTTTTAGCTTCAAGAAAATACACCCATGAAAAACGAGAGAAATCATCTGTAATCACCAAGCAATAAGAACTCTTAGCAAGACTTTTAACACTTATTGGACCAAAGAGATCCATATGCATCAATTGTAAAGGCGCAGTAATCGTGTTCACTGCTTTGTTCTTGTGCGATTTCTTGTGTTGCTTTCCTTGGGAGCATGCGATACATTTTTCTGAAAAGGAAATTCTTTTATCGGAAGACCTCCCACTAAGTTTAACTTAGAAAGTTTTTCATATTTTTGAAGTTCACATGCCCCAATCGCCTGTGCCAAAGGATTGACTCCGATTCTGAAGCCTTGGAAAATAAACACGTTAATTGCTCATTTGTCTTGGCATTTTTCATGTTGAGGACGTATTTGTTGTTTTGTCATGGAGCTGTAAGCATAATCATTTCGGCAAGAACTACGTACACGGGTTTGAGAAATAGACATTCCACGTCGTTGAATAGCACAGATATTCCTTTGTCACATACTTGTGATACACTCATAAGATTGTAGCACAATTCTGGTACATAGTTAACATTTTCAAACGTAAGTGCTTCAGATACAACGTCTCCAACTCAACAATTTTCCCTCCATTTTCATCTTCGGCGAAAGACACGAAGTCGCCATCGATAAATCAGAAGTTCCTTTAAGCCAGTCATATGCCTCGAGCATCCACTGTCCACATGCCAGATTGTAGGATCGTTTGCACAACCAAAACGAGTCGTTCAGAAGAGTTCAAATCAATACGAGAGGCGAAAACAAACGTATTGATGTTGAATCAGCTTGATATACACTATAATTGTCTTGTATATTGATATAACAACGTTTTACAGCCTGGAGACACTTCGGCATCATCTCGGCACCGGAATCACAAAGTTCTACAAATGAAATGACAACTCAAGTATATATAGGCATGTCCATTTCACATGGAATGGTTCACACGAAATGGTCAGTTCCATTTCGTACGAAATGAACATCTTCCATTTCGTGCGAAATGGCTACATCCTATGTTTTTATCAATTTTCTCGAACTACATGCCCTGATCTATTCAAACAAATACAAGACTCGATACAAGACGAAGTCGACAGACATATGCACCAACAGACTCCCCCTTGGATGTTGACGAAGTCTTCGGTGTCGAGTTTTCGGTATGTCACATCATCAGTCTTGATCAGTCTTCGTGCTCTTTCCAAAGTATCTGACAGTGTAAGCATCCTCAATCTCTTTCTTCTTCTCTCTCTTTTTTTAGCATCAGCAGCTAAATTCCCCATGGATGTTGATTTCATAAATTCTTCAGGATCAGCAGCTGGCGTGATCATCAGGATTCGAACCTAGCTCTATTATCTTCAGACTCCCCCTTTCGATAAGCTGGGATCGCAGTCTGAAATAGCTCTTGTTCCAAGATCGTGACCTGGCTCACACTCTACTCAGGCTTAGGCACGGGGATCTGCACAAATCTCTACCTCAAAATAAATTTCACAAATTTAAAAAATTGACAAATTTATATACCACTTGCAGATATCGTTCAAAATGATTTAACATTTATAGTTTCTGATGACCACTTGTAAGAATATCATTCAGATTTGACATTTTCATTTCAAAATCTTTTCTCATTTCAAACAAACTCCCCCTCACCTGTTGTTCATCATGTTTAACACTCGGAATTTTGAAAATCAGCTCTCCAACATTAGTTGTCGAAAATCTTTTTGTATTTTCAAAATTTTATGCTAAAACACAATATTTTTTTTGGATTTTGTTTTAATGAAATGCAGTAAAGAAATATTTACAGACGATATTTTTGTGAGTTTGCGTAAGAGGATCATATCAGTCTATGAGACAAATCACTAGCACCGTTGAGCTTTAATAACTTTAAGTTCTAAACGATTCACTTAGATTGTCAGTATACTGATCCACTTAAATTTTCACACAAAGTTCAACTGTTTCGAGATACGAGATTAGTGTTTTAAGAACTTAAACTTATTCGCGTGTCCCACCTCAGAATATACACCCGTGTCCAGACTCCTATATTCAGTCTTACAGGTGAATGTACACTAATGATATTTGTAAGGGGTGAATACGAGACCATGAGAGCTTAGGCTATTGCTTCCGCAAAATTAGAGATATGATGGTTCGACTTTAGGTGTGTTCCCTTTAGAGAATCTTTTCTTCAACAGCACATGATTAGCATTTTTCAATGTTTCATCATTTTTTATGCTGAGGGTGGGCTTTATGATTAAAGAAATGTAAAGTATTATACGAGGACTAGGCTATTGCTCCTGCAAAATCAGAAGTCCAGGTATAATACCCCAGATATCATCACGCACAAAGACCTAGTATGTCAGAAATAGAAAGCACTTCAAACAAGATTTCAGGGGTTACCTATATATCCGAGAGATGTTCCCCACGAAGTAAGTAAGTATGATATTTAGGTTTATATCTCGACAACAATCTACTAAGCATGCGAAAACCTACTGGCATATCATCAGTGAGACCGTTTATCACATTTTAACTTTCCAATTATTTAGCATGCTGTGATTGTCCACTGATGTACTATCATTTCCTCTTTTTCACAGCAAAACTCTTTTTCATTTTCTCATGTTTTGGCTTATTAGATTTTATCATGTTATTTTTATTTTTCAAATTTTCAAAATTTCTAAATTTTCTTACTCCCCCTAAAATCAAAATATGTTTCAATTTTGATTTTCTGGGAAAATTTGAAAGCAAACTGTACAAATAAAATGACAAACTGATATGAATTGCTTCAATTCGCCATCCACTTGGCATAAACAATCAGAACTCCCCCTGACAACAAACTATTTTCCCATTATGACTTCAAAACACTTAAGTTTGTTTTAATCAAAAATGGTTTTTCTGGAAAATTAGTTTTGTTGAAACCACTTGTAAAATCGGGGATTCATTCATCACTTTGTTTTCTCAACCATTAATATGAAAGTTAAATCAAGTTCAACTTAATGACCTTGATTAACCACTTGTAGGTGAAAACCCCTTTTTCAACCACTTGTAGGTTCTCTTATCAACCATACCATTTGAAAGTCGAAATATGACAATTTTGAGTTTTTAAGAAAGATGCCGATTCCTGCTCCACGATTACCAACTTGGGAGCTCCGGCAAGTCAGGATTTTTACATATTGAATACAGACACCCAAGCCTGACTAGATTTGGGTGTGACCTTCTCAGTTTCACTCGGGGTTTGAACATTTCTTTTTGCTTCATAAAATTCTTTTACCCCTTTTTCTTTCCCATCAACCATTCTTCCAAAAATATTTTTCACTTTGTCATTAAACGCCTTTTCGACATCAAATTCTTTCTTTTCAGAATAGAATTGATTCGAAATCTCCATTTTTTCCAACTTTTGATTTTAAATTTTCAGCCCGCAATGGTGGAAAGTTGACATCATCCATTGGCGGTACTGAATTATCACTTTTAACCTCAACTTGTGGCTCCTCTGACTTTGATGAGTCAGATTCATCGCCAGATTTCATATCTGATTTCTTAACAACCCATGTTTGGTTGTTAAGATTTACTCTTCTTTTGTAAAATCTTTTCGAACATTCACCAACTTCATATGTTGAGTTTTTAAACACTTTGAATTTTTCAGTTGGTGGTTCAGTTTTGTCAACAACTTTTTCTTTTAGTTTAGAAACAACTTCCTGTTTTGTGTTGCTTGCCTTTGGACAATTCCAGGCGATGTGACCAACTTCTTGATATCAGTAACAGGTTCTTGTCTCCCTTTTCTGATTAGCTCCATTCTTTTCAAACTTTTGCTTTTCTGCAAAGAACGCTTTGTTCGATTGCTTCAAGAATGAGCTCTTCTTCTCTTCTTCAGAACTTGACCCTAAAACAAATATTGTTTTTGTTTTAGAAATTTTTCCATTTTTATGATTTTCGGGTGAAGTAATGTTGGTGCACACATCTGTCGTCTTCGTCTTATATCGAGTCTCGGTTGCGTTGCGGATCTGAACAAGTGTGACATCACATATGTGACATCAATGATGACATCACACAAGTGACATCACTATTGCATCATGGAAGTTTACTACACAAGAAAACAAATCAGATTTATGTATTTGTTTGTAGTTCGCTTGAAATGTTGATGTAGGTTCGCTTGAAAGTCAAAGTAGGTAGTTCGCTTGAAAATGTGTGTTCGCTTGAACTTGTCATGTGTATTTTAAGCGAACTAGACTAGTCTATAAATACGGTTCATGTCATTTCATTTGAAGCGGACAGGAGAGGAGACTAGAACGTGTACCGAAGTGCTGCCGGTATATTTTGTGAATGTAATCGTTGTTAAATCAATACACAAGAAGATTAAAGTGATATTCAAGCTGTTTCAGAGTCAGTTTCTTATTTTCTGAATCTGAAACTGATAAAATCTCTTCTGAACGACTCGTTTGGGTCACAAACCAATCCTACAAGTGGTATCAGAGCTCAGGAGGAAGAGATCTTGCCAAAACAGCCTGTTTTCGTCACTTTTTCTGAATTCTACACCTTCTTTTCAAAATTAAAAATTTTTTCACGGTTAAAATCGGCTCAAACTTTCACATATTGTGCGTAATCATGTTTAAATGAATCCTAGAAAGTTTCAGCATTAAAATCGAATTCGAACTAGTAAAAAGTCGTATGTCCGCTTGAAATCTGTTCGATTTTGCTGGCGTCATTGACTGTTCAAGCGAACATAACACCGTGAGTCCGCTTGAAAAAGACTGTTCGCTTGAATATACATTGATCTTTCGCTTGAAAATGATGACCGCTTGAAAATGATGACCGCTTGAAAACGATGACCGCTTGAATTGTTTTTCACGTGACAAGTACATCGTGTTGTGTGAAACTTTAAAGAATGTTGTCGGTCTGCATGTGTTGTTGCCAGATTTAGTGTGTCAGTTGGTCACATGAGTGGTCTGTTCAAGGTTTACAAGTGATAAAGAGATTAGTCAGCCCATGTGCATATTTAATATCTTAGATATTCAATAAAGGTGTCGGGTCAGGGGGATTGATATTTGCAGTTGTATGTGATCAGTAGGTTGAGGTCCAATGATAATTCATTGAATATTGTTTTGATAAGTTGTTGTTAGCCCAAGAAGCAAATCGGCCCAATAGATTTGTGAGATATTGATGCTTGTCGGATAAGTGGTTTGTGAGGTCCAATTGAAAATAAGTTGATAGTTAAAAATTGTCGACATTTAAAATTGAATATGTTGACTAAGTGAAGTGGTTGTCTCAAAACTATAAATCACGTGAACTCTGATTTCAAATTGAGTATATTGTCCGAAGTTGAGGCCCAATGAGATTCAAATTGGAGGCCAAATCAGATTAAATTGTATTCGGCCCATGTGCTTTTGGTGTACCGCAAATTAATGTTGTTGTCGAGTTAGTGGTTTTTGAAGTCAAAGTAAATTTGATTTGAATTGGAAATCGTTGTCGGCCCAAATTATAAATTGATTAAAGTGTTGAAGCCCATGTGAAAAACCTGTCGGCCCATTCATTCAGCAATCTCACTTCATCAACATTTAATCGAGTCCGCAAATCTTCGACACGAGTCTTAGATTGATTTCATCAACACACACTTTTACGTACTTAGTCCGTTTTAAACTGATCATTTGTTTGTTTGTTTTCAGGTGTTTTACGAGGTGAACCAGTTCGTTTGAAAGCTTGTTTGAAAAATTCTTCGATACCGAAACATGGATTCTGAATTCTACAACGCATTTGCTTCAACCCCGACTACTCCGGCTGACATTGCTAAGAACATGAACATGGAGAATGAAACCGGAACAATGCAAAAACCCCCAAAACTTATGGGAATTGAAGACTATCATGGATGGAAAAAACGTTTCGAGAATTGGGTTCAAGCGAACCATTTAAAAGCTTGGGAAAGCATTGAAACTGAATATGAGAGGCCACAAAACTCACTGGGAGTTGGTAAAATCATTTCAGAATTCACAGAGCAAGAGAGAGAAAGTTATAAAGGAGAGAAAATGATGATCAATCTATTACAACAAGCTGTTAAAGAGGATATATTTGTGTTGCTTCAACATGATGACAGTGCCTATTCTATCTGGGAAGATCTTAAAAAGAAATTTGAAGGAAGTACAGAAATGCTACAGAGTAAAGCAGCTTTGTTAAAAAAAAAGAGTTTGAATTGTTTACTTGTATGCCTGGTGAGACAACAAAGACTCTCATTGAGAGATATTGTCATCTTGTTCGCACCATGTCACAGTTGAAGATTACAAAAACTCCAGCAGAATGGGTAGAAAAGCTTGCTGATGCATTACCACTAAAGGAATGGGGTACATATCTGATGATTCTGAAAAATTCTGGACAATTTAGCAGATTATCAATTGCTCAGTTTATTGAAAAGCTGGAGGCACAGGATCTTGAACAGCAGAAAATTGCCAGAATGAACTGTTCAAGTAATCAGCAAGATATCAAACTGTATTATAAAGGAAATGTTGAGACAGTTGAAGTGAGTCCAAAAATCCAAACAGCATTTAGTGCAGGAAATTCATCCGGAACAAACAGTCAAAGCTCAATCAATACTAGTGGATTTTCAATTGTGAATTCTCCAAGTGTTCAAAGTACATATGTTGGAAATGGGCATCTGATTCAGGGTAATGTGGCTTTACATCTTAAAAATGGACAAAATTATTCTGAAGAAGTTGTGAAAAGTCATATGGGATTACTGGTCACTGCATTAGAATCTTATGAAGGGTTGATTGCCGGAAAAATTGGTAATCCGATGCTCACAAAGGAAGATTATGACCAGATCGATGCAGAGGAGTTGGAACTGATGGACATTAAATGGGCATTAGCTAGTGTTTTGAGGAGAGCAGAAAAATTTAGAATGATTACAGGAAGAAGTGATTTCTTGGATGCAAATCTTTCTAATTTAGGTTTTGATAAATCTAAAGTTGTCTGTTTTCGTTGCATGGAGAAAGGCCATTTTAAAAGAGAGTGCAAGAATCAGGAGCCAAGAGGAGTAAAGGATCCTTTTGGAAAAGATGATTATTATAAGAAGTCCATATATCAACAAATCACTCATCTACCACATCAACAAAAAGATTCACAAATGGCACATGGGAAAATGATCGAAGATGCAAATAAGAAGGCTTACTATGGCATTATTGATCAAGATGATGAGAAAGTGGCTGAAGATTTTAACTGGGACAAGTACATTCCAGCTGATCCTAATGTTAAAGCTTTTATTACTCAGATTGTGCAAAAGCCAGAATTGATAAAGGAATGGATGTATGTATTATCTGATGATGAGAAAAGTGAAGATGAAGAATCTGTTTCTTCTAAAAATAGTTCAACAGATACTAGTGATGATGATGAAGAAGTTGAACAGATAAACATTGGAAAATCTCATTTATCTTCTGACAGTTTTGAATTTTATTTTGCAGATAAATTGAAGAAACTCAAAGAGAGAAAAGCTGCAAAAGAATTGAAGGAAGTCAAAGTGATTGAGAAGATAGTGGAAGTGGAAAAGATAGTTGAAGTTGAAAAGATTGTGGAGGTCGAGAAGATTGTTGAAGTTACGAAACCATGTCTCACATGTTTGGAATCATGCAAATAGTGTGAAGTAAAAGACGAGAGGTTTAGTGAATCAGAAAAGATGAAAGAAAAGTTGTTGTTTGATGTGAAGAATTTGAAAGAATCCTATGATGTTTTGAACAGAACAGTGAATAGTTTGCAAACGACAAACACTGAAAGAGAAAAAGTGTTGAAAATGTTGAATGCAACAATGATGTCAAAGTAGAAAGAGATAAATTTTTACATTGAAGAATGTGCGAAATGGAAGCAAGAGTTGGATGGTGAAAAAGTTGAAAATGAAAGAATCAGACGTTTGATAAAAAGTTATACATGTTCTGATTACTTAATTGACAGAATTTACCCTACTGTTGCAGGTTTTGAGGCATTTAAAGATGAACAACCAAAGAAGAAGAAAGATACTGGTAAGAAACCGTGTGTTAGATATAACAAGTGTCCGCCTCCAATTTGGGAAGGGTATTCGCCTAGAAAACCGAATGAGGAACAAGTCCAAAAGGCAGTTAATCGAAAGTTAGAGTGTGAGTTAACCGATGTATTACCACACAACATTGACGTCACGTTCACAGCGTCTGACACAGATCATGAGTCCGAATTAATAAAAAGAATGGTCGATCAGGTGTTGGATAAGGATGAGGAGTCAGAGTTAAAATCCGAGTTCGAAAGTTTGTGTCAGTCTGTCAGAAGTTCGAGTTCGTCCGAAAAGAGTTCAAAATCATCGGGAAAACGGGTTTATAGTAAAGAATTTTTGTTGTCAAAATCTAATTTGAATGACGAAACATTTGAAGTTGCCTATACTTTGAGTGATTCTGACAAATTATATTTTGATAAAGAGTTTCCAATAAAAAGTGTTCGTTTTGACATGATTAAAAAGGTTTTCAAAATGACAGAAATTAATATTTCTGAAATAAAAGATCTTAATCTTTCTGAAAGACCTAAAAAATACACTTCAAGAGTTCAACAGCGTTTAAACAAGAAAAAGAATTACAGTTCTGGTTCTGGTTGTCAAAAGAAACCAAATCGTAACGGTAATTTCAAAAGGAAAGGTTTAGGTTTTATACCACCAGAAAATTATAAAAATGAGAAAATTTCTAAAAATACAAAATTTGTTTCAGGTCCGTCTGCTGAAGAAGAAAAGAAGAGCCCATTTTGGGGACAAACAAATCAAGAATTTTTTGCTGAAAAGAAGATTGGAACTTATCAGAAGAAAGAAACCAGAACCTGTTTTAGATGCAATGAAGTTGGTCATATTGCATGGAACTGTCCCAAAGCAACCAATACGAAACAGGGAGTCTCAGATAAACTTAAAGATATTGTTGTTGATAAAACAGAACCACCAACTGAAAGATTTAAAGTGTTTAAGAATTCAACAGATGAGGTTGGTGAGTGTTCGAAAAGGTTTTACAAGAAAAGGGGAAATCTTGACAACCAAGCTTGGGTTGTTAAGAAATCAGATGTAAAATCTGGCGATGAATCTGACTCCACAAAGTCAGATGAGCCACAAGTTGAGATTAAAGCAGAAAACTCAGTGCCTCAAATGGATGATGTTCATTTTCCACCATTGAGTGCTGAGAATTTTAAATCAAAGTTTGGAAAAGTTGAAATCTCAAACCAATTTTATTCTGAAAAGAATGAATTTAATGTTGAGAAAGCTTTTAATGGAAATGTGAAAAATATTTTTGAGAAAATGGTCAATGGGAAGGTAAAAGGGGTAAAGGAATTTTATGAATCAAAGAAGGCAACTTACAGCCCAACCCCTAGTGAAGTTGAGAAGGTTACACCCAAAGCTGGTCAAGCTTGGGTGTCTGTGTTCTTTACTTGAAAAATCTGACTTGCCGGAGCTCCTAGGTTGGTAAGAGTGGAGCAGGAATCGGCATCATTCTTGATATGTTTGATTGTTAAATATTCAGGTGATATCTTTATATTGTTATATTTTGATTCACATGAGGTTATAGTTGGTGAGTAGTGGTTGAAGAAGGTTTTCGACTTACAAGTGGTAAATCAGGGACATTAAGTTGTACTTGATTTTCTACAAATGATTGAGGAACGATATGATGAACCCCTAACCTACAAGTGGTAAAATTAACAAAACTTATTTTCCGGACAAATCATTTTGGTTAAAACAAATTTAAGTGTTTTGAAATCATAATGAGAAAATAGTTTTGTGCAAGGGGGAGTTCTGATTGTTTATGCCTAGTGGATGGTGAATTGATGCGATTTGATATCGGTTGTCAAGTTGTTTGTACAGTTTGTTTTCAAATTTTTTTAAATGATTTGCATTTTAGGGGGAGTAGAAATTTTAGAAAATACAAAAACATTTGAAAATTTTGAAAAATACAAAAACATGATAAAATCAAAAATGAGTTTTTGTGTCAAGGAAGAGGAAATGATAGTACATCAGTAGACAGTTACAGTATGCTAAAGAAATGTAATGATTAAATAGCGTTAAACAGTCTCACTGATGATATGCCGATAGGTTTTTACACATTTAGTAAGCTTTTTTGGGATATAAACTTAAATTCAAACTTGCTTATTTCGTGGGGAACACTACTTGGATATATAGGTAACCCCTAAAATCTCGTTTGAAAGGTCCCTCTTTCTGAGATACTAGGTCTTTATGCTCAGTGATATCTGGGGTATTATTCCGGGACTTCTGCTGAATGGAAGTTCTGACCAAGTCCTCGAATAATACTTTCCGCTTGCTTGAAATATAGCGCCGCCCTCAGCAAATTGATGAAACAATAAAATTGATAGTCATTGCTGTTGTAATACAAAAGATCGTCTAAAGGGGACACACTAAAAGTCGAGCCGTCATCTCTCTGCTGAATAGAAGTTCTGACCTGAGCTCTCACGGTTTCGTACTATAATTTATTCCCTTACAGATATCATCTGTGGTATACTCACCTGTAAGACTGAATATTGGGATCTGGATACGGGAGTATATTCAAGAGGTGGGACACATGAATGAGTTTAAGTCCTTAAAACATCTAACTCATATCCTGAATCAGTTGAAATTTGTGTGAAAATTTAAGTGGATCAGTATATCGGCAATCTAAGTGAATTGTTTAATTCTTAATGTGTAACTAAGCTCAACGGTACTTGTGACTTGTCAAAAACTTATATGATCCTCTTGCACGAACTCACAAAAATATTGTCTGTAAATATTTCTGTATTTCATTTCATTATAAAAAAAAATTCCAAAAAGATTTTCAGTGTGTTTTAGCATAAATTTTGAAAAAATACAAAAAGATTTTCGACAACTGGTGTTAGAGAGCTAATTTTCAAAATTCCGAGTGCTAGACATGACGAACAGATTTGGGAAAGTATTTGTTTGAAGTTCTTTGAAATGAAAATGATATTTCTGCAAGTGGTTCATCAGAGACTATAAATGTTGAATCATTTTAAAATATGCTCTACAAGTGGTTATCAGAAAATTTATTTTTGGGTAGAGAGTGTGCAGGTTATTTGAATGATAGAGAGTCAGGTTCCGATACCTGAGGGCTTTGTGATTTCAACATGCCAGACTGCGATCCCAGCATATCGAAAGGGGGAGTCTGAAGACATCCGAGTAGAGATTGTTCATGAGGAGTCTGTTGATGCTGAAGAGGAGAAGGAGATAAAGTTTGAGGATGCATACACTGTGAGATATGTCAGAGAGCGCTCAGACTGATAAAGACTGAAGATTGTGAAGGCTCGACACTTAAGACTCGTCAACATCTGAGGGGGAGTCTGTTGGTGCACACATCTGTCGTCTTCGTCTTATATCGAGTCTCGGTTGCGTTGCGGATCTGAACAAGTGTGACATCACATATGTGACATCAATGATGACATCACACAAGTGACATCACTATTGCATCATGGAAGTTTACTACACAAGAAAACAAATCAGATTTATGTATTTGTTTGTAGTTCGCTTGAAATTTTGATGTAGGTTTGCTTGAAAGTCAAAGTAGGTAGTTCGCTTGAAAATGTGTGTTCGCTTGAACTTGTCATGTGTATTTCAAGTGAACTAGACTAGTCTATAAATACGGTTCATGTCATTTCATTTGAAGCGGACAGGAGAGGAAACTAGAACGTGTACCGAAGTGCTGCCGGTATATTTTGTGAATGTAATCGTTGTTAAATCAATACACAAGAAGATTAAAGTGATATTCAAGCTGTTTCAAAGTCAGTTTCTTATTTTCCGCATCTGAAACTGATAAAATCTCTTCTGAACGACTCATTTGGGTCACAAACCGATCCTATAAGTAAAACCTAAACCTTTCTTTTTGAAATTACTGTTATGGTTTGGTTTCTTTTGAAAACCAGAACCAGAACTGTAACCTTTTTTTCTTGTTCAATCTCTGTTGAACTCTTGAAGTGTACTTTTTAGGTTTTTCATTAAGATTTACATCTTTTATTTCAGATATATTAATTTCTGTTAATTTGAAAACCTTTTTAATTTTTTCAATTTGAACACTTCTTATTGGAAATTCCTCATCAGAAGATAATTTGTTTGAATCATTCAAAGTATATGCCACTTTGATTGGTTCGTCATTCAAATTAGATTTTGATAACAAAAATTCTTTATTATAAACCCTTTTGATCGATGATTTTGGACTGTCAACTGATGAACTCGAACTTTCAGACTCAAACTTTGAGTCTGACTCTTCATCCTTATCCAACACCCGATCGACCACTTTCTTTATTAACTCAGACTCATGATCAGTGTCAGACGATGTGAATATGACGTCAATGTTGTCTGGTAAATCATCAGTTGTTTCAGACTTTAACTTTACATTGACTGCCTTTTTTACTTGTTCCTCATTTGGTTTTCTAGGAGAATAACCTTCCCAAATCGGAGGCGGACACTTGTTATAATTTTCACTTTGTTTCTTACCAGTATCCTTCTCTTCCGTCTTTTTATCTTGAAAGGCTTCAAAACCTGCAACAGTTGGATAAATTCTATCAATCAAATAATCAGAACTTGAATAACTTTGCAGCAATCGTCTGATTCGTTCCTTTTCTATCTTTTATGTCTCCAACTCCTTCTTCAACTTTACACATTCTTCAATATAGTGGTTGATAGCCTTCTGCTTAGACATCATCACTGCATTCATCATGGTTAAAGCATCTTCTCTTTCTGAGTTTGTCTTTTGCAGACTATTCACCGTTCTGTTCAACACATCATACGATTCTTTCACATACTTAACATCGAACAATAATTTTTCTTTCATCTTGTCAAGCTCACTAAACCTCTTGTCTTTCTCTTCACAATGTTTGCATGGTTCCACACATTTTAGACAAGGTTTTGTGACTTCAACAATCTTTTCAATTTCAACCACCTTCTCAATTTCAATCACCTTCTCAGCAACTTTAACTTCTTCTTTCTGTTCATACTTCTCTTTCTGAGCAACATTCTCACATTTTACCTTTTTCTGTTCTTTTGCTGCTCGCTTCTCCTTTAGTTTCTCCAATCAATCTGCAAAATAAAATTTAAAACTTTCAGGAGATAGTTGAGTTTTTCCAATGTTTATTTGTATTTCTTCTTCATCATCACTGCTATCAGTTGATGATTGATCAAAGACTGTTGTCTTTTCTGAGCTTTCTTCTGAAGAGACAGACTCTCCATCTTGACTTTTCTCATTATTGACAAACACATCCATCCATTCCTTCATCAAATCTGGCTCTTGAATGATCTGTGCAATAAATGCTCTAAACTTGGAATCAGCCGGAATGTATTTGTCCCAGCTAAAACCTTCTGCCACTCTTTCATCATCTTGATTTACGAGATAAGCTTTCTTCTTTCCATCTTCAATAGCATGGGATGATGATGGTTGTTGAGCAACTTGTTAATATATAGCTTTCCGATAATAATCATTATTCCCGAACGGATTCTGAGCTCGTCCTGCTTCTCAATTGGTACATTCCCTCTTGAAATGTCCTTTTTCCCTGCATCAAAAACACGTAACTTTAGATTTATCAAAACCTAAAGTAGAAACATTAGCATCACGGAAGTCATCTCTTCCTGTAATCAGCTTAAATTTCCCAGCTCTTCTCAACACACTCGTTAAACACCACTTAATATCCATAAGCTCCATTTCCTCAGCATCGATCTGATCGTAATCCTCTTTTGTCAACATAGGATTTCCGATCCTTCCTGCAACCAAACCCTCATACGATTCTAACACTGTAGCTAGTAATGCCATATGACCTTTAGCGACTTCTTTAGAGAAATTTTGACCGTTCTGAAAATGCAATGTGATGTTGCAGTGTAACACATGACCATTACCATTGTTTGAGCTTTGAGACTGATAACTTGAGGTTGAAACATTCGGATTACCATTCGAGTATGAAGAAAATCCACTGTTGCTGATTCGACTTTGATTAACTGATCCAGATGAGTTTTCTGCACTGAAAGCGGTTTGGACCTTCGGACTTGCTTCAACATTCTTAACATTCCCTTTGTAATACATCTTGATGTCTTGTTGACCACTTGGATTGTTCATTCTAGCAATCTTTTGTTGTTCAAGAGCTTGTCCTTCAAGTTTTCAATGAACTGAGAAATTGTCAATTTATCATATTCTCCAGTCTTCTTTAAGATCATCAGATATGTACCCCATTCTTTCTGAGGTAAAGCATCAGCTAATTTGTCAACCCATTCTTCTCGATCTTTGTTTATATTTAACAGTGACATTAAACGCACTAAATGACAATATCTCTCAATCAGTTTCTTTGTAGTTTCACCCTGCAAGCTAGTAAACAAATCAAATTCTTTCTTTAACAATGATTTCTTACTCCTGATCATCTCCGTACTTCCCTCAAACTCAATTCAAAGAGCTTCCCAAATCGAACGTGAAGTACCATCGTGTTGAAGTAATATGAAGATGTCTTCTTTCACAACTTGCTGAAGTAGACTGATCATCATATTTTCTGCTTTGTACATGTCTCTCTCTTTATCCGACAAATCAGAAATAGTTTTGATAACTCCCACATCTGTAAGAGGTTTAACATACTTCTTTTCAATACACTCC
The DNA here is from genome assembly GCA_030545235.1 of Helianthus tuberosus. NCBI lineage: Eukaryota > Viridiplantae > Streptophyta > Magnoliopsida > Asterales > Asteraceae > Helianthus > Helianthus tuberosus. The sequence continues at coordinate 90,962,625 of CM060438.1, read as the reverse complement.
CAAGACCTTAAATGATTTGCTTGAACCCAATTTTTGAAACGGTCTTTCCAACAATAGTATTCTTCAATGCCCATCAACTTTGGAGGTTTCTGTAACGTTCCTGTTTCATTTTCCATGTTCACACTCTGAGCAATGGTAACAGGAGTACCCGGGGCAGTAGCAAAGGCATTGTAAAACTCTTCTTCCATGTTTCAGTAAAATCTTTCACAAAATCACAAAGTTCAACTGAATTGGAGGTTCAAACGAATTGGACTTGATGCGAAATGGCTCTTTCAAGCGAATTGACCTGCTGGACTACTTCGTACGAATTGACTCACACGAAATGGAATCTTTCAAACGAAATGGATCCCTTTAACCAACTACGTGCGAATTGGAATTATATTTCAAACGAGTTGGCACTTTCAAACAAAATGGGACCCAAATCGTGCGAAATGGAGGATATTTGGTGCGAATTGGTGAAATTCAAGCGAAATGGATAATCTGGTGTGAAATGGAATCCAATCTTGCCAATCCGTGCGATATGGAAAGTTTAACTCGTGCGAAATGGTGCTGATGTCATACAATCGGCCATGTTTTTGACAAATTGATCAAGTTTTAGGTCGATTTTAGGGCTGATTCTTTCAAGGGTTAGTTAAAACAGAGTTTCGCACATTATATGAGAAAATTAAGCCATTTTAACCGTGAAATCTTGTTTAATTTTGAAAAATCTTGTAAAAGATGGTGTAGAAATCAGAATTTTCGGTAAAATCGAGCTGAATCGGTAAGAACTCTTCCTCCTGAGCTCTGATACCACATGTAGGATCGTTTGCACGACCAAAACGAGTTGTTTAGAGGAGTTCTAATCAATACGAGTGGCGGAAACAAACGTATTGATGTTGAATCAGCTTGATATACACTATAATTGTCTTGTATATTGATATAACAACGTTTTACAGCCTGGAGACACTTCGGCATCACCTCGGCACCGGAATCACAAAGTTCTACAAATGAAATGACAAGTCAGGTATATATAGGCATGTCCATTTCGCATGGAATGGTTCACATGAAATGGTCAGTTCCATTTCGTACAAAATGAACATCTTCCATTTCGTGCGAAATGGCTACATCCTATGTTTTTCTCAATTTTCTCGAACTACGTGCCCAGATCTATTCAAACAAATACAAGACTCGATACAAGAGGAAGTCAACAGACATATGCACCAACACAGATGTATTCCATGAGCATCTGAAACCATTTCTGGAGTTTATTCTATTTACACAACAACAGGAAATATGTACAAATTAGTTAGATTTCGGAACCCAAACTTGTTTCATTTTTTATCTATCGTAGTTTTGAATCATGATATCTTCTTTTTGTTTCCAAAAACAAGTAGTAGTATTAACTAGACTTTTGATTGATTTCTTAAAATTATCAAACTGCTCTTTGAAACTTTTTACGAAATTATATTCTGGTTTAGAAAATTTCTTCCTTTTACAATGTTTCGCTGTATCTCCTAAATGACCACAGCGAAAACATCGTTTGCATTTAGCTCTTTTCTTTTTGGAGGTCGACGTGTTAGAAGATGATGTATGTGATGAGTGTCTTGAGCTGTTTGAAGAGTCGTCTGATGCAGTGCTGCTTGAACTCTCAACTTTCTTCATTTTCTTGTCGATACGGCATTCATCTTCTGAACAGTCTTCATCATTTTCAGTGTCTGATGAAAAATCTGAAACTTGATTTTCACTCGAATTTTCCGAACTTTGATCTTCACTTGAATCATCTGAACTTTGATCTTCACTTGAATTATCCGAGCTTTGATCTTCTTCAGTGCTTGAATTCTTCACCGTTTTCTGAAGTTGAGGTGATTGAATCTTCTTTGCTGCTTTCTTCCTTTTCTGATTCTGTTTTACCTGTTCGAGAAGGAACAAATTCTGGAATTTCCTTGGTGGGGAATTTTGCAAATCAGTTATGTTTCAATTCTGGAACAAATATAGGAGGTTCACATACAATCTTTTCATCACACAAAGCAGAATTTAAATCATGACATTCAATCACCACACTTTGATGATCACAAGTCTTAAATGTAGGCACGTGGCCCTTACAGTCATCCAAAGAGTTAAATTTAGGCACATGGCCATTACAGTCATCCTTCCTAGTTAAATTATTATATTCATCCCGAATATTGATTTTCTTATCACAGTTCCAGGCGAACCAGTTAACAGTAGAATAGATGTCGCCTGAATAACCTATGCCTATTTTTGAACCACCGTAGTCATCTTCCTCATCGCACACATCTTCTTTACACATAAACGCAACTGCATTACTTTCATAAATATTAGTGGTTGTTTCATTTTTAAAAGAATCATTTTGAGCAATAAGATCTTTTTCGTCAATCAAATCATTGTCAGGATGAGGAGTTGGCATAGGCACATAGTTTTTGCTTTGTGGTGGAAAGAAGATTTTTCTTTCATTTCCTAGCTTATCCTTATACCCGATCCCATCTTTCACGTACGTCGGTCACTGGCAATTCTCGATATCAACCAAGGCCTTTTAGCTAACATTCCATTTATCGATTATGATTTGAAATTTGTTATTTCATTAAGAAAATTTTCTAGTCTTTCAGTTAGGTCATTAATGATAAAATCTTTACTGAAAACGAATTCTTTTAGAGTCTCCATTTCAGCTAAAGTTGAGTTCAACTTTCTCTGATATGCAGCTTCATTTTCTTTAAGTTCTTTGTTAAATTGCAAAACTCTTTCTTTATCCCTAATTAGCTCAAGGTTGAGAGATTTGTAATGCGCCACGACATTCACAGATGATTGTGAGCATAGTTTAACTTTGAACTCGTATGGAATGCTATTTACCAAATCCTTGTGTTCCTTTTCTTTCATGGATTCCATTTTCATGGCTGCTGCTGGGGCTTTTGCCTTCTCTTCCTTGACGCCACTTGCTTCTTTCTGGACTTGCTCCTTTTGCTTGGGCTTCTCAACTTCTTTGGTCTTCATGTCTTCCACTGGCTCAGTTGGAGTGAGAATACTCTTCAGACCCTTGTCAGTGGCTTCGTCTCCTTTCGGGATTCCTGCAGCTTGTTTCTCGACAAAGTTTGACGATGATGATGAAGACTCGCTAGAGATTTTTGCCATTAGTGCCTTGTTAACCTGTTCCTTAGCTTCAGCAATCTCTTCAGCCCAATCATAGTCTTCAAGAACTAAGGCTTTTGGTGTGTTAGGAGCAGCATTGTTGTTGTTGTTTCCTTCAATTGCGACAGGTCTTGCAGCAGGAGTAGTTTCAGCATTTTCATTCTTTAACAAAGGGCAATCTCGTTTGAAATGACCCAAGTTCTTGCAGTTATAACATCTTAGCTTAGACTTGTCGAAACCTGCCTTTCCAAGTGCCAGACGCTTTCTAGTCTTGTCTTGAAACTTTTCAGCCTTAGAGTGATCATGGCCATTTGCCATTTCAAATCCATCTCCTCCATATCATCTGGATCCACTTGATACATGTCTTCAGCTGTAAAGATTTCTTTCTTGAGTTCTCCTGACATCAAAGCTTCATAGCTGCTCAGAAACATGTTGAAAAGTACCACATTTTCAGTTGAAATTTTCAAAGCTTGAGTGTCACAGACCACGGTTGTCTTTTTACTAGACTGAGGAGCCTAAGATGCGCTTGCGGAAGCATTGAAGTAAGTCACGTTTGAAACTTGTTGACTTGCACCTTCAGATGCGAGAAATGCCACGAGTCTTGTAGTTGACTGGGTGGACTTTAGAGGATAACTAGCTGTATTCATTTCACGTTTGTTTACGTCCATTTTGAAAGACTTCGGAGTGTTGATCAAGTCAGACAAAGTGACAGGATTCGTGCTGTTAAGGAAATCCCTTTTTATTATCATGCACTGCAGTCTCCATTCTTTTGGAAGTGAGTCCAAAAGTTTCTTTATGGTAGCTCGATTGGTAATTGGATTTCCAGCCTTCTTCATCTTAATCATCATATTCAGAAAGCAACTGATATGATCGAAAAGACTTTCTCCACGGATTCCACCAAACATGTCATATTCCTTCTGCACCATGTCTCTTTTGTTTTGTGGTGTATTCTTCAAACATTTTACAATCGTCAGTGGACAAGGTGGTGAAAGCGGCATGAGCATGGCGGTCTCGTTGGAATAGGGCTGTGTCTTCTTTTGTGTAAGTTGTGGGGTCGGTGTTTGCAACTATCACATCACCTCGAATCACCATTGGTACGTGGGGTCCAATGGTGATTGATATCCATTGGTTGTAATCGGTGTATTCAAAGAATGATTTGATGTTCTTTTTCCAAGTACCAAAATCAGCTAATCCTTTTAGTTTTGGTGGTCGGGTTGCCGTTCCGGTTTCTAGTTCAGCTTGAGCGATTGGATTTAGTTGGTTCAAAGACATTTTGATTAGATTTTAGGTTTAATTAGCTGATCAGAAGGTAATTCCATTGAAAGATGAGTACTGGGTGTAAATACGGCGGTAAACAGATTAACTTCGCTGAAATTGAGTCAAAAACGCCGAGAACGAAGATGATTAGCGAGCAAATACGTTGTGTCAACTACTACGCTGATGAGTTTTCTAATCCTGCACTGGAGAATTTAGCTAATTCCGCTGAGACAAACAACACACACGTTAGTTTGGTTAAGTTCGCCGATCACCGTGATAAAAACGCTAAGGTTCTTTATCACTGTCCTCGAAATCGCCTTCGATAATTACGCTAATAAGATCTTTGGTACTATTTCACCGGCAAATGACAACTACGCTCGTGAGTAATCAGTGTAATTGTCAAATACGCGATCTTCAAAGCAAATACACTGTATTCAAAAATATCTACGCCGGATTCAAAATTATCTACGCCCAGCAGGGTTTTAACACGAACAAAAACCCTCTAATCACTAAAAAATGAACCAAAAACCATGTTTCTTTGTATCAAAATGACCCAAATGATTACCAAATCACTGATTAACAACAACCTAACAATTAATCACATCAAATCAATCCATTTTAAGTCCAAAAGTTTGAAAACCTTGAAAATTTGAAAAACCTTCAAAACTTGAAGAATCTTAACAAAAACACAAACAATCAAGAGCACTAAGGCTCTGATATCAAATTGTAGGTCCCAAAATCAATCCGGATCACAGTGGTTTGATTGTTTTGATCCAAACACCTATTGATTAAGTGTTTGAATATGCAAAAGTCAAGAAAAATCAAAAGATGAAGATGAAGCTTTTGCTTTGATGATTTGCAACAAGTTTTGTATTGATTCCTAACTAATATAAACACTAACAAGCACCTGGAATTTCGATTAACCATAAGAAAGATCAAGAGAAGCACAACACAAGGGTTTTCACCAAAGAACTAGCCAAAAAGCTTGGCTAGGGTTTCAAACATATCATATATATAGGTCTGACTAACTGGCGTAATTATTAACTACGCTGGCATATTAAACACGCCGAGTCAGGCTATTAACTTACAAGAAATTACATAATAGACCCCTGAACCTTCTAAAAGCTACAAAACATAAGCAAAACATTCCAGAACTAATCGAATTTTCCTGATTTACTCAATAATGAGAAAATAGTGTTTATAGAAATGAGTTGCGGAAGCGTAACAATTACAAAATCAAAATAGTTAATGTAATTTAAAAATGAGTCTATTTGTTTGATGAAATCAATGCGACTCCAAAATGCATCCTAGTCCTGATGTGTGCTACCTTAGCAACCTGAGAAAGACATGCAAGAACAAGTGTCAACACATAATGATGAGTGAATTCACAATTTTTTTGATACAGTTATAAAGTAGGTTATTTCCCAAGAATTTTCCATTGTTTTAAACCCGAAACAGTAAGTTGCAGTGTTTAGCAGTTACTTGTTATATATGTAGGTAGTTAACCTAAGTCATGTCAACAAAGTGTTCGATCTGAAGCTGACGTTGTTGCCCCTATTGTGCCAGGTCTATCACCAACCATGGCTAAGTGTTAGGAAAATTCTACACCCGTGACCATCAACGTTCGGTCTAATTGGCGCGACCAGCACGAGTGGGGCTTGTCGGGCCCAGTAGTACTACCAAACATTCCCTCGCTATAATCCAATACTAACGGCATCGTAAGTTTCAAGGGGACTGACATGTGATATAATGCTTCTTTGTGACCATAACTAATATAACAAAAACTCTAACAGGTGTGGCGTTACCTTACCATAACGTTATGACATTACTTTACCGTAATGTAGTGCATGTTTTCTCCCCCTGTGTTTTAAAAACATTTAAAAGAAATAGGGGTCGTGAACTCACCGTTGTTTTACTCGGTATGACTTAAATAAATTACGAGCTGATGTGGTCAACCACTTCCTATTATGGTTACCATTAGGTTTGTTATTGTGTGTTTATACAAGGCACGCAAACTCTACATGTATCTAACACATAGCAGGCATCGCATTGACACTTAGATGTTCATTCGGGTGCATTTGGGTATAGGATCATAGCATAACATACATGTTAAATGACATTCATGTAGGTGCTAAACAAGTATTAGCATCCTATGATAACACAAGCAACACAATACACAAAAGTCAATTCACGGCACTACCAGTTTAGAACTCTGAAACTTAGCTGTATTCGGGGATTTTATTAAGATAATAAATGAGCTTCAAAAATTACGATAAATTTATGTGACGTGAAAAATGGTCCACTTCTCCTTGTGTAAACTTTTTAGAGCTTATTTGTTTTCAGAAAATTCATGAAAAATCAAATAGTGCACATAACTCTGATTCGTCACTTTCTGGCGATAGTTTACGATAAAAATTGTTTAAAAATCCTCGTTAAATATTTTAACGAAATTCCAGTTGGAGAATTTGGGAATCTCCTAGAACTACTTGCTCTATAAATTTCTCATATTAGTTCACAACACGGACTGAGTTATGACATGCGTAATAGGCTACAATTTCTGCCGAAAAACGCAGCCTGCACCTTCGACACAGAAAAATTCATATAAAATATCAAAACTCATCGACAAATTATGATTCCAGTAGGGTTTGAAAGCTATTTCCTGTAGTTACATTTTAGAGTTAAGAAACACATGTTTTTGTTAAATTTTGACCCTGTTACAGCTGATACAATTCGGCTGTAAAATCTGGACAAAATCTGTTTTCTTTCAGCTTTCATCAAAAACATGTTTATGACACCAAAAACACAATTTTCAGCAATCAAAAGCCTAATAACATCACATACACGAATTTGACATTAAGTTTCATTATCAAAACCACACATAATCGTAACCCTAACATGCATACGTGATCATCAAGTTACTAGATTATCAAGAATCATTATAATACATGTTTTTAGCAAACCCTAATACATAAAATCCATGTTATCATGCATCAAGAATCCAAGAAATCAACGAAACGCAACCATGAATAACAACTTATGAGTGTGTGTTAGAGGGATTACCTAGAGCGATAGAGATGAAGATCAAGAACCCGAACAAGATAGCTTCTTCTTGAGTTTTCTAGAGAGAGAGTAGAGGGAACATGGAGGCTAGGGTTTGAGTAGTTGTGTGAGAATGAAGAGGAGAAGAGAAAAAGATGGTTATATACCTAGATTTTGGGTAGGTGGGTTAGGTTTAACCTGCGTATACAAACTGGGTTTAACATCCTTGCGTAAAGTGAACCCGCTCATTTAAATTATATAAAATAAATACAACGGTAAAAATATCTTTAATGGTTAAAATTAAAAAGAATATTCAGAGTATATAGTTTGTATACATGTCTACCCGTATAAGCTTGACAAGAAATGTCGGTTAAATAACTTGTTTCACTTGCAACAAGTATTTATTATTTAAAACTAATAATAATAATTATTTTAAGATGTGTAACCCTTTCCGATTATGAGGAACAACCAACTACCTAGTTTAATTTATTTTAAAGTTTTAAATTCTTACAAAACAAACACCAAACTATAACTTTAATTAACCAACAATCATTAACTCAGTTTATGTTTCGCTAATGTAATTATAACGATACTAACTATGAACCTTTATAAATTAACGTCTCTTGTCCGGTTTTAATTGCATGTGATATGTGACGATGATCAATTAGTAAAAAATATATTTTTTTATTCTTATTGTTATTTTTTATTTAATTTAAAAAGGTCCGTTTTTTTCTTTAAATCTGGGTCGGATTTTAGGTATCCATTTTTTACGGATGTTACAAAAATCGTAGGTTAGGACAATTTATCCACACACAAGGTTTCACAAGGATTCACATGCATCACAAATTACTATTACGTGTGCACCCGTAATGATAAGTTGATTTGCATACTCACCCGAGTTTCATCTATCTTGTCTCAAAATGTCCCCCAGGTTGAATTGTCGAGTACGAAGTGTTATCAAAATGATAGGGTCATCAAAAGCTTAGTCATCAACCAAACGTTGATCATCTGGGGTTTATATGAGAAAGAGTAGTCTGGAATAGATTGATATGAGAATTCACTCAAGTTGAAACACACCATAAGGATCCAATCCAGCGGATTATAGATGTAAATGCGCCCATGGAACAAACATGCACATAAAAGATGACTTCGAGAGATGAAACCAATTCTTTGACTTATGTTACTAGACGGAGCAAATCAGTTATTAAGTCGTCCGAGTTAGAAGAGAGTTCGAGGTTGCAATGAGCAAAGCGCTCCGACTTCATGGTCAATCCATCTTCCATAGAATATCAACCAAATATGTGAATCAAGGTTCGGAAAATAAAATGATGACATCTTAGTGTCAATGGATTTATGCAATAATGTGTGCAAGGGTTTGCCTCAAAGCGTTGCACCTCACGCGAGGCCCACGAGCTAGGGCTTAATGTAGAGTAAAGCTAGTGAGGTTGGGGTATTGTCGCTGGTAGGTGGGGAAGGGACTCATTTTCGATGAACCCAACTCCCAAGAGATATGCGTCAATGGTGGGTGTCGTCCCAAACATGGACCTGAGAAAACTCACCGTACCCAATAGTACCATCAGTAGACTTAAGGTGGTGTTTTGTTCAGCTGTGTGGTGTAGGAGAAGGTGTAGATGATTGTGGTGTAAGAAGCTCCTCCAGAGGCTCCGACTCACGGCCCTTGGACATGAGTAGATACCTGTTGTTGGTGATCCCACAGACATCGCCAATAAGGATAAAGATTCAAAGAGATTGATGTGATCCTCGTCAGTAGAGAGTAAAGTGGATGATGTCGACATGCCCGCAATTTCAATGTATGCTTAGATGCCACGCCCATACGTATAATTTGTATGGGTGTTTGTTTATATCATGTAAGAGTATCTAAGTATGCCATGCGTGGGGTGTCTATGCATGTTATGTATGAGAGTTTGTGTTGGTGTATGACTAATGCAGTGTCTAAGGGTATAGACTAAGTCTACTCTCTAATGCAAACCTATTTCACTATAACCATTGGCTCTGATACCAATCTGTCACACCCTCAAAAATCCACATGCGGAGTCCTACCGCGAGGAGTGTGACACACCAAGATCATAGTCATTAGTCATACTGAATGACCACTATATGAGTTTAAAAATTTTCCTAATTTGCTCAATAATGAGAAAATACTGTTTATACAAATGAGTTGCCGAAGCGTAAAAATTACAAAATCAAAATAGTTAATGTAATTTAAAAATGAGTCTATTTGTTTGGTGAAATCAATTCGGCTCCAAAATGCATCCTAGTCCTGATGTGTGCTACCTTAGCAACCTGAGAAAAACATGCAAGAACAAGTGTCAACACATAATGATGAGTGAGTTCACAGGTTTTTGGATACAGTTATAAAGTGTCCTGATGGAGGCTAGGGTTTGAGTAGTTGTGTGAGAATGAAGAGGAGAAGACAAAAAGATGGTTATATACCTAGGGTTTTGGTAGGTGGGTTGGGTTTAACCTACGTATACAAACTGGGTTTAACCTCCTTGCATAAAGTGAACCCGCTCATTTAAATTATATAAAATAAATACAACGGTAAAAATATCATTACTGGTTAAAATTAAAATGAATATTCAGAGTATATAGTTTGTATACATGTCTACCCGTATAAGCTTGGCAAAAAATGTCGGTTAAATAATTCGTTTCACTTGTAACAAGTAATTATTTAAAACTAACAATAATAATTATTTTAAGATGTGTAACCCTTTCCAATTATTAGGGTCAAAAGTACGAGTTGTCACATAAACAAGTATCAACGATCTCAAATGACCTAACAGTGATTAAACAAATACAAGAAAAATATGAAGATAAGACCGGATTCAAAGCAATACTTTCTTAATATCTCTTTTCAGCTTAGTTTTACACAATAGAAAAGTACGGTGGAGGGGGAACCTATGTATATGCCTTCTTCTTTTAGGCCCCAGTCATCTTCTGAATTCATAAATCACAAACTGAAGATGTCAAGTTTTTTACTTTTATCGCAAACAAAAACCCTAAAAAATCATTAGAGGCCCCGTTAATATGTGGACCTAAAGCAATTGTTTTTTTTTATTTTTTATAATAGGGTTGACGATGACGGTGGTGCACTACAAGAATAATGGGTAATAGCAGTGACACCAATAACGGCGACAGACCATATGTCGCCGCTATTAGTCGATTCGAAACACGGTGTCCCATATTAAACCCCAGCCATCCATTTGTTATCTTGATCTAACGGTTGGGGTTTAACACACTCAATATCGGCGACACATTAAGGCAATAGCGGCAACGCGTGTCGCCCCTATTACCTTTACGCAGACTGCACAACTAAAAGTGGGATTTCTCCCCTTTTTCCCCATTTTCCCACCAAACTCTTCATCTCTCTCACGGGTTTACCCCTAATTTGGCCATCTTCATCAATTTCGCTAAGATCTACTCCAAATCGGTTAGTATTCTTTGTTTAAGTTGATTTTGTTCTTGATTTTGTTAAAAATTTGTTAATATCTTGATTTTGGGTGTATGTATGTGTGTATGCTAGAGAATTTCGGCCATTCTTCATCAATTTCACTATGATCTACTCCAAATCGGTTAGTATTATTTGTTTAAGTTGATTTTGTTCTTGATTTTGTTATACATTTTGTTAATTTCTTGATTTTTGAGGATGTATGTTGTTTGTAAATGTGTATAGGTTAGTAAATGTATGTGAAAATGTATAATTTATGTTTACTTGGTAAAAATGTGTGTATGTAAGTCTATATATGTGTGTATGTAGATGTATGTTAGTATGTACATGTGTATGTTAGCTTGTAAGTATGTATAAATTATGTGCATTTGGTGAAAATGTGTGTATATTAGTATGTATGTGTGTATGTTAGCTTGTAAGTATGTATAAATTATGTGTATTTGGTTATAATGTATGTATGTGAGTCTATGTATGTGTGTATGTAGGTGTTTGTAAGAATGTATAAATTATGTGTAGCTGGTGAAAATATGTGTATGTTTGTATGTAAATGTTGAAAAAATTGTGTAATTTTGGGTTTGTGTAGGAATGTAAATGTGTGTATAAGGATGTATGTTTGTATGTAAATGTGTATATGTTAGTATGTATGTAAAATTGATATGCCATTGCTTAAAAGTTTGTAGTATGTATAGATTAGTATGTTAGTATGTAGTATGTTTAAGTTTGGCAAATATATGTGTTTATGTTTAGATTTAAAAATAAATTAGTATATATATGTAGGAACAGGATCAGGAGAGAACGATTTGAAGTGTGAGAACAGTGAGAACGATTTTCAGCCATAGGATCTTTGTGATTTGTGGCTAAGATGATGTTGTGGCATTTTTGTAAATAATGGAAACCTTATAACTACCAGGAGGGGTAACATTGTAAGATCCAAACAATGGTGCAGATGCTAATCACATGCCATTTTCCCCATCATATTTAAACGCCAGTAACTTTTTTATACTTGATTATTTTTCTAAAAAATTACATCGTAAAACTCAGCGTTTTTTTATCTTTCCAACGAGTATACTATTGATATACTTTTCGAAATAAAATGAAATGGGTTTTATGGCGTTTTTCTGAACTATGTGTTTTTATGGCATTTTAACTAGGTTTTTTCATGGCGTTTTTCTAAACTAAGTGTTTTATGGCGTTTTAAACTGAGTTTTTGATGGTGTTTTTCTGAACTGAGTGTTTTATGGCGTTTTAACTAGGTATTTTCATGGCGTTTTTTTTTTCTGAATTTGGTATTTTTATGGCGTTTTATTTTGAACACCCAGTTCACGTGTATGAGTTTTTTAACAATATTACCCCTTAGTGTAATTTAGCATCAATGCCACATGTCAACTCCAAAATTATTCTCACCGTTCTTACACTTTTCACCGTTCTCTCTAAATCATGACCCTATATATGTGTGTGTGTATATATATATATGTTTAAGTTTCAAAATTATATATATTGTTATATTTGCGTATTTGATATGTCATTGCTTAAAAGTTATTATATTAGTTTAAAAAATACTCGCTCGAAACTGAAATCATCACTTACAACATAACGAACATAGAAAATACCCAGTTGAAATTGATAGTATCATTTACAACATATCGAACATAGAAAATACCCGCTCGAAATTGAAATCATTATTCAAAACATAACGAGCTTTAAAAATATCAGATCGCAATTAAAATCATCATTTAAAACATAACCAAATTTTAACCATCATTTAGAACATAACGAGCTTAGAAATACGCGCCCGATATCGAATTCTTCATTTTAAACATAATGAGCTTAGAAATACCCGCCCGAAATCGATTTAGAAATTAATTTTGGGTTGTCCCCGTTTAATTTGGGACTGCTTTTTGAATACTTTCTCTCATTTAGGATGTGAATGTGTATTACATGATTGTTTGTTTAAGAAGGATTCAGTTATCATTTTCTCTTTGCTCCTCAGGTATATATATTCTTACATATATACTTGGGAGCTAAGAGGAAATGATGCCGATTTTTTCTTAAACAAACAATCATGCAATACACATTCATATATGAGATAAAGTGTTCAAAATGTGGGTTTAGCAGCCTACCCTTGTCTTGTAAACCCTAAATTAAATTATCCTTCCGCTGCATAATGCCTATCGATAAAAGCTGGATTGATTCTCCACGTCAATCAGCTCACTACGAGCAAGGACTCAAGTGTTTTATCGCGATGTGTGAAAGAGTGCTCCTCGACCATAATGAAGTTAGATGTCTGTGTTCCAAATGTAAATATCTGGCTTAACAACCATGACAAAAATGAAACTCCATTTGGGGCGTATCGGTTTTTGGAAAGATTACATAAAGTAGTCCTATCACGGCGAAAAACCTGGACCTCCAGTTGTAGAAGTAGATAATGTGCCATAGGATGGTATGGAAAACATTATTTAAGACATTAGGGGGAGCGTATGGACGAAGATACAGACCATAACCAACAGATGTCTTCTAGCGGGGTTAATGACGATTTTGAAGCCCTGCTAGAGGAAGTTGAAACATAATTATATCCTGCTTGTACGAAGTTTTCTTCTCTTGACTTTTCCGTAAAGCTTATGAATCTAAAGAAGATGCCCCATTGGACTAATATTTCATATGATCATCTACTTGCGTTGTTGCAAGTTTCAATTTCAAAAGGCACTAAGATTCCCCCTACGCATTATGTAGCTAAGAAGGCATTTAAGAAGATTGGTTTGGCGTATGAGATGATAGACGCATGCGTAAATGATTGTGCTCTCTTCTGGAAAAAACACCAGTCGTTGCAAAATTGTCCCATTTGTAATGAGAGTCGATAGGTCGATAAAGACACAAAAAGCACGAAGGTAGCTCGCAAGGTGTTACGATACTTTCCTTTGACGCCTAGACTTCGGCGTTTGTATTGTTCAAAGCACACGGAAAAAGATATGATATGGCATAGTACCTAACGTTCAGAATATGGGACCAGGTGGCATCCAATTGATGGATCTTCTTGGCAAGACTTTGATAGAAAGTACCCAAACATCACGATGGAGCCATGAAATAGGAGGAGTATCGTCATCAATAGCGGTCGACGGGTCTTGAGGGACAAAAGGCTCAGGCAACATGCTAGGGGAAACAAAGATAAACTTGTTCTTCCACTCCTTTGGATATGTGGAAGTCGGCATGAAGGACTAGCAAGGGGAAGAAACACTGTCCTTTTTGTTCTCAAATGTAAACCAGTTGTTGTCAGCACGTAAGCGATAAAACTTCTAGAACAAGGGAACTGACTGAGCCCCGGCAAAAGCGGCAAAGGTAAGTTCAAAATGAGTGACCCTTAGAAAAGCCAAAGGACGAACCTGAGAGAAGTAAATCCGGTAATGCTTGAACAACTCCATCTTAAAGGATGGTAAGGGATAACGAACTCCGTCGAAGGAGAAAGAAGACGTATAGATCACCATACGATCTGACTAACAAGTTGTCGGCTTTGAAGGACCAGGTAAGCAAGGAAGCAATGTAGAGGAATGTGGTAGGTGGAAACAAAGGTCTACAACTTTGCTAGAGTTACGACAGAGAGAACGGTTGAACGATCTTTATGATTCATGGTTAAGAACAAGATTAGAAAGGGGAGAGACTTTTTCTAAAAAGAGATATGAACAAATTATGATGGAAATCAGAAGATATAAGGAGAAGTAGGGCGGTAACTGTTGTCACACCCCAACCGATGGCGGAAACATCGGAGTGAGACGAAAATATGATTGTTCATAGCATCATAACACTAAAATGTGACAATATAAGATTAATCAAAATTTCATAAATTACCAAATGTCATACATCGTTCAACAAAGCAAAACATGATCAAATTGTAGCAAACAAAAACCATAGGACATGAATAATTGTTTATATTTTAGGCATGTCTCTAAGTCCACCCTAAACTTGTTTCTTCATCACATCGTTTATCAACCTGCAACATGTATTAAAATAATGATCAACAAATATGTTGGCGAGTACACAAGTTTGATACATAGCATAGCAATGAAAATGTTTTAACTGTGCTCATATCCAACATGAATAATGTATACAAGTTACTAATATGCTTAATGGGTGTAAACTATATGCCAAACCAAGGTTTCCAACGCAATCGTGATTACCCAACATCGTCGAAATGAAGGGGGTGTAATGTGTTTTACTTAACAATACCTCAAGAATATGGGCGGTGCGTTAATCCTATAGCGCTATAATTGCTAAGGTAGGCTTGCAAAGTTAATGAGCATATATACACAATGTATACAAAGCATATGAGATTAACAAGTATAACTTGTTTTCATGATTAAATGTGGATAGAGTGTGATTTGAATAAACAAGTCTCATAGTGTTGCGTGTTTTTGTGTAATATACATGTTGCACCCAAAGTGTTTAAAACGAAAATGGGATCGAGTATACTCACAGTTTTGTGTAGAGTTCCATGAAAACTGAGAGTTGTTGATGAAGTTGAGCACACCGAAGTCACGCTGAAATGAGTAAACAGTAGGGTGAGTATTCTATTGTAGTAGAGTTGGATCAGATCGTAAGATACGAGGATTATACGTGTTAAAACAATTAACAACCCCTTAGCACGGATGGTTGATTCGTACGGATGGGGTTTCCTGCTAAAACGGACCGGATTGTTAAACTCAAAAATTAAACTGGTTTAGTTTTGATCAGTAAGGTAAATACTTAAAATAGTTAGTAAAATGGTCAAATGTTGTAGTTGATGTTAAAACAGAAAGTAAAACCGATTCAGGTTATGTAAAATGTTCATTCGTGCGGATGGGCATAGGTCGTCCGTGCGAACCGAATGTTAAGTTGCGTAAAGTCCAGTTATAACTTGGTTTAATTATAAACAGTGAAGTATTTGTTTAAATCATTCAAATCAGAAAGTAAAACGGTTAAATCGAGATGAACTGGTGCAAAAACAGAAATGAAATAAAAAACAGATCACGTGTAATGGTCCATTCATGCGGATGGACATGTCCATTCGTGCGAATGTGGCATGTTGATCTTTGCGAACTGACCGTTTGTTGAAGAACGTATGTTTGATCCATCTAAAGCAGATCATTTCTTGAGGGAAATTAACCCTAATAGAAACCCTTAACTATGGAACGAGTTAAGGGTCTGTTGGGTTCCAGATTCCGTCAAGTTTGTACGGAAATTAAGATGAAAGTTAAGAACAAGTTGTAAAAATGTCTAAAGTTTATGAACTTTGATTCAATCTCGCTTGTGTGATGCTCCAACTACAGTTTGCCCAAGCAAACTAGTGGAAACCATCTTCGAGATAGGTTGAATCAAGAGATCTTTGTAAAAAGTTTATGGATTGTGATTAAAATGTATGAAATGAAATGAAACGAGAATGAAAATGAAGGGAGAATCCTTCCAAAAGCTTCGGGTCACTAAGGAGAGTTTGAGAGTGTTTGTGAAGGAACGGGCGAATTGAGGAGTGGAGTAGTGTGCCTATTTATAGACTTAGGGGGAAAATTAGGGTTTCCGAAGTTTTCATGCGGATGCGCACATCCGTGCGAATCTGCAGATCCGTCCGAATGGACATTTCCCAATACTTTCGAGTTTCAAGTTTGGTTATTTTACGTGTTTTAATTGGTTTGTCGTGTATCAAGCATCACTGTGTGACGTGAAATTAAGAATCATGTATAACATAGCGTTCAACATGGGAATTATGAGTAAAAGTATGCACGTAAGTTTAACGTGAATAACATGAACATGATTAAAAGACTTGCGTTTTCATTATGATCAATTATCTCGGATTAAAAATTGATGCGAAATAGAATACAACGAGAGTACAAGTGTCTAAAAATAGAAAGTACAACAATACTTGCTAATTCGGGAAAGTACAAATATGTGGAGCGTTACAACTGTCCAATCATATTTTGAATGCAACCCCATAGATCTCTCCCACGTGTAGAGGAGGGATAACCCCACCGTTGGATCGCACATCTGATAAAAATCCATCATTTAAGGGGAAAATAAACAACTTAGCAGTTAATCGTCTAAGGGTCCCACGAGATCCCCGAAGAATGGGACTAACCCCAGGCCCACCCATGAATGAAGTGAACCAAGACTAAGGACGGCTTGACGACGGGGGTCATCTAATGGGCCCCTCGTCTAAGCTCATTACCTTTTACTGAAAAGTGAGCCACGACCTTTATTGGACGAATTGGGCCCAAGCCCAAGGTAACTCTCTCCCATATGAGGCAACGACCTAGTCAAATCGACTAAGGATCACACCCATGCCCAGCATGCATGGGCACTATTCCGGCAGGGGATAGATGACACAACTTCTCAGCTGAATTTAATGCCTGAGCGACGAGTGGGAGAGTGAGAAACAACGGATGTGATGGGCGGCGAGGTTGTTTGATAAGGAGACTTTCATTAAATGGAAAGATGTGGCTATATCTTGCAAAGGGAATAAGTCCCTAACAATTACCCAGACATTCTTGTTGTTCGGAAAATAACCCAACGATTCTTGGCAGATGATGGACCACCTTGATAAGTTACCCTTCGTGTTATAAGCCTAGAAAGGGATCAGGAAAAGGTAAGTTATCAACATCCTTGATACACAAACACTAGAGAACTTTCTCTCAACTGCATTGAATTCGAACATTCAATTCAAGATCCACACCAACATCCCGACCAATTAATTGTAGTGGTTCCTTATTTATTATCTCGGCACGAAACTTATTCTCACACCGGAGCTTGGTCACGGATACCCCCACGGGCCCTCTGTAACGAGGCTAACAGTGTTCTTTTTTGTAGGAACTATTCCGGTGAAGAAGTGAACGCCGATGAGTCTCCATCGACGGACTCGTTATTCCGTTTTTAGGGATTCGACAATTTAAACAAAAACAATGGAAACATACTACAATTAACTGACATGTTTCACTTAGATTGTTACATGAGTCTCGGCAATATATTTAAACTTCTACAAAAAAATGAGTAACAACCTGGAATATCATAAACGATGCTTTTATTTAACATGAAAATCAAAAACAGAAAGAGTGGAATAAAGAAGTAAAATGGATCTTCTACTTGGAAAAAAGAGTTAACTGTCATTTTCGTTCCCGTGGTTTCTTTAATTATGCCAGTTCAGACCAAATTTTAAATTTGTACTATTACCGTCCCTGACATTCTTGAAACATACTAATTCCGTCCAAAAAACTAAGGTTGAATCGAATAACTGGAGAAACCACAGGGATGAAAATGACAATTAACTCTTTTTTTTTTTGACGGAACTGGCATGTTTCAAGAATATCAGGAACATAAATGATACAAATTTGAAATTTGTTCTGAACTGTCATAATTGAACAAACTTCAGGGACGAAAATGACAGTTAACTCCGGAAAAAATGAGTGACTCGCCATTCAGTTGCTCCAAAATCTAATTAGCATTGATCAAAATAGTAAAAAGATGTTAGAAAATCTATGCCTAACTACACATGTGTAAACATCTAAACATATAGTGAGATGGAATCGACTTTGGATACGCGAGTGAGATGAAATGATCGGCGGGTGACGAAGTATCGACATAAGAGAAGAAGATTCAAGGGCTTGTGGTCCATCAACCAAAACCTACACCGTCTCCTTCACTTTCCTTGGCCATGTTCCTTTTTTTCTTCTTTTGATCTAACCTAGTGGCACAATAAAACCTTTTAATCTGAGGGCTATTATAAAGTTTTTTTCCCTTTCAATTACAACTAATGGGTCCAACTCATATTTTTATTTAAAAAATAGAACTCACATTTTATTTTATAAATTATGTTGACCAAGGATTACCCTCTTGAGTGCCACCTCGACAGTGTAAGCCGTATTGGTTCCATATAGACACCAGAGTCACAATGGTCCGACAGAGGTGGCATTTTGATTATATTATATAAAAGTTAAATGTAATTAGTGAATTTTAAAAAATCACGACGAATTTGTGACCAATATTTGAATTCTAATTTAATATATGTTTTAATTTTTTCCCTTTCCATTTTTCTGCGAGTAATTTGCAACCAGAATAGAGTGCTTGCAGATGTTGAGATTGGATTGTGATCCAATCTAAATGGTCGCAAAATACGCCACCGAATTTTATTTATAATTTTATTTATTTTTTACTAAGTTTCTGCTACTAAAGCAGTCGCAAACTTTGCAACCGGTTTGAGATCAACATCTGACAGTCACAAAATACGGCAGGATTTGTGGTGGTGGTTGATTTTGCAACCGTTTTCTCGATCTTGATCGCAAATGTTAGCTTGTGTAATAGCAGTTTACGTAGTGTATAAAGATTACAATTATTAAAACTCGTAGACAAATAAATAACAGAAGTCGTAGACAAATAAAGAACGTAACAGAAGTAAAAGAACAAATGAAATATTGGAGTATTAAGGTATGTAGTAAAAGATATTCATCCTCAAAGGATTAACGGTTATAGTTCCACACAGGATATTGATGTAGTTTTATGAGTAGGTTTGATGAGTATATGAGTTAGACATACTAAAAGTCGTTAAAAACATATTCTAATCAAATATTGTATAGATTATCAAATTACTTATTATCATGTATAACATTTAGCCTAAGGCCATAAATAGTATGTTTATTAATTATTATAATTAAGTCATTTTCTTAAGTTTTAAACTTGTTATTATTTTGTTATGATAATTGATTTTGAGTTTATTTTGTTTTTCTTTTATAAATTTTAAAATACGATATTTTATAGAATTCCGAATATGCTATTGTGACGTACCTGTGTTTTGTTTATGTCTCGAAATAACTTTTTTAAACCGAGTTGTAAATTTTTGCCATTACGACATGCCTTATAAATTTTTTCATAGCTACCTCATACTTAGGGTTTTTTTTAAATTGACGGTATTTACTATTTCGTTATTGTAATAATATAAAATAATGCTTTACAAAAAGCTGAATATACCGTTGAAAGTTTAGTTCAAAATCAAACGACCCAAATACAATTGATTTGTTTTCTTTACCATGACAAACTTAATCGTTACCTCCCGAACAACTTCGGAAGCGGTATCAATATTGGTTTTTATAGTTTCCAGTATAAATTAAGTTGTATTCGCAACAGAGTATCTTTTCGATATCGTAATCTATAGCGAGTGTCGGTACCATGACGAACCGAACTGATGCTGATATCAACAATACGTTGATTTCGACCGAGCAACAACAGTACCGGCATCGGCACTATCGCAATCATTACTGATATTTGTCGTTATGGCTTTCGATCAATGTAAGACATGTGTCGATATCCTTTTGGGCATACCACAACTTTATTTTTTGAATTTTATCTTTCATTTGTGATGCTAAGCATTTTACCATACCAATACCGTAATGAACCAATATGATACCGGACGAATTCTCACCGCAACACATGAAAAATTCTAGTAATTACTTTAATTGAACCACTTAAATCAAATAGTAAAGTATATTACCAAATTAAATAAAAATTTTAAATAAAAGTGCTTTACCTATTTTTTTTATTTCATTAATCGTTTATCAAATTAATGAAAGTAAAATTAATTTTTCTCTGAAGTTTCGATTAATACCATTAGATGTTGTAGGGTTTCTATGAATTAGATTTAAATATTCTACACTAGCTCACCTGTGATCTATGAATTTCTGATCATAGAAATATAAAACAAATTTGGAGCTGTGAAATGTTTATCTTATATTTTTATTTTTATCTTTATCTTTATTGTTTACTATGATTTAGAGGTGTGATTTGCCCTTTGTTTTATTGTTTATCTTATTGATTCATTGAAGTTAATAGTTCAACATAACACCATAATATCATTAGTCTATTAACCTTTTTAGTATTTATAATTTATTAAATTAATTTATTAGACATGACCTTTTTAAATATTAGTTGTTCCATTATTTATACATTAAATTTGGCAGTGATTTTGTCGTTCCATTATTTATACATTAAATTTGGCAGTGATTTTAATTCATCATAAACCACCCCATTATTATATATATCAAATGATATCAGCTAGTATTGAGCACCTCCGCGTTGCGGCGGTGGCAAGCACTAATGCCGCAGTACTGTCAGCGACCACCGACACTGAAGTTGCAGCGTGTTAATGCGAAGAAATTAAACCGAAACGTAAAACATAGAATAAAATAACTAAGTTGATTTAGGACTCGCGCGTTACGATGAACCCGCGTCTATTTTTTCCCGTTTGACAGGTTCATCATAATCTATATATAATATATATCATTACCACTATACAAACAATAATCCATACATTACAACAACCATTGCGTCAATATGTTGCAAATTATATTTATACAAGATTTTGGCTAAACTAATTATATTATATTAAATAATAATAATAATAATAATAATAATTTACAAATAAAATAACACAACTTTAAATGGATCAAACCGATTGAATATGGTAAGATAATGAAACCATTATTTAATTAGGGTACAATCACTTAAGCATAATTTACAACCATACATGCATACAAAACATATTGAATTTGGTAAGGTAATTAAACCATTATTTGATTAAGGTACAACCACTTACGTACAAATTACAACCAAACATGCATACAAATTTTTCAAATTAATAGTATAAGTAAGGTACAACCACTTTAGCCCAAATTACAACAAAAAAGCATACAAATATTCCAAAACAAATTTTCCAAATTAATTGTATAAATAAGGTATAATTACTTTAGCACAAATTACAATAAAAAAAGCATACAAATATTTCAAATTAATAGTATATAAATGGTTTTTTACTGTAGTTTTAGTCTTTTTTTTTTAAGGGTCAGTAGTTTTAGTCTTTTATCTATTTATTTTTCTTTTAGGTTTTGTTTATTTTTCCTTTTATTCTTTTTCTTTTAATTCGTTTACTTTTTGTCAACTTCCTTTTCAATTATTTTTTTTTTAGATTTTGTCTTTTCTTTTTTTTTTTACGTAAGTTTTAACTAATATTATACAGGTAATGAAGCGAACATGATCGATACTAACAGAACGTCAATAGTAGTATCGATATTTGTTTTTTTTCCATCGATATAAAACACGTTTCTATATTCTTTTGCATGACTTTATTTTTATTTGTTTTGTCTATCAGTTTTATAGCGAGTGTCGGTAGTGTAACTAACCAAACCGATACTGACCGAATTTTTACCACGTAGATTTACATATGTTTAAAGCTTTCTCTATTTTTTACTTAGTGACGGACTCATGAATTTTTTCATAGAGTGCGGAATATTTTTAAAAATTTTAGGCCCCTAGTTATATAAAAAAATTCGGTTCATATCGGGTCGGGTCATGTAAAACAAAAGAACATCAAGCTAAAATTTATATAATCATCAAAAACACGTCAAATGTCGTTACAAACATATTTAAAATGTCGCCCTATGGGTTTTCATTTTTTTAAAATCTATCTAAAACATCATGTAGAGCTACTTTTCGAAGCAAGTCTTTCTCTATATAACATATACAACTAATTTTCAACACTAAACAATTAAACAATCATCACTAAACTTCATAATTTTCAACTTTAAAATAAAGCCCTAGTTTCAATTTTTGATTTCTTGTAACTAACCATTTAAACACACTGAACTTTAACTAAAACAACAAAATCAGCCAACTAAAGTTTCAAAAAACAACTAAAACTTCAAACTTTTTTAACAATTTTATTTCTCCTAAAATCCAAATAAAACAAGATAACAACAAAATAATCGAACCATACCCTGGAAAAGTGATAAAGATGTTGTTTTCGTGAGTTTGGTGGCCGTAATTTACTATTCTCCAGCGAAATCCGAAGTTGTTGTTGCCTGATGAAGACTTGTTGTGCGCTGTTGTTGGTGTCGTGAGTCTGGGATCACAAAACAAAAACAAAGAGCGGAATGAGAAAGGGAAAGGGCGGTGCGTTGGGTTATTATATTTTAGTTCAAATTAGATTATTAGATTGGGTTAGACTTGCGCTATGGAGTATTTATTGGGCTAAAGGCTAAGAGAAAGTTAATTGGATTAAGTGAAAGTTAATTAGGTTGTTTTTTTTAAATCAGTGTTTACATATTTTTTTAATAATAATAAGATTTTTTTCTGAAGGGGCGGTCGAAAATTTTTAAGGGGTGCGGACAAAAAATTTCAAGGGGTGCGGTCAGGATTTTACCAGGAATTTAGAAATAAAAAGTTATTTTTCAAGGGGTGCGCCCGCCCACCTTAAAGAATATGTGGGTACGCCCCTGGTTGCGGCAGTTGCAAATGTTTTCTTTGGCGGTTTTAAACTAATTGCATTCAAAGCTTGGTGTGTATTCTTTTTATTATGGAATATTTTCTTCTTTTCATGGCATTTTTCTACTTTGTCTTTGTAAAGGTGAACTGTCGCAAACCCCGGTCCCTTATATGTCCCGGGAACGGGCGGACGCGAACTTAGAGTTTTGGTGGTATCAGCTTGTTAATTTGGCAGCGGAAATTACATCAGGACCGTAGTTAGGAAATGTTTATCAGAGTAAAACCACCTCATTTAATATTAATAATCACATGGGCAAAACCCAAGTTTCTTATTACAAAACGTTTATAGGGATAAACCCTATTTTATTGAATTTAAAACATCGTCTTTTAGGTGACTTTTATAGCCACATTTTTCACAAGCCTTCAGTGCTCTCCAGCTGGCTTTTTACTAATTGGCTGTCACATTGTGTTACCTGAAACGCGTTTTAAAAACATTTGTCATTGGGAAATACTGGTGAGTGAATCCCAGTTTAATCAAGAAACATTTTATCAATTAAAAACAGTATTGAGAGCGATCACATTGTTTATTTCTACACAATTACTCATTCAGTACTGTCAATCCTGACTTGTGGGTTATATTACACATTGGCTAACTCGTTGTCCAATGGTAACGTACTGTCATCCCCGACTTACTACTCACAGTGTAGTAAATTTTGTATACAAAACCCCAACATACCGGCAGTAATTGAAGAACTACAAAGACTCAATCACTGCTTAATCATATTATTAAGCATTAAAGGTTTTGTAAAATATTACAAAAAGGTTATCAAAAAGAGGATAAACTCACATTGTTATCTTAGACTTCGCGTAAGAGTTTCCTGGGAATAATCTATAATTTACACAAATGTACTTAGGTTAGTATCATAACCCTTTGAAAATATTAATGATACCCTCCCCGAGACGGTATTCCAACAACTACGTCGGGCAGAAAGAATAAGCGGGGCTTACGCGGCCTGCGTCGTAGACGGGTAGGGTTTAGGTGATCCGGGTCATCGCCCAGACTTGCCACGATGTCGACACGTGTCGGCCTCTAGTGTCGCTGCGTTGCTGGTCTTACGCGGCCCGCTTTAGCTTAAACGTGGTCTTACGCGGCCCGCCTTAACTTAAGAAATCAACGAAGTCAGTTTTGAGCCTTGATACCGCCCGCGTGAAGGTTGAGGTGGGTCCTACGCGGCCCGCCTCAGCTTAAAATCAGATTTTAAATTTTATTTTTAATGCTATACTGTATTTCGGGCTCGGTTTTCACATACGGGATGTATTTAAATACATATTGGGACATTTTTAAATATAATAGGGTGTCGGAAATATTCGAGAGTATCGCTTTTACTAAGGGTTGTTACATCCTCCCCACCTTGTTTTAGAGCTCGTCCTCGAGATCTACTGGAATAAGTGCGGATATTTCCTTTGCATTTCAGATTCAAGCTCCCATGTGTACTCAGGTCCTCTTTTGGAGTCCCACTTTACTTTGACCAGAACTAATCTCTTATGCTTGAGGTTCTTGACTTTCCTGTCTTCAATTTGTAGAGGCCTTTCTACAAACTTGAGTTTTTCATTTACCTCTATATCCTTAAGAGGTACTATTAGTGATTCATCAGCTAAACACTTTTTGAGAATAGATACATGAAACACATCATGTATTCCTGCCATTTCCTCTGGCAGTTGTAGCTGATAGGCTACAGGTCCTATTCTTCTAATAATCTCAAAAGGTCCAATATACCTGGGACTTAGCTTTCCCCGTTTGATGAATCTTACTACTCCTTTCCAAGGAGAGACTTTTAACAATACTTTATCTCCTACTTGAAATTCCAATGGCTTGCGTCGGTTATCAGCATAACTCTTTTGTCGATCACGTGCTGCTTTCAGTCGTTCCTTGACTTGAATAATCTTATCAGTTGTTTCTTGCACTATCTCAGGTCCAGACAGTTCTTTTCCCCAATTTCTGCCCAACAGACTGGGGTTCGGCACTTTCATCCATAAAGTGTTTCGAATGGTGCAGCATTGATACTTGTGTGATAACTATTATTATAAGAAAATTCTATTAAAGGTAAGTGATCGTCCCAATTACCTCCGAAATCAATTACACAAGCTCTAAGCATGTCTTCCATCGTCTGAATTGTCCTTTCGCTTTGTCCGTCCGTTTGAGGATGATAAGTTGTGCTTAGATTTAACTTGGTTCCCATTGCCTTTTGGAAACTTGACCAAAAATGAGAGGTAAATCGACTATCCCTATCAGAAACAATTGATAAAGGAATTCCATGTAAAGAAACAATTTCATTTACATATAACTTAGCTAGCTGTTCCATATTGAAAGTTTCCTTCATTGGTAAGAAATGGGCTGACTTGGTTAGCCTATCTACAATCACCCAGATTGTATCATTATCTTTCTTTGTTTTGGGTAATTTGGTAACAAAATCCATTGTTATCAATTCCCACTTCCACGCTGTCATTTATAGTTGCTGTAACAAACTTGAGGGTTTCTGGTGTTCAGCTTTGACTTGTGAACAAGTTAAACATTTAGAAACATAGGCTACTATGTCCTTTTTCATTCCTATCCACCAGAAATTCTTTCTTAAATCTTGATACATCTTGTCATTTCCTGGATGCATCGTATACTTAGAATTATGGGCTTCTTCTAATATACGATGACGTAGGTTTCCTAATTTAGGTATCCACATTCTCTTTTCATGGAATCTCCAAATTCCATCTGTTCCTTGTTCTAATTCTTTTAGCATACCTTTTAATTTTTCCGTGTCATCCTTGATTACTTATTCTTGTGCTATTCTAATTTGCTCATTTAAGTCTACTTGTAGATTTAATTTAAGAGAACGTACCCTTTTTGGCTTTTCATGATACTTTCGGCTTAAAGCATCTGCCACTACATTTGCTTTTCCTTCATGATACTATATATCACAATCATAGTCACTAAGCATCTCCATCTAGCGTCTTTGTCTCATATTCAACTCCTTTTGCTTGAAAATATACCTTAAACTCTTATGATCAGTAAATATAGTAAACTTAATACTATAAAGGTAATGTCTCCAAATCTTAAGAGCAAAAATTATAGCTCCTAACTCTAAATCACGGGTTGAATAATTCGCTTCATGATTCTTAAGTTGTCTAGATGCGTAAACTATAACCTTTTGTCGTTGCATCAATACACATCCATAACCTAATTTGGAAGCGTCACAATAGATTACAAAATCTTCAGTTCCTTCTGGTAACGCTAATATGGGTGTATTAGTTAATCTTTACTTAAGGATTCTAAAGGCTTCTTCTTGTTTTAATCCCCATTCAAACTTAACAGATTTACAGGTTAGCTTAGTTAAAGGAATGGCTATTCTAGAAAAATCTTGAATAAATCTTCTATAATAACCGGCCAATCCTAAGAAACTTCTAAAATTATAGCTCCTAACTCTAAATCACGGGTTGAATAATTCGCTTCATGATTCTTAAGTTGTCTAGATGCGTAAGCTATAACCTTTTGTCGTTGCATCAATACACATCCATAACCTAATTTGGAAGCGTCACAATAGATTACAAAATCTTCAGTTCCTTCTGGTAACGCTAATATGGGTGTATTAGTTAATCTTTGCTTAAGGATTCTAAAGGCTTCTTCTTGTTTTAATCCCCATTCAAACTTAACAGATTTACAGGTTAGCTTAGTTAAAGGAATGGCTATTCTAGAAAAATCTTGAATAAATCTTCTATAATAACCGGCCAATCCTAAGAAACTTCTAACCTCGGTTGGTGACTCAGGGGTTTTCCATTTAGTAATTGCATCGATATTTGTTGGATCCACATGAATTCCTTCATGATTGACTAGGTGTCCAAGAAATTGTACCTGTTCTAACCAAAACTCGCACTTGGAAAATTTAGCGTAAAGCTTTTCCTTTCTTAATAAACTTAAAAGTGCGTGCAAATGCTTTGCATGATCCTTCTTATTTTTAGAGTAAATAAGAATATCATCTATAAAAACAATTATGAATTTATCCAAATATGGCTTACATATTCGGTTCATCATATCCATAAATGCAGCTGGGGCATTGGTTAAACCGAATGGTATGACAGTAAATTCATAATGGCCATACCTTGTTCTAAATGCGGTTTTAGGAATGTCATCTTCCTGTACCTTTAATTGATGATATCCTGACCTTAAATCGATTTTAGAGAAAAATCGAGCTCCTTGCAGTTGATCGAACAGATCATCGATTCTCGGTAATGGGTACCGATTCTTAATCGTGACTTTGTTCAATTCACGGTAGTCAATGCACATACGCATTGATCCGTCCTTCTTTTTAACAAACAGTATTGGCGCTCCCCATGGCGACGAACTTGGTTGTATAAATCCTTTCTCCCACAATTTGTCTAATCGTTTCTTCAATTCTTGTATTTCTGCAGGTGCCAAACGGTAAGGTGCTTTGGCAATCGGTGTTGTTCCTGGTATTAAATGGATTCTGAATTCAACTTCTCTATCTGGAGGTTGCTTTGGCAATTCTTCTGGAAATACATCTGAAAATTGAGATACTACGGGAATATCTTTTAAATCCTTTCCTTTAGTGTTAGTGATTATAGAAATCAAATACACTAATGATCCTTTTCTTATATAACTTGCAGTTTTCATCACAGAGATGAATTTTGTGGATCTAGATGGTTTATCTCCTTTTATTGTGATCATTTTACCTTTTGGTGAATTTACTTGAATTGACTTTTGATCACATAAAATACTGGCTTTATTGGCTATTAACCAATCCATTCCTAAAACAATATCAAATCCTGCCAGATTCATGGGATAAAGATTTGCAATAAATTTCCGATTTAAAATTTCTATTCTTGCTCCCTGCAAGATTTCAGAAATCCTAACGGTTTCTCCATTAGCTGTCTCGACTAGACATTCTTGTGGTAGTTTAGTTAATGATTGATTTAGAAATTTGCAAAATGATATATTAATAAAACTTTGGTTTGCACCAGAGTCAAATAATACTTTAGCAAAAACATCATTAACTAAAAACGTACCAGCTATTACATCTGGAATCATCTTGGCTTCATCTGCAGTCAGAACAAATGCTCTAGCATTTTGAGTATTCTTGTTGTTTGTAACTGGAGCTAATTTTGGACAATTAAGCTTGATATGACCTTGTTCTCCGCAGTTGTAACATATCCTGTTATTAGCTTTCTTCCTGCAATTTTCTTCCTTGTGTCCCGATATTAGCATCTTCCTGAATGCTTTCTTTTGCAATTCCTACAGTAAGGTGCAGAGGTAGAACCTATATTTTTTCCACGATTAGAATTTCCAGAACGAAATTCTTGTGTGAGCTTCTGGGTTAGGTTCCTCCTTTGATCTTCTTCTCGGGTACGGACTAATTCGTATGTCAAGGTATTTGCTAGTTCTACAGCTTCTTCTATGGTTTGAGGTCTAGCTGTCTTGACTGCGTGTCTTATCTCACCGATTAATCCCCAAATATAACGGGAGATCAATACTGGTTCTGGTGAAGCAAGAGTTGGCACTATTCTAGCATATTCGAAGAATAATTTAGTGTATCCCTTACTATCCACACCAGTCATCCTAAGGTTTAGGAATTTGTTAGCTATCTTTTCCTTCTCATTTGGTGGGCAGAATTTCCTTTCTACCTTGTTCTTAAATTCTTCCCATTCCATATTATAAGTTCTATCACTTCCTCTTGATTGGAGGATAGTGTTCCACCATTCCAGTGCTGAATTCTTAAATAGATTAGAAGCAAACAGTATCTTATCTTCTTCAGCACACTTGCTTATTCATAAGACTGCCTCAGTTTTCTCTATCCAGCGTAGGGTTGCAATGGCCCCTTCATTGCCCGAGAATTCCATTGGTTTACAAGACCAGAATTCCTTATAAGAACAACCATAAGACATGGTTCTTCTTCTTTTGGGAATGGGCAATTGATGTACAGGTCCATTGTTTACACTATTTTCTGGTTCGATTGGTCACTTACTGCTATGCTTACTTTTATTATTCGCTTCTTGAATCGTTTGAATAATAAATGGCATTGCATCTATAATTCCTTGTGCCACTATATGTTGAACAACACTATTATCCATTTGGTTTCCATTGTTATTGATGCTTGGATTCTCATTAACCACGTTAATGTTACTCTGGTTATCATTATTCAGATTTCCTCGATTTCCTTCGTCGGCCATCTGAATTTTAAACATTTACCCCATATTAATATCACAAGATAATATTTAATATAGTTAATCACATGACATGCAATCTAGCCAAAAACATCGATCATTGCGACTTTTACTCTATTTTCCATATACTATTATGCATCTATTACATACTAGTACTGAAATAAAAATTACAATACCAACAGAAATAGAATTACACTAATAGTAATAGGCATTCGTACACACATATTTTATTTCATTTTTATTTTATTTTATTATATTATTATTACTATTACCATCTCCTCTATCACATCACGGATATGGATTTATCCAAAAATCCATATTGTGCTCATCGTATTTCCATACGAGACGCTCTCCCATCTGTCTCATTCTCTCACTGCTTTCTAAAATTTCCTCCCCAAAAGTCCTAAGTTCTTGCACGTTTTCTGCACTCATTGGGGGTGCAGGTTCTAGGACTGGGTTCGGAATCTGGGGTGCGGGTTCCAGATATGGGGGTGAAAGTGCCTGAAATCGGTAAGGATCTTCTAAGATCTCCCTAATATAATCATCTTGGTAATAGGGATCTAAAGGGTCCATACCTGGATAGGCTCCTATGTTCTGTATAGGTGTGTCTTCATGGATCGGGTAACGTTGCACATAGTCCCTAACGTCATCCCACCAGGGATCGTAATTTGGGTCTAGGGGATTTGGTGCTGGTACCCAAGGGATTTCCTCTGGGTTGAAGTCATGCCTCTCCACTTGGTTTTCAGGGTTTTCTATCTCCATGGGTTGGTCTGCGATTAGTGGTTGTGGGGCTACTAGTTGTTCCAGACTTTGGTCAGCAGCAGTCGTAGCTAGGATATGGAAATTGGCTAGGCTTCTATTAAGCATATCCTGTGTATAGGCATCTGTCTTTCTCTTAGCAGCTGCTAGAACTCTTTGCTGTTGCAACTTTCGCATTCTTTTCCTACGTGCAAAGGCTTCCTTACTGAACCATCCTCTTTTCTTATGAGGGAATGGCTCTTCTGACTGGGCTTTAAAAGCAAACATCTCTTCTTCCTGATCAGCAGAATACCCAGAAAGGACAGGCTGTGAAGAGATACCTTCACTCCTAGTTGAATCAGACAACTGACGACACATGTCTGAGGGTCCTTGATCACTCGTACTGTAAACTAACAATTAGTCAAATAACACATAACAAATAAATACAGTTATGCACGTATTTCCGTAATTTATTTCCTAACACAAAATTTAGAATTTAAGTGTCAGCAGAACACTTCTTTGGCTTACACCAGTGGCTAGGCTCTGATACCACCTTCTGTCGCAACCCCCGGTCCCTTATCTGTCCCGGGAACGGGCGGACGTGAACTCAGAGTTTTGGTGGTATCATCTTGTTAATTTGGCAGCGGAAATTACATCAGGACCGTAGTTAGGAAATGTTTATCAGATTAAAACCACCTCATTTAATATTAATAATCACATGGGCAAAACCCAAGTTTCTTATTACAATACGTTTATAGGGATAAACCCTATTTTATTGAATTTAAAACATCGTCTTTTAGGTAACTTTTATAGCCACATTTTTTCCAAGCCGTCAGTGCTCTCCAGCTGGGTTTTTACTAATTGGCTGTCACATTGTGTTACCTGAAACGCATTTTAAAAACATTTGTCAGTGGGAAATACTGGTGAGTGAATCCCAGTTTAATCAAGAAACATTTTATCAATTAAAACAGTATTGAGAGCGATCACATTGTTTATTTCTACACAATTACTCATTCAGTTCTGTCAATCCTGATTTGTGGGTCATATTACACATTGGCTAACTCGTTGTCCAATGGTAACGTACTGTCATCCCCAACTTACTACTCACAGTGTAGTAAATTTTGTATACAAAACCCCAACATACCGGCAGTAACTGACGAACTACAAAGACTCAATCACTGCTTAATCATATTATTAAGCATTAAAGGTTTTGTAAAATATTACAAAAAGGTTATCAAAAAGAGGATAAACTCACATTGCTATCTTAGACTTCGCGTAAGAGTTTCCTGGGAATAATCTATAATTTACACAAATGTACTTAGGTTAGTATCATAACCCTTTGAAAATATTAATGATACCCTCCTCGAGACGGTATTCCAACAACTACGTCGGGCAGAACCACGACAGTTGTTACGGAACCCTAAATGAATCGGGCAGCGTATCTACTACGAAACTAGGGTTTTAATACTTACAATGGAGCAGAACCTCGCTAATTAGGGGGTATAATACCAGCTTTCTAAAGCCTATATTCAGAAATTTGAGATACAGAAACGTTTGTGAACGAATTGAAATTAAATCCAATGCGTTCTATTTATAGGTGCTGAACCTGGTCCTCACGCGGCCCGCGTAAAGAATAAGCGGGGCTTACGCAGCCCGCGTCGTAGCCGGATAGGGTTTAGGTGATCCGGGTCATCGCCTAGACTTGCCCCGATGTCGACACGTGTCGGCCTCTGGTATCGCTGCGTTGTTGATCTTACGCGGCCCGCGTTAGCTTAAACGAGGTCTTACGCGGCCCGCCTTAATTTAAGAAATCGACGAAGTCAGTTTTGAGCCTTGATACCGCCCGCGTGAAGGTTGAGGTGGGTCCTACGCGGCCCGCCTCAGCTTAAAAATCAGATTTTAAATTTTATTTTTAATGCTATACTGTATTTCAGGCTCGGTTTTCACATACGGGATGTATTTAAAGACATATTGGGACATTTTTAAATATAATAGGGTGTCGGAAATATTCGAGAGTGTCGGTTTTACTGAGGGTTGTTACATGAACCTATCGCGTCTAATGAAAGAATTTTTCCAAAAACTGGGTCTCTTTATACATTACCAATGTTTCAAAGGATTTTTCATATAAATCTACTTTTCTTTGTAACGGTGAACCTACCGATCTTGAACCGATATTTCATATAAATCTAGAACCGAAATCCTACCCATATATTCAAAAAGGTTCGGGTCCATGGTTCTTGCGGGTTGGGTCTAAGGTTTTCGTGGGTCAAAACCATGAAACACTCATCCCTAGTTTTTATCAATATTAAAACTTGAACCAATGTAAAGACACAGCAGGACACATCAAATATTAATTGACTGATATGATTCTTTAGTTTAATATTAATTGACTCATATAATTCTTTAGTTACATGTAACATGGGTCGTTAAAGTCTACGGATGCATTAATTTCTATTTGTCATTAGAGTATCTAAAGGTGAATTTTGTTGGCCCAAACGGTTCAAACAATCGTATCAACAAACACGAACACAATCAACAAACATGAGCACGAGATATTGGGGAGACAAACCCACGACTCTTTCTATTCAATCAAACGAACATAAGAACTTACAAAGAAAAAGACAAATAAAAACAATAACCAAATTGTTGGCCCAGACGGTTCAAACAATCGTATCAACAAACACGAACACAATCAACAAACATGAACACGAGATATTGGGGAGACAAACTCATGACTCTTTCTATTCAATCAAACGAACATACGAACTTACAAAGAAAAATACAAATAAAAACAATAACCTAGACCACTATTTATATTACTACCAAAACTTGCTCTCCAAGGCAAAATCTTTCCTAAACATATTATAATACCAATTACCTCAAATAAACCAAACTTTAATAAAAGCTAATTAAATCAATCTATCACTTTGGCCCTTCAACTTTCAACTCATACAAGTTTTAGGATTAACTTTCAACATTCCCCCTTAATCCAAAAACTCGACTCAAACTTACTTGACTTTGTACCGCCAAGATCTTGAATCCCAAATAGCACTTTTAACACTTCAGTTTCTATCATTGGTCCGGCTTTACTCTTTCTTTTCAGTTGTTTATAACAAACCTGTTTAACAAGTTCTTTACGGTCATCATTCAAACCATCCACATTAATCTCAGGTGCAAATTGATAAAGCACTTTTTTTCCTTGAACTTTTCTATCCTCAAATATTTGTTACATCACTTGTTCAATTGACAAGTTATTTTTCCTCACTTTTCTTTTCTTTCTTTGCTTACCCAAACATTCTTGGCCATCCGACTTTGACCCAAAACTCACAGCTGGGTTAGCCTTTCTCTCTTTATCAGGCCATGTTAGGCTTTTCTTTTTGACTATTCCCTTGAACTTTTCATTCGATTCTGATTTTTCTTCAACAAATGCTCGACTGTTGACTTTCACATACGGTTCTACATGTGCAGATATCTTAACTGCATCCTTCCTTTCATATGGTACTAGATCTTTTCTCTGATTATCATGATCAGTAGCAGATTTCTTACTTCGTTGCTGCAAACTGATCTTAACAGTTTCTTCATCTTCATGGTTGTTTGAGTCAGGAAAACATACCCGAAGATTCATTCTTTTTCTCTTCTTCTTGCAAAGCAAGTCTTTTCTTTTCTTTATTCAATCTTTCCTTTTCTTCACTTTCCAAATTAGCTTGCAAAGTTTCTTCTTTCTTTATAGCT
Source organism: Helianthus tuberosus (assembly GCA_030545235.1). NCBI lineage: Eukaryota > Viridiplantae > Streptophyta > Magnoliopsida > Asterales > Asteraceae > Helianthus > Helianthus tuberosus. The sequence goes on along the minus strand of CM060438.1, from coordinate 90,928,781 downwards.
TCCTGGGCTTCTTTCTTACGAGTTTGTTCTTCTTGAACAACTGCATTCAATCTTACTTTCTTAGCGATCTTATCCAATCTTTCTTTCTCAACGGCTTCTTGAGCTGCTTTTTCCTGTTCTTCTTTTCGTACATGATCGATTCCAAGAAATCGAATCTTTAGCATTCATGAGTTTGCCTACCTGTACCAAGATGTCTTCCGGTAAGGTTTGACATATGTACCCCAATGCGGTGTACATCTTTCTTTCATCTACAACTACATCGAGTGCAGGTTCAATAACATCCCAAAAGCCATAATCTTTTAGAAATCCTTCCATCTTGGTCGACCATACTTTGTAGTTAAATTTCCTCAATACTGTAAGTCCTCCATTCACCATCGTGTCTTTTCTATCTTTCCTTTCTTTTATAGTTTGCTATTTTTGGTTAGAATTGATTCCCGATCCCGAAACCAATCTCTAATGAATAACCAAAAACTATAAACTTTTCTTTCTTTCTTACTTTCTTTCTTTTATACTTTCTTTCTTTCAATTCATCAAGAACAAAAAAATACTTCTTTGGTTACCTACTCGACCCAGAAACCCAGTGTTTGTGTTTTTCTTTCGGACTTGCTACCAAATAGAACAGGTTCGGTTGCTGCGATCAAAACTTGATGTCACTTTTGAATCATACGGACCTTTCTTTTCAATGAAAGTTATCTCCACCACTTCCTTTTTTTATTTTTCCAAAAAACAACCTACTGGTGTGATTTTAAAACTCAAAACAAAACAAATAACTTGGTTCCAGAGGTTTACAAAAGTCAAAACCCAATTGTGATAATAAAAAAATATAAAAATCCATTGAACTAATTCGACCAAGAATTAGTAGTTCAATATGCTATGAAGCACGGGGACTCCATTCTACGTCGGGTACCCGTCCTAGGGACGGCTCGGGGATGCCTCGTGGACGTTTCCCAACCGTACCCAGATTCTGGGGACTTCCGCAAAAACGTACCCGGTATTGGGTACTTCCTAAACAAGGTTTTGGGGATGTTTCCTAAATTATTTAGGGTTTTAACCCTTTTAACTTCCAAAAATATGAATGGTCACCCTTTTTATATTATATAATCAGTCACGTACAGAATTATCAATTATCATTCATCGAATTCTTCCAACATTCACATACACTATTATCATTCATTGAATCATTCATTGAATTATTCCAAAATATTGTAACAACTGTGCTTGTAATCATTGTGAATAGTTATATTATCAATAAAACAATGTTATTTGATCCCAATGTTTGTTTGGTTGTGTTTTACGTTTTTCATGTTTTGACTTTTGTTCAATTTCAAACTCTACATCGCTTTCTGGAGAGTTATACGCAAACTGATGCGTAAACGTAATCAGTTTAATGCGACAAATACTCCGGAACATCAACATATACTTAACATACCTTAAATAACCCTTACATAACTTAGAAATAAGTTTTGAAGGCCTTGGTATGGCAAAAACAAGTTAATTCGCTTACAGGGACTAAACTTGACAAACTGCGAAAGTATGCCAATTTGAACGGTAACGAACATTCCGGAACATGAACATAAGTTAAACATACCATAAATATCCCTTACATAGCTTAGAAATAAGCTTTGAGGGGTTCGGTATGCTAAAACAAACTTTTGGGTCATTCAGGGACTAAAAGTGTCAAAAAGTGCACAAGTTTGCACTTTTGCGCATAACCTACGTTCTGAATACATCCGGACATCCAAAAATTTATGTAAACACTAAAACATTTTATTTTAGTGTTTGGCATAAGAAAAATCCATTCGTCGCGTCATTTGGATCGTTTTTCACGCTTATGCGCATTCCGTCGTAATTAAGCGAACATCGCGATCGTACGACCAAACGAACCAACATCTGGCATATTTTTGAGCATTCTTCATGTCCACAATGTTTAGGCATCATTTTAGGGCCATAAAGTTGGCTTTACGGGCGTTAGAAGTGTCGGAAATGGCCTTAAAACACAACAGGGACCAAAACTGTCAATTCTGCAAGAAGTTTGCTGATCAGACAGGCCATGCGGCCCGCGTAAGGTTTGTGTGCACCTTTACACGGCCCGCATCAGGTCCCCAGACAGCAGAAAACATGCAGAAACATTGGATCTGGTCCATTCCTCTTGTGCACATGGTATTGGGCAATACTAGGGGCTCAAATGGTTTTCAAAAACCACCATCTTAAGGTGTATGGCCAAGATCAAATCGCGGTTTCCAAGAAACGATCTTAACGGCTCTACGAATCCTATAAATACCCCATGCCTTCAATTGCAAAACCCACAAGAATTTTGATTTGAGAAGCTCTAAGTTGGAACCATTGTTTCATACCTGAGCTACTTGAATCGAAATTAGCATTCGGGGACCTTTCGTAAGTATTCTTTCGTTCTTTTATTGCTTTTCGAGTCTTTTCGAGTCTGAAAGTCAAAATTTGTTTGACTTTCTGCGTTGACCAGTTTATGGTCAATGCGAAGTTCGTTTGAACTTCGCAACGTGAGTGTAATCACGTTGGTTATAGTCCTTTGGGACTATGCCTACTGATTACCACGTTGTCTAGGGTCGTAGGGTAAGCGATCTAATAAATCGCTTATACCTTCGAACCCGACCCATTTGGTCGATCATTAGGATCCGACCAAATACTTTAGGTGACCATAGTAGATAGGGAATAACCTTCCGAGGTTATACCTTATGGTCGCTTCGTTAAGTAGTTGTATGATAGGTAGTTTATATGCCTTAGGTAAATTACCAGAATACCCTTTTCATGTATTATTGGTAATTAAGCATATGTAACCTAAACTTTTGTCACATAACTGATTATGTAACATGTTTAGGCATATAACACTTGTCATAGGACTAGTTAGACGGTCCGAACGCGTTTCACGCGAACGACGCGTTAAAGTAGCATAAGCTACCTAAACGGGTCGTAATGGGTCGTAAGCACTTAAGTTAAGTTTCATTTAGTATGTAGGCTTTGTTAAACCATATTACACGAGTCTCCACACTCGTTTGGTTTACCAACCCTCATTCTATCTAAATCCTCCGATTTAGGTCCGGTTTATTAACATAGTTACCTATATTAGGTGCCGTTTGATATCCGTGATCTCTAGCATTGTTTGGTTGTCACTCAAGAACTACTGAGCAATTTCAAGTGAGTACATAGACCCCTCTTTTACAGTTTTCCAAACTGTTTTGGGGTGAAACACATGTGCCTACTTGTTACTTTCATGCTTTCCTGTTTACACATCATATACCGGCTATGTTTGTTAGTACATTATAGTACATGATTTCATTACATTTCATACTATGTATGTCCATTGTGTGCATACTTAGTACATTGTTTTACATTACATTTCTGCTATGTATGTTGACTGATAGCATGCTAGCACATTGATTTACAAGACTTTTCTGCTTTGTATGTTAACTTAGCATACTTAGTACATTGTTTTCATATGACATGTATACAACTGCTATGACATTTGGTTTGCACAAACGGGTCTTTATTACGTTCATTAACATTTGCTACGCCGCTCGGTAGTAAGTAGTGGTACCACAAGACTTGACAAATCCCATTCCTAACATCTCGGGTTTGTTTGGATGTAAGGAATGACTGAATCCGGATACATTTCTTTTGATAACCTTGACTGAAAGGGTTATCCGACTGTCTCAAGGCTTGAATGTATGCGTTAACTTACCACATAAATGTTTGTATCAATGTAACATGCATTACTTTGCAAAACATAACCTTTTGATATATTCAAAATACCTTGTTTTGTACATTTCTACATTATGATTATGGGACAATACTTTACTTACAATACATAACATTTGATACACATTACTTGACTACTTTTGGACTTATAAACATTTGACATGGCTTATACAAGGACTTTTGACTATTGGTTTAAACATAGACTTTATACATTGGTGGTTTGTTTAAGTGACTTAAGTAACGAGATGTGAGTAATATGATACAAGCATGGTGGATACGTCGCTGGTACTTCCTATATATAAGTGTTTGTATTATATTACATATCATAGCATTATTTAAATCATTCAATTTGGACTTATACTTTTTACACAAGTAACACTAGTTTCACAAGACTTTGGTTTACAAACAACTTATCTTATATAACTCATTTTACTTGGTTATACATTTGAACCATACATTATTCTCTTATTTATACATATCATCTGATCTTATCGTTTTTCAAATGATTTACAAGACAAAGCAAATTACAAGGTTCATGACTAAACATTTTCTTAAACATAAGTCATGAATTCTATTTTCATAAAACCTATGTATCTCACAGGCATTTTTATGCTGACGTACCTATTTTCACATGTGTTTTCAGGAGCTTTTGCGTAGGATGATGATCGTGACACTAGGGCGGACCTGTGCCTTAGAGACTTAAAATGAAGATAGACTATGTTTAATTATGTTATAAACTCTTTGTTTCCTGTTTAAGACAATGTAACTCTTATGTTGATAAATAAAATACAACTTTGAATGCCATGGTTATGAAACAATTAATTCTGTTACAACACTCCCCGACGTTTTCCGACACGTTTTATATGTTATACGTGGTCGGGGTGTGACAGAAGAGTTGGTATCAGAGCCAATGGTTATAGGGAATTAGGTTATTAGTAATGCTTTGACCTAGACTATAACCTTTCTAGGACCCTAACACAAGTTATCTTGTGTTTAGATCTTAAAACATGCATTATCACCTATCCTTAGGTGATTATCAAAACAAGGATCCAATTTTTCCGAAACGATTTTTGAAAAAAAACAATCATCTGTTTTTGAATGATTTATTACAAGGTTTTGAACCCTCTATTGTAAGGTTTTGAACCCTCTGTTATATGGTTTTGAACCCTTTCAGTTTGGTTTTTGGCCTTGTGCCTTCAAATTTTCAAAATCTCGTCAAAGTTTTGGGTTCTAAATAGTGTGAACACGTGCAAACTGGAAGAGTGAATGCCTGTATTCTGGGTTTTCTGTCTAGGCAAGCACTTCGTATATATCTCATCAGACGCGAGACCAGTTGTGCTTACCTGGGAATTCTTGGGATGAGTGTTCACTTATAGGCGAGCATGTCTTCGCGATACATTATTTTTGATCCATTTACTTTGATTAGTCACTGTGTGTCGTTTGTTTGCTTGGTAATGCGGACAAATGACCACCATCTTTTCTTTTGTTAATTTTGTTTCATCTCATTCTCTTCATCAAATCATCTCACTCGTTTCCTTTCATGTTTTCCTCTTTTAGAATGCCTCCTCGACGCGAAAACCAGATTGCGACTGCCGAACTGGCAGAAATCATTGCGCAGCAGATGGCTGCTCAATTCCCAAATCTCTTTGCTCAATGGAACCAAGCCAACAACAACAACAATGGTCCATGCAATTTCAAAACTTTTAACTCGGCTAAACCACTCAAGTTTAGTGGTTCTGAAGGAGCGACGGGGCTTCTTCAATGGTTCGAGAGCATTGAGAATACTTTCCGCCACGTGCAGTGTCCGGATAATCGCAATGTCGAGTTTTCTTCGAGCATGTTTCAGAAGAGGGCTCTTACATGGTGGAATGGGGTAATGAGAGACCGTGGTGCAGAAGTTGCTCTAGCACAGACATGGGCTGAACTTAGAGCTCTTATGATGAGGGAGTTTTGTCCTCGTCATGAACAGCGAGCGTTGGAGAAAGAGTTTGATGTTTTGAAGCAAGATAGTGGTGAGCATCGGGCGTATACTGATAGGTTTGAGGAGTTGAGTCTGCTTTGCCCGACTATGGTTACCCCACTCGACAAGGCTATCGAAAGGTACATCGACGGCCTACCTGACTCAGTGCAAGACATCCTTACTGGTAGTAACCCTGCCATACTCCGTCAGGCGATCGAGTTATCAGCGACATTGACTGAGTCGCAGATTCGGAAGAATAAATTACACAGGAAGGGTGACAAGGGCAAGAAACAGTCGTCTGACAAGGAAGATAGCAAGAAAGGTCAAAACAAGAATGGAAAGAATTCTGGCTCCTCAAAGAATTCTAGGAAGCGAAAGGCTTCCCAAAACTATGTCGTTACTGCACAGGCTCAAGCTGCACCAAATCAGCCTGCGCAACCACCCGCCAAGAAGCCTTATTTTGGCAATGCACCTTTGTGCAACAGGTGTAACGGCCATCACCTACCGCATCTCCAATGTCGGCAATGCACTAACTGTGGGAGAAATGGTCATCTTGCTGCCACCTGCCGCATTCCTGTTAACCAGAACCAGGCAGTTCAGAACCAAGCCCAACAAGTTGCTCAGCCTCTTGCTCAGCAACAAGGTCAAGCTGCACGACCTCATTTTCCTCCTGGTTCGTGCTACAATTGTGGGGATCTGACCCACTACAGGAACCGGTGCCCAAGACTAGCTAACCAGAATCAGAATCAGAATCAGGCTCCGGCTCGAGGTCGAGTCTTCAACATGAATGCCCAAGAGGCGCAGGCAGACAATGAAGTGGTGAATGGTACGTTCTTTATTAATAATCAGCCTGCATCTATTCTCTTTGATTCGGGTGCCGATAAGAGTTTTGTGTCATTGTCTTTTGAGCAAATGCTTCGCGTGTCTAGAACGAAACTAGGTAAACCTTTGACAGTAGAAGTTGCTAGTGGTGAACCCATTGTTCTTGATTCTGTTCTTCACAACTGCCAGTTGAATCTTAACGACTATCTTTTTCCTATTGACCTCACGCCAATGCAACTTGGAAGCTTCGACGTTATAGTGGGTATGGATTGGTTATCCAAGCATCACGCAGAGATAGTTTGTTCTGAGAAGATTGTTCGTGTGCTGCTTTCGACAGGCGAGATCCTACAGGTTCGTGGTGAGAAGCCTGCCGGTGGTCTCAAGCTCATGTCTTGTTTTAAAGCTCGGAAATATCTGCGGAAGAACTATGTGGCTTTCTTAGCACATGTTACAGCAGATAAAGGTAAGGGTAAGTCTATTTCAGATATTCCTGTCGTTCGGGATTATTCTGAAGTATTCCCTGAAGACTTACCTGGTCTACCTCCAGCACGCCAAGTCGAGTTCCGTATTGATCTCGTACCTGGTGCAAATCCCATTGCCAGAGCTCCATATCGTCTTGCACCATCTGAGATGCAAGAGTTGTCTAATCAGCTTCAGGAACTCTCTGAAAAAGGTTTTATCCGTCCTAGCTTTTCACCTTGGGGTGCTCCCGTTCTTTTTGTCAAGAAGAAGGATGGATCTTTTAGGATGTGTATCGATTATCGTGAGCTTAACAAGCTTACCATCAAGAATCGATATCCCCTACCTCGCATTGATGATCTCTTTGATCAGTTACAAGGTGCTTCTTATTTTTCGAAGATTGATCTACGTTCCGGATATCATCAACTTCGGGTGCATGAAGAAGATATTCCCAAGACAGCGTTCCGTACTCGTTATGGGCATTATGAGTTCACGGTCATGCCATTCGGTTTGACCAATGCTCCTGCTGTTTTCATGGACTTAATGAATAGGGTCTGCAAGCCTTATTTGGATCATTTCGTCATTGTTTTTATTGACGACATCTTGATTTACTCTAAGACGCGAGCTGATCACGAGCAACATCTTCGTCTTACTTTGGAACTCCTAAAGAAAGAGCAACTTTTCGCCAAATTCTCCAAGTGTGAATTCTGGCTTAAAGAAGTTCAATTCTTAGGACATATCATCAACGAACAAGGTATTCATGTAGATCCCTCCAAGATCGGTGCGATTAAGGATTGGGATACGCCTACTACTCCTACTGAAGTGCGTTCTTTTCTTGGTCTGGCGGGTTATTATCGCCGTTTCATTGAGAACTTCTCGAAGATTGCAGTTCCTCTAACTGCTCTAACTCAGAAGAACAAACCCTTTGATTGGGGATTCAAACAAGAGGAAGCTTTTTAAAACTTGAAGCAGAAACTTTGCGACGCGCCTGTTCTGACTTTGCCTGAGGGCAATGATGGTTTCGTCGTTTATTGCGATGCATCTAAAGTGGGTCTTGGTTGTGTTCTGATGCAAAGGAACAAAGTCATAGCATACGCATCGAGGCAGTTGAAGATACATGAGAAGAACTACACCACTCATGATCTTGAGTTGGGTGCAGTTGTTTTCGCTCTAAAGATCTGGAGACACTATTTGTACGGTACAAAATGTGTGGTTTTCACGGACCACAAAAGTGTTCAGCATATCTTCAATCAGAAAGAACTCAACATGAGGCAACGACGTTGGGTTGAGCTTTTAAACGACTATGACTGCGAAATTCGCTACCATCCTGGTAAGGCGAATGTCGTAGCCGATGCATTGAGTCGTAAGGAATATACTAAGCTTCATTGTGTACGTGTTCAATCTATTATTCAAGCTCGATCTGATATCCAAGCCCGCATTTCTCAGGCTCAACAATCTTGTGTTTCACAAGGTTTGATGGATAAGGAATTTCCCTATCACATAACACCTGCTCTTGAACTGAAGGACAATGGATCATATTACTTCATGGACCGATTGTGGGTCCCAAGCCAGGATGATCTTCGTACCTTGCTTATGGATGAAGCCCATAAGTCTCGTTATTCTATTCATCCGGGCTCAGATAAGATGTATAAGGATCTTCGTATTCACTATTGGTGGCCTGGTATGAAGAAAGACATTGCCTTATACGTATCAAAATGCCTTACTTGTCTTAAGGTTAAGGCTGAACATCAGTGTCCTTCGGGTTTATTGGTGCAACCAGAGATCCCAGTTTGGAAATGGGAAAACATTACTATGGATCTTCTTACCAAACTTCCATGCAACAAGAAAGGTCATGATGCCATCTGGGTAGTCGTTGATCGTCTTACTAAGTCAGCGCATTTCTTGCCAATCCGTGAGGATTTTTCTGCTGACAAACTTGCTAAAATCTATGTTGATGAAATTGTAGCTCGACATGGTGTTCCTTTGAACATCATTTCTGACAGAGATGCTCGTTTCACTTCTCATTTTTGGAGAACCATGCAATCTGCTATGGGGACCCAACTTAATCTGAGCACAGCTTATCATCCATAAACGGATGGTCAATCTGAGAGAACAATCCAGACTCTGGAGGATATGCTTAGAGCTTGTGTGATCGATTTTGGTGGTAGTTGGGATTCACATCTTCAGTTAATTGAATTCTCCTACAACAACAGTTATCACACCAGCATCAAAATGGCTCCTTTCGAGGCTCTCTATGGTCGAAAATGTCGTTCACCAGTCTGCTGGAATGAGATCAGCGAGGCTCAACTTACTGGACCTGCCCTTATTTTAGAGACAACTGACAAGATTAAGAAAGTACGTGATAACCTTCAGACAGCTAGAAGTCGTCAAAAGAGTTACGCGGACCCAAAACGCAAGCCCTTGGAATTTCAAGTCGGTGATCAAGTATTACTTAAGGTCTCACCTTGGAAAGGTGTGATCAGATTTGGAAAGAAAGGAAAACTTGCACCTAGATACGTTGGACCATTCAAGATCGTCGAAAGAATCGGTAAGGTAGCCTACAGACTTGAGTTACCTCCTGAACTTGGAAATGTTCATCCAACTTTTCACGTGTCCAATCTCAAGAGGTGTTTAGCTGATGAGAACCTCCACATACCACTTGACGAAATTCGTGTTGGTAAAACACTGAAATTTGTTGAGAAACCTGTGGAAATCATGGAACGTGAAGTCAAGTGGCTTAAACGCAAGCGCATTCCTTTGGTCAAAGTTCGCTGGGAAGCTAAACGTGGACCCGAGTTTACTTGGGAACGCGAAGATCAAATGAAGGCGAAATATCCGCATCTTTTTCCACGAGTTTCCTCTAAATAAATTTCGGGACGAAATTTCCACAAGTAGGGGAGACTGTAACAAATGTGCTTGTAATCATTGTGAATAGTTAGATTATCAATAAAACAATGTTATTTGATCCCAATGTTTGTTTTGTTGTGTTTTACGTTTTTCATGTTTTGACTTTTGTTCAATTTCAAACTCTACATCGCTTTCTGGAGAGTTATACGCAAACTGATGTGTAAACGTAATCAGTTTAATGCGACAAATACTCCGAAACATCAACATATACTTAACATACCTTAAATAACCCTTACATAACTTAGAAATAAGTTTTGAAGGCTTTGGTATGGCAAAAACAAGTTAATTCGCTTACAGGGACTAAACTTGACAAACTACGAAAGTATGCCAATTTGAACTGTAACAAACATTCTGAAACATTACCATAAGTTAAACATACCATAAATATCCCTTACATAGCTTAGAAATAGGCTTTGAGGGGTTCGGTATGCTAAAACAAACTTTTGGGTCATTCAGGGACTAAAAGTGTCAAAAAGTGCACAAGTTTGCACTTTTGCGCATAACCTACGTTCTGAATACATCCGGACATCCAAAAATTTATGTAAACACTAAAACATTTTATTTTAGTGTTTGGCATAAGAAAAATCCATTCGTCGCGTCATTTGGATCGTTTTTCACGCTTATGCGCATTCCGTCGTAATTAAGCGAACATCGTGATCGTACGACCAAACGAACCAACATCCGGCATATTTTTGAGCATGTTTCATGTCCACAATGTTTAGGCATCATTTTAGGGCCATAAAGTTGGCTTTACGGGCCTTAGAAGTGTCGGAAATGGCCTTAAAACACAACAGGGACCAAAACTGTCAATTCTGCAAGAAGTTTGCTGATCAGACATAAAGTTGGCTTTACGGGCCTTAGAAGTGTCGGAAATGGCCTTAAAACACAACAGGGACCAAAACTGTCAATTCTGCAAGAAGTTTGCTGATCAGACAGGCCATGCGGCCCGCGTAAGGTTTGTGTGCACCTTTACACGGCCCGCATCAGGTCCCCAGACAGCAGAAAATATGTAGAAACATTGGATCTGGTCCATTCCTCTTGTGCACATGGTATTGGGCAATACTAGGGGCTCAAATGGTTTTCAAAAACCACCATCTTAAGGTGTATGGCCAAGATCAAATCGCGGTTTCCAAGAAACGATCTTAACGGCTCTACGAATCCTATAAATACCCCATGCCTTCAATTTCAAAACCCACAAGAATTTTGATTTGAGAAGCTCTAAGTTGGAACCATTGTTTCATACCTAAGCTACTTGAATCAAAATTAGCATTCGGGGACCCTTCGTAAGTATTCTTTCGTTCTTTTATTGCTTTTCGAGTCTTTTCGAGTCTGAAAGTCAAACTTTGTTTGACTTTCTGCGTTGACCAGTTTATGGTCAATGCGAAGTTCGTTTGAACTTCGCAACGTGAGTGTAATCACGTTGGTTATAGTCCTTTGGGACTATGCCTACTGATTACCACGTTGTCTAGGGTCGTAGGGTAAGCGATCTAATAAATCGCTTATACCTTCGAACCCGACCCATTTGGTCGATCATTAGGATCCGACCAAATACTTTAGGTGACCATAGTAGATAGGGAATAACCTTCCGAGGTTATACCTTATGGTCGCTTCGTTAAGTAGTTGTATGATAGGTAGTTTATATGCCTTAGGTAAATTACCAAAATACCCTTTTCATGTATAATTGGTAATTAAGCATATGTAACCTAAACTTTTGTCACATAACTGATTATGTAACATGTTTAGGCATATAACACTTGTCATAGGACTAGTTAGACGGTCCGAACGCGTTTCACGCGAACGACGCGTTAAAGTAGCATAAGCTACCTAAACGGGTCGTAATGGGTCGTAAGCACTTAGGTTAAGTTTCATTTAGTATGTAGGCTTTGTTAAACCATATTACACGAGTCTCCACACTCGTTTGGTTTACGAACCCTCATTCTATCTAAATCCTCCGATTTAGGTCCGGTTTATTAACATAGTTACCTATATTAGGTGCCGTTTGATATCCGTGATCTCTAGCATTGTTTGGTTGTCACTCAAGAACTGCTGAGCAATTTCAAGTGAGTACATAGACCCCTCTTTTACTGTTTTCCAAACTGTTTTGAGGTGAAACACATGTGCCTACTTGTTACTTTCATGCTTTCCTGTTTACACATCATATACCGGCTATGTTTGTTAGTACATTATAGTACATGATTTCATTACATTTCATACTATGTATGTCCATTGTGTGCATACTTAGTACATTGTTTTACATTACATTTCTGCTATGTATGTTGACTGATAGAATGCTAGCGCATTGATTTAGAAGACTTTTCTGCTTTGTATGTTAACTTAGCATACTTAGTACATTGTTTTCGTATGACATGTATACAATTGCTATGACATTTGGTTTGCACAAACGGGTCTTTATTACGTTCATTAACATTTGCTACACCGCTCGGTAGTAAGTAGTGGTACCATAGGACCTGACAAATCCCATTCCTAACATCTCGGGTTTGTTTGGATGTAAGGAATGACTGAATCCGAATACATTTCTTTTGATAACCTTGACTGAAAGGGTTATCCGCCTGTCTCAAGGCTTGAATGTATGCGTTAACTTACCACATAAATGTTTGTATCAATGTAACATGCATTACTTTGCAAAACATAACCTTTTGATATATTCAAAATACCTTGTTTTGTACATTTCTACATTATGATTATGGGACAATACTTTACTTACAATACATAACATTTGATACACATTACTTGACTACTTTTGGACTTATAAACATTTGACATGGCTTATACAAGGACTTTTGACTATTGGTTTAAACATAGACTTTATACATTGGTGGTTTGTTTAAGTGACTTAAGTAACGAGATGTGAGTAATATGATACAAGCATGGTGGATACGTCGTTGGTACTTCCTATATATAAGTGTTTGTATTATATTACATATCATAGCGTTATTTAAATCATTCAATTTGGACTTATACTTTTTACACAAGTAACACTACTTTCACAAGACTTTGGTTTACAAACAACTTATCTTATATAACTCATTTTACTTGGTTATACATTTGAACCATACATTATTCTCTTATTTATACATATCATCTGATCTTATCGTTTTTCAAATGATTTACAAGACAAAGCAAATTACAAGGTTCATGACTAAACAATCTCTTAAACATAAGTCATGAATTCTATTTTCATAAAACCTATGTATCTCACAGGCATTTTTATGCTGACGTACCTATTTTCACATGTGTTTTCAGGAGCTTTTGCGTAGGATGATGATCGTGACACTAGGGCGGACCTGTGCCTTAGAGACTTAAAATGAAGATAGACTATGTTTAATTATGTTATAAACTCTTTGTTTCCTGTTTAAGACAATGTAACTCTTATGTTGATAAATAAAATACAACTTTGAATGCCATGGTTATGAAACAATTAATTCTGTTACAACACTCCCCGATGTTTTCCGCCACGTTTTGTATGTTATACGTGGTCGGGGTGTGACAAATATGAATCATCTCTATAACTCTATTCAACTATTCATCATCGATTATGGCATCTCAAGACGCACACGGTCACGGATCATCATCTACTGTAGAAGAACCTCCGCTGTGGAGGTATGTCACTAAAATCGAAAAACAAGGTGTCGTCGGAGGAACATGGAAATTTCAGTGCAACCTTTGTGTAGGTCCCCTAGTTGTATGGATGGATCTTCACAGAATTGTCAATTCAATCAAGAGTGCGGAATCCTCTTGATCAAAATATCACAGAAACGCGTAGTAATCAGCAATTCACAATCAAACTGGGTTTCTGTTGATTATCAATCTCACGAATTACAATCAATCAAAACCCTAACACACACAATTTCGTCCAAGCTGTAGATGCTCTCACGAAATTCCTCACAAACTCTGTTTTGGCTGATTAACCTAAACCCTAATGCAAAGCCTTGTTTATATAACACAAGGTTGCTACTTGGGCTAAGGTTTCCTACATGGGCAAAGCCCAAATCGTCCCCCTAGACCCAAATTGGGTTTTGTTTAGCACAAACTCTATTATTCCACTAATACAAAGCTAAACCCGCTAACCGTTTATCATTTAACTAATTACAAGATATCCAAAGACCAAATCTAAGTTGTTGTCACAAATATGCACCAACAAACTCCCCCTTGATAATAGCTTCATAAAATAACTTTGTCTTCAGTCTTCTTGCAATCTTCATGTATTCTTGCACTGTCTTTGGTCTTTGGATAACTTCAGCTTTAACATCTTCTGTCAGCAACAGACTCCCCCCTAAGCTGATGCATCCAATCTCCAAATCTTCAAAAACTTTAGCATTTGATTAAACTCCAGTTCAGCATTTGTAAAACAATCTTCAAACTCTTTACTTTGTCTGCAATGTAGAAAGGAGGTTCTACCATGCATCCAATCAAACTCTCATCTTCACAGCAACTCATCACTTTAACTTCTCAGCAACATACAACTTCAATCTGTATACTATAAAACAAATATCTTGAGAAACCATAAGAATTTTTCAACACAGTTGAATAAATTATTATTATTCAAGAGATTATATCACAGATTAAGCATTTTCAATTTATCACAACACGAAAAACTTTTTGTCCAACACACAAGAACCTGCCTGATTTAAAATTTTGAACTCACTTTCTATCACCGTCTCCCCCTATCAGTAACAATTCCTCCAAGAATAAAAGTTTTCCGTACATTAAGAATTTCTAACAGAAAAAGACACTATTTTTGGATTTTTATATTTTCTGAAAGCAAGTAAATAACAAAAACAATAAACACTCTATTTTTGTGAGAATCACTGGTAAGAAGATCATATCAACACAATCAAACGGAGTTTCTATTGATTATCAATCTCCCGAATTACAATCAATCAAAACCCTAACACACACAATTTCGTCCAAACTGTAGATGCTCTCACGAAATTCCGCACAAACTCTGTTTTGGCTGATTAACCTAAACCCTAATGCAAAGCCTTGTTTATATAACACAAGGTTGCTACTTGGGCTAAGGTTTCCTACATGGGCAAAGCCCAAATCGCCCCCCTAGACCCAAATTGGGTTTTGTTTAGCCCAAACTCTATTATTCCACTAATACAAAGCTAAACCCGCTAACCGTTTATCATTTAACTAATTACAAGATATCCAAAGACCAAATCTAAGCTGTTGTCACAAATATGCACCAACACTTTGCGGTGATACGAGACAAGGATCGTATTCTAGGGTTAGAGCACATTTGTTCGGTATAAAAGGTATTTAATTTTGATATTCTGTATTTGAGAGAACAGAGCATTTGGATGTTTTGATAATCACTTACTTGTTCGTTAATTTTGATACTTTGTAATTGCGAGAGAAGTAGAGAACAGAGCATTTGTTATCTTATCTCATTCTATATTAACTTAATAGAATATTTGAATAAAGTATTTGATGTTAATTTTGATAATTTTGATGTTGATAATATTTGAATAGAACCATCATGATTGTTCGTTAATCAATTGATTGTTTAATATTAAGGAACCATCATGAGAATATTAAAACCACATTTGACTTTTTTTACAGTTGATTTTATATGTTCACAGATACTTTTTGATATTCTATTTTAATATTCAATATCATGATGAATTTTAATATTCAATCTCACAGATATTTTTTGATATTCTATTTTAATGTTCACAGTTGATTGCATATGTTCATATAATCAATCTATTTTAATATTCAATTTTAATATATAAAGATACTGGGATTAGTATTTGTAAGAAATCAATGGCGAGTGATAAACTTGAGATGAAACGGTTGGAAGAAGCGTATGAAGAGAATAAAGCAGAGTCAAAACCGAAAGAAGTCGGGTTGCCATGTGAAGCTGGAGTTGGCTTTAAGAAAAGAAAAGGTCTTTCATCACAACTTGAACGAGCTTTTGGTGTTGAAATCAGAGACCAACTGGATCAAGAAATAGCAAGAATGTTCTATACCGGAGGTTTACCTTTTAATCTTGCTAGAAATCCACACTATCATAGGGCTTTTCAGTTTGCTGCTGCCAACAAAATTGATGGTTATGTACCTCCTGGTTTTAATAAGCAGAGAGCAACGTTACTACAAAAATAAAAACAAAATGTTCACAAGCTATTGGAACCAATTAGGTATTCATGGAAATAAAAAAGGGTCACTATTGTGAGTGATGGTTAGAATGATCCTACAAGAAAACCTCTAATCAATTTCATGGCTACCTCAGGTAGTGGTCCTATGTTTCTAAAGGCGGTGAATTGTTTTGGAGAAGTAAAAGATAAATTTTTATTGCTGATTTGATGAAAGAAGTGATAAATGAAGTTGGTCAACAAAATGTGGTGCAAATTATTACTGACAATGCACAAAATTATAAGGTGGTTGGAGAGATTATAGAGAGTTAGTATCCTCAGATCTATTGGACACCATGCGTTGTTCATACGCTTAATCTTGCTTTGAAGAACATTTGTTCACCAAGGTATGTGGAAACAAATGAAACACCGTATGAAGAGTGCAAATGGATAAAAGAAGTTCACGTAGATGCGCTTGCAATAAAAATTTTCATATGAACCATAACATGAGACTCTCGATTTTCACCATGTTTACTCCTATTAGACTGCTTTCGGTTGCAGATACTCGATTTGCCTCCGTCATTGTGATGCTTAAGAGATTGAAACTTATCAAAAGGGTTCTTCAAGCTATGGTCATAAGCGAGGAATGGTCTTCTTAAAGAGAAGATGACATTGTGAAAGCAAATGAAGTTAAAGAAAAGATTGTGGATGATGAATGGTGGGAAAAAGTATCATATATTCATAGTTTTACTAGACCTATATATGAGATGATTAGAGTTTGTGACACCGACAAGCCATGTTTACACTTGGTGTATGAGATGTGGGATTCGATGATTGAGAAAGTGAAGATCGAGATCTACAAGAAAGAAAAACGTCAAGCACATGAATTAACTGTCTTTTATGATGTTGTACTTGATATTTTACAAGCTCGATGGATGAAGAATAACACTCCCCAACATTGTTTAGCTCACTCTTTAAATCCAAGGTATATGCTTTTAAACTATATGCTTGATTTCTATTATGTACTTATGTTTTGACTTTTGAATGTTGTAGATATTATAGTGATGCATGGTTATGTGAGGATTCTGAAAGAGTTGTTCCACATAGGGATGGAGAAGTTTCACAAGAAAGGCAGACATGTTTTCGAAGCTTGTTTCCTAATGGTGATGAGCATACGATAGTACTTGATGAGTATGCAATGTTTTCAATGAAGAGTGGTCCTTTTGCGGATTTAACAAGCATTGAACAGATGGCTACTATGGAACCCAAGAATTGGTGGGTTAACTTTGGTGCTCAAACTCCTTTTCTCCAGACTTTGGCTTTTAAATTACTTGGACAACCTAGTTCTTCTTCCTGTGCTGAGCATAATTGGAGTACTTATGCATTTATTCATTCGCTAAGGAGGAACAAGTTGACTACAAGTCGTGCCGAAGACTTGGTTTACATCCATAATAATCTCCGACTTTTGTCAAGGAAACCAAATGATGATGTAAAGATGTGGGATGTGGGTGGAGATGCTTTTGATTCAATGGAAGATGTCAGGTTTTTGGAGGTTGCCGATCTTTCGCTAGATGAACCGGAATTTGAAAACGATTTGATTAACGATAATTAATTACCTATGGTTTATGTAGTGTCTTTGGAGTTTAATATATTTTTGGACTTTGTTTAATATAATTTTATTTTTACTATTATTTTTTTTGCCGTACCCGTATCTTGTATTTTTGAATTTTGCCATTCCCCGTACCCGTATCGTCCCCGTACCCAAGTCCCGTACCCGTATCCGTGCTACATAGTCAATATACCACAAATTCTTTTCTTCTTTGTGAAACACCATACGTAGTCGGCACCCGATTCTTTATCTTTTTTTTTCTACAGAAATCTTTTCTCTTCTAAGCCAATATATACCCCAAACGAACAGCTTTGTGATCTTCTATACGAGCCTACGACTCTGATACCAATTGTTGGCCTAGACGGTTCAAACAATCGTATCAACAAACATGAACACGAGATATTGGGGAGACAAACCCACGACTCTTTCTATTCAATCAAAAGAACATACGAACTTACAAAGAAAAAGACAAATAAAAACAATAACCTAGACCGCTATTTATATTACTACCAAAACTTGCTCTCCAAGGCAAAATCTTTCCTAAACATATTATAATACCAATTACCTAAAATAAACCAAACTTTAATAAAAGCTAATTAAATCAATCTATCACTTTGGCCCTTCAACTTTCAGCTCATACAAGTTTTAGGATTAACTTTCAACAAATTTGAATGTGTGAAAGTACCTTACTTGGTCTGTTGTGTTGGGTTGGTTGGGTTGAGTGTGCAAGTACCTTATTTTGTTCATTTGTAGTTATTATTTCTAATTTTGTAATGCTTTTTTTTATTTTTACCAAGAGTCCAAAACAATACGTTTACAATGGTAATCTAAACCTTTGTAATGACTTAAATTGCAAGATGCATATGGAGATTGTAGGTTGCATTTTGTTACAGATTAGATTCTAAGATAACTTGATAGATTGCATGTAGAAATCTGCAAATTACATTTTGTTGATTACAAGGAGAAGTCCATAGATCATGATTTGTTTCTTTCCAAAGTCAGGTAACTAAACTTACTCTTTGTCGCTTATATATACATGTTCACAACATTTTTTGTTGTTTTCAGGTTCATCGTTTTAGTTGATGTCTGAAGAAACACAGAACTAATTATGAGATTAATCAGTTTGGTTTATGCTTCTATCATAATGGTTAATCTTCTTATGGCTTCTGAGCTTCGTAATGATCTTCTAATCCTGCAAAACAGAACACCGTTACTCGTTAAGAGGGGAATATGGGGGTTTCCCTCTTAACCGGGCTCTGGCGTGAGAATAAGCGACCGTTTTGAGGAGATAAGTGTGTATTAAGAGTGAGAGTAGAGGGCATAGAATGTTTAACCTGTGGACTGAGGTCTCTATTTCAGAGAGGTGTAAGAGGATATGCGCTGATGGGCCTTGGGCCGGAAGGCGAAAACTTAGAGGATATGCTCTTTGTCTCACTGGTGTCGACCGTTAGTGGCTTCTAGGAGTTCCCTGGTGCTGGCGCACCGTGATTGGAGCCACGTGTCATGGTTGTCGGCCTGGCCGCCCTTCTGCCATCAGCAGGTAAGTGGAGATCGTGGGGCAGGTGTCTCTGCCCTGTGATTGGTGCCACGTAGGCGTCCTCGAGTACTTTTTGTCTCCTGCATGTCAGACGATCGTGGAGCACGATTGAGCAGGACCAGAAGGACGCGGATTGGCCCTTTTCTTCTGCCACTTGTACCTTGTACTATCTGAAATAGCCTTGCGACGCAGCCCCGCGTGATTCTTACTAAACATGAAACTACCCCGCGCGGGGTATGGGTGACTGAATGCTCTTTCAGAATGTTAAGTGTTGAAAGTGTAGCTTCCTATTGTTCAGATCTATCGCCCGATCAATTAATGGTGATGTAACCCGCGCGAGGCTGTCAATAAGACATTTGTCGAATAAGGAGTATGGTCCTGCGCGCGACCTAAACGAAGGGCTGCGCGGCTTTTTTGGGACCATACCCCTTCAAGTCCCCACAGTCCAGTGCTGCACCATGCGCGAGGCAAGTGGTTGGAGCTCTGGACTTAGAAAGAAGAAAATTGCGGAAAATGCTTGTTTTTTGTTTGATAGGCGCGCACGTGCAAATGTTTTGACAGTTGTTACGGCGCGACTATCATATCTGGAGGCTGATGATCCTTTGCTTTGCATTAATAACGCGCAGGTTCCTTGGGTAACCATGGATACGGCGTGGCTTGAGTAACTTCTACATTAAGTGTCTTGAAACTTGAGCGGGAAAATCCTCGATATTTGAATTCTGACAGTTTGGTGAGGATTTTCGCTGATGGTGACATTTGAGTTGACCGCTGACACGGTTGTTATCAAGTTGTCTCTGACGGTTCCACTTTCCGTCAGGAGAGGGAGGTCCACGTGCGCGTGGTAACCGTCGCTCCGGGATTCTCGCCTTACGTGGCGTCTTCTGATTGGTCACGTGCACGGCAAATTCGGCACGTTTTTCCCATCGCATTAAATGCGATGGGTATATATATTCGACGTGGTGGAGAGGTTTTCTTATTTCCTCTGCTGTTGCTATCCTTTCTCTCCACTCATCTTATTCAGATCTTCAAATCTTCAAGTTACCTGTAGCAGATCTTCAAGATTTTCCTTCATATCTTCAAGTTCCCTTCTTGAATATTCAAAGTTTCATTGTCGAATATCCATGGCTGAAGAACATCAAGAAGAAAATCCCGGAGACGAGGGTCCACTTCGTGTCCTGAAGTGGGATCTAGGGTTATTCGAGCAGATCGCCAGGAGCTTCCGGTTTCCACCAGAGTGGGATGCCAGATATCCCGGTCAAAATCAGTCCGCTGCTGACGCACCGCCGGGATACATAACTCTTTTTGAAGACTTCTTCTTACAAGGCAACTTCCGGTTGCCGGCGATGAACTTCATGGCCCATATACTGTAGTATTATGGGTTTCATATTTCTCAGATGAGTCCACCAGGGATGGTGAGAGTTCGACACTTCGAATTTTTATGTCGATCTCATAATGTCGAGCCGATTGTTGAGAGGTTTAGGGCATTCTACCAGCTTATCCGGAACATGGGCTTCTATTCGTTTAGCAACCGAGGGGGTGCTAAAAAGATCTTGTTGAACCCACAGAAGAGTTTCCACGATTGGAAACAGAAGTTCTTCTTCATTTGCGAGGAGGTGATACCTATCGCTATGACTTTCCGCCCATGGACTCAGGTGATCGAGAAGGAAGAGTTGGCGATTCCTAAAAAGGATGACTGGTACTTGAAGCTCACCGCCGCCCCTAACCGAGTTTTCGGAGAGAATGTCCTCGTTGTTGCGCGGATGAGTGATCAATGGTCGCCTGAGAGCAAGGACGTTCCAGTTCTTAAGTTCCAAGATAGAGGTTAGCTTATGTCGTTTATTTTTATTTCTTCCTTCATAGCTCTTAACCTGTTGAATTTGTAATGTAGAGGTGCGCCTGTATCAAGCGGCTTTCCCCACATTTGGTGGCTCCATGGGTGTGCGCCCGCTGGAAGCAGGGGAGCAATATTGGTATGACGAGATCAAGGGCAACTTCATGTATCAAGTTGCTGGAGCTTTTGCCGATCCACCTTCTGCTACTGAAGGTGCGCATATACCTAACCCTTGTCCCTTGCGCACATTGACTTCTGCTGGGAAAGAGATTGTCTATCTTTCCAGCGAGGAGTTTGTGGGATCATCAAATGGAGAGCTAAGTTCGTGGTCTAACATCTTTGCAGGTGTGTTGCGCGACTTGGGTATTGACCCAGAAGAAAAGAAGAAAAAACCGATCAAGCGGAAGAAGGTCATCAACTTAGATGCGGAGGTGACTAGCAAGAAGGGCGGGAGTAGCCGCGCAGCAGCTGGTGCTGCTGAGAAAGGTACTCTTCGCCTTCGTCAGAGTAACTTGGAAGATTACATTATTATTAGTGACTCACTTGAAGGTTTGTCGCGTATAGGCGAGAAGAAGACGGGAGCTGTTGGTTTGGGGAGTGCGGGTTCTCGAAACCCGGATGCTGGGGCTACTCCCTCCTCCATTGCGCATGAAGAAGAGGGGGAGGAAGAAGATGAAGAAGAAGAGGAGCCTGCTGCCAAGTTGGTAAGCAGGAAAAGAAGTAGAACTGAGACCACTGCTGGTGGGTCTGTTGCGCCGAAGGCCGGTGCGGTTCCCTTGATTGGGAAGCAGAGCAACTTGCGCTCCCTTTATAGATTTTCTCCTGGTTAGTTTTCCTTAGTTTCTTTGCTCTTTGTTGCTTCATCTTTTTTAACACTTAGCTTCTGCAGAGGCCAAGAAGAAGACCCCTGAGAAGAAGGGTTTCGCGTTTACAGAGCCCTCAGAGCCGACGCAGAAAAGGCCCAACGTTACCATCAAACCTTTCAAGACTGCTGGTGTAGAGTCTGAGAAGGATAAACAGGCTGTTGAGGGGGAGAAGGCGAAAACTGCTGAGGAAGAGAAGAGGAAGAATGCAGCGGAAGAGAAGAAAAAGAAAGCTGAGGATGAGAAGAGGAAGAAAGCTGCTGAAAGAGAGAAGGAGAGAGAGAGAGAAATAAAGAAAAGGAGAAGGATAAAGCGGCTGTCGACAAGCCTGTCGGAGGTGAGCCGAAGGATACCGGGGGCGCCGCTCTAATTACTCGTGATAAGGCGCAGGGTCCGGAGGTTGTTCAAACTACGGGGCTTGACCAGCCCCATCATGAGAAAAGGAAAGAGCCCGAGGCTGTGAAGACTACCCAGACTGCTGCGGGTGGTGCGAGTTCTGGTGGTTCTGGAGGGTTTGTGCCTCAATCTCCCATCGGTCCTAAGGATACTTTGGGAGATCTTTATTACAAGACTTATACTGAGGAGGTGCGTGGAAATGCTCCACATCAAGCTCCCTGGGGGTCTGAAGCAGAAGGATACATTTATGGACTTCGCGTCCTGACGTGATTGGTTCTTAAATTCTTTCCCTCCTGGTGAAGTTAACCGACAAAGGGCGCGAACCCATGATGGGTTGTACTAAGCGTACGTTGTTGGAGAGGCCAACGCTCGTTCCGCCAATCACCAGATCGTGCGAGAATGGCGCACAATGGTTTAGGAGCGGGCGGAATTGGAAAAGTATCGTGAGCGCCTGTTGAAGCAGGTTAAAGATTATGAGAAGGCTAAGGCTGCCTTTGTTGAAGAGAAGGCCCAGCTTGAATCCGATAAGAAATCAGAAGAGTGGGACCGTGAAGGCCTTAAGGCTAAGCTTCGTGCTGCTCAGGATCTGTTGGCGAAGGAGAAGGCTGAATGGAAGAAGATATGCGAGAAGGATAACCAGCACATGTATGCGGCTCGCGAGAAGATTACTGAGCTTGAGGGTAAACTTGCTGAGCTGACCGGGAAGGTCGAGAATGTGCAGGCTGCTAAGGAGCAAGCTGAGGTTTGTAAAACGTTTACCCTTTTCCTCTGTGTTTTGTTTGCATAATAGCCTAAGTATTTTACCCTTTGTAGGTTGAGCTGGCTGAGGTGAGGCCGCAGCTGTCTGGTAAATACAAGGATTTGATTGCCAAGGACGTCGAGATTGCTGAGTTGAAACGTCGCCTTCAAGAGCAGGTTGACAGAAGCGATCCTTGGAAATCGACCTTGAAGCCGAGAAAGTTAAGGCTGCTACTGCTGAGGAGGCCAAACAGAAAGCTGAGGAAGTGCGAGACATTAGCACATCTGCTCTCAATGTGGCGCAAAACAACTACTCCGAGGCTCAAGGCATCGTTGATACTTTGGTCTCCGAGGCTGAGTGGCTGCGCGGCAGAGGATTAGTTCTGGTATGATTTTCCTCTTAACTTTGGCTTTATTCATTAAAACCTGGTGTCTTATGTATTGCGTTTGTTGTAGATGGCCAACTCCATCTTAAATGCTGGAGAACTAGATAAAGCTGTTGCTGCTCTTATAGATGCTTCTCGCACGGTTGGTCACCGAGGCGGTTATCTGGAGTGTGCGCAGCATGTTGAAGAGATTTATGGGCAAGAGTTTGACACAAGTCATTGCTATGTGACGAACAAAGCTGATGCCGAGTTGGCACGCGCTGAAAATGCTTATGATCACCTATCATTTCCCGTCATGGACTTGGTCGCAAAGGCTCTAGAGCATGATGACTGGTGCCACCGCCTAAAGACCATTCTCGACCCACCAGAAACTGTTGAATTATCTGATGAGGAGGAAACGGCGGGCAATGATGGTGATGGCGAAGGCGATGGTGATGGCGATAAGCACGACGATGATGATGCTGGTGATGGCTTTGAATAGATAGTGTTGACAGGCTTTGTGCCTTGTAATTAATTTTTTTTATCTTTAGGTTTTGAATGTAACCAGTTGCGCGGCCGCGCATGTTTTGGATCAGATGAATGATAGTTGGTTTTTATGTGACTGTTGCGCGATTGCGCTTGTTAAATACGATGTTTATGTTTATTCTGTTCCGTTACAATTATTGTACTGTTGTTAGAAACTTTGGTTAAGTTAGCGCGAATAAATGCAAGTGTGGCTCTTGTGCGAGTGTAACTGCCCGGTCTCGCGCTATGTTTGCGGAGGACCTTGGAGGCGTAACTCAAGAGCTCATAATTCACTGGAGTGTTTTCATGCTAATCAAAAGTTTAACATGCATTTGTAACGTAAGAGTCGTCATGGTAAAGAAAACATGTCGTATGCTTTCATTGATTGTGAAATAGGCGCTTAGGCCAGCATACATCGCATATAAGTAGCAAAAGGGGCGTTTAGCCAACGTAGGAAATTAGGAAGGGTGTGTGGCCTAGAATAATTACATATAGCACTTGCGCAGTTGTTGCGCATTCCACGTGCGCGGGATGATGTGTCCATCTAGGGTGCGCAATTTGTATGCCCTTTTTCCTAACACTTCGTGAACCAAGTATGGGCCTTCCCATTTGGGTGCTAGTTTTTCGGGCCGTTCAGTGTTTGAAGCTTCATTGTCTCTGAAGACATACTCTCCTGGAGTGAAGGTGCAAATGCGTACTCTAGCATTGTAATACCTTTCCAGCTGCGTCTTGTACTTGGCTTATTTAATTCGCGCAATTTCGCGCCTTTCTTCTAGCAAATCCAAGTCAAGACAACGTTCTGCCTCGTTATCGATTGTGTTGACTGCTGTCAAGCGCGGAGAGGGCAAGCCAATTTCTGCCGGGATAACCGCTTCTGAGCCATAGACTAGGCTAAAAGGGGTTTCGCTGGTACTTGTCTTCGGCATGGTTCGGTGAGCCCACAAGATACTCGGGAGCTCATCTACCCAGCCTCTTCGCTTTGTGCCCAGTCTGGCCTTTATCCCATCGACGATACTTTTATTCACACTTTCAACTTGGCCGTTGCCTTGGGGGTGCGCAACGGAAGAGAAAGTGTGTTCGATTTTCATCTATTTCATCCACTTTTGGAGGTCGTCTGACGCGAAGTTGGTGCCATTGTCAGTTACAATCTTGAGTGGCAGGCCAAACCTGCAGATGATGTGTTCCCAAATAAACTTGCGCACCATCATTGCAGTAGTTGAGGCGAGGGTTTTGGCCTCCACCCATTTCGTAAAGTAGTCGACGGCCACGATTATGAACTTGACGGCGCCAGGAGCTTCTGGGAAAGGTCCCACCATATCAATTCCCCACTGCTGAAAAGGCCAACCAGTGGATACAGGGATAAGATCGTTCTTTGGGCGCAGGGTTTTTGGAGAGTGTCGCTGACAGGAGTCGCATTTGCACAGCTCCTTTAGGGCGTCGACATGCATCCCTGGCCAATAATATCCTGCGTTCATAATCTTCGCGACAACCATGTGTGGTCCCGCATGGATGCCACAGATCCCTTCGTGAATCTCCCTAATCAAGTAATTCGCATCTTGGGGGTCCACCCAGCGCAGAAGTGGCCCTAAGAAGGATTTCCGGTATAAGATACCACCATTCATCTCATAATGCAAGGCCTTGTTCTGAATCTTCCTTGCCTCTGCTTTGCTCTCAGGGAGTATTCCTTTTTGTAAATACTGAATTATAGGGGTCATCCAAGATGGTTGCCCTATTTTGATCACATTCACTTGTCGCAGCAGAACTGACGGGTTTTTGACTACTTCGATCCTTACATCTTTGGCAAGATGTTGGAAAGAGGTTGAAGCAAGTTTACTCAGGGCGTCTGCTGGTTTGTTTTCTGAGCGATTGATGTGAACTACCTTGTATGATTCGAATTGTTGGAGTAATTCTTTCGCCTGGTCTAAATACAAGGCCATAACTTCGCCTTTTGCATCATAAATTCCGTTGATTTGACTGGCGATCAAAAGTGAATCGACCTGCGCTTGTACATTTCGAGCTCCCATTTTTATGGCGAGGCGCAAGCCTGCCAAGAATGCCTCATATTCTGCCTCATTGTTGGTGTTCTTGAAATCCAACTTGATGGCGTATGTAAATTCATGGTTCTCCGGGCTGACGAGGCGCAGTCCAGCTCCCGCGCCATCCTCATTTGAGGCCCCATCAATGTACAGCATCCATAACTCGTTTGACATGTCTTTTATAGGAGTCTCGACAATCTCGCAATCTTTGATTTTATCAACTGGGACTTCTGTGATGAAGTCCGCTAGAACTTGACCCTTGATTGCTGGGCGCGGCCTGTACAAGATGTTGTGGCCCCCCAGCTCGATTGCCCACTTTGCTAACCGTCCAGACGTCTCTGGTTTTTGCAATATCGTGCCAATGTGAAAGTTGGTGAGCATCGTGATCACGTGCCCTGTAAAGTATCTGCGCAGCCTTCTAGAGGCATGTAGTAATGCAAGTACCAACTTTTCCATTGTTGAATATCTCGTTTCTGGGTCAGTGAGCACCCTACTGACGTAATAAATCGGAGTTTGGACCTCATTTCTCTCCACCAGTAATACCGACCCAACTGCCTTGTCCGATGATGACAAGTACAAGATGAGCGGCTCCTCTTCAAACGGCGCAGTCAGGGTAGGGAGCTCGATCAAACACTCCTTCATTTGCTGAAAAGCAACCTCTGCTTCGGACGTCCACTTGAATTCTTGCTTTTTCACGCAATTGCGCAGAGTGCTGATAAAAGGATATGACTTCGCGGCATGGTTTGACAGAAAACGGTTAAGCGCGGCTAGGCGACCGGCCAACCTTTGCATCTCCTTGATCGTACGTGGTAATGACATGCGCTCTATTGCTTGAACTTTCTATGGATTTACCTTAAATCCGCCATTTGTAACTATGAAGCCCAAGAATTTCCCTTCCTCCGTACCAAAGGAACATTTGGCAGGATTCAGCTTCATGTTCACACTTCTCAACGAGCTAAAAGTTTTCTCAATGTCTTTTAACATTTGGTCCTCCTCGGGACTTTTGATTACCAGATCATCAATGTAGACCTCAATTTGTTTTCCGATGTCATCGGCGAAGATTTTATCCATTAAGAGCTGGTATGTTGCGCCAGCATTCTTGAGGCCGAACAACATCTTTGTATAGCAGAAAATTCCAAGATCAGTTCTGAAAGCTATCTTGTCTTCATCTTCCAGCTTCATCTGGACTTGATGATAACCTTTGTAACAATCCAAAAAACATTTCCACCTGTATGGTGCGAGAGAGTCTATCTTTTTGTCGATCTCAGGCAATGAGTAGCAGTCTTTAGGGCGCGCCTTGTTGAGATCTGTGTAATCGACACACATTCTCCATCCTGCATTCGACTTCTCGACCATGACAGGGTTCATGACCAGCTCTGATAGCGCACTTCTCTCAAAATTCCTGCTTTGAGTAGTTCGCATACTTGCTCATTCATTGCTTTGGTCTTGTCTGCCCCTAAGCTACGCCTTCTTTGGACCTTCGGCTCAACAGAGGGGTAAGTGTTCAGACAATGCTCGGTAACATCGCGCGGGACACCAGTCATGTCGGCCGGAGTCCAGGCGAAGATATCCATATTCCTGAACAGGAGTTGTTTGAGATGCGTTCTGATGTTTGGTGAGATTGCATGGCCTATCGTCACCGTTTGCTCCGGGTATTTGCGGTTTATGTCAAAACCTCCGATCCCTGTTTCCGGGAACGGGCGGACGTGAGCTCAGAGTTTGGTGGTATCAGGTTATTTAGTCTCGCAGCGGAATTTACGTCAGGACGGTAGTTAGGAAATGTTTATCAGAGTAAAACCACCTTCTTTTATATTAATAATAACATGAGCAAAAACCCAAGTTTCTTATTACAATACATTATAGGGATAAACCCTATTTTATTGAATTTAAAACATCGTTTATTAGGTAACTTTTATAGCCACATTTTTCCCAAGCCTTCAGTGCTCTCCAGCTGGCTTTTCACTAATTGGCTGTTCACATTGTGTTACCTGTAACGCGTTTTAAAAACATTTGTCAGTCGGAAATACTGGTGAGTGAATCCCAGTTTAATCAAGAAACAATTTATCAATTAAAACAGTATTGATAGCGATCACATTGTTTATTTCTACACAATTACTCATTCAGTATTTTCCACTCGACCGGATCTATGGCTATGGTCAAATTACCCATTGGCTAACTCGTTGTCCAATGGTAATGCACTGTCATTCAGACTTACTACTACTCGTAGTAAATTTTGTATACAAAACCCCATAATACCGGCAGTAATTGAAGAACTACAAAGACTCAATCACCGCTTAATTTCATAGTAAAACATTTAAGGTTTTGTAAATTATTCCAAAAAGGTTAACAAAAAGAGGATAAACTCACATTGCTGTCTTAGGCTTTTCGTAAGGGTTTCCTGGATATAATCTATAATTTATACAAATGTACATTGGTTAGTATCATAACCCTTTGAAATTATTAATGATACCCTCCCCGAGACGGCATTCCAACAACTACGTCGGGCAGAACCACGACAGTTGTTACGGAACACTAAATCAATCGGGCAGCGTAACTGTTACGAAACTGGGGTTATAATACTTACAATGGAGCAGAACCTCGATAATTAGGGGTATAATACTTGGCTATAATAACTTTTCTACAGAATTTGTGATTCGAGATTTGAGAATGAGCGACGAAAAACGTAGACTGATGGCCTTCTTATATAGTTGCTGATTTCAGTCCTGTCTCGGCCCGCGTAAGGTAAGGCTAAGCCTTACGCGGCCCGCGTCAACACCACTCAACGCAGTAGCTTAGCTGAGTCGTTCACTAGACCTCCACGATCATGACACGTGTCGGCCTCTGGGTGTATCCGCGTTTCACGAGCTCTCGCGGCCCGCGTTAACTAAGCATAACCCTTACGCGGCCCGCTTCAACTAAAGGTTTCAACGGAGTCCGGTCACACTCTCATACGGCCCGCGTAAACTAGGGGTGAGGTATTACGTGGCCCGCCTCAGCCCTATATTTCTTGTTTTTATTTTATTTTATATTATATAATCTATTTAGGGCTCGGTTTTCACATACGGGGTGTAATATAAGATATATAAGGGTATTTTAACATATAACAGGGTGTCGGAATAATTATAAGGGTGTTGATTTTACCGAGGGTTGTTACATTCTCCCCACCTTGTTTAGAGCTCGTCCTCGAGATCTCCTGAAACAAGTGCGGATATTTCCTCTTCATTTCTGACTCGAGTTCCCATGTGTACTCAGGTCCTCTTTTGGAGTCCCACTTCACTTTGACTAGAACTAGTCTCTTATGTTTGAGATTCTTGACTTTCCTATCTTCAATCTGTAGAGGTCTTTCTACAAATTTAAGTTGTTCATTTACCTCTATATCCTTAAAAGGAACTATCAATGATTCATCAGCTAAACACTTTTTGAGATTAGATACATGAAACACATCATGTATTCCTGCCATTTCCTCTAGCATTTGTAGTTGATAGGCTACAGGTCCAATTCTTCTAATAATCTTAAAAGGTCCAACATACCTGGGACTTAGCTTTCCCCGTTTGATGAATCTTACTACTCCTTTCCAAGGAGAGACTTTCAATAATACTTTATCTCCTACCTGAAATTCCAATGGCTTGCATCGATTATTAGCATAACTCTTTTGTCGATCACGTGCTGCTTTCAGTCGTTCCTTGACTTGAATAATCTTGTCGGTTGTTTCTTGTACAATCTCAGGTCCAGATAGTTGCTGTTCCCCAATTTATGCCCAACAGACTGGGGTGCGACACTTTCGTCCATAAAGTGCTTCAAATGGTGCAACATTGATACTTGTGTGATAACTATTATTATAAGAAAATTCTATTAAAGGTAAGTGATCGTCCCAATTACCTCCAAAATCAATTACACAAGCTCTAAGCATGTCCTCCATTGTCTGAATTGTCCTTTCACTTTGTCCATCTGTTTGAGGATGATAAGCTATGCTTAACCTTAATTTGGTTCCCATTGCCTTTTGGAAACTTGACCAAAAACGAGAGGTAAATCGACTATCCCTATCAGAAACAATTGATAAAGGAATGCCATGTAAAGAAACAATTTTATTTACATATAATTTGGCTAATTGTTCCATACTAATTGTTTCTTTCATTGGTAGAAAATGAGCTGACTTGGTTAGTCTATCTACAATCACCCAGATTGTATTATTTCCTTTCTTAGTTTTGGGTAATTTAGTAACAAAATCCATTGTTATAAATTCCCATTTCCAGACTGGCATTTCTAATTGCTGTAATAAACCTGAGGGTTTCTGATGTTCAGCTTTAACTTGTGAACAAGTTAAACATTTAGAAACATAGGTTGCTATGTCCTTTTTCATTCCTATCCACCAGAAATTTTTCCTTAAATCCTGGTACATTTTATCATTTCCTGGATGCATCGTATATTTAGACTTATGAGCTTCTTCTAATATACGATGACGTAAATTTCCTAATTTAGGTATCCACATTCTCTTTTCATGGAATCTCCAAATTCCATCTGTTCCTTGTTTTAATTCTTTTAACATACCTTTTAATTTTTCAGAATCATCCTTGATTACTGACTCTTGGGCTTCTCTTATTTGATCATTTAAATCTACTTGGAGATTTAATTTAAGAGAACGTACCCTTTTTGGCTTTTCATGATACTTTCGACTTAAAGCATCTGCCACTACATTTGCTCTTCCTTCATGATACTGGATATCACAATCATAATCACTAAGAAATTCCATCCAACGTCTTTGTCTCATATTTAACTCTTTCTGTCCGAAAACATACCTTAAACTTTTGTGATCAGTAAATATGGTAAACTTACTACCATAAAGGTAATGTCTCCAAATCTTAAGAGCAAAAATTATAGCTCCTAATTCTAGATCATGGGTTGAATAATTCTCTTCATGATTCTTAAGTTGTCTAGATGCGTAAGCTATAACTTTCTGACGTTGCATCAATACACATCCATAACCTAATTTAGAAGCATCACAATAGACTACAAAGTCTTCACTTCCTTCTGGTAATGCTAATATAGGTGTATGGGTTAATCTTTGTTTAAGAATTCTAAAGGCTTCTTCTTGTTTTAATCCCCATTCAAACTTAACAGATTTACAGGTTAGCTTAGTTAAAGGAATAGCTATTCTAGAAAAATCTTTAATAAATCTTCTATAATAACCAGCCAATCCTAAGAAACTTCTAATCTCGGTTGGTGATTCAGGGGTTTTCCATTTGGTAATTGCCTCAATCTTTGTTGGATCTACATGAATTCCTTCATGATTGACTAGGTGTCCAAGGAATTGTACCTGTTCTAACCAAAATTCACACTTTGAAAACTTAGCATAAAGCTTTTCTTTTCTTAACAAACTTAAAAGTGCGTGCAAATGCCTTATATGATCCTCTTTATTCTTAGATTAAATTAGAATATCATCTATAAAAACAATTATGAATTTATCCAAATATGGCTTACATATTCGGTTCATCATGTCCATAAATGCAGCTGGGGCATTGGTTAAACCAAAGGGCATGACAGTAAATTCATAATGACCATACCTCGTTCTGAATGCGGTCTTAGGAATGTCCTCTTCCTGTACCTTTAATTGATGATATCCTGACCTTAAATCAATTTTAGAGAAAAATCGCGCTCCTTGCAATTGATCAAACAGATCATCAATTCTCGGTAATGGGTACCGATTCTTAATTGTGACCTTGTTTAATTCACGGTAGTCAATGCACATCCGCATTGATCCGTCTTTCTTTTTAACAAACAATATCAGCGCTCCCCATGGCGATGAACTTGGTTGTATAAATCCTTTTTCCAACAATTCATCTAATTGTTTCTTCAATTCTTGCATTTCGGCAGGTGCCAAACGGTAAGGTGCTTTGGCAATTGGTGACGTTCCTGGTATTAAATGGATTCTGAATTCAACTTCTCTATCCGGAGGTAGTCCTGGTAATTCTTCTGGAAAGACATCTGAAAACTGAGATACTACTGGAATATCTTTTAAATCTTTTCCTTTAGTGTTAGTGATTATAGAAATCAAATACACTATAGAACCTTTTCTTATACAACTTGCAGTTTTCATCACAGAGATAAATTTATTAGACTTAGAAGATTTATTTCCTTTAATTGTGATCGTTTTACCTTTTGGTGAATTTACTTGGATTAACTTTTGATCACATAAAATACTGGCTTTATTGGCTATTAACCAATCCATTCCTAAAACAACATCAAATCCTACCAGATTCATGGGATATAGGTTTGCTATAAATTTCTGATTTAAAATTTCTATGCTTGCTCCCTGCAAGATTTCAGAAATTCTAACAGTTTCTCGATTGGCTGTCTCTACTAAACATTCATGTGGTAGTTTAGTTAATGACTGATTTAGAAATTTGCAAAACGATGTATTAATAAAACTTTGGTTTGCACCAGAGTCAAATAATACTTTAGCAAAGACATCATTAACTAAAAACGTACCAGCAATGACATCTGGAATCATCTTGGCTTCATCTGCAGTCAGAACAAACGCTCTAGCATTTTTAGTATTCTTGTTATCTGTAGTTGGAGCTAATTTTGGGCAATTCAACTTGATATGACCTTGTTCTCCACAATTGTAACATACCCTGCTGTTAGCTTTCTTTCTGCAGTTTTCTTCCTTGTGTCCCGACATTTTGCAAAAGTTACAGTATATGGAGCATCTCCCTGAATGCTTTCTTTTGCAATACCTACAATAGGGTGTAGAGGTAGAGCTTATATTCTTCCCACGGTTAGAATTTCCAGAACGAAATTCTTGAGTCAATGTAACAACCCTCATTAAAAGTCCTATTTATATTATTATTTTATTCAATTGGAAACCCTAATTGAGACACCCAACTAATTCTACGCGAACCCTAAAATTTTCAGAACAATCAGAATCAGGATCAGGGCCCCTAAAACTCAGGGGGGACATTTCCTACTTGATGATTATCCTTATAAGTTAATATAAAATTCGAATTTAATCGAATCGTCAACTCAGCAAGGCTAGAAACACACGCGGCAAGCATATAGTGAAAATACAACCCATACGATGCGCAGGGGTTTTTGGCCTACGATGCGCAGGCTTGATAAAGTTCCCTACGATGCGCAGGGGTTATAGTGCTACGATGCGCAGGGCTTGACAAAATTCAGCTATAAATAGAGGACATTGGCACTTGCTTTCTGGTGTTCAAACGACGAAAGAATTCGTAAAATTCTTCGAGTTATCGTCTGTTTACTTCAATTAACACACACGAAACTCTAATTAAGTATAGCGGGGTGCTGCAGAACAGGGTATTAACTCAATCGCTATTACGATTCATTGTCCGATCGATCAATATATCCAATGGATGTTTAAGTGCCGCCCACATTAGGGTTATACTTTGTCGTTCGTCATTAATTTGACGGATCATCGTTAATTCGATGGATGAAGTATTGTACTTTGTCGTTCGTCATTAATTTGACGGATCATCGTTAATTCGATGGATGAAGTATTGCACTTTGTCGTTCGTTGTGAGAATTTGATCTCGTGAGTTATCGTAAAATGCTATATTAAGTTACTTACCTAGTTCATGTGCATTAGGTTAAAAAGGCTAATCAATAGGCTAGGCTCTGCTCAAATTAAATCTGCAATATATCAAGGATTATCTGTAGACTAAGCTTTGCCCGTAGAAATCTGCAATGTGAGTTCATTTCTCTTTTCTCACAGTTTGTGAGTCCACTTTATTTTCTCACAGTTTTATCACCTTTTTGTGATACAATTATATTTACAAAGGCTTTTCAAAATCCTAAATTGTTTATCAGTTATGCTTACAGTGATTAAGTTTTTATATTCTATAATAACTGCCAGTATGAAAGGTTTTATACATTATTTGATTCTCGTTATTATTTAACAGAAAGTTAGTCAATATTAGCATTACCACAATCACAGTTGGAATTATGCTCAGTAACTATAATCAATAACTAATATTATTTTAACATTAAATTATTAATTAATTTAATGTATGTTTGAAATAAATCTAGAATATGTATACTATAATAAAATAGTCAATTATAATATATTCCACTATACGAAGATTATATTCACGTTAATATATCAAATAAATGATATTACAATTATTTGATTAGCATATTATATTTGATAAGTTATAGTAATTTGACATAAATTGATATATGTCATTTTCTGGATTAAATGGTTTTATGCCATAATTAATATATTTGACAAAGAAATGTCACGGGACACAATTATGTCCAAAGACACTAGTTGAGAGAATGATCAACAGGGTTATGAATAGAAATTACTAGTTGAAAGAATGATCAACAGTAATATAATCTGAGTTGCTAGTTGAAAGAATGATCAACAGTGACATGACCGAAAGCACTAGTTGAGAGAATGATCAACAGTGTTATAGAATCACTAGTTGAAAGAATGATCAACAGTGATATGACCAGAATCATTAGTTGAAAGAATAATCAATATTGATATGATTATAGTCACAGGAATTGCCTAGTGACAGATAAATTGAATAATAGTAAAATAGAATTATTTGATAAAATTCACTATTGGACTAAAGTGAGCCAATAATTGATAGGATTACTGTCACATTGGAACTGTCATCATTTGACAAATACTGGTTGAGTTGGATAAATATAAACAAATATAAAAACCTTAATACTGTAAGGTATAACAATATATTTTATAAAATTGGAATGAATTCACTCAGTATTTCCGCTGACAAAACCTTTTTCAAACATTTTCAGGGAATTACAGTAGATTGGAATAAGAGCTGGATACGACACTGAAAGGCTTCAAGAAGTGGCTTATTTTATTAATTAAATCAAATTAAGAAATATTGTTTTATGTAAACAAAATTCACTTTATAAAACATGGGTTTATCCCATCTATTTAATAAATAAAATCCGGTGTTTCTAAACTCTGATATTTTTCCTAACTCACGGTCCTGATGAAATTTCCGCTGCAACGTTTTTAAAATAATCACCGGTACCGCTGGACTGTTCACGGCTTCCGATTCCGTCCAGGGTGGGTCGGGGGTCGTGACAGAAGGTGGTATCAGAGCCAACTCAAAGAGCCACTTGTTTAAGCTATTTAGGTGTTCTTTTAATACCTAAACTTAAACAATAAAGTTAGGAAACTGATACAAATTAACATATGTGTTATATATGAAAATATGTGTCGATATGCACATATAATATCCTGGAAGTATTGTTTTGTTCTAATTATTTTGTGGTATTAATAAGTGAAAATGTTTGCAATTCAGATGTCGAATGAAGTACCACATAATCCAGAAGTTCATGCTAATAATGAAAATCCTTTGGATAAAAATGCTATAGAAAATTTAATAGCCCAAGGAATAGCTAATGCTTTACCTTCAATAATTAAAGCTGTTAAAAATACCGTAGAACCTACCAAAGTTGTGAGTAGCAAGCATACTCGTGACGATGGTTTTAGCCATAGTGTCAATGGAAGTAATGATGATATTATAAAAACCCCATTTCCCAAGAAAAAGAAGGCGATGACTCTCGGGTGTACCTACAAAGAATTTCTAGCTTGTAAACCAAATGAGTTCGCAGGCAGTGAAGGAGCCACAGCTGCTCTGCGATGGTTGGAAAAGACGGAAGCTGTTCTTACAATCAGCAAATGTGCCGAAGAAGATAAGGTGATGTATGCATCTAATCTCTTTAAGGAAGAAGCCTTAGAATGGTGGAATACAATTCTTCAGGCAAAAGGAAGTGACATGGCTTATGCCATGAATTGGGAAAAATTCAAGGAAATGACAGAAAGGAAATTTTGTCCTCCTTATGAAAAAGAATGAATAACTAACAAGTTCCTAAATCATAAAATGATAGATGTCAATTGTCGTGAATATACGACCACGTTCTTCGAATATGCAAGAATGGTACCAACTCTGGCTTCGCCAGAACCTGTACTTATTTCTCGTTATATTTGGGGATTAGTTAGTGAAATTCGAGACATAGTTAAGGCCACTAGACCACAGACTATTGAAGAAGCAGTCGAACTAGCTAACATGCTGACAGATGGTCTAATTCGCACAAGAGAAGAAAACAAAGAGAAAGAGTTAGCCCAGAAAATTTCCCAAGAATTCTACAAAAAGACAGGAACTGAATCGTCATTGGAGCAACCTATCTGCAAAAGCAGTAACAAAAAGCATTTAGGAAGATGCCGTTTTAGGAAAACATCCTACTGTGACTTCTGCAAGATGACCGGGCATATAGAGGAAGAGTGTAGAAGGAAAACTACTGTTTGTTTCAATTGCGGAGAAACAGGACACATTAAACCATATTGCCCAAAACTAACCAAAGCACCTAACAACAAAGCCAGAACTGTAGACGGAGCTAAGAAGAATGCGCGAGCATTCGTACTTACTACGCAAGAAGCAGAAATGATTCCAGACGTAGTCGCTGATATGTAATATCTAAGTTAAGTTATTATTTGACCCTAGTACAAATAAAAGTTTATAAATAAATCCATTTTGTCAAGTATTTCATCTATTCAAAAACCATAACAGAATTGTTTGGTTTTCACTTTCACTGAATCATTTATTTGGTCATGATCACCTTGTGGTGACGTTTTCACAAAATTTGAAGCTTGTGCTAAATCTCATATACGGGTTTAATTATTTATTTATATTTAATCCGTTTTGTTGGTTTATTCTATAAAATCAATCTTAACACAATCATGTGCTACGATAATGATACACAATTTCATTTCATATTTCAGTGTATCTCTTAAAGATTTTTATATCAGCAATCGAGCGTTTCGTAATCTTTATTATTTTATCATTTTTGATCGAAAAACATTATCCAAGTATTTCGATTTCAATCCTACTAGATTTATTCGAAACATTTGGATTTACTTCACTTGATTTAAAGCATGGTGAATTTTTTTTCATTCACCGCTACTATTTTCAATTACTATGACACCTTGTGGTGGCATTTTCTTTAATTTGAATCTTGAGATAATCTCATTTTCACTCCTGATGAACGAATTTTAATTTCTGTTGGTTCATCATCTTAAACAATCTTAATACAATTATGTGTTAAGATAAGTGTACACAAATTCATATCATATTCCGGTGTACCTCTTAACGTTTCTTTCATCATTTATCGAAAATTCTATAATATTCATTTAGTCTTTTCATTTGAAAATCCTATTTGAACTGAATATCCAAATTTACTTCATTAAAGCTTTCAGTTGATTATACGGTGAAATTGTTCGGTCACCGTAATTATTGAATTATTTCAATCCTTACGACACCTTGCGGCGTCGTTATAAACTTGTAGCTTGGGCTAATTATGAGCATACGAATCATTCAAAATCACGTATGTATTTCGTTTGACTCATCATTGAAAAATAGTCTTGATGCAATTATGTATTAAAACAATGATACACTAAACTCTATTGTATTTCGGTATATCCTTGCAATTTAATAAATGTCAACACTGATTTTTCTCTTGTTATGATTCGATCGTTGACAATCATTTTCATGTTTTTATTTCATTTTGAGCTTGTTGATTCTGAGTCTTCTTTAGTTGCTAATCAAAGTAAGCTTTCTTTTGACGAAAGAATTTTTATTGATTCTAAAAGTTCTTCACATTCATTCTAAATATTTATTGATCATATATCTTTTTGCTTAAACATAGTCACATTGGAAATTATATCATTTCATCTCATCCGTTTGACATCGATTTCTTCAAATAATTCAGTTGAACCTTTGAATTCTACTTATGATACAACTAATATTTACAAAATTTGATATTTCAATTCTGTGTCATCTACCTTAATATTGTTTTATTGACTAGAATATGACATAAGTCTAGAAATATCATAACCCAAATACACTTGGGAGCTGGAACCTAAAATGAAGAAAAAGTATTCTTACTTATTACAGCAAATCTCGAGGACGAGATTTTTATTAAGGTGGGGAGAATGTAACAACCCTCATTAAAAGTCCTATTTATATTATTATTTTATTCAATAGGAAACCCTAATTGAGACACCCAAGTAATTCTACGCGAACCCTAAAATTTTCAGAACAATCAGAATCAGGATCAGGGCCCCTAAAACTCAGGGGGGGACATTTCCTACTTGATGATTATCCTTATAAGTTAATATAAAATTCGAATTTAATAGAATCGTCAACTCAGCAAGGCTAGAAACACACGCGGCAAGCATATAGTGAAAATACAACCCATACCATGCGCAGGGGTTTTTGGCCTACGATGCGCAGGCTTGATAAAGTTCCCTACGATGCGCAGGGGTTATAGTGCTACGATGCGCAGGGCTTGACAAAATTCAGCTATAAATAGAGGACATTGGCACTTGCTTTCTGGTGTTCAAACGACGAAAGAATTCGTAAAATTCTTCGAGTTATCGTCTGTTTACTTCAATTAACACACACGAAACTCTAATTAAGTATAGCGGGGTGCTGCAGAACAGGGTATTAACTCAATCGCTATTACGATTCATTGTCCGATCGATCAATATATCCAATGGATGTTTAAGTGCCGCCCACATTAGGGTTATACTTTGTCGTTCGTCATTAATTTGACGGATCATCGTTAATTCGATGGATGAAGTATTGTACTTTGTCGTTCGTCATTAATTTGACGGATCATCGTTAATTCGATGGATGAAGTATTGCACTTTGTCGTTCGTTGTGAGAATTTGATCTCGTGAGTTATCGTAAAATGCTATATTAAGTTACTTACCTAGTTCATGTGCATTAGGTTAAAAAGGCTAATCAATAGGCTAGGCTCTGCTCAAATTAAATCTGCAATATATCAAGGATTATCTGTAGACTAAGCTTTGCCCGTAGAAATCTGCAATGTGAGTTCATTTCTCTTTTCTCACAGTTTGTGAGTCCACTTTATTTTCTCACAGTTTTATCACCTTTTTGTGATACAATTATATTTACAAAGGCTTTTCAAAATCCTAAATTGTTTATCAGTTATGCTTACAGTGATTAAGTTTTTATATTCTATAATAACTGCTAGTATGAAAGGTTTTATACATTATTTGATTCTCGTTATTATTTAACAGAAAGTTAGTCAATATTAGCATTACCACAATCACAGTTGGAATTATGCTCAGTAACTATAATCAATAACTAATATTATTTTAACATTAAATTATTAATTAATTTAATGTATGTTTGAAATAAATCTAGAATATGTATACTATAATAAAATAGTCAATTATAATATATTCCACTATACGAAGATTATATTCACGTTAATATATCAAATAAATGATATTACAATTATTTGATTAGCATATTATATTTGATAAGTTATAGTAATTTGACATAAATTGATATATGTCATTTTCTGGATTAAATGGTTTTATGCCATAATTAATATATTTGACAAAGAAATGTCACGGGACACAATTATGTCCAAAGACACTAGTTGAGAGAATGATCAACAGGGTTATGAATAGAAATTACTAGTTGAAAGAATGATCAACAGTAATATAATCTGAGTTACTAGTTGAAAGAATGATCAACAGTGACATGACCGAAAGCACTAGTTGAGAGAATGATCAACAGTGTTATAGAATCACTAGTTGAAAGAATGATCAACAGTGATATGACCAGAATCATTAGTTGAAAGAATAATCAATATTGATATGATTATAGTCACAGGAATTGCCTAGTGACAGATAAATTGAATAATAGTAAAATAGAATTATTTGATAAAATTCACTATTGGACTAAAGTGAGCCAATAATTGATAGGATTACTGTCACATTGGAACTGTCATTATTTGACAAATACTGGTTGAGTTGGATAAATATAAACAAATATAAAAACCTTAATACTGTAAGGTATAACAATATATTTTATAAAATTGGAATGAATTCACTCAGTATTTCCGCTGACAAAACCTTTTTCAAACATTTTCAGGGAATTACAGTAGATTGGAATAAGAGCTGGATACGACACTGAAAGGCTTCAAGAAGTGGCTTATTTTATTAATTAAATCAAATTAAGAAATATTGTTTTATGTAAACAAAATTCACTTTATAAAACATGGGTTTATCCCATCTATTTAATAAATAAAATCCGGTGTTTCTAAACTCTGATATTTTTCCTAACTCACGGTCCTGATGAAATTTCCGCTGCAACGTTTTTAAAATAATCACCGGTACCGCTGGACTGTTCACGGCTTCCGATTCCGTCCAGGGTGGGTCGGGGGTCGTGACAGTCAACTTCTGGGTTAGGTTCCTCCTTTGATCCTCTTCTCTGGTACGGACTAACTCATCAGTCAAGGTATTGGCTAATTCTACAGCTTCTTCTATGGTTTGAGGTCTAGCTGCCTTGACTACGTGTCTAATTTATCCACTTAATCCCCAAATATAACGAGAGATTAACACTGGTTCTGGTGAATCAAGAGTTGGCACTATTCTAGCATATTCAAAGAATATTTTAGTGTACCCTTTACTATCTACACCAGTCATCCTAAGATTTAAGAATTTGTTTGCTATCTGTTCTTTTTCATTGGGTGGGCAGAACTTCCTTTCTACCTTGTTTTTAAATTCTTCCCATTCCATATTATAAGTCCTATCACTTCCTCTTGTCTGAAGGATAGTGTTCCACCATTCTAGTGCTGCATTCTTAAACAAATTAGAAGCAAACAATATCTTATCTTCTTCAGCACACTTACTTATCCTTAAGACTGCCTCAGTCTTTTCTATCCAGCGTAAGGTTGTAATGGCTCCTTCATTGCCCGAGAATTCCATTGGTTTACAAGACCAGAATTCTTTATAAGAACAACCGTTAGGCATGGTTCTTCTTCTTTTAGGAATAGGCATTTGAAGTATAGGCCCATTGTTTACGCTGTTTTCTGGTTCAATTGGTCGCTTACTGCTGTGTTTACTTTTATTATTCGCTTCGTGAATAGTTTGAATAATAAATGGCATAGCATCTATGATTCCTTGTGCCACTATATGTTGAACGGCACTATTATCCATTTGGTTTTCGTTGTTATGGATGCTCGGATTATCATTAACCACGTTAATGTTACTCTGGTTATTGTTATTCAAATTTCCTTGATTTCCTTCATCGGCCATCTGAATTTTAAACATTTACCCCATATTAATATCACAATTAATATCTAATATAGTTAATCACAATTCACATGACACGCAATTTAACCAAAAACATAGATCATTGCTACTTACTCTTTTCATATACTTATGCGTCTATTACACACTAGTACAGAATTAAAGATTACAATACCAACAGAAATAAAATAGTAATATGCATCCATACACACATTTTTTTTATTATTACTACCGCTTCCTCCATTCTAACATTCACGGATATGGATTCATCCAAAAATCCATATTGCGCTCATCGTATTTCCATACGAGACGCTCTCCCACCTGACGCATTCTCTCACTGTTCTCTAAAATTTCCTCCCCGAAAGTCCTAAGTTCTTGAACGTTTTCTGCACGCATTGGGGGTGCAGGTTCTCGGACTGGGTTTGGAATCTGGGGTGCGTTTTCCTGATATGGGGGTGACAGTTCATGAAATTGGTAAGGATCCTCTAATATCTCCCTAATATAATCATCTTGGTAATAGGGATCTAAAGGGTCCATACCTGGATAAGCTTCTACGTTCTGTATGGGTGGATAATCCTGAATAGGGTAACGTTGCACAAAGTCTCTATTGTCGTCCCACCAGGGGTCATAATTCGGGTCTATGGGGTTTGGTGCAGGTACTCTAGGGATTTCTTCTGGGTTAAAGTTGTGCATCTCCACTTGGTTTTCCTGATTTTCTATTTCCATGGGCTGTTCTGGGTTTTGTGGTTGTGGGGCTATTAGTTGTTCCAGACCTGGGTCAGCAGCAGTTGTAGCTAAGATATGGAAATTAGCTAGGCTTCTATTTAGCATATCTTGAGTATGAGCATCTGTTTCTTTCTTAATGGTTGCTAAAGCCCTTTGCTGTTGTAGTTTTCGCATTCTCTTCCTACGAGCAAAAGCTTCTTTACTGAACCACCCTCGTTTCTTAGTAGGAAATGGTTCTTCAGATTTAGCTCTAAAGGCAAATATCCCGTCTTCCTGATCAGCAGTATACCCAGAGAGGGCAGGCTGTGATGATGTACCTTCACTCCTAGGTGAATCAGCTAACTGACAATTCACGTCTGATGGTCCTTGATCACTCATACTGAAAACTAACAGATAGTCAAATAACACATAACCAATAAATACAGTTATGCACGTATTATTTCCTAACACAAAATTTAGAATTTAAGTGTCAGCAGAACACTTCTTTGGCTCAGACCAGTGGCTAGGCTCTGATACCACCTTCTGTCACAACCCCCGATCCCTGTTTCCCGGGAACGGGCAGACGTGAGCTCAGAGTTTGGTGGTATCAGGTTGTTTAGTCTCGCAGCGGAATTTACATCAGGACCGTAGTTAGGAAATGTTTATCAGAGTAAAACCACCTTCTTTTATATTAATAATAACATGAGCAAAAACCCAAGTTTCTTATTACAATACATTATAGGGATAAACCCTATTTTATTGAATTTAAAACATCGTTTATTAGGTAACTTTTATGGCCACATTTTTCCCAAGCCTTCAGTGCTCTCCAGCTGGCTTTTCACTAATTGGCTGTTCACATTGTGTTACCTGTAACGCGTTTTAAAAACATTTGTCAGTCGGAAATACTGGTGAGTGAATCCCAGTTTAATCAAGAAACATTTTATCAATTAAAACAGTATTGAGAGCGATCACATTGTTTATTTCTACACAATTACTCATTCAGTATTTGCCACTCGACCGGATCTATGGCTATGGTCAAATTACCCATTGGCTAACTCGTTGTCCAATGGTAATGCACTGTCATTCAGACTTACTACTACTCGTAGTAAATTTTGTATACAAAACCCCATAATACCGGCAGTAATTGAAGAACTACAAAGACTCAATCACCGCTTAATTTCATAGTAAAACATTTAAGGTTTTGTAAATTATTCCAAAAAGGTTAACAAAAAGAGGATAAACTCACATTGCTGTCTTAGGCTTTTCGTAAGGGTTTCCTGGATATAATCTATAATTTATACAAATGTACATTGGTTAGTATCATAACCCTTTGAAATTATTAATGATACCCTCCCCGAGACGGCATTCCAACAACTACGTCGGGCAGAACCACGACAGTTGTTACGGAACCCTAAATCAATCGGGCAGCGTAACTGTTACGAAACTGGGGTTATAATACTTACAATGGAGCAGAACCTCGATAATTAGGGGTATAATACTTGGCTATAATAACTTTCCTACATAATTTGTGATTCGAGATTTGAGAATGAGCGACGAAAAACGTAGACTGGTGGCCTTCTTATATAGTTGTTGATTTCAGTCCTGTCGCGGCCCGCGTAAGGTAAGGCTAAGCCTTACGCGGCCCGCGTCAACACCAGTCAACGCAGTAGCTTAGCTGAGTCGTTCACTAGACCGCCACGATCATGACACGTGTCGGCCTCTGGGTGTATCCGCGTTTCACGAGCTCTCGCGGCCCG
Organism: Helianthus tuberosus; assembly: GCA_030545235.1. Lineage (NCBI taxonomy): Eukaryota > Viridiplantae > Streptophyta > Magnoliopsida > Asterales > Asteraceae > Helianthus > Helianthus tuberosus. Next base: position 90,885,311 of record CM060438.1, on the reverse strand, counting down.
CGTTAACTAAGCATAACCCTTACACGACCCGCTTCAACTAAAGGTTTCAACGGAGTCCGGTCACACTCTCATACGGCCCGCGTAAACTAGGGGTGAGGTATTACGCGGCCCGCCTCAACCCTATATTTCTTGTTTTTATTTTATTTTATATGTTATAATCTATTTAGGGCTTGGTTTTCACATACGGGGTGTAATATAAGATATATAAGGGTATTTTAACATATAACAGGGTGTCGGAATAATTATAAGGGTGTTGATTTTACCGAGGGTTGTTACAGTTTAACACCCATTTTTCTGGCTCGGTTGTTGAAACCTTCGCCGCTTTTGTTGGGCGCAACTCCTCCGTCTTCAATACTTCTTTCTTGGCATAGATAATTGCCACCCCCGTCTCAGTTGGAAACCCTATCGCTGAGTGGGGCGTGGAAGTTACCATGTTCAGTTCGCCTTGGGTTTCTCCCCCAATCAACACATCATGTCTCGATTTGACAGGCATCACCATGAAGTTTACATTTGTTGTTCTTGAATGCTTCCCGTCAGAGAGCGTGACGGGGAAGCTGATTTGGCCTAGCGGGAAGACCATTTCGTTGCAAAATCCTGACAGTGGATAATCAACCGGCTCAAGTCTCGCTTTATCTTCGTCATTAAACTGATTAAAGCATTGCTCATAGAAGATGTCTGTTGTGCTTCCCGGATCAATGAATACATACTTCTTTTCATAATGGCCAATAATACCGGTAATAACAACGGGGCGTGTTGCGCGAGGTCCCCCGCGTACTACCGGAAAAATTACTTGCTGTTCTTGCCAAGATGGCTCATACGGGCGCTTGCCTTTTTCTCTTGCGCTGTATCTCGGTCCGTTGACCAAATGTGTCTCCAGGCGCCGGACTTTCTTGTGATTCCCCTCGTCATGGCGCTGGATCTGGCGCGTTTCTTTGCGCACGTTTTTCACCAGATGGCCAAACTTTCCGCTCTTTAGCGCTTTCTCGATCTTTTGACATAAGCTGATACAGTCATATGTGAGATGGCCTGTATCCTTGTGGAAATCGCAGTACAGGTTCGGGTCTTGGCCCTTCTTGTTTGTCATAGGCCTTGGAGCCTTGAAGTCATGGTTCTCCGTCATTAGCACCTCTTTTGGTGTTTTTATGAGCGGAGTCCAGTGTTTTTCTCGGTTATCATCCCTGACTGCTTTTCGATACCCAATTCTGTCAATTGTCTCTCGCGCGTCTTCTCTGTAGCGCGGTCTTTCGTCATAACCCCTTGCTTTTCCGGACTTCCAGTCTTGACCTTTGTTTTTGTTGCGCTTGCTGTTGTCGCGCGAGCCACCCTTTGAGAAACGATCCTCAGTGTAAGAGTTCTTGTTACCGGCCAATGACTCTTCAGTTTGCGCCACTATTTTTGCAGCCTCCATGAGCTTATCTCATTCTTTGGGCATTCCATCTTTTTCGGTGATAGTTCTGATGAGACTAAGTTGCTCACTTACGCCACCAATTTCCAAACACTCCTTGTTGAAGCGAGTGATGAAATCTTCTAACCCTTCATTCTCTCGACGCCAAATATCTGTTACCTCAGCTGTGTCGCGCTGGTAACGTCTCTGCTAACTAAAGTGATTAACAAACTGCGTTCTGAAGTCAACCCATGATTTGATCTTTCCTGGAGGGAGGCTGTCGAACCAGGCGCGAGCAGCTCCTGTGAAAGTTTGGATAAACAGGTGGCACCACATGGGCATGTTCCATCCTCCCATGCAACCAACACTTGTGAATACTCTGACATGATCATCCGGATCAGTCAGCCCATTAAACTTTCCGACTGTGGGAGGCAATTTTTCCTTTGATAATGGCGCTAGAGCGATCTTTGGGATGAACTTTGAATGTTCTGCAGCTTCAGCTGGTCGATAGGCGAGACGAAAGTCTTGCTCTGCGTCTTCGCTGTATCCGACGTGTTGCCTTGGTTTGTAATACTCGTGATTCTTCGGTAAGCGGTTGAAGACTGAAGACCCTTCGTCATCTTGCCAAGTTTGGTCGTCTGGATCTGTGTCATTCCATTCATTATTCATATTGCGCGGCGTGAGCCGGCTATGAACTGGACCTCTTTGGACATTTGACGGGTGGTCAAAATAGCTTTCTGTCTCTCCCCATGTGTCGCGCGTGTCATGTACGCTTGGTCGTCTCTGGGAGGAGGCCTGTTGAATCATCCTTGGAGGTTTTGCTGTGGGGGTATCTGGCGCGCCCCCTGGCTCGGACCCAAAGGTGTGATTAAAGATGGTTCTGCTTGCAAAACCGTTTGCTGTGCGCTCAAAGACTGGTACACAGCATTAATGGTAGCGATTTGTTTGGCGTACCAAGAGGCTGGAGTTTCGCCTTCTAGTAGCCCTAATAGCGCTGAAATGTGCTGAGGTGGAGCTGGATTTGAGGGTCCAGCACCATTGTTCCCTGGGGTTACCGTCTGAGTGATGCTCGCGCGGTGTCCCCTAGTATTGGTTACTTCGATTTCACCGATTTCTTCTAAAGGCTGGGCTTGGACGTTTTGATTGTCCTCCCCCAACACTGCATTAGAGTTTGTTCCAAAACCAAACTCAGGAATGATTCCTTGACCAGCCATGATTGAAGGAAAAAACAACCAAAACTCAGAAAAAAGAAGATGAAAGTGATTTGTAGAAAACCGGTGGGCGCCAATGAAGAAACACAGAACTAATTATTAGATTAATCAGTTTGGTTTATGCTTCTATCATAATGGTTAATCTTCTTATGGCTTCTGAGCTTCGTAATGATCTTCTAATCCTGCAAAACAGAACACCGTTACTCGTTAAGAGGGGAATATGGGGGTTTCCCTCTTAACCGGGCTCCGGCGTGAGAATAAGCGACCGTTTTGAGGAGATAAGTGTGTATTAAGAGTGAGAGTAGAGGGAATAGAATGTTTAACCTGTGGACTGATGTCTCTATTTATAGCCGGAGAGGTGTAAGAGGATGTGGGCTGATGGGCCTTGGGCCGAAAGGCGACAACTTAGAGGATATGCTCTTTATCTCACTGGTGTCGACCGTTAGTGGCTTCTAGGAGTTCCCTGGTGCTGGCGCACCGTGATTGGAGCCACGTGTCATGGTTGTTGGCCTGGCCGCCCTTCTACCATCAGCAGGTAAGTGGAGATCGTGGGGTAGGTGTCTCTGCCCTGTGATTGGTGCCACGTAGGCGTCCTCGAGTACTTTTTGTCTCCTGCATGTCAGACGATCGTGGAGCACGATTGAGCAGGACCAGAAGGACGCGGATTGGCCCTTTTCTTCTGCCACTTGTACCTTGTACTATCTGAAATAGCCTTGCGACGCAGCCCCGCGCGATTCTTACTGAACATGTAACTACCCCGCGCGGGGTATGGGTGACTGAATGCTCTTTCAGAATGTTAAGTGTTGAAAGTGTAGCTTCCTATTGTTCAGATCTCGCGCCCGATCAATTAATGGTGATGTAACCCGCGCGAGGTTGTCAATAAGACATTTGTCGAATAAGGAGTATGGTCCTGCGCGCCACCTGAACGAAGGGCAGCGCGGCTTTTTTGGGACCATACCCCTTCAATATTCATTTTTAAGAATTAAATGGGAATTAAAACAAGTAGCTTTAAGTTGGTGTCCTTTTTTTGTTATTAAACAAGTATCTTTCTACATGTATTATTATATACATTTTAAAAGTGAACTATTTAGCAAAACTAAAGAAAAAAATAATACGTTTGTGATTCACAAACCAGTTAAATAAACTGATATCACACATATAATTTATACATTTTTTTAATGTGAGAACTCATTAAGAGATAACAGATTGTAAGTAGACAATTGTGAGTAATATTGTAATTTCTGTTTTGATGAATAACTTCTAGGCGACATCATTTCACTAAAGACACTAGATGGATGGTAAGATTGTGAAAAGAAAAGCTTTTGGCTATATTTCAATTCGGTGGCAGAATTCACCATTACCGCGCCTGGCCAAATCAACGGTCGAGGCTCGATTTGGTGGGGAAACAAGGTTAATTTTTTAATCAAGCACAAGTTCAACATCAAACAATATAAAAACCTTAATATTTCAATTGTTCTTTAACGCAGGAAGCAAACGAAAAATGCGAGCGCCCGAAGGTAAAATGTTTGCTCTCCACGTTAAAGATTTTGGATGTGAGCTTCAGAAAATTACCCCAAAGTGCCAATCTATTGTAAAACTTATATGACAAACTTTGTCGATGTGACTTTATGTAATATACATCTGGCTTCGCATAAATATGAATGTAATTACCGTTGCATCGCGGCGGGAAGTTTTTCTTGTTTTTAATAATTGTCAATATATTTATTTAAACATTAAAACGTACCATAAGATACAAAAATATACCAATCTTAGGTTCCAAATACTTTTCGTAATATAACTAACTAGGTTATAGTCCCATGTATTACACAGACTGACAAATATCATGCTATATAATCAGCTCTAAAAAAGTTATGTTTTAAAAAAAAACATATACACTGCACGATTCAGTAAACCCGTGTAGTATACTAAAAGAATGAAACATAATTTAACTTTTAACATATACAGTCGTCAACACATGCATTTAAAATAATTGAACATTGACATGATAATTATAAAATTTGTTAAGTTATCTTTAAAACATTGTTTTTAGAAGAGGATTAACTTTGATTTTTTAATACAATTATTTTTTATTTAAATTATTGTCATCCAACCACACTGAATATTCGATTTTTTTTAAATAGCTCAAAAAACAATTATCATCATTATTCTTCGTTTTTTTCTAAATTTTAACAAACATAAATTTAAACTTGGTGAAGCTTTTAAGTAAAAAGATATATATATTTATTTCAAAAAAATAACAATTAGTTTCATATTAAATTCATTTGGTTAATGATATTGTCACACCCCAACCGATTGCAGAAACATCAAAGTAAGACGAGAGCAAAATTGCTCAAAACATCATAACATACTAAATGTGACAATAATTAAATAAGCAATTTTCATTTCATACTAAATGGAGGCGTATTGTTTTTTGGAATGGAAATACAACATTGTGATCATAACATAATCAAATAAGTAAACTTCAAAATCAAAATTTGGGTGTGTTTCTAGTCACCCTAAATTATGTTCTTCAAGCATGATCATTAATTTTCTGCAACATGTGTTAAAGTATCCGTCAACACAAATAGTTCGGTGAGCATACAAGTTTGGCTACATAGCATAAGTGTGAAAAAAGTTGTCTGATATCCAACATGGCAATTTGCATAAATTGTAATATAACATACTAGCAAGTGTAAACTATGAGTCAAACCAAATTGTACCGCAATCGTATGTATCCTTGTCGCCGAAACGACAAGACCGTAAAATAGATTTCTTAACAACACCACAATAACGGGCGGTGCGTTAATCCAATAGCGCTATAATTGTTAAGGTATGATTGCAAAGTTAATGAGCAAATAGTACACTATAATGAGTATAACACGTATAAACAAAGAATATGACAGGTTTCATGTTTTATGGATAGAGTGACTGTGTAATATGATTGATCGTGCGTATATGATTTGTAATATAGTTTACATGTTGCACCCAAAGTGTGTTAAAAGGAAAAAGGGATTGAGTATACTCACCATTTGCAAATCTTTCCAGAAACGTGAGTTGATTTAGTCTTGAAGTTTTTAAAAACACCGAGGTTACCCTACATTGGGGAAACGAAGGCGTGTGAGTCAATGGAGGTTGAGAATGAGTTAGAGTCAGGAATTAATATGAAAGTATATACACAAGAAAATACATGAAAGTTATCCGACTAAAACACTTAAATTGGACACCACGTTCATGTGTCTTTCATGGGCACAAATTCACCCATTGGAAGTCCAAGTATAAGGAATTTTAACTTAAGATAATATTTACCATAACTCTTAGAATCTAACCACGAATTGGTTGGTGTTGAGGGTTCGGATTTAGGATTATATTTTAGTTATCCATTATGTATTATAGTCATGTTAGTCTAGTAATGTCATGTAAAGGTCAAGCAACAAGGTAGGATGATTTCCATCCTTTAAACCTCGTTATATGATTCACCAAAGCACAAAATCATCAACTTAGTTAATGATTTCGGTTGGTCATGAATATGAACAAGAATGAAACATAAAACCTCTAATTCACCAAGTAACCAAGTGAGCTCAAATTAGACGAGTGCATTCCTAATGGGGCAAATGTTTGGAGACTTGGTGTGGTTTGGACACTTTGGTTACTAGCAAGTTACTTGGTGACTTAGATGGTTGACTAAGTGAAGTGGTGGAGTGATATGCACAAAATATAACATATAAATTGTATCAAATACGGTATAAAAACAACCATTTTCAGTACTAATGTTGGAAAAAGTGTGTTTCTTTGTTTACTTTTGATTTTTAGGATAAATAAGCTCAAATGAACAAAAGGAACAAATTAACTACAAAAACCAGCACAAATACGAAGAAAGGAAATTGACACACTATACCAACCCACCAAGCTTCACCCCAAGAATAAAAGCAACAAGTCAGAAGCTCAACACAGGGTTGTGCCTACCAGGCATGGGTCGCTCCCCAGTCAAGATTCCTTAGAGAATAAAGACAAACAGAAAACGACAAGGGACACGGGGTCGTGTCACCTCAGCACGGGTCATAGTCAACTCTCAAAGTTGCATATATTGGTTCGTACAACAAGTACAGGGGCCACGGGGTCGTGTCGTTGACACACGGGGTCGTGTGTATAGAAGAGCTAACAAGAGCATTAAATGTTGACAGAGAATATGAAGGACACGGGGCCGTGCCCACCAGGCACGGGGCCGTGTAAGTCTCATGTTTTCAGCTATAAATAGAGGTGCTTGGCTCACTTGCAAACCATCCCTTGGCAAACCATTTCTCTCACTTCCACCACCACAATCCCATCATCTTCCACCACTTTAGTTAGAGTTAGAGTAGTCTCGGGATCCAAGATCGATAGTACGAGCTTTTGTCAAACTATGGCCATGCTTGGCTAATCACTTACATCACTTGGTGAAGACGAAATCTTTTGTGTATTACTTTTGATTTCCAACCTTTGCACTTTTTAATTGGGTATGCATTAATGACTTTAATAACTAGTTTTTTATATTGAAGGTAAAATTTTATTCTATCATTCTTCATGTTTTGTTGATTCACTCATTCGTGTCTTTACGATCTATATAAAGCGCGTTAACTGCCTAAAGGGGGTTAGAAGGGTGGTTTGGGTAAAGTTCTTGCCTCGTTCAGTGTATAGATCATGCAAGTACCTGATTCAAGCTTATTGGGACTTCCCTTGAGGCAGATAACATCAAATTGGGGGAAGTAAGAATGGCTTGTAATCCCTTATAAACAAACTACTATTAAAACTTTAAACCGGCCTTGCGGGACTGTATCCATGCTGACTCAGACCAATATGGCCAAGGGTAGAGTTGCCTCCAAAAGAGGGAAATGCCATATTTTGCATTAATAACTTACTTAATTATCTTTCAATAATCCAGCCTTGTGCAACTGTATCCCTGCTGACTCAGACCAATATGGCCGAGGGTAGTGTTGCCTCCAAAAGAGGGATATGCCACTATAACTAAGTTAATCTCTTAAAAAACCCAAAATGCGGAAATCATCAAAGGATACATAGAAGATAAGTCGGAGCCAAGTGATTCTTTCTTGTTATTTGTTTTTTCATTTATTTTATTTTCTTTCTTCATTTTACATGTTTAAAAACCTTTTTCTTAAAATCTGGGTCGAGTAGACGTTGACGATAAACCGTTATTAAAAGCTCTTGTGTCCTTGAACGACCTCGGTATCTTACCATCTCTATACTACGCCAACGATGGGTGCATTTGCCCTAACGTGTTGTAGAGAGTGATAGTTTATATCGTGTTTTATAAATATAAAGCTTGATAAAAAGAGTAAAAAGTACTTAAAAATATATCAAAAATCCGTAGACGCTCACATACGTCAAGTTTTTAGCGTCGTTGCCGGGGACACAAGGATTTTAAGAAAGCTTAAAATCAACAGTCTAATCATGTTTGTTAGTTTTTCTGTTCAAATTTCTTTTTGTTTTTAGAAAAAAACCCAGTTACAGTAGCTTAACACAGGGCCGTGCTGCATTAACACGGGGCCATGTCTTGACTACAGTAGCTGAAAAACTTTTTGCAAAAAGCTGACACAGGTCATGTTTCATTCGACACGGGCCGTCTCAAAAACGCCCAGTACCGAATTAAACACAGCCTACAGCATGGGGCCGTGTTCATAGGACACGGGGCCGAGTAAACCTTCTGTATTCGCAAAAGTTTTCAATTGCTAGAAGCCATAATCTTCTGAGTACTATCCAAACAACGGATTATTACTTGGGAGATTAGATTATATGGTTATGATGATTATGAGGAACCGTATTGTACCTTTTGCAGTGAATCGCACTAGGTACAAAATTGTTACCTCTTTCGATCGTCAACCTCATACACAACATATGAGGAACCAAGGTTTGAGCTTCTAAAATCAAACTTTGATTGGGATACTCCAACGTTTGAAATGTATGAGACACCACCCACAATAGTTCCTGAAGTCGAAAGCCTCATACAAAGTCTCAAGAACTTATAGTTCTTGATCGAACAATCTCGTGCACGAGAAGAAGCCATTTGTACAAAAGAGGTAATAGTAGAAGAGGTGAAACCTCAAGAGCCAACGAAGGAAGAACCACTCGAAGAAGACTTAACACATGAGAAACCCGAACCAATCCAGTCGGAAGGTAAGTTCTCAAGGTAAATTTCAAAGAGGAACAAAAGGACCTCCAAGAAATACACATCCTACAATCTTCTTTTGAAAATCATAGTTTGGTTCCATCTCATTCTAAATTCTTAAAAGAGTTAAACACTAAGCCTAACCTTAAAGAAATGGTAAGTATTAAATTAACTAAAGATCAAACTTCGCTAATACAAGATGATCAAAATGAATCAAACATAAAGCCGGTAACATGTTTTTTTCACAACAGCTAACAATTTAATTGATAAAGATCTTTGCATTAATATAATGTCAATTTACATTTTTGAAAGAATAGGTATTGTTGATTTTCTTCCAATTAAAATTCCCATCTTTTTGGCTAATCGAAAAAATAAAAATGCTACAGGAGTGGTAGAGGACGTTCTCATTCAAACGAATCAAACGATTGTACCAACTGACTTTGTCATCTTAGATGATGCCCCACTCGTGTTGGGAAAACCTTTTCTAAAAACCCTTCAAGCTTTGGTTAAAAAAAAATCAAGATCTGCCCACAAAACTCGAGGCCGACAAACGAACTATTAACTTAAATAATGCAATGAAGTATCCAATCGGCAATGACGACCCCTTGTTGGAATATGAAGTTGAGCCACCCGATATGGAAGAACCAAATGATCAATTCGATGAAGAGGAAGTAGCTACCAATTAACGCGTCTCGTCCATCGACCGCGATGACGAACCAAATACTAAACCATCTATTGAAGATCCACCTTCTCTAGAACTTAAAGAGCTTCCAAAGGGCTTGGAATACGCTTTCTTAGATAATAAAGGTAAACTTCCCATCAACATATCTTCCTATCTCAATTCTCACAAAAAAAATTATTAAATCTACTTAAAAGACATAAAACGGCGATTGCGTGGAAATTAGTGGATATAAAAGAAATAAGTCCTTCCATGTGCACACATAAAATTTTAATGAAAGAAAACTACAAAGTGGTAATCTAACCACAAAGACGCGTTAGTCCAAATGTCCAAGAAGTAGTGAAAAAAGAAGTAATAAAACTCTTAGACGCTCGTCTTATCTAACCTATCTCCGATAGTCCATGGGTAAGTCTCGTCCACGTCGTGCCGAAAAAGGGTGTAATGACGGTTGTAACCAACAAAAAAATGAGCTTATACCGACAAGAATTGTCACACCCCGATATTTCCACGTATTACCGGTGGGCCCGGTGGGGAGTATCGTGACGTAGTTGATATCATCATAGTCAAATAATCATAGTCAATGCACAGCGGAAGTCTTAAGTAAATATATTACAAACCGTTTCGAAAGTAACATCAAATATTATAAACGGATTGTAAGATGGATCCACAGGCGGATCTTAAAACAGAAACATAAACACAGTTCAACAGACTTTAGACGTTCAGAACTTGCAAGATTCCCTATTAACGCCCTGAGCTCCCAGCCAATTTACGTACACTACCTGTCACTTAACCTTTTTGGAAAATACGTCAGTTTACACTGGTAAATACAATTAACTGACTCTTTTGAAAATCTTTATGAAAAATTGATTTAAATGCACAAGGCACAAAAAAATTCTTTTATAACTTGGGATAATTATTTAAAAATAAACTTGTTAAAGAATTACATGTTTATTATACGTTCAGTAGCCCGGGCTGAATATCGGGTTAAAGATTAATAGACACACCAAATGATATAATCCCGCGGTGAGTTATTCTCGAACAGGCGGTTATATCTTTTTATATTCGCACCGGCAGGTGTAGTGCATTAAGTCGTGGCCATTTCAATGAATGAGCCGAGGATATCCAGGACACGGTCATTAAACCCCCAAAGGCTTAGAATAAACAAAACAGATTAAACGGGTTATCTCAATAATTTAATCTTCATACGATTAAAAATTCAATACCCGACCAAGCGGTATTTTATATACCGTACCCCAAGCCCGTATAAGGGAAAATAAGTTAAAAGTATTTACCAGAGCTTAAAATGCAATTTATACTCAGCCGTATATGCTAATCGGCAAGCACAAGTACCTCTACTGGGTCTCTCAATCTAGAACGAAGGTTTTATTAACCTATTAGATTCCTAACGGGTCTTACTTAAGTTGTAACTTAGACCGGTTAGTTTTAAGGAAAGGTTTACGGTTCAAAACCCAAGATTAAGCGAAGACCGGATTAGAACGTGATTTAGACCCGACAAGTATGGAGACTTGTATAATATGGGTAAACTAAACACATTCTGAATTTTGAAGTGAAAATGATAGGGTTTGACCCGTTTCGGTTAATTCATGTAAACTAGTTACATAAACCGTACCGAACGCGTAAAATGAATAACGGGTAACCAAATGAGTCATGAACATGTTTCACAAGTTAATATGCCTTAAATATGTTGGGATATCAGTAGGATACCCTCTATTATGCCTAAAACGAATTTAAAACCAATTTATGCCCCGTAGGAGTATTTTGGTCATTTTAATGTTTATAAAAGAGGTTAAATAATAATCTGAGGTTCTGGTCTAAAATAATCAGTAAAAATATTTATTTTATCAAGTTATATCAGTAAGATATCTCACATATGTGAAATTTACCATTCATGGCCAAACTATGCACCGTAAGGGCATTTTGGTCATTTCACATATGCTTTAAGGGTTAATTTTGGAAATCTGAGTTCAAAACTTTTATTTACTGTTAAAGTATAAAACTTATTCATAAAATCAGTAGGTATCAAGCTTTAGGTGCCTAATATGGTTTTAAACCATACTATGCGCCTAAATCGCATAAAAGTCGGTATTTGACGATGTTCGGGTTAATTAAGGGAATCTGAGATTTTGATCAACCTTTAGTGTTTAAAATAACTTATTTAATATATAAAATCAGTAGAAAAAGGTTTGGCATGTAAAGGATGTATAAAACTCATTTTATTAGCAAAAAGGGCGTTATCGTCAATTACCGAGCCTATGCGAGAATTCTATGTTATGATCATTTTAAAATTTAATAAAAATTTCCAAAAATCCCAAAATATTATCTTACATCAGTAGGTAAAAGATTTGATGTCAAAATTTGGGTTTAAATAGGATTTATGCCGTAAATGCCGTTTAATTAATAAAAAGCTTTCAATTTACGATATCGAGCATAACTCTTAATTTAGACCTCAAACTGATGTCAAATTTTTAGGATATGTTTATAATTCAGTAATAAAGGTTTTTGTCCTCTCACATTTTCAAAAATCTCGTTTTAATATCAAAAGGGCATAATGGTCAACTTTTAGGCATTTAACGAAAACATGCAATGAACTAGGATTTCTATGGAACCAAGTTGTATAACCTCAGAGGGTTATACTAACCTATAATATGGTCCTAAAGGAATCCTAAGGGATATCTAAACTAAGCCAAATTGGGATAGAACTGAAAGTCAAAGCAAAAGTCAACTTTTGCGACTTTCGGTTCCGAACCGAGCCTAAACTTAGAATTGTCGGGTTGAACATGCCTAGACATGTTCAATTAATATTTACCAAGTTATTAAAGTGACAAAACTGATTTTATTGCCTTTACATCATTAGTTATGAATTTTATTTAAAAACCGACTCGTTGACTTTCTATTTTAATTACTTTGACCCGACAATTAACTAAGCAAACGTGGTAATTAGGAGGTGCCCTTTTGAGGGTTTAACACCTACCTAATTACGATCACGTAGCCATGTTCCTTGCGAACCATGGCTTGACCATACAAGGTCTAACTAAAAGTCAAAGCGTTTATCGCAAACGCTTGACTTTTCGGCTTTAAGAGCCAAACAAAATAACTAAGCATGAAAGGAACACTTACAAGTGGTCTTTAGGACTGAGATAAACTCAGAATGAGGTTCCAATTGATTAGGATCCTCAAGAAATTGTGTGAATGAAATAATGATCAAGGGCCTATTTATAGTGTTTAGAGGATGATTGACAAGTGTTATGGGAGCTCCTAAGATCATGCCAAGTGCCCTAACAGGTGTCAAAAACCATCAACAGGCCCATAGGATCAAAATATGTGAGATAAGGAAGCAAACCATGGTTGCACACCATTTTTCTGATGCTAGAAATCGTATACGGACTGTATGGGTCCAGGTATACAGTCCATAAGGACCAGACCAGCTCACCTTAACTTTCATTTGTTGACAAGTTTGGCCCCTACACTTCCGAACTCTTCCGAAACGATGTTTTTAGCATACGAGGCCTCATATTTCCAATATTAGGCACATCCAAGAGTATAACCAAGCATCATAAACTTCTCGACACATTAAAAGTGTCAGTCGGAGGCCTAGTTTGACGTATTGACGCTTTTAACCCTTTAATTTGCGAACTTGCACGTATTAATGTGAAATGGCGTAAAAGCCTTACAAAGTTAATAACAAGCATTCCTAAGAGTATAATGGAGTGTAATGAAGTATTAAGACACTCCATTTCACACCTGTTCTCTTAAAAGGTCGCTCAACGGTGTAGTTTTAAATATTGACGCTTTTGGTCCTTTTAACGCGCAAACTTGCGCGTATTATCGCTTTATTGCGTCAAAGCCCTATGTTATCCATATCGGGCATTCCCGAGAGTATTATCGAATATTACGATGCTTCAGGTTTGTTAAAAGGTCACTCAGAGGTAAGAATTAACATGTTGACACTTTCAACCCTTTTTAACGCACAAACTTGTGCGTATTGATACTTATTGACATTAAAGCCCTAATTGGCCAATGTTTTGCATTCTCAAGAGTATGATTAGATATAATAATGTTTCGGGTTCACTAAAAGGTCATTCAGAGGTATTATTAAACATGTTGACGTTTCTAACCCTTTACCGTGCAAATCTTTCGGTTTATTATGCAAACGGTTTCGATAATCCAACAAGTGGCTTAATATGAGATATGAATGTGTGCGAGGTTATTCAGAGACTTAGTCTAAGCATGTTAATACTTCCAGTCTTTCCATAATCAAAGTTTTTGATTTTTCACAAAATTAGTCCTTCATAGTCAACGATTGACCTTATTAGGGTTTTGTACACGTGTCAATACATCATTGGATGTGATTTTACGAGGTGTTACATCCTCACCCCTTTAAAAGAAATTTCGACCTCGAGATTTGCTAAAATAATGGAAGTACTTTCTGACGTATTATGGACTTAACCTCCATAGCATATTTGGGGCCTCTCCAAGCACCCAAAGTGACCTTTATAATAGGTACAGGTATCCTTTTGGAGCTTCTTGACCTGTCGATCCTTAATCGATACGGGTTTCTTATCATATCATAAATATGCATATCATTATGTGATAATGCTTCTCGATATATCGTCGAAACATATCCTTAAATCACTTAGTGTGGGTCACATTGATTTCCATCAAGCTACTCAGGTAAGTTTTAGCTTATAAGCTACTTGATCTTGATATAATCAATTTCCTCGAATGATCCTATATATCCAGAGCTTAACTAGCCCGTTGTATATATAACGAAATTTTCAGCACACTCTTCTTAGGGCGATACTTTCAATTGAACCTTATTCCTTATTAAGGACTTAAGAGGGTTGCGACTTTCATCAATCCTTGATTTTTCCGCCGATACTGGCAACTTACAGATGATTATGAATTCGTATGATCTTATTTTTTTGTTTTCCAAGGTAATTTCAGGTCATGCTAATTCGGGCTTACCGAACTTCTGACTAACAATAGATGTTTAACATCCTATCTATACAAGGTCTCCAAATGAGCAACCTTGATACTGATATATCGACTATTAGTTATAAACTAGCTTATTTAAGGCGAGATGGTTATTCCAACCATTTCTTAAAACCAATCTTTAAAGAATAGCTAATCCTTATAGCTAGTCGAACAAATCGACGATCCTGGGCAGCTGATGGCGATTCTTAATTGTTGCCTAAATAGGGTTGCGGTAATCAATGTGTAAGCAAAATGAACCGTCTTTATTAATTAACAATACCGAATTCTCAGAATATTGAGTTAGGCTTTATGAACCTCTATCTTAAAACTCACTTAATCAGGGTTTCGATTCTTCCAATGATGGTACTAGCCGTCCTAGAGATTTCATAATAATGCAGCCCTAAGTGGGATGTATATCTTAACTCTACTTACCTTTCAGGAGGTAAACATGGTAGTGCTTGGAGAAGATAATCAAGATACAAGGACGTTACAGAGATTTTCCAAATCTCAGGCTCCATCTCATCTATCATTGCCTGTGTCAGATAAGTGACACATTTTATGTTATGAGTCCACAGATTCCTTAATCAGAGACACTTACTTGGACAATTCTATTCTGGATATCTTCTTTGAATACCATTAGCTGATTTTAGTACCATATGACCATTGGAATATCTTTGTGGTTCCATGCATTAAACCTCCAAACTGATCAGGCATGGAAGCAATCTATGGAACATTTTAAGATACACCAATCCTCATATGGCGCTTTTGTCATACCGTCTGGTATTCGCAATCGATATAGATCAAAGAGATATCAACTACATATGCTGACGTACTTCATCTGGAGAGAGGGTACTCTAGCATTTTACGACTGAAGATTTCTGACAGGAACAGAAGAAATGGTTCCTATGATTTTCATCTGTAAGTTTTATCTTATACTTAATATCTGGGGTTCTTATGGAAGATTTTAAAAGTTAGATGTACTTATAACTCATGAAGGATCTGTATCCAAACAGAACTCTTAGCATTTATATTGCTGATAAATGATAAGGAATGTACCTGATGTCATTATTGATATGAACTACCTCTGGCATCCATCAGGAGAGTTTAAGCGCTTCCATTCTTAGGCTTTCTATCCCTAGCCGCATTTCCTTTGACAGACTTAGGGCATGTAGTCTTGATGTGGCCTTTCTCATTGCAAACATAACAGGTTGCATCTTTTAATTTCTTGCAATCCAAGGTTTTATGTTCCTTAGAGTTGCAGATCCCATAAGGTAGAGGCTGAGATTCAAATCTGCATTTCCCGAGATGGCGCTTCTTGCAGATCTTGCATACAGGTTTCTTTTCGGACTTTTGTTTATTCTTATTGAACTCAAGCTTACTCTTTTCCTTAGAAGTATGGGAGTTATCTTTCTCCCTTTTCCTTTTTAGTTCATTCTTTGCATCCGACGCATGAACAAGATCCTTCTCATGAGTAAGGGAGTGTAGTCTTAAATGGGATTTGGAGCAAGTAGCATTGGGCTCTTTGAACTTTTTCACGGCCTTTCTAACAGCTTTCCCAACAGCTGCGTCAATTATAGCTTGGAGAACATCCTTGTCAATTTTGAGGTTCACAATTGTAGCATCATTAGCATGCGTCGCATCATTAATGGTGCAATTGACGGTTGTATTATCCGAGTTTGTCATACTCGAGACTTGGTTCCTAACACCAAATGAAACAATTACTTAGTTGCAATTCAACAACCGCTATTCATCATCCTGATGACCTAACATATACTAACCATGGTAACATTAAACCATACAGGCTAATATAGTACGAACGTTCTTAATGAATGTTATTTAAATATATATCAATTATACTCAGCCTAGGCCATAAAAAGACCATCAATGGCATTTAAGGTTTGGACCAAGTCCATCACCTTTTTGACAGGGGATCAAATGTCACATCTGTCTTTATTATATTGATAATTTTAGACGGCTTGAAAGCTCGCCATAAGGATAATTGAGAAGAGTGATTTCTAATGGATATAAAGCATCCATCTAAGATTGTTGAAGCGGTCTCTAAACTATCATTGGCCAATTCTACCTCGCGTTATATTTCTAGAGTCTTAATAGGCGGGTACAACAGTTTACAACATTTATTGTCCACAATAGACTTATCTGTGCCATAATCAAACAAATCCCTGCATAACATCTTTGATGAGGAAAGGTACCTGTTATGATGTTATCATTCTGTACTGCCTCCTGGGTGTTCATCTGGAAGACTTACGCATTTGTTTTCTTGACCTCTCCAGGCTTCTTTATAAGTTTTGGGCAGTTGGTTTTGATGTGCCATTCCTTGTTACAGTTGTAACAAGTCGCGTTCTTCAACTCTTTCTAATCTAAAGTCTTGTGACCCTTGGTCTTGCAAATTCCACACAGTTTAGCACTTGGGTTAATCGTACATTTTCCAGAATGTTGCTTTCTGCAGTTACTGCATTTGGGTCTGTTATTAGACTGACTCGAGTTTTTCCTAAAATCGGAATCTTTCCTGTGCTCAGAACTTCCCTTCTTCTTCTTGTTAGATTGATGAGAGTTCTCCTCTTCTACTTCCCTTTTTCCCTTGCCAGAAGCCTTAACAGACTTATTCCTGATTGCATCTAAAGTGAGAGATAAGGATAAGTCCACCAAGGACCTATATGTGGTAGGCCTTGATGCCTTGACATTTCCCTTAATTTCTGGTGATAGGCCTCCAATAAAACGCGCTATGCGTTTAGGTTCAGGGGTGACTAAATATGGAACTAGGCGGGACATAGTGTTGAAACTTGTCACATATGCCTGAAAATCTAAATTCTTCATGACCAGAGTCAAGAAGTCTGTTTCTATCTTTTCTACCTCATGTTGAGGGCAAAAATTTTCCTTGATCAGCGCAACAAATTGATTCCAAGACAAGTTATAAAGTAGGATCTTTCACGTGGCTTGGATCAATGATCTCTACCATGCCAACGCTTCTCCTTTGAATGATTGTGAAACAAACTTCACAATATCCTGCTCTGCACAACCACTGATATCTACTACTGTATCCATCTCATCCAGCCATGTCATACAATCGATGGCTCCTTTCTCTCCTGTAAAGTCCCTTGGTTTGCAAGAGACAAAGTATTTATAAGAGCAGGTCTTAACATGCGGCTCCTGATTGAGCATAATTTTTCTGGATGGATCACTTCTCTGATTCGACGAATGATGAGAATCATCCTTATGAGATATATGCGTCTTAGAAGGTGGCTCCGTATGAGGTGCAGACTGATTCCTGGTGTGAGCACCACTTGATTCTTTAAATTGTCTGTCAATGGCTCGAGTGACATCATTATCTATCATTGTCTGTAACACTGCAGCCGTTACATTCATCCTTGTATTGTCATTCCTCATATTGGGATGACTGTTGACTTCATCAGATTCAGACATGCTGAAGCTTGTTTTCTATAAAACAATCGCCAATAATTTTGCTTAGGAGTCTATCTTAGAATCATCGTCTTCGATGATTCATTAACCATGGTATTAATAGACCATATTTGGTTAATTTAATAATCAGGTTTATTTTTTTTTTAATCTTTCATTATAATTAATCCAGCTATAAGCTATTAAGGATATTGAAATGGCACAAAAGGCCTTGTCACGAGGTCAGTTTTGGATTTATAAGCCATGATCTTATAGGATCGAGGCATTAAGGTTTGAACGTGGTTCATTACCTTTCTTGACAGACAGTCAAAGACTACAACTGTCTTTTGTCTTTTAGGACAATAGATATAGCCCGTAGGCATTCCATCACTAATGGAAGTTTATGATATAAGCCATGATTTCTGGATCATTAGACTAAATCAGGAAATTGGAAGAATCCAATATAGGGATAACTATTGTGATTTTCTCGAACCACATTTTTCAAGAGTGTTAACACGTTCTTAGGTGTTAACAAGGATCTATTATCTTAAAAGGCTTTACCATCTTAGCTATGTCGAAAATGATATATAGGCTAGGTTATACCTTTAAGATTTTCTTTGATATATAATGGCAGAGCAATCATAAATTGAAATGAAATTCAGATTTAGGATATAATACATACGTATACTGTTTAATACCAAAGTAAAATAGGGAACTTTTCATAGAAAGCCTCAAAAATACAATAATTCCCCTAAACGGGTCTTATACAAAGAAATTCGCCCACGCGGGGACTTAAAAGATATATATGTCCTTATAGGAACATCTATTGAAATGAAATATAACAAGGAAGTTCCTTCTTCATTCTATTCCTGAAAGTTTTATCCTTGGTTCCCTGAGTACAGTATGGGTACAGAAGGTTATTGTAGGTAGTCGAAATCTTCTATATTCAAACATCTTTGCAAAAGTGGAATCCAAGGATTCTATGGTTAATGAATAATATGAATCACGAATAAGGTCAAGACTGGTATAAACCAAGTTTGGGATTTCAAGATTTGGAGGTAAGAAATATGGGTCTTTTGAGTCCATAGGTATCATCTTCAGAGCGGGAGTTTCAGGGACAACTAGTATGAACTCCTCAGATGCTTGCTTCTCACTTGAAGTTTCAAAGGTCTTGGGTACAAAATTTGAAATATGGTTTAATGGGTTCAGAAGGTCCTTTCTCCATACTGGTCGTATGCTAATTCGAGCTGTAGTACGAAGCTTTACCATTCTAAATCTTCGGATTTGGAGAGCCTCCACCAATGGCAGCTTTGCTTGGCGACACGATCCTGAGATGCATAATTATCGAAAATAATGTATACATATATAATAGGGATGAGATCATTCCTAGTTCAAGTCTAGACTCGGAAGTCAAGGAATGTGCTACTGTGTCATTGAGATTAAACACAAAAGGCTAGTGTTTAATTCACTCAATGTTGGCTCTGATACCAACCTGTCACACCCTGATATTTCCACGTATTACCGGTGGGGAGTATCATGACGTAGTTGATATCATCATAGTCAAATAATCACAATTCAATGCACAGCGGAAGTCTAAAGTAAATATATTACAAACCGTTTCGAAAGTAACATCAAATATTACAAACGGATTGTAAGATGGATCCACAGGCGGATCTTAAAACAGAAACATAAACACAGTTCAACAGACTTTAGACGTTCAGAACTTGCAAGATTCCCTATTAACGCCCTGAGCTCCCAGCCAATTTACGTACAGTACCTGTCACTTAACCTTTTTGAAAAATACGTCGGTTTACACTGGTAAATATAATTAACTGACTCTTTTGAAAATCTTTATGAAAAATTGATTTAAATGCACAAGGCACAAAAATTCTTTTATAACTTGGGATAATTATTTAAAAATAAACTTGTTAAAGAATTACATGTTTATTATACGTTCAGTAGCCCGGGCTGAATACCGGGTTAAAGATTAATAGACACGCCACATGATATAATCCCGCGGCGAGTTATTCTCGAACAGGCGGTTATATCTTTGTATATTCGCACCGGCAGGTGTATGCCTACACCCCGTGCATTAAGTCGTGGCCATTTCAATGAAAGAGCCGAGGATATCCAGGACACGGTCATTAACCCCCCAAAGGCTTAGAATAAACAAAGAAGATTAAACGGGTTATCTCAATAATTTAACCTTCATACGATTAAAAATTCAATACCTGACCAAGCTGTATTTTATATACCGTACCCCAAGCCCGTATAAGGGAAAATAAGTTAAAAGTATTTACCTGAGCTTAAAATGCAATTTATACTCAGCCGTATATTCTAATTGGCAAGCACAAGTACCTCTACTGGGGCTCTCAATCTGGAACGAAGGTTTTATTAACCTATTAGATTCCTAACAGGTCTTACTTAAGTTGTAACTTAGACCGGTTAGTTTTAAGGAAAGGTTTACGGTTCAAAATGCAAGATTAAGAGAAGACCGGATTAGAATGTGATTTAGACCCGACAAGTATGGAGACTTGTATAATATGGGTAAACTAAACACATTCTGAATTTTGAAGTGAAAATGATAAGGTTTGACCCGTTTCGGTTAATTCATGTAAACTAGTTACATAAACCGTACCGAACGCGTAAAATGCATAACAGGTTACCAAATGAGTCATGAACATGTTTCACAAGTTAATATGCCTTAAATATGTTGGGATATCAGTAGGATACCCTCTATTATGCCCAAAACGAATTTAAAACCAATTTATGCCCCGTAGGGGTATTTTGGTCATTTTAATGTTTATAAAAGAGGTTAAATAATAATCTGAGGTTCTGGTCTAAAATTGTCACGACCCCCGGCCCAGTTTGACCCGTTCCAGGAGCCGTGGGACAGAAAATCCCGTGGTATTTATTTAATTGAGTGAGAGAGGAAGATTTTAGCAGGATCTTTTTAAACCGAAATTTGCCTGATTATATTATTTCATAATTTGGGATAAAACCCTAGTAATTTACAATAAGGTGATTTCACTGGGAAATCTTTATTTTACAAAACATGTTTCTTATTTATATTTTGAGCCACTTCCTTAAGCTTGTAGTGCTTCGCGGCACTTTTCCTGGATCACAACAGATCACCTGAAACATGTTTGAAAAAGGTTTTGTCAGCAGGTAAATACTGGTGAATCATTCTTTTTACTAAAAACGATGCGTTGTTATAATTTATAGTATTAAGAGCGATTACAATGTTTATACATATCAACCATCTACCCACGGTATTTATCACTCGACCACCTATTGGCTATCTCGTTGTCCAATGGTGTCTGTGATTATGGTCATATCACCCCTTGGCTAACCCGTTGTCCAATGGTGACGGTTATCAAGTATTGTATACAAAACCCCACATACCGACTGTAAATTGGAGACTACAAAGACTTAATCCCTGTAATTATAACTTTGAAAATAAACATGATTTTGAAAGTAATTTGATAAAAAGAGAATGACTCACATTGCAAGTTTAATACGGGCAGAGTTTAAGCCTACTGTTTAGCCTTGTAACCTAAATTAATAACATGCACACAAACTAGGCCAGTAACTAATACAGCATTTACGATAACTCACGAGATTAAACCCTCGCGACGAATGACAAAGTGCAATACTTAAACATCCATCGAATTCACGACGAATGACAAAGTATAAACCCAATTTGAGCAGCACTTAAACATTCATCGGATAGTTTTAATCGATCGGACATTGAATCGTAGCAGCGATCGAGTTATTACCCTGTATTGCGGCGGCGTTTCGTGTTATGTGTGTGTTTTAGGACTGTTTCTACAATATCTCAGTGCACAAATTGAATTTCTACGTCGAACCAACGCGAAATTGCAAGTGCCAAAGTCTACTACTTATAGCTGGAAAACCGACCCCCTCGCGTGGCACGAGAGGCGCCCCCCTACCATATGGTAGCCTCGTGTCTAAGTAGCCTTGTTGAGTTGGTGGTTCGTCAATTTTCGTTATACACGTAAAACTGTGTTGATATTATCAACTAGGGTTTACCCCCCTTGAATTTTAGGGGCCCTGATCCTGATTCCGATTGTTCTGAAAATTTTAGGGTTTATGCAGAATTACTTGGGGGTTTCAATTAGGTTTCCTATTGGACAAAATAATATAATAAATAGGACTTTTGATGAGAGTTGTTACATTCTCCCCACCTTAATAAAAATCTCGTCCTCGAGATTTACTGGAATAAATGAGGATATTTCCGCTTCATTTCGGATTCCAGCTCCCAAGTATATTTAGATCCTCTCTTTGAATTCCACTTAACTTTGACTAGCACTAGTCATTTGTGTTTGAGAAACTTGATCTTTCTGTCTTCTATCTGTAATGGCTTCTCAACAAATTTTAACTTTTCATTTACCTCTATATCTTGAAGAGGTACTACCAGGGATTCATCAGATAGACATTTCTTTAGATTGGATACATGAAATACATCATGTATTCCAGCTAGTTCTTCCGGTAGCTGTAAACGATAAGCAACTGGCCCTATACGTTGAATTACTGGGAATGGTCCTACGTACCTTGGACTCAGTTTTCCTTTCTTACCGAATCAAACTACTCCTTTCCAAGGAGAAACTTTCAAAAGTACTTTATCTCCGACTTGAAATTCCATTGGCTTGCGTCGATTATCTGCATAACTCTTTTGACGATCTCGAGCAGTCTTTAGTCTTTCCTTGATTTGAGTAATCTTGTCGGTGGTCTCTTGCACTATTTCAGGACCTGATAACTGACTTTCTCCTATTTCTGCCCAACAAACCGGAGTTCTGCACTTTCGTCCATATAGTGCTTCGAATGGGGCAACTTCAATGCTTGCATGATAACTATTATTATAGGAGAATTCAATTAAGGATAGGTGGTCATCCCAGTTTCCACCAAAATCTATCACACATGCTCGGAGCATGTCTTCCAGGGTTTGGATTGTCCTTTCACTTTGTCCATCTGTTTGCGGATGATATGCCGTACTTAAATTTAGTCGGGTTCCCATGGCTTCCTGGAAACTTTTCCAGAAATGGGAAGTGAAACGACTATCCCTATCTGATACAATGGAGAGTGGAATTCCATGTAAGGATACTACTTTGTCTACATACAACTTGGCTAATCTTTCCATGCTAAAGGTTTCCTTCATGGGTAGAAAATGAGCTGATTTGGTTAATCGATCCACAATTACCCAAATCACATCATTACCTTTTCTGGTTTTGGATAACTTAGTAACAAAATCCATTGTTATGAGTTCCCATTTCCATACAGGCATTTCTAATTGTTGAAGTAGACTTGAAGGTTTCTGGTGTTCTGCCTTAACTTGTGAACAAGTAAGACACTTAGAAACATATCTAGCTATGTCCTTTTTCATTCCTATCCACCAGAAATTATTTCTTAAATCTTGGTACATCTTATTATTTCCCGGGTGCATGGTATACCTAGATTTATGAGCTTCCTCTAAAATCTTATTTCTTAATTCTCCTTGTTTAGGTACCCAAATCCGTTTCTTATGGAATCTCCAAATTCCATCATTTCCTTGCTCTAATTCTTTTATTTGTCCTTTCATTCCTTCAGCATCATCCTTGATTGCTGTTCTTGAACGTTCTTTAGTTGTTCCATTAAATCTAACTGTAGATTTAATCTAAGAGCACGAACCCGTTGTTGTTTCTCATGATACTTACGACTTAAGGCATCTACAACTATATTTGCTTTTCCTTCGTGATATTGAATATCACAGTCGTAGTCACTTAGGATTTCCATCCATCTTCTTTGCCTCATGTTTAATTCTTTCTGCCCAAATATGTATCTTAAGCTCTTATGATCTGTATAGACAGTAAACTTACTTCCATACAAATAATGTCTCCAAATCTTAAGGGCAAAAATTATGGCTCCTAACTCTAAATCATGAGTCGTATAGTTTTCCTCGTGCTTTTTCAATTGTCTTGAGGCATACGCAATTACCTTCTTGCGTTGCATTAGCACACATCCTAATCCTAATTTAGAAGCATCACAGTATACTTCAAAATCTGCAGTCCCTTCTGGTAAGGCTAGAATTGGGGCATTGGTTAACTTTTGCTTTAAAATCCTAAAAGCCTCTTCTTGCCTAGGTCCCCATTCAAACTTAACCGCTTTACAGGTTAGCTTAGTTAATGGTACAACTATCTTGGAAAAATCCTTAATAAAGCGCCTATAGTATCCGGCTAACCCTATAAAACTTCTAATTTCCATAGCTGTTTGTGGAACCTTCCATTTGGTGATTGCTTCTATCTTTGTAGGATCTACGTGAATACCTTCATGATTCACCATGTGTCCTAAGAATTGCACTTCTTGTAGCCAAAATTCACATTTCGAGAATTTGGCATAAAGCTTTTCTTTTCTTAACAAAGTTAAGAGTGCATGCAAGTGCTGACAATGCTCGTCCTGACTTTTGGAATAAATAAGTATGTCGTCGATGAAGACAATTACAAATTTATCCAAGTACGGTTTACAGATTCTATTCATCATGTCCATGAACGCTGCAGGTGCATTCGTTAATCCAAAGGGCATGACTGTAAACTCGTAATGACCATACCTAGTTCTAAAAGCAGTCTTAGGTATGTCTTCTTCTTGTACCTTCAATTGATGATATCCGGAGCGTAAGTCTATCCTAGAAAAGTATCTAGCTCCTTGAAGTTGATCAAAGAAATCATCAATCCTAGGTAATGGGTATCGATTCTTAATTGTAACTTTATTCAATTCTCTATAATCAATACACATTCTCATTTACCCATCTTTCTTTTTCACAAACAACACTGGTGCTCCCCATGGGGATGAACTAGGTTGTATAAATCCTTTACTTAGTAATTCATCTAATTGTTTCTTCAATTCTAGCATTTCGGTGGGTGCTAACCGATAAGGTGCCTTAGCTATCGGTGTAGTTTCGGGAATTAGATGAATCCTAAATTCTACTTCCCTGTCGGGTGGTAATCCTGGGAGTTCTTCTAGGAATACATCTGGGTATTCTGAGACTACAAGAATTTCCTTAAGTTCCTTACCCTTAGTGCTAATGATTACCGAAATCATATACACTATTCCTTGCTTTCGTTCATAACTAGCAACTTTCATTACTGAAATGAACTTCATGGGTTTTCACGGCTTATCTCCTGTAACCATGATTACTTCTCCGGTAGGTGCTCGAATTTCTATAGAGTTCTTATCACAAAGGATTCGAGCATGGTTGGCTACTAACCAATCCATTCCTAACACAACATCGAATCCAGCTAAATTCATTGGTAACAAGTTTGCATAAAATTTATGACCTGAAAGTTCTATATTTTCTTTTTGCAAAACCTTGTCTATGTTAACAGAATTCCCATCTGTCGTTTCGACTGTAAAAATCTGCCTAAGGTTGGTTAAGGGTAATTTAAGAGCTTGGCAGAATGAAGTATTTATAAAACTTTGGTTTGCACCAAAGTCAAATAATACTTTTGCGTAAACGTTGTGAACTAGGAACGTACCAGCTATCACATCTGGAATTAGCTCGGCGTCCTGAGTAGTTAATTGGAATGCTCGAACATTCTTCTTGGTAGCTCCGTCGGCCGGTTTGGATTTGTTGTCTGCTGGTCTATTCAATTTAGGGCATTCTGGTTTGAAATGTCCTGCTTCTCCACAGTTATAACAGATCCTTGTTTTCTTTCTGCAGTCTTCTTCACGATGTCCTACAACTTTGCAAAAGTTGCAGGTTACATTGCATCTTCCAAAATGTTTCTTTCTGCAATTCCTGCAGAACGGCGGAGTTGAGGATTGCCCTGTTCCTCTTTTCTTGAAATTGTTATTATTACCCACACGAAATCCTTGGGTAATTTTCTGAGCTAGTTCCTTTTTCCTATTTTCATCTCTTGTGCGTACCAGCTCGTCAGTTAGGGTATTAGCTAATTCTACCGCATCGTCAATCGTGCGAGGTCTCGCAGCTTTAACGATATTACGGATTTCGCTAATCAATCCCCAAATATAGCTAGAAATAAGTACTGGTTCTGGTGAAGCCAGTGTTGGTACCACTCTAGCATATTCGAAGAATGTCTAAGTATACCCTCGACAATCAACACCCACCATCCGATGGTTCAGGAACTTATTCGCCATTTGTTCTTTTTCGTATTCGGGACAGAATTTTCTTTCTATTAGCTGCTTAAATTCTTCCCAACTCATGGCATAGGCCATATTTCTTCCTTTGGCTTGAAGTACAGTATTCCACCATTCTAGCGCCCCTTCTTTAAAAAGATTTGACGCATACATAATTTTGTCTTCCTCAGCACATTTACTTATCATGAGTACTGCTTCGGTTTTCTCCAACCAACGCAGTGCTGCAGTCGCCCCTTCATTGCCTGCGAACTCAGCTGGTTTACAAGCAAGGAATTCTTTGTAAGTGCAACCAGGCGTTGCAGCTTTCATTTTCTTAGGAAGTGGGGCCTGCCGTGGATCATTATCGTGATTAGTATGATTACTTCCTTCGTTTACACTATTACTGAAGTTATCTCCATGAGTACGTTTGCTAGGAATAATTTGTTGAGGCTCAACAGGTTTCTGGGCAGTAGCAAGGATTGCTGGAATAGCATTGGCTATCCCTTGAGTAACGATATTTTCTATATCTTGCCTAGTCATAAATTGATCCTCTGGGTGTTGCTCAGATTGGTTAACCTCGTTAATTGGTTCATTATTAGCGTTTTCCATCTGATAATTAATATATATAATTTATTAGTATAGAGTAAATAACAATTATACACAAAACAATCATACAAATTTCACAACATACATATAGCCAAAATTATCAATTTCTCGATTCCCATTTTATATATATATATTATGCATCATTACACACCGTTATCTTACAAAGGTTTTATTTGTAAGTTATTTACAGACTTATTTTATTATTATTATTAATATACAATCACAACTTCACAATCATCCTATCCCTGGGCATTTTAGAAGCGATGTTCCCTCTCATCGAACTTCTAGGAAATTTGCTCTCCCACCTCCCGAATCCTATTCCCTGCACCTATCAGTTCTTCGCCAAAGTGGCGGAGTTCAGCTAAGTTTTCATTGCTCATTGGTGGGTTTGGTACAAGTTCTGGGTCAAACTGAGGGAAAAAGGTATAAGGGTTATTTAGGAGGTTTTGAAACTACCAGTCATTGGTCCACCACTCATCCATTCCTAGAGGTTGAGTATGGATTAAAGGTTCTAGGATGGCTGGTTCCAAATTTATTGGAAGTTGAGTTTCAGCAGGATAAGGGTAAAGGTTGGTATGGATAGGACTAATGATATCACAGCCTGCCAGTATGCGATCCAACTCCTCTTGTAATGGCAACTCCTCGACTTGCCTTGAACTTTCCCCAATTTCCATTTCTGTTTGCCTCACACATTCACTGATCTCAATCCCTTTTCCTTTATCTATGGGATTCTCTATTTTGGGAATCCTTCTAGTTGTTGGTTTCCTCCTGCGTACACGTCTCCAGCCTACAAATCTTCTCCTTTTCTTAGGCTTTGGTTTCTCCAGAGGTGGAGTGTAACAACTCTCATTAAAAGTCCTATTTATTTTATTATTTTATCCAATAGGAAACTCTAATTGAGACACCCAAGTGATTCTGCACAAACCCTAAAATTTTCACAATCAGAATCAGGATCAGGGCCCCTAAAACTCAGGGGGGGTAAACCCTAGTTACGATTATCTTCAAATCTCGTTGTCAAAATTTAAAATTTTGAATCTGTCAACTCAGCTAGGCTAGTCCCAGACGTGGCTACTCTATAAAGATTATGTGTCCCTTACGGACTGTAAGGGTTGAGTCTTACGGTCCGTAAGCTTGGCAAAATTCGTGTATAAATAGCAGGGTTTGGCAATCGATTTCTAGAATTAAAACGACGAATAAATTCGTTACGTAGACTGAGTTATAGCAGAAACACTTCTAAAACACACACGGATCACTAATCGCCGCCGCAATACAGGGTAATAACTCGATCGCTGATACGATTCAATGTCCGATCGATTAAACTATCCAATGGATGTTTAAGTGCTGCCCACATTAGGGTTTATGCTTTGTCATTCGTTGTTAATTCAATGGATGTTTAAGTATCGCACTTTGTCATTCGATATGAGGGTTTGATCTCGTGAGTTATCGTAAATGTTGTATTAAGTTACTAACCGAATTGTGTGCCTGTTATTAATTTAGGTTAAAAGGCTAATCAGTAGGCTAGGCTCTGCTCAAATTAAATCTGCAATGTGAGTCATTCTCTTTTTATCAAATTTGATTTCAAAAGTATGTTTATTTTCAAAGATTATAATTACAGTGATTAAGTTTATGTAGTCACCAAATTACAGCCGGTATGTGGGGTATTGTGCACATTACTATTGTTTTATCACTTTAGGTGGGCGAACCTAATTAGTGATACTCGTCACTATTGGGTGAACGGACTCAATAACGATATGACCACAGTCACGAAACGAGTCGATGACAAGTACTGTGGGTATTTGGTTGAAATAAACATTGTAATCTCTCTTAATACTGTGAATTATAACAAAAGAGTCATTTTAGCAAAATGAATGATTCACTCAGTATTTCCCGCTGACAAAACCTTTTTCAAACATGTTTCAGGTGATCTGTTGTGATCCAGGAAAAGTGCCGTGAAGCACTATCAGCTTAAGGAAGTGGCTCAGTATAAAATAAAGAAACATGTTTTGTAAAAATAAAATATTTCTCTGTGAAATCTTAAGATTGTAAATTACCGGGTTTTATCCCGACTTGTGAAATAAAATAATCGGGAAATATTTCAGTTTTTAAAAGATCCTGAAGAAAACTTCCGCTGTTAAATAAATACCACAGGATTTCTGTCCCACGGCTCCTGAAACGGGTCAAACCGGGTCGGGGGCCGTGACAGAAAAAGGTGGTATCAGAGCCACTGATTTAAGCCAATTAAATATTTAGAAAATACTTAATTTTACTGATTGCCATTTTGTGATTATGTGTTTTATTATCTGACTAACTGTGTACAGTATGGACAGATCTCTATATGCTAGCCACTGTTGCAATAAATACAAATCTTTAAAATTAACTGACTCAAAGTTTTAGTACCCGGATTACCTACAGTCTAGAAACCTTACCAAGTAAATAAATAAGTAAACCTTAGTGTATTTTAATTTTCAGTTGTTTTGTAGTTACACAGTCTAGAATAATATTTAAAGGTTTTCTATAAAAAAAATGTTATAATTAGTAATGGTGTGTATTTTGCATAACAGCATGAGTGACTTGTCTGACGCCCTTCAGAATTTAAATCTCTATCCAGTAAGAATAGAGGTTTCCAGAGATTTCAATAGGTATATACCAGACATAGAAGAACCTATAGAATTCAACGCTTCACCTCTCGAGAAACCCAAGCCTAAGAAAATAGAAATTGAGGAAAGCTCTAGGCAAATTGAGGGGTTACCATCTCAGGAAGAGCTAGATTTTATATTGGCAAGCTATAATACTATTAAGCCTGTTAATGAAAATGTTTTTATTCACTCTCTTGAAACGCAACTACCAATGAACTTAGAACCAACTATTCCAAACCCTTCAATCCACTCGCAAATAGACGAATGGTTGACTAATGAAATACAGTTACAAAACAATCCCTATAAGCTTTTTCCTCAGTTCGACCCGGAACCATTACCAAATCCACCCATGAGTAACGAGAATTTAGCAGAACTCCGCCATTTTGGTGAAGAGTTAATGGATGCGGGAAATAGAATCCGGGAGATAGGGGGACAAATTGCCTGGAAGTATGATGAAAGGGAGCTTCGTTTTTAGGAAGACAAAGGACGAGAGATAGTGGGTTGGTGAACTTATGGTTGTATAATAAATAACAAAATATAACTATGTGAAATAACTTAAAATAAAACTTTGTAAGATAATGGTGTGTACTGATGCATACTATTAAATATAAATGAAAATCAAGAAATCAATAGTTTTGGCTATATGTGTATTGTGAAATTAGTATAATTATTTTGTGTATAATTGTTATTTATTTGATACTAATAAAATTTAAATATATTATCAGATGGAAAACGCTAATAATGAACCAGTAAATGAGGTTAATCAATCTGAGCAACAACCGGGGGATCAATATATGACTAGGCAAGATACAGAAAATATCGTTGCTCAAGGGATAGCCAATGCTATTCCAGCAATCGTTGCTGCTGTTAAAAATCCAATCGAACCTCAACAAATCATTCCTAGCAAACGTATTTCTGAAGATAACTTCAGTAATAGCGTAAACGGAGGCAATGATCATGTTAATCATGATGATGAACCACGGCAAGCTCCGCTCCCTAAGAAAATGAAAACTGCAACACCTGGTTGCACTTATAAAGAATTTCTTGCTTGTAAACCCACTGAGTTTGCAGGCAATGAAGGAGCAACTGCGGCACTGCGTTGGTTAGAGAAAACCGAGGCAGTAATTGCCATAAGTAAATGTGACAAGGATGATCAGGTCATGTACGCGTCAAATCTTTTCAAAGAAGGGGCGCTAGAATGGTGGAACACGGTGCTACAGGCTAAAGGAAGAAATAGGGCTTATGCCATGAACTGGGAAGAATTTAAAGGTCTTGTAAAAAGAAAATTCTGTCCCGAATATGAAAAAGATCAAATGGCAAATAAGTTTCTAAACCATCGAATGATAGGTGTAGATTGTCGCGGTTATACTTCGACATTCTTTGAATATGCTAGAGTGGTACCAACACTGGCTTCGCCGGAACCGGTACTCATTTCTCGTTATATTTGGGGACTAATTAGTGAAATTCGCAATATCGTTAAAGCAGCTAGACCTCGTATGATTGACGATGCTGTGGAATTAGCTAATACCCTAACCGACGAACTGGTGCGCACAAGAGATGAAACCAAGAAGTAGGAATTAGCTCAGAAAATTACCCAAGGAATTCGTACGGATAATAACAGCAGTTTCAGGAGAAGAGGAACAGGGCAATCTTCAACTCCACCGTTCTGCAGGAATTGCAGGAAGAAACATTTTGGAAGATGTAGTGTAACCTGCAATTTTTGTAAAATGGTAGGACATCGTGAAGAAAACTGCAGGAAGAAATCCACAATTTGTTACAATTGTGGAGAAGTAGGACATTTCAAAACTGAATGTCCTAAATTGATCAAACCAGCAGACAACAAAGCTAAACCAGCTGACGGAGCTACAAAGAAAAATGTCAGAGCATTTCAGCTGACTACTCAAGAAGCAGAACTCATTCCAGTTGTGATAGCTGGTACGTTCTTAGTTCACAACATTTACGCCAAAGTATTATTTGACTCTGGTGCAAACCAAAGTTTTATCAATACTTCATTCTGTCAAGCTCTTAATTTACCCTTAACCAACCTTAGGCAGATTTTTACAGTCGAAACAGCAGACGGAAATTCTGTTAGCATAGATAAAGTTTTGCAAAAGGAAGACATACCTAAGACTGCTTTCAGAACTAGGTATGGTCATTACGAGTTTACAGTCATGCCCTTCGGATTAACGAATGCACCTGCAGCATTCATGGACATGATGAATAGAATCTGTAAACCGTATTTGGATAAATTTATAATTGTCTTCATAGACGATATACTTATTTATTCCAAAAGTCAAGACGAACATTGTCAGCACTTGCATGCACTTTTAACTTTGTTAAGAAAAGAAAAGCTTTACGCTAAATTCTCAAAATGTGAATTTTGGTTGCAAGAAGTGCAATTCTTAGGTCATATGGTGAATTACGAAGGTATTCATGTAGATCCTGCTAAGATAGAAGCAATTACTAAATGGAAGGTTCCACAATCCGCAATGGAAATTAGAAGTTTTATAGGTTTAGCTAGATATTATAGATGGTTTATTAAGGATTTTTCCAAGATAGCTGTACCATTAACTAAGCTAACCTGTAAAGCAGTTAAGTTTGAATGGGGACCTAAGCAAGAAGAAACCTTTAGGATTCTAAAGCAGAAATTAACCAATGCTCCAATCTTAGCCTTACCAGAAGGAACAGAAGATTTTGAAGTTTACTGTGATGCTTCAAAACTAGGATTTGGATGTGTGTTAATGCAACGCAAGAAGGTAATTGCGTATGCTTCAAGACAATTGAAAAAGCACGAAGAAAACTATACGACTCGTGATTTAGAATTAGGAGCCGTAATTTTTGCCCTGAAAATTTGGAGACATTATCTGTACAGAAGTAAGTTTACTATCTATACAGATCATAAAAGTTTAACATATATATTTGGGCAAAAAGAGTTAAATATGAGGCAAAGAAGATGGATGGAAATCCTAAGTGATTACGACTGTGATATTCAATATCATGAAGGAAAGGCAAATGTAGTTGCAGATGCCTTAAGTCGTAAATACCATGAAAAACAAAGAAGAGTTCGTGCTCTCAGATTAAATCTACAGATAGATTTAATGGAACAAATAAAGAGTGTTCAGGAAACAGCGATCAAGGATGATGCTGAAGGAAAGAAGGGAAGCATAAAAGAATTAGAACAAGGAGCTGATGGAATTTGGAGATTCCACAAAAATAGAATTTGGGTACCTAAGCAGGGAGAATTAAGAAATGAGATTTTAGAAGAAGCTCATAAATCTAGGTATACCATACACCCTGGAAACAATAAGATGTACCAAGATTTAAGAAAGAATTTCTGGTGGATAGGCATGAAGAAAGATATAGCTCGATATATTTCTAAGTGTCTTACTTGTTCACAAGTTAAGGCAGAACACCAGAAACCTTCAGGTCTATTACAACAATTAGAAATGCCTGTATGGAAATGGGAACTCATAACAATGGATTTTGTTACTAAGTTACCTAAAAGCAGAAAAGGTAAGGATGCGATTTGGGTGATTGTGGATCGATTAACCAAATCTGCTCACTTTCTACCAATGAAAGAAACCTTTAGCATGGAAAGATTGGCAAATTTGTATGTAGATGAAGTCGTATCTCTGCATGGAGTTCCATTCTCCATTGTATCAGATAGGGATAGTCGTTTTACTTCTCATTTATGGAAAAGTTTCCAAGAAGCTATAGGAACTCGACTAAACCTAAGCACGGCATATCATCCACAAACAGATGGGTAAAGTGAAAGGACGATCCAAACTCTAGAAGACATGCTTCGAGCATGTGTGATAGATTTTGGTGGAAATTGGGACGACCATTTACAATTAATTGAATTCTCCTATAACAATAGTTATCATTCAAGTATTGAAACTGCCCCATTCGAGGCACTGTATGGAAGAAAGTGCAGAACTCCGGTTTGTTGGGTAGAAATAGGAGAAAGTCAATTATCAGGTCCCGAGATAGTACAAGAAACTACTGATAAGATTACTCAAATCAAGGAAAGGCTGAAGACGGCTCGAGATCGCCAGAAGAGTTATGCAGACAATAGATGTAAGCCGTTAGAATTCCAAGTTGGAGATAAAGTACTGTTGAAAGTTTCTCCTTGGAAAGGAGTAGTTAGATTTGGTAAGAAAGGAAAGCTAAGTCCAAGATACGTAGGACCATTTCCAGTGATCCAACGTATAGGACCAGTTGCTTATCGTTTACAACTACCAGAAGAGTTAGCTGGAGTACATAATGTATTTCATGTATCCAACCTCAAGAAATGTCTATCAGATGAATCTTTGGTAGTACCTCTCCAAGATATAGAGGTAAACGAAAAGTTAAAATTTGTTGAGAAACCTCTTCAGATAGAAGATAGAAAAGTGAAGTTTCTCAAACACAAACGACTAGTATTAGTTAAAGTCAAGTGGGATTCGAAACGAGGACCCGAATACACTTGGGAGCTGGAATCAGAAATGAAGCGAAAGTATCCTCAATTATTCCAGTAAATCTCGAGGACGAGATTTTTATTAAGGTGGGGAGAATGTAACAACTCTCATTAAAAGTCCTATTTATTTTATTATTTTATCCAATAGGAAACTCTAATAGAGACACCCAAGTGATTCTGCACAAACCCTAAAATTTTCAGAACAATCAGAATCAGGATCAGGTCCCCTAAAACTCAGGGGGGGTAAACCCTAGTTACGATTATCTTCAAATCTCGTTGTCAAAATTTAAAATTTCGAATCTGACAACTCAGCTAGGCTAGTCCCAGACGTGGCTACTCTATAAATATTTCGTGTCCCTTACGGACCGTAAGGGTTGAGTCTTACGGTCTGTAAGCTTGGCAAAATTCGTGTATAAATAGCAGGGTTTGGCAATCGATTTATGGAATTAAAACGACAAAGAAATTCGTTACGTAGACTGAGTTATAGCAGAAACACTTCTAAAACACACACGGATCACTAATCACCTCCGCAATACAGGGTAATAACTCGATCGCTGATACGATTCAATGTCCGATCGATTAAACTATCCAATGGATGTTTAAGTGCTGCCCACATTAGGGTTTATGCTTTGTCATTCGTTGTTAATTCAATGGATGTTTAAGTATCGCACTTTGTCATTCGATGTGAGGGTTTGATCTCGTGAGTTATCGTAAATGCTGTATTAAGTTTCTAACCGAATTGTGTGCCTGTTATTAATTTAGGTTAAAAGGCTAATCAGTAGGCTAGGCTCTGCTCAAATTAAATCTGCAATGTGAGTCATTCTCTTTTTATCAAATTTGATTTCAAAAGTATGTTTATTTTCAAAGATTATAATTACAGTGATTAAGTTTATGTAGTCACCAAATTACAGCCGGTATGTGGGGTATTGTGCACATTACTATTGTTTTATCACTTTAGGTGGGCGAACCTAATTAGTGATACTCGTCACTATTGGGTGAACGGACTCAATAATGATATGACCACAGTCACGAAACGAGTCGATGACAAGTACTGTGGGTATTTGGTTGAAATAAACATTGTAATCTCTCTTAATACTGTGAATTATAACAAAAGAGTCATTTTAGCAAAATGAATGATTCACTCAGTATTTCCCGCTGACAAAACCTTTTTCAAACATGTTTCAGGTGATCTGTTGTGATCCAGGAAAAGTGCCGTGAAGCACTATCAGCTTAAGGAAGTGGCTCAGTATAAAATAAAGAAACATGTTTTGTAAAAATAAAAGATTTCTCTGTGAAATCTTAAGATTGTAAATTACCGGGTTTTATCCTGACTTGTGAAATAAAATAATCGGGAAATATTTCAGTTTTTAAAAGATCCTGAAGAAAACTTCCGCTGTTAAATAAATACCACGGGATTTCTATCCCACGGCTCCTGAAACGGGTCAAACCGGGTCGGGGGCCGTGACATGGAGCGTTGAATTCCATAGGTTCTTCTATATCGGGTATGTAACCAGTAAAGTCTCTGGAAACTTCTATTTTCACCGGATACAGATTGAGATTCTGAAGGGCTTCAGATAACTCATTCATGCTGTTTAGCATATATGCAAAATGCACACAAAATGCTAAGTTAAAAATTTATAACAAAATTTCACAGATAAACATTCAAATATTATTGCATACCGTGTGACTAATTTAATACAAAGGACAACTGAGAAGTAAAACATACTAACGTTTATTGTAACTTATTTATTTACTGAGTAAAGTTTCTTTTAGAGTTTCTAGTTTGTAGATGATATGGGTACTAGTACTGGGTCAGGGTATTTAAAATTTTGCATTTACTGCTACAGTGGCTAACATATAAAGATCTGCCCATTTTTCATCTAACTCATCTTCCCATGGTGGGTTTTTGCCTATTTTCTGGGTTTCCCGGTTAACCCTCACTTCTTTTGGTTGTGACTTCTTTATTTTCTCCTGACTTTTCCTAATAATCAAACTTCTTTTATTAGGAGAAAGTGGTTCCTCATATTGTGCCTTTCGAACAAATATTCCTTCCTCAGTATTTGTTGGGCATTTTGAGGATGAGGTTCCTTTTTCTTTCGGTGAAGTATCTAATTTATGGTAGATATCCGAAAGTCTTTGCTTACCCATACTGAAACAAATATTCAAATAATAAAACACATAATCACAAAATGGTAATCAGTAAAATTTAAATATTTTCTTAAATACTTAATTGGCTTAAATCAGTGGCTCTGATACCACCTTTTTCTGTCACGGCCCCCGGCCCAGTTTGACCCGGTCCAGGAGCCGCGGGACAAAAAAAACCCGTGGTATTTATTTAATTGAGTGACAGCGGAAGATTTTAGCAGGATCTTTTTAAACCGAAATTTGCCTGATTATATTATTTCATAATTTGGGATAAAACCCTGGTAATTTACAATAAGGTGATTTCACTGGGAAATCTTTATTTTACAAAACATGTTTCTTATTTATATTTTGAGCCACTTCCTTAAGCTTGTAATGCTTCGCGGCACTTTTCCTGGATCACAACACATCACCTGAAACATGTTTGAAAAAGGTTTTGTCAGCAGGGAAATACTGGTGAATCATTCTTTTTACTAAAAATGATGCGTTGTTATAATTTATAGTATGAGCGATTACAATGTTTATACATATCAACCATCTACCCACGGTATTTATCACTCGACCACCTATTGGCTATCTCGTTGTCCAATGGTGTCTGTGATTATGGTCATATCACCCCTTGGCAAACCCGTTGTCCAATGGTGACGGTTATCAAGTATTGTATACAAAACCCCACATACCGGCTGTAAATTGGAGACTACAAAGACTTAATCCCTGTAATTATAACTTTGAAAATAAACATGATTTTGAAAGTAATTTGATAAAAAGAGAATGACTCACATTGCAAGTTTAATACGGGCAGAGTTTAAGCCTACTATTTAGCCTTGTAACCTAACTTAATAACATGCACACAAACTAGGTCAGTAACTAATACAGCATTTACGATAACTCACGAGATTAAACCCTCGCGACGAATGACAAAGTGCAATACTTAAACATCCATCGAATTCACGATGAATGACAAAGTATAAACCCAATTTGAGCAGCACTTAAACATTCATCGGATAGTTTTAATCGATCGGACATTGAATCGTAGCAGCGATCGAGTTATTACCCTGTATTGCGGCAGCGTTTCGTGTTATGTGTGTGTTTTAGGTCTGTTTCTACAATATCTCAGTGCACAAATTGAATTTCTACGTCGAACTAACGCAAAGTTGCAAGTGCCAAAGTCTACTACTTATAGCTGGAAAACTGACCCCCTCGCGTGGCGCGAGGGGTCATCGCGTGGCGCGAGAGGCGCCCCCTACCATAGGGTAGCTTCGTGTCTAAGTAGCCTTGCTGGGTTGGTGGTTCGTCAACTTTCGTTATACACGTAAAACTGTGTTGATATTATCAACTAGGGTTTACCCCCCCCCCCCCCTGAGTTTTAGGCCCTGATCCGGATTCCGATTGTTCTGAAAATTTTAGGGTTTATGCAGAATTACTTGGGGATTTCAATTAGGTTTCCTATTGGACAAAATAATATAATAAATAGGACTTTTGATGAGAGTTGTTACAAAAATAATCAGTAAAAATATTTATTTTATCAAGTTATATCAGTAAGATATCTCACATATGTGAAATTTACCATTCATGGCCAAACTATGCACTGTAGGGGCATTTTAGTCATTTCACATATGCTTTAAGGGTTAATTTTGGAAATCTGAGTTCAAAACTTTTATTTACTGTTAAAGTATAAAAACTTATTCATAACATCAGTAGGTATCAAGCTTTAGGTGCCTAATATGGTTTTAAACCATATTATGCGCCTAAATCGCATAAAAGTCGGTATTTGACGATGTTCGGGTTAATTAAGGGAATCTGAGATTTTGATCAACCTTTAGTGTTTAAAATAACTTATTTAATATATGAAATCAGTAGAAAAAGGTTTGGCATGTAAAGGATGTATAAAACTCATTTTATTAGCAAAAAGGGCGTTATCGTCAATTACCGAGCCTATGCGAGAATTCTATGTTATGATCATTTTAAAATTTAATAAAAATTTCCAAAAATCTCAAAATATTATCTTACATCGGTAGGTAAAAGATTTGATGTCAAAATTTGGGTTTAAATAGGCTTTATGCCGTAAATGCCGTTTAATTAATAAAAAGCTTTCAATTTACGATATCGAGCATAACTCATAATTTAGACCTCAAACTGATGTCAAATTTTTAGGACATGTTTATAATTCAGAAATAAAGGTTTTTGTCCTCTCACATTTTCAAAAATCTCGTTTTAATATCAAAAGGGCATAATGGTCAACTTTTAGGCATTTAACGGAAACATGCAATGAACTAGGATTTCTATGAAACCAAGTTGTATAACCTCAAAGTGTCACACCCCAACCGATGGCGTAAACATCGGGGCGTGGCACTGAGCGAAACAGATTGTCCAAAAGTTTCCATAACAACTATATTTACCAAATATTTAAAGCAACACGTCCCATACCATGTCATAAATGATAATATAATTATTACAGAAAAGATCTAGTCAAATTGTTCTGTTTCGACAACTCAGATTTTCATTACAGACAATTGTTTATAGTTGACCAAGGTCTTTCCTAGCCTCGATTTCACAGCAAAGTAAGCAAATAAGCATCCTAAGCACCTGTCACATACGTTAAAGTAAAAGTCAATACACATAGTGTAAAGGTGAGCATACAAGTTTGATAATAGCATATAGAGTTCGAAGCGTTACGCATAACCAGCACGTACACAGTGTAAAATGAGGCATGTTAGTTATCGACATGAACCTATCGATACCAATGACTGCGGGTTGACCGCCCAAGGCAGTTCGCGATACACACTCACCACTGTGAGCCATGTAAGTAATTGTCCTTAACAACCCCTTAGTGAACAGGTGCTGAGTCCAAACTAATAGTATTATCGTTGCTAAGGCAGGTAGACAGCATTCCATGTGTAAACATAACAAACAAGCATTCATTAAGTCACGTATACATGCGATAACGGTTAGCGTTTAAAGTATTGCGTAGTGTGTTCGATGTGATTTTGTATAAGTAATGTATGTAACACCCAAAAGTGCGTAAAGAAAAAATGGATCGAGTATACTCACAACGATTGATGGATTGAAGGGAGCGCTAGAAAGTAGGGTTAGCCTAAACAGATTGATAGTATGACGATAAGCGACACGTAAAATGATACAGAGTGCAAGTAGGTAGGACAGCAGTTTGATCGGATGGTAGTCCGAACGGACAGCCGGTCGTTCGAGTGACAGTCCGTTCGGACGGTCGTCCGGTCGGATGACCGTTCGAGTGGATTGTTACTTCCTTTGGGAAGGATGTGTTTGTGTATGAGGGCTTGACTTTTGAAGTTTTCGTTGTAGCATTTTGAAAACATAGAAGTATCTCTACCTTTCAGGTCGATCGATCGAATGACCGTTCGATCGGGCGACAGTCCGATAGGTTGGGCACTTCAGAGAGAACAAGTTCTCAGAAGGTTGTCACTCGATCGGACGGTTGTTCGATCGGGTGGCATCCCTTGTGCATTGAACATGTTTTAAGTGTTGATGTTTCGAAACATCACATAGTCGGATGGTCGGTCGATCGAGTGGTCGCTCGATCGGATGACAATCCGTTCGGTGTTCCAAAACATTTGAAATTTGAATGATAGTTAAGTGTGGGGACCAGGATGCAAGTTGATCGGGTGACCGGTCGTTCGGATGATTGTCCGTTCGGACAGCAGTCCGATCGGACGGCACTCCGTCCTGGTCAACCTGTTCGTCTTACACTTGGTTGTTTTGATTGTTTGTCATTTTATCGAGACGTTTTGATAACGTATTAAGCAACAGAAACCTTGTCAATACTTGGTACCCCTGATCGGACAGGAATCACCCAAATCCGACCAGTTAACTATTCGAGACGGTGTTCCATGTTTAACCCGAAATCGGTAGTCTCGTGGATAGAATCCAGATCTTGAACCAACACAACCACAAGAATGAGTAGTAAGTCAGCACAAGCTCCGATTCTAACGGTTTTGAATGCATTGAGTGTAAAAGAGTTGAAAGAAAGTTGGAAAACCATCTTCCAATCCTTTTCATTGTGAACATGTTTAGATCTACGAAAGGTCTTCGTTTGTTTATGTGGAAATCGGTTAGATCTAAGTTGTTCTTGGTGGATTGAGGCCAAAACATGAAGTTCTCAAGAACACATGATGACGGCATCCTAGAACACCTTGAATCTTGATGATTTCACCGTTAAAAGTTAAGCTTCAAAAGATAGAAAGGTGTAGGAGTGCGTGTAGATTAAGGAAGTACAAGATTTAGGATGAGATCTTACCAGAATCGCGAGAAATCTAAAGAAAAGTGGGGAAGATGAGCTGGTCGGAGGAGAGTTGCCAAAAGTGGAAAGTATGATGGTGACAGGGGTATTTATAGAGTTTCCCAAAGAGGAAAGGGGAGGAGTGTGGCTGGTCGATTGGTTGGCAGCCCGATCGAACAGCTGGTCGATCGAGCGGCTGGTCGATCAGCCGGTCTCCTGGTCAATCGGCCATCTGATTCATGTGACGAGTTTTGTCGTTTCGATTGCGATGCGATAGAATTTCCTAGTCAAATTACTTTTAATCCCAACTACTATATCAACATACAAGCATCCTTATTTCATATTCGTTTAGCGTTTGCAATTTGATTGGGATTGAGTTTCGATTGCGTTTCGATTGATTACCACACATAACATAAATAAACATGCACAAGTAACACATAAGGCACACACACACGTATAACAATAACCAAAATGCGTAATTCGAGTTGCGATTGTGATAGCGATAAAGCGATTAAACAAGCGATAAATAGCGACTACTATGCGATTATTAATAGATACTCCACATAAAACAACTAAAGCGATAATAAAATAGGCTAACTACGAGTCAAGGAAGTCAAAACAGGAATTGAGCAAGGAGAGACAGATCGCAATTAGCAATCTTTTCTTTCTTTGACTTCAATCTTGACTTTGACTTTCGAAACACGGGGTGTTACAGCCTCCCCTAGTTGAGGGAATTTCGTCCCGAAATTAGGCTGAAGCCGTAACAAACAACTGCGGGTACTTCGCCTTCATGTCGCTTTCGAGTTCCCAAGTAAACTCTGCACCTCGTTTGCCTTCCCCTTGGACTTTCACAATAGGAATGCACGAGCGTCTGAGCTGCTTGGTTTGGCGATCCATGATTTCGACAGGCTTCTCCACGAAGTGCAGTGTTTTGTTTACTTAGAGGTCATCGAGAGGTACAATTAAATCATGCTCAGCCAGGAACTTTCGGAGGTTTGACACATGGAAAGTCGGGTGGACATTACTAAGTTCCTCCGGTAGTTCGAGTCTGTACACGACTTTTCCGATTTTTTCCAGAATCTTAAAAGCTCCAACATATCGAGGCGTAAGCTTTCCTTTCTTTCTGAATCTGACCACACTCTTCCAAGGTGATACCTTTAGGAGTACGTAGTTGCCAACGTCAAATTCAAGGGGCTTGCGTCATCTATCGGCGTAACTTTTCTGTCGACTTCGAGCTTTCAACAAGTTGTCTCGAACTTGGAGGACTTTGTCAATCGTTTCTTGTAATAGCTCGGGACCAGTTAGTTGCGAGTGACCGATCTCGTGCCACACAATAGGCGATCGACATTTTCTTCCGTATAAAGCCTCAAATGGTGCCATTTGGATGCTGGTATGATAACTGTTGTTGTACAATAATTTGACTAACGGCAGGTACGAATCCCAATTACCACCGAAATCTATGACACACGAACGGAACATGTCTTCAAGAGTACGGATCGTTCTCTCAGTCTGACCATCGGTTTGAGGGTGGAATGCGGTACTCAGATTAAGCGTTGTACCAAGAGCAGCTTGAAAAGTTTCCCACAGTCGCGAGGTAAACCGAGCATCACAGTCAGAGATGATGTCGCGAGGCGTCCCATGTCGACAAATGATCTCATTGGTGTAGATTCGGGCTAATCATTCTACCTTGTAGTCGTCCCGTATTGGCAAAAAGTGGGCTGATTTAGTCAAACGGTCAATAACAACCCAGATGCTGTCGTGACCTGATGGCGCGTGCGGGAGCTTTGTTATGAAGTCCATAGCTATACTCTCCCACTTCCAGATAGGGATCGGGGGTTGTTCGAGTAAGCCAAAGGGTCTTTGGTGTTCAACCTTGACCTTTGAGCAAGTCAGGCACTTTCCAACGTAGAGAGCGATATCTCTTTTCATGCCCGGCCACCAGTACTTGTAGTGAAGGTCCTGGTACATTTTGTCGGCAAGGGAATGAATAGAATACCGGGATTTGTGGGCTTCGTCCATCAATATCTGTCGCAATTTGGTCCGTTTGGGGATCCAAATTCGGTCCAGAAAGTGGAATATCCCATTCGGCTTATTCACAAGCTGAGCTCCATCGTGGTAGATTCTTTCCTTATCCAAAGTGCGCTCGTTAAAACAAGCATGATGGGCTTCACGGATGAGGGTTTCGAGATCGTATTGGGCTTGGGTTTTACGAATGCTGAGCAAGTAACTCCGTCTGCTGAGAGCGTCGGCAACGACATTTGCTTTGCCTGGGTGATAACGAATCTCACAGTCATAATCGTTGAGAAGTTCTACCCATCGGCGTTGACGCATATTAAGTTCCTTCTGGTCAAAGATATGTTGTAGGCTCCTATGATCGGTGAAGATCGTACACTTGGTACCATACAGGTAGTGTCGCCAAATCTTTAACGCAAAAACAACTGTGCCTAGCTCGAGATCGTGGGTTGTATAGTTCTTCTCGTGGATTTTGAGCTGACGAGATGCGTAAGCTATAACCTTGTCCCGTTGCATGAGGACACATCCAAGACCAAGGTTGGAAGCATCACAATAGACAATGAAATCATCTTTTCCGTCGGGCAATGTGAGAACAGGAGCATTGCATAGCATGCGCTTGAGGGTTTGGAAAGCAGACTCTTGTTCAGTTCCCCAAACAAAAGGCTTGTCTTTATGCGTGAGAGCGGTAAGCGGCATAGCGATCTTTGAGAATCCTTCGATAAATCGTCGATAATAGCCCGCTAGTCCGAGAAAAGAACGGACTTCAGACGGGTTCTTAGGTGTAATCCAACTCTTAACGGCTTCAATCTTCGCGGGATCGACATGGATACCTTGACTATTTACAATGTGACCAAGGAATTGAACCTCCTCCAGCCAGAATTCACACTTGGAGAACTTGGCATAGAGTCGATTCCCTTGGAGTAGCTCGAGAACCAAACATAGATGCTGCGCGTGTTTGGCTTTCGATTTGGAATAGATCAAGACATCGTCGATGAACACGATGATGAAACGGTCGAGATAAGGTTTACACACGCGATTCATCAGATCCATGAAAACCGCGGGTGCGTTGGTTAAACCAAAAGGCATAACAACGAACTCATAGTGGCCGTAACGAGTGCGAAAGGTGGTTTTGGGTATATCTTCCTCCTGAATGCGTAGCTGGTGATAGCCTGAACGTAGATCGATCTTCGAGAAACACGTAGCACCTTGTAGCTGATCAAACAAATCATCAATGCGAGGCAGGGGATAGCGATTCTTGATAGTCAACTTATTCAGTTCCCGGTAGTCGATGCACATCCTGAACGACCCATACTTCTTTTTAACGAAAAGGACGGGCGTGCCCCAAGGATAGGTGCTCGGGCGAATGAAGCCTTTCTCAAGTAATTCCTGAAGCTGACTCGAGAGTTCACACATTTCGGATGGTGCGAGTCGGTAAGGAGCTTTAGCCACAGGGTTGGCTCCAGGAATGAGGTCAATACGAAAGTCGATATCATGACTTGGAGGAAGGCCGGGAAGATCCTCAAGAAAGACGTTAGGAAATTCTCGAACCACTGGGACATCGTTTACACCAGGTCTTCCTTTCTTTTCCTTCTCCGCTACTACAATGTTAGCCAAGAAAGCTCTGTATTCCTTACGGAGATACTTGCTAGCTTGGACACACGACATGAGCTTGAGACCTTTCGAAGCAGTTTCGCCATAAACACACAATAAATCACCATTCGCGAGCGAGAATCGAATCATCTTATCGAAGCACACAACTTCAGCATGGTTTTGGCGAAGAAAGTCCATGCCTACTATGACGTCAAAACTTCTGAGTTGCATCGGAATAAGGTCGATTGGGAAGATGTGATTGTTGAGCTCAAGAGTACAATCACGAAGAACAGAATTAACGGCGATGGTTCTTCCGGTGGCGACTTCAACATCAAACGTCGAGGGGAGATGGGAGATGGGAGCGCTTACGACTAAGAAGCTTCTCGAATTCAAATGACACAAAGCAGTTATCAGCTCTAGTATCAAACAAACACGATGCATAAATACCATTCACAAGGAACGTACCATTGACCACGTTGTTGTCAGCCTGGGCTTGGCGCACATTGATGTTGAAAGTTCTGGCACG
The DNA here is from genome assembly GCA_030545235.1 of Helianthus tuberosus. NCBI lineage: Eukaryota > Viridiplantae > Streptophyta > Magnoliopsida > Asterales > Asteraceae > Helianthus > Helianthus tuberosus. Next base: position 90,841,114 of record CM060438.1, on the reverse strand, counting down.
TGCGGCTTGCTGTTGCTGCTATTGAGGCTGCTGCTGCTGGGGCTCTTGTTTCACAACCCTATTTGGGCACATGTTCGCAAAGTGGTTAGGATCACCACATGCGAAGCAGACTCGGGCGTTGACCGCGGGTGCCTGAGCCGCTTGTTGGCCTTGTGGGGCTGGGAGCAGAGCTTGATGAGCAGTGGATTGAGCTGGTGCTTGACGGGCACCAGTACGGTAGTTAGCAGTGAAGTGGCCGTACATATTGCAGTGAGCGAAGAAACGGCAGGCGAGACCCACCGGGTGATGATAAGAACACATTGGGCAGGCAGGGTGGAGGCCTGTGTATGCGCGCTTTGCAGGCGGTGCATAGGTAACTGGTGCTGGGCGGTGGTGAGATTGCTGCTGAGCCGGTACGGCTTAAAATGGAGCAGCAGTGGTAGTGACAGCACAGTTCTTGTTGCTGGAGCTGCTGTTGTTGTTCTTCTTCTTGTGGCATGAGGACTTTGACGGTTGAGCGGCGGCGGTTTCGGCAGTTGGTGCGGCGGTGACTTGGTGCAGGTTCTTTGAAGTTTTATCCCAAAAACCAGCTTTTACTCGCTTGTCGTTGATTTCGGCGGCAAGCAAGTATGTTTCTTCGATCGTTGCTGGCTTTGCAGCATGCACAAAATCTGCAACACAGTCGGGTAGAGCTCGAATGTACTTCTTGATCGTCATGTCGGGCGTCTTCACTTGATCGGGACAGATGATGCTGAGCTGCTTAAAGTGGGCAGTTAGGGCAGCGTTGTCACCTTCTTTCTGCTTAATGTGCCAGAATTCGTCCTCCAGCTTTTGGCGTTCATGGGGAGGGCAGAATTCATCCATCATAATGGCCTTCAGCTCTTCCCACGTCAGCTCGTAGGCTGCATCATTTCCGTGTTTGTTTCTCTAGGCCGTCCACCAGTCTAATGCGCGAGACTGGAAGACGTCGGTAGCGTTTAGAGTGAGGAGGTTTTCTGGACATCCACTCTGGCGCAGAGTGATTTCGATGGAATCGAACCATTGAAACATAGTCGTTAGGCCATCTTCTCCAGTGAATTCCTTTGGACCGCAAGCCTTGAACTGCTTAAAGCTGAACGCAGTCTTGGGAGCAACTTTAGGAGTTTCGGTTCTGGACTCCTCATATGATTTGCTAACATTCTCATAAATTTCACTCATGATCTGAGGCACAACCTTTGCCACTTGTTTAGCGAGGATGGCAGCAAGGCGTTTATCTCTCTGTTCCTAGCGAGAAATTCGTGGGTGACGGGGTCCAGATGATGGTCCAGTTGACATTGTCTGCAACAGACATCATCATAGGTCTCAGACACGTCATAATCGAATCTCACCTCACACGTCTAATACTACTAAAGCTTAGGAACACAGTCACGTATTCATGTATGCATATAACCACAGATTCACATAATCACAGAAGCACATAAGCACGTAAGGCACAGAAACACAGAAGCATATAAGCATGAACTTGTCTAGATACACACCGAGGCGGTCAGAATACAGAAACCTATCATTCAAAGTTTGTGATCATTCGAGAAGAGCGTTCGCGCATAGCATAGCGAGTCGTATAGTATAAACGAATAATAAAACAAGCAACATAGCGTACGGTGGTTCCTTATGGTAGTAGCGATTTGTCAGCTTTTTGAGATAGATATGCAATGCGGGTCGTGCGTGTCGATCAAAGTGAAAGCGAAAGTCAAATAAGTCTCCCAAAATCAAAACACATAAGCAGGTAAATACACATACAACACATAAAATCGACGAATCATCAGAGTCAGCAGTTGCGGGCTCAGAATCGAAACACATAAAAATCGAGAAATAGACCGTCTGCGGCTATTAGACATTGACTATCCAAAGTGGTTCGACTATTCTCAAGGACTTGTTGTGCATACTTTGACCTTCAGGACTGTGCTATTGCCTCGATTCTTGGGCGTTCGGTACGCATCCCTTTAGTCATACCGTGACTTCAAGTCGTTGGAGTCCGTCGAGACTTTGGTGAGAGTTTTGTAAAACCAAGTAAAGGTCGGAATAAGTCATCAAGGTTAGGGTTTCACCCCTGGCTTAACAACTTCGTTCCTGTTTTGAAAAAATAGAAGAGAATTATGCGTCAAAGTATGGATTTCACTCCTATTTCAACGCAATTTCTCGAGTTTATAGATGAAAATACGGGCTGAACAAGCAATTTAGTCGAGAGTTTGCGGTTTTCACACCTAATCTCGAATTAATCGCTCATTCATATTTGAAAATTCGAGTGTTGTGATAGTGTAGCATAAGCAAGAATAGCGATAAAATAGCAAGTAAGCTCATACATTATCCTTACTGGACATGCACGAGTCGGTCTGTTGGTTCCTAACTATAGACTAGGTCTCTAAGACATCGACCCAGACTAGGTCGAGTCTTTCCTAATTCCCTATAGTTATGGCTCTGATACCAATCTGTCACACCCCAACCGATGGCGGAAACATCGGGGCGTGGCATTGAGCGAAACAGATTGTCCAACAGTTTCCATAACAACTATATTTACCAAATATTTAAAGCAACACGTCCCATACCATGTCATAAATGATAATATAATTATTACAGAAAAGATCTAGTCAAATTGTTATGTTCCGACAACTCAGATTTTCATTACAGACAATTGTTTATAGTTGACCTAGGTCTTTCCTAGCCTCGATTTCACAGCAAAGTAAGCAAATAAGCATCCTAAGCACCTGTCACATACGTTAAAGTAAAAGTCAATACATATAGTGTAAAGGTGAGCATACAAGTTTGATAATAGCATATAGAGATCGAAGCATTACGCATAACCAGCACGTACACAGTGTAAAATGAGGCATGTTAGTTATCGACATGAACCTATCGATACCAATGACTGCGGGTTGACTGCCCAAGGCAGTTCGCGATACACACTCACCACTGTGAGCCATGTAAGTAATTGTCCTTAACAACCCCTGAGTGAATGCTGAGTCCAAACTAATAGTACTATCGTTGCTAAGGCAGGTAGACAGCATTCCATGTGTAAACATAACAAACAAGCATTCATTAAGTCACGTATACATGCGATAACGGTTAGCGTTTAAAGTATTGTGTAGTGTGTTCGATGTGATTTTGTATAAGTAACGTATGTAACACCCAAAAGTGCGTAAAGCAAAAAGGGATCGAGTATACTCACAGCGATTGATGGATTGAAGGGAGCGCTAGAGAGTAGGGTTAGCCTGAACAGTTTGATAGTATGACGATAAGCGACGCGTAAAACGATACAGAGTGCAAGTGGGTAGGACAGCAGTTCGATCGGATGGTAGTCCGATCGGACAGCCGGTCGTTCGAGTGACAGTCCGTTCGAGTGGATTGTTACTTCCTTTGGAAAGGATGTGTTTGTGTATGATGGCTTGACTTTTGAAGTTTTCGTTGTAGCATTTTGAAAACATAGAAGTATCTCTACCTTTTAGGTCGATCGATCGAACGACTGTTCGATCGGGCAACAGTCCGATAGGTTGGGCACTTCAGAGAGAACAAGTTCTCAACAGGTTGTCACTCGATCGGACGATTGTTCGATCGGGTGGCATCCCTTGTGCATTGAACATGTTTTAAGTGTTGAAGTTTCGAAACATCACATAGTCGGATGGTCGGTCGATCGAGTGGTAGCTCGATCAGACGACAATCCATTTGGTGTTCCAAAACCTTTGAAGTTTGAATGATAGTTAAGTGTGGGGACAAGGATGCATGTCGATCGGGTGACCAGTCATTCGGATGACTGTCCATTCGGACAGCAGTCCGATCAGACGGCACTCCGTCCTGGTCAACCTGTTCGTCATACACTTGGTTGTTTTGATTGTTTGTCGTTTTATCAAGACGTTTTGATAACATATTAAGCAACAGAAACCTTGTCAATACTTGGTACCCCTGATCGGACAGGAATCACCCAAATTCGACCAGTTAACTGTTCGAGACGATGTTGCATGTTTTACCCGAAATCGGTAGTCTCGTGGATAGAATCCAGATATTTAACCAACACAACCACAAGAATGAGTAGTAAGTCGGCACAAGCTCCGATTCTAACGGTTTTGAATGCATTGAGTGTAAAAAAGTTGAAAGAAAGTTGGAAAACCATCTTTCAATCCTTTTCATTGTGAATATGTTTAGATCTACGAAAGGTCTTCGTTTGTTTATGTGGAAATCGGTTAGATCTAAGTTGTTCTTGGTGGATTGAGGCCAAAACATGAAGTTCTCAAGAACACATGATGACATCATCCTAGAACACCTTGAATCTTGATGATTTCACCGTTAAAAGTTAAGATTCAAAAGATAGAAAGGTGTAGGAGTGCGTGTAGATTAAGGAAGTACAAGATTTAGGATGAGATCTTACCGGAATCGCGAGAAATCTGAAGAAAAGTGGGGAAGATGAGCTGGTTGGAGGAGAGTTGCCAAAAGTGGAAAGTAAGATGATGACAGGGGTATTTATAGGGTTTCCCAAAGAGGAAAGGGGAGGAGTGTGGCTGGTCGATCGGTTGCCAGCCCGATCTAACAGCTGGTCGATCGAGCGGCTGGTCGATCGGCCGGTCTCCAGGTCGATCGGACATCTGATTCGTGTGACGAGTTTGGTCGTTTCGATTATGATTGCGAGCGTTGCGATGCTATAGAATTTCCTAGTCAAATTACTTTTAATCCCAACTACTATATCAACATACAAGCATCCTTATTTCATATTCGTTTAGCGTTTGCGATTCGATTGCGATTGAGTTTCGATTGCGTTTCGATTGATTACCACACATAACATAAATAAACATGCACAAGTAACACATAAGGCACACACACACGCATAACAATAACCAAAATGCGTAATTCGAATTGCGAGTGCGATTGCGATAGCGATAAAGCGATTAAACAAGCGATAAATAGCGACTACTATGCGATTATTAATAGATACTCCACATAAAACAACTAAAGCGATAATAAAATAGGCTAACTACGAGTCAAAGAAGTCAAAACAGGAATTAAGCAAGGAGAGACAGATCGCAATTAGCAATCTTTTATTCCTTTGACTTCAATCTTGACTTTGACTTTGACTTTCGAAACACGGGGTGTTACACAGAGGGTTATACTAACGTATAATATGGTCCTAAAGGAATCCTAAGGTATATCTAAACTAATCCAAATTGGGACAGAACTGAAAGTCAAAGCAAAAGTTAACACCTACCTAATTACGATCACGTAGCCATGTTCGTTGCGAACCATGGCTTGACCATACAATGTCTAACTAAAAGTCAAAGCGTTTATCGCAAACGCTTGACTTTTCGGCTTTAAGAGCCAAACAAAATAACTAAGCATGAAAGGAACACTTACAAGTGGTCCTTAGGACTGAGATAAACTCAGAAGGATGTTCTAATTGATTAGGATCCTCAGATTTGAGTGATAGAGAGCAAAACTCAAGAAATGGTGTGAATGAAAGAATGATCAAGGGCCTATTTATAGTGTTTAGAGGATGATTGGATGATTGACAAGTGTTATGGGAGCTCCTAAGATCATGCCAAGTGCCCTAACAGGTGTCAAAAACCATCAACAAGCCCATAGGATCAAAATATGTGAGACAAGGAAGCAAACCATGACTGCACACCATTTTTTTTATACTGGTAATCGTATACGAACCGTATGGGTCCTGGTATACTGTCCGTAAGGACCAGACCAGCTCACCTTAACTTTCATTTGTTGACAAGTTTGGCCCCTGCACTTCCGAACTCTTCCGAAACGATGTTTTTAGCATACAAGGCCTCATATTTCCAATATTAGGAACATCCAAGAGTATAACCAAGCATCATAAACTTCTTGACATGTTAAAAGTGTCAGTCGGAGTCCTAGTTTGACGTATTGACGCTTTTAACCCTTTAATTTGCGAACTTGCGTGTATTAACGCGAAATGGCGTAAAAGCCTTACAAAGTTAATAACAAGCATTCCTAAGAGTATAATGGAGTGTAATGAAGTATTACGACACTCCAGTTCACACCTGTTCGCTTAAAAGGTCGCTCAACGGTGTAGTTTTAAATATTGACGCTTTTGGTCCTTTTAACGCGCAAACTTGCGCGTATTATCGCTTTATTGCGTCAAAGCCCTATGTTATCCATATCGGGAATTCCCAAGAGTATTATCAAATATTACGATGCTTCGGGTTTGTTAAAAGGTCACTCAGAGGTAAGAATTAACATGTTGACACTTTCAACCCTTTTTAACGCACAAACTTGTGCGTATTGATACTTATTGACATTAAAGCCCTAATTGGCCAATGTTTTGCATTCTCAAGAGTATGATTAGATATAATAATGTTTCAGGTTCACTAAAAGGTCATTCAGAGGTATTATTAAACATGTTGATGTTTCTAACCCTTTACCGTGCAAATCTTTCGGTTTATTATGAAAACGGCTTCGATAATCCAACAAGTGGCTTAATATGAGAATATGAATGTGTGCGAGGTTATTCAGAGACTTAGTCCAAGCATGTTAATACTTCCAGTCTTTCCATAATCAAAGTTTTTGATTTTTCACAAAATTAGTCCTTCATAGTCAATGATTGACCTTATTAGGGTTTTGTACACGTGTCAATACATCATTGGACGTGATTTTACGAGGTGTTACAAGAACCGTCACCGGATGAAGAGTTTGTATCGACTATAGAAAACTGAATGAAGCCACAAGAAAATACCATTTTCCTTTACCCTTCATTGATCAAATGCTAGAGCGATTGTTTGGTCATAAATTTTATTGTTTTCTCGATTGATTCTCGTGGTACTTTCAAATTCCCATTGCCCAGAAGATCAAGAAAAAACCAGTTTCACTTGTCCCTACAGAACCTTTGCATATTGACGCATGCCATTTGGTCTATGCAATGCGCCGGAAACGTTTAAACAATGCATGGTAGCCATTTTTCACGACAAGATAGAAAAAACCATGGAAGTTTTCATGGATGATTTTTATATCTTTGGCGATTCATTTGACCAATGCCTCGATAACATTGAGCGAATGTTAGCTAGATGTGAAGAGACTAACCTTGCTCTTAACTAGGAAAAATGTCATTTCATGGTCACGGAGTGAATAGTACTCGGTCACAAAATCTCAAATGAAGGAATGGAAGTCGACCGCGCAAAAATCGATACTATTTCATGACTACCTCCTCCATCATCCGTTCGAGCCATTAGAAGTTTCCTAGGACATGTCGAATATTATAGGCGATTTATCAAAGACTTTTCTAAAATCTCTCGACCTCTGACCAAGCTACTCGAAAAAGATGCCCCATTCATCTTTGACGAGGATTGCACGACAGCATTTCTTGCCCTTAATGATATGCTTGTCAAAGCACCAATCATGATCACGCCAGTCTGGAAGCTACCATTTGAAATCATGAGCGATGCAAGCAATTTTGCAGTTGGAGCAGTCTTAGGAAAAAGAAAAGAAAAACATTTTCACCCCATTTATTACGCTAGTAAAACTCTTAACGATCACCAAGAAAATTACACAACCACTGAAAAAGAATTACTAGATGTAGTATTTGCATTTGATAAATTTCGTTCATATCTCGTGCTCTCAAAAACTATAGTTTATACCGACCACACTGCCATTTGATACCTTTTTCAAGAAACAAGACTCAAAACCGCGTCTCATAAGATGGATCCTTCTCCTTCAAGAATTTGACATAGAAATAAAAGATAAAAGACGAGAAGAAAACACAGGTGCTGACCACCTATCTCGTCTTGAAGATCCTGCTTTTGAAGGAACTTAAGGATATCTCATCAATGAGAAATTCCCCACAGAATCCTTAGAAATGATGGAGTATCGAGAAGAACCTTGGGCACCGACTATGCTAACTACATATCTTTTCAGAATATGTGATGATCAACTCATTCGACGATGCGTCCATGGTCGTGAAGCAAGACAAATTCTTCGCCATTATCACAAAGGACCATGTAGTGGATACCACGAAATAGCCAACACCGCTCAAAAGGTGTACGACGCAGGATTTTACTAGCCAACAATACATAAAGATGCTTATGTATTAATCAAAACATGCGATGCATGCCAACGGGCAGGCAACATATCACGAAGAAACGACATGCCACAAAACAACATTTTTATTGTGAAATCTTTGATGTGTGTGATTAGACTTTATGGGACCATTCCCACCCTCAAGAGGAAACAAATACATTTTACTGGCAGTCGACTACGTTTCTAAATGGGCCGAAGCTGAAGCTCTCCCTACCAATGATGGGAGAGTAGTAGTAAAATTCCTCAAAAGGCTATTCTCACGTTTTGGAACTCCGAAAGCCCTAATCAGTGATAGAGGCACTCATTTTTGCAGTCTAAAAATAGAGAAAACTCAAACACGATATGGGGTTTATCATCATCTCTTGGCAGCCTATCATCCTCGAACCAATGGTCAAGCTAAATGACTTTAAAAACTAGTTTTTTTATATTGAAGTTGTATTTTTATTCTATCATTCTTTATGTTTTGTTGATTCACTCATTCGTGTCTTTACGGTCTATATAAAGTGCGTTAACTACCTGGAATGGGGTTAGAAAGGTGGTTTGGATAAAGTTCTTGCCTCTTCAATGTATAGATCATGCGAGGACCTGATTCAAGCTTATTAGGACTTCCCTTGAGGCAGATAGCATCAAATTGGGAGAAGTAAGAATGGATTGTAATCCCTTATAAACAAACTACTATTAAAACTTTAAACCGGCCTTGCGGGACTGTATCCCTGCTAACCCAGACCAATATGGTTGAGGGTAGCGTTGCCTCCAAAAGAGGGACATGCCACATTTTGCATTAATAACTTAATTATCTTTCAATAATCCGGCCTTGCAGAACTGTATCCCTGCTGACTCAGACCAATATGGTCGAGGGTAGCGTTGCCTTCAAAAGAGAGACATGCCACTATAACTAATCTCTAAAAAAACCCAAAATGCGAAAATCATCAAGGATACATAGAAGATAAGTCAGAGCCAAGTGATTCTTTCTTGTTATTTGTCTCTTTCATTTATTTTATTTTCTTTCTTCATTTTACATGTTTAAAAACCTTTTTTCTCAAAATTTGGGTCGATTAGATGTTGACGAAACTGGTATTAAAAGCTCTTGTATCCTTGGACGACCTCGGTATCTTACCATCACTATACTACGCCAACGATGGGTGCACTTGCCCTAACGTGTTGTAGAGAGTGATAGTTTTTATCGTGTTTTATAAATATAAATCTTGATAAAAAGAGTAAAAAGTACTTCAAAATATATCAAAAATCGTACACGCTCGCACACGTCATAGAGCCATAGTTGGAAAGCCAAAGCTTCCATTGTTCACACCTAATCAAACTCAAGTCTTTCAACGTTGAAGGTTGAAGGCTTGCTTGATTTCATCACTTGTAGGTTGCTTGGAACCTTTAGTGCAGTAACTAAGTGAGGTATTTGGACCTCTAATCTTATGGAAAACAACTATACACAAGCCCCACAATCATGAGTTTGATTGGGAGCAAGATTGGTGTAAGATTTCCACAAGGTGGACATAAACAAGAACATGTTGTAAAAGTTTAAATCAAACAGAAAATAAACTTCACTTTGGATGGTGATGTACCAAGCCTAGTTTATCATGGTAAACCTTGGGTAACATCCTCAGAGGTTGTCCAAGAAGATTGAAGTAAGAAAAAGTGAAGAAATATGATGAGAAGTGAGTTAGAAACTCACTTTTATGCTGAAAGGTATTCTGCCTAAATTTGGGATTTCTGGAGAGATTTGGGAGTTCTTAGAGAGATTATAGAGTGTGTAAAGGTGTTAGGGAGGTGTAGAAGACACCTATTTATAAGGTAGGATTAGGGTTTGGGGTTCAAATGGAGTTAGTTGGGTGTTTAGATGGTTGAAAGTTGAGAAAAAGAGAGATTAAATGCTAAATTTCACGAGCTGGACACGTTTCTGCCCGCCAGAGTCCTCTTGCAGACCATAAGACATATGTCTTGTGGTCCGTAAGACATGCCAGAAACCAAAACTTCATTTTTAGTCCCTAATTGTTGGTGGTTCGCTTATGTTATGTAATAAACTTATATGTTGAGTGTTTTTAGGACATTTTATGGTATGCTATGTGTATGAACAATGTTCCGAGCATAGAATAAGTAATAATAAGTATGGTTCAGTTTCGTATAATTGCACATTTGGGATTGGTTAAATATCGCGTATGTATGAACAAGTATGAATAAAAATGCATTTCCATTATGATCACGGTCTCGAGATTACAAAGATTGAAACAAAGTATGATTACAAACTTGCTAAAAACAGAAAGTATGAAATACGGATCGTTACAGATATAATAACTATCTTTAATTCAAAAAAATTAATAAGTATTTATAATTAAGTGGGAGAGAGATGCGGTAAAATTAAAAAGTAAATAACTCTGATGGGTGACACATATCCCTATGATTTTCTCTTTTACAATATTTTATATATATATAGAGAGAATAAGTATAATGTACTTCACGGCTTAACGTACGTTAACGTACGCGACAAATTTACGCACGTTAATATGAAAATCACGCACGTACAAAATTGATAAAACCTAATCACGCTTTCAGCAACTTGGATATAATCACGTATACATGTGTGTAATCACGCATGGGATTTTGATCAAATATATAATCACGCACGTTATAAACTTAATCACGCATGTTGTTTTTCGTCGCGTACGTTAACGTACTTTAAGCAGTTTTGTACGTTAACATTTCTCTATATATATATATATATAGAGAGAGAGAGAGAGAGAGAGAGAGATATTAATTAATTATCAAATCATAGTGATAAGCATACATACAGACTAACTTACAGAAATCTGAATTAACCATTTTGATTTATAAGGAACATCGACGATATAATAAATTTATTTTAATTAATTTGTAAATAATTTTATGTAAGGTTACTAGTTTTTTTTAAATATATCTTTGAACACCTATAGGAAAAATATAGATATTATTCGTTTCAAATGTGATGAATGTTATATATTTATTTAAGAATTATCTTCTAAATTTGTTGTGAATTCTATTTTTTTATCGTTATAAATATATATCTATATCTATACTATATAATAAAAGAAACCATTTGTAGGATACGTGTCAATCAATGAGGCTATCAAAAAATTGAGTTTTCCTGCCTGAACAAAAAAAAGTCTTAAATATTATTTGAGTATGATAATATCTTTTGTTAAAGATAACTTAATCCATTAAAATTTTTAAATTTCAAATTTTATCTAAAATGGGTGTTGGGTTCTGAATTATCTTCTTCTTCTTTTTTTTTTTTTTTTTTTGAACGACAAAGATTCTATATGATTATAGAAAAAGGGGTTAGCGGAGCTGAAAAACCCAAGGTATAAATACAGAAAATAAAAATGAGAACGAAACATATAATTAAATTATGACATCTCTAACATTAAAATCTTTCCATCTCTACCAAACGAGGAGTTTTGAATTATCTGCTATAAGGGTTTCAATTGACAAGCCGTGGGATGTATGCGATTACCTTGAACTGTTTAAGTGATGTTATTGGATGGAGAGAACCAATATTTAATGAATAAGAAGTGATCTCTCAAGGATTGCCCTTGTTATGTTTTTATATTTGTCTCCTTCACATTGTTATTTTTTTACAATTGTTTCCTTCACGATGAATATGCATAAGAGATGTGTCTTTTTTATTGAATTTTAGCTTTGTTTTAAAGATGGAAGCTCATTTAGGGACTTCTTTTCAATCAATGTCGAAGAGGATTGGATAACAATAGAAGCTCATTGAGGTTTGAACCAAGTTTTCCATATTGAAGGAAATTCATTTCCTTCCTTTTGTTTAATTCATTCTTTTTTATAATAAAGACGACAAACGATGAGAGTTGGATTAACAATAGAAGCTCTTTGAGGTTTGAACCAAATTTTAGTATTGAATATTGATGGAAATTCTCAAAAAAAAAATCTTCAAATTTCTAATTTTAATTTCCTTTCTTTTTGTTTAATTCATTCTTTTTTTAATAATAAATTTTGCAATTTTATCATTTCATATATATTTTATTTGCTAAATCCGTGTAATACACGGGGTTATAACCTAGTATTTATATATAATAATTATCCTGTCAAAAAGATAAGTATCTATAATTTATAGAGTTAAATGCCATTTTAGTCCTTGTGGTTTGGACCATTTTACTAGTTTAGTACAAATGTTTCATTTTTCGCCTATGGGTCCAAAAATGTTTCACTGTTGTCATTTTAGTCCACTGGGTTAACTATATCCATTTTTTCTGTTAACGAGAAGGGCAATTCTGTCATTGTATATATAATTTTGTTAACTAGAATGGCAATTCGGCCATACAAAATGATCGAATTGCCCTTCCGGTTGACAGAAAAATACAACAACAACAACCATACCCAATAAATCCCACAAATAGCATGGCTACTTATAGGGTCTGGGGAGGGTGGGATGTAGACAGACCTTGCCTCTATCCCTAAGGATAGAGAGACTGCTTCCAGAGAGACCATCGGCTCCAAAACAAAACAAACAAACAGCATACCAACACACCAAGTCAAAGAATATTGAAATAACAAGTCACAAATATTGAAATGGATGAAGTTAACCCAGTGGTCTAAAATGGCAACGGTGAAACCTTTTTGGACTTAGAGACGAAAATGAAACATTTGGACTAAACTAGCAAAATGGCCCAAACCATAGGGACTAAAATGGCATTTAACTCTAGTTTATATATAGTAATTATCTTTAGTTAAAAAGATAAGTATCTATAATCCATAATTAAATATAAAAGAAAGACGAAAAAATCAAAAAGTAGATGACTCCAATAAATGACATGTGTCACCTATTAGTTTCTTCTGTTAAATAGTATAGATATAGATATAGATCAGAAAACTATAGATTTAGATTAGGAAACTAGAATTTAGTTTTTTTAAAACATAATAACATAACATAAAAATAACTAGTTGTTTGTTTTATCAATATAATATATATATAGAAATGGGATAAAGGGAAAATGATTTGAAGTGTGAAAGCTATGAAAACGATTTTCAGCCATAAGATCTTTGTGATTTGTGGCTAAGATGATGCGGTGACATTTTTGTAAATAATGGGAACCTTAGAACTACCAGAAGGGGTAAAATTAGAAGATCCAAACAAGGGTGTACATAATCACATGTCATTTTCCTCCATCATATTTAAACGCCAATAACTTTTTTATACGTGATTATTTTTCTAAAAAAATTACACCATAAAGCTCAGCGTTTTTTATCTTTCCAACGAGTATACTATTGATATATTTTTTGGAAGAAAAAAATGAACTGGGTTTTTTTATGGTATTTTGAACTTTGTTTCTTTATGGTGTTTTCAACTGGGTTTTTATGTCGTTTTTCTGAAGTGTATGTTTTTATGGCGTTTTTCTGAAGTGGATGTTTTTATGGCATTTTGAACTAGTTTTTTTTTTTATGACGTTTTCAGAACTGAGTGTTTTTATGGCATTTTCAACTGGGTTTTTTTCTGAACTGTGTGTTTTATGGCGTTTTTCTGAAGTGGGTGTTTTTATGGCGTTTTCCGGAAGTGTGTGTTTTTATGGCGTTTTCAACTATTTTTTTATGACGTTTTCAGAACATAATGTTTTTATGGTGTTTTGAGCTGGGTATTCATGGGTTTTTTCTTGAACTGTGTGTTTTATGGCATTTTCAACTGGTTATTTTCATTGCGTTTTTTCTGAACTGAGTGTTTTATGTGTTTTATGGCGTTTTTACTTGAACATCCGGTTCATGTCATTTTTTTATTTCAAAAGTATGGCAATAGTATACTCGTTGGAAAGATAATAAAACACTCGATTTTATGGTGTAATTTTTTTAAAATAAATAATCACTTATAAAAAAGTTACGGGAGTTTATAAAAGATGGTGGAATATGCATGTAACTTGCATGTGGATGGTTTTTGCATGTGAGTGGCATGTGCATGGACGTAGGGCTGTAAACGAACCAAACGTTCGGTGAACCGTTCGTGAACCGTTCGGCGGGAAGTTTGTTTGTGTTCGTTCGTTTATTAAACAAACGAACACGAACAAGAAATTTCGTTCATTTAGCTAAATGAACAAACATGAACAGAGGTCGTGTTCGTTCGTTTATGTTCGTGAACGTTCAGTAACATGTTCGATAGTTAATTAGTGTTTTTAGTTTTTATATGTATTTAAATACTTCAAAATTCCGACAAATTAAATACCTAATATGTGTTAGTGTGTTATATATTTTGTTCATGAATGATTGTTTGTGTTCGTTTGTTTCCATTTGTGTTCATGAACATTAATTTGTGCTCATTTGTGTTCGTCAACGTTTGTTTTTGTTTGTTGCCTAAAATTAACAAACAAACACAAACGAACACGAACAAGTTCATTTCCTTAACAAACGAACACAAACATAAAATCTCGTTCGATAAGTGTTCGTGAACGGTTCGCGAACACATATATTTCTTAACAAACGAACACGAACAAAGTCATGTTCGTGTTCGTTCGGTTCGTTTACAGCCCTACATGGAAGTTTTGACAATATTACCTTTAGTGTAAGTTAGCACCAACGCCACATGTCAACATCAAAATCGTTCTTACCAATTTTACACTTTTAGGCGTTTTCCTTGTATCCCACCCCTATATATTATCTAAACTCTAAAGGGTTTATTCCACTTTTAGTTAAATCTGTCGAATATTACACAAGGAACCCTTAAAAATATTAAACTCATAGATGCCCAACCCCCTTATGTTTACAAAGATTTTCATTTAACACCCCTCCAAAGTTTTCTCTTTCTACTGGCCCCTTATAACTAGGGCTGTAAACGAACCGAACGTTCAGCGAACAGTTTGTGAACCGTTCGGCGGTAAGTCCGTTTATGTTCGTTCGATTAGCTTAACAAACGAACACGAACAAAAAATTTTGTTCGGTTAGCTTAGCGAACGAACACGAACATAGGTCTCGTTCGTTCGACTGCGTTCGTGAACGTTCGGTAATATGTCCGGTTACGTTCGTCCGTGTTCGTTTGATTATATTAAAAAATAATATATAATAAACCTTTTATCTAAACATATTGAAAACTTGAAACCCTATTTTTTTCTAAGTTAGCTAAAATTTGGACATGCTAAGACATTTTTTGGGATAATTATGTCTTAGTTAGTTAAAGTTGATTTATCGTTTGGTGGTGTATTAGACTTCTTGTGTTTTGATTTATTATTTGATGGTTGTATTTAACTACTTATATCCAATGTTTAAGGATAACAATATTTTTATTTTTTTATTTTCTAGTTAAATGTTCATTTGTGTTCGAGGCCAGTGTTCACGAACTGTTCGTGAACAACTAAATTTCCTTAACAAACGAACACGATCATAAACTTATGTTCGGTATACGTTCGTGAACAGTTCGCGAACATGTTAATTTCCTTAACAAACGAACACAAACATAGTCTTGTTCGTGTTCGTTCGGTTCGTTTACAGCCATACTTATAACTACATCTACCCGTTAAGTCATATTCTTTGTGTGTCTCTATCTCCGGTCGGTTCGAGTGGGTTCATATCTGCCAATCCACCGCCCATATCCGCCTACAAATATTTTAAGAATATTCCTTTTCAGTCCCTCTAACTTAAAGTCATGCATTTACAACCCCACATTGTTCATATGCTTCATATTGCTTATCCACTTGTCATTATTCCTTTCTCAATCCTTAACATTAAGAACCGCCACTATATCGGTCCAAGAATAAAAGATTTGCTATAGAGTTGAATAAAGTTGTTATCACATGTATAAAATATTTATAAAGTGTATATTTACATGTGAATGATGTATAAAAAGGTAGAAAAACATAAATTACAAAACTTGTTGGATAATAACATGATTACCGATGATAAAATCATGATTTTTTTAGTCCGGGTCAGTATGGAGCTTGGTATTTTTATAACGGCTATGATCACTATACTAAAAATAATTATTTGTGGTGAGTAAAGTTGTGTGATTTTATGACGGATTTACAATGAAAAACAAAGGTCTCACGTTAATCTCTTTTGCTACGAATATACTATAAAATTATTTTGCGACGGATTTCTGACAAAATTAGTTTGTAACAACCCCAAATTTGTTGCAACTAAGCAACACATTTAAGTCTGTCACAAAATGAGCTAAAGATATCACACCTGCCTCCTTTTAGTAGTGACTTAGAGGATCCAACTAAAATTCTTCATAAAAAATCAACTTTTACAAAGAAAATTCTGAAGGTTTGTCATTTATGGAAGGGGTCAATGTACACCCTTAACCCTAAACAGTGGCGAAGCTTGAGATTTCTGACTGGGGGGTCGAAAACGTATATTACCCAAAAATTTCTATAAGACCGGGGGGTCGAAAACGTATATACCAAAAAAATTATACGAAAACTACATACTCTCCACTACTTAGCGAAAAGTTCGGGGGGCGGCCGCCCCCTCCCGCCCTATAGAAGCTGTTTCACTGACCCTAAATTCCTCGCTGATGAGGCTTGTAATCAAAATTAAAAATTATCTTAAACAATACATGTAGCTTTCACTTCTTGAAATGGACAAGCAATTTCCTCAAAATGGAACTCAAATAATCTTACATGTGTACAATGGCAATATTGCATGTTTTTGATCAAACGTTTCCATCTTATCACCAACCAGTACCAACCTAATTAAAAGGCTTTTTCATTATGTGTTTTGCTAGCATATCTTTGCAGGGCCGTATCAATCATTTTGGGGGTTATATGCGAAAAGAAAAACTAGGGCTTTTTTCAACATGTGGTTATTATTTTTATAAAATAAAATAATCGGAATTTTAAGCTGTAGAATTCAAACTCCATTTTCCTTGTTAACACAACTGACGCCATTATTTTCTCCTAATTGATTGGTTATTAATATTTTTCGTAAATGTTGATGATCCTAAAGCCTTGCTTTCCAAGATGACAAGATTTCTTTAAAATTAAATTATAAAGAAACCTGTTTGAAATTAGGGTTCTCACGTATGTGAAGGAAAATGGCTAGTGGTACTTTTTACTAGTGACAATCTTCAAAAATAGTCGATTAGTTATTGTCACTAGGCTGTCGAATACGTAAATTATACAACTGGATACTTAATACTATATTAAACACTAACTAATTTTAAAGTGACATTGGTGTTTACTACATGGACTATGAAACCTCAACAAATAAAGCAAAACTTATATAAAACTTTCTTCCCTTTTAAGGTTGAATATTTCCATATTTTGTATACTTTGGGTTTTGTTTACTCTTTCCTATAGGTTGGTAAAAAGACCAAAAAACCCTTTGTACTAGTTGTGTTTGGAAACAAACTCTAGTTCAGCTTAGAGTAACAAGTAACGTCAGCATCAGCCAAGTGTTTTACAAGAGAAAAATGGGCAACAATAATGTAAATTAAAATGGATCAGATCCATTTCATTGTTTTTTATACGTGACTCGTGAGACAAAATTTTGAAGCACTTAAAATAAGAGCAATGATCAAAATCCACTTTTTGTGAGTTGTGACAGTTCAGAGACCATGCTTGGTTGTGGATCTATCACAAAAGTTGGCATGCCGATTTCTTGGACTAAAAGTTGGAATATAAGATGAGGTTCAATTATCCATGCATAGGGTACCAATATATTAAATAAAAAAAAGTCGAGATATATAAACAATCTTCTACGATAGTTAAGGATCTAAACAACCTCATAAAAAGGTTGAGAGATATAAACTCAACAAATGGATGAAGATCTTAGCAAAAACAACATCATCATACTCAGTAAATCCCATTAATAGCAAAGCTAAGATAGAATCTGAGAAGGGTGAGATGTAGACAGTCTTACATCTACCCCGTATGACTAAAGAGGCTGCTTCCAGTGAAACCCCCGGCTTGATGGTAGTTTTGCATCAAACCTTGGACATAAGGCACATAACACTCAGCAATTAAGACAAAAGGCCAATTAGTGCATGTGCTCCTTTGTCTTTCAGCTATAAATGTCACCACATAATGCATGATCAGGGGCGGACTTAAGACAAAGCCAAGGTGGGCGGGCGCACCCCCGGGAAAAAAAATTAGTGCTAAGTTCCGTCGAAAATCTCGTCCGCACCCCTTGGAATTTTCCGTCCGCACCTCTTAGAATTTTTCGTCTGCACCCCTTAGGTAAAAAGTGTTATCAATTTATATTTTAATTTTTTTTAGTAAACTCTTATTTTTTTCAAAAAAATACTACCTAAATTATATAACTTTTAATACCTAAATAACTAAACCCAAATACCCAATACCTTTAACTAGCCCACTACTAAGTCTTAGCACAATAAACAAACCCAACAAATCAACAATATTTCAAACTAAAATAAAATAAACAAGCTCAAAACCCTTACATATTCTCTCCCGCTCTCTCTATACCACCGTAATCAGCCACCATACCACCGCCGATCAAACACGGGTAAATGCTTTGTTATTTTTATGAATTTTTGTTGATTTTTTGGTTGATATTAGCCGCATACTAACCATGACAGTAGACATGTGCTTCGTTTTGTTTTTCATTATGTTATATGGTGGGTTATATTTTGTTAGTAATGATATTTTGCCTTTTTTTTATAGCCGCATACACCACACAGTAGATCTGGTGGGTTATATTTGTTAGCGAAGAATGTTTGGTTTTTTCTTTTTATGGTGTATATGTTGTTTAGATGATTTTTAGGGTTATTTACATTATGATTTCTAGGGCTTGAATAGTTGATATATTATGTAATATGTTATGGAGCCATGTTTTGGATAGATTTCAAAAAACGAAAACCCGTAGGGTAACGTTTTAATTATGTTTGTAACAAGGTTTGACATATTTTTGATGATTATATAAATTTAGTTCGATGTTCTTTTGTTTTACATGACCCGACCCGACCCGATACCAACCGATTTTTTACTTATATAACTTGGGGCCTAAAATTTTTAAAAATGTTCCGTACTCCCATGAAAAAATTCATGGGTCCGCCACTGTGCATGATTAACCATCCCCTCTTTTATCTTAGCAAAAACAAAATGATCATATTTTTTATGGTACAATCTCATTTTATGTCTCATTTTGATTTTTATTTAACAGGTTGATAAGAGATTAGAATGGTCAACCTATTAAAAAGGAAATTACAACATACATTTAATTTTTAAAACAATTCAAATTTTGGCTCCAACACAGGTAATATAAATCAACCATGATCAATTTATAAAATAAACATATGAGTTAGACTGATAAATTACGGTTTAAGGAATGGATAGTGTTATTTTATACAGGTAACATCATGAAACTAGTCATTTTTTTCTAAATATGACAAACCCATTCAACAATGTCAATAATAAATCATAGATATAGCCAGAGTTAGGCGACACTATGTCATGTATCCACATTAATCGCATATCCATATATGCCCTACTTGAATTACAACGGAGAAGTACTCATACTAAAACCATATGCGTGTATCACCTTTGCCTCATTATATAATTTTTTTGGCTGTAAAATGTAGAAAACCATACATAGACACATAGTTCATGTTATAAACTTAAGACTGACATAACAAACAATTAAATACATAAAATAATTGTATTTTTATTCAATATGATGCTTAAATAACCGAAGTAAAATGAATATAATTCATTATTCAAGATATGAGAACCACATATATCCATTGTTGAGAGATATGAGAACTATCATGTATCTCATTATGAACTAAGTGGTTTCCTCTTGAGGAGATCTCAGGTTCGATTCCTACTAAGTGTAAAATTATGTAAATATGGGAGAACACCTCTGGGAGGGATTCGAACTTGGGGTGAGGAGTTTTAACAGCATATGCTGGCCTTTTGGAGTAAGCTGGAAATCCAGTTGATCTACCGTTCAAAAAAAATCTCATTATGAACGCCTTTCATCAAAGTCAAACCTTCGACTTTAACCAATCTTTCACTTTGATATTAGGTTGATAGCGTCTAAAAGAGTTGATATCGACTTATTAATTAAATTAAAAATTATCTATTTTAATAAAACTAGGTTTAAAGAAGTTCGCCGCGTTGCGGCGAATTTGTTTTGTTATTTAGTTTGTGTTTACATGTGTTTTGAAATCACTACGAGCGTGTTGCGAACGGAACTGCTGACAAGAATGAAAAGAAAATGTAGAAAAAACACTAAAAGATAACCGAAAGAAAAATCAACCAAAAAAGTTGTATGGTAACGATATTGTTCGCATGAAACCCGTGGCCAGAGATGAGCAAATTGTTCTGGGTACCGGTACCAAATTTGCCGAACCGAAAGATCTTAAGTACCAATATACCGGTACCGTAACCGGTATTTTCGGTATCAGTACCAATTATGTATCGGTTGGCACCGAGCTCATCCCTACCCCTGAAACTAAAAAAAGAAAAAATTAAAAGTTGAAGAAAATCAACAAAAAAAAGTTGTACGATACCGTTGTTCGTACGGTAACCGTGATCAGGGATGAGCAAATGGTACCGGGTAGCAGCACTGAATTTCCCGAACCAAAAGATTTCCAATATCAATTCGGCACCAACTTTTGGCGTTTTCTGTATTAGTGTCGGTTTTTACCTTCATGTACTGATACCGAACAGGACCGTACCAATATTTTCGATACCAGTATTGCTTCGATACCGGTTAACACCAAACGTACCCCAACCTCTGATATTAAAAAAATGATTAAAGTTAAAAAGTAAAGAAAATAACTATTATTATAATATTAAAATAATAAAAGTATTAAAAAACCTAAAAGTATTAAAAAACCTATAATATTATTATAATATTGAAATCACTATTCATTTCAATTCGTTTATTAATATATAGTAATAATATAGTAATATATAGTAATAATAATAATGACGTGGACTTAGTATTTCAACATGGCTCAAATGTATTGCGAATTTTACAAAAAGAAAGCGTCGCTCATGTGAGAAGATCAACATCTTTCTAGTTGTTACATAACTATATCTACTAATATAAGGGTTGAAGGAGCGCTCTCGGTAAGTGATGCGGGGAAGGGGTTTGCCGATCGGGTATAGCACCGCCACCCCTTGTTTGAGTGGGTGATTGAATGGGATTCGGGTTATACTTACCGAATGTGGGAAGAGAAGAGAGAGAGGAAAGAGAGGGGGTTAATAGTGGGCCCCAACCCCTTCCAACTAATCACATATTTTTTTTATTTTTTATTTTTTTAAAATAAATTGTTTACCACTCTCCATGCGTTTGAGCACCCTACCCCTAGTAATTGAGTGTAAAATAGGGAGTGGAGTGGAGAGTGACATGGCATGAAATTATTGGCTAGAGAAAAAGTTTACCACTCCCCATTTAGGGAGCACTCCTTTCACCCTAATGGTTATAAAGAATCCCATGGGGACATCTTAATTTTACCTTCCTTCGAAACGACTTAAAACGCGGATCAACTCATTGACCCTAAACACCAAGAGCATGTTTGGCTAAGCTTTTTAAAACAACTTAGCCAATAAGTCAAAATAATGTTTGGATAAAGGAAAAAAAATTCAAATTAACTTTTTGGCTAAGGTAGAAAATTAATTTTAAAAAGCTAGAATATCAGGATTTTTCAAAACTTTTTGGCTTATTGGCTTTTCCCACCACATAAGCTAATTCAAACATTTTTTTTAAAAACTACTTTTCAAAAAGTTATAAGTCAATAAGTACTTTTAACAAAAAGTCTTTTTTAAATTAAATAAGCTTAGTCAAACATGCCCCAAAATACGCTTGTAAAACCCCTTCATAGTTGTGCCATAACATTATAACAAGATAAATAAATAATCTAAGACTAAGAGGTATGGTGAGGCCCATCCCCACGAGGATGGGCCGCCACGTAGGCGCCACATCACCGACTCGTGGAGGATAGGCCTCCTTCACTTTTCAGGGGGATGGAGGATGGGGCTACCCCACGTTAATATTTTATAATTTTCTAAGTTTATTTTTATTAACTTAATTAAAACTTTATAAAAATTATAAAATACAACATAAAACAACATAAATAAATTCATTTCATAACATAAAAAAATTACATTTCCTAAAAAAAAACATTTCCGAAAAAAAATTACACTACTCGTCTTCGTCTTAGTCTCCGTCACCGTCCCCGAAGTTTACGTTGTTCCATATATGTTCTACCAAATCATGTTGAAGGTTTGCATGCGTGAAGTCGTTGGGGTTATGGGTCATTTTCTGAGTATACATATCCTGACTAATATCCGCTTTTAATTGTTTATTTGTGACCAGGATACTGGACGGGGATATTGCTAACATCCTGGGCGATATCCTAAGGTTGAGTGAATTAAACACGTGCAGGTTAATGGCTGTAAGTTACTAACGGTCATCAGGACTTCTTCTCCTCAAGACTCGGGCGTATTTATTATAAGGAAGCCGTTGAACCCGAAAGACTTGGTCCTCAACGTTCGAGTGGGAATATTTGCTGGATCCCGGAAGTTTAGGATAGTTTGTTACATTATCTTTATTATAAATAGATGGGGGCGGATCAGTTTAAGGCACACAATTTTACACTTACACTCTCGAACACTTTTACTCTCTAGCTCACCGCACACACCACACTCAAACACTTGTATTCAAATTACATTGTAACACATAGTCGATCCGCACCACATCCTGCACTGTATTCTGATATTTGAAGCAATAGAAGAACAAGGCAGCTGCGATTGTCAGCTCCCGAGGTTTTATGCCGGCGATCTAGATTGATCAAGGGCTTTCCTCGTACATCACGTGTCAACCTTTACATTTTTGCTCATTGTTTGATCATAGATACAGCTCTATATCCTGAGCCGTATCCTGAAACTGTTTTCATATCTAACTTGGTTAACATATTTTTTACACATAACTCTAGCACACTACCTCACTTTACTAATTTGATCACTTAATTGCTTAGGTAATTTTTGACCAAAACAATTTGGCGCCCACCGTGGGGCAAGTGGTGCTACTTTTACTAAAAATCTTTGTAAAATCATTAATCGGTTTTCTATTTTCTAAACTTTTTGCCACATTGTTTACAATGGCCTCAAGATCAAACATGAGCTCTTCCACTATGTCTGCTACAACCTCTGCTACTACTGGTTCGGTGCTTCCACCACCTCCTCCAAGGATGTCGTTTTCTTCACAATCTCAAGATGTTATCCCTGCTCGGAGTGTCCAGGGATCTGCTCCCGTTTTAGCCTCTAACGATGAAATTTTGACCTTATTTGGAAGTGTGCAGGAACAAATGAGGCAGCAACAGGAGACTAACCAAATGCTGTTAAGAGAGATACAACTCTTAAAAGCTAGCTCGAGCAGACCTGTTGAGGAAACTGTCACTCCTATACAGCCCAGGGCTTTGAACTTCAGTTCCGCAGTTTACACTGAGGATAATAGGGGGAATATCGTCCCAAGCCATTCTCAGAATCATACCCCTGAGATACCCACTTCGGTCAGGATATCGACTGTGAGAAGGTCAGGATATGCTTCAGGATATGGCCAAAATCCTCAGAACGGTAATGTGTCAAATAATAATATTCTTGCTACTAACAACAATGGCTCTTTGCAGGATGCAGGTATGACGTCAACATTTACCAGGGAGCTCCAGAAATTGAAGGACATGATATCCAGTGTACCTGGAGTGGTTCAGCCAATTCCGGAAGTATCCCAAGACAGCCACAGGATATCCCGCTTTGCATATCCTATCTGTGATGCTGAAATCCCAAAAAGATTTCAGACTCCCAACATGAAGCTGTATGATGGGACTACGGATCCTGAAGAGCATATTGCCCAGTATAGGGAAAGAATGGAGATTAACCCTATCCCTCCGGAGCTTAAGGAAGCATGCTTGTGCAAGGGATTTGGTTCTACCCTGACAGGATCAGCCTTAAAATGGCTGTTAAACGTCCCTCCTCACTCAATTACTTCGTTTGCTCATTTGGTTAATTTATTTAACAGTCAATTTTCTTGTAGTCGGAGTTTTGAGAAACTAACCAGTGATCTTTACAGGATAACTCAAGGGCCTCAGGAATCCTTGAGGGATTATGTGAACAAATTCAGTCGAGAATCCTTGGATATCCCACATCTTGATGTTGCAACAGCTGTGCAAGCTTTTAAGATGGGGTTGCAAAAGGATTCTCAGTTTTATCAGGATCTTGTAATGAATCCCTGCAGGAATCTCGACGAAGCTCGTAACAGGGCTTTGAGATATATCCGTCTGGAAGATGACAAGAAGATGCAGGAGAGGATGAATTCTACCTCAACCTATGAATCAACTAACAGGAAATCAGAGACCTCATATAAGCCATATCGCTCCAGGCCATATGGCAGAAATGATAACAAGAAAGTGAATGCTGTTGAAGACGAGGATCCTGAAGAATATCCTGACTTATCTGAATACTGCTTTTCTGTTAATATACCTGAATTAATGTATGCTATGCAGGGCTTAGGGGACAAAGCTAGGTGGCCTCGAAAGAACCAGCAGAAAGCTGATTGGAAGGATAAATCCAAACGGTGTGCCTTCCACGAAGACTTCGGACATATGACCGAGGATTGCATTGCTTTAAGGAAAGAAATAAGTTACCTATTAAGCAAGGGGTATCTGAAGGACTTGCTGGGAAAAAAGAAGAATAAAGGGCAGGATCCCGAGAAGGATCCTGAACGAGCAGCATCACCCCCAGCAGATGCCAAGATAATTAACTTTATCTCAGGAGGATCCGACATTTGTGGGACTTCGTATTCGGCGGCCAAGAGACATGCAAAGGAAGCTAAAAGCGAGAGGGGAGACAGACCAGTCAGGATGACTACCCTCACAACTGATAAAGTGATCACTTTCGATAGTGATGACAGGGATACTGTTCAGGATCCTCACCATGATGCTTTAGTAATAACATTATATGTGGCTAACCATTTTGTACGCAGGATACTGGTAGACAACGGTAGTTCTGTCAATATAATTCAGCTGGAAACATTGAAGAGGATGAATGTATCTCCGATGGATATCACTTCGAAGTCCACTATGCTCGTTGGTTTCAATGGAGAAGCTAGGAATACCGTAGGGGAGATAAAGTTACCAGTATATGTTGAAGGGGTCAACTCAATACAACGTTTCTGTGTGATGGACTCCTTATCCTGCTATAACATCATACTGGGAAGACCATGGATTCACGATATGAAGGCAGTGTCATCAACATATCACCAATGCATCAAGATCCCTACCCCTTGGGGGGTTGTCAAGGTGGAAAGTGATCAGCAGGAAGCGAAAGAATGCTACTCATCCTCAATGAAATCCTCAACTAAGCCTAGTGCAGCATAGCAATTAAAGATGCGGGCCCAGGATATCGTGGAGGATTCGGAGCAGGATGTGAAGAAAATTATCCTGGATCAGGATAATCCTGATATCTCGGTGCTCGTAGGAACCAATATCCCCCAGGATATTGAAGAGCAGTTAACTAACTTTTTGAAATGCAGGATGTCAACATTTGCATGGAAGCATGAGGATATGACAGGCATATCCAAAGACATTATCACTCACAAGCTTGGAATTGACAAATCATTCAAGCCTGTTCAGCAAAAAAGAAGAAAATTTGCTCCTGAGCGGAATAAGATTATCCAAGAGGAAGTTGAAAGATTGTTGAAGTCCAGGATGATCAGAGAAGTCAAGTTTCCAAGATGGCTAGCAAACGTAGTTGTGGTACAGAAGAAAAACGGGAAATGGAGAGTCTGTGTAGACTACACGGACTTGAACAAGGCTTGTCCTAAAGACCCATTTCCTCTCCCTCATATCGATGCAATGGTGGATGCTACTGCTGGACATGAAATGTTAACGTTCATGGACGCATCCTCAGGATTTCAGCAGATTCAAATGGAGCCTTCGGATCAGGAGGATACTGCTTTCATGACACCAACAGGTATATATTGCTATACTGCTATGCCTTTCGGTTTGAAAAATGCAGGTGGGACATACCAGAGATTAGTAAACATGATGTTCAAAGATAAGCTGGGGGACACCATGGAGGTATATATCGATGATATGGTGGTGAAATCTAAAAAGGCTGAGGATCACCTCCAGGATATCAAGGGAGCATTTGATATCCTGGATCAGTATAACATGTAGCTGAATCCTGCTAAGTGCCATTTCGGAGTGGGGGCAGGAAAGTTTCTTGGGTATATGGTGATGAAAAGGGGGATAGAGGCAAGCCCGGAGCAGATTAAAGCTATCCTGGATATAAAATCACCCTTGAATATGAAGGACGTACAACGGTTAACAGGCCGAGTAGCAGCTTTGAATAGATTTATTTCTAGATCCTCGGAAAAATGAAAGGAACTCTATGATATCCTCAAGAAGAATAAGAAATTTGAATGGGGAGCAAAGCACGAAGCAGCCTTGCGGGATTTGAAGCAATATCTCTCAACTGCACCTCTATTGATGAAGCCTGAAAATGGTGAACCACTATCCCTATACCTCGCTGTATCAGGGAATGCTGTAAGTGCTGTTCTTATAAAAGACCATGAAGGTCAGCAATATCCTGTTTATTATGTTAGTAAAAGTTTGTTAGATGCTGAAACTAGGTATTCTCATTTAGAAAAATTGATATTAGCTCTAGTCATGGCATCGACAAAGCTTAGACATTATTTTGAAACACATAGGATCCATCTTAAAACGAATTATCCTGTCAAAAATGTGCTTAGGAAACCAGAGATGTCAGGCAGGATGGCCAAGTGGTCAGTAAAGTTAAGTGCTTATGATTTAGTATACGAACCTAGAAATGCCATAAAGTCTCAGGCTTTAGCTGACTTTGTGGCTGATTTCAGTAGTGACATTCAGGATGAGGTAGACTTAGAAGTTCAACAGTTAGGAGAATTTTCAGGATCCGGGACGTTATATACTGATGGTGCATCCAATATAAGAGGTGTAGGTTTAGGTATACTACTAAAATCGCCACAGGGGGACATATTACCCAAGGCTATTAGGTGTGAATTTCCTGCTACTAATAATGAGGCAGAATATGAAGCTTTAATTGCAGGATTAGAATTGGCTAAGAATATGAGTATCAAGAATTTGCAAGTATATGTTGACTCCTTGTTAATTACTAACCATTTTAACGGATCCTATGCAGTTAAGGGTGAGAGATTAATGGAATATCTCGATATTCTCAAAAAATTAGCAGGATATTTCGATGTTTTTACACTTGAACAGGTACCAAGGGAGGATAATGCTGAAGCGGATGCCTTAGCAAATTTGGGATCATCGATCAGGATACCTGAAGGGACCCAAATACCAATATTACATGTCTTATATCCTGCAACGAATCCTCAGGATAAAGAAGTAGCGGGTATTCGGGATCCTGGAGCGGAATATCCTGAACAGGATCCTAAATCCTGGACGGCTCCAATTGTGAGATATCTCAAAGAAGGACACATCCCCGGAAATGAAAATCCTAAGGCATTTAGGATGAAGGTATCACGATTCACTATTATGAATAATGTTTTATACAAGAAATCTCTTGCAGGACCGTATTTGAGGTGTTTGGAGGATCCTGAAGCCAAAGAAGTACTTCAAGATATACATGAAGGGGATTGTGGTAACCATACTGGGGGCAGGTCATTATTCTCAAAAGTATTAAGGACAGGATATTATTGGCCGACAATGAGGAAAGATGCCGCAGAATATGCTCGAAGATGTGACGCATGTCAAAGACATAGTAACATATTACATCAGCCTGCTGAACCGCTGTATCCTATTGTTTCCCCTTGGCCGTTTATGAAGTGGGGTATGGATATAGTGGGAAAGCTTCCAAAAGCTCCAGGAGGAAAGGTTTTCATGTTGGCAATGACGGATTATTTCTCCAAGTGGGTTGAAGCCGAAGCATTTGTCCAAGTCAGGGATCAAGAAGTTGTATCCTTCATAAAGAGAAATATCCTGACCAGATTTGGAGTACCAGCCGAGATAATCTGTGATAATGGTTCTCAATTTATAAGTAAAAGAACTACTGACTTTTGCAAGAATTGGGGGATCAAAATGATAACATCTACTCCAGTACATCCTCAAGCGAATGGATAAGCAGAATCCTCAAACAAGATAATTGTCAATAACTTAAAGAAAAGGCTTGGAACCAAAAAAGGAAGATGGGCAGAAGAATTACCCTTTGTTTTGTGGGCTGATAGGACAACGGTAAAGAATGCAACAGGCCAAACCCCATTTTCCTTGGTATTTGGAGCAGAGGCAATGATTCCAACGGAAATGACAATACCTACTGCAAGATCTACCCTACAGGATCCTGAACAGAATCCTGAAGCCTTATGTCAGGATTTGGATACTATAGATGAAAGAAGGGATGCAGCAAGGCTAAGGATGGCAGCATATCAACAAAGAATATCCAGAGCATATAACAAGAATATTAGGACCAGAAGATTTAAAGTTGGAGATTGGGTGTTAAGAAAGGCTTTTCAGAATACCACTAATCCTGCCGATGGCAAGTTAGCTCCAAAATGGGAAGGACCATATGAAGTTGAATCAGAAGCAGGGAAAGGAGCATATAGACTCAAGAATATGAAAGGGGATATGCTACCGAGATCTTGGAATGCTATACACCTTAAGCTTTATTTCAAGTGAGTTTAGAATTTAATTTCTAACTCAGGATGGTATGAATTCTATCTTTTTTAAATATGTTTGGTTTAATTTATTCTTTGAAACCCAATACTAACTTAAGCATCGGAGGGGTGTTAGCCAAGCTAACACCCACCTTAGTGTAAGGATGTTTTGCAGTATATGCTTCGGGATATAGCTCCAGGATGCTCACTCGGGATACTTCAGAAGATTAGAGGATTGGCCCCCTCTCTCACGTACAAGGGATCCTGATCCCTTCACAGGTTTAAAGGTGTTCACCTTTCTTCCGAATTGGGTTTAAACACCCCGCCTGGAGCGCAAGTTATTCAGGGATAGTTCAAGGTGGCGGGACCAGTCCATGTAAAAGTGGCTGACAATTTCGTTACTGTTGGCTATATCCTGAATCCTAAAGGTATATGAGGATTGATCACCCTCTCTCACGAAAGGGTATTTTCATACTCTCTAAGGTTTAAAGGTTTTCACCTTTCTAAGTCTTGGAGTTTATACACTCCCGCCTGTAGCGCATGAAAATTTGGGATTTTCCCCAGGATACAAGGAATTTATCTCCAGTACATTCTTGGGTTTTACCCCTGTAACATGAAAAATTGTCTATACAATGGGAACTGATATCCAGAAGATTTTTAAGTATTTGAAGACGTTGTACTCAGGGGACATTCCCACTAAAGCAATGATGTAAAGCTCAAAGGATAAGGCTCGGAACTAATGCACTAAGTATCTCACACAGGGGACATCTTCATTGGAAAAGTTGCAAAGGGATTGAAGTTTGATAATAGGGTTATATCCTATTCCTGGTATGATCTTTCCTTTGTACACGTCGTTTGAGTTTTTGATAATACTAGGTTGGGTAAAAGGTTAAACATCCTGATTAGGATCAATTCTCGGGATATATTCTCAAAATATATTTTCAAAATACTTCTCAAAATATTTGAAACTAATACTAGTTTGAAACTTTGATCACCCAAGTATTATCAAAACAGGTTTTGGAAAGTGGACTGTTTTTCACTCTTTAAAAAGCTTTCTACAAAGTTGAAGGAATTATCTAATAACAGTTTTTATAATATATTGCTAAGCATATTGATCAGGATATTTCCATAAGATAACAATACAAAATTTTTATAAAGCTAAGAGTTACGTTAAGTAGTGCAAGGCAATAACAAATAGGTCAAAAGATAGTTATATTATTAACAAGTCAAAAGATGTGCTTTTGGTTTCACCTTAAACCAAGGCCCATCCGCCAAAAGCACAATTAGTTTCTACCATACTTGTGTAACGGTTGGAGGATCTATCTCAAAACAGGACCTGACCACCTACAACCGTTACCACATTCAAAACAGATTATACTAACTGATGACCAAGGGCTTCATCCTAAAACCTAGGACCCATCCACCTTTGGTCATCGTATTAATGCAGGAAATATAAATTGTTCGAAGACAGGAAATGTAAATTGTTTTTCACAACCACAACCACGAAATTTAAAAGTGGGCTCCGGCCTTGGCACGTATATCCATCATCGCCCACTTCACCGCTCAAGAAGCGGCACCCTCTTGATCAACAACCTCCTTCCCAACATCTGCACCAGCATCGGTCTCAGGATTCTTCTCGGCATCACCATCATCAGCATTGGCCACTTCCTCTGCCGCTTTAGAAGGCTCTTCACCAGCATGCTTTGCAGGATGAGCAACGGGATGACCTCCGAGATCCTTTAGTCTCGCTTCCCAAGTCTTTATGTCCCAGGAGGGGCATTCGAAACCCAAATTCCTGGCCTCATAAGCCATCCTTATCCTAGCTTGGAGAAGAGAGACGACCACGGATGCTTTGAGGCTATCCCGATATGAACTCATATTCTGCTGGTATTGGAGAAGGGCGGCATCTAGTTTGGCTTGGGCATCCTCGTTGGCTTTATGGAGGGTAGCTTGGTGTTCCTGGATCATTGCCTTGTATTTGTCTTCGTAATGCTGGGATTTGGCAGCCGCAATGGTTCCTTGATCAGCTATGGTGGCTTCAGCTTTCTCCAGCTTGATCTCCAACATCTTGTTAAGCCCGCAGGCGTCTTCATACAAGTGCATAAGACGATCCAAGCCCTATCGAAAAGGACACAGGTATCGATGTAAAAATAAACAGGTCAGGAAAATGACGAGACTTGATTTGATCCAGCACTATCAAAACTCGCCAGACCATTGGCATAGTCTGGGCATAGCTAAGGCCGGTGAGTTCAAAAAAGCGAGAGATGAAGGGTGGAAATGGGTACCGGAGTCCAAGAGAGAAAGGGTAGGCGAAGAAACAAACCCACTCATCAGATGACGCGTCTGATCGGGCTTCCCGATCAAAAGGGCGAAAGACTGTTCCGGTGGGGAAGGCGCCGGAATCTTTAAGAGCAGCGATGTCGGCGTTGTTGAAGCAGCAGATTTCCTTTGCTGGGTCATGGATGAAATTTTGACTTACGAGGGTTGAGGTCGGTCTGTCCGATCGAGATCTTGTTCGTGATGCCATGAAGGGTGTTGGGAAAACTAAAAGAAACTCAAGAAAGAAGGATAGAGGATGGAGAGAAAAGTGATTGCCTGAAAATCGCTTGAAGAATGATGATAATAAGCAGAAATGATTTGGCTAAATATAGGCTGAATATAGGGGGGTAAAGAGTAAATATTGCATTGAAAATGGCACAATGTCATTTCAACCATCGTTTCATTTTAATTGCCTCGATCGACGAGAAACGGTTTTGAAATATATCCGTTGGATTGGTATACCAACCAATATATTTGGGGACAATTGTTATGGGTCATTTTCTGAGTATACATATCCTGACTAATATCCCGCTTTTAATTGTTTATTTGTGACCAGGATACTGGACGGGGATATTGCTAACATCCTGGGCGATATCCTAAGGTTGAGTGAATTAAACACGTGCAGGTTAATGGCTGTAAGTTACTAACGGTCATCAGGACATCTTCTCCTCAAGACTCGGGCGTATTTGTTATAAGGAAGTCGTTGAACCCGAAAGACTTGGTCCTCAACGTTCGAGTGGGAATATTCGCTGGATCCCGGAAGTTTAGGATAGTTTGTTACATTATCTTTACTATAAATAGATGGGGGCGGATCAGTTTAAGGCACACAATTTTACACTTACACTCTCGAACACTTTTACTCTCTAGCTCACCGCACACACCACACTCAAACACTTGTATTCAAATTACATTGTAACACATAGTCGATCCGCACCACATCCTGCACTGTATTCTGATATTTGAAGCAATAGAAGAACAAGGCAGCTGCGATTGTCAGCTCCCGAGGTTTTATGCCGGCGATCTAGATTGATCAAGGGCTTTCCTCGTACATCACGTGTCAACCTTTACATTTTTGCTCATTGTTTGATCATAGATACAGCTCTATATCCTGAGCCGTATTCTGAAACTGTTTTCATATCTAACTTGGTTAACATATTTTTTACACATAACTTTAGCACACTACCTCACTTTACTAATTTGATCACTTAATTGCTTAGGTAATTTTTGACCAAAACAGTTGGTTAGCGCGAAGGAGTTTAAATCCTGTTGCGTCGGATCTACCAGGACAGTATTCCTGTAAGATGCATTCTCATCATACTCACAAATCGCCCGACCTTCGTCTTCAATAATCATGTTATGGAGCAAAATGCAAGCGTACATACAAAGGCGCAACCTCTTCGGTGTGAACGCACGTGCCGGTTGTTCAAGGATAGCCCATTTTTTTTTGTAAAACACCAAAACAACGTTCGATGTCTTTTCTTGCAGCTTCTTGACGCTTGGCGAATTTTTTCTTTTTTTCGTCCTTGGGAAATGAAATAGTTTTGACAATTGTAGACCAAGACGGATATATTCCGTCAGCAAGATAATACCCGCGTCTATACTCAACCCCTGAAACTGTAAAACGGGTGTCCGGACCGATTCCATTAACGACATCGCTAAAGATCGTCGATTGGTATAGCACGTTGAGGTCGTTGAGTGAACCAGGGAGCCCAAAGAAAGAATGCCAGATCCACAAATCTTGTGACGCCACGGCCTCAAGTATTAAGGTTGGATAGCCGTGATCACCTCGCGTGTATTGGCCTCGCCACGCAGTCGGGCAGTTATGCCACGCCCAATGCATACAATTATTGCTACCAAGCATTCCCGGAAACCCGTGTCTTGCTTCATGAGCTTGGTACAACTGTTGAACATCATACGCGTTTGGTTTCCGCAAATATTTTTTGCTATACAGTTTCACCACATTATGGCAAAACCGATACAAACATTCCCGCGCAGTTCTTGCCGACATCTGTAAGTACTCGTCCAAAGCGTCGGCCATTGTCCCGTACGCCAGTTGGCGATGGCCGCAGTACACTTTTGTAACGTGGTGAACCCTTCATAATTCCGAGCATCGGGTCGTTGAGTGAAAAACGGGTCTAGCCCCGCCAAATCATCAGCAATCCGTGTGAATAAACGGCGACTCATTCGGAACCTTCGTTTGAAAGTGTCGGCGTTGTAAAGGGGTGCATCCGAAAAATAATCGTTAACCAATTTCTCGTGCGCTCCTTGGCGGTCTCTGTTAATCCGTATTCGTCTGGTAATAACGTTTTCAGACGAGTCATCTTCCTCTTCCTCCTCCAAAAGAATCTGCGCCGCCTTTACCACAGCGTTTGCGAAAAACATTTCCTCTTCGTTCGAAGAAGACGAGGACCACCAAGAATTAGATGCCATTGGTATAAAAAATGGGAGTGTTTTTTAAAAAAATGGATGAGAATGGGAGAAGAATGGGAAGAAATGGATGATAATGGTATAAAAAATGGATGAAAGTGGTATATATTTAAAGTGAAAAAGTAAAAAAAAAAATTATTTAGAAAATAGCCGTTAAATAACGGCTAGTATTTGAATTGGGCCCGTCGAGTTCGAGCGTGGGTCGCCGGGGACGTCGGAAACGGGCGAGGGGGGCGGTGTGGGGGACCGGCGCCAGGCCTCGCCGGGCCTAAGCCGGCCCCATACCGCTTAGTCTAATATTTAAGCATGTTAGATGATTCTAATAATCTGGACCAAGTACCGGTCAAGATCGCTTTTAATCATTATGTTTGTCAATAATAAATGTCTAGAAATATATTTACCAATAAAATACTAATATCATTGAAACATACGTGTCTATATAGTGGAGGTACTAGAAGGATCAAAGTGGGGGCTTGAGTGGAAATGGGGCCATTGTTAAATCTAGTAAAAGTTGGGACCAAACCATACCACATAACATGGTTTCAGAATTCAGAGTGACATGACTTGTGATCCCCATGCGCGAGTATCGAACCAAACCCACCTCTAATTTGACATCATCCTACAATACCAACCTTCTTTTTCATAACAAGTAGGGTGTATATGATTCATGGCGGTTATTAATTGCTCGAGATTAGCTTGTTAAAAATTTGAACTAAATTGAATCTAAAATAGTCAGAGACCAATCTAATATAGAGTTTATTTAATAAACGAGCTTGAGTTCGAGCCTGAGCTACATTCATTAACATTGACTAGATCACGACACTAAATGTGTTTATCATATATTTAAGATAAGGGTTATTGGATTTTATCACCCAAACTATTGGCTAGTAGCCGCTGTCACCCCCAACTATCACTTTGACGCCCGTCACCCCCAACTTAACACTTAGTGTATTTTGTCACCGGATCGTTAACCGGTCCCTAACTTTTAATCCTGTTACTATACTTTTGGGGGTGTCATAGGGATCTTAGGAAGGATTTAGGGATCTTAGGACACCCCAGATGTATAGTAACAGGATCAAAAGTTAATGATCAGTTAAGGACATGGTGATAGAACACACTAAGTGTTAAGTTGGGGGTGACGGGCGTCAAAGTGATAGTTGGGGGTAGCAGCGGCCAATAACCAATAGTTAGGGGTGATAAAATCCAATAACCCTTAAGATAATACATAAGTGCGTGATGAATATTATCATCCAAAATTATGATAGAAAATTACATACTATATATTATTTCCTAATCGAAAAATTAATATATAAACATAGTTTATTAATCTATAACAAATAAATGAGCAGGACTTCAAGCTATAAAATTATTTACGAGCGGACTCGAGCTTTAAACAAAGAGTTTGAAACGAGTCAAATTCAAACCCAAGAGCTCTTCTAAGTTATAAGAGTTGGGCTTGTGTTTAGCTTGACTCATTTACAATACCGACTATGAATATCACTCTAACAATGTTTAAACCTATTTGATTAAAATACCACTAATATGTTTGAAATTAATATTTCATTTCATAAATTTAAAAGGTTAGAAGTATTAAACTCCTCTAAAGTGTAATTATATGCTTACCCTACAAACAGGGCCGGCCCTAAGGATTCGTGTACCCTGTTCGAGCTCGAAAAAATATGTCCTTAGACCTTAACGAAATTGGGTATTGAGCTCACTAAAGGTCTAAACCTAATGCAAAATGGTTAATAACTAATCTAAACCATAAGAATAGTTTTGTAAGGGGGGTTATGTTAGTGTTTGTATAAGTGTACCCTATTAAAAAAAAATTTACATATACATATCGGGTTTTTTCATAAAAAAACGTGTCCCTCGAAGTATCGTGCCCTGGCCGGTGGTCCTCCCCGCCCACCCTCAGGGCCGGCCATGCCTACAAATAAGGTAGTTATATTAATAACATGATTTTTGTGATCATATATATTTAACTAGTGACGGACGGATTTAGAATAGCTCAAGTGGAGGGTGCTGCAACGAGTTGAGTTAAAACGGACACAATAAAGTTAATTACATTGAGTTGTAGCAAAAAGCAATTAAGTCGTAGGAGACCTAGTCACTTTGTTTAAGTAAAGCTTTATAACATATTATATGAACATCTATTAGTAAAATTGATTTTTTTACTAGACGGCCAAAGTTGAACTTGGGTCTTTTTTTATTTTTATTTTATTTTTTTATTTTTTTTAAGCAACTAATATTAAAAAAAAAAAAAAAAAAAACTAGCACAGACCAAGACCCAAAATACAAAGGATCCCAAGATAACTATCACTTACATATTTTCAACTACTACAATCACAAAAGTCGGCGCCGACAAGGCAATAGTTCTGGCCCTTTATTGGGCTAAATGGGCGGCAAAATAATAGTGCCAGGCAGGCAGATGCCTGGCACTCTCCTATTGGCTCAACAAAATTACGATTTTACCTACGCTTTAAAATTACTATTTTGCCATCAGTGTAAAATTATTTTTTTCCTCACTTAAAAATAAAATTACGCTTTTGCTCCCAGCTAAAAATTTCAATTTTGCCCTAGGTTCAAAATTACGACATCGCCCCGTTTAAATTTACAGTTTTGCCAATAATTTTTCCCCCTTATAATTACGACTTTGCCATCAGTTCAAAGTTATGTTTCTGCCCCGACTTAAAAATAAATTTACGCTTTTGCTCCCACCAAAAAAATTCACTTTTGCACTCGGTTCAAAATTATGATTTTGCCCCGTTTAAATTTACAGTTTTCTCATTAGTTTTTTTCCTCATAGCCACGTTACGATTTTGCACTCAAATTAAATTTACATGGTTAAATTACAATTTTCCCCCAGTGTAAAATTACAGTCATGCCGGCAGCTGTCTTACACTCCCCCATTGGTCCATTTAATTTACGATTTTATCCCTGAATAAAAATTATGATTTCGCCCTCAGTTCAAAATTACCTTTTCCCATCGTTTTAGTTTTTTTCGCAAAAGTAGAAAACTTTTTTTTTAATTGGTTGACTCTATTTAATTTTTTTCCGTGTCAAGGAGCTACCTAACACTTGCTCATTAGTCCTGAAAAATTGCAGTTTTGCCCTGAGCCGAACAAACGGTCTTATCATTGTTTTAGTTTATTTACTGACAAAAGTATAGTAGTGTTTTTTTAATTGATTGAGAATTATTCGGTCATCGCCCCGCAACGCGGGCGGGGCATCACCTAGTTATATACGAAAGTCAAAACTACACCATTGTTCCTAGTCGAGAGGAGCTAGCTTGGAATGGTTTCTCACCCAAAGAAATCGAATTGTGTGGAGCTCATCCAATATATTAACAATCTCCAACCTTTTGGAATTAAAAATAGCCACATTCTTAGCACGTCAAATTCACCAACAAGCAATAACAATCACCGATTGAACCAAGTTCTTCTTAACGACCGACCCTTCCACTCCTTTTTGATGTTAAAAAGGTCTTAAAGGAGAACACAAAAATCTGAGGAATATGACACCAATTAGATACCCACTGCCAAACAATTGATGCTTCATAATAGGATGTTATAATGTGTTTAAGAGTTTCTTTGACATTCCCACATAGTGGCCATATGATAGAATTAACACCAATACCTCTTCTTACCGACGTCGGGAGACAATTAAGGGCATGTATTGTTTATGTCATATCTAAGCCTCCCTTAATTAAAAAGAAATCTATGACATGTCAATTTACTCGACTCGTTTTGACCGCATTAAAAACATATTTGATATATTATTTGTTGTTCATTATTATTTTTGTTTCATTGAACTATCTATTGATATATAATTTAATGTAAATGTAAATACTTGAATTGGTGGTGGACTCGGGTTACTCTCGCAGTACTTCGTTTGGTCCAGTGGATGTCCCGAGAGTGCTCATGATTGATTTTGTTGCGGTTAAAAAAAATGTAAATACTTGACTTAGTTGACTATTAATCAGTTGGTTTTAAAACATTAAAACCTATGACAAAAGTCAAAAACCTAAAACTATATTACTTGGGCTGAGTGTAAACGGTGCATTTCACATGTTTTGGGCCTTCTACCCAAATGGGCCTCTTTGAAGTGAAATGGATCCATGTAAATGGAGTCATGAAGACATGAACCACTTTTATAGTTTTATTATAAGGGTAATTTTTTATAGTAATCAAAACTAATTTACTTTGAGTTAAATGCTTGGTTTGTCCCTGTGTTTTGCAAAAATTGCAAATTTGGTCATAGTGGTTTACTAATTACACGCGTGGTACCAAAACTTGTCAAAAATGAACTCGCTTGGTCCCCTAGCCCTAACATCAGTTAAATATCTCTGTTAAAACACCCCATGTGCTTGGCACATGAGGGTAATTTGGTCATTTCAGCTCCCTCTTCTTCCCACCCCGCCCCCTTCTTCACCAAACCACAACCGCCGCCGCTCGACGCTGCTGTTTCTGATTCCCGTTCTTGGTCGGCCCTCTCTTCCTTAAAACCCGATGATGCACTTACTTCTCCTAAACCTAAACAAAATCAGGTCAGGTGTTTTTTCTCATTCAATTTCTCTCTGTCTTCATTTCTTAAGTTTTCAGCTTCGGCTTTTCTTTTTTGACTTTCTTATTACTCTTACTAGTTGTAAGACCCGTGTGAACACACGGGTATGTTTAATAACGATCGAAGACAAATACTAAAAAACAGATTATAATATATCATTTAAATTCTTTGCAAATAGTTACATATCTTTATAAAACAATGTTAATGACAGTATGTGTTAGTGTACATGTTTGATATAGAAATAAACTAAGTAGTTGGTAATATGTTGTCTAAAATGAAAGCATGAACTAATTTTATGTTGTCTAATAACTTATTATAGGTTGACACCCGTCCGATGGACGCGGGTACATCGTAAACATTGAATGTAAATCTACGTTTATATGTAAAATATGATGTGAAATTATTTAATGAATTCACGTTCGCATTATACTTAAGAATACATTAAACTTGTCGACTGATTAAGTTTAGACACAAGAGAAGCATAACGAACCCACAAAACATGTTTAATTTCACTAAATGATTTAATTTCACTAACACAGAAAACGCAGTAATTAAAAATATATTATCTAATACATCATTTAGTTCCAAACCAATATATTCCAAACAATACGCAGTTCACTAACACAAATATTCTTTGTTTATTAAATCTGGTCCGCAAAAAACGTAAACCACATGTACAAACACTCACTTTGTGTAAATCACCAATTTCTAAACATATTTTTTGTCGACCCATATCTTAGAAAATCGCATACCTTAACCATGTTCTTCCACACACCAGTTACTGATTTCTTTCTTGGGAATAGAAAAACTTAGAAAATCGCATACCTACATGAAAGAAGCTTGCATGAGGTTCAATATATACATCACCTTGTATAGTGTAAATATACATGAAACATATACAATTTTATTCCATTTCTTGTCATTGATCACTCAACAATTGACAACTTACAATGTAAAGGAAGAACGAGATTTGAGTCCAAAAACTGGTATGTGCTCTCACAAAAGACGTCTCATGGGTAAGCCTGAATCGTGAAGGATCTGTAATCAAATACAATTCTTCAGGACAATTTTATTATCTAAAACACATAGAAAAAAATATTAAAAAAAGATGAAGTAATGCATTGCAAAACTAATCGAAAAAGCCATGTCTCTGAAATCAATGTGCGCTTCAAGATCTTATCTTTTAGGTCTCTGAGAGACTTAAAACTGCATTCATAACAAATAATAACTAAAATGCTAAAATTAAACTAAAAATGAGGCTTTGAGAAGATTCCATTTAGCTCGTACCATACATTCTCATCATTCACCATATAAACAAAGCAACTGCAAACATGTACTGGGTTCAAATCAGACTTACCTTCAGGTTATGCTCACATCTATCGACCACGATCACTGTCATGTCCAAGAGATTCATACTCTCTTAAATTAAAATAAGCTAAAGAAAAACTATAGATAAGGATTGACCTGTATGATCATAAGATCTAACATTAGGGTAATTCAGTAAAATTCATTTCTATAAAGTGGATATCCTTCGAAAAATTACACTAATGCAACCATAATAGTTGAGTGAGTAATCTGATTTTCACTAAACTAAATTAAGATGTATCATAAATTTTTTTAGGTTATCGATATAGCCGCTTAATTTCCCATCTAAGGCTCTCCAAACAAAACAATTCCACTTTGGAACCGCGACTTTTCAGCATTTATAAAAGGCTCGTACTCCACTAATTGAGCAAAGTAGATATGGCAAACGCATTTTGTAATAGTGTCACAATATGTGTCAGATTTAGGCATTCAGTCAATTAGTATTGTTGTTCAAATTGGTTCACCAACATTGTCTTCCGTTTATCGAGATTGAAGGGCAGATCTTCACCAACACTGTCTCCCCTAATTCAGGAAACAAAGAAACCACATTAGGATATTAGAGTAGCAATAGAACAAAATCCAAACATACCTTTGCAAAATAAATCTGATTGCGACCTAAATTCGAAGAACCACCAGAAGGAAAACCATAAAAAGCATAATGGTCATACCTTGCTCCAGCTATAAGCTTGCTCGGCAGTTCTTAGGCCTGAGTTTGTTTGATTAGGCCTTAAATTTCCAGCAACAAATTAAAAAAGACCCAAAGTATGTATATGTGATGAAATCTCTAAGACTACGAACCCTACAAACCCAGACTATGTATATGTGATGGTTGACAAGTATGCAAACTTACAAAATTCACCCATTACCTAACTCAGCCATTTGGCTCAGCTCGGTTTATTAGACTGCCATGACCAACAATCGACAATAAATAAACAATACCTACTTGTTTTTCGGTTTCATGTCATTTCAAGGCAACCATTATAAGTTTTTTTATTTTTAAATGAATTTTATAAAAAAAAAAACAACAAAAGATATAAACCTTGAATATAGATCGGATCATTGTTTAAGATATATCGATATAAATCAAGACTTTACCTACTCATGAGCAAATTAAGCTAACGTTGTTGCATGAGCTACATCTTGAAACGATGCATTGTTTACCTAATCAAAAGTTAGTTAAAAGAAATACGGCAAAAATCACACGAAATATACTTTTGAAGTTGACCCTATCAAACATTTTCCTCAAAAGGTTAACCAATT
This sequence comes from Helianthus tuberosus, assembly GCA_030545235.1. Lineage (NCBI taxonomy): Eukaryota > Viridiplantae > Streptophyta > Magnoliopsida > Asterales > Asteraceae > Helianthus > Helianthus tuberosus. The sequence continues at coordinate 90,800,521 of CM060438.1, read as the reverse complement.
TAAATTCAACCACCCAACATTCCCATAGCCATCTCTGTATCCTTTAGCATTGAAAATGTTTTCATTAGATTTATACAAAGGGATATGTTTTCTAGTCAATTAAAATTAGACAAAAAGCATTTCGAGGTAACCGTGTACAAAAAAATTACCAGCTTTGACCATTTACCTAACTCGTTCAATCGCGCCATTTTCCACCTCTACTAAAGACCGAAGGTAGAGAGGACCTGGACACAGTCGTCTGTTCCTATAATATTTACTTTTCTTCTTGAATTCCAAATCTGCAAAAAAAAATTACTTATGAGAATATAAAAACATTATGTAGTTTTTTTTCCTTCTAAAATGACACTTTTTACCCGAAACTATTGAACACACTTTTAAGTTGGCCCGTTCTGATCTGTTAACTAACCTTAAAGACAGAGCCGTCCTCGAAAACTCAAAAAAAAAAAAAATTAGGCCTCGGGCAACACAAAAGAATTGGGCCCAAAATTGTGGTTAAGGGGAAATGAATTAAAAAAAATAAAAAGCTTAGTGGTAGAGCCAAGACTTGAACTTGAGACCTCTACATTATCTTAAAATGGTTTTTTCACACTCCAACAATGTTTTTTTCCGTAACAAATGGATACATATACTAAATATATATAATTTAATAAATACATATAAAAACTTATAAAACCTTTCGGGCCCTTTGAAAATTTTGGCCTCGTGCAACGGCACGGGTTAGCCTGCCCAAGAGCCGGCACTGCTTAAAGAACTGAAATCAAGAAGGGAGGCTGAACAAATGAAGAAGATGAAAGATATAAAAGCACCTACACCTTTTATAATGAAACTATTCGTGCGTTATCACCAGACATATGACAGAAAAATAACAAAAAAAAGAAGAAAAAAAACATACCGAACGGGAAACGAACCTGGGTAGCGCAAATTAACAACCAGCAACATCACCACCACACCAGAGATTATTACCTTTCACCATAAGCCAAACATAGTTGTTAATATATCATTAAAACAATTGGCCAAACCACTATTCATGCCTATTTTTAATTCATATATAGTTAACAAAGTATGTTGTACGTCTATTAAAAGGCCCATTCAATTGAACTTCATATATTGCTCTATCATGAAACAAATAAAAAAATCCGAAGAAGCAAGACAATAAACATCAACCAATAGAACTCCATATCTTGCTCTATTACAGACACTTCTTTGTTCATTTTTTATTAGATTATAACTAATGGTTCACAAACTATGAATAAAAAAAAACAATATCACAGTGATTTAGTTACTGTCATGGATTTTCTAAAAGTATCAGGACATTCAGTAAACCATAAAACTTCTTTTTACAAACCCATCTCCGTGACTATAAACCTTCAAAAGGTTTATAATTGGTCCTCATGTAATTTATGTTGAACCTATCCTTTAAGCTAAAAGACAATAAATAATTATGAACCGCTTAAATATTTTAGACCTCATAAGTCCATTACGCCGATAAAAAGTTAACCCATTTTTTTAGTTTTTTTCTTGGACCCAACACAGTAGATGCTCAACCAATTAGGAAATATAAACTGGACAAATCAAGAAAGTAGAGGTAAGACTTCCGCATTACAACCGATTGTGATTGTGACATCAATGAAATCTAACGTGAACGATAGAAGATCAAATAAGCAATATAAAACTATAGAAGATCAAATAAGCAATTGAACATAGAAGATACCATGAAGAGAATCAAGAGGTGCAAGATTGTAACCTATTATGATAACCGTGAGTAGGAATTTGAAGCCTTTCTCCCAAATCACAATGAAGAAAGTGGTTCGGGATCTGTAGGTTTTGGAAATCAAAAACAATAAGGAAGAGAACAATAGCATCACCAGTAAGGTTATAAATCGTGAAAAAATGAGCAATAATAAAGTTGTAGCAATCGATTCTGCATTGGTATCAATGGTAGGCAGTGGTGGCCTGGAGCCCTGTAATTCAAACAAACACTAAAGTTACAAACTTAATTACAAATTCCCTGCAATTTAGATTAAAAAATCATGAATTTTTGCAATTTTTTATTAGATTTACAGATATTCAGTGAGCTTTCAAGTAGAGGTTTTGGTCAATGAAAGTCAAAACCAATTTTCGCCCGAACATAGCCCCGTTTTTTTAACTGTTTTCAGCAGAAGGATTTTCAAACCGGTTGCTATACAGACCGGTTTCTATATCGGATCAGTCCCGTGTTACAAAACCAGTTTCCATATCGGATCGGTCCCGGGTTAAAAACTGGTTTCTAAATCGGGTCAGTTCCAGAAGCGGTTATTTGTACACCTCTACTTTCAAGCAGATTAAGCAGCATAAATGTATAATCAATCAACTAATCGAATCAACTCAACAACATTAACTAACATTTCAAATCAATTCATTAGATCTACACCTTAAAAACCCTAAATCAACAACAGAAGATCAAAACACACAAAATTCATGCAACTCTGATTCAATCTCAACCATGTATCGTATCAAATTAAATGTAATCTTCAACTATATGATGCTAAAAACAGGTTAACTAAAATATACCTTCTCAATGCAAAATCGTACCAAATTCACAATGTCGTGCATGATGCTATCTGACAGGCCATCTACAAGATAACATAAGTGAAAATATAAGATATAATCATAGAAACTTTACCAAAGGTAACAAAATTAATTATGTAAACTAACCAACTACTACTTTTGTAAGACCATAAAGGACAACCAAAGTTAAGTTGTAAGTTTGCAACTTGTAAACATCAAAATTTAATTAATAATTCATTATAATCAAGAGCTGCAGAGCCTACAGTAAACATAATTTATGCTCATGAATATATGTCACCACTTTGAAATCAAACATGCAAATACTTATTAACATCATCTTCTTGATCTTTTTACACATTCCTTAAACACTAAGCCTATTGAACATACAGTAAACCTCTCTAAAATATCAGTGTTTAATATTCTATTATCATTTCAGACCTAATTTCACATCAATACAGTAGCAGTTCACTAAAAAAACTTGAAAATATCAAATTTAAACCAATCTTCCCTAAAAAGATGGAAAATTTAAATACCAATTTGAGGTTTACCCATGAATCGGATCTGACTTGAAATCGCCATCTTGTACAGATTAATTGCAGCTCTGTTTGGAATAACCCTTAACGTTGCAGATTTTTCGAGGGTGCTTCTGTATTAAAACAAAATCAAATAGAAACACAAGCACAATCAGTATAAATCTAAGCTTACAAACACAAATTAGATTAAGAAACAATAAACTAAAGCACAAGCAAAATCCAGGGTTTGAAGTGAAGGTAAAGCAGATACCAGAAAGGAAACCCTAAGAACACATATCCTTCTTCTTCGATGATTCAGCAACCATCTCTCTTTCTTGAAATCACCTACCACATATAATAGATTTGAGCAGGCACCGAATCTGAATGTAAGATGACATCGCCACATTAGATGAGTTTTAGGGTTTGTTGATGGATGGGAATCTTCGGATGAAGAAAAAGGGGAAAGAAAAGGGTCTTGCCATCTCTCCAATCGATGTCTTTGCTCTTCTTCCCGTCTCTCTTTCTACTCTTGCAACTCCAGACAACACCATCTAGTGAGAGAGAAAGAGAGCATGAATCACCATCGCCGAAAAGAGAGAGAGAGAGAGCATCTGAGAGAGATGCTTTTTAGGTTTTGAGGACATTTATTGAGAGAGAGGGAGATTATATTAGATTGTTTGAATTTGAAATTTAAAAGACCCGGTTTTTTTCAACTCCCCCTTATTAGAGATTAATTAATATATATATAGATATATTAACATTTTAAATTGTGATTTATGACATCAGTGGAGTCTATGTGGCATAGCTAATTTGATGACACGTAGGCAAAATTACATCAGCATTTAACCTCCTTTAATTGATAGTATAGATATTATTATTTGATTCTCAATGTGTAGTTTAAGCTCATCTATGTGATTGATGAGATCACCTTTTTGGTCCAGTCATGGATGGTTGTTTTATCATCTGATTCACTGTTATTTTTACTAATGCAAAACAAAGTATCTTCTTTATAAGCTTTTTTCATCTGCTTGATCATCATCTTGACTTTTAGGTCTAACCTGAGAGCAATCTCGATTGAATTAAAGTTCATGTTCCTTTTGGGGGCCGGGGTTGAAGAATCAGAGTAATTTACAAAATCGCCCCCTGATGAAGAATTTGGGGATTTGATGATGGTGGTGGTGGTGGTGGGTATTAGGGGAGGAGCTGAGATGGTGGTGGTGGTTTGGGGAAGAAGAAGGGGATGGGGTGGGAAGAAGAAGGAGGAGCTGAAATGACCAAATTACCCTCATGTAAAAGGTTTCAAATTTGGACTAAAGTGACAAAAGTGACCAAACCTTAAGGACCAAAATGGTATTTTACTCTTTATAATTTTATGGTGTTTTTATGACCGTTTTTATGGTGTTTTTGCCTATTCAAAAACATCATAAAATTTCCCAAGTTCATACTCTACTAAAACACCATGAAACAAACTTAAACACAATAAATTAAAAAACCTAGTTCACACGTATTTGTTTTTAAATTTTTTTATATAGTAATAGTGTACTCATACTAAAGATTAAAAAAACGCTCGTTATTATGGTATATTATTTTAAATAATAACGCATAAAAAATTACGGATGTTTAAAAAAGATGGGGGAGATGACATGTGTGTTGCATGTGCATGTTCTTTGTCATGTGTGTGGCATAAGCATGACTTTTTGACAATATTACGTTTTAGTGTAAATTAGCACTAGTGGCACATGTCAAACATGAGATCCTTTCTAACACTCTGTAAGGTCTTACCTCTTTGTAGAATACATTGCCCTAATTACTATATGTCTTTGAATTAAGAGATTATGGCTTGGTTGGTAAAGACATAAAGGTCTCACTTGTCGCTAAGGTGTATGGCGTAAACTAAGTGCATGCTCAGGAAAATAAAAAAAAGCGAGATATATATATATATATATATATATATATATATATAGGTAGAGGATCCTGTAAAAAGTGCTCAAAGTGTGAGAAGTGTGAGAAGTGTATTATAACACTATATATAATACTATATAACACCATATAAACACCGTATAACAATATGTAACACCATATAATACAATATAACACTATGTAACACTATATATCATTATATAACAAATATAACAGTATAGGTTGTCTGATAGCATGTCTATGATAGATGTATAGTGTTATATTTGTTATATAATGATATATAGTGTTACATAGTGTTATATGGTATTATATGGTGTTACATATTGTTATACGGTGTTTATATGGTGTGATATAGTATTATATATAGTGTTATAATACACTTCTCACACTTTAGGCCCTTTTTACACTATCCTTACCCACTTTTATTTAGAAAACTTGGGAAACTCTAACCTCCGGATTTTTTTTTTAAATTTACACTTGTTATATACATGTTTTTAAGGGTTTTGGGCAAAAAAAATCAAAAAAGCGCCGATTAGATATTTAAAAAAAAATAAACAAGTTTTGGTGTAACACATGTTACAAATATGTCAGATGAATGTAACATATGTTACACCAAAACTTGTTTATTTTTTTTTTAAATATCTACTCGGCGCTTTTTTTTTTTTTTTGCCCAAAACCCTTAAAAACATGTATATAACATGTATAAATTTTTTCAAAAAAAAAAAACATCGGGAGCTTTGAGTTTCCCGGGTTTTCTAAATTAAAGTAGGTTTTCTATACATCCTTCCCCTATATATATATATATATATATATATATATATATAGGGTAGGGCTAAATAGAAAACCCTTATATTTTGAAAAAAAAACCTTAGAAAACCCAACCTCCCGACATTTTTTTTGAAAAAAATAACACATGTAATATACATGTTTTTAAGAGTTTTGGGCCAAAAAAAACAAAAAAGCGCCAAAGGATTATTTAAAAAAAAACAAATTTCAGCAACTTTTGTGACTAACATGTGTTAGACAAAAAATGTTGAAACTTGTTTATTTTTTTTTTTAAATTCCTTCGGCGCTTTTATGTTTTTTGGCCCAAAACTCTTAAAAACATGTATATTACATGTGTTATTTTTTTCAAAAAAAATGTCGGGAGGTTGGGTTTTCTAGGGTTTTTTAAAAATATAAGGGTTTTCTATGGAGCATTAGCCTATATATATATATATATATAGAGGGTTGGGCTCTATAGAAAACTCTATCTTTTTTAAAGATCTTCTTCGTGTTCATCGGACGGTTATAGATCTGGTAAGTGTTCTTGAAATATCATTTCACACTTGATTTTGTGTTGAAATGGTTATTAATATGTTTTTGTGTGCTGAAAGTGTTTTAGTAATGGTTGTTAATATGATTTTTTATTTTAAATAAATCAAAAACTTTAGGATGAGATTTTGAACGGGTTTTTTTTGTTGGTTTGGTTGCTTGTTAGGGGCTTTTGATCTTAATAGTAGCTGTTTTTTGTTGGTTTGGGTTGCTTGTTTGGGTTTTTGATCTGAACAATAAGTGTTTTTTGTTTGGTTGCTTGATTCACGGACTCAGGCCCATAACATGTGTTAAGCCCCCTGTTAGAATGTTATATAACGTGTGTTGATTTACAGAAACAAACCCATAAAGATATTCAATTGACAAGCTGGATGGATGTAGGCGAAGTTAATGCGTGTTCTAGTAATGGTTAATGTTCATGTATTTTAAATAAATCCAAAACTTTAGGATGAGATTTTGAACGGGTTTTTTTGTTGGTTTGGTTGCTTGTTTGGGGTTTTTGATCTTAACAATAATTGTTTTTTTGTTGGGTTGCTTGATTTACAGAGACAGACCCATAACATGTGTTAAGCACCTGTTAGAATGATATGTAACGTGTGTTGATTTACAGAAACAGATCCATAAAAGATATTCAATTGACTAGCTGGATGGATGTAGGCGACGTTAATGCGAGGAAATTGAATAAGTCACATCCTTTGGAAAAAAAGTCTTCGTTCATTTATAACATGTGTTGGTGGTTCATGCTGTAACAGAACACCATGATGTAACCCGACTTGTATTCATGTATATGAAAGTGGTTTGCAAAACACCACGATGTGCATATACTGATCGTAACACGTGTACAAGTTAATATGGAACATACAAGTAAATATTGTAACACCGTATACCTGGGATAACATTTTGGAATGTATAATATGTGTTAAGCCTCTATTATAATCTTTTTGTAACCTGACATGTATTCATGTATAAGCTAGTGGCTTACAAAACACCATGATGTGTATATACTGATCTAACATGTGTTACAATTTGTCTGTTCGGAACATGTAATTGCTTAACATGTGACAAGGGTAAAAACAGTCGACGGGGGCGATGAGTTTAATGGTGAGCTTAGTTAATATCGTAATCATGTTGTACCCCCACTTGTACAATATCGTAATCTTGTTGTAACCCCACTTGTATACATATAATAACATGTAAACATCCATTATAACCCGACTTGTATTCATGTATATGAAAGTGGTTTGCAAAACACCATGATGTGCATATACTGATCGTAACACGTGTACAAGTTAATATGGAACATACAAGTAAATATTGTAACACCGTATACCTGGGATAACATGTGTTAAGCCTCTGTTATAATCTTGGTTTAACCCAACATGGTGTCATGTATAAGCTAGTGGTTTCCAAAACACCATGATTTGTATATACATACTATAACATGTGTAACGTGTGTTAAGCCTCTATTTTGACGTGTGTTAAGACTTCCAGAATGGATGCATAAACTCCAATAGTAACTTAATAACAACATAGTATACCTGATATAACGTGTGTTAAGCCTCTTTTATAACATGTGTTAAGACTTCCAGAATGTGTTAAGTCCATACCGTTTTAACATCGTGTACTAGACAAAACAATAAGAGTCTCACATTACATATTACTAATAAACGAAAATACATAGCTCTAAGAAAATGATGTACCGATAATTTTGGAATATATAATATGAAACGGGTCATTTGTTTTGCACATTTTGGAATGTATAACATGTGTTAAGCCTCTGTTATAATCTTTTTGTAACCTGACATGTATTCATGTATAAGCTAGTGGTTTACAAAACACCATGATGTGTATATACTGATCTAACATGTGTTACAATTTATCTGTTCGGAACATGTAATTTCTTAACATGTGACAAGGGTGAAAACAGTCGACGGGGGCGATGAGTTTAATGGTGAGCTTAGTTAATATCGTAATCTTGTTGTAACCCCACTTGTATACATATAATAACATGTAAGCATCCATTATAAACCGACTTGTATTCATGTATATGAAAGTGGTTTGCAAAACACCATGATGTGCATATACTGATCGTAACACGTGTACAAGTTAATATGGAATTATAATCTTGGTTTAACCCAACATGGTGTCATGTATAAACTAGTGGTTTCCAAAACATCATGAATTGTATATACATACTGTAACATGTGTTACGCGCCTGACATGTATAACGTGTGTTAAGCCTCTATTATAACGTGTGTTAAGACTTCCAGAATGGATGCATAAACTCCAATAGTAACTTAATAACAACATAGTATACCTGATATAACGTGTGTTAAGACTTCCAGAATGTGTTAAGTCCATACCGTTTTAACATCATGTACTAGACAATACACAATAAGAGTCTCACATTACATATTACTAGTAAACGAAAATACATAGCACTAAGAAAATGGTGGAGCTTCCTTTTATAGTCTTCCTTAGCTTTTCAGCGGCTACCTTTGCTGCTTTAGCTTTTCAGCGGCTATAACACGTGTTAGTTGTGTTGTGCTGTAACATAAACATGGTCATGATCCTTAAGCATCTGATCCACGTTTGACGAAACCAACGGTCCCGAGAATTGGATCTTGTTTCCCTTGTATCCATCACCATCCTAATAACAAAAAGATAAGATAACCGTTAAGTCGTTAACCAAAGATAGTGTTAAGCCTCTATTATAACATGTGTTAAGACTTCCAGAATGGATGCATAAACTTCAATAGTAACTGTAACAGTAGAGGTACAAATACGGAGGCCTCCAACAAAAAATGTGTTAAGTCTATACCGTTTTAACATCGTGTACTAGAGAAAACAAGAAGAGTCTCACATTACATATTACTAGTAAACAAAAATACATAGCACTAACACGTGTTACGTTGTACATGGGTTTCATGTCACATGTAACACATGCATGTCCTGAAGTTCAAACTATAACACGTGTTAGTTGTGTTGTGCTGTAACATAAACATGGTCATGATCCTTAAGCATCTGATCCACGTTTGACGAAACCAACGGTCCCCGAGAATTGGATCTTGTTTCCCTTGTATCCGTCACCATCCTAATAACAAAAAGATAAGATAACCGTTAAGTCGTTAACCAGACATAACTATTAACACATTCATAGCCAGAAAATCTTTTTCTCAAACAACATCACAACTTTTTATCTAAATTGCAATCTTTTTCTCAAATAACATCACAACACAGCCAAAAATCAGTTCATATGCAAACCAAGCATAACTTTTTAACACAAAAATAAAAACCTGCAAATTACATAAACATTTACCCCTTTTAAGAACCATTTTAACAAAAAAAAATCATGTTTCATCTCTAAAACAACCATTACACAAAAACCTATTAACAACCAGGTTGTCACACCCCGACCACGTAGAACATCAAATCGTGGCGGAAACGTCGGGGAGTGTTGTAACAGAATTATTGTTTCACAACCATGGCATACAAAGTTATATTTTATTTATCAAACAAGAGTGTTACATTGTCTTTAAAACAGGAAATAAAGAGTTCAGAACATTATTAAACTAGTTCTATCTTTATTTTAAGTCTCTAAGGCACAGGTCCGCCCTAGTGTCACGATCATCATCCTACGCGACTGCTCCTGAAAACACATGTGAAAATAGGTATGTCAGCATAAAAATGCCTGTGAGATACATAGGTTTTGTGAAAATAGGATTCATGACTTGGGTTTTAGAAGAAAGGTTTAATAAAAATTAGTCATGAATCTTGTTAAGAGTTTTCTTTTATAAAGCATATGAAAACTCGATAAGAAATCCGATTATATAAAAGAAAGGTGTATGGTTAATAAAATAATCGAGTAAAATGAGTTGGATAAAATAAACTGTTTTGTAAGACGATGTCTTGTGAAAAATAAGTTGTTTATGTAAAATGTAATATGTCAGATATTGAAATGATTTAAGTAACGCTACGACATGTAATATCATACAAACACTTATATATGGGAAGTACCGGCGGCGTATCCACCATGTTTGTATCATATTACACACGCCTCGTTGCTCAAACCATTTACCCAAACCAACCACCAATTGTAAATTGTTCATGTATAAATCAATTGTCAAGTGTTATTGTGTAAACCATATCAAAATGTCCATGTCTAATGTAAATCACCAAAGGTGTATATCAATGTCAAAATGTTTATGTTTAATGTAAATCATAGAATGTGTATCCAAAAATATCATGTATGGCATGTGAAATATATCAACTAAACCATAGGTAAAATGCACAAAAACAGGGTATTGAATTAAACATAGTTTAATTCAAAGTTATGTTTTGTGGAACAAAATGCATGCTATACTGATACAAACATCTATGCGGTATTGTGAAAATGCATACATCCAAGCCTTGTGACTGTGGTGATAGACCTTTAAACAAATTAAAGGTTTATCTGTGTTATGTTTATCGAATTCGGTCATTCCTTCCACCCAAACAAACCTAGGGTTCAGGAACGGGAGTTGTCAATTCCTATGGTACCATTACCTACTAACGAGCGGCGTAGCTAATGTTAATGAATGTATATTGTCCCATTTGAACAAACCAAATGTCATACCAAAATGTAAGCATGCGAAAACAATGCACTAAGTATGTAATCAAATGAACATACATAGCGTGAAATGTAATGTAAAACAATGTACTAAGTATGCACACAATGGACATACATAGCATAAAATGTAATGTAAAACAATGTACTAAGTATGCATACAATGGACATACGTAGCATAAAATGTAATGTAAAACGATGTACTAAGTATGCACACAATGGACATACATAGCATAAACACAATGAAATCATGTACTATAAGTGTACTATTGAACATAACAAGCATATGATCTGAAAACATGGAAAGCATGAAAGTAACAAGTAGGCACATGTGTTCCACCCCAAAATGTTTGGAAAACAGTAAAAGAGGGGTCTATGTACTCACTTGAGATTGCTTAGTAGTCCTGGAGTAACGACCAAACAATGCTAGAGATCACGGATATCCAACGACACCTAATATAGGTAACTATGTTAATATACCGGACCTATAATCGGAGGATTGGATAGAATGAGGGTTCGTAAACCAAATGAGTATGGGAACTCGTGTAATATGGTTTAACAAAGCTCACATACTAAAATGAAACCTAACCTAAGTGCTTACGACCCATTACGACCCGTTTAGGTAGCTTATGCTACTTTAACGCGTCGTTCCCGTAAAACGCGTTTGGAACGCCTAACTAGTCCTATGACAAGTAAAATATGCCTTAACATGTCTAATATTGTTACCAAATCAGTTTAGATACCAAAAGTTATGTTACACATGCTTAAAATGAATTTTGGCGTAAAAAGGGCATTTTGGTAATTTACCTAAGGCATATATACTACCTATCATACAACTAACTAAACATTGTGACCATAAGGTATAACCTCGGAAGGTTATTCCCTATATACTATGGTCACCTAATGTGTTTGGTCGGATCCTAATGATCGACCAAACGGGTCGGGTTCGAAAGTATAAGCGATTGTTTAGATCGCTTACCTTACGACCCTATATAAGCACTAAACTAAAAGTGACGAGCTAAGCATGTTAAAAGATGCTTAACTAAGTTTAGAAAACACGTTTGGTATCAAAACAAACGGTTTTGATACCTAAGAGTAGTTTGGTTACAAAATACGCAAGAATACGTATTTTGGCCGAAACTACGACTCGTCACTGAGCCTAGATAACGTGGTAATCAGTAGGTATAGTCACTAGGGACTATAACCATCGTGATTACGCTCACGTTATGAAGTTCAAACGAACTTCGTATTGACCATAAACTGGTCAATGCAGAAAGTCAAACAAAGTTTGACTTTAACCCTAAAAGAATAAAAGAACGAAGGAACACTTACAAAGGGTCCAAGAACGGAAGGTTTGAATCCGAATACTCTCAGGTATGAAGTGTTAAACACAACAACTTAGAGAGCAAATTCAGATTTCAAAGGTGTGGGTTTTTGCAAATGAAAGGGTTGGGTATTTATAGGAAATGGACCACCATTAGGATCGTTCCTTGAATACCGTGCTTTGATCTTGTCCCTACACTTGTTGCAACACCTTGGTACCCAAGTTTGGCCCCTCATGATCAGGTAATGACAAGTGGCATTGGCCTTTGGAGTGTTTAGCAGCTGTTTGCAATTGATTAAACAACTCTTGCTGATCTGAAAGGGCCTCGCGTGACGCCAAGGGGGCTAGGTGTCACGCTTAGGTCCTTCTGATCAGCAAACAGTTTCCAAAGTTTCCATTTCAGTCCCCGTTGTGCATTAAGGCCATTTCCGACATGTTTAAGGCTCGTTAAGTCAACTTTAAGGCCATAAAATGATGCCTAAACATTGTAGACATGAAACATGCTCAAAAATATGCCGGATGTTGGTTCGTTTGGTCGTATGATCGCGATGTTCGCTTAATTACGACGGAATGCGCATAAGCGCGAAAAACGATCCAAATGACGCGACGAATGGATTTTTCTTATGCCAAACACTAAAATAAAATATTTTAGTGCTTACATAAATTTCTTGGATGTCCGGATGTATTCAGAACGTAAGTTATGCGCGAAAGTGCAAACTTATGCACTTTTTGACACTTTTAGTCCCTGAATGAGCCAAAAGTTTATTTTAGCACACCGAACCCCTCAAAGCCTATTTCTAAGCTATGTAAAGGATATTTATGGAATTTTTAACTTATGGTCATGTTCCGGAATGTCTGTTACAGTTCAAATTGGCATACTTTCGCAGTTTGTCAAATTTAGTCCCTGTAGGCGAATTAACTTGTTTTTGCCATACCAAAGCCTTTAAAACTTATTTCTAAGTTATGTAAAGGTTATTTAAGGTATGTTAAGTATATGTTGATGTTCCGGAGTATTTGTTGCATTAAACTGATTACGTTTACGCACCAGTTTGCGTATAACTCTCCAGAAAGCGATATAGAGTTTGAAATTGAACAAAAGTCAAAACATGAAAAATGTAAAACATAACCAAACAAACATTGGGATCAAATAACGTTGTTTTATTGGTAATTGAACTGTTCACAATGATTACAAGCACAGATGTTACAGAGGTTTTATGAATAATTTTTGATATTTTAAGTATAAAAAATGGAGCTATACGTTGAATATCATCATATAAAGTCCATACCTATATTATTTTTAAATTCAATATTTTATTGGTTCAATATTTAAGTGTGAATAATAGAACTGTAAATTATAATCATCTTTCAAAAGTTCATACCTACATGATCAAGTTATCAACTAACATAAACTCCACAAAATCAGAAAAATCCATACGAAATACCCAGAATCAAACATATATGAAAACATATGTTGCATAAAACTAAAAGAGTGTAAAAAACTCACAAATATCAAGATCTGAAACAACATATACAAATCATATTTCATATAAACTAAAAAAGTGAAAAAAACTCACAAATATCCAGATCTGTAACAACATTATGAAACATGTGGACAAACGAGATCTAAACGGGAATGGAACAAGATCTGGAAGGGGTTTTCACGTGGATCTGACTTCATATATTAACATCTTCATCACAAAACCACGTTCTTCATCAGGGATTGATCGATCTGACATCCTGTGTTGATTCTCATGGAATAAGTAGTGGGAGTGAAGCTCCATGGTTCTTTAATGGTGGACCTCGTACATGAAGATATTAAGAAGATGAAGAACAAGTGAAAATTTGGATTTTAAAAATGAAATAATCTATAAATGGGGGGTATGGTGATTTGTGAGGTGATAGGCATTATTGATAATGTCAAATCATATGGGGAAGAGTTCTTGGGGTGGGTGGATAAATGTATAATTACTAATATACCCTTAAAGGCAAAAAAACATAATCAATTGACTTGGATGACGTGGATAAATGTAGGCCACATATTGAGTTTGCAAAGTTTTCTAAAAATTAAGGGTTTCTTATAGAGCATTGCCCTATATATATATATATATATATGATTATGTTCAAGAGTGAACACTAATGTAGTTTGCGAACTGATCGAACTAATCCTGACCAATTGGCCATACATGTGTGTAGATCAATGACCATGATTTGATGATGAAATACACTAGTGTATTTTACGATTTGATGATTAAATCCTAGCCATCCACGTATGTAAATCAATTGCCAAGATTTGTTCACTCACTTCGAAAATACATTAGTGTTCACTCTAGAACCCCACCATATATATATATATATAGGGTAAGGTTCATGCGAGAACCACCTTTATTGCGAGAACCGCGAGAACCAATGTGAACACAACCTAAAATAGCTAAAAAAAACCTAAAAAAAAACCGAACCCCCACCCCCTCCCAAAAAAAAAACCTAACCCCCCCCCCCCCCCCTCCCCCAAGCTAAATGCTAAAAACTAAAACCCCAAAAAAACCTAAAAAAAAACCTACCCCCCCCCCCCTCAAAAACCTAAACCCCCCTCCCCCACCCCCCAAAAACCTAACCCCCCCCCCCCCAAGCTAAAATGCTAAAAACTAAACCCCCCAAAAAACCTAAAAAAAATTTATTTTAATATTTTTTATGTTAAAATCGCTACTTTTAGTAGCCAAAAAAAAATTTTAAATTTTTTTTTTTGCTACTAAAAGCAGCGATTTTTTTATAAAAAATATTAAATTTTTTTTTTGTGTTTTTTAACTATTTTTAGGCATTTTTGGTTGTGTTCACATTGGTTCTAGCAATAAAGGGTGGTTCCTAACGGATCTTTGGCCTATATATATATATAACAACGTAGAATATTAATACTTTTCAAATTATTTGGAAATATAATACATGTCTTATCCTACATTTTTTTCTAACAAAATTCCTAAATATTAAAAATGTATTTATTCGGTGCGGTTTTGGTTTTGATCATCATCGACTTCATCTAAAGAATTATGTGAAGTGAGATAACTATAATAGGTAGTTAAGTCAAAACAAGATGCATCAATTGATTCAAATCTTTAAATCTTTTGAAGACTGATTAAGACCATTTTCAGGTTAGGTTAGGCATATTTTTGGCTAGTTTGTAATTGTTTTTGTTTGTTTTTAAACTCATATATTTGTTTGTGTCAACCTGTTTTTTTGTCTTTATAAAATGCATTTATTTCCTCTACACACACCTTATAAGTTTGAAACACGAAAAAATTCATTGGCTTACCAACTTATATATAGATCTGTGGAAAAGACTCAACAAAAGACATAAACAAAACCACTCTTTATTTTACGTCAAGGAATACATGCCTAAACAGGACACTGTCAGGTGGGTTGAATTCAACTATAGACTCTTATTGGCATTACAATATTCCTTCGCCCTTCATGTCCATGTATCTTTCCGACGAACCTCCACACTCTTTAGTCTTTAGCATGAGATTTTGATTCTTACATATCTACCATTCACCACTAAGGCATCTTAAAATAGAATCATATTTCATGAATATGATAGCCTTGTGGAGTAAAACTCTTATCGGTACAAATCAATGGAATGGTTAACTGCCCTCTGATATCCATATAAAGGACACGCCAAACATAAACACCATTTTTTAACTTCTACTACAATGGATTGAATATCTTTTGTAAGAATATGGGGAAAGACCCAACGAGTTTTTATAGGAAATCCCCAACGAAAGATACACATTATTCCGTCTTTTGTATCAAATTGATCACCACAACTACTACAACCCATGAAATTGTGCACCACAAAGTAGAGCTAATAAAAAGAGTCGTGATCCCATATAAACTCTAACCAAATTAAATTCTCTCTTGGCGGGATGGGGTTGTAATTCGTTCCACCTCTTGGGGCCAGTTTTGTAGAGATTGCTAGGCGCTAGTCGGGCAGTGAGATATTGTAATATCCCGTATAATTATATCACATCACAACACGAGCTAGGTGGTAGTATGGCAGCTAAATAATGACAGCTGCCATTCTGCTGTCACTCGGCAGTGGGTGTGACATTTGTATATTTTCAATCATTGTACAATTTCGATCATTTTCGTGTTCAATAAAATGTTATATTTTATTTACGAAACACGTAACTGTAAGATCGAACGAAACGATATCTACGACAATTCCGGAACAAAATCCGAGTTACACATGCCTTAACACCTTTATATAACCTAAATATTAGGTTAAAAGGGGGTTAAAAATGACAAAATGCGATAATACAGTCTAGGGGCTGAAACTACCAAATTGTAAAACTTCTGCCAGCTAAGGGGCTTACGGACCGTAAGCCCATAGCCCTTACGGTCCGTAAGGGACACCCAGACAACAGAATGATACCTGGCAATCTCAGCTGCTTCCCTTGGCCCCCAAGTCGAGATTTTTGCCACTTTTCTTCTCCTTTGGACACCCGGGGTGACACTCATCAGTCTATAACACCTGGAGGGACACTTGGCTTGATTTGGTGGAACTCAAATTCACTATAAATAGCCTTGATCAAACCTCATTCAAGACTTGCACCTTCAAAATTCTTTCTCTCTATCTTGGAGCTTGTTTCCAGCTGATTGGAAGCCTCCTATCTTGAGTTCTAAAAGTATTCTTAAACACAAGTAAGTGCTCTCCCTAGTTCTTTCATTATTTTGGCTATTTTGAGCCAAAAGTCAAACAATTTGACTTTCTGTTTGACTTTAGGTTCTGGCCATTTTGGTCAAGTCAAAGTTCAAATTGAACTTTGCAACGTGATCGTAATCACGAAGGTATTAATCCCTTGCGATTGCACCTTCTGATTACCACGTTTTTAGGCGAGATGACGAGTCAAAGTTTTATAATTAGACATGTTCCCAACATGTCTAACTCGTCATTTCTGGTTTAATGCTTATTTCTTAGTCGTAAGTCGAGCGGTTTAACTACCGCTTTGACTTTCGAATCTGACCCGTTTGGTCAATCTTAAGATTAGACCAAGCGCATTTTATGACCATAGTAATATAGGGAATAACCATCTGAGGTTATACCTTATGGTAATATAGTTTGGTTAGTTATATGAGAGTCGATTTTATATACTTTTAAATTGCCAAAAATGCCCTTTTGGCGCATAAAATTATTTTAAGTATATAAGACCATTGTTTTGACATCTAAACTGATGTTGCAACATAATCAAACTTGTTTTGACATATAGACTCATCATAGGACTTATTTAACCATCCGAACCCTTAGTTACGCTTACGACCCGTTAAGGTGGCGTAAACCACTTTAACGAGTCATAACGGGTCAAAGTGTGACAACTGGCACTTTTTCATGTAATTTCCGTACAATGTGAACAGTAATTTGTAATATATGGTTGTGCATGATTGAACTTATGATATGAATGATTTCCTGTCTATTTTGAAAGGGCTCACAAATACATTACATGATGCATGCTACTTATCATTGTTAAATGTAACTCGAAACAGTTCAATTAGTGCACAGACGAAACTAGCACACTTATCAAACAAACTAGTAGTATTGACGGGAGTTTAGTACTCAGACAGACGTCATGTTAGGACACAGATTGAGGCTCAGAACCAAAGTTTACACTAGAATTCTATGTAGGAAAGTAAGGGTTATGAAACTGCCTTCCGAGTGACGATTAAATACTAAAAAGTGCCCGAAACACACTCTAAATGCAGAATTCTGCAAAATTCAGCAATTTAACACCAAGATACAATGCAGAAATAAGGTTTAAGTGTCCAGAATAACTTGTAAAGTGTTGGGAATGAAAACTGTCATAAAAGGTATCTCATAACACACTAAACTGCGCATTTTAGCACCTTAACGAACCGGTAACCAAACGAATAACCGGACACTACCCGAAACACCAAAATAGAACTAAGAGCATTGTTTTAACATCATAAAGCTAGTTGTTAACATTAAACACCTTATTACACCTCTAAACCTCTAAACACATTTAAACCTCTAACTAGAACACTTAAATTCAACTTAACATCTAACTAGTATTTGAAATCAAACCAAGACCCCCCCCCCCCCCCATAGGACGGTCAACAAGTGGCCCCCACCACTCCCCCATTTTCTTGATTATTTTAATTGTAACATTGCTTAGATATTGAGCATAATACCCAATGTATAACAAGATGTTGGAAAGAACATGATAAAATCCATAAGTCTACACCACACTTATCATTATCACAATTCAAACTCACAAAACACTCTTTCTTCCCCCTTCAAAGCTCACGGCCAACACCCCACTTCTTCATCATCATTTTCTAGTTCATTTCCAAGCAATCTAAGCATTCTCTAAGGTGTATCAAGCATACATAAGAAGGTTGCAAGCAAGGAGACTTGAAGGACCATCTTGAGGAGCTATTACCCACCTCTTTTCTTCTTCATCTTGTATCTTGTTCATCCCTAGCCCTTGTGCTAGTAGTAAGCCCTCTTGATCTTGTTTTTACATCTTATTTAGTAGTTAAAGTAGTTATGTAACAAGGAAATCTAAGAATCACACCAAAACAAGAACATGAACATAAGAATAAAGCTTAAAATCATGAAGATCTAAGTTGTTTAGTGTATGTGATGAACTTGTTTGTTGATTTCTTGAATGTATGGTGTAGATCACCACATAAAAGCTTGCTAGATGATGATTTAAAACATGATCTAGCAAGTATGAGGATGAATCTTGAAAGGTCTATCTTGATCATCCTTTATGTTAAGTGTGAACTTGAAGATAAACTTGATTTTGTGTAGGATGATGATTCCTACAAGTTGTAAGTCTTAAAAGTATAAGATTTCAAAGATAAAAGTTTCAAGAGAATAAAGTTTACATCAAGATTTAACATAATTTGGTTTTAAAAGAAGTTAGACATGTTTTATGTGTTAAAATGGAACACTTGATGTATGGAAAACATGAAAGATTCAAGAAGATGAATTTTTGTAAAAATGTGTTACAAGTTGTAAAGATTGAAATATTGTAAAAATGAGTTTTATGAAATAAAAACCATGTTTTTAGTGTCACTAAAGCATGATAGACATCATGTTAAAATACTACAAGATTTTACAAAACTTCAAATTCTTACCATCTTGTAAAAGTGCATGTTATGGCTCATGGTAAGTTGTAGAATGTTATTGATGATGAATTTTTCAAAAGAAAATGAATGCTAATAAGCATGGAAACCTCCATTTTCAAGGGAAACTATGGCAAAATTTTTGTAACAATCCAATACTTAGAAAAATATTTTTAAACAAGTGATTACAAGTGATTTTTGATCATGGTTTTAAATATAAAATTTGTCATAATTTTTGTTATAAAAATTACAAGTATTGGAGGTTGATTTTCAACAAATAAAAATGACTAAGTATATATATTTAGGAAAATATATATTTAGAAGTCACAAAATTTTGTGCTACATGTATATTGCTTGTATTAGTTATACTAAAAATTAGAAACTTGAAAAATATATATTTATGAGTCACAAATTTTTTTTGCTACTAAAAGTAGCGATTTTAACATAAAAATTATTAAAAAAAAATAGATTTTTTTATGTTTTTTGTAGGTTTAGTTTTTAGCATTTTAGCTTGGGGGTGGGGGGTTTAGGTTTTTGGGGGGTGGGAGAGGGGGGTTTAGGTTTTTTTTTTAGGTTTTTTGGGGGTTTTAGTTTTTAGCATTTAGCTTGGGGGGTGGGGGAGTTTAGGTTTTTTCTTTTTGGGGGGGGGGTTAGGTTTTTTTTAGCTGTTTTAGGTTGTGTTCACATTGGTTCTCGCGGTTCTCGCAATAAAGGTGGTTCTCGCATGAACCTTACCCTATAGAGAGAGAGAGCGAATTCCGCTAAAATAAGAACCACCTCCAGTTGTAAGAACCGTGAGAACTTTTTGATCGGGGGCGAGTTGGACCAAAATTTTTTTTCATAAATGTAGATGCTTTTATTATAAACACATTTGTAAAAAAAAATCAAAAAAAAATGTCGTGTGTGTAGTTTTGAGCACCACAAGTTTGTGTTTACGGGCACCGTAAATTTTTTTTGAATTTTTTTACAAATGTGCTTATAATACACGCATCTACGTTTATGAAAAAAAATTGATCCACCTCACCCCGTACGGTGTAGTTCTCACGGTTCTTACAACTGGAGGTGGTTCTCATTTTAGCGGTCCCATATATATATATGGAGAAGATCATGCGAGAACCACCTCTTATTGCGAGAACCGCGAGAACCAATGTGAACACAACCAAAAATGGCTAAAAATGGCTAAAAATAGCTAAAAATCACACAAAAAAAAAATTTTTAATATTTTTTATATAAAAATCGCTACTTTTCGAAGCCAAAAAAAAATTTAAAAAATTAAAAAAAAAAAATTTGGCCACTAAAAGTAACAATTTGAGCATAAAAAATATTAAAAAAAATTTAGATTTTTTTTTTTTTTTTTTTAGGTTTTTTGGGGGTTTAGTTTTTAGCATTTTAGCTTGGGGGGGGGGGGTTAGGTTTTTGGGGGGTGGGGGAGGGGGGTTAGTTTTTTTTTAGGTTTTTTTGAGGGTTTTATTTTTTAGCATTTAGCTTGGGGGGGGTTAGGTTTTTTTAGCTATTTTAGGTTGTGTTCACATTGGTTCTCGCGGTTCTCGCAATAAGGGTGGTTATCGCATGATCTCCTCCCTATATATATATATATATAGGAAGGTTCAAATGAAAACCACTAGTTATTGTGAAAACTCGAAAACTAATTAAAAAAGCCAAAAAAACATACCAATTTTTTTTGCATAACAATTTTCGTAGTTTTTTATATATAAAAAAATTGTACTGCACATATGTAATACTACACATTTTTATGTGTACTACACATGTGTATTATTACACATGTGTACTACAAAAAAAAATTCTGAAAAAAAAAATTATTTAAAAAAAACCTCTGATTTTTATTAAAAAATTGAAAAAAAAAATTCGGTGTGTTTTTTAGGTTTTTTTTAGTTAGTTTTCGAGTTTTCACAATAAAAGTGGTTTTCATTTGAACCATCCCCTATATATATAGGAGAAGGATCCGTTAGGAACCACCCTTTATTGCGAGAACCGCAAGAACCAATGTGAACACAACCAAAAATACCTAAAAATAGCTAAAAACACACAAATTTGGGGGGTGGGGCAGGGGGCATTAAGCTTTTTTAGGTTTTTTTGAGGGTTTTAGTTTTTAGCATTTAGCTTGGGGGGGTGGGGGGTTTAGGTTTTTTTCTTGGGGGAGGGGGTTAGTTTTTTTTTAGGTTTTTTTAGCTACTTTAGATTGTGTTCACATTGGTTCTCGCGGTTCTCGCAATAAAGGTGGTTCTCGCATGAACCTTACCCTATATATATATATATATATATATATATATATATATATATATATATATGGGAAGGTTCAAATGAAAACCACTAGTTATTGTGAAAACTCAAAAACTAATTAAAAATTTTCGAGTTTTCACAATAAAAGTGGAATATATATATATATATATATATATATATATATATATATATTCCAGAAATAAATTTGTATCTTGACAAATGTGGTAAACGGTATTTTTGTAGCCGAAGAAACGACAAAGTATGAATTTTTACAACTATTATGAAATATATCATATTTTGTCAAAATAGAAAATATATTTGAAGTGGAAGAAAATATATATTTTCAAGAACAACTCAAAAATATATTATTTTGGTGAAAACTAAAAATATATATTTTTCTAACTTTAATCTTAAAAATATATTATTTTTAAGATATATGTGGAAGTATACATATGTTTATCAAATAAAATTTTAGACATTTTTCCTATAAAAATTCTCTTAAAATATATATATATATATATATATATATATTAAGAATATAAAGTTGGTGAACTTAAATTGTACAAAAATAATATTCCGGAAAATTATACATAAATTAAGTATAAAATACTTAATAAATACAAGAAAATACGTATTCCTATACGTATAAATACATACCAACATACACTACCAACACTAGGTAAAATACGCGTATACAAGTATTATACACAAATATCAGAATACAAAATAACATACAAGTATACCTATACTTGAAAATTTATATGTGAGAACCATATGACGAAACAAGTTAAAAATATATCATTTTTAACAATATTCCGAATAATTGGATGGAAATAATTTAAGTCAAAATATTCTTATTTTAACATATATATATATATATATATAGGGGAAGGTTCATTTGAGAAGAAAATTTTATTGAGAAAAAAAAGAATAAAAGGGTATAATTGTAAAACATTAAATAGTTTTTTTTCTCATCTCATTTATTATTATGTTTGACTAATTAATTAGTCATTAAGACTATAATCCTCCACACTAAATATTTTTGCCTACACACATCAAAAGTTACCCTACACATTTCAAAATTTATCCTACACATATTGAAATTTATCCTACACAACTCGTAATTTTTCCTACACGCCTCGTATTTATCCTACACTTTAAATGAATTTTTATTTTTATTTTTTGTGAAAAAATATATATCTTAAAAATAAGTTACAAATTTAATATAGTTAGTTATTAAAGATGAAACTACCAATTAATGATGTATGTAAGTTTACTAATATACCCTTATAGTTACATTAAGTACAAATATTAAATGAAGTCTAATGAAACATTCCTATTGGTTGAAAATTCTTCTTTTTTCTTCTTACAAAGAATTTCTTCTCATTTGAACCCTCCACTATATATATATACAAATTTGAAATTACATAATTACATATACAATATACACCAAGCGTGTAACTCAAAGTATACCAAAATTCCAAAATAAGTCTTAATAAAATAATTAAGGCTAAGAGTCGTTACACGACCTAAGTGTCTAATAAAACATAGCACGTGTGTAGGTAGTGGTACGACCCGTGGAGAGAGACTTTGAGTACACGAGGCTGCTGACGCAAACTAGTGATTTCATGTCCCCCTTTTCTCTTAACTGTTTTCGGATTTATAACTTTTGGGGGTGAAATACATGTCAACTTGGGTATGATTTAGTTAAGGAATGAACTATTAGATCATGTGAGCATAGGTCGAAAATGAAGTGCCATTAATCCTTTTAAGGACCATGGAACAAAGGTTAGATCTAATGGGTACGGGTGAGCCCCACTCAATGTCCACGGGTGACCACTTAGAGTGCTATTGTGTCCCAATCGAGGTGATTCGACACTAAAAATCGTCTACTCGGGTTGAGTACTTCCTATGTCGTCACATATATTATTGTTCTTGCAAAACATTAATGATCTATTCATAGACGCTTTACATACCTACTTACAACTAAACTTTCAAATGTTTTTGAGACTCATTTGATGCGCATACTGATGTGTGTAAAATGCAACATATAAATTACATCAAAGGAGGCATAAAACTACCCCCTTTTTAGTACTAATGTTGGAAAAAGTGTTTTTTGTCTTCCTTTTGAATTTACAAGATCAAATGAGCTTAAACGAACAAAAGGAACAAATATACAGCCAAAACCAACATAAAAACAAAGAAAAGGAAGAAACGTGGCATGCCCGACTCCTCGACAGCATTTCCCAAAGCAAAAACAAGAAGAAAGCTGAGCATGGGGTTGTGCCCAGCTGAGCATATGGCTGTGCCCAGCTCAACACGGGGTGTGTCCAGCTCAACATGGGGCGTGCCCAGCTCAACACGGGGCTTGCCCAGCGGACACGGGGGCGTGCCCAAGTGTCTGTAGAAAAGACAAAGTTGTAGAAGCTTCTATTTCCTAACACGGGGGCATGCCTAGCGGGCACGGGGCCGTGGTCAACGCAAAGATTCGCAGAATTTGAGCAAATCTTGATAGTACAGATGCGCTTCTGCACACGGGGCCGTGCCCAGCAGACACGGGGGCGTGGTCAACTAATACAGACAAACTACATTAAATGAGGAAAGAGAAGAAGGGTGGACACGGGGCCGTGTCCGGGCTTCTGTGCAGGCTATAAATAGGGGTGCTTGGCTCACTTGCAAATCATCCCTTGGCAAACCACCTCTCTCACACTTCACCCACCCACCGCCACCATCACAACCCACATCCACCACCATCATCCACCATCCATCATAGAGTGTGTGTAGTAGTCTCGGGATACAAGATTGATCGTAAGAGTTCTTTACAATCAAAGGCCATGTTTGCCTAAGTCTCTTACATCACTTGGTGAAGACAAGCATTTAGTGTAATACTTTTTATTTTTAATCTTTTCGGACTTTTTATTTGGTTATGTATTAATGATTTTAATAACTAGTTTCTTATGTTGAAGGTGAAACTTCCTTATCATTTGTCCGTGGTGTCTTGGCGTTATTTTACTGTCTGTATAAAATAAAAGATTTACACCATTCATATCTCCACGGTCTATATGGAGATATGTTGGCTACCTGGTCGGGGGTTAAGGGAATGGTTTGGTAAGCGTCTTGCCTTGTTCAGTGTATAGATCCAGCAAGGACCTGGGTCAAGCTTAGTAGGACCTCCTTCAATACCCACTGGTATTGGATGGCGGGGGTTCGAATTTCTTGATCCCCTCATATGTAAACTACTATTAAAACATTAACCCGGCTACTTAGGATTGTATCCTTGCTGACTCAAACTACTTAGCCGAGGGTAACGTCACCTTCAAAAGAGGGGCCTACCACATTACGCATTAATAACTTAATTAATTATCTTTCAATAATCCAACCCTTTAGGATTGTATTCTTGCTGACTCAAACTACTAGGTTGAGGGTACTACTATAACTAAGATAATCTCTTAAAAAGTGCAAAAGTGCGGAAATAATCAAAGGTTACACTAAAGGCGAGTCGGATCCAAGTGATTTATCTTGTCTATCTGTTTTATTTTTATTTTTATTTTCAACATTTTTAGTTTTTATTTTCTTGTTTAAAAACTTTTTCTAAACTTTTGATTTGATTAGACGTTGAGGATAAACTGGTACTAAAAGCTCTTGTATCCTTGGACGACCTCGGTATCTTACCAACGCTATACTACGCACGATTGGTGCACTAGCCCATATGTGTGTTTAGTGTTAGTAAAATATCGTGTTTTATAAATTTAAAACTTGACTAAGTGTTAAAAAAAGGGCGAAAATATACTTAAATATATACGACACTACACACGCATCAAGTTTTTGGCGCCGTTTCCAGGGACACACGGATTTTAAGAAAGCTTAAAATCAACGGCCTAATCAGTTTTTCAAAACTTTTTTAAAACGCGCGCAATTTTCTGCATTTTAGTTAGTTTTTGCATTTACATTAGCCTGAACACGGGGCCGTGCTGCATTTTTTTCATAAAACACCCAGATAAAGAGTCTGAACACGGGGCCGTGCTGCACAAAACCAGTTACTTTTATTCAAACGCCCAGATACAGAACCTGAACACGGGGTCGTGCTCACTGAACACGGGGCCGTGTCCAGCCTCTGTTTCCGTTTTTATTTTTGTTTTCTGGTCCCGAGACTCTGTTGTGGTTTGCTGAGTGATTCTTATGGATCAATACTCAGGAGATTACAACTACCACTATGAGGAGGATGATTATTGGGAAGAGTATTGTACTATTTGTGGTAACCCTCACTCGGTATAATATTGTGACTTATTTCAACCATCCACTTCATACACCTACTATGAGGAGCCCAGGTACGAGCCATCAACTTCATACACATCCTATGAAGACCCAAGGTATGAACCTTCTCCCTCATACTCATATTTTGATGAACCAAGGTATGAGCCTTCATACTCATACTTTGAGGAACCAAGATATGAGCCTCCACCTTCATATGCTTATTATGAGGAACCATGGCGTGAACAACCCACCTCATATGAGTATTATGAAGAACAAAATTAATCATATGAGTATTATGAAGAACAAAATTACGACCCTTATTCATCATATACTTACAATGAGGAGCAATGGTGTGAACCATCTACCTCATATGAGTACTATGAGGAACCAAGGATCGAACTTCCGAATTCAAGCTTTGATAATAATTACTCAACTCACTTTGACGAACCACCGACTATTTCACCTGTAGCCGAAAAGATAATAGAACACCTTAAAACTATCGAGCGCTATATAAAAGAAGCCCGCGCAAGGGAAGAATTCACTTGTAATAAAGAAAAGATAGTTGAAAAGGTAAAAATGGAAGAACAAGTAAGTGAAAAACCGACACATGAGTTAGACAACGAAAAAGGTGAGTCCGACAATGTTAAAATTCAAGAAGAGTCTAATTTTAAAGAAATTAATCTCTTGTCACCTTCTTTCGAAAATCATTGTTTAGTATCCACTCATGCGAAGTTTTTAAAAGAGTTAAACACTAACACTAGAATTGACGAAACGGTAAGCATTAAGTTAACAAATGATCAAACTACGCTAATAAAAGAAGATCCATTTGAAATTAACATTACACCAGTTCCATGTTTTTTTTCAAAATTCCTTTATTAGTAATATCACAATTGATAAAGATCTTTGTGTTAATATAATGCCAAACTACATTTTCGAAAAATTAAGTATTGGTGATTTCTCTCCACTTCAAATACCCATTTTTCTATCTAATCGGAAAACAATAAAATCAATGGGGATAGTTGAAGATGTGTTAGTCCAAACAAATCACACGGTGGTTCCAAACGACTTTGTCATCCTTGATGACGCTCCACTTGTGTTTTTTGTGAAAACCCACAAAGCTTTGATTAATCGGAAGAAAAACAACTTACCCATTCAATTAGGGGCCTTCAAAAGGTGTGTCGATCTTAAACGATCAATGAAATGTCCAATCGGCAATGACGACCCCCTAATTGAAGATGAGTCAGAACCACCCGATAAGGAGGGTCTAGCCAAGGACCCTTATAAACGTGGCGCACCACGGAGGCATTCCGCGGAACTATCCTTAGTTTTAGATTAGTTTTAGTTTTAATTTTCAGGAATAAAGCACACTCGAAATGGTGAAGGTTACTAAGGGAAACTTGAACCCACACCCCACGCACAAAAACATAGCCTCCCGACATTTTTTCTTCATTACAGCAAGTTCAGCACGGGGCCGTGCTCAGCTCAACACGCCCCCGTGCCCAAGGATCTGCAGAAAATGCCCAGTTCAGGTAACTGGACACAGGGTCGTGCTCACTAAACACGCCCCCGTGCCCAGCTTTCTGTTTACTTTTGGTACTGGCAGTCTGAACACGAGGCCGTGCCCAGCCCAACACACCCCGTGTTCAGCTATCCAGTAACATAAAATCTTGTTTTTAACCCACTTTTACACATTTTAATCAACCGAAAAACTTATTTTTGGGACACATTGGGGACAATGTGTAATTTAAGTGTGGGGGGATGCTAAAACCTTGAATTTTGCAAGTCCTAATAACAAGCATTACACAAAACTCTATTGGAACCGCTAATCACCCCAATTTATTTTCAAAAACTTTTCATTTTTTTACTTATCTTGTTTTAATTTGGGAATAACAAGTTCTAAAAAGGTTATATTTTTAAAAATTTACAACCGATAGCGTCATGATAAAGAGAACCAACATAAGAAAATTATGAAACGACATGACAAATCTAATTAAAATTTGATTATATATACTTGATCACATTATAAACCCTTTCCCACAAAAAGTGAGTTTTGAGCCTTTATTGAGCATAAAAGCATACATCTTTAAATTAAATGCTCATTTTTCGTTTCTTGTGTGAATATCCGCTTGGTTTCTTACGACTCTAGAACTTGCCATGACGATACATTCTCGGTCCTTACCAACTTAAACCCAAGTAAGTAAATGATGGAGGCATTAGGACTAACCCATTTTCCTTTCAACACCATTATTTTTCATTTTCTTTATCACCTACCCAAAATCCCCCTAGCTAACCCCTTTGAGCCTAAACCTTTTCGTTTCAAAACCGACAAAACAAACACCCTTTACCCATCAAAACCTTTTTCTTTTCAAACCCCTTTTGTTTTAGTAAAAAGCTCGGTTATCTTGTGATAAAAAAAAGGAAGAAGAGAATTTTGCAATAACCAAACAAGTTCCTCAAAAATATTGTTTGAATATGCTTAGTTTGAATAAATGTCAAAAAAAAAAAAGGGAAAAAAAGGGTTCACGACAACCGACGCTTTTTACGCTTTTAGCCCTTTTTACTAACCACTAACCCAAAACCACCTACCTTTAGCCCAAGCCTAACCCCTTTACCAAGTCCTCTTGATATTTATAAAGGTTTATAGTTAAAAAGGAGGACGATTGATTTCTTGGCAAGCATATGGTAGAAGTAAGCTCCATGCCGGTCTCGAGTGTTTCACAAAAATACATCTTCGGCCGAGTGTTGAGTGATCCCTAGTGAGGTATGTGAACTTGTATATAAATAGAATTGTAAAGAGGCATGTTATGCCCAAATAAGTAATTTCTCTTATGAAACGTTCTACATAAATCATAACGAATAGGATTGTAAATAACACAAAAATAAAACCCAATAAAGATCTTGGATTCCCGACACTCAAGACAAGTCCAAAACTTCTCTTCTACCCATTCCATTTGGGTGTGTAAGCCACAAATTAAAGAGTTTTGCTTGAGGACAAGCAAAGATTCAAGTGTGGGGTATTTGATGTGTGTAAAATGCAACATATAAATTAAATCAAAGGAGGCATAAAACTACCCCTTTTTTAGTACTAATGTTGGAAGAAAGTGTGTTTTTGTCTTCCTTTTGAATTTACAGGATCAAATGAGCTTAAACGAACAAAAGGAACAAATATACAGCCAAAACCAACATAAATACAAAGAAAAGGAAGAAACGTGGCATGCCCGACTTCTCGACAGCATTTCCCAAAGCAAAAACAAGAAGAAAGCTGAGCATGGGGTTGTGCCCAGCTCAACACGGGGCATGCCCAGCTCAACATGGGGCTTGCCCAGCGAACACGGGGCGTGCCCAGCTCAACACGGGGTGTGCCCAGCGGACACAGGGGCGTGCCCAAGTGTTTGCAGAAAAGACAAAGTTGTAGAAGCTTCTATTTCCCAACACGGGGGCGTGCCCAGCGGGCACGGGGCCGTGGTCAACGCAAAGATTCGCAGAATCTGAGCAAATCTTGATAGTACAGATACGCTTCTGCACACGGGGCCGTGCCTAGCAGACATGGGGGCGTGGTCAACTAATACAGACAAACTGCATTAAATGAAGAAAGAGAAGAAGGGTGGACACGGGGCCGTGTCCGGGCTTCTGTGCAAGCTATAAATAGGGGTGCTTGGCTCACTTTCAAATCATCCCTTGGCAAACCACCTCTCTCACACTTCACCCACCCACCACCAGCATCACCACCCACATCCACCACCATCATCCACCATCCATCATAGAGTGTGTGTAGTAGTCTCGGGATCCAAGATTGATCGTAAGAGTTCTTGACAATCAAAGGCCATGTTTGTCTAAGTCTCTTACATCACTTGGTGAAGACAAGCCTTTACTGTAATACTTTTTATTTTTAATCTTTTCGCACTTTTTATTTGGTTATGTATTAATGACTTTAATAACTAGTTTCTTATGTTGAAGGTGAAACTTCCTTATCATTTGTCCGTGGTTTCTTGGCGTTATTTTACTGTCTATATAAAATAAAAGATTTACACCATTCATATCTCCACGGTCTATATGGAGATATGTTGGCTACCTGGTCGGGGGTTAAGGGAATGGTTTGGTAAGCGTCTTGCCTTGTTCAGTGTATAGATCCTGCAAGGACCTGGGTCAAGCTTAGTAGGACCTCCTTCAATACCCACTGGTATTGGATGGCGGGAGTTCGAATTTATTGATCCCCTCATATGTAAACTACTATTAAAACATTAACCCGGCTACTTAGGATTGTATCCTTGCTGACTCAAACTACTTAGCCGAGGGTAACGTCACCTTCAAAAGAGGGGCCTACCACATTATGCATTAATAACTTAATTAATTATCTTTCAATAATGAGTAAATTGCCATTTTAGTCCCTGAGGTTTGTCCAAATTTGCCATTTTAGTCCAAATAGTTTTTTTTTCGCCTCTGGGTCCCTGACTTTTCCATTTTATTGCCGTTTTGATCACATACACTAACTCCATCCAAAAACTCCATCTTTAAATGTTTTCAATTGCCATTTTGATCAAATTCCAAAAAATAAAAAAAATTCCAAAAAAATCATAAAAATTATAAAAAATCATAAAAATTCTAAAAAATCCAAAAAATCCGTTTCGACGCGAACCGTTTCGAACCCGAACCGTTTCGACCCGTACCGTTCCGAACCGTACCGTTTCGACGCGAACCGTTTCAAACCGAACCGTTTCGAACCGTGCCGTATCGAACCGAACCGTTTCGACCCGTACCGACGCGAACCGTTTCGACCCGTACCGTTTCGAACCGTACCGTTTCGAACCGAACCGTTTCGAACCGTTCCATTTCGACCCGAACCGTTTCGAACCGTGCCGTTTCGAACCGTACCGTTTCGAACCGTGCCGTTTCGAACCGTGCCGTATCGACCCGTGCCATTTCGACCCGTGCCGTTTCGACCCGAACCGTTTCGACCCGTACCGCTTCGGTTTGAAACGGTACGGGTCGAAACGGTTCGGTTCGATACGGCACGGTTTGAAACGGTTCTCGTCGAAAAGGTACGGTTCGAAACGGGTCGGCTTGAAACGGTTCAGCTTTGAAACGGTACGGGTCGAAACGGTTCGCGTCGAAACGGTACGGGTCGAAACGGCACGGGTCGAAACGGCACGGTTAAACGGTACGGGTCGAAATGGTTCGGTTCGATACGGCACGGTTCGGTTTGAAACGGTCGAAACGGTTCGGCTCCGAAACGGTACGGGTCGAAACGGTTCGGGTCGAAACGGTTCGGTTCGAAACGGTTCGTATCGTAACGGTACGGTTCGAAACGATACGGGTCGAAACGGTTCGCGTCGAAACAGTTCAGCTCGAAACGGTTCGGGTTCGAAACGGTTCGCGCCGAAACGGATTTTTTGGATTTTTTAGAATTTTTTTGATTTTTTAGAATATTTTGGATTTTTTAGAATTTTTATGATTTTTTAGAATTTTTTGGAATTTTTTTGATTTTTTTGGAATTTTTTTATTTTTGGAATTGGATTAAAATGGCAAGTTGAAAAGTTTAAATTGAAAATCCCCAAAATACCCCTGGTTTAAACTGAGTTTTTTTATGGAGTTAGTGTATGTGATCAAAACGGCAATAAAATGGAAAAGTCAGGGACCCAGAGGCGAAAAAAAAAACTATTTGGACTAAAATGGCAAATTTGGACAAAACTCAGGGACTAAAATGACAATTTACTCTTCAATAATCCAACCCTTTAGGATTGTATCCTTGCTGACCCAAACTACTATGTTGAGGGTAACGTCACCTTCAAAAGAGGGGCCTACTACTATAACTAAGATAATCTCTTAAAAAGTGCAAAAGTGTAGAAATAATCAAAGGTTACACTAAAGGCGAGTCGGATCCAAGTGATTCATCTTGTCTATCTGTTTTATTTTTATTTTCAACATTTTTAGTTTTTATTTTCTTGTTTAAAAACTTTTTCTAAACTTTTGATTTAATTAGACGTTGAGAATAAACCGGTACTAAAAGCTCTTGTGTCCCTAGACGACCTCGGTATCTTACCAACGCTATACTACGCTCACGATTGGTGCACTTACCCATATGTGTGTTTAGTGTTAGTAAAATATCGTGTTTTATAAATTTAAAACTTGACTAAGTGTTAAAAAAAGGGCGAAAAATATACTTAAATATATACGACACTACACACGCATCATATACGTATAAAACGCATGAACTCGCTCAAATTTTGTTGATTTTTCAACTTACATGTATTTCGGGAAGATGAGGGGACCTTGGTGCGGAATTATCTACAAGTCTTTGGGTTTTCAAGTCTAGATGTCATCCATATTTTTGGAGGGTTTGGTTTGTATATCCCATCTTCGATGAGATATAGAACGTAAAGCCTCGTGGAGTTTAACTTTTGTTAGAACATGTCCTTTTATGGAACTTTTAAACTTATGTTGGGTTGTAATCTTAACTTAATACTCGTGTTGGTTGGGAATTTGGACAAATTGTGTTTGTAATGTTTAAAACTATGTATGGATGAACATCTATTAATTTTATGCATGTAGTTGTTTGTTATGATCGATTGCAATGAAACTGATCAAGTCACACACATACGCTTCCGCAAAAGTCAGGGTGTGACACAAAGCACTTAGAAACTCTTCCAAATCAGAATGCAAGGCTTATTGAACCATATTATACGAGACCCAACACTCGTTTGGTTTATAAACCTCATTCTATCCAATCCTCTGATTAAAGTCTCATTATACACTAACACATAGATATCCGACATATTAGGAAACTCTTGAACCATTGAGCTTTGCTTAATCATTGAACAAGACATATACGGAATCCCAAGTGAGTACATATTCCCCTCTTTTACGCTTTTCAAATGTTTTGGGGTGATTCATATGTGCCTATCACTATTTTCATGTTTTCAAGACATTATACATGGTTTAATTACCTAGTATACATAGTGCATGGTTTCAAAACATTATGGATGGTTTAAATACCTAGTATACATGGTTTCAAAACATTTCACGACATGCTTACATTGTACTAGATATATTGGTGCGTTAAACTCGACAATGATACATTCATTAACACTGATCATGTCGACCGGTAGTATGTTATGGTACCATAGGATTGACAACCTCATTCCCGCTTCCTAGGTTTGTTTGAAAGTTACCTCTGGGAATGACAGAAACTAAGTGACATTTTTTATAGACCTTTGTTTTTATAAAGGTTTGTCTGACAGTCGAAAAGGCTTGAATGTATTCGCCAACAATCAATATTTGTTTTATACAATAAAAGCAATTGTTATATATAATACAAAACTTTTTGATTAAACAAGACATTTTGTTTATTCAATACACTTGGTTTATACAAGACATTTTTATTATACAAGATATTTTGATTATACAAGCCAAGACAAGACATTTGGTTGTTTATACAAGACATTCCCTTTTGGTTTAAACAAGACATTTTGTTTACCAAAGACATGTTGGTTTATACAAGACATTTTGATTATACAAGTCAAGACAAGAAATTTGGTTGTTTATACAAGACATTTCCTTTGGTTTAAACAAGACATTTTGTTTACCAAAGACATGTTGGTTTATACAAGACAATTCATTTTGTTGGTTTATTCAATACAAGTCATTTTGTTGATTTAAACAAGACAAGACATTTTGTTTGGATATTTCAAAGACATATTTGGTTATTAAGTTAACCATGCATTACTTCTTTTAAATCAAATGATTTTTTCATATGATTTCATAAAGAAACACTTTTCTTAAAGGTTCATGGCTACTTTTGAAATAATTTAAACATTTTCTTTTAACATTCAAAGCCATGAGTCTTAATCACAAAACCTATATTGCTCACAGGCATTTTTATGGTGACGTTTATTTTCACATATGTTTCAGGTGCTAATGTTTGATTTGCTAATGCATGCTACACATAGGATGGACTTAGGCCTTAGTTACTTTAAAACTTAAAGACAATTGTTGTACTTTGTTTGTGTTTTACAATTCAAGAACTTGTAAATTACTAATTCAATAAAACAAAACATTATATACCATGTGTTATGAAACAATTCATGTACGTGACACCCCGACGTTTCCGCCGCGGTTTGTTGTATTACGCGGTCGGGGTGTTACCGAGATTGATATCAGAGCCATGGTTATAGGGAATTAGGTTATTAGTATTGCTTTTGACCTAGACTATAACCTTCCTAGGACCCAAGCGCGAGTTATCTTGCCTATAGAATTTAATACAATACCATCACCTATCCTTAGGTGATTACAAAACAATACCAAAGTCACAAATTCTTTCCAAAACTTTTACAAGAAATCATCTATCCTTAGATGATTCGTTTTTCGGCTTTTAAGCCTTCGATGTTTTCAAAATCTTGTAGAAGTTTGGGTTTTAATAATATGAACACGTGTAATCTGGAAGGGTGGATGCCTGTACCCTAGGTTTTCTGTCTAAGGCTAGAGTGTTCGTACAAATTCACTTAATCGGATCAGTCACTCTTACCTGGGAACTCTTGGGGTCAGTGTCCACTTATAGGCTAAAGCACGTCTTCATGATACATTATAAAGACCCATTTACTTTTATTAGTCACTGTATCATTTGTTTGTTTTAAGTAACGAACAAATGATCACAATCCTTATGCTTCGTTGATATTTTTAAATATTTCTTTTTGACTATCCTTTATTAATCTCACTCATTTTCTCTCATATTTTCCTTCTCTTCTAGAATGCCTCCTTGTCGCAACGCTACTCAAGATGCCGAAACGGCGGCTTTAATTGCTTAGCAGATGACTGCTGTACTCCCAAACCTTGTGACCCAACTAAATCAAGTCAACAACAACAATGCACCTACTCCGTGCAACTTTAAACAATTTAATTCGGCTAAGCCACTTAAGTTCACTAGGTCTGAGGGAGCTATTGGGCGCCTACAATGGTTTGAGAGTCTCGAGAGCACTTTCCTCCATGTTCAGTGTTCAAATGAGCGCAAAGTAAAGTTTGCTTCGAGTGTTTTCCAAAAGAGGGAACTCACATGGTGGAACAGAGTTATGAGAGACAGAGGTGCAGATGTGGCATTGGCTCAAACATGGGAAGAGCTTAGAGCTCTCATGATGAAGGAATTCTGCCCACGCCACGAACAAAAGGCACTTGAGAATGAATTCCATGATCTTAAACAAGATAGTGGAGAGCATCGTGCTTATACAGATCGTTATGAGGAGCTGAGTTTGGTATGCCCCACCATGGTCACGCCTTTGGATAAGGCTATTGAAAGGTACATTGATGGCCTCCCTAACCCAGTTCAGGTTATTGTCACTGGTAGCCAGCCAGCTACAGTTAGAGAGGCTATTGAGCTAGCCGCTACCCTGACTGACTCTCAAGTTAAGAAGGGTAAACTCTTTCGCAAAGGCGACAAGAAACCATATGTTAAGGCTATACAAGAGAAACCAAAGGAAAACAAGACCGAACCCTCCAAGAAATCAAGGAAGCATAAGGCTTCCAAGAATTTCATTGTTGTTGCTCAACCCAACCAAGCTGCTCTCAACTAACCAGCACAACCTCCTACAAAGAAACAGTATGCTGGCATGGCACCTTTGTGCAACAAATGCAACTATCATCACCAACACCATTTACCATGTCGCCATTGTACAAATTGTGGGCGGTTTAGGCATCTGGCCAACACATGTCGTTCTACTTCTACCCCAAACCAAGTTGTTCAAAATCCTGTTCAACCACAAGCAAATCCTGCACGACCTCATTACCCACCTGGATCTTGCTACAATTGTGGTGATCTTACTCACTACCGAAACAATTGTCCAAAGCTAGTTAATGCCAATCCAGCCCGTGGTCGGGCATTTAACATAAATGCTAATGAGGCACGTGCTGACAATGACGTGGCGAACGGTACGTTCCTTGTTAACAATCATCCTGCTTCTATTCTTTTTTATTTAGGTGTCGATAGTAGTTTTGTATCCCTAGCCTTTGAACCTTTACTATCTATGCCACGAACTAAACTAGGGAAACTGTTGGTGCACACATCTGTCGTCTTCGTCTTATGTCGAGTCTCGGGTTCGTAACGGATCTAAACAAGCATGATATCACAAGTGACATCACACATGACATCATGGAAGTATACATCACTAAAAGTCAAAAAAGAATGTCATAACCGTTTGAAATTGTAATTGTTTGTGTTGACCGTTTGAATTTGTTGTCCGTTTGAAGGGTTCCGTTTGAAATGATTATGTCATTTTCAAACGGAAGGGTCCTCCCTATAAATAGCCTTCAAACGACTTCATTTGTAAGATTCTGAATTCCGACGCCGAGGTGCTGTCGAGGTGTCTCCAGTCTTGTAAACGTTCAGAGATTAATAAACGAGACAATTAATAGTGAATACAAGCTAAACGAAGACCGAATCAATGAATTCCGCCTCTGATTCGGTCTGAGCACTCTTCTGATCGACTCGTTAGGTCGTTTCACGATCCTACAGAAACCTTTAACTCGTTTTTGCTGGAATATTCTATCTTCTACACCTTCTTTTCAAAACTGAACAAGTTTTCACGGATAAAATCGGCTAAAATTTTCACCAAATGTGCGTAATGGTGTTTTAACAAACCCTTGAGAATATCGGACCTAAACTCGAAGTAAAAGTGGTAAAAATGGACTGAAAATACCATTCCGTTTGAACGAAGCATAGGTGTTCCGTTTGAAAACTGCCTGAATGTTTGAAATCTGCTCACATTTCGTTTGAAACATCGTTTGAAGCTTGACATTACGTTTGAAAATGATGTAATTTCAAACGTGACAGGTCTATTACGTTTGAAACTTGTGTTCCGTTTGAACATATCGTTTGAAATTGATCACTATCGTTTGAAAGTGTTCTGTTTGAAGCTGTCCGTTTGAAAGCCACACTTTGTTTGAGAGTTCACGTTTGAACTTATCGTTTGAAACATATCGCACCGTTTGAAAGTGATTGAAGCTTCATGTGATAATTGTTTTTATCTGATCAGATGTGTCAGGTTCATGTGATTATCTCAGCCAAATAGGAATGATCATGTGATTTGTTGTTAGTAATTGGAAAAGAATATCACGTGTTAGAGTGTCAGTTGATAACGTGTGTGAACATCTAATACTTGCATGTGATTCTTATAATCTGGATTTGTGCAACTTTAAAGACAACAGCATGTGATATAGTAATTCATAAATTCATGTGATGTGTCAGACTCAATTAATCAGTTGTTGGTTTAGTGGATCTTTTGGTCCAATGAGTTTTGAGTAGTGATCACTAGTGTCGGCTGAGTATTGATCAATTTGAATTGCTAGTTGTGTGTAGGATTAAGTAAAAGTCCAAAGTAATCATGTAAAGTCCTCGGCCCAAGTTTTCTTCATCACTTGCGGCCCAATCAACATTTTTTTGTAGTGGGTCAGTTTGTTGAACTTTAATTGTTGAAGTATCATAGTTACGGCTCAGTTAGATTTAAGTGAAAATTGATATTGTCGTTTAAGTGTTGTGTGATTAAAGCTCTCGGCACAATCAGATTTAAGTTTGAAAAGGTTGTGTTTGAAAAAATGGACAAGATGTTTGATGAGATGGAAAACCATGATCTTGAAAATTTAAATCATTGGTATATGAGAACTGTGGATAGCAGTTATAGAAATGTAAGTGCGGACATTTGGGTTAAAAGTTTTGAACATTTCATGTGTCAAAAAGATGAAACATTGGATGGTTTGGAAAGACGATTTGAAATTTTAACAGAAAATTTGAGAAGAAAAAATATTAAAATATCAAAAGATGAACAGATATCGAAATTGGTAAATGCATTACCTGCTAAATGGGATAAATTCTTGGTTGAGCTAAAAAGAAAAGATTTTTTTCAAGAACTTTATCCAAAACAGTTCTTTAATGAGGTTAATGCAGAGTTTCGAAAGGAATATAAGAAAAAGAAGGAATTTTTGAACGAAATGGAAAAGAATTTACAAAAGATGGATTTGGATGTAATTGTTGAAATAAACAGAAGAATTTGTGTGTGTCTTGCAGCAAAAAATGTCATGAACTATGACATTAAGAGGGGTTGTTATATTGATAAAAATGCGAATCCTCTTGATTTCGTTAAAATTTTTTGTGCAGGCATATTTTTGACAAGAACAGAGACAGAGCAAGTTCCAAAGATTGAAGAATCTGTAAAGAATGAATCTTCAAATTCTACATCAGTGTGTTTTACATGTGACAGCTTAAAGACGGAAAATGACAAACTTGTGAAAGATGCGGAAAGTTTGATTTTGGAAGTCAAAGAGCTGAATGATAAGAAGCAAGCTGATGATAAACAGATTCTTGGTTTGAAAGAAACATGTGTAAAGCTGAATTCTGAAAATGACAAACTGTTAAGTAAATTGAACAGTTTGACATTGGAAAATCAGAAATTGAAAGAAAAAGAAAATGTTTTTGAAGAAAAGATTAAAAGTTTTGAAATTGAAAAATCAAGAATTGAAAAAGCTTTTCAAAATCAAATAAAATTTCTTGAAGATGGAAGAGATGTGTTTAGCAAAAACAACATCGAAAAGCAAAAAATGATAAATTCCCATCTTCAGAAAATTATCAAACTTGAAAAAGAATGTGAATGTGCTCGAAAGAAAATCAAAGAGTTAGAAGAAAAGGAGTCGAATTCAGAAAATGAAGATTTCTGGATAAAGCTTGAGAACAAAAATCTGAAAGCAAATGAGACAAAATTTCAAGAACAGATAAATGTTTTGGAAAATGAAAAGTCTGTTCTTGAAAACATGAAGAATGAGAATGAAAAATCAATCAAGTTTCATCTTGAAAGAATCTCTCAGCTTGAAAACGAAGCTGAGAATTCAAGAAACAAGATTGATGAACTTGAAAGGAAATTGAAAGGTTTTGTGACTTCATCAGATAGTTTGAATTTTCCTTGTCCAAAACCGATCAATTCCGTTCCAATAAGTGACAATGTCACAAACTTTGACAATGTCAAAGTTGAAGATTGTGATGAGAAATCTGATGATGAAAAAAATAAAAAAATCGAAAAACAAAAATTGTTTTTGAAATTAAAAGAAAAGTTTCAAGAAACTGTTTCACAATCAACTGAAAAGGGAGAATGCTCTAAGCAAAAACCTTTGAAGAAGAAAGTGGAACAAAAACAAAAAGAGAAAAATTTGAAAAATGTTCAAAAAGAGAATAACAGCTCATCAGATCGATCATCCAATCGCAATCAAAAACCACAAAAAGTAAAAAATGAAAACTCAAAAATTGTTGGTAATAAGTGGTGCAGGTTTGACCACAGTGCTCAAAAGTCAAATCCAGCAAACAAGAGGAGCAAAGATTATCACCAAGCCAAACAGTGCTTTGATCTAAATGTTTGGACTGAAAATGGTGATTGGTACGATAACAGAGTGTGTTACAGATGCGGCTATCAAGGTCACATTGCTGTTAACTGCCAGAGTTGGAGGTTTGAGTCAAGGAGATGCTTTAATTGCAACATCATTGGCCATATTGCTAGAGATTGCTCAATGAGATCAATGAGAAGATCGAGGGCTGAATCTCAGAAGCAGGTGAAGAAACCAGTCAATGTCAAGCCCAAAGAACAGAAGGTTCAAGAACCTAAAGTTCAAGAAAAGAAAGTGAAGCTTTCACAGGGGCAAAAAGACAGACTGAGGAAGAAGAGGAAGAAAGCGAGGGAGTATCTAGAAAAGATCTTATCCTCGGGTTCACCGGATAGATCGAATAAGAGTTCTGATGAATCGACTTCCTCGACTGCAAAGTCAAGTAAGACGAATTCATCGGATACAAATCTGAGGATGAAAGAGGAAAAGAAGAAGAAGAAAATTGTCGGCAATGAATCTGATGTGTTAAAGTCAGACAAGCCATCATCAGGCAATGAATCTGACAGGTCAAAGTCAGACAAGCCATGTGCAGGCAATGATTCTGGTTCGTCAAAGCCAGAGGAGCCATTGGTTGAGGTAAATTTGGAGAATTCAGGTTTAACAATGGATGATGAAAATTTTCCACCATTGTTGAACGAGAATTCAAAAGCACCCAAGGACCGTCAGGCTTGGGTGAATTTGTTCAAATAGAAAAACCTGACTTGCCGGAGTTCCCAGGTTGGTAAGCGTGGAACATGAATCGGCACATTTCTTGAGAAATTCACGAAAGTGATTTCGACTTACAAGTGGTAAATCAGGGACATTAAGTTGTACTTGATTTTCTACAAGTGATGTTTGTGGATTGATCTTAAAAATGTTAGTTTTTACAAGTGATTGAAGAAAACAAAGTGATGAAAGATCTCTGAATTTGTGAAAAGACACACAAAACTTATTTTCCGGAAAAACCATTTTGATTAAAACAAACTTAAATGTTTTGAAATCACTATGGGAAAATAGTTTGTTGTCAGGGGGAGTTCTGATTGTTCAAGCCAAGTGAATGGAGAATTGAAGTGATTCTCATCATGTTGTCACATTTCTTGTACAGTTTGTGTTTCAAATTTTCCCAGAAAATCAAAATTGAGACATATTTTGATTTTAGGGGGAGTAAAAATTTATAAAAATTAGAAAATTTGAAAATGTCAAAAACATTAAAAAATGAAAAAACGAGTTTTTGTTGTGAAAAATAGGAAATGATAGTAGATCAGTTGGACTGTCACAGCATGCTAAAGAAATGGAAAGATATAATGTGATAAACGATCTTACTAAAGATGTGACGGTAGGCTCAGCTAGACTAGTAGATTTGCGATAACGATACAAACTTAAATGAAAAAGCCTAGTTCTAGTGGGAAACATGGTTGAAAGCATAGTACTTAGTTTTGTCCTTCTTGATTGTGTGCCTACTCGGTAATCGCTGATTGTCGAAAGACATAAAACTGGTTAAGTTTGTGAACTTTCACAACTTTGCTGAAAAGTCGCTGTGATTGCGCATTTTATTTTGCAAAGATTTAAACTTGTTTTATTTCTTTATTTTGTTTAAGCATCGGACATCCTCTGCGTATACGTGAGTATCGACCTGGATGTTGTTGCCTAAACGTTCTGCTTTATTTTCTTTGGTGTTTCGTTTAAGCTTTGGATCACCTCTGCGTATACGGGAGTATCGACCTGGTGGTTAAAGCCTAAACAACTTCAACTTATTTTTATTTTCTTATTTTGTTTAAACATTGGACTTTCTCTGCGTATACGGAAGTATCGACCTGATTGTTAATGTTTAAACATTCTGCTTTGTTTTCGCACAATTCACAGTTGATAAAGTTTAAAGGCATTACTTGAGTCAGTGTATTGCATGATGAGGGGATATGCTGAGATCGTGGGGTCTATATGAATTTTAGTGCTATCTTAATATACCTTAACGTATCGGTAAGCATTTCGAAAGTTTTTAGATTGAGTTTAAGTGGACAACAATATCGTCAATCAACGTGAATCGTTTAGAACTGAAAATGTTTAAAGCTTAACGGTGCTAGTGATTGGTCACATAAACTGATATGATCCTCTTACACAAACTCACAAAAATATTGTTTGTAAATATTTCTTTTCTGCATTTCATTTCATTACATTGAAAAAACCCAAAAAGATTTTAGTGTGTTTTAGCATAAATTTTGATAATACAAAAAGATTTTCGACAACTGATGTTGAAGAGCTGATTTTCAAAATTTCAAGTGCTGATCATGATGAACTGGTTTGGGAGTGTGCGTTTAAAAGAAGAAACTGATTTTGTAAAAGAATGGTTTGATTAGTTAATCAAGGTCATTAATTTGAACTTGATGTAACTATTACTAGTAAGTTTTTCTTATTGATTTAAGTAAAAACTTATGTGGTGGTGAGAAAATTTGTGCAGGAAATGAGCTGTTTAGAGATAAAGCCAGGGATTGATCTCAAGGTGATAGCTAATTCCAGACATCGATCCCATCATGATGAGAGGGGGAGTCTGACGAGGTTAGATCCAAAGAGAAGATCCTGGTATATGCTAAGAAAGAAAAGAGACTGATAAAGACTGAAGATGTGAAGACTCGACACTTAAGACTCGTCAACATCTGAGGGGGAGTCTGTTGGTTCACACATCTGTCGTCTTCGTCTTATGTCGAGTCTCGGGTTCGTAGCGGATCTAAACAAGCATGATATCACAAGTGACATCACATAGGTGACATCACAAGTGACATCACACATGACATCATGGAAGTATACATCACTAAAAGTCAAAAAAGAATGTCATAACCGTTTGAAATTGTAATTGTTTGTGTTGACCGTTTGAATTTGTTGTCCGTTTGAAGGGTTCCGTTTGAAATGATTATGTCATTTTCAAACGGAAGGGTCCTCCCTATAAATAGCCTTCAAACGACTTCATTTGTAAGATTCTGAATTTCGACGCCGAGGTGCTGTCGAGGTGTCTCCAGTCTTGTAAACGTTCAGAGATTAATAAACGAGACAATTAATAGTGAATACAAGCTAAACGAAGACCGAATCAATGAATTCCGCCTCTGATTCGGTCTGAGCACTCTTCTGATCGACTCGTTAGGTCGTTTCACGATCCTACAGAAACCTTTAACAATAGAGATAGCTAGTGGCGAACCTCTTGTACTTGATTCTGTCATCCGTAGTTGCCAATTAAACCTCAATAACCACATTTTTTCCATTGACCTCACGCCAATGCAACTCGGGAGTTTTGACGTCATAGTAGGAATGCATTGGTTAACCAAATACCATGCTGAAGTGATCTGTTTTGATAAGATCGATCGTATGCCTCTTTCGACTGGTGAAATCTTAGAGGTTCGTGGAGAGAAACCATCTAGTAACCTTAAACTAATGACATGTACCCAAGCCCAAAAATACCTACGAAAGAATTATGTAGCCTTCTTGGCACGTATCATAGAGGAGAAAGGCAAGGGTAAGAGTGTTCAAGACATCCCCATTATTCGAGATTACCCTGAGGTGTTTCCAGAAGAACTACATGGTTTACCCCCGGCACGTCAAGTCGAGTTTCGCATAGACCTTGTACCTGGTGCCCACCCAATTGCCAAATCCCCTTACCGTCTTGCACCGTCCGAGATGCAAGAATTATCAAAACAACTCCAGGAGCTATTGGACAAGGGTTTCATTCGTCTAAGCTTTTCACCTTGGGGCGCTCCTGTCCTATTCGTGAAAAAGAAGGATGGATCTTTTCACATGTGCATCAATTATCGTGAGCTCAACAAACTCACGATTAAAAATCGATATCCCCTACCTTGTATCGATGATCTTTTTTATCAACTACAAGGTGCTACATGCTTCTCGAAGATTGATCTTCATTCTGGGTATCATCAACTTCGTGTGCTCGAAGAAGATATTCCCAAGACTGCTTTTCGCAAACGATACGACGATTACGAGTTCACTGTCATGCCCTTTGGCTTGACAAATGCTCCTGTCGTCTTCATGGACTTAATGAATAGGGTTTATAAACCTTATTTAGACAAGTTCATCATTGTTTTCATCGACAACATCTTGATTTATTCAAAATCTCGGACTGAGCACGAACATCATCTCCGTCTAACGATGGAACTCCTAAAGAAAGAACAACTTTATGCCAAATTCTCCAAGTGTGAATTTTGG
Organism: Helianthus tuberosus; assembly: GCA_030545235.1. Classification (NCBI taxonomy): domain Eukaryota; kingdom Viridiplantae; phylum Streptophyta; class Magnoliopsida; order Asterales; family Asteraceae; genus Helianthus; species Helianthus tuberosus. The sequence continues at coordinate 90,757,077 of CM060438.1, read as the reverse complement.
CTAAATGAAGTTCAATTATTGGGACATATTGTCAACGAGCAAGGAATAGATGTAGATCCCACCAAAATCCGTGCAATTAAGGGTTGGAGTATACCTACTATTCCTACCGAAGTTCGTTATTTTCTCAGTCTTGCTGGCTATTACCGCCATTTCATCGCAAACTTCTCTAAGATTGTGGTTCCCCTCACTACTTGGACTCATAGGAATAAAACTTTTGAGCGGGAACCCAAACAAGAAGAAACTTTCCAGACCTTGAAGCAAAAGCTTTGTGATGCTCCTATTTTATCCTTACCCGATGGCAACGACGACTTTGCCATATATTGTGATGCTTCAAATCTAATCCTTGGTTGTGTTCTCATGCAAAGAGACAAAGTCATAGCCTATGCATCAAAACAACTGAAAATCCACGATAAGAACTACACAACTCATGATCTTGAGTTAGGTGCTGTTGTTTTCGCTCTCAAAATTTGGAGACACTACCTTTATGGTACAAAATGTGTGGTTTTCACAGACCACAAATGTCTCCAATACATTTTCAATCAAAAGGAGCTAAACATGTTACAACGATGTTGGGTCGAACTTCTGAATGACTACGACTGCGAGATTCGCTACCATCCTGGTAAGGCGAATGTCGTAGCGGATGCACTTAGTCGTAAAGAACGTGTCAAAATCCATTGTGTTCGAGTTCAATCAGATATCCAAACACACATTTTCAAATCCCAACGTACTTGCATAACCTAAGGTTTGTTGAAAAATGAACTACCCCATCATCTTGAGCTTCAGCTTGAAATAAAAGACAATGGGTTACTCTATTTCATGAACCGATTGTGGGTTCCAAGCCAAGACAATCTTCGCACCTTGTTAATGAACGGGGCCCACAAGTCTCATTATTCAATCTATCCTGGTGCAGACAAAATGTACAAGGATCTTCGTACCCAGTATTGGTGGTAGGGTATGAAGAAGGACATAGCTTTGTATGTGTCCAAATACCTAATTTGTCTTAAAGTTAAGGCAGAACATCAACATCCTTCTGGTTTGCTTAAGCAACCAGAAATTCAGGTTTGGAAATGGGAAAACATTACTATGGATCTCATCACCAAACTACCACGAACTTCTAGAGGTCATGATGCCATTTGGGTAGGCATTGATCGTCTAATAAAGTCAGCACACTTTTTGCCAATTCGTGAGGATTTATCTGCTGACAAACTTGCTAAGATCTACGTTGATGAGATTGTATCTCGCCATGGTGTTCCTTTGAACATCATATCAGATCGTGATGCTCGTTTCTCATCACGTTTTTGGAAGACCATGCAATCTGCCATGGGTACCAAACTAAATTTGATCAACGCATATCATCCTCAAACGGATGGACGATCCAAAAGGACAATCCAAACACTTGAGGATATGCTTAGAGCTTGTGTGATCGACTTTTGTGGCAGTTGGGATTCGCATCTACCTTTGATCGAATTCTCCTACAACAACATTTATCACTCTAGCATCAACATGGCTCCTTTCGAAGCTCTATATGGTTGAAAATGTCGTTCACATGTCTGCTGGAATGAAGTTGGTGATGCTCAGCTCACCGGACCTGAACTTATTCTAGAAACAACAGACAAAGTCAAGAAAATTCGTAATAACCTTTTGATAGCTAGAAGCCGTCAAAAGAGTTATGTGGACAAACGACGCAAGCCCTTGGAGTTCCAAGTTGGTGATCACGTCCTTCTCAAGGTATCCCCTTGGAAAGGTGTGGTTAGATTTGGAAAGAAAGGAAAACTTGCACCATGATATGTGGGACCATTTAAGATCGTTGAGAGGATCGGAAAGGTAGCCTACAAACTTGATCTATCTCCTGAGCTTGGGAATGTTCACCCAACTTTCCACGTGTCCAATTTGAAAAAGTATTTAGCTGATGAAAACCTCCACATCCCTCTTGACGAAATTCATATTGATGACACGGTGCACTTTGTCGAGAAACCTGTGGAGATAATGGACCGTGAAGTCAAGAAACTCAAGCACAGACGAATATCAATTGTTAAAGTTTGCAGGGAATCCAAATGTGGCCCAGAGTTTACTTGGAAACGAGAGGATCAAATGAAAGCGAAATACCCACACCTTTTTCTCACAAGTTTCCTCTAAATAAATTTCAGGACGAAATATCCTAAAGTAGGGGAGACTGTGACATTTGTATATTTTCAATCAGTGTACACATTTTGAACCATATTATACGAGACCCAACACTCATTTGGTTTATAAACCTCATTCTATCCAATCATCCTATTAAAGTCTCATTATACACTAACACATAGATTTCCGACATATTAGGAAACTCTTGAACCATTGAGCTTTGCTTAATCATTGAACAAGACATATACGCAATCCCAAGTGAGTACATAGTCCCCTCTTTTACATTTTTCAAATGTTTTGGGGTGATTCATGTGTGCCTATCATTATTTTCATGTTTTCAAGACATTATACATGGTTTAATTACCTAGTATACATAGTTCATGGTTTCAAAACATTATACATGGTTTAATTACTTAGTATACATAGTAGATGGTTTCAAAACATTATGCATGGTTTAAATACCTAGTATACATGGTTTCAAAACATTTCACGACATGCTTACATTGTACTAGACATATTGGTGCGTTGAACTCGACAATGATACATTCATTAACACTGATCATGCCGACCGGTAGTATGTTATGGTACCATAGGATTGACAACCCCATTCCCGCTTCCTAGATTTGTTTGGAAGTTACCTCTTGGAATGACAGAAACTGAGTGACATTTTTTATAAACCTTTGTCTTTATAAAGGTTTATCCGACAGTCGACAAGGCTTGAATGTATTCGCCAACAATCCATATTTGTTCTATGCAATAAAAGCAATTGTGTTATTGATGTGTGCTAAACAGACTACTAAAATTAACTAATTTAGACTCTCTAAGCTAGACACTAAAAAGCTTTAAATCTAGACTCGATCTAAACCACACAATCGGCAAGTGTACCGATCACTGTAGTATGACATAAGGAAGTCTGGATATCGAACCACGAGACTCTATTAATCATGCTAATTAAACTCTAACAGGCTTTGGCAGACACGACTCAAACTGTTTAATTGTTTGGGGGGGGTTACTGAAAATCAAAAGAAATCTATTAAACTAATTGTTAAACTAGAACTATGCTAATACGAACTAAGATGAAGACTTTACTTAGATGATGATGAAGACCACCTACACTAGAATCCTGGATTGATTTTAAGAATTTACCAATTAAGTTAACCGCATGTTTTATGGAACCGGGATCTTATGATACTAAACCTATTAAGATATCAACTAAGCCCCTCAACCCTTCTCGAGGTGAAACTTATGGCACTACCTAGGCCGTTAATCCTACCGGTTATTAGACTTCCTTCCGGTTATCTAATTATTGTGTAAGTACCCTAATATTGACCTACTCTTTTCCAATTATAGATCTAGGGTAGTTTGAGTTTCTTAACTTGACTTGATAGACTAATAAACCGACGGGGCAACTAAGGCACGACTTTTTCCAAAGACTGTCTAAAGCAATTCGCCAGGTAAGACCTACCAATAGCCCCGCACCTTCCAGCTATAAGGACTAGTAGAATACTGAAATCTAGCAAATTATTAACTATCACTTCTAAGGTTTATTGGCCAATTCACCCTCAAGGTCAAAGACACGAGGTCAATGATCTAGCATGAACCTATTCCGTAGCAGACAACCACCTAGATTCACACGAAGCAATTGATAATAATTAACTAAATTAAAGTACGCATACACACCAAATTAATAAACCAAACTTCTTACAACACACAATTAATCCATAAAAGACATGCAATTAACGAAAAAGGTTCAAACTTTATTTCAATCCATTCATCATAGTCTAGGCGGTTTAAACGTTTAGCCGAGCATATTAATCAATGAAAACAAGACAAAATTATTCAAATAAGAATTCATGGTTACTAGTTTCGAAAGAGAAATCGACAAAACAAGGGACTAAAGAACCCGTGCAAGTCTTCAATCTTCAACCCGAATTCGAACCAATGATTCCCTTGATCAAAGCTCTTCAAACGCAACACTTCAATCTCCAAAATAAGCTTTTCGACTCCAAAAATTCGTAACCCTAATGACGGCAATTTCGTTTTATATATATACTTGAACATCTCCTAAAAACCCAGCTGAAAAACACTTTTCTGTGTAATTAGGGGCTAGGTGTAGCGCGAGGGGGGAGGGGCTAGGCGTACGGCGGCGCCCACCTTTCTGCAATTTCTTTTATTTTCTTGTTTTCCTAGATTTCCGACTCGCATACGAATCCCGTTTTTCCTCCAAACTGCTCATTTTGACTCGTTTTTCATCACTTTAAGCAACGGGACCTGAAATCATAGCTTAACGTCAGCAGTATCGAAATTCTAACCTAAACTAGACTCAAAATAACCAAAAACTGACTAAAATATACACTATAAACATATGTACTTTGCAGTACATCAAACATCCCCACACTTAGCATTTTTTTGTCCTCGAAAAAGATATGTGCAAACGGAATCAGAGATAGGCAAATAAACGGGTTAAAACTATTTATATTTATTAAAGTCGACACTTATGTTAGCCACGATTGCAAATATATTTGTCCCTTTAAACCCGAACCCGGTTCTATGCCCTTATCATGCAATTTTAGTTCAGATACGGCCAGTCTACCTAGGGTCTCACACTAGAAGCCACAGTCCATCTAATCCCGCCTCAAGCTTATGGAACAAAAGGAACGATCACTGGACCAATTCCTAACCATTTTATATCAAAATCAAGAGAATTTAAAATCACATATTTTTTTTCTTTTCTTTCATTTGTTTTCTCTTTTTTTTTTCTTGAGCCTAGACGTTGTTTTACCTAACCTAGAGGTATTTCGGCTGTAAAGTCGCTATCCCGGACTCGGATTACATAGGCGTCGGTAATTTTTTCCTTTGCAATTTCGATTTCACACATCCTAGAGGCACTCCGGTTGTAGAGTCGCTATCCCCAACCAAGACTACATAGGCCTGTGCTACTTTCATTCAGTTTCTAGCTCAAAAATTTTTCTTTTCTACTTTTTTTTGACTAAAAATTCTAACGATTTTAACTTATAACGATGCTCCTTATACTAATTTTGGCAGTTTCAATTTCCCATTTTTCCCAGGTGAGTACCCACTAGCAAACCGACAATTAATGTATATTAGATCAAAGGAACCTAGAACCAGACCGGGCATATTCACATATCCCAAACTAGACATAAGCACGACTATTATTATCTCATATTATTATTATTTAACCCGAATAAAAACCCATCTTTTCTATCATTTTCCGTCTTTATTTGCAAACTCAAATTCAAAAGACATTTTCATTTTTTTTCATTTTTTTTCTGAATTTTAAAAAAAAAAAAAATTAACGAAAAAGGTTCAATTACACTATGACTCTAATGTCCCATCCCCACACTCGAGATTTGCATTGTCCCTAATGCAAGAGTAGAATAAGAATCAACCAAACAAAACTAGAACTACCTACGAAAGAAAAAACAAAAGAAAATAAAGAAGAATACAAAACTCTACAATGAAAAAGACTTAGCTCGAAAAATATGAGACTGTCAACGTGCCAGTCTATTCCATAAGTGCCCTCCAATACCGAACGTGCTCAGCAAACAATACCAAAACTCTCTCTCTCACATGAACGGGAAGCGGCTCCAATCATCAACCTAAAACAAACATACCATACCAAGCAAACTACTACCAAACATCCAAAGTACCAACATCCGAAGTTCAAAAGAAAAATAAAAACATATTGTCTTACTAATACAACCCAATCGAACTACTAAAGCAGCATAAAATAAAATAATCATAAATGGATATATGCCGCTTCAGTCCATCTCCATCACTCATCGCCTTCCTCCTCATCTATTTGTTGCGCACCTGAACCTCCTGCCTGCTGCCATCCATACTGGCCACCATAACCATAACCACTCTGTCCACCCCACTGATCATACCCCGGATACTGTCCATAGACATACGGAGCCTGCTGCTCACCTCCATAAACTGGTGGTGGAAGTAATCCAGAAAAAAGGTGGAGGCACATCTAGATGCATACCTGACATCATGTACCTAAGCATGTCATCCTGGCGGTGGTGGCTATGCATCTTCCCCTGATGATCGACTCTCATTCTGTCCTCTAGCTGATCAAAACGCTACTGGTTAAAGTCATAAGCAGCTTCATGAGTGAATGGGTCGGGTCATGGCTGACGAGCCTGGCGAAGTGGGTGCTGTGGAGCTGGAATCTCATGCCTCTGGCAAGGTCTCTGCTGACGTGGCGGAAAAGCACCCTATAAGATATTAGCCGCCTTAGTACCTGCTGGCGGCTGAACCTGTGCACCCTGTCTAAACTCCCATTCTGGCGGATCCGAATATGACAGAATACCCGCTAACTGTAGATCCCCAACACTCCAGTAAGTCGTCAGAGCATTCTCTCTCATCTGTTCCAACTTATATTTCATGAAAGCACCCAAATTAGTCGCCAACCTAGTAATGTACGGCCCCAGATCCATCGCTGCCCGGTTTCCCCCTCTACGAGGCCGATTACAAGACCATGCGAAGAAACTCGCCAAATTCCAATTCCTCTTCTCAACCATACACATCAAGGCAAAGAGATCCAACCAGTTAGCCTTATTCTCACCCGACCTTCTTGCCACAATCGTAGTCGCCAACACCTTCAGAATATACCTATGGATCGGATCACGAACCGATGAGATAAGGTTTATGCCGGAGAACGGTGTGGTAGAAATCGTCTCCCAGAATCTAGCCAACTCCTCCGGACGCAAGCAATTTGTTCGCGCATGATTGTATACACCCCTCAACCCATTAACAAAATCATCCGTTCGCACCTCCCACTCAGTATAGAAACCCAAAGCTACCCCAAACTCAGCAATACTCATCTCATACAAATTCCTGCTCAACGAAAACGATACCACATTCTTTTCAGCAAATGTACCATCTTTGTGATGAAAAGTACAATGAAACTCAAGTGTCAGCTTTGTATACTGTGGCCAATGGCAATCCATTGCCGCTTTCAGTCTTGGTCCAAGCAAGTCCGCTACACGGTCACTAACTCCCATTCCTTGCAACCATTCCCAATCAATTGTGCGATATTCCAGGAGATTGGTTTTCACAAATTTCATTAACTTTTCCCTTTCTTCACTGTCTTCTTCAAAATCCAAGACTGGGTGATCAACTATGTTGGATCGTTGATTGACCCGATTGAGTCGATTCGAAGAGTTTAAGTCCGTTTCAAAGGCGGAATCAGAGAAACGGATACAAACACAGCTTGATAATCTAATATCTGTCTATTATATTTCGTTTAACAATGTTTACAACCTGACAGAAAACCGGCAGCACTTCGTTACACTTTCAGAGGTCACATCCCGAATGAACTAACATGTGCCCCTTATATACTAGTGATGATTTCGCTTTTGTGAACATGCCGTAAGAGCGAAATCACTAACTTATGATTTCGCTTTTATGGACATTGCCAAATAAGCGAAATCACCTAAAGACATAAAAGCGAAATCACATTTTAAAGTCAAACTTCAAAATATAACAATCTGATTTCTCGTGAATTCCTTTGTCTTCTTGTGAGATGATATCATTGATGATGTCATATTGATGATGTCATCATTGTGTATGATGTCATCATGTTGAATCATATCCGCAACGAACTGAGACTCGATCTAAGATGAAGTTGACAGATGAATGCACTAACAGACTCCCCCTCAGATGTTGACGAGTCTTAAGTGTCGAGTCTTCTCAGTCTTCAGTCTATATCAGCTTCAGGCTCCCCCTTTCATCAAGCTTCCGTGCTTTGGGATCGACACCTAGCTTTCCATCTACAAGCTTCTCTTTGCTTCAAGCTTGTCTTCAGACTCCCCCTTAGACTCTGCTCTCGGGATCGTAGTCTGGACTATCTGCAACACTCAAACATCTATAAATACAATGTTTTCGTATTATCAATCAAACTCTCTAATTCACTCCCCCTATCAACAAACTTTACAGATTTGGCAGTGTTAAAGAATCCAACTCCCTCACAGTTTATCTTCCAAGTCCAAATTAATGACCTTGGAGATATCACAAACTGTTTTTGAAATTTTTGATTTTAAATCAAGTTTCAAATTAATGAACTTGTTTTATTTTCAGAAACACAATCAGCTTACTTAGATTTTAAAACTCAGCACTCAGATATCGGTTGTCGAATATAAAGCAGAATCAAAAATGTTTTTGTATTTTCTGAAAATATAAAGCAATAAAGAAATATGTACAAACATATTTACAAACAATATTTTTGTTTGAGTAAGCGTTAGAGGATCATATCAGTTTTCGACAAGTCACAAGTACCGTTGAGCTTAAAATCACATTATGCATTAAACAATTCACTTAGATTGTCGATATACTGATCCACTTAAATTTTCATACAAAGTTCAACTGATTCAGGATACGAATTAAGTGTATTAAGAACTTAAACCTATTCATGTGTCCCACCTCTTGAATATACTCCCGTATCCAGAATCCCAATAATCAGTCTTACAGGTGAGTATACTACAATGATATCTGTATATAAATTAGGTATGCGAGGGCCGAGGGATCTCAGGTCGATACTTCCGTATACGCAGAGAGATATCAGCTTCGACTTTATGGTATGTCCCCTTTAGAGGATCTTTTTGCTTACAACAGCAGCGACTATCAATTTTATTGTTTCATCGGCATGCTGAGGGTTTAATGCTATGTTTCAAGCATTTCAGAAAGTATTATTCAAGGACTAGGTCAGAACTACCGTTCAACAGAAGTCCCGGAATAATACCCCAGACATCATTGAGTATAAAGACCTAGTATATCAGATTATGAGACCTTTCAAACGAGATTTCAGGGGTTACCTATATATCCAAGTAGTGTTCCCCACAAAATAAGCAAGTTTGAAATTTAGGTTTATATCCCGAAAAAATTTACTAAATGTATAAAAACCTACCGACACATCCACGGTGAGATCGTTTAACACATTTAAACTTTCCATTTCTTTAGCGTACTGTAACTGTCTACTGATGTACTATCATTTCCTCTTTTTACGCAAAAACTCAATTTTGAATTTTATCATGTTTTTGACTTTTTCAAATTTTCAAATGTTTTTGTATTTTCTAACAATATTACTCCCCCTAAAATGCAAAATCATATAAAGAAAAGTTGACAACCAATACTGATAGCTTTGTCTCGCCATCCATTTTCTGCTAAAAGTGTACTGATTTGCAGAAAATCTAACATACCCCCATGATTTACAACCCATTGATTTTTACAGTTTGAAAACCGTTTTTCAATCTGATGAAAGTAATCATGTTTGTTCAGCCGTGAGGGTTTCGGCATATTCAATCAACACATATTTTTGTATTTTTGAATATTTGACAAAAATTAAAAACAAACATATTTTTGGTTTTTCAAATTTTTCAATTTTTAGGGTTTTTTTGAAATATTGTTTATTTATTTACAGAAAACATATAAACTCCCTGTTTCAACCAACACAGGATCCAGCAGCCTCCTCTCCTTGTTGTGCCAGGCTGCTCCAACCTCCATTCTCACAATCTTTGAATTCCATGAGCACCTGCACAAACAAACTACTCAATTACTTGAACAATTTAGCCCAGGTCTGTTGAACCTTAGGCATTTCAACACAATAATTTTCATTCAATGCTGGAAATTCTTTGTCATTTTTCACAAAAACTTTCTCAATTTTAACTTCAACTTTCTCATCTTTTACCAAATCAACTTGTTTCTTAACAGACCATGTCTGACCTTTTGGTGTACCTCGTTTGTAAAAATGTGAATCTTTTTGAACATTTTAATTTTGAACAACAACTCTTGGTTTCCAAAACTCTTGAGGTTTTGTCATATCAACTGTGGTTTTCCAACTCTGTGTTGTTCTGAATCTGGGTGTGTGAGAATTCCAGGTATGTCTTGAATGGTTTGATTTCCAATTTTGATTTGAAGCAAACTTGTTTGTATTGAACCTCCAAGTTTGTTTCGAATCAAATTTGGTTGACCTTTGTCTCACAGTCTCAAATTTTTGTTTCTCAGCATCAATCTTCTTTTTGTCAACATCCACATGTTTTAGATTAGGACACTTGCGTGCAAGATGTCCTTTTTGATCACATTTGAAACATGTTCTCATGGACACATCTTTGACCTGTGGTTGTTGCTTTTTCTTTTTAGCAAAGAATTCATTATTAGACTGTCTCATTTTAAGATCTTTTTCTTCTGCTAAACTATTTCCCTGAACAAAACTCATTTTAGTTTGAAAATTCGGCGTCTCATTTTTGTTACGATTTTGTTTCTTCTTATAACCCAAACCAGCCTTCATGTTCTTCTTTTTGAAACCAGGTTTGTTATACGAACCTTTACGACTCTTACCAACAAACTTTGAAATTTCAGACTTCTCAATCTCAACCATTTTGAAAACTTTGTCAACCTTTTCTGAAATCACATTCTGAATCGGGAAAACAACATCTAAGAATAATTTGTCCGATCCAATCATGGTATAAACCAATCCTTTTGAATCATCATTCAAACTTTCCTCGGATTTTGTATTTTTCAGATAACCATCATGAAGATTTCCTTCATCTTCATCCTGTGATTTAGATTTACCTGTATCAACTGACTCTTCTTTCAACACACTTTCAACGACTTTACCTACCACCTCTGAATCATGAGAAACATCAGATTTGGAATAGGTTATGTCAATGTTGTCTGGCAATTGATCTACCATGTTGAAAGCTTTTTCGACCTTTTCCTCATCATAAAATGCAAATTTTCCCGGTGGTGGAACTTGATGAAACTCTGAGCCAATGCCTTTCTTGTTTTGCTCAGACTCACCATCACCCGGTTTTATATTGAAAATTCGTTCAAGCACATATGACGACACATGGTAACTCTTTAACTTGTTGTTATCCTGTTCTAAATCAGCAATCTGTCGCTTTAACTTAGCAACATCCTCAATATAGGAATTAACAACATCTTGTTTTATAGCATACATTCGTTTAAGCTCTTTAGTTGTTTCAGAAAGATTATTCATTCTTGTTTGAGCATATTTCATTTCATCTTTCACTTTATCATATGACTCTTTTGTAATGTGATATGATAATTTCATTGAGTCATATTCCTTTTTCATTTCTTGACAAGCAATTTCTTTTTGTTCACATTCATTTGTCATTTTCAAAACATTTTCTTTCAAAACTTCATTTTCCTTTTCTAATTTGTTACATTTTTCTGAAAGTTTTTCATCATTTTCTTTAAAAACTTTTTCTTTTTCTAGCATTTCTTTGCATTTTTCTTTGAAAATCTTTTCAATTTTTGTGAATTCAAGATCTCTTGTTCTGAATTGCTCATCTTTTTCAGTACAAGCTCTGCACGATTCCATGCATTTCTTGCACTGATCAATCAGTTTCAAGTTTTCAGAATCAGAATTTACCTCAGTGATTGGCACTTCGGTGTTTTCAGCAGCTTTTGTCTGCATCAGATCAGCATCATCTTGCTTCTTTTCAACACTAACTTCATCACCAACCTTATCAGCTTCCTCATTCTCATTCTTTTCTTCTATCTGCTGTTCTTCAGTAACAGCTTTCTCAACTTCTTCATTCACAACAACTTCTTCACTTTTGATTTCTTTCACAGCTTCAACTTCAATAGTTTCTGTTTTAACTTCTTCAACATCTTTCTTCAGATCGTTCACCATTTCTTCAACATTCTTCTTCATTCTCTCCTCATCCCTTTTTCTTAGACACGATAACATAGCATATCTGATCTCCTTTTCATATCTCTTAACGTATGTGTCATCTTTCAATACATTTCTATAGTATTCATCTCTCAACGGGACTTTGAGAAGAACATCATCGAAGATTATGTCTTTCTTGGGAACAACCGGTTCTCCTTCTCTGTTATAATAACATTCTCTCTTTTTATCCCATCTTTTGCTACCGACAGCCATTTCATACTCCTCCTGCATGTCATCCATTCTGTTGTAGACCACATTTCTTTCTCTGTAGGTCTTCTCACTCAAGATCTCTTCTCGAGTTTTCTCTTTGATCTCAACTTTTTCTTCACGGATTTCAGCAGTGTCTTTGTCTTTGTTTTCATCTTGAATCTCAGTAACTAAAGCAAACTTTCTTTCTTCTGTCATAGCTCTCCCATGAGCTGTTTTTCGAACATTTTCTAAACGATCTTCTTCTGGACAAACTGTGCTCCAGTCAAATCCTTCATCAGGATAGATTACTGCATATGCTCTTGATTTTTCTCTCGGCTTATCTTCGATCAACTTTGGTTCTTCTCTGCTTCGATGGTAAATCGCCTTTCGATAATAATCATCGTTGAAAGGACGTTCACTTCCTTCAGCAACTTCAGAATTTCTGCATTCTCTTTTGAAATGACCCTTTTGCTTGCATTTGAAGCAGGTCACTTTGGATTTATCAAATCCAAGCTTTGTTGACGCACCTCCAAGAGATTGTTTCCCGGTAATCTCCATATACCTCTGAGCTCTTCGGATACAACTAGCTAAACACCAACGAATGTCAATGAGCTCCATCTCTTCCGGATCAATCTGGTCGTAGTCTTCTTTGGTCAATTCAGAATTTCCAATTTTGCCAGCTACAAGACCTTCATATGACTCCAGAACAGATGCAAGGAAACTCATTTGCTGCTTCGCTGCATTGATGCTCATTGCTGGAGAATTCTTCAGTTTAAGAGCAATGTTGCACAGAATTTCTTCAGATTCATCAGAATTTGTCTTTGAAGATGAATGATATCCAGAATGATGATTTGTTGACGTTGTTGGTGGTTCTTTCATCTTTTCACCACTAAATGCTATTTTTGGTGAACCAACGCCTTTATCAGAAAGCACACTACTTTTGTAGTACAAGCCAACGTTCTGTTGATGTGAAGAATCAGTCATCTTGTTTTGCTTTTGTAGCTCCAGATCATGACTTTCAATCTTTTCAAACAAAGCATCAAGAGTAATTGTATCATACAAAGCATCATTTTTCAAAATAAAAACAAACGTTTGCCACTGATCAGCTCGTGGTAACGCTTCAATCACTTTGTCTATCAATTCCTCTCTTGTTTTATTTATCTCTAATCTCTCCAACTCAATTTTAAGATGACAGAATCTCTCAATCATTTGCCTCACCGACTCTCCTTTTATGTTATCAAAAAGATCAAATTCTTTCTTTAATAAAGCGATTTTGTTCTTTTTAATCTGTTTACCCCCTTCAGCTTTAACACGTAAAGCTTCCCAGACAGACTTAGATGGCCCATCATGAGTTAGTAAAGCAAAAATATCATTTCTGATTGCTGACTGGATCAATGCTATCATTCTCTGTTCAGCTCCGTATTCAGCTTTATCTTCTCTAGAAAACTTCTTGAATACTAGATCTTCGCCTTTCTCGTCTTTTGGTTTTTCATACCCATACTCCAAGCAAAACCAGCTTTCATGAGCATACGCTTTCGCCCAGTTGATAAAACGTTCTTTCCACCAGGTATAATCCTCAATGCTATCAAGAGTTGGTGGCTTTGAGTGAGTTCCGTAAAAGTTATCATGCTTGATGTTTTCGTTGAGCACCTTCGTGATGGTTTTTGGTGTAACATTTGCTACATCAGACGATTCGGTATTGAATGCATTGAAAAACGTGTTGTAAAATTCCTCAGCCATGATGTAAACTTGACAACAAACAAACAACAATTAGTTTTAAAAATTTATTGATTATCAAAATAAAACTGGTACTCGAACTGATGATTATTTTGTGCAAACTGAAGATAGACAGACTATGCCGACTGAAGATTGACACACTGTGTAGACTGCTTTGACCCAGATGCAATTTGAACGACTTGACCCTTTGAGACCTTTGAATTCTAAACCGTATAAAGCTTTCAAGTGAGTCGTTGACTTTAATACGCAACTTGACCCCATAAAACGATGAAGTGACTTTGCTTTCGTGCAAACAGTTTTCAAACTATGTGATCTGGATTAGCACTTTCAACTGAGCTGAAAATTCTTTTCACAAACAAACTGACAAAAAAATGATAATTTCGGTATAGTAGACTGACAATTATTCATGGGCCACCAACAAAAAATTGAAATGATATATTGGGCCGAAACTTTATAGTATTCATCTATACTTTGGGCTGACAACAAGTAGTGGACTTTATCAATGTACAACCAATATGATTGGACCAAATACTTTTCACATGGATCCTGACAACACTGCAATCTAATATTTCGATTTATGAATATGACCAACAACTTTCTATCACAAGTTTACCCTATTGGACCTCAAATAACCACCAAGCCGACAACTGTTAGTGTGCTGACACCTTTTGATAATGTCACCTAACTTTATTCATGTGATCCTTTAAATGTGTTCACATGTAAACTCGGCAAATAACACATGCAATTCTGATTATCTGACACAACCTGACATCCTCGTTTAATGTTTCACAATACTCGATGAACAATCACGTGAATTCCTAAGTGTCACTAAATTGAAACCATTGTTGTCACTATAAGCGAAATCACTTTTGGTCACAAAAGCGGAACCCAACTGTCACTAAGAGCGGAATCACGTTGTACAAATGAGCGGAATTAAAATGTTCAAAAGAGCGAAATCTTGTGTTCAAATAAGCGGAATTAACTGTTCACATAAGCGGACCTTACTGCTGATGTCATTTTTGAACGTGTACGAATAAGCGAACCCCCTAAAATCCTAAGTTCTAGGTTGATTTAAGATCTGAAAATTTCAAGGATTTGTTTATACATGATTACGAACACACTGTGTGAATTTAAAGCGATTCCGACCGTAAAAATTTTTGTTTTTCGAAAAAGAAAGGTGTAGAAACAGATTTTTCGGCTGAATTATAGAAAACTCTTCTTTCCTAGCTCTGATACCACTTGTTGGATCGTTGATTGACCCGATTGAGTCGATTCGAAGAGTTTAAGTCCGTTTCAAAGGCGGAATCAAAGAAACGGATACAAACACAGCTTGATAATCTAATAGCTGTCTATTATATTTCGTTTAACAATGTTTACAACCTGACAGAAAACCGGCAGCACTTCGTTACACTTTCAGAGGTCACATCCCGAATGAACTAACATGTGCCCCTTATATACTAGTGATGATTTCGCTTTTGTGAACATGCCGTAAGAGCGAAATCACTAACTTATGATTTCGCTTTTATGGACATTGCCAAATAAGCGAAATCACCTAAAGACATAAAAGCGAAATCACATTTTAAAGTCAAACTTCAAAATATAACAATCTGATTTCTCGTGAATTCCTTTGTCTTCTTGTGAGATGATATCATTGATGATGTCATATTGATGATGTCATCATTGTGTATGATGTCATCATGTTGAATCATATCCGCAACGAACTGAGACTCGATCTAAGACGAAGTTGACAGATGAATGCACTAACAAACTAGCCTTTCAACCCGAGCATAAACTCTCCTATCTTTTCCTCGATATTGGATCTTCCTTTTCTTTGGGTTACTGGATGAGCCCTCACCTGACATGTTCCTGCAAAACACGAAAGATTTGACAAGGCAAAGCAATGCAAAATATTAGTAACAAACTATTTTTGGTATTTTTGAATTTTTTTTCTTTTTTTTTGAAATTTTTTTTCTAAAAATTAGAATAGCCGTATAGCATTTCATTCGTGGCTAAATTCTGAAAATAAAGTTGAATTAAAAACACACGGGTTCCTTTTTATAATTGCTAAGTAGTCTAAACTCGCCCGAATGGAGATTGAGTACGGGCGAGCCTAGTTAACTTATACATACAAGTAAACCCCAAAACAACTAAACTAAACTTGAACTAGGCTAAAACGACTAAAACGACACTCTAACTAAGACTCAATGTACACTACCCTCTCCCGGCACTTTAATTGTCCTCAATTAAACTCTAGTGCCTACCAAACCGACATTGACATCCAAACTTGATTAAAATCAGCTGTGTATTAGTTCGAAACAAATTTTAGCGTCGAAAAATTTCCACCTAGTTAAAGGAGGTTTTATTCTTTGCAAAAAAAATCCAGTTCAAAGTTGCAAGTTTGACACTTTACGCGTCAATGTATTCCAAATCAAACATTAAATTCAGCATATCAAGTTCCCAAGTCCAACCCGACAAACATCTACACCCCGAAACCAAACCACAAACCAAACCAACATTGAGTGTAAACCGAAGTAAAGTTGAAAACTTTAGTAATGCATTAGTAAAACGGGTCAAAACAGTGAGTAAGTCTGATATTTAGCTAAAAATTTACCCAACCGAAACCCCACACTCAATGTTAGTAAACCTAAGCCTAGGATGGAGTAACACATTGGCATCAAGCCCCAACCCTAACCATCCGCAACCTATAATCTACTGAAATACCCAAATCGAACCCAACCGCATACTACCAACATGATGAAAGCATCAAAAATCACAACTTTAACGAACCACCCAAACCCTAGACCCAAAATATAACTGACCCGACACAAAAAAAAAATTAAAAATAAAGTTACCTACTAACGAGAAATCACAGAAAACATACCTTGGAGTCGGATTTAGCAAGAAAGATTCGGTCTTTAACTGGTGGTGCTCAAACTTGCAGAAAACGCGAAGAGTTATCGCGATTTCGGGTGAAATTGATGGTGGGAATTGTAGGGAAAGTGATTGTGGTGATGTAGGAAGAAGAATGGGGTGATTTGGTGGAAAAATGAGCAAGATATGGTGGATTGAGTGTATTTTGCGGCTAGGGTTCGTAATGGTGAAAGGAAGAATGATATGCAGCGACTGAGGCCAAAAAAACAAGTTTGAACCGGCCAGGGGGGCCTCGCGCTACGCGTAGGTGTCAAGGGGGGGCGTCGCGTATGGCGGCGACTCCAAAACTAAAAAATTTGAACCCTAGGCCTAGGTGGTACGCGACGGGCTAGACGCTATGTCTAGGTCCGTTTTTCACAGAATGTTTCAAAAAATTGGAGCTCTCATGCCTTAGAATTTTTTTCAAAAACTTTTCCACCCATCCAAAACTCTCAAAAAAAATTCTAAGTATCAAATAAACATACATGGGGCCTCTTTTCTCGTGCTTTCTCCGTTCCATAGCGGTGACGAAACCTGTGAAATTCTCAACGACACAAAACAAAGACCGAAAATCTACCAAAATACTGTTAGAAAGCAAAAATAACTAAAACGACGACTCTTATACAAACGATACAAAATGTACACTTGGGTTTTCACCCAAAACACTAAGTGGCAGCTTTTGGTGGAATTTCGAGAGGAGTTTCCTCCATCTAATTCCTATCTATCGCTCCTCCAATATAGTGCTTCAAACGGTGACCACTTACCTTCCAACTCCGGCCATCGGACTCATCCATAATCTCAACCGCTCCGTACGGAAACACATAATGAACCATATACGGTCCCGACCACTTCTACTTCAACTTTCCAGCAAACAATTTCAATCTTGAATTGTAGAGAAGCACTCTATCACCCTTGCTAAATTCTTTTATCTTCCTTAACTTGCGATCATGTAGAGCTTTCATTTTTCTCCTTAATTCCCAAAGATACCATGATTCGCGCTCTCCACTTAACCACTCATCTGTGGATGGTACGCGGTAGACAAACAATGAGTGACTCCGTAGCGTGCAAGCAACTTTTCCATCAAAGTGTTGCAAAAGTGAGTACCACGATCACTGATTAAAGCTTTAGTTGTACCGAAGCGGGAAAAGAGTTTCTTGAGGATATTCAATACTACTCGGGCTTCATTAGTAGGAAGAGCTTGAGCCTCAACCCACTTAGACACATAGTTAATTGCCACAAGTATATAACGATTCCCTTCTGAAACGGGAAAGGGTCCCATGAAATCTATGCCCCAAACATCAAAAACCTCCAACACTTGAATTGTGTTTTGAGGCATCTCATCTTTGGCTGAAATGTTACCAGTTCGTTGACAAGCATCACAAGTTTTCACGAACTCAACGGCATTACGAAGTACGTTAGGCCAATAAAAACCACAATCAAACACCTTTTGTGTGGTGGCGTACGCACCATGATGTCATACCGTTAGACCTTCATGCACATGTTTAAGGATATTCAACCCCTCCTCTCGCGACACACATCGCGTAAGTATCCTATCTCCCCCTACTCTAAAGAGAAACGGATCATCCCACACATACTTCCTCGACTCACTAAGATACTTCCTTCTTTGTTGTGTAGTCATTCCCTTCACAATATTACCACTTGAGAGATAATTCGCTAAATCACAAAACCAAGGAAATCCCTCCTTCTCGGCCTCTACAAACTCAATAGACTCGTGAGGAAATGTATCTCCTATCTCCTCCTCACGAATCTTTTATCACCTAGGGTCTTCTAAACGTGAAAGATGATCGGTTGCTACGTTTTCGGCCGCTCTCTTACTCTAATCTCGATATCAAACTCGGAGAGCAATAGAATCCACTGAATAAGTCAGGGTTTAGCGTCTTTCTTTTGGAAAAGAAAACGTAACACTGAATGGTCGGTGAAAACTATGGTCTTGGATAGCACGAGGTACGAGCGGAATTTGGCGAACGCGAAAACTACGGCTAAGAGTTCTTTCTCCGTGGTGGTGTAGTTTTCTTGAGCATCATTTAGCGTTTTGCTCGCGTAGTAAATGGGGTGGAAGTGCTTGTCATTTCTTTGTCCTAATACCACTCCAACGGCATAGTTACTCGCATCACACATGAGCTCAAACGGCAAGCTCCAATCGGGCGGGATAATAATAGGTGCACTTACAAGCTGTTCCTTCAAAAAGTTGAAGGCCTTAAGACACTCCTCATCAAAGACGAATGGAACATCTTTCTATAGAAGACGGGTCATGGGGCGAGTTATTTTAGAGAAATCCCTAATGAAGCATCTATAGAAGCCTGCATGACCTAGAAAACTCTGAATCAACTTCACGCTAGTGGGTGGAGGTAACCTTCTAATGGTATCTATTTTCGCACGATCCACCTCGATACCATCCCTCGAGATCTTGTGTCCTAAAACAATACCTTCTGTCACCATGAAGTGACACTTCTCCCAGTTCAACATAAGCTTCGTCTCAACACACCTCTTTAACATCCGCTCGAGATTCCTCAAACACTCATCAAACGAGTTACCATAGACTGAAAAATCATCCATGAAAACCTCCATGGAACTCTCAATCATATCCTGGAATATGGCAACCATGCACCACTGAAAGGTAGCTGGAGCGTTACACAGCCCAAATGGCATGCGTCAGTACGCATATATGCCATAGGGGCATGTGAAGGTGGTCTTATCATGATCCTCCGGGGCGATGGGGATCTGGAAGTACCCAGAAAACCATCGAGAAAACAATAAAATTGTTGACCCGCGAGACGCTCCAACATTTGATCGATAAAGGGCAATGGGAAGTGGTCTTTTCGGGTGGCATCATTCAACTTTCGGTAGTCGATGCACACTCGCCAACCCGTGACCGTGCGAGAAGGGATAAGCTCATTCTTGGAATTCGTGACAACGGTCATCCCTCCCTTCTTAGGGACAACCTGAGTGGGACTAACCCATGGCGAATCTGAGATGGGATATATCATCCCAGCATCTAGGAGCTTTAAAACCTCCTTCTTCACAACATCTTGCATGTTGGGGTTGAGGCGCCTTTGGGGTTGCACCACCGGCTTGAAATCATCCTCCATGAGTATCCGGTGAGTACAATAAGAAGGGCTTATGCCCTTAATGTCGGAAAACCTCCATGCAATGGCCTCTTTGTTGGCCTTCAACACTTCTAACAACCTCAACTTCTCTCCATCCTCCAACTTCGATGAGATGATAACGGGTAGCTCGGAACCTTCCCGTAGAAAAGCATATTCTAAATGAGATGGGAGGACCTTAAGCTCTAAGGGTGGGGGTTGGGTGGTGTCATAACTAACGGCTAACGCTTCGGGAATCAAAGGAATCCCCTCATCTACCACTTCATCCAACCTCATCGACTCCTCCTCAACTTTCTCTCCTCCTAGTAAGTCGGCTCCACTAATGTACTTTAGACAATGGTCAACACATGAGATGAAGGAGTTCAAGAAATAGACGGAATGGCAAGGACCACTATAGTCATCGGAACCACTCGGGTGGTTCATGGAACGATCCATCTCAAAGGTGACTCTCTCCTCACTGACCCTAAGTGTAATCTTACCATCGTAAATGTCTATGAGGGCTTTAGCGGTACGCAAAAATGGACGACCAAGTATGATAGGAACTCTCTCATCCGCTTCCATATCAAGAATGACAAAATCAGTGGGAAAAACAAACTTGTCGAGCTTAACAAGCAAATTCTCAACAATACCCCTTGGGTACTTCATGGACCGATCGGCTAAAGATAATGTCATACGGGTAGGTGAAAGTTCGCCTAAGTCTAGCTTCTCGTAGAGAGAAAAGAGCATCAAATTGATGCTAGCACCTAGGTCGGCTAAGGCTTGAGTATTGGTGTTACTACCAAAAAGACATGGAATAGTAAAAATGTCAGGATCGGTAAGCTTTTCCGGAAGCTTATTTAGAATGACTGCTGAGCACCCTCCATTCAATGGAACATTCAACAACTCTCCCAACTTCTCCTTATTTCTAAGAAGGTCCTTTAAGAATTTCGCATATTTGGGCATAGATTGGAGTGCCTCAATGAAAGGTAGATTAATCTTCAATTGCTTGAAGATATCTAAGAATTGCCCGTATTCCTTGGAGTACTTTTGGTTCCTAAGATGTGTAGGAAACGAGACACGCGAATGGTCTACGAGTGGAGAAGGTCTAATGTCTACGGGTGGTTTCTCTACTTTCTTCTCTCCTTGAGGCTCACCGGGCTGTGCGGTACTTGCTGGGCTTAGCCTCGGTTGCACTTTTCCGGGAGCCTCCATCTCGATTTCTTCATCTACAATCTCCTCATCTTCCTCTACTACTCTCTTCTCAACTCTCGGGTTCCCTACGGTTTTGCCACTACGAGTGGTAATGGCTTTGGCATGGGCGTTAGGGTTCGGATGGGTGTTACCCGCAAACTGACTGGGTAATCTCTCCTCAAGTTTCCTAGACATGTCACCTACGACCCTTTGAAGGTCTTGGAAAGAGGCTTGGTGGTTCTTAAGCATAAGGTCGTGTTCGGTAAGGATCTTTTGGGTGGTTTGGTCCTTAACAACTAACTGGCTCATCATTGCCTCCATCCTCTCAAGGCTACCCCCTAAATCATAACTTGAACCCTGACCTGGTTAAACCTGACTATTTGAACCCCCATCCTTGACCTGCCCATTGAACCCCTTATTGAACTGCCCATTTGAACCCCCACCAAAGAATGAACCCTGACCCCTATTTGGATTGTGAGCTAATTGGAAACCAGGGGGGTTACCATTGGACCGAAAAATATTATTATTAAAATTATTATTGTTATTACGCCAACCCGAATTAAAATTGCTACCAAACCCACTAGGTTGACCTCTACCTAGACCCCCTCCCACGAAGTCGACCTGCTCCTCACCAACTAACAATGGACAGGCACTCGTATCGTGACCCCCTCGACAAAACTCACACTTATCAACCTTTGCCTTAATCTCCTTGAGCTCTCTAGTGACGTTTGCTAATACAGCGGCTATAATAGGGTCCATAGTGATATGGTTCACCCCACGATTGGGTGCACTAGTAGTGGTATTTGAATTTCCACTTTGATACCGCTGATCAGATCGCGACTAAGATTGAGATTGGGAAAATGACTTGAAACGCCTAAACACTCGGTGACAGTAAGAATACCCATCATATGACCCCCCCCCCCCCGCATTAGTGTCAAAACGATCACGATTCTCTTGGGTGAGACCGTTATAGAATTTTTCACAAAGGGCCCAATCAGAAAGACCATGCTGGGAGCATCAAGCGACAAGGTTTTGAAATCGCTCCCAAGAAAGGTAATAGGGCTCGTCGGGCTCCATGCGGAATGAGTGAATTTGATCACGAAGACATGAGGCTTTAGCGGGCTGAAAATATTTGTTCAGAAAGGCTTGACGGAGGCCCGCCCAAGTGGTAAAGTTACCGGTTGGCTGAGAGTCCAACCAAGTAGCCGCACGGCCGGCTAGTGAAAAGGGAAAGAGCTGTAAATAGGTAGCATCGTTTGGGGCTCCATGAAGGCTAAAAGTAGCAAGCATACGAGAGAAACGGTTCATGTGGGCGGGAGCGTCCTCGTCATCGCGACCGTGGAACTGGATGTTATGGGTGATGGCTTGCATGGCATACGATGGAATCTGCCATGAGTTTTCGTTAACTATGGGTGGAACGGTGATGGGTGAAACAAGACCGGTGAAGCCTTGGGTGGCTTGTTGATGGACGGTCTGTCTTGGATTGGCCATTTGTTCTAAGTTAATGTTATCTGGGGCGCTAGAGGTGCTAGAAGTGGGACTATCGGGTGGGGAAACTTTAGGTGAATGTTGTGGTGAAGGGGGTGGGACGGGTAACGGTGTGGTATCGAAATTTGGGAAAGTAGTAAAAGATGAAGATGAAGTACTAACCTGTGGGCCTTGGCCCAATTGAGATGATGACTCTGTGACTGGTGGCTTCGGTGGCGGTCCGTGCGAGCGCAGATGTGGCATCCACTACAAGCAAAAACTTAAATATGAGAAAAACAGACACTAGTCACTAAGACTCAAAATAAAAATAGAAGTGAAAGACTCAAAACAAAACAAAACACGTAGCACATATATGTCAATAAAGTCTATCAAAGCTAATAAGCGCAATTGCCAAGAGTCCCCGGCAACAGCGCCAAAAACTTGATGTATGCTAAACAGACTACTAAAATTAACTACTTTAGACACTCTAAGCTAGACACTAAAAAGCTTTAAATCTAGACTCGACCTAAACCACACAATCGGCAAGTGTACCGATCATTGTAGTATGACCTAAGGAAGTCTGGATATCGAACGATGAGACTCTATTAATCACGCTAATTAAACTCTAACAGACTCTGACAGACACGACTCAAACTGTTTAATTGTTTTGGGGGGGGGGGGTTACTGAAAATCAAAAGAAATCTATTAAACTAATTGTTAAACTAGAACTATGCTAATACGAACTAAGATGAAGACTTTACTTAGATGATGATGAAGACCACCTGGACTAGAATCCTGGATTGATTTTAAGAATTTACCAATTAAGTTAACCGCATGTTTTATGGAACCGGGATCTTATGATACTAAACCTATTAAGATACCAACTAAGCCCCTCAACCCTTCTCGAGGTGAAACTTATGGCACTACCTAGGCCGTTAATCCTACCGGTTATTAGACTTCCTTCTGATTATCTAATTATTTTGTAAGTACCCTAATATTGACCTACTCTTTTCCAATTATAGATCTAGGATAGTTTGAGTTTCTTAACTTGACTTGATAGACTAATAAACCGACGGGGCAACTAAGGCACGACTTTTTCCAAAGACTGTCTAAAGCAATTCGCCGGGTAAGACCTACCAATAGGCCCGCACCTTCCAACTATAAGGACTAGTAGAATACTGAAATCTAGCAAATTATTAACTATCACTTCTAAGGTTTATTGGCCAATTCACCCTAAAGGTCAAAGACACGAGGTCAAAGATCTAGCACGAACCTATTCTGTAGCAAACAACCACCTAGATTCACACGAAGCAATTGATAATAATTAACTAAATTAAAGTACGCATACACACCAAATTAATAAACCGAACTTCTTACAAAACACAATTAATCCATAAAAGACATGCAATTAACGAAAAAGGTTCAAACTTTATTTCAATCCATTCATCATAGTCTAGACGGTTTAAACGTTTAGCCGAGCATATTAATCAATGAAAACAAGACAAAATTATTCAAATAAGAATTCATGGTTACTAGTTTCGAAAGAGAAATCGACAAAACAAGGGACTAAAGAACCCGTGCAAGTCTTCAATCTTCAACCCGAATTCGAACCAATGATTCCCTTGATCAAAGCTCTTCAAACGCAGCACTTCAATCTCCAAAATAAGCTTTTCGACTCCAAAAATTCGTAACCCTAATGACGGCAATTTCGTTTTATATATATACTTGAACATCTCCTAAAAACCCAGCTGATAAACACTTTTCTGCGTAATTAGGGGCTAGGTGTAGCGCGAGGGGGGGGCTAGGCGTACGGTGGCGCCCCCCTTTCTGCATTTTTTTTATTTTCTTGTTTTCCTAGCTTTCCGACTTGCATACAAATCCCGTTTTTCCTCCAAACTGCTCGTTTTGACTCGTTTTTCATCACTTTAAGCAACGGGACCTGAAATCATAGCTTAACGTCAGCAGTATCGAAATTCTAACCTAAACTAGACTCAAAATAGCCAAAAACTGACCAAAATATACACTATAAACATATGTACTTTGCAGTACATCAGTTATACAATACAAAACTTTTTGATTAAACAAGACATTTTGTTTATTCAATATACTTGGTTTATACAAGACATTTTGATTATACAAGGCTTTTTTATTATACAAGTCAAGACAAGACATTTGGTTGTTTATACAAGACATTCCCTTTTGGTTTAAACAAGACATTTTGTTTACCAAAGACATGTTGGTTAATACAAGAAACTTTGATTATACAAGACATTTTGATTATATAAGTCAAGACAAGACATTTGGTTGTTTATACAAGACATTTCCTTTGGTTTAAACAAGACATTTTGTTTACCAAAGACATGTTGGTTTATACAAGACAAATCATTTTGTTGGTTTATACAAGACAAGCCATTTTGTTGATTTATACAAGACAAGACATTTTGTTTGGATATTTCAAAGACATATTTGGTTCTTAAGTTAACCATGCGTTAATTCTTTTAAATCAAATGATTTTTCATATGATTTTATAAAGAAACACTTTTGTTAAAGGTTCATGACTACTTTTGAAATAGTTTAAACATTTTCTTTCAACATTCAAAGCCATGTGTCTTAATCATAATACCTATGTTGCTCACAAGCATTTTTATGCTAACATTTATTTTCACATATGTTTCAGGTGCTAATGTTTAATTTGCTAAAGAATGCTACACATAGGACGAACTTGGGCCTTGGTTACTTTAAAACTTAAAAACAATTGTTGTACTTTGTTTGTGTTTTACATTTCAAGACAATGTAAATTACTAATTCGATAAAACAAAACATTATATACCATGTGTTGTGAAACAATTCCTGTAACCCGACACCCCGACATTCCCGCCTCGGTTTGTTGTATTACTCAGTTGGGGTGTTACCCTGGGCACCCCTTACGGACCGTGGGTTATCCCTTGCGGTCCGTATGGACCCTTGGCGCGCAATCTGGTTTAAACCTCCCTTGCAGACCGTAAAGGACCTTTAGGAACATAATTTTGAGATTTTTATATTTTAGTCCTTAGACTTAATCAACTTGGCTAACACTTGTCACGATTTGGGACCACTTAGAGTAGAATAAATAGGTGTTCTTAGTGTTCATCACACTCACACATTCTCAAACTCACTCTAAATACATTCTTGGATGTTAGGATCTGAGTTTGGATTGATTGTGTTTTACATTTGAATTAAGATGAAGATGAATGAGAAATGCAGCGGAATATAAATGATAACAAACTTTGCACACAATCAAACAGGAGAATTGCTTTCAATACACAAGTTTAACATTGAACCGAATGCTTGAATTTATTACAAGATTCAATTACAATTGCAAGTGTATAACAAACTCCCCCTCATCCTGAGCTCACAGTGATTTGTTTGTGCAGGAGAAAGATGGTGAAGAGCTAATAGAACAGTACAGAGCACTGTTTTATTTATAGGCACGAGCAAACCACTGAAGCATCTAAGCTGACGTCACCATGAAAGTGACATCTAACCTCCTAACAAACTCTAACATCTGATCTATACAACCTCTGCTATGCTAACTACTGTTGTACATTACATTTCATAATATAAACTAAACTATTGCTGCATCCTTCCACTGATGTGAACCCAGCAGTACTTGTCATGATCAGCAGAGCTTGATCCATAGCAGTAGATTGAATCAGCAGAGCTTTAGTCTTCCATCAGTCTTTGACTTGGACAGCAGTTGTAGGTCAGTAGTTAGTAAAGATCAGTAGTTTGGAGGTCAGCAGATGTTGAAACCACTTTCAAGGGGAGAGATTTGAATATAAAATTTTTCTTATTCTGGATCCACTGCTCTGATCCAGTTTTGGCTTTGATTATCTGTTCCTCTGATAGGGTTCAATCCTAACAATCTCCCCCTGGAACAGATAATGCCAAAACACTTCATTATTGGTAGATCTTTATTGCCTCATCAACATTTCCCTTATTTGCCCTTTGAGTTGTAACTCAAAGGCTAAGGCATCTGTGTCATCATCATCCCTACACAGTGGAAGATCAAGGAGCTCCTGCAAATCTTCAAGACTTAGGCCAAGTGCTTGTTCCCTTGTTATTTTCTTCACTTCTCCACTAGACTTGAACACTGTCAGTACATGGGTCTGTTTGTCAGTTTTCCATTTTAGTACTTTTGAGTCTGGTGGGTTTCTTGGGAGATTTTTATTAGATGAGGAGTTTGGTGATGCAGGCCTTGTGATGACTGTTTGGGCAGTGCTTGCAGGTTGATTCAGGCCAAGAGTTTCAGCTATCATCTTTTTAATACCTTCTTTTACAAGCTCATCTCCTGCCATTAATTCTGCCATTGTTTCAGTATCCAGCTATTTTTGTTGCTTTCTTTTATAGATGGTAGCACCAGTTGGAGCAGTGGCTCTCCTAATTTGCAGCTTTGGTGGTCTTGTTGAAGCCTCTGCTTCAGGGTAGTCAGGTTTTTGTGGAGCATTAGGATCTGTCTTCCTTAATCTCTCCAAGCTTTTGTAGGTGGACCTGACTTTCTCTTCTTTCCATCTCAACACTTGATTCAAGGACCCATAATCAGTAGCAGCTAATTCCTCTTTCATTCTCCTCAGCTCTACCTTTTTATCAGGTACATTCCTTTTGTATTTTGCCCACTCTGGAGGAGTATGTTTCACTTTGTTCTTGATCATGTCTTGAATCCTGGCTGCTTCACTTTTTAGCTCATGAATGGTCCAGTCTTTATACATGTATCTTTCTCCTTTGTATTTCTTGTGGGCCATGATGTTTTCAACATAATCTTTTCTCAGGGATTCATCTGCTTTTTCTGATATTTGCTGACACACATTTTTTGCAAATTGTTCCAAAGATCTGACTTGTGTGAGCAAGTATTAGTAGTTCTGCTAAATTTCTCTATCAGATTCCCCTTGTGTATTTTTTTTTTTTTAGATATCCTCTGCTTGCTGAGCCTTGATTTTCAAATATTCTTCAATGTTGTTAGGCCTGGGATATCCTCCAACTGATGGCAAACTCCTTTTAGCAGGGTCATCATCATAATAAAAGGACTTGATTTCTTCTCTGACTGCTATAAGTTCAAGAGGAAATTGAACACCTGCAGGAGCTAATGGTTTTTGAATTTGAGCTGATGAGAGAGGAACAGGGTTTGGTATAGTAGCAAGTGTTAGAGATTTTGAAGATGTTGGTGGTGGTGAAATGTCATCATCTTTCAAGATTAGCCTTCTCCTTTTTGGTTGAGGAGAGGCTGATGATGTTTTGGGTGGATCAGTGGTGGTGATTTTAGTGGCAGTGGTTTGTGATTGACTAACAGTTGTTGAAATAACTGGTGTTTCAACCACTGTTGTCATTACAACAGATGTTGTAACATCTGATGTCTTCTGCTTTTTGGCAGGAAGTGATGATGGAGTGGCTGTTTTTTGAGGTGAAGTGATTTTTGGTGGTGATGGTGGTAAGGCAGTGGTAGTGGTGTGTGTTGAAGTAATGGTAGGTGTTTGGCTGACAGTAGTTGAAACCACCGAAGTATCAGTAGTAGTTGACACAGCAGGTGTTACAACAACTGTTTGGGTGGAAGTTTGATGTTGGGGGCTTTTGGACAGTGGTTTTGGAGTATGCTTTGTGAGTCTGGATGGTATGGATTTGGGTTCCCTCACTTTTCTAGTGGGATTTCTTTTTGGCACAGGATTTTGAACATCCTCTGGCTCAGAACAACCCTGCGCATTCAGCTCCATGTAAGCTCTTTTCTCCTCATTCCACCTTGACATATCATTTGCCGCTATGTCCCTTTTTACACTTGCTACAGCTTCATCAAGTGCATTTTGGGTAACATCAACCTTTTTGCTGCCATCTGGCAAGGGAATCTTTCTAGTCATGGCATCATTTTCTGGTTCAATGTAAAGACCATCATCTATTCCCTTCTTCTTCTACTCCTGAATTTTCTACCCCTTTTTGGCATTATCTGGGGGTAATTGATCAATGAAGAGAACATTTGGAAGAGCAGTGCCAGTGGTGTTCAATATGTGGGCCTTGATAGCCTTAATGTCTGCTTGTGTGTTCTTGAACCTAGACTCCATTGTGTTTCTCAGCTCTTGTACATGTATTGCATGTTGCTGATCAGCCATTTGTTTTTGTTGTTGGAGAAAAGGTTGAAATAGGTTCCATATCTCATCTGCAGCAGGTGCTTGTGGTGGAGCAGGTGCTTGAGGTGGAACAACAATAGATTGTACCTTTTGTACTGTCAACAACTGTTGTAGCATTTCTTTGATTTCTGCAACAGAGGTATCCAGTTTTTCAACTCGTTCCGTCAATTCCAGGTACTTTAAACAATCACACAATTTAATGGGATCATCTGATTTCCCACTAGCAGTGGTTGTAACAGTGGTTGATGCAGGGAGTGTACTCCAGACATTAACCACTGATGCCCGTTTTTCTTGGTACTAGGGTCTTCTTCCTTCAACACTTGATAGCCTTTTGGTTGTACTAGAGGGTAAAACAAACTCACTGGTGGATATCAAAGGTGCTATGGAAGGAATTGCCTCTAAGGAAGTCTTATTGATGTAACCACTGTCCAAATGTAAACCAGTGGGTTCAACACTTGTAGTGGTTGCTTCACTTGGACTACCACCAAGAGTTACTTGTAACTCAAGGGGTGTAACCTCCTCAGGTCTTGTTGGTGGGTTAGCTATGATTGATACATCAGACCCAGTTATTTGTTGAAGTATATTCTCATTGATAGGTGATTGAGAAGGACTGGTTTGTGCCTGGTTCAGATCAATAGCATCCAACAATAATTTAGTTGGTGGGGGAATTGTGGATGTGAGGTTGGGTGTGGAAAGAGAATTGGCCCCGGGCATTGGGCTGTGGATGATGGAAGCAAGTGATTCTAGAGCATCATATTGTGGTGTCCCTATTTGTACAACCTGTTCTTTTTTAGAAGAAACAGGAGGAGTTTCAGCCAAAGGTTGAGATATTTCTACCAACTGCTGTGAGGAAGTAGCAGCAGTGGTTTCTTGCGACTTTTGTGCTGTCACTGGCAGTTGCTCTGGTATCTCATCCTCAAGAGTTGGTTTTTTGATAGGTTTGGGGGGTTTTTGAGTTCTCTTTTGTTTTGGCTTTTTTGTGGATTGTAGGTGTGGGTTTCAAAACAGTTGTTTTGCTACTTTGATCACCTTGAGCAGTGGGCTCAGCAGCAGATACCTGAGGAGCAGTGGTAGCTGCTAAATTCTGCTCAGGCACCTCTGCTTGTGTTTTGCAAGGTGTTGACATTCTTGTAAAAGTTTCAGCAGTTAAGCTGGTTATTTGAAAAGAGTCACCTTGTTTTATTACATGAGCATCATCCTTACTAAATTTCTTTTCAAAATAATAACTTAGAAATCTTGGAAAGAGTAAGAATGGCTTTTTCTCAACATTTTTAACCAAATCATTAAAGATTTCCTGGGAATAATTGAAATTTTCATCTTGAAGAATAGCATATCCCAGGTTTTGAATCTTTAATGGTATTTCATTAAAAGCAGTGGTTTTGTTTGAAACACACATTAGGAGGGTATGAAATAAAAACCTTGTTGCAGGAGGGAAGAAACCTTTTTGTAAGGTATCCCTCTTCATCATTGTATCTGCATACCCTCTTTTAAGAAAGTCAATTTTTAACTCGTTTTTAGGAAAGAAAGTTTTACCTTGCTGATCATCGAGTTGAAAGACTTCCGAGATGGATTGTGGTGTAATTTTGACAGCTTTACCCTTTAGAGAAGAGTTAATGGCTATGACAGTCTCACCTTGTTTGTCAAGGGTTACATTTTTCCAGAACTCTCTTTGGGTCGGCAAGTAAATTGGTGCATCTGCTATTAACAAAGTTTTATACTTTGATGCAGACATGATATCAATGATGGAGTCGAAAGCATCAGTGGTGCCGAGTTTTGTGAGAAGACCCAGAAGGTTGTGAGAAGTTTTGTGTGGGATTTCGATGGGTTTAGCCTTTTGAGAGGCCTCTTTGGAAGATGATTTTGAAGTGGATTTTGCGGAGGACTTCGATTTAGTCATTTTGGAGAAGACGATCGAAGAAAGTTGTGAAGGAATTTGTGGAAATGAGATGAAAACTGCTTTGAGAAAGGAATTTTATGAATTCAATTCGACAATAAAACCCTGGTTGGGGTTTTGAAAGGGGTTTTATGGAGAAAAAGTGAATGCTGATGTGGCAGCGGTTACAAAAGGTCTGACCACTATGTACTGTCCACTTGCCAACCCCTGATAAAATGAAGGACAATACTTTTATGAAAACTACTGATGAAAGGCAGTGGTTACAACGGTAACAAATGGAAGCAGTGGATGATTTTTACTATCAGCAGATAGCACATCAGTGGATAAAACACTGATTTTGAGCATCAGTGCTTTTTAGGAGAATGAGAGAACAGGGGTTGACTTTCAGCAGTGGAGAGACTTTGAAGTAGAGCAGACTTTTGAACAAGCAGTGGTTATGGCAGACTTTTAAGGATTTTAATGAAAACTTCATTTTTAGCTATTTTTAAGGCTGGATTTTTGATTTTCTGAAAACATTTTAATGCTTTTATTCATAGAAAAACAAGATTTTGCCTGTTATTCCATGTTCAACATTCCAATCCTAGAGATCAAGCTTTCAAAGGTGGATGTGTCTAATACTTTGGTTAGCACATCTGCCAGCTGATCCTTAGTTGGAACTTGATGCAGAGAAATCAAACCTTTTTCATAGCAATCCCTCACAAAGTGATGTCTGATGTCAATGTGTTTGGTGGTTGAGTGGGAAACTGGATTTTTGATGATATTTTCTGCTGCCTGGCTATCCAACATGAGTGGTGTCTTTAAGGCAATGATACCAAAATCCAGCAACTGATTTTGAAGCCAAAGAAGTTGGGCTGTACAGCTTGCAGCAGCTATATATTCTACCTCAGCAGTGGATGTGGAAACAGCTGCTTGCTTTTTGCTCTGCCAAGACACTAAGCAATTGCCTAGGAATTGGCACCCTCCTGAAGTGGACTTCCTTGTTTTGTCACATCCAGCAAAGTCACTATCTGAGAAACCTGAAAGCTTAATTTTACCATCAGCTGGATACCAGATACCAAGTGTGGGAGCACCTTTTAGGTATTTGAATATCCTTTTTACAGCAATAAGGTTTGACTTTCTAGGGGCTGATTGGGATCTTGCACAAACACATGTTGCAAATATGATGTCTGGCCTGGATGTAGTTAGGTACAGTAAAGACCCAATCATGCTTCTATACAAAGTTTGATCAACCAAATCATCCTTTTCATCAGACATGACTACTTTATTGGTTGCAATAGGTGTACTACATGGCTTGCAATCATCCATCTCAAATTTCTTTAAAAGTTCTTTGGCATATTTTCCTTGATGGATAAAAGTGCCATTTTGCAGTTGCCTTACTTGGAGACCAAGAAAGCACTGGAGTTCACCCATTGCACTCATTTCAAACTCAGCTGTCATGAGTTGCCTAAACTCTTCACACATTTTATTACATGTGCTTCCAAAGATGATGTCATCCACATAAATTTGGACAATCATCAAATTCTTTCCTCTCCATTTTAGAAACAATGTTTTATCTATCTTACCTCTTGTGAAACCAATGGAAATTAGAAAGGTGGAAAGAGTTTCATACCAAGCCCTTGGTGCTTGTTTCAGGCCATACAAAGCTTTATTCAGCTTGTAGACATGATCTGGATTAAATGGATCCTCAAAGCCTGGAGGTTGACAAACATAAACCTCCTCTTGAATCTAACCATAGAGGAATGCACATTTGATATCCATTTGGTACACCTTGATGTTGTGGTTGACAGCAAAGGCCAGAAATAATCTGATAGCTTCAAGTCTTGCTACAGGGGAAAATGTTTCATCATAATCAATGCCCTCTTCTTGTCTGAAACCTTGAACCACAAGCCTGGCTTTATTCTTGACAACAATACCCCTTTCATCAGTTTTATTTTTGAAGACCCATTTTGTGCCAATAGGACTTACACCCTCTGGAAATGGTACAAGCTCCCAAACTTGTTGTCTTCTAAACTGTTGGAGCTCCTCTTGCATGGCCTCTACCCAGCTGTTGTCTTTTAGTGCCTCTTGGTACTTGACTGGCTAATGGAGAGATAGAAAACCAGCAAAAAGACAAATATTTTGGGATTGACTTCTTGTGAGCACCCCTTCATTGATGTTGCCAATGATTTGATCTGGTGGATGAGATTTCAAGAAGATAAGATCTCCTTGGTATGGAACAATGGCATTGAGTGGGGATGGCTGCAGATGTGAATCATCTGAGCTAACCACTGCTGGTGACTTTGATGATCCAGCAGTGGCTTCAAAAGGTGGTAAAGGAGTGGACACATGCTGACTTTGATCCACTGTTTGAGGACTTTTATCAACAGTGTTTGATGATGTGGAAGTAGGGGTTAAGGGGCTACTTTGGTCAACAACTGTTGAGGTAGCAGTGGTTGAGCTTTGATAGCTGTTTTGAACATCTGCTGCTCTCCCCATTTTGACAGACTTTTGTTGAGGAATGATGATTTCATACCCATAGTCTGGTGTTGAATTTTCTGATGGACCTGCACTGTTAGCCTTGACAGCAGTATTTTCAAAGGTAAATTTACCAAGATCAAACAAATCAGCAGGATTTGCTGGGATTTTCATTGATGAAAGTTCATTGAACTTTACATTTAAAGTCTCCTCCACTGCTTTGGTCCGTGTGTTAAACACTTTGTAGGCCTTGGCAGTGGTTGAGTATCCCAGATGATATCCACAATCAATTTTGGCTGCAAACTTAGAAATGGAATCTTTTAAGTTTAAAATGAAGCATGGGCAGCCAAAAACTTTGAAGTATGAGATCAATGGCTTTATTTTATACAGCAGTTCATAGGCAATCTTTTGATGCCTGGGGTTGATTAAAACTCTGTTTTGGACATAGCAAGCAGTGTTTACTACCTCTGCCCAAAAAGTTAATGGTAAACCTGAATCAGCAAGCATGGTTTTGGCAGCCTCAATCAAAGTTTTGTTCTTTCTTTCAACAACCCCATTTTGTTCTTGTGTTCTTGGAATGCTGTATTGCCTTACAATTCCTTTTGACACACAGAAATCATCCAACTCCTTGTTCCTGAACACTGTGCCATTGTCACTTCTGAAGATTTTCACTGGAAGGTCAAACTGCTTTTCAACCTGTTTTACAAAGTCTTGCAGAATGCCTGCAGTCTCATCTTTTAAGTGTAAAAAGTAAGTCCATGTAAACCTAGAAAAGTCATCAACAATAACCAAACAATACCTCTTTTTCTTAAGACTCATGACTTTAACTGGGCCAAACAAATCCATATGAAGCATTTGAAAACATTTGGTTGTTTTGGACTCATCAATGGATTTGTAGGAGCTTTTATGTTGTTTTACTTTTAGGCAGGAAACACAATGCTCAGGACAGGTGAACAGTTTTTGAGGTAAACCTCTTACTAACCCCTGTTTTGAAATGGCAGTGATTGTCTTGAGATTTATGTGCCCCAGTCTTTTGTGCCATAATTCTGTCTCTTTGTTTGATGCAGCTGAGAACAGACAGGCATCAGTTCTGGGGCTCTCTTTTGACATATCCACCACATAAACATTGCCACTTCTTTGAGCAACAAGTTTGGTTTTTCCAGTTTTTATTATTGCTTCAATCTTTTCAACCATTTCTAGTCCAACAATCCTACAACACTCCATTGTGAAGAATGACCCATACCCCTTGTCACTCATTTGTGAGACACTCAGGAGGTTGAATTTTAGATTGTCTATCAGATTGACATTTTCAAATTTTACATTACCAGACTGTACTGTACCAGACCCCAGAACTTTCCCTTTACTATTATTACCAAAGGATATATCACCCCCTCCATGGATTTTGAAATCTTTGAGAAGGGCTTTACATCCTGTCATGTGCCTGGAGCCTCCACTATCTACATACCAATGGCTATCTAAGCATGCAGAAGCTCCCTGCACATGAAGTAAAAGGATTAGTTCATTAGGGTCTCCAAAGCCAATAAGGCTTTGGATGGGGTCTCAACAGTGTCTGGGATGAGTTCAGATGCATGGGCAGTGGTTAGGTCAGGGGTTTGGACAGTTTTCGGACTGTTTCTCTCTAACCACTGTTGTGGGTTTTGACCAATCACTTGCTGATAACCAAAAGGATGCCTGTTCTCTCTTGGTTTAGAGGGCCTTTTGTAGGTCTCATAAACGTGTGGAATCCTTTGGTAAGATGATTGTCCCTTGCCCCTTCTGTATTGGTTGGCAGGGGGTGCATCAGTCACTTGAACATCTCTTTGGACATATGTTTGATTCAGCTGTTTTGTAACAGCTGTTTGGACTGGCACAAACAGTGGTTGGTTTTTGGTGAATTTGACAAATGATGTTGATGGACTCAAGGATGTTTTAGCAGTGTACTCATTCTTTTTTACATCAAAGTGTTTAAGATACACACATGCTTGAGTTTTGTGGTTTGCTTTACCACAGATGGTGCAGCTTTCAGCAGGTACAATGATACTTGTTTTGTTTAGATCATATGCTTTTAGATGAAAACAGTCTTTTGTTAGATGGTTTCTCTTTTCACAAAAATCACAAAACAGGTTTTTGACCTTTTCTATTTTCTTCCTTTTCTCATACTCCTTAGCAACAGAGTTTTGAACTACTGTTGGGATGTCTTTGATAGGGATGACCTTTGCTTTTGGAGCTGTGACACCATCAGTGGTTGTAAAGTCCATAGGCTTGAAATTTTCAAGAATGTCACACTCATCAGACCATGTGGGTTTAAATTGGTATTTCTCAATTTCCTCAAAAGTTGAGGACCCCATAGATCTTTCCAAAATGATTTTGTTACCAAGTTTGTCGGTTATTTTAACCTCTTGGCCATTCTTGTTGGTTGGTTTAATTTCAGATGAACCAGCTTGTTTTCCAGCAGTGTTTACAAGATCATCATATTTTCTATATCCTACACCAAACTTGACATTGCTTTCAAGTTGTTTCTCAAGCATAACCTCATACCCTTTACAAGATTCCACCCATCTTTCACAAGTGATCTGGGTGGACTCCAACTCCTTTTTGCAAACTTGGTATTTTTCTACCATAGTTTGGAGTTGAGACTTGGTTATGCTTTGCTCTTCTTTGAGACTGCTGATTTCTTTGTCTTTTTCAGCCAATTTGTTTCTAAGTTCTTTTAATAACTTTTCAAATTTGACTTCATCAGTTAAGACTTTATCCCTAAGGTTTTCATTTACCTCTTTGATGTTAGCAAATGCAATAATGCATTTGTCTGAACACGGTTTTTCAAGAACTTGAGGTGATACCTTAGCAGCAGCCATCATGGCACAATCACATTGATGATCACCTTCTTCATCAGCTCTATCTTTTTTCTCACCTGCTTTTTTCTCTTCCTTTTCTTCTTTGTCTTCTTCGGACCAGGGGTCAGACAGTGGTTCAATCAGGGTTTCTGAATTTTCTCCCAGCAGTAGTTCACCAGCAAATGCAGTAACCACTGCTTCAGTCACTTCATCCACTGTTTCAGTACTTAGCTGTTCACCTTCAGTTTCTACCCCTTCTGGTATAGACTCTAATACCATCAAACAAAATTCATCATTAGTAGGATCATTAAAAGCATTGAGTGCAAAATTTTCATCATTAAGCTCATCAGGCATACTGCTCCAGTCAACAAAGCCTTGAGTGAAAAAGCTTTGCTGATCTGGTTGTGTTACTGTTGGAGCAGCTGGTTGAGGTGCAACAGATTGCACTTGTGCCTGAGGGACAGGGGTTTGAACATACTGAATTTGTGGAACAGTGGTTTGAACATAATGCACAGGCACAGGGGTTGCAGCATAGTGAGCAGTGTTAACATGGGCAGCAGGGGTATATTGGGTATAGTGCACAGTGCTTTGATGTTGTGGTATAGGGTTTGAGCTGGGATGAGTGATTATTGGACCAGTGGTTTGACTCTTGCATTCCCTAGCAAAATGACCTAGCCTATTGCGCTTATAGCACTTAATTTTTGACTTATCCAACCCCACTTTTAAATTCCCATGTAACCCTGGGAATTTTCTCCCTGTTCTTTTGTAGAATTTGCTTGTTCTTACACTAAGCAAAGCCAATTGATGCAAAATGCTCATCTCTTCTAAGTCAGTGGGATCAAAGTGTTGCAAATCATTGAGTTCAAAACACAAGTTATCTGACATCTGGTTTTCACAATTTGCAGTAAAAGCATAATTTGCAGAGTGAGAATCAGGGTTGTTGAAATTTCCACCAGCAGTTATATCAATAAAGTGATCATAACCCTGATCCTTACTACTGCTACCAGATTCTTCCTGACCAAAAAGAGTTGTGCTGCCAAATGAATAATCATCAGCAACTTTGCCAGACTCTTGCAACTTCTTTTTCTGGTTTAACTCCGTTTCATAGGTCAGGAGTCTACCATGAAGTTGGGTCAGGGTCAGATCTTTGAACTCAGCAGAGTTTCTAGTAACAAATGCAATGGTATCCCATTTTTCTGGTAATGATCTAAGGAACCTGCTATTTTGAGTTGAATTTGGAAATGTTACTTTAACAAGACTTAGTTCACTAATGAGACAACTGAATCGCTCAAACTGCTGAGTCAATGATTCACCCTTGATTTGACAGAATGTTTCATACTGCTGATTCAGAATTTCCCTATTGTTTTCAATAACTTCTTCTGTTCCCCCAAACTATTCCTTCAGTGCATCCCATAGCTCTTTGGCACTGTTACAATGTAACAGTCCAGCATAGATCTCATTGGGTAATGCAGATGCTATGATGCTAAATGCTTTGGCATCGAGTTCGAACTTTTGAAAATCAGTTTCAGTATAATTTTCAG
Organism: Helianthus tuberosus; assembly: GCA_030545235.1. Classification (NCBI taxonomy): domain Eukaryota; kingdom Viridiplantae; phylum Streptophyta; class Magnoliopsida; order Asterales; family Asteraceae; genus Helianthus; species Helianthus tuberosus. Next base: position 90,719,759 of record CM060438.1, on the reverse strand, counting down.
ATGGTTTAGGTACGAACTTCTTTGCATCCTCAGCACTTGGCACCATAGGAACATGAGGACCAAAAACAACAGACCTCCAACATCCAGTGTTCTATTGAGCAAGGATGTGACCCATCCTTCTCTGCCAGATGTTGTATTCATTACGTTTAAGCATGGGTGGTTTGAAAAGAGAGCCAATGTTATTCTTATCATCTTGTGATTGTGACGTCATCCTGGTTGTTTTACAGGAACTAATTAATCAACTTTGATGGTGATTAAACCTTGCTCTGTTTTTCAACAAAACGAACAAACTATCGATATCAACGATTATGAGCTGAACTATTTATGTCAAAATGATTGTTAAATCAAATTTGACTGTCCAAGCTCTGATATCAATTGTTAGGATCTGAGTTTGGATTGATTGTGTTTTACGTTTGAATTAAGATGAAGATGAATGAGAAATGCAGCGGAATATAAATGATAACAAACTTTGCACACAATCAAACAGGATAATTGCTTTCAATACACAAGTTTAACATTGAACCGAATGCTTGAATTTATTACAAGATTCAATTACAATTGCTAGTGTATAACAAACTCCCCTTCAGCCTGAGATCACAGTGATTTGTTTGTGCAGGAGAAAGATGGTGAAGAGCTAATAGAACAGTACAGAGCACTGTTCTATTTATAGGCACGAGCAAACCACTGAAGCATCTAAGCTGACGTCACCATGAAAGTGACATCTAACCTCCTAACAAACTCTAACATCTGATCTATACAACCTCTGTTATGCTAACTACTGTTGTACATTACATTTCATAATATAAACTAAACTACTGCTGCATCCTTCCACTGATGTGAACCCAGCAGTACTTGTCATGATCAGCAGAGCTTGATCTATAGCAGTAGATTGAATCAGCAGAGCTTTAGTCTTCCATCAGTCTTTGAATTGGACATCAGTTGTAGGTCAGCAGTTAGTAAAGATCAGTAGTTTAGAGGTCAGCAGATGTTGAAACCACTTTCAAGGGGAGAGATTTGAATATAAACTTTTGCTTATTCTGGATCCACTGCTCTGATCCAGTTTTGGCTTTGATTATCTGTTCCTCTGATAGGGTTCAATCCCAAAATTGGAGCATTTCTAGAATTAGGAGCAACATCTTTTGAGTTCTCAGTAGTTCCCCAATCCTAGTAAGTATTCCTCCTTGTTTAATTTCATTTCATTAGTTAGAATTCAACTAAAAGTCAAATAGTTTGACTTTTCGTTTGACTTTCAGTTCTGACCAGTATGGTCAAGTCTAAGTTCAATCTGAACTTTCCTACATGATTGTAATGATGATGGTATGATTCCCCTGTGATCATACCTTCTGACAATCACGTTTAATAGGCGAAATGATGAGTCAAGCATGTTATAGTTAAAAAGTCAAAACTAGTAAATATGCATTCTACGCTAATTGGACTTTAAACTATCAAAACCAAATGTTTGACATTATATCAGTTACTATAAACTAACAAAACCTATTTTGACATGCTCAGCTCATCATACCCAGTTTAGACCTCAATTCTATATCGAAAGTCAAACAGTTTGACTTTTGCTTTGCCTTTCGATTCTGACCAATTTGGTATACTATGAAACCCAATCAAGGCATGTTTTGTGACCATAATATTATAGGGAATATCCTCTGAGGTTATACCTTATGGTCATACCATTTGAAGGGTAAAATCGACAAGTCCACTATATATATTTTAAAAATGTCAAAAACACCCTTTTGGCGTAGAAATAGTTTTAAAACCTACGAGACATATAACTTGACCTCAAAATTGGTTATATAACATCTGAAAATATATTTTGACATAATGGATGTGTCATAGACCCTTTCGACCATCCGATGCCGCGATTATGCAAAAGACTAGTCTAATATATATAAAATATATAAACTCGTCGAATTGGGTTTAAACCTTTTAAAATCACTCCAAATCAGATTGTTTCGTTAAATAACCCATATCTGACGAGGCTTCGCACTCGGAATGGTATAAACCGCATTCTACCCGGTCAACGCTTAATCTAGTGAAATCGAACAACATTCTAAGAAACGAGTCAAGTAACATAACTTAAAAAAGACTCGTGAACATTCTAACGGATATTTATATATGTTTCATTCTGGACTATAGAGCATTCCAGATAGCCTAGGATATACAACTAGAAATATGGATTTGCTTCAAAGAACTTATTTAAACGAAATATTTGTTAAGCAAAGGTAAATACTTTTAGCCTAGTTTTGTTTGAAAACTTAGGATACGGCATTAGCTGCTTGGAGCGGGTATTATATAAATGGGAAAATGCTTTCATAAATATAAGAATCCAGTTTAATCTGTATTGCTTGAATAACATTAAACACTGGGGATAATGGTACCGTGTTCGGGCATCCCGACTCACCAACTAGGAATGACCATATAAAATACACGCAGGGTAGTAAGCATACTCCCAGAAGACGTTGTATTAAAGGTGGTGTGTACCATCATCACATACCGACGTAGATTTCTGGTACCCAGCTGTATTGACAAGCATGTAAAACTGGTGATAAGAAATCTATCCCAAAAGAATACTAAATGATTAACTCATGGGTTATCATAATATGTATCAAACAATTTATGAAAATTATTTTTTTAAAGCGAGTCGGTTAATTGTATTTAGCGGAGAAAGCTGGCGTATTTTCAAAAAGATTAAACCAAAGGTAACGAACCCTGAATATAGGGTGGAATGGCTTGGTCAAAGGAAAGCTTAGGAATTTGCAATTCCTATGCTTAAAGGTCTATGTTGTCCTTATGCTCGCTTTTATTTCGGATCCTACTTGTGGAACATTGTATCAAACACTTATGAATTTTATTTAATAAATTTGAACATTTATATTATTACTTTTAATCCTATCTTCCGCTGCATATTTGTGAAATTGTCATCAATCATCACGCATAAACCCACCAACCGGGCACACCGAAAATCGGAGTGTGACAGGTACCACCTAGGGATTAATCGAGATTAATAGGGATTAATCGGATTAGACTTTTTATGTACAAGTTTACAAATTTATATAAATATATAGTTAATTTTATACTTGAGTAAATTACGATTTTGGCCCCTGTGGTTATATCATTTTTACCCTTTTAGCCCAAAAAAGAATTTTTTTTAACATCTGAGCCCCCAACGTCTTTTTTACTAACCCTTTTGGCCCCTAACACTAACCTCATCCATTAAATGTTAGAGGCCAAAAGGGTTAGAAAAAATGACGTTAGGGGCTTAGATGTTAAAAAATATTTTTTTGGGCTAAAAGGGTAAAAGTGATATAACCACAGGGGCCAAAATCGTAATTTACTCTTTATACTTTCTATATATAAATTTAAAAGTTTGGGAACAATATGTAAAGTAGTGAAAGATACAAGGAGTTAAATGTTAAAATACTCAAACTTAATTAAACCTAAGCCCATCATCTCATTCATTACGCACGCTGCTTCTTCCCCTTCTCTCTTGTTCATCAGACATGACGAAGAAAAAAGCCCGTAGCCCTAATTTTGGTTAGATTTTGGTTCACTTCGAGGTAAGAACTCATTCCACTATATCGTTTGGTCCAATTTTGACCGATTAGGTAGGAATTTGGGCGATTTCTGACTGATTTCTCCGACTTTGACCAATTATGACCACTGCCGCCTAGTTTGGCCGATTGCCAAAATCCAGGTGACACACCTCCGATGACCGGTTAATCACCCCTAAGCGTGAGTTTTGCAACACTTCTTAGGGCATAATGATATACCAAGAAGCTCGATTAGAAAGGATAAGTATAGAAGATTTTCATATCGATCATTTATCAAAGAATGACTTTGGTTATCAAATGATTGAACAACCTAGACGTATTGTATTAGAAGGTGTCTGGATCACCTCCCTATCAGGGAGAGCAAATGCTTGTTGAGTATTTTTGGTTTAAGATAAACTTAGAGATGGAAGTTCTCTTTAGTTAGCAATGAAGTAAGGCATCGATTTCTCAATAAGATCAATATTTTAATTGCACGATGCACCTCCCTGAAAAACATTTGCACTAGTGTTAACGAGGTGCTCTACCAACTGAGCTACAACCCTTAGTAATACATATTTTATCACATAGATATTTCTTGCCTAGGTAAGTAGCTTTAATCGAAAAATTCCTGCGTCCCCGTAAAATGCTATGTTTATCATGTGTTTATCTATAAAACTCGGACAATCATTTAACAATTCCGGACCATCCTGGTTCCTCTCTTAAACTCGGACTTTGTCTACACATTAAGAAACTCGGACCTTGTATTTATTTATTCAATAAATTCAGAGATACTTCAACAAATCAGACTCATTATCCATTACCAAACTCGGACTCCCCTTGGACTCCCACAACCTCGGACAACATTAACTTTATAATTATACTCGGAATATAAATTTAAAACCGGACCTTATAATAGCCCCCATACTTAAACTTGGACTACTTCCCAAAACAACAAACTCGTACATTGCGCAAAAAACCGGATCCCCCACACAGGTTCGGAAGACATTATAAAACTCGGAAACATTGTGGTCATATAAGTAAACTCGAAAACTTCATTATATTTTAAATCCGAACAACCTGGTTTGATATACATAAACTCAGAACTTTTAAATAGCCCGGACCCCTTGTTTCTTACTTAAATTCAGATAACATTAAATCAGTAAACTCGGACATAAAGTCAACATAAATTCGAAACCTTTATTTTATATGAGCAAACTCGGAATTACGTAATAAACTCGATCAACTTGTTTTAATAATAACTCGGAAGATGAGATTCTCAATACTCCAGATTTGTGACTTCACAGAGTCGGACCAAAACCGTAATCGCACAGAAACACACGATAAACCAATATCAATGTAATAGTTGCATTGCAGTTTTGAAATCATACCCTAAACTCTACAATATTACGAATTAATTCACAGATTAACAGTTCTAGCATATCAATAGCATCACTAATCTCTGATAAACAGTTTACACATTCACATATAAACAATCACACATTAATCAGGCATAATCAATTAATCATAGATGATTGTTTAGATGTCTAGGGTTTGCATGAATCAAAGGAACAAAAATAACAACGTGTAATATAAACATTGCCTTAGATTCGGTATAGGGTTTGTTTTTTGAAGAATTGAAAGATCAAAGATTGATGATTTGAGATTTGTGTTGTATAGCCAAATGATTAGAGAATGATTAGAGAACTGTCGTATAGTGAATTCTGAGGAATGTTTAGGGTTATGTAGTAGTTTATTAGAGTTTCAATACTAACTCTAAATACCCCAAACTACTTAACTTTCACATAAAGCACATAACATCTTGTAATTTACACTTATAGCATATAATTCACGTATTTGTCATGCAATGCATAAGTTTCGTGTAAACAGACCGTTTATAATTATTATTCGAGTTGGTCACCAACGTTCGAGAATTAACTTGTGTGTGTTCCGGTAATTCCCTGAATTGCCAAAGTAGACTCATTTAACTAATCCTAGTTAAGTGCACTGCTATGAATGTATGTGTAAGTTAACTGTGGTTAGGTTAAAGTATTAACCTGAAATTGCAGGATGTCACACACTTCGAGGTAAGAACTCATTCCACTATACCGTTTGGTCCAATTTTGACCGATTAGGTCGAAATTTAGGCGATTTCTGACTAATTTCTCTGACTTTGACCAATTATGACCACTGCTGCCCAGTTTGGCTGATTTGCCAAAATCCAGGCGGCACATCTTTGATGACCGATTAATCACCCCTAGGCGCAATTTTTGCAACACTGCTTGGGGCATAATGATATACCAAGAAGCTGTCGCACCCCGATATTTACCACATTCGCCCGGTGGGCCCTGGTGGGGAGTATCGTGACGTAGATTGATATCAAGATAAGCAAACACACAGATAGCACAGCGGAAGTCTTGGATTTAAAATATTATTACAAACGTAAATGTCTGAAAGTTCAAAATAATAATTATAGACTGTTTGTAATAAGGATCCACAGGCGGATCTAAAATGTACAAAAATAAGATCAAGATACTACTCGGATATATGCAAAGGAGTTGCAAATTCCTCTTCTAGCATTACCACGCAACTTCCAGCCTATTTACGTGCCCTTGCAACCTATAACTTAGTCTTTTAAAAATACGTCAGTTTACACTGGTAAATATAAATAACCGACACATTTTGAAAATATTTCAAATTTGTTTTAAGTGCACAAGGCACATGATTTTTATAAATAGCTTGGGACAATTCAAAATGATCTTGTATACAGTTTTACATGCCTGTCAATACATATGGGGCCCGGTACTAAACACCGATAACATGATTAACCGACATGCCACTTTAACCCACAAAGGGGTATCTCAATATGGGTAAGAAAAACATTTTATAATAGCATTAGCATCTGTCAGGTGTATGCCTATACCCCGTGCTCGGTCGTGGCCATTAGTAACTTAAATGAGCCGAGGATATCCAGGACACGGTCGCGTTAACCCCCAATGTTTAAGTTATCAGACAAAACAGACTAAAACATGTTATGAGGATTTTGTAGTCACAATCCGACATATGATCCCATACCCAACCAAGTGGTAATAATTTACCGTATCCCAAGCCCGTATAGGGAAAATAGGTTAAGAGTATTTACCTGGCTAAAACTTGTCTTAATATGCAAGAATTATAAATAACTCAGTCGTAATCAATTAACTAGGTTGGTTGCAATTTACCGGAAGGCCCTAGTCTGGAATGAATGGTATAAATAACCAATTAGATTGTTAACGGCTCATATTCAAGTCGTAGACTTGGACAGGTTAACTTAAATTATCAAAAACGGTACGATACATTTGATTAAGCGATGATCGAAATAGAATGTAGTTTAAAACCAACGAGTACTAAGACTTGTATAATATGGGTAAACAATATACATTCTGGCATTTGAAGTAAAAACAATAAGATTTGACCCGTTTCGGTAAACTTATGTAAACTAGTTACATAAGCTTAACCGTACGCATATAAGCGATATCGGGTAACCGGATGAGTCATAAACAAGTTCTATATGCTAATATACATTAAATAAGTTATAACATCAGTAGGTTATCAACTTATATGACCATGGAGGTTTTAAAATCAAAATATGCACCATAAGGGCATTTTACTCATTATGCGACATAGTTTAAGAACTTGCATATAAATCTGAGTTATGATCAAGTACCTATTGTGAAAACACTTTAATTATGTTACAATATCAGTAGGTATTAGATTTTGTATGATAGTTATGGTTTAAAACCATACTATGCACCAAAAGGGCGTTTTGATCATTAAATAACATAATTTACGATCTTGTATCAAAACTTAGGTTATGAACAAAATTATAATACCAAATATGTTAATAATATTAACATATCAGTAGGTATTCGTTTTGCAAGTTCATCTTTGATTAAAACCATGTTTTATGCAAAAAGGGCATTTTGGTCAAAGTTAGGCATAATATAGAAACTTGTATAAAAACTCAGAATATGATTATGATCATGTAGTATAACCTCAGAGGGTTATCCTACATTATAATACAATCATAATACAACTTAAATTCAGTAGCCAACTTAGCAAAATCGGGTCAGAATCGAAAGTCAAAGCAGAAGTCAAACTATTCGACTTTCGGTTACGAACCGACCCTAAAACTGGAAATGACGGACTGAACATGTTCTACTATTAATTACCAACTTATTTAAGTGTCAAAACATGATTTATAACATTCATATAATCAGTTTATAAAGTTTATGAAAAGCTGACTTTTGACTTTTTAATTACGATAACTTTGACCCGTCATTTGACCTAGTTAACGTGATTTTCAGGAGGTGCCCTTTTGAGGGATTAAAACCTACCAAATTATGATCACGTAGCCATGTTCGAATCGAACAATGGCTGGACCATAATGGTCTAAACCGAAAGTTAAAGCAAAAATCGATTTTTGCTTGACTTTTGGCTATTAAAGCCTATAAAATGAAAAAGCTCAGGATAGGAACACTTACAAGTGATCCTTGGATGAACTTGAACTGAATTGGATATTCCTATAGACCAGGAACTTCCATAGGAGAAGAGAGAATGATATAAAAGAAGAGGTGCAAGGAAAAGAGTTGCATTCAACCTCTATTTATAGTGTTGGAACAAGATTTGAGATGTTGCTAGGTGTTGGAGCTCATTTTGGATCATTACAAGTGTCTTAGAACGTGGCATGAGCAGCCAAGGAGCTCATGGTTTCGTATAAGTGGTATACTTGGAGCCCAAACAAAATTCTGACAATAGCACCTCTTTACGGACCGTAAGGGGTAACCCCTTGCGGTCCAAAGGACCTTGCGCGTACCAGGTTTCTAGCTGGCTTACGGACCGTAAGCCGTAAGGCTTTGCGGTCCGTAACCGAACCTCAAAACTAAAAAAATCATTGTTTGCGGTCCGTAAGCCATTAGGCTATACGGTCCGCAAAGGTCACTCAGAGGCAATAAAAATTGCATGTTGACACTTTTAGTCCCTCTACATTCATACTTTCAATAAATGACAAAAATAGTCCCTCCCGGCCAACATTAGGCACATTTGGGAGTATGGACAAGTATCAGTACATTACCAGACACGGATTTACGAGGTGTTACAGAAGCTCGAGTAGAAAGGATAAGTATAGAAAATTTTCATATTGATCAGTTATCAAAGAATAACTTTGGTTATCAAATGACAAAACAACCTGGATGTGTTGTATTAGAAGGTGTCTGGATCACCTCCCTATCAGGGAGATGTAACACCTCGTAAAATCACGTCCAATGGTGTATTGACACGTGTAATAAACTCTAATGAAGTCAAACATTGAATTTAAGGGACTAATTTTTGGAAAAATCGAAAACTTTGATTATGAAAGGATTGGAAGTGTTAACACACCTAAAATAAGTTTCTAAATAACCTCTCATGATATTTATATCCACAAATGAGCCACTTGATGATCGAGTGTAGCCGTTTGCGTAATTAATTAAAAGTTTGCGCGATGAAGGGTTAAAAGCGTCAACATGTTAATTCTTACCTCTGAGTGACCTTTTAACAAACCGGGGGCTTCATGATATTTGATTATACTATCGGGAATGCCAATTATTGGCCGTCTAAGGTTTTTATGCCTAAAAGTAAAGTCACGCGCAACTTTGCAAGTTAGAGGGACTAAAAGTGTCAATATGTTTAATTACACCTATGAATGACCTTTTAGCGAACCCGAAGCATCGTGATGTTTAATAACACTTCCAAGAATGCCTAATATGGATTAGATGAGGCTTCAATGCTATTAAATGATGAGATGCGCAAGTTTGCGCAATAGAGGGACCTAAAGCGTCAACTTTTGAATATACGCCTTTCGGTGACCATTTAAGCGAACGGGAGCGTAGTAATATTAAAGTATATGCTTGGGGATGATTAATATGGGTCATGGAAGGCTTGGATATCATTAAACGACATTTCGTGCTACTTTGCGCAATTAAAGGACTAATTGTGCCAAACTGCTAAAGTATGCCGATTCGTATGGTAACGGACCTCCCAGAATATAACCATGAGTTAAACATACCCTATTTATTCTTTATATTGCTTAGATATAGGCTTGGAGGTGTTTGGTGCGCAAAAATAAACTTTTAAGTCATGCAGGGACTAAAAGTGTCAAAAAGTGCACAAGTTTGCATTTTCGCGCATATCTCACATTCTGAATATACCCGGACACCCAAAAATTTATGTAAGCACTAAAATATTTTATTTTAGTGTTTGGCTAGATAAAATTCCATTCGTCGCGTAGTTTGGACCGTTTTTCGCGTTCGTTCGTGTTTCGTCGTAATTAGACGAACAACGTGACCGTACGGCCAAACGAACTGACATCCGGCATGTTTTCGAGCATGTTTCATGTCCCCTTTGTGTGAGAATCATTATAGAGCCTTGAAATAAGGATAACGGGCCTCAAATGTATCAGAAATAACTTTTAAACAAGTGCAGGGGTTGTTCTGCAATATTTGAAAGTTGCAGCTGATGTTAGGCGGGCCGCGTAGACTGCAGACATGTCCTACGCGGGCCGCGAGGTCCCCCAGGTCTACAGAAACATGTTTTGGCTGCTGGTTTTGTTAAAACAAGATGCCATACTCACAAACTCGATTCTAGGGCTGCCCATTGTATGGTAAAACCACTTTACACTTGTAATGATTTGAATATAACTCCCCGACACTTGTCGCGATCCTACGAGGTCCCGAAAAGTATAAATAGGAGATGGGTTTCCTTTGTTTTCACATCATTTCCTTCAAATCTGCTTGTTCTCTGAATTTGGAGAGGATTTTGAACTCTTTTGAGAACCTCCCTCAGTCCTTTGGACTCTTGTAAGTATCCTTTCGTGCTTAGTTTAAATCGTTTAGCGTTATAAACTGAAAAGTCAAGCGTTTTCGATAAACGCTTTGAATTTTAAACGGTTGCGCCATTGTTCACAACGAACATGGCTACGTGATCGTAATTAGGTAGGTATTAAACCCTCAAAAGGGCACCTCCTAATTACCACGTTTACTTAGTTAAATTATCGTGTCAAATGAAAGTCAAATGGGTTAGTTTTAGATAAATTCATAACTATTAATATAAGAAACCATAAAATTAGTTTTCTCACTTTAAAAAATTGGTAAATATTAGTTGAACATGCCTAAGCATGATTCAACCCGACAATTCTAAGTATAGGCTCGGTTCGGAACCGAAAGTCGCAAAAGTTGACTTTTGCTTTGACTTTTAGTTCTGACCCGATTTAGCTTAGTTTAGATATGCCTTAGGATTCCATTAGGACCATATTATAGGTTAGTATAACCCTCCGAGGTTATACAACTTGGTTCCATAGAAATCCTAGTTCATGCATGTTTCCGTTAAATGCCAAAATGTTGACCGTTATGCCCTTTCTGACCCTAAAACGAGAATTTTGAAAATATGAGAGGACAATAATCTTTATTACTGATTTATAAACTTGTCCTTAAAATTTGACATCAGTTTGAGGTCTAGATTAAGAGTTATGCTCAATAGCGTAATTAGAAAGCTTTTTATTAATTAAACGGCGTAATTAGCATAAAGCCTATCTAAACCCGATTTTTTATACCAAACTTTTTACCTACTGATGTAAAATAATATTTGGGATTTTTGAAGATTTTATTTATATTTAGGCTGAGCATAACATAGGGTTGTAGCTTTGTTTCGGTAATTGTCGGTTTTGCCCTTTTGGCCCATAAAATGAGTTTTACATAATAGTTTGATACCAAACTTTTTGCTACTGATTTTATATCATAAATAAAATATTTTGAACTTTATAAACTGATCAAAAACTCATATTTCATATTTAACCCGAAAATCGCTTAAAACCGACTTTTACGCGTTTTAAGCGCATAGTATGAGTTAAAACTATTTTTGGCATATGAAACTTAATACCTACGGATGTTTTAAGTAAATTTATATATTTTAACAGTAAAGAAAAGTTTTAAACTCAGATCCTCTAATTTTGACCTTTTAAGCTTATGTGAAATTACCAAAATGCCCCTACGGTGCATAGTTTGGTTATAAATAGTAAATTTCACATATATGCTATACCCTACTATTATAACTTATTAAATTAAGTATTTTTACTGATTATATCAGACCTGGAACTCAGAATAATATTTAATCTCTCTTCTAACCTTTAAAATGACCAAAATACCCCTACAGGGCATAAATTGGTTTTAAATTCGTTTTGGGCATAATGGAAGGTATCCTACTGATATCACAACATATTTAAGGCATATTAACTTAGAAAACCTGTTCATGACTCTTTTGGTTACCTGATGTGGGGTAAAATACACATATTTGTCCCGTGTAGATTGTATAATTTTTGTATAGTTTTTATCTATTATTTTTAGTTTTAGTATTATATTATATTATATTGTGTTTTGGCAGGTACTGGTGCAAATGGAGCGAAAATGATTAATAATTAAATAACCAGCCAGTTGAGTAGAGTGGGGCGCCAGTGATTAGATTAAAAATTGCAGCCATTTTCCATGATTGGGCTGAGCCCACTTATTCTACATATTAAAAAAAAAAGAGTTCACATAGTATATCTATATTATTTTTGTGAGTCCATCAATATATCATTCTGGACGCCACTTTTGACAATGAAGAATAATACAACATCAAGGAACAATATCAGTGGGCCGCATATAGTCAACATCAGACAAATTAAGAAGTGGAAGCCGTCAAATTACAAGAGGAGGATCACATGGGCCGCCGAATTGTAGATGCCACATTGGGCCATGAAGGTGTCCAGCGAAGAAAATATATCAATTGGAGTTGGGCTTATAATTGGGGAAAAGGATATAATATTCGATAGGAGGTGATTTTTAAGGAAGCGAATATATTATTGAAGAAGGGGATCGACAACATCAGACGGCTGTTAGGAGCCGCACGACAGGAGGAGGGGACGCACGAACAGGATTGGATCGAGGGTTCAAGCCGTGATCAAGATTAAGTCCGGGTTTGATATTTATTAGTATTCAATTTTGTTAAAACATTATGTTTTCAGGCTAAACCCTAGATACTACCTAGACAAGATGATGGTTTGATTAAAGTTTGGATCTTTTAACAGTTATTATTGTTTAATTATGGATTGATTTCTGAAAGTAAAGGATTCTAGAGTTTCTGATTTGATGCGTGTGCGTATTTACTTTTGATTGTTGATTATTTACTGTTTCACATAGATTTTGGTGAATGTCTTTCACATAATAAATTTGTGTTGATTATTTGCATCCTCACGGGTTCGGGTGATCTTTGGGTAAATTGGCCAATAGCCCTAGAAACAGTAATTAAAATACAGTTAGAATTAAGTATTCTGCTTAACTTGTCGCTGAGAGGCTCGAGTTAGTTATTAGGTCGCAGTGCAATATATATCTAAGATAGGTTTTGAGAGAAGTCGATCTTATTTCCCTAATTGCATTTGTGTCTAGTAAATCAAGTCAGAAACTAGAATTGTCTTAGATTATCGCGCTGAGAGGTAGATAGTCATATTAGGGCACTTTTAGAATCGTTAGAGGACTGAGAGGAAGTCTAACAGTCGGTATTCGCAACAGCCTTGTAGGGTTTCCTAGGTTTCTTCCTGAGAAGGGTCGGGAGGTCTTAGCATTGAAATACCTTAAGGTTTAGTATCTTACGATCCCGGCTCCATACAACAATAATACCATTAGAAGTCCACTCCCATTCAAACTGGATTCAAGTTTAGGTAGTCGTTAATCTCATCTGAATACAACCCTAGTTTTCGTTCGTGTCTTAGTCTAAGTCTAGTTAATTAATTAGTTTAATATAGATTTCCTAGTTTTTCAGTAACCCCCCCCCCCCCCCCAAAAAAAAAAACAAAACAGTTAAGTACAGTTAGGTTAGAGTCAGTCTAGTCAGAGTCTAGTTAACGTAGTCAGTAGAGTCTCGTGGGTTCGATACTCGGACTTACTTAGGCTATACTGCATTGACCGGTACACTTGCCGGTGGTGTGGTCCAGGTTTTAGAGAATCTGTTTTTATAAATTTAAAACTTATAGTGTCTAGATTAGAGAGTCTGTTTTTTCTCTTGATCGCCAATTGTGTAGCCCTTATGATCGCTTCTTCTTTCTCTGATGTGTTCTGACGGCTCCTAACAGCCGTCTCTGATGTTGTCGATCCCCTTCTTCAATAATATATTCGCTTCCTTAAAAATCACCTCCTATCGAATATTATATCCTTTTCCCCAATTATAAGCCCAACTCCAATTGATATATTTTCTTCGCTGGACACCTTCATGGCCCAATGTGGCATCTACAATTCGGCGGCCCATGTGATCCTCCTCTTGTAATTTGACGGCTTCCACTTCTTAATTTGTCTGATGTTGACTATATGCGGCCCACTGATATTGTTCCTTGATGTTGTATTATTCTTCATTCTCAAAAGTGGCGTCCAGAATGATATATTGATGGACTCAAAAAAAATAATATAGATATACTATGTGAACTCTTTTTTTTTTAATATGTAGAATAAGTGGGCTCAGCCCAATCATGGAAAATGGCTGCAATTTTTAATCTAATCACTGGCGCCCCACTCTACTCAACTGGCTGGTTATTTAATTATTAATCATTTTCGCTCCATTTGCACCAGTACCTGCCAAAACACAATATAATATAATATAATACTAAAACTAAAAATAATAGATAAAAACTATACAAAAATTATACAATCTACACGGGACAAATATGTGTATTTTACCCCACATCAAATATCCCCACACTTAATCTTTTTTCGTCCTCGAAAAAGAATTGTGCAACGGAATCAGAGACGAATCATCACTTGGATCAAAAATTATTTATATCTTATTAAAACCAAAACTTGCGTTAGTCGCGATTGCGAATATACTGATCCTCTTAAACCCGAATCTAATCCTAAGCCCTTATCATATGAATTTAATTTAGGTGCGGTCAATCCACCTAGGGTCTCACACTAGAATTTACGGTCCATCTACTCCCACCTCAAGCTTATAGGACTAAAGGAACGATCACTGGACCAATTCCTAACCGTCTTATATCAAAACCAAGAGAGTTTACAATCAATTTTTTTTTTTTCATATTTTTTTTTCTTTGCTTTTCGCTCTCTTTTTTTTTTTCTTTCTTTTTTTTTCTTCGTGAGTCTAGACGATGCTTTCCCTAACCAAGAGGTATTCCGGCTGTAGAGTCGCTATCCCCAACCACAGATTACTTAGGTTTCGGTACTTTTATTCGGCAAGTCGATTTCACACATCCCAGAGGCATTCCGGCTGTAGAGTCGCTATCCCCAACTCGGATTACATAGACCTGTGTTACTTTCATTTAGTTTCTAGCTCACTTTTTATTCTCTTTTTTTTTTCACATGATCACAAACTCTAACAGTTTTAACTTATAACGGTGCCCCTTATACTCTTATTGGCAGTTTTAGTTTCCCATATTTCCCAGGCGAAAACCCACTAGCAGACCGACAATTTAAGGTATATTAAATCAAAGGGACTTAAAACCAAACCCGGGCCTATCCACATATCCCTAACTAGACGCAAGCTCGATTTATTATAATCTCATATTAGTTTTTGGCGCCGTTGCCGGGGACTCTTGGCGATTGCGTTTATTAGCTTTGATTAGACTTAACTGAAAAATCCGTGCTACTTGTACAGTTGTGTAATTTTTTCTAGTTAGTTTTTATTATCTCTACCTTGCTCTGCTCTTTCTACTCTCTTAATGGCAGGTGATCCTATTGACCAAGATGTCTCTGATGAGTTGTTTTGGGAGAGTGAATTTGCGGATGAGTTAGAGGGTTTGTCGTTAGATGAAGAAGGAGGTACGTTTGATCCGGAGGGGGACCTTGCATACTTAGAAGCTTTACTTGCAGGAAACCCAATGACGGACATCAAAAAAGAAGAAGTGGTGGTGGAAGAGGAAGAACACCACAGCTGGCCCGTGGTACTGATAGCGAATGTGAGTAAAAGTTCAAAACCACGGGAGAAGGCTTTGAGAAGAACACCTGGGATCGCGATTCAGCGGCTCCTGTCAGGTAAGTTCAAATTTTTTTGTTCTAACCCGGTTAAATATTTAAAAATCTTTTATAATTCCACTACAAAAATTTTAAATGTTTATGAGGACCGGGTGGAATTAAACGGGTTAGACCGGGTTCAGATCAAAGAGAAACCTCCTGATTAAGTTCAAGTGTGGGGAGGTTTTTGTAGAGTTTGTATAGAGTCGTAATTTTTGTATATTGAGTCTTAGTTAGTAGTTTTTGAGTCATTTTTTTTAGAGTCGGTACTGCTTTGGGTTTTGCTTTGTTTTTGTTTGTGCAGGTTTGGATTGTACCACCCGTACTCAATCTCCATTCGGGTGATTTCTGAGCTGCCATATTGATAAAACCCAAGTAGACTAGGCAACGATCGCGAAGGAAATGCTATACGATCGTTCGTTGGATTCAAGACTCGTACGGCTGGCACTGACTTTTGTCCTAACCAGCTAAGTCTTTTCCAACTCTCTCTGTATTTTTATTTTTATTTCTTATTTTTTTTTTAGTTTCCGTCTCTGCATTGGGGACAATGCAAATCTCAAGTGTGGGGATGGGTAACTGCTTTTTAGGTTAGTTTGAGTCATAAAAATTTGAAAAATAAAAAAAAATTAAAAAATTAAAAAAAAAATTGAAAAAATTAGAAAATGTCTTTCGAATAAAAAAAGAAGTTTGCAATTAAAACGGAAAATGATAGAAAAGGTGAATTGTTGCTTGGGTTGAATAATAATAATATGAGATTATAATAAATCGAGCTTGCGTCTAGTTAGGGATATGTGGATAGGCCCGGGTTTGGTTTTAAGTCCCTTTGATTTAATATACCTTAAATTGTCGGTCTGCTAGTGGGTTTTCGCCTGGGAAATATGGGAAACTAAAACTGCCAATAAGAGTATAAGGGGCACCGTTATAAGTTAAAACTGTTAGAGTTTGTGATCATGTGAAAAAAAAAGAGAATAAAAGGTGAGCTAGAAACTAAATGAAAGTAACACAGGTCTATGTAATCCGAGTTGGGGATAGCGACTCTACAGCCGGAATGCCTCTGGGATGTGTGAAATCGACTTGCCGAATAAAAGTACCGAAACCTAAGTAATCTGTGGTTGGGGATAGCGACTCTACAGCCGGAATACCTCTTGGTTAGGGAAAGCATCGTCTAGACTCACGAAGAAAAAAAAAGAAAGAAAAAAAAAAAGAGAGCGAAAAGCAAAGAAAAAAAAATATGAAAAAAAAAAAAATTGATTGTAAACTCTCTTGGTTTTGATATAAGACGGTTAGGAATTGGTCCAGTGATCGTTCCTTTAGTCCTATAAGCTTGAGGTGGGAGTAGATGGACCGTAAATTCTAGTGTGAGACCCTAGGTGGATTGACCGCACCTAAATTAAATTCATATGATAAGGGCTTAGGATTAGATTCGGGTTTAAGAGGATCAGTATATTCGCAATCGCGACTAACGCAAGTTTTGGTTTTAATAAGATATAAATAATTTTTGATCCAAGTGATGATTCGTCTCTGATTCCGTTGCACAATTCTTTTTCGAGGACGAAAAAAGATTAAGTGTGGGGATATTTGATGTGGGGTAAAATACACATATTTGTCCCGTGTAGATTGTATAATTTTTGTATAGTTTTTATCTATTATTTTTAGTTTTAGTATTATATTATATTATATTGTGTTTTGGCAGGTACTGGTGCAAATGGAGCGAAAATGATTAATAATTAAATAACCAGCCAGTTGAGTAGAGTGGGGAGCCAGTGATTAGTTTAAAAATTGCAGCCATTTTCCATGATTGGGCTGAGCCCACTTATTCTACATATTAAAAAAAAAAAGAGTTCACATAGTATATCTATATTATTTTTTTGAGTCCATCAATATATCATTCTGGACGCCACTTTTGAGAATGAAGAATAATACAACATCAAGGAACAATATCAGTGGGCCGCATATAGTCAACATCAGACAAATTAAGAAGTGGAAGCCGTCAAATTACAAGAGGAGGATCACATGGGCCGCCGAATTGTAGATGCCACATTGGGCCATGAAGGTGTCCAGCGAAGAAAATATATCAATTGGAGTTGGGCTTATAATTGGGGAAAAGGATATAATATTCGATAGGAGGTGATTTTTAAGGAAGCGAATATATTATTGAAGAAGGGGATCGACAACATCAGACGGCTGTTAGGAGCCGCACGACAGGAGGAGGGGACGCACGAACAGGATTGGATCGAGGGTTCAAGCCGTGATCAAGATTAAGTCCGGGTTTGATATTTATTAGTATTCAATTTTGTTAAAACATTATGTTTTCAGGCTAAACCCTAGATACTACCTAGACAAGATGATGGTTTGATTAAAGTTTGGATCTTTTAACGGTTATTATTGTTTAATTATGGATTGATTTCTGAAAGTAAAGGATTCTAGAGTTTCTGATTTGATGCGTGTGCGTATTTACTTTTGATTGTTGATTATTTATTGTTTCACATAGATTTTGGTGAATGTCTTTCACATAATAAATTTGTGTTGATTATTTGCATCCTCACGGGTTCGGGTGATCTTTGGGTAAATTGGCCAATAGCCCTAGAAACAGTAATTAAAATACAGTTAGAATTAAGTATTCTGCTTAACTTGTCGCTGAGAGGCTCGAGTTAATTATTAGGTCGCAGTGCAATATATATCTAAGATAGGTTTTGAGAGAAGTCGATCTTATTTCCCTAATTGCATTTGTGTCTAGTAAATCAAGTCAGAAACTAGAATTGCCTTAGATTATCGCGCTGAGAGGTAGATAGTCATATTAGGGCACTTTTAGAATCGTTAGAGGACTGAGAGGAAGTCTAACAGTCGGTATTCGCAACAGCCTTGTAGGGTTTCCTAGGTTTCTTCCTGAGAAGGGTCGGAAGGTCTTAGCATTGAAATACCTTAAGGTTTAGTATCTTACGATCCCGGCTCCATACAACAATAATACCATTAGAAGCCCACTCCCATTCAAACTGGATTCAAGTTTAGGTAGTCGTTAATCTCATCTGAATACAACCCTAGTTTTTGTTCGTGTCTTAGTCTAAGTCTAGTTAATTAATTAGTTTAATATAGATTTCATAGTTTTTCAGTAACCCCCCCCCCCCCCAAAAAAAAAAACAAAACAGTTAAGTACAGTTAGGTTAGAGTCAGTCTAGTCAGAGTCTAGTTAACGTAGTCAGTAGAGTCTCGTGGGTTCGATACTCGGACTTACTTAGGCTATACTGCATTGACCGGTACACTTGCCGGTGGTGTGGTCTAGGTTTTAGAGAGTCTGTTTTTATAAATTTAAAACTTATAGTGTCTAGATTAGAGAGTCTAATTTAGGTTGTTTTTATAGTCTGTTTAGCACACATCATTACCCGTTACGCAATTTTCGCGTTCGGATCGACTTATGTAACTAGTTTGCATAAATTAACCAAAACGGGTCAAACCTTATCATTTTTATCTCAACATCCAGAATGTGTTTAGTTTACCCTTATTACACAAGTATACAAACTTGTCGGGTCTAAACCACATTCTAATCCGGTTCTCGCTTAATCATGTGTTTTGAACCGTACCATCCTTTAAAACTAACCGGTCTAAGCATAGGCTTAATTAAGACCCGTTAGGAATCTAATAGTTACTAAAAACCTTCGTTCCAGATTTAGGAGCCCAGTAAAAGCTATCTGTACTTGCTGATTTGATATACGGCTGGGATTGAATTTATATTTAGCTCAGGTAAATACTTTTAACTTATTTTCCCTATACGGGCTTGGGGTACGGTATATAAAATACCGCTTGGTCGGGCATTGAATTTTTTATTGTATGAAGATTAATTTATTGAAATGTCCCGTTTAAATTGTTTTGTTTGCTTAAAGCCTTTGGGGGGTTAATGACCATGTCCCGGATATCCTTGGCATCATTTTACGAAATGGCCACGACCTAAGCACGGGGTGTAGGCGTACACCCGACAGTGCATATATAAATAATAAGGTATAACCGCCGGTTTCGGGAATAACTCGCCGCGGGACTATATCATGTGGTGTGTCTATTAATCTTTAACCCGGTGTCAATCCGGGCTACTGAACGTATAAGAAACATGTAATTCTTTTACAAGTTTATATATAAATAATTATCCCAAGTTATAAAAAGTTTTGTGCCATGTGCATTCAAATCAATTTTCTTAAACGTTTTCAAAATGAGTCAGTTAAATTGTATTTACCAGTGTAAACTGACGTATTTTCCCAAAAAGGCTAAATGCAGGTACTAATCGGAATAGGTTGGCCTCTCCTAGCATCAAATAAAAGTCTCGCAAGCTTAGATGCCTTAAAGTCTGTTGAACAAAGTTTCTTTTTATCTTTTGATCCGCTTGTGGATCTTTTACAACCGAATTTGTAATACTTGATATTACTCTTTATCGGATTGTAATATATTTATCTTTTGTTTCCGCTGTGCATTTAAATTGTGTTGTTTGACTATGATGGTATCAACTACGTCACGATACTCCCCACCGGGCCCACCGGTAATACGTGGAAATATCGGGGTGTGACAGGAGAGCAAATGCTTGTTGAGTATTTTCGTTTAAGATAAACTTGGAGATGTAAGTTCTCTTTAGTTAGCAATGAAGTACGACATTGATTTCTCAATAAGATCAATATTTTAATTGTACGATGCACCTCACAGAAAAACATTGGCACTAGTGTTAACGAGGTACTCTACCAACTATGCTACAACCCTTAGTAATACATATTTTATCACATAGATATTTCTTGCCTAGGTAAGTAGCTCTCACCGAAAAGTTCCTGCGTCCCCGTAAAATGCTATATTCTGTCTATTTTCAAGTAGACCTAAATCGACAAAGGGCTAAACGGTAACGTTTCGTCTCGTCTCGCCTCATATGTACCTAGACCAACACACTCATCTCAAATGTGCTTTATTAAGCCGCTCACATCATACATGATTAAGTTGCCTAGATCTCGTATTGCCTTGTATATACATCTAGTACACCTTTAACAAAATAAAGATTACAGATATGCTAATATGCCATTAAGATATCAAAAGAAACAATTCACAAGTTCATTTTAAGATTCCTTAATGTTTCTTAATAGTTTAGTTATTAATATATGAGTTAAATGCTTGGTTGGTCCCTGTGGTTTGCGAAAATTGCAGATTTGGTCCTAAGGTTTTACTAATTACACAATTGGTCCCAGTGGTTGTAATTTTTAAACACGGGTGGTCCTTAACACTAACCTATGTTAAGTTTTTCAGTTAAATATGTGTGAAATTACTAGATTACCACTGAACAACTAAAAAAGACTAAAAAAAGATAGGCTCACCCCTCATCTTCTTCTGTCCTCCATCTCTCTCTCTCTCTCTCTAACCCACCACCACCTCCACCTTCAACCCACCATCACTACCACCTCCTCCACCTACACCTTCAACCCATAGGGATCGACGAGGCATTTAACCCAAAATTCAATCAACATGTAACAATATATAAGCCGAGCCAAGATGAAAACCCGCTCAAGCAGCAACCGAAAACAGCCAGTAAACAACCAGTGAAAAGAAAGAAAAACAATAAGCCGTACACACTGTCTTATTCATTTGCAGGTCATTCCAATGGCAGTTGGTAAACATTTAGTGTGTGTGTGTAACACCTCGTAAAAAACTCGGCCAATATAATGAAGACACGTGTCATGGACTTTAAACGTGTAATGAATTGATCTGGAGGGACTGAAATTGTCAAACAATGTAAATATGTGAATAAAGGGATCCAAAGTGTCAACATGCCATTCTTGTACCTCTGATTGACCTCACACGACGTTCGTATTCTTTAACGAATAATTTATCGAACATTGGAAGTGGTTTGTGTTATAAATAAGGATCTTGCAAAGCATAGGGGTTAAAAGTATCAACATGTTAAAGTTACCTCTGAGTGACCTTTAACGAACCCAAAAACATTGTAAATCTTTTGCTAATAAAATGAGTTTTACATAACATTTTGATACCAAATCTTTTGCTACTGATTTTATATGATAAATAAAATATTTTGAACTTTATAAACTGATCAAAAACTCAGATATCCTTATAAAACCTGAAAATCGCCTAAAACCGACTTTTTACGCGTTTTAAACGCATAGTATGGGTTAAAACTATTTTTGACACATAAGACCTAATACCTACTGATGTTTTAAGTAAATTGCTATACTTTAACAGTAAGTAAAAGTTTTGAACTCAGATTTCCAAATTTGACCTTTAAAGCTTATGTGAAATGACCAAAATGCCCATACGGCACATAGTTTGGTTATAAATAATAAATTTCACATATATGCAATACCCTACTGATATGACTTGCAAAAATAAATATTTTTACTGATCATTTTAGACCAGACCATCAGATTAATACTTAATATCTTTTATAATCTTTAAAATGACCAAAATACCCCTACGGTGGGGCTTAAATTGATTTTAAATCCGTTTTGGGCATAATGGAAAGTATCCTACTGATATCATAACACATTTTAAGCATATTAACTTAGGGAACCTGTTCATGACTCTTTTGGCTACCCGTTATGCATTTTACGCGTTCGGTGCGGTTTATGTGACTAGTTTGCATAAATTGACCGGAACGGGTCAAACCATATCATTTTTACTTCAAAATCCAGAATGTGTTTAGTTTACCCATATTATACAAGTGTTCATACTTGTCGGGTCTAAATCACATTCTAATCTGGTCTTCGCTTAGTCATGCATTTTGAACCGTAAACCTTTCTTTAAAACTAACCGATCTAAATTTAAACTTAAGTAAGACCCGTTAGGAATCTAATAGGTTATTAAAACCTTCGTTCCAGATTTAGGAGCCCAGTAAAAGATATTTGCACTTGCTGATTGTATACGGCTGAGATAAATTTGTATATTTTGCTCAGGTAAATACTTTTAACTTATTTTCCCTTATACGGGCTTGGGGTACGGTATATAAAATACCGCTTGGTCAGGTATTGAATCTTTAATCATATGAAGGTTAAATTATTGAGATAACCCGTTTAATCTGTTTTGTTTGCATAAAGCCTTTGGGGGGTTAATGACCATGTCCTGGATATCCTCGGCTCATTCATTGAAATGGCCACGACTTAAGCACGGGGTGTAGGCATACACCTGCCAGTGCGTATGTAAAATGATATACCTACCTGTTCGAGAATAACTCGCCGTAGGTGATATTATGTGGTGTGCCTATTAATCTTTAACCCGGTATTCAACCCGGGCTACTGAACGTATAACAAACATATAATTCTTTTACAAGATTATTTTTAAATAATTATCCCAAGTTATAAAAGAATATTTGTGCCTTGTGCATTTAAATCAGTTTTATAAACACTTTTCCAAAAAGAGTCGGTTAATTGTATTTACCAGTGTAAACTGACGTATTTTCAAAAAGGCTAAGTGCAGGTACTACGTGAAATGGGCTGGCTACTCCTAGCATCGAATAAAGAGTCTTGCAAGCTTTAGATGTTTAAAAATCTGCTGAACAATAATTCAGTTTATCTTTTGGTCCACCTGTGGATCTCTTTACATTCCGTTGTAATACTTTATGTCACTTTCATTCGGTTTGTAATATTTTTACCTCAGACTTCCGTTGTGCATTAAACTGTGATTATTTGTCTATGATGATATCAACTACGTCACGATACTCTCCACCGGGCCCACCGGTAATACGTGGAAATACCGGGGTGTGACAGTGTGTGTATTACTATGTGTACTTTCTCTTCTTCTTCTTCATTACTCTAAACCCACATGCTCTATTTTATTCCACCACCAAAAACCCTTAATTCATTCACAAATTTCTTCATAAACTCAAACCCATCATACTTCATGCATTTGGTCCCCTAAAACCCAACAGTTTCCCCCAAATTTCGATCATTTTGTGTTTGATTTCCCCCAAAATCCTACACACTCTGTTTCATGTAATTGTTGTTTGATTGTTGATTATTTTGTTTCAATGTGTTTAATTTTGTGTGTCAGTCTTTATTAATAGTTGTATTGATCTGCTAATTGATTTTGAAATTGTGTGGGTTTTTATTTTTTATTTTGTGTGGGTAGTTTCTTAATTGATTTGATGATTTTTCGCAAGCTTTAAGAATAAACTGAATGTTGCTAAATTGATTTTGAAATTGTTTAGGTGGTGTTGTGGTGGATGTGGTGGTGGTCGGTTGAAGGTGACTGTGACGGTGGAGGTAGTGGTGGTCGATTGATGGTGGTGGTGATGGGTTGAAGGTGGGGGTGTAGGTGTAGGTGGTGGTGGTAGGTTGAGGGTGACTGTGGAGGTGAATGTGGTGGGTTGACAGTGTAGGTGGTGGTGGTGGTGGTGGGTCTTAGAGAGAGAGAGAGAGAGAAAGAGGAGAGGAAGAAGAAGATCAAGGGTGGATCCATTTCTTTTTTTGAGTGTGCAGGGGCAATCTAGTAATTTCACACATATTTAACTGAAAAACTTAACATACGTTAGTGTTAGGGACCACCCGTGTTTAAAAATTGTAACCACTGGGACCAAGTGTGTAATTAATAAACCCTTAGGACCAAGTCTGCAATTTTCACAAACTATAGAGACCAACCAGGCATTTAACTCTTAATATATTTAGGGTCCTAATATTAACACATGGGAAAACTTATTTACACATGGTGTATACGGGTCGTATACTGTTATACGACCCGTATAGAATAAAAAAAACTGACAAAGTCTGTGCCAGCAGACTTTGTCAGTTTTTTTATTCCATACGGGCCGTATAACAGTATACGCCCGTATACACCATGTGTAAATAAGTTTTCCTGGTCGTATACAATGTATACGAACGTGTATACGGGCCGTAAACTCTTATACGGCCCGTATGGAACGAAAATTTGATTTTTCAAGTATTTAAGGGATTTAAGGTGTAAATCACACTAGATATTTTACAGTTGTGAGGTGCTCAAACCTTTCTAAAAGTAGAAAAAAATAAAACATTAACAAGTAACAAAGATTGAAGAACAAGAAAACGTGTCGTGTGACTGTAATAAAACGGAAGCTATCAACGCGGGATTACGGGCATGGTGTTATTCTTTATTTAACATTTATAGAATAAAAGGAAGGGTGAGGCATTTGATGAGAGTTGTAAGGAGTCTGAATAAAACGGAAGCTATCAACGCGGGATTACGGACATGCGTTTAATTCCCAACATACTTGTTTTGTCACGTACATTTCGTAAGAAACTTTTCGTGCACTGAACCTTCACCTCCAATCATTTCCTGGTCAAATCACACACTATAGAGTTCAAACTTATCGTGTGTTGCAGTTTGGAAAGATGACCGAATAGAGATCTGAATAACAAACTGTGGAGAACTTGTTTGCGTTATCCACCAACAATCCGTTCATTATCTGTTGTTGTCTAAAACAATATCAATTAACGTTCAGTTGTGTACACAAATTCATCATCGGTTTCTACAGCACAAGCACATACACTGGGAGAATTGATGCGTGTGAAGTGTCGTTAGTTTTTAATGTATATATTAAGTCCTTTTTAACACTTTTTAGCCAAGTTTTAAATTTATAAGACACGATATTTACTAACACTAAACACACATATGGGCAAGTGCACCCATCGTGAGCTTAGTATAGTGTTGGCAAGATACCGAGGTCGTCCAAGGACACAAGAGCTTTTAGTATCGGTTTATCCTCAACGTCTAATCAAATCAAAAGTTTAGAAAAATGTTTTAAACTAGAAAAATAAAAACTAACTAAAATGCTGAAAATAAAAATAAAAACAGATAGACAAGATGAATCACTTGGCTCCGACTGGTGTTTAGTGTAACCTTTGATTATTTCCGCACTTTTGCACTATTTAAGAGATTATCTTAGTTATTGTAGTAGGCCCCTCTTTTGGAGGTGACGTTACCCTCAACCCAGTAGTTTGAGTCAGCAGGGATACAATCCTAAAGGGTTGGATTATTGAAAGATAATTAATTAAGTTATTAATGCATAATGTGGTAGGCCCCTCTTTTGAAGGCGACGTTACCCTTGGCTAAGTAGTCTGAGTCAGCAGGGATACAGTCCTAAGTAGCCGGGTTAAAGTTTTAATAGTAGTTTAACTTATGAGGGGATCAAAGAGTTTGGACCCCCGCCATCCAATACCGTTAAGTATTGAAGGAGGTCCTACTAAATTTGACCCAGGTCCTTTGCAGGATCTATACACTGAACAATGGCAAGACTCTTACCAAACCGTTCCCTTAACCCCTGACGAGGTAGCCAACATACCTCCATATAGACCGTGGAGATATGAATGGTGAAAATCTTTTATTTTATATAGACAGTAAAATAATGCCAAGACACCACGGAGAAACGATAAGAAAGAATCACCTTCAACATAAGAAACTAGTTATTAAAGTCATTAATACATAACCAATTAAAAAGTGCGAAAAGATTAAAAATAAAAAGTATTACACTAGACACTTTGTCTTCACCAAGTGATGTAAGAGACTTAGGCAAACATGGCCTTGATTGTCAAGAACTCTTACGATCAATCTTGGATCCCGAGACGTCTCACACACTCTATGATGGACAATGGGTGATGGTGGTGGATGATGGTGTTATGGTGGTGGTGGGTGGTGGGTGAAGTGTGAGAGAGGTGGTGTGCCAAGGGATGGTTTGAGCTTGAGCCAAGCACTCCTATTTATAGGCTGAACAGAAGCTCGGGCACGGCCCCGTGTCTAGGGGGCACGGCTCCGTGTCCACATCCTTCTCTGTCTTCATTAATTGCTCTTGTCTTTATTAGTTGACCACGGCCCCGTGTCCGCTGGGCACGACCCCGTGTGCAGAAGCATATCTATACTATCAAGATTTGCCTGGATTCTGCGAATCTTATAGTTGACCACGGCCCCGTGGTGGGCGATGGAAGCTTCTACAACTTTGTCTTTTATGCTGACACTTGGGCACGCCCCCGTGTTCACTGAGCACAGGGCATGTTCAGCCTTCTGTTCTCTTGTTTTGCTTGGGAAGATGCTTTCGGGGAGGTCGGGCATGCCACGTTTGTTCCTTTTCTTGTATTTATGTTAGATTTAGCTGCCTTTTTGCTTCTTTTGTTAATTTGAGCTCATTTAATCCTGAAAATACAAAAGGAAGGCAAAAACACACTTTTTCCAACATTAGGACTAAAAAAGGGTTAGTTTTATGCCACAATTGATGTAATTTATATGTTGCATTTTGCACACATCAAGAATGTTCTCGAAATTGAAGGAAAAGAAAAAATGGTTGCTGATGTTTTTCACTATCAGAATTTTGTTGGTTTGTTTGAGAACTTGATTCCAATGTCCTACTACTTCAATCCTTCCTACATTATTGAAAATTACTATATCACCCGCCATTCTCTTGCACCTGTATACATTGATTGTGGATTTTCTTGAGTCGTCGGGAAAACTTTTCCTCAGGGGAGGGTGAGTAGTATGAGTCTGAGTCCATTGTGGTTTGTGAATGTTTCGAATCATCATAGAAGACGTGTCAGGTTCTGCCATCCTTACGGTTACAAATGAAGCGTTGGGATTTAAGGGTTTATGAGTAAAAGATGTTAGTTTCTTGACAGTATGGTTTCTCGACAAATGAAGTATTATCTGTCCTTGCTGCCTCTTCGGTTGGTAAAAGACATAGGATGATTTCTAATACAGGCTCTTTGTCAGTTGTGGTTGATTTATAGGAGGAGGTTATGAAACGAATATATGTTTATGCGAACATCCTTATTTTGTCACGTACATGCGTTTAATTCCCAACATCCTTATTGTATCAGACTCTCTCCCCTCCTGATGCAATTTTCACAGTGGTACCAATGTCCTACTACTACATTCATTCCAACGCCTGATTCCGATACAACCCTTGATGTTGAAACCGGTTTTACCTCATGAAAAGGAAAGAAAGAATTTTTTTTACCATTTTTTACCATATGTATACGGGTCGTATACCGGTTATACGGCCGTATACTCTCGGTAAAAAACAAATTTACCGATCGTATACAATGTATACGATGATTGTATACGGGCCGTATATTCTGATACGGCTCGTATACTATGGGTAAAAAATGGTTTATTCTCTTTAATCTATTAGAACGATCCTTGTCTTGAGAACCTGATTCTGATTTAAACAATGGAATTTGTGGATCAACAGAAATAACTGAAAATAACTCGCCATTCTCTTGCACCTGTATACGTTGATTGTGGATTTAACTTGCAAGAATTGTGTCCGTCGCATGATAGAAGACGTGTCGGGTTCTGCTAGAAGACTATCAGGATTTTGGTGGTTTGTTTCCAGGTCGGGTTTAGAATGTTTGAAGTATTCTTGGTTCAATACAAACTCTTCTGAAAGACAAGAATACAACATTCGTGTATCACAAGGAATGACCGATCTAAGGCAGAGAACCTGATTTAGATACACAAATTCATCACCGGTTTCTACAGCACAAGCACATACGCAATGAAGTATTAAAAGATGTTAGTTTCTTGACAGTATGGTTTCTCGACAAATGAAGTATTATCTGACATCATCTATTCATCATTGTTCTTGAAGATGAAGATGAAGAAACGAGAGTTATCATTCAGATTCAGGAAGCAGATGATTTTGTAGTGTTTGTTTGAGAAATTAACAAGGTAAACATAAATTTTTAGATTTTTAGACACTTACTTGAACAGTTAGTAATGCTAGATGTCATTTTGGCTGAACCACTACCTATTACAGCACTGTATGAACCTGTGTTTTGAAAATATGCTTTGTTCTTCGTTTATTGGATCGTTCTAATAGATTAAAGAGGTTTTTACCATTTTTTACCATATGTATACGGGCCGTATACCGTTTATACGGCCGTATACTCTCGGTAAAAAAAATTTTACCGATCGTATACAATGTATATGATGCTTGTATACGGGCCGTATATTCTGATACGGCTCGTATACTATGGGTAAAAAATGGTTTATTCTCTTTAATCTATTAGAACGATCCTTATCTTGAGAACCCGATTCCAAATAACTAGCAGAAGAACCCGACATGTATT
The DNA here is from genome assembly GCA_030545235.1 of Helianthus tuberosus. Taxonomy (NCBI): domain Eukaryota; kingdom Viridiplantae; phylum Streptophyta; class Magnoliopsida; order Asterales; family Asteraceae; genus Helianthus; species Helianthus tuberosus. The sequence continues at coordinate 90,691,097 of CM060438.1, read as the reverse complement.
CTTCATAGCCATATTCCCAGTCACAAGTTGTTGATACATATCGTCTGTTCAAGTTGAGCTTCAGTTGTGTACCCTTCAATCTTCTTGAGTATTTTTCTAACTTTATCCTTGCATCCACCACAGTGAATATTAACTTTGAGTGAAAGAGTTTGGAAACCGGACGGAATCTACGAAGAAACTGTTGGAATTTGTGGATTTTGGTTGGTTCAGAAACTTAACAAGAGAAGCAACTAAGAAAATACAATTGATTACTCGGTCGAATAATGGCCAATAATCCGTTCATAATCGTCGACGACGTCACTGGGGTTTTTTCTCTTCCGGTTACCAGGCCTATCATCTCCGTCTACGTTTGGTTTCTTCAACGAAGAACCATCAGCCATTATCAGCCATTTTTCCTTTGGTTTCTGGTTGATTTTGAGGGTGAGGGTTTTGAATTGATTCCTGCGCTCAAGTTTCAACTGGAGTGAAATATTTGTTGGAATTTGTGGATCAACAGAAATAATGGGTAAAAATTGGTAAAAAAAATGGTTTATTCTCTTTAATATATTAGAACGATCCTTGTAACCATCACGAAAGTACTGAACAAGCGAGATAACAGCTCCGGTATTTATCACCAACTCATCTTTAGTAGTGTTTGTTTGAGAACCTGATTCAGATACACAACGGTCTCTTTGCTTCGTCCACTAGAACTATTTGTGTATGCATTCTTTTGGTAGTTAACAACGATCCTTGTCTTTCGTTTTTGGATCGGCCCTCACCCTCACAAAGTTGTCATTTTCAAGTGTGAGATTAGCCAAACGAGGATGAAAGATACTCAAACCATCTGATCCCGTTGTTGCAAACTCCTTTAATGTGAGATTCTTCAAGTTTGCACATTTTGAGAAAATACCAATGTGTTTGTCAGCTTTGTCAACACACAAAGTGACAGAATGAAGATCCAATGTTGTTAATGTTGGAAAGATGACCGAACAGAGATCTGAATCAAGATTTACGTCTGATGTCCAAGTTTGATGACAAAGTTACTTTGTTCTTCGTTTTTGGATCGTTGTAATAGATTAAAGATACATATCGTCCGTTCAAGTTGATATAGGAGAGTTGATGCAATTTTCCAAGCATTTTATCGTGTGTTGTAATTTTAATGAAGCAATGAAGATTGAATATGCAAACCGCATCCGTCTTCTGTTATGATTCGAAACATTCCGAATAACTAGCAGAACCCGACACGTCTTCTGTGATGATTCGAAACATTCCGAATAACGCTGAGAATCCACAACGCTTATGGCCAGATTCTTTCCTTCAATCTTGGCAAAATCAATGCCTGCTTGTTTTATTATCACGATTGTACTGAACAACCGAGATAACAGCTCCGGTATTTATCACCAACTCATCTTTAGTTGTGTTTGTTTGAGAACCTGATTCAGATACACAACGGTCTCTTTGCTTCGTCCACTAGAACTATTTGTGTATGCATTCTTTTGTTAGTTAACAAAGCTAATTAGAAAAAAATCTGTCAAGACTGTTTGTCGGGTTTCCAATGCTCACACAGGGTGATAAACAACGCTGATACATGTAACATCTAGTTATATTCAGATTTAAACAATGCCCGCCTCAACTGAGATAACGGACATCCATCAAGCTCAAAAAGAAAACTTGTGTTTCCCATAGTCACAAAAGATTGCGGTTTGTATTTCGCATAGCCACCGTTTCCGTAGTAAAAAACGGTTGGGTTTGCACATTCAATCTTCAATACTTCATTAAAATACCAGTACAAGAACCCGACACATCTTCATGTAATGGAGAATGTTTTAGAAATTGAAGGAAAAGGAAAAAAATTGTTGAAATCGAATTTGACAACTATGACAGCTTATTAAAAGTAGCAATCACCTCCAATCATTTCCTGGTCAAATCACACAATATAAAGTTTAAGGTTATCGAGTGTTGTAGTTTGGAAAAATGACCGAATAGAGATCTGAATAACAAACTGTGGAGAACTTGTTTGTGTCGGGTTCTTCTGATATTTATTCGGAATCGATAAATAACCAACTCGAAGATCTCTGCAATCGCTAAGGTTTCCATCAACGGACTGATCGGTAACGTTACTCTACATGTGCTTCGATTTAAGCGGCGTGTTCCGATCAACGTTTATCGACATTGTTAAAGGTGATGAAAAGTTTAGAAACCCTAGAATGATTGTGTTTTTACGGGAAAAAATCGTGATATTTGAAAAAAACGCCATTATATACGGCCTGTATATAGTTATACGGCCCGTATAAATGTGTTAACATCAAAAACCCACAAAAATAAATCCATTGAGCCATATACGTTTTACAAATCGTATACACATGTATACGACTCGTATAACTATATACGGGCCGTATATAATAAAATAAAATAAAACATTCCCTGCGCATTTACCTATTCAAAAACATTCCATAGGGGCCGTATAATTGTATACGGCCCGTATACAATAGAGGGTGTGAAAATAAGATATAGGGTATGCGGGAATAAGGGGAGCCTATATCTAATCTAACTTATAATAAAAGATTACAAATAATGCCACATGGCATTCTCTCCTTCAACCTCATAAATTTTATTTATAATTATTTAATAAATTTCTTTTAATATTAATATTAATAACTAATATATAGATATCATTTATTTTTATCCTTATCTTTATCTAAGATTAATAAATAACTTCAATTTTGCAATTTAGACCCTTTGTTTTTTACTTTTAACCCAAAGTTTTTCATCTTTTGCAATTTAATTCATTCTCTTTTTTATTTTCAATTTTGGTCCACCATACTTATCATCTTTCCCAAGTTTTTTGTTTCGTTCTAAATTTTGTGAGTTAATGCACCGCAATGTGCGTGTGTGATTCAACATTTTTCGTATATTTTTCCCGTTTGACTGGCCCGTCGCAGTACATCTATTTTTCTCCGTTTAACAAGTTCGACCAACGCGCGGGTTCTGGGTTGACTTAGTTATTTTTTTCTATGTTTTACATTTCGGTTTAATATTTCTGCAACGAGCGTTTGTGATTCAAAGATTTTACGTCTGCTTTTCGCTCGGCGTTATTTTTTTCGTTTTTATTTAATTTGTTTTTACGAGCTTTTTCGGTGTTGGTGGTCGCTGACAGTGGTATAACATTGGTACTACTTGACACAGTTTTACAACAACCGCTGCAACGCAGGGGCTTAATACTAGTTTATAACAAAGCAATTGTCTAACAACAACATGAAGTCACTTTATTATCCAAATCTAAACATTCAAGGGACCATAACTGCACTTTCTCCAATCCATAAGCCTACCTTGCAATATCATCTACAATCTACACATCAAACACCAAAACCTAAAATACTTCACACAGCTGCAACAAAAGCATCTGCACTCACTCTTCTTGTTGACGCACAAATCTCTCAAATTTCATCATCAAATCGATCACAATCTCTTGATCTTCACCCTACAGATTCCGTTAACGAAGAGGTAACTTCAATCCGCCATTTCAATATCTCTTTTATCCGTCACATTGAACTGCAAATTGTACGAATTAGGGTTTTGATTTCACCAGATGAGCTGTTGTTTTCGTATCGTGTATCTTATATTGTCGTGGATTTGTTATTTTTGTTAGGTTATTTATGTTGTCAGCATTGTTGTTTTGTGATTTGAGATTTTAGTGATTGCTGGATCTAGTGTGAAGTTTATGCATAGGGATTGTTAACTGTATATGTGTCTTGTTTTGTGAGTGATGAATATGGACAATGTTGAGTTGAAGCTGGCAAATGATATAGAAACTACAAAAGAAGAGTGGAATAGGTGATTTCGATGGAAGTTATTGTGGGAAAACTGTTAGAGGAGAAGTGATTGATATGTGAAATGTAGATAAATGAAAATGTTGTAGTAGTATTACTCATAGTTGTCGAAGGTGCAAGGAGCACTTAGAGCGCAAAGGGTGAGCCTTGGGCCTCAGCGCAAGGCGCTTAAAAAGCGAGGGCTTTTTAAGGCGAGGCGTATAGTAGAAAAATACGATTTTTGCGGGTTTTAGTCATTTAGACATGTGTTAGGCTTCTTTAGGGGCTTAGGGCTAGTTTAGGTTGTTTTTAGGTTGATTTAGGCTTGTTTAGGGTTGGTATAATTGTTTCAGACCTGTTCATACGATTGTTGGCGGAACTTGGCCTTATAATTGTGCCCAAGGTTCTGAAAGTGGGGCTTTTGAAGCGAAGTGAACAGGCTGTGTCGGGCCTGAAAAGTGGGCCTAGATAACCGAGGTATTACTAAAAAATGTCTGGAATTCTGGATTTTTTGTATTTACTGTCCTATAACTGATTCTGATAAGTGATAATAGGATAGAGAGGTAGACAAAGGTATAATAAGAAATGACTGCTGTAAAATGTGAAAGGCATGAATTATGATCCTACATTCCTACACCTGTAACTTCATAAGCATAGTGCTATATTGAAATGTAGTTTAACGAAAGCAAAAAAACTATCTTAGTCTAAAGTCTAACTACCATGAACGTATAAAGATATAAAATTGTGATTCCTCAAATCTGGTTAAATAGTTTATATAGAAAACAAAACTACATAACAACTAACTAAGTAGCTAGTAACTACCCACTGATGCTAACTTAATAGAAATTACTCTAAACTTGTCTTAACAAGCCTCCTCAAGCTTAATGTTGGCAATGTGTAGTGACGTTTAGCTTGAAACAGACCAACAAAATATAAATACGAAAATTGATTTCTAAAAGCATTTTGCTGAAGCCCAAGAGCGGTGTCTTCTTCTGTGTGCCTTGCACACAGTTTTTTTTACCTTTATCAGACTCCATTCTGTTGTTCTTTCATCTTCTGAAATTTCAGCACAGTCTGTAATTTGTTACCATCCCAGAAGGTTTTCATCATGTGTTCCCAATTTTAACAGTTTCCATTTCTTTTGTTACCTTTTCAAAAACATTTTTCTATCAAGATGGGGCTGATGTTTGAAGCATGGTCACAGGAAAATTCTTCAATTCACAAAATCTAGCATACACAATTCTTCAATATAATCAATTAAAAACAAAACAGTTAGCTTCTACATAATCTTCATATCATATCTTTACACCAGTTTTGCTCCGGCTTTTAGTTTCAGGTGCATGATTCTTAGCTGCTGTATTTTCTTGCAGATCATAGCTGATTTTTTTTGTTTCGTTATAATTTTTAAATAAGGACCAGGGTCGGATCTGTACTTTGGATCAAGCTGCAGGTTTATCTGTGTAGCTCTGATACCATAAAGAAAACAAAAACTAAATCTAAACTGCCAGAGAAAGCACACAGATATGAAATTGTGATTCTATCTCAATTGCTAAAATCTGATTCATCATCATCATCATAGTTGTTAATAGCGAATAGCGACAAGGGATCTATATGCTACATAGCGAATAGCAACAAATAGCGACCGCTATTTTATAAATAGCGATACACTAGAAAAAGAATTTTGAAAATTTTTATATGTATATTATATCAAAATACCTTGGTATATATGCTATTTTACATGTATATTTAACAAAAACCTATAAATCCAGCTATTTTATAGCTATATCTAATTGTTATTTACATAAAAAAAACCCTGTCGCTATTCACGCAATCACGCTATTGGTCGCTATGACCCAGATAGCGACACCTGGTCACCTCGCTACATAGCGCGCTATAGCGGTCGCTATAGCCGCTATTGACAACTATGATGATCATCATCATCATACTCGGTAAATCCCACCAATAGCAAAGCTAAGGTAAGGTCTGAGGAGGGTAAGATGTAGACAGCCTTACCTCTACCCCGTAGTAATAGAAAGGCTGCTTCTGGTGAGACCCCCGGCTCGAAATTGTTAAAATCTGATTACATAGCTTATATAGAAATTAAAACTGCATACGAACTAACTAACTAACTGTATTTCATGTCTAGGATAAGCTTTGATCTCATTTCAGGCAATATCTGTGTGCTTATCGTTTTAACGATTGTAATTGGTACACAATATTGTAATCTACATTTATTTTCAAGTTTGTACATAGTTATTGCACAATCTTTCATGTTTGACTTTACGTTTGTAACATACATATGCACAATGACTGTGCTTCTTACATCAGTTCTGTGAAACACCTGACATTCATATTTCTTACCACGGTATCACTAACATATTTCTCGGTGTTATATTTAACCAGAATGGCAGCACAAACCGAATCAACCACTCCTAGTGTACAAGTGGTTGGCAATGCGTTTGTCGAACAATATTACCATATACTCCATCACTCCCCAGATATGGTTCACAAGTTTTATCAAGACTTGAGTTTCATAAGCCGACCCGATGAAGATGGTGCAATGATAACCGTGACTACCATGAAAGTAAGTCCTTTTGATGTAAGGTATCAGGATTATATATGATTATATTCTATACGAATATTTTTCTTCGTGGAGCAGGGTATCAATGACAAAATATGTTCATTGGATTACACCGCCTACAAAGCTGAGATAAAGACGGCCGACGCTCAAGAATCATACAAAGACGGGGTTATCGTTTTGGTAACCGGTTTTTTAACCCGGAAAGAGGATAACCAACGAAAGAAGTTTATACAAAGTTTTTTTCTTGCGCCGCAAGACAAGGGTTACTTTGTGCTTAATGATGTTTTCCGGTACGTGGATGAAAGTAAGCCGATGGAGGACAACCATGTGATTGCCGAAGAGATAAACGATAACCAAACACCATCGTTAATCCCAGGTGCGTTTATATTTATGTTTTGACTTTTATCGATCAATCGAACGTTCAGCGAACACTAACAGTTTGTGAACCGTTCGGCGGGAAATTCCTTTATGTTCGTTTGTTCAATAAACGAACAAAGTCAACAAACACGAACAAGAAATTTTGTTCAATAACTTAAACAAACAAACATGAACGGAGGTTGCGTTTGTTCGTTTATGTTCGTGAACGTTCGGTAATGTGTTCACTTATGTTCGTTCATTTTGGGGTTTTTTATGTTATATTTTTATTATATTGGTTTTAGCTTTTGAAATTTGAAACCATAATTATATGCTTCCGCCAACGTACCTCGTTTGATCATCTCAATGCCAATTTGTGTTAAAGCTTCACAAACTTCTTAATTTTTGTGTTAATTATGTTTAATAAAATTTTGTCAACTTTGTTCGATGTTAAGTACTTATTTATTATTGGTAGATTCTTCGTAATTTTTCTGATGAAAATTGCAGATTTTATTTTAAAATGAATATATAATGTTCGTTTGTGTTCATTTATGTTCATGAACATTCGTTTGTATTCGTTTACGATCGGTATGTGTTCATGAACAATTCATGAACATGATCTTTTCCTTAATGAACGAACATGAACAAGAAATTTTATTTGGCAAGCATTCATGAACATGTTCATTCCCAAATAAACGAACACGATCAAGGCTTTGTTTGTGTTTGTTCGGTTTGTTTACAGCCCTAATCTTGACCATTACTTTTTCTGATACATTTGTTTGTCCATTACCAGACCCTGCTGGTGTTCATAAAGAAGAAGCTCCACCTATTGAGGAAGAATCCGTAGAGTTTTTGGAAACCGAGGGGCCGCTGGCAAATGAAAGTGATTCAGTGCAACCTGAGCCCCGTTCAATTGAGAGCGTAGTACCAATAGTTGAAGAATCGGTTTCTTCTAATCCTGTGGAAGATGCTCCGAAATTGTCGTACGCATCAATTTTAAATTCTCAAATTAAAAAAGGGGGTCCCGGGCCGAATAAAGTTTATGTTCCTGCTAAAACGGTAAAGGCGACACCAGCTAAAACTGAAAACAAAACAGTTGTTACGGGTGCACAAGGTCCACCGCCAGAAGCACCTGCACCTATTGCCTCGAGTAGCGTTAGTTCTCCTAATAGCATCAATGCTCATGATGAAGGTAAAATGTTATAGGGGTTGTCATAAAAAATCTTTTTTTGTCAAAAAAGTTAAAAGTACAAGGATGGTCTTGTGGTTTGCACCTTGTATTGCTTTTAGTCCCCATCTTTTTCCAAAAGTACATGGATGGTCCCTGTGGTTTGGTATGTTTTGTATAACACATTTAGTTCCTAACTTAGATTTGTTGGTTGGGGACTAAATGTGTTAAAAAGTGCAAACCACAGGGACTATCCGTGTACTTTCGGAAAGCTAGGGACCAAATCCAGAACACTATAGGGACTGTCCGTGTACTTTACTCAAAAAGTTATTTATACCCACATTTCTGTTCCCGTTTGGGCGGTTTGACAAAAAGTTTCTGGACCGAACTGCTAACTACAGTTTCGGTGAAAGACATGTGTGACGGACTCGCTGATTTTACCAGTTTTTGACGGTTTAACGGTTTAGTTTTGACTGTTTGAACTAATTTTATAATCTTCTTTTTTTCAAAAATATAAAATAAGGGTAGGTTTACATGTCCAGTTCCACGTTTTAAACCGGGCCAAAGTGTGAAAACCGAATGCCAAACAGTTTGGATCTCAAACCAATCAAATCGGTTGACTTTCTTCGTTGTGGATGGTTTGGTCGGTTTCAACAATTTTTGAACACTCATGTTTCTCAGCTATGGTTTACTCCATGTAGGTGATGGTTATTCCGTTTATATCCGGAATCTGCCTCATAATGCGACAGTACCACAGCTTGAGACGGAGTTTAAGAAATTTGGACCTATTAAGCAAGGAGGTATCCAAGTCAGAAGCCATAAGGTTGTTCATCTACCTGACACACATTATTGTGATAATTGCTTTAATGTATATTATAATAATGTTCATTTGACCAGCAGTTCGGATTCTGTTTTGGCTTCGTTGAATTTCAAGATGCCACTTCAATGCAGAATGCAATTCAGGTTCGACTAAGTTTTGATTTTAGTTTTAATTTTTTTTATTATTCATTTTTGGAACATGCAATTATGTATGTGTGTTATATTTATCAACCATGATCATTTTAAAACTTCTAATAAACTCTAACAATTTTGAAAACAATATACATCATTTCAAACTACCAATTTTGATGTATGTAGTACTAATTTAAATCTTCTTCATCCAGAGTTCTCCCGTGCTTATTGGTGGTAAAGAAGTCGTTGTGGAGATAAAGAGAACTACAACTAGAGGTTTGTACGCTTCGCTATTTTTTCGTTACACTTTAATTCTATTTTCTATGCTCGTTTCAAGATAAGCCCCCTTTATATTTTTAACACAAAACTTGCAAAAAGTATCGTTTATTTTAACTAAACGCGTGTATGTTTATTTTTCTATTTAATTTCGCCCCGTTTATTTATGAATGTTTGGATTATCTTCCATCTCTTAAAAACTCAGACGAGTGAAAAAAAAAAAGCAAGTATTCAAGTCAAATTGAGTAGCTAATTATTATTAGAAGAAAGTACACTGATGGTCCCTGTGGTTTACCAAAACTTTGGATGTGGTTCCTATCTTTTCAAAAGTACAGGGATGTCTCTGTGGTTTGCACTTTGTTACGCATTTAGTCCACCGCCAACAAATCTAAAAGTTTTAGCATGTCCAAGTTAGGAACTAAATGCGTTACAAAGTTCAAACCACAGGGACCATCCATGTAATTTTGGAAAAAAGCTGGGGACTAAAATGCATTACAAAGAGCAAATCACAGGGACCATATGTATACTTTCGAAAAGCTAAGGACCAAGTCCAAAATTTTGGCAAACCATAGGGACCATTTTTGTATACTTTATTATTAAAAGTTCTTTTTTAGAGAAAAAAATATGTTTTCTTATGCATCTAATGCTAAACGATTATACTACAATTCTTGCAGTTGGGATTGGACGCGGCCGTTTCTCTTCAGGGCGCGGTGGTTTCAGAAGTGACAGTTTCAGGACACGTGGTGGCAGCTCCAACAGCGGTGGTGGGCGAGGCTACGGTAGAACTGACTACGGGGGTGGGCGTGGTGATTTTTCAGGTCGAGGAAGAGGTCCAGGTGGACATGGCGGCGACTCTTATCACCAAGGAAGAGGAAGAGGCGGCGGCAGAAGAGGTGGCTCCACCCATTACACAACGGCAACCTCCTCCGCCTGATTTTAGCTCTTTTTCTGACAATTTGTTTCATTGCCACACGGTAGAAGGTTAGTAACTTTTAGTGACACTAGTTTTATGACCAAAACAATTTGTTCATCTTCTGTTAGTTTCAGTTATTCTTTCTAACGTAACTTGTTATTGGGCCTTAAATCTGTTATTGGAGTATTGGACTCATGTCTTTATCTTCATCAGCCCACAAAGCCCAATTCCGACGGTAAATGAATTATTTCTGATTTCATGCTTAGGGCCCGGGTGGGAAAAAAATATGAACTCGTTTGTTATGTCACGTGATGACAAGTTATATATATAACATTAATTATATTTATGAAAATTAAATTATGAGCAATGCATGATTTATGAGCAAAATAATTTATAATTTTTATATATACTAAAATTTGTGCTATTCTTAATAATTTATACTAATAAAAGGCGAGTAAGCTAAAATTAGCGTAACGAGCGAACCAACAAGCAGAGTCTGCCTTGGATACGAAATGAAAACTATTAGCCCCACACGAAGTTTGTGAATAAGTAATTGTCTGATAATGAGTAAGGAATGTCTATCTTTCTGCTAAAAGGATGTATTGAACTCATAATTCATTAGATACATTTTATAAATATCAAGCAAGTCTCGTAAGTAAATTGATCCAGGTGGTTTAATCATTTGATAATCAGAGTCATTCTTTTTTGATAAAATTTGATCAATCCTTTTTTTCTATCGTTAAGGTAGATAAGTGAACCAAGTATTCTCTTTTTTCGATATCGATTGAAAGAAACGACTCAATGAGCTATTTCAAGCGAGCCACGAGCTTTTGGAACAATCCAAGTTGAAATTAGTCGACCTTGTATATTTTCAGTGGATATGAATAAACTAAATGCACTGGCTTGTTGGATATCCATCTAATAAAATCTTGAGTAAACTGTCAAAATGGTCTTTGAGGTTTGGTCACTTTTGCCACTTTAGGTCAAAACTCAAAACTTTTGAATATAGGTCCCTGTGGTTTCAATTTGTTGCCATTTTCATCCAAAATCAAAATCTGGTCAGATTTTCCAGTTAGCATCCAGTTTTTTTCCCTCCCTCTTAATTAAGGGCAAAATGGTCTTTTAACGTTTTATTATAACAAATTAAAAAATCTGACCATTTTGTCCTTAATTAAAAGAGAGGAAAAAGATAAAAAAGTTGGATGTTAAAAAAAATCTGACCAGATTTTGCTTTTGGATAAAAATGGCAATAAAATTGGAACTATAGCGACCCAGATTCAAAAGGTTTGAGTTTTAGAGTAAAGTGGTAAAAGTGACCAAACCTCAGGGGCCATTTTGACAGTTTACTCTAAAATCTTTGATATATGGATAAAGTATTTGTATGAGCGAACATATTGATCATGTATAGAGATGGGCATATCCGGTTCTTTTTAAGAACCGGAACTGGTTCCAAACCGTACCCGGTTCTTGAATGAGTGTCAATGGAACCGGTTCTTGGTGTAACCGGTTCCAGTTCCTACCCGGGTTTTAACCATTAAAACTAGACCCAAGTGTAACCGGTTCCGAGTAGGGTTGGAACCGGTTCTTGGTGTAACCGGTTCCAGTTCCTACCCGGGTTTTAACCATTAAAAATACTGTAGGAACCAGTTCCTACCCGAGTTTCGAACCGGAAAACTCACATTAAACCCGAATCGACCCGAGGAAAGATGCGTGGAGGGTTTGAGAGTTGATTTTCGTTTTCTTTTATTTGATTTTGATAACTCGTTTCGTTCATCTTTTATGTGTTATCAAATTACGAACCCGATTAACTCATCAAATGGCTTTCTTCTTAGTTGTAGTTTTCTTGTGTTCTTCTGTATTTGCTCTGTATTGCCATATCTCACCTCAAACACAACTTGCAGAGGTCAACTCCGGCTACCGGAAAAAGCTACAACCTATGTAATTTCACTCTTTTGTATTCATCCCAACGTCTCTACCGTCACGCTGATGCTGGTTTTGGTCCGGGTAGAAACCGGGTATGAACCAGGTACGAACCTACGGGTAGGAACCGGGTAGGAACCGATTTTTTTTATAAAATGTGGAACCGGGTTGGAACCAACGGGTTTTTTGAACCCGGAACCGGTTCTTCTATAAGATGGGTAGGAACTGGAACCGGTTCCAGGTCGGTTCTACCGGTTCAGGTTTGGAACCGGTTATTATGCCCATCTCTAATCACGTATGAGTGTGATGGCTCTCTTAAGAATTAGTTAGATCATAGATTACAGAAAGTTTTTACCTAATTGGTTGTTTATTCTCATGTGATTATTGTTTTGTTAAAAATGACATGCAAATTTTGGGTTTTAGTGTTTTGTCCGTGCTTTACATGATTTACATCTTTTATGTTGGCTGTGAGACTAATGACGATAGCTTACCAAATAGTTTTTTAAAGTTTAAACGTAATGGCAATATTAAAATACAAGTCATGTAGATTTGGATTGCTAAACTAAGTCAAGATTCTAAATCTCAGAATTTTGAATTCCTATGTGTCCTAATTTATTTACGTTTTATTTTAATAATTAGGGTTATTGGATTTTTAATAATCTAAACTTTAAAAATTCCCTCTAACGATCCCAATTTGTAAGAATTTGCCCCCCATTGACCCTTTTATAACATATAAGAATTTGGTCTCCTCAAAAGATTCAAGTGCACATGCAGGCTCCTTAATTGAATTAAGTGCATCTACAGTTTGAAAAGGATCGATTAGGGCCAAATTCTTACAAGTTGAGATTGTTGGAGGTCATTTTTAGAGTTGAGATTATTATCTGCCAACAGATGATACTTAGAATTATTAAAATCCAATAACCCTAATAATTATAGCTGATTTATACATTAACTTACAATCAAACACGATCAAGATCTGATAGGTTGTGATTCTATGTGAGATCTAATGTTTGCAGCGAGCCTATGTCGGATCAGCATATTCCTAACATTAAATTCTAAAAATATAAGATCGAAGTCTTAACAACCTTGTATAAAACCCTCCAAATAAAAATGATACAATGTATAATAAAATCCCGTAACTTTAGAATTGTTTCTTAAATTAATTTAAGACTATCTTAATTTTTGAATTTTTGAAGAAACACGGAACTAATTTTAGGGTTAATTAGTTTGGTTTATGTTCCTTTCATAAAGGTTAATCTTCTTAATCTTCCTGAGCTCCGATTTGAACCGATCTTCTTGCAAAATAGAACACCGTTAGCTCGTTAAGAGGGGAATATGGGGGTTTCTCTCTTAACCAGACTTCGGCGTGAGAATAAGTATCTGCTTTGAGGAAATAAGTGTGTGTTAAGAGTGGGAGTATAGGGAATAGAATGATTAACCTGTGCATGGAGGTCTCTATTTATAGCCGGAGAGGTGTAAGAGTGGATGGGCTGATGGGCCTTAGGCCGGAAGGCGACAAACAAGGAATATCCCCCTTGTCTTACTGGTGTCGACCGTTAGTGCCTTCTAGAAGATCTCCGGTGCTGGCGCACCATGATTGGAGCCACGTGTCCCAGTTGTCGGCCTTGTTGTCCCTCTGCCATCAGCAGGTAAGTGGAGATCGTGGAACAGGTGTCGGCTGCCCCCTGATTGGTGCCACGTAGGTGTCCTTGTGTGCTCGTTGTATTCTGCACGTCAGACGATCGTGGAGCACGATAGAACACAGGCTGGAGGACGCCGATTGGCTTATTTCTCTGCCACTTGTACCCTCTGTACTTTCTGAAGTGGCCTTGCGCTTTGACTCCTGCGCGACCCTTGCTGAGTACGTAAGTAGCCCGCGCAGGGTTGCAGGAGCTGAATGCTCTTATTCAGAACGCTAATTATGGAAATTGATGTTATCTCTTGTTTGGACCTCGCGCGGGATAAGGCTCTGCTTGAGCAGCTCGAGCTGGTCTAAAAGATTGATCATCTTGCTGAGTAAGGAGTATGGTCCAGCGCGTGATCTGATTGGTCTGCGCGGCTTTTTGGGACCATACCCCTTCAATTTTAGAATTGTTTCTTATTAATTTAAGACTACCTTAACTAACAAACAAATATACCAAATAAAATCTCATTCATTGCAAAAACCACTAGCAAGTTTGGAAAAAATGGAAAGAGGACATGCATTTATTTTATCATCCAAAGGAACAAAGGAGTTGCTACCACTGTGTCCCTTGGATCTAAATCCTCTCTTTTTGCAATGTAAGATATTCTACAAAGACTCTAAAAATAAGAAATACAAAGACACAGTGGATTGCGCAAGTTGGCACAATATCGAGCAAAATATAACACAATGTCGAGGAAAAAAGACACACTGAGTCGTAAAAAAAACACAAATATAGAAAAAACACAATGATGATAAACAAAAAGTTGTAAAATCTGCAACCTATAAATCCAAAAGTGAAAACCTAAATTCTCACATCGTAGAGTTCGATGAGACGGTTTCAATGCCGTCTGAACAAGGTCAAATGAAGTCCAGTTGATACCCTTTGTACGACTTTTTATTTTTAGGAGACTTTGGATCTTCGTTTCTTGAAGACGCCCCTTTGTCCTTTTTCTCCTTTCTCGTTTGTCGTCTTGGTGGTGGTGAAGGATCCTCGTTTATGTTGGGAATACCGAATCCGCTCGAGATTTCGACATTCGGTGATCCTCGTGTATAATTTCCCGAATCCGAAGATTTTCTTTTTAGACCTGAGCCGGAGCTTTCTTCATTCAACAAAGGTACCGGCGACCACTTTTGATTTGTTCTAACAATCTCCCAAGTCGCAATATGAGCAAAATCAATTTTTTCTTTGCTTTTGTAATCCTTTAGCGCTTGCTTCATTACATAAGCATCGTCCTCCCCGCTAGGACGTAAATGATCCTAAAATAATAAATTATCAACAACTTAATCCAAATATTTCGTTAAAAAATAAACAGTATAAAAAAATTACCGCTTGATGATATAGACCGTTGAATGTGTTAATTTTTGTTTGCATCGTCATCCATTTTGAGCGAACTTGGTGGTGGGTTCGGTTACTTCCTCCGACCGTTTCATTGTAGTGGTTTAGAACTTTCTTCCAAAACTCATCCGCCTTTTGTTGATTGCCTTTCTTTTTATTCAAAGTGCAATGAACAAAAGCCTTTGCCAACGCCACTTCTTGTCTAGGCCTCCAAGTTTCCCGTTTCGCTTTTCCTTTTCTTTCCGGTTCGGCTACATTTTCGTTCACGGGATTTTCTTAAACCGCAACATCTTCATCCTCATCTAACTCTTGTTCTTAGGTTTTCGGCACGAACTCCTCATCGGAGTCATCTTGTACGTCTCTCGGTGATTGTGACATTGGGGTTTGAAAAGGTCTCGGTGATAGTGTGCTTGGGGTTTGAAAAGCAAACGGGTCAAAAGCATTTTGGGCTTCTAGGGAGTAATCATAATAACCGGGTCGAGTCATCGTCGGATCGTGTCGCATCCAATTTTGGATGGGTTGGGTATCATAACCGAAAGGTTGATGCATGGGTTGGTTAAATAAAATGGAGGTTGGGTTTGATTCGCAAACCCAAGGTGCGGATGAAACGGGACACTAGAACCACCAGAACCACGTTTATCTTGAGCCCTCGACTTCGAACCGGACCCTACCATTTTTTTTCTTGCCTTCACCCTTGTTTGAGCCTTCCATTTTTTTGAAAAAGATTTAAAAAAAAAAAAGAGAGTGGAATGTAGTAAAATTGGATGAGATTGATGTTTGGTGAAAATGGATTTGAAAAAGTTAATTTATAATAGGTAAAAATGATTTTTTTTTAAATAAACCAACGGCATTATAGCCGTTGAACCTCGTTCCCCGCATCGGCATTGATCCCCCGATTCATTAGTTTGTCGGCAACGGTAAACTGTTGGCGGCAGTGTTTGCCGATCGGCAAAACCGTTTGCCGACCAGTTTACCGCTCCACTCCTAACACCCTTATATAGAGTATTCAAAGTATTAAAAAGTAATTTTACTAACGAATTTTAACATCATATCTGTCTTCTTACAAATTAGAATAAAGAAATTACTACATAAAAATCTGATATCTAAAACAATTATAACAGTTAGATTTTCTTACTTCAAAATGAAGGGGGTGTTTAGCCTATCATTTTTAACAAAGCTTATAGCTTTTTTAACTTTTTTTTTTTTTACAAAATAGTTTCAACGATAAAACTTAATAATTAAATTATTTGCATATAAAGAAAAGGTAATTTATGGTGGTCGTGTGGTGCACATGATAGCTACCCCGACAATATAATGTGAGACCAGAAACAATTAACGTTGTGGCTACTTCTCGCTGTTGCAAGTTGCATGGTGACGTTGATTGGTCCTTAGCTGTCTGTCTATTCATAAACTGACACGTGTATAAACAATCTACAAGTTGGACTCTTTGTGGGCCCTCCATATCTACTTTCTTGATTTCTTTACTTTACATTTATATTATTCTCCCAACTTGACTACCTTTTTTTCTTCCTAGTCTTTATTTCAAATCGTTATAATATTTTATTTTATTTTATTATATTTAAATAATTGTTATTATAGCATCAACAATAGAGCAGGTCAAGAACGCCTCCACGTTACCTTGTTTAACGATTGTTTCTACAGACCTTCTCGCGTTTCTGTCTCCTCCCCTTCTTGTTGTCGAACTTTTCATCTCTTACGGATCGTTTGTGTTCTCACGCATTGTGGTCTTCTCTCTACTTGTCCTCTCTTCTACATCTACCATGTCGACATCCATAAACCTAGGAAAACTGACTGAAGATATTGTTAGAAACTATATGTATATACTCGTCGACGAATTATTTGACATGGAGCATGTAATCGAAATATAAAAGATTTAACAAAACTAGTTATGATTTTGAATTTCTTTTGTGATTAAAATTACAACTCTTTAAGATAACCGAGTTTAGGTAACATAGTTAATTTTTACGTGACCTGAAAACAATACTGAATTTCTTTATAAATGAAAATAACCAACATATCTTTTTGTTATTTAATATAACGAACTTATGTTTAAATGTTTTGTTGTTACATCTATGTTTCAACTAAAGTACCAAACGCTTTTATTTATAATAACTCATAAGTCAATCAACATGACAGCCTAACCAATCTAACAACAAAATATGTCTAGATTTGCATAACATAGTATACATATGGGGAATATGTGTAACCATACACACACCACTATATGTATCATACAGGTCGTATGAAGTTATACATGTATAATTTTACGCAAGAAATCATTATCGTATACATGTTGTATAACATTTTCCACATATCATATTGGCTCCTATAAAAGTCTTTTTTTTTATACGGGTGCGTATAACATTTCCCCCCACATCATACAAGATGTATAAGGTTATATAGGTTGTATGATACTAGGAAAATATCATGCATGCCATATAACCTAACATTTGTGTGTCAATAGAGTGTTAATGGTGTGCATATAGCTTTTTTCTAGCAATAACCTTGCTACAAAATCCAAGGTAACTACCTTAGTATGACTCTTCAAGACGTTTCTAATATCCAAGCATAGAAATAGCTTCATCAATTCATCCTCTACTTGACGTATTACCCTTGCTTTAACAATTGAGCAATTAAAGTCTCCTCGGTTACATATAGCTCATATACATAAAGCCCCTTTGGGGGCGTTATGCGACAAGTGGCGAAATGCGTAAGAGAGAGACTTGATGGGGCTTTATATCACAAGAGGGTGTAGTGGTAAGGGGGTTATATAACCCCTTTAATTATACATACATATGTATGTATATATATGTGTGTGAGTTGGGGGGGGGGGGATGGTGCAAATGTTCACGCCGCTATATCTATCGCGGCTCCAAGATTTTCCACCCCCATAGCACCCCCTGTAGTAGTGTTCAGGGGCGCCATGTGGCTTTATACTGAGAAATGGCGCTATGTGGCGCTCCACTACAGATAGTCTTAACTATAAAACATTAATAGTACATGGGGTTTACCACTAAAATGTCAAATGTTAGTAAACAAAGTTGGATAGTTTAAAAACAAGTGAAAAAAGTTATTTTCTCGTTAACACATTTTCAAACATCCATACACACTACAATTCTTCATACTTGCAATAAAGCACCCATATACTTCTTAATATCAACATATTTCCTGGTGGTGGATGGAACACATACACATAACTAGTCTAGTGGATGGAAACTCACATATGCTTCTATTGTTCAATGAGTAGAGAGGCTTACATTCACATATTATAGGATGTCTTTCAATAACTTAATCATACACAAATAGTATATATAAGCAATGGCGTGTTCAAATAGCAATGATGTGTAACATCATTCAACAACACCTACCATCTCTCAAGTTATGCCAACTCTATATATATAAGCAATGATGTGCTCAAACAAAAAAGCAAACACAACTTGATTAATACATATTTAAGTATCTATAGTTGTCATACATACGGTGACATGGTTTTATATGTGCTTTGGTTTACAAAAATGTGGGATTCACCTCTTGTGATTGTTAGTTTAGAGATGTATGTATCGCTTGTCAGTGTCTCGAACTTGAATACTCAAAATCAACTCATCAATACAACATCATAATACAATGCATTATTTAATTTCATATTGTGACTCAAACTAAACTTTCCTCTAAACCTTTATGACACAAAATCCATGTAGGAATATAGTACAATCCTTTATGTGAATTGATGGAATGAACAAGATTACCATTAGAAGTGATTGTAGATGATTTTGGTTTAGGACCATAAAACACATGTGCCTCTTTGTCTTGATTCTCCGGACTTCAAGTTTCAATTCTATGAACATCCTTACATGCTCCTATGACTAGGGGAAGGTACGTCCACAACCTCACTCCTATTCACATTCTCAACATGAAGCGGGAATTCTATAAAACAATAGAGCTATAACCAATGTCACATGTGTTACCCCATGTGTTCCTTGGTTCCCAACTAAGGATCTCAATATGGGATAAAACCTCACGCTTATTGATTCTGAGATAGCCAAGCCAACTATCGAAGTAAAAAAAAAAAAAAAAAATTCATTGTTCCTTTTCTTGATCTTGATGTCATGCCAACTTCTTCGAAATCAACCCTTCCGATTAGAAAGAAAAGAAAACTTATCATTCAAGTTCGTACGGTAAGGAAAACGATCCTAATGTGATTTAATATGTTTTTAGTTCATAAATCAAACAAGAATTTTACCGGTTCTTTCTAGATTAGGCCAAACTACTAACAAAAGCATATAATTATTACCCTAATAGCTCCTTTAGTAACGCTATAATGTTTCTCATCTTCGAGTGTGTTGATCATGAATTTCGTGTTGGCTTTAAAAGCTAGTTCTCAATTCATCATAAACCCTATATCTCGATCTTCTTCTCTTTTTTGTGCTTTATCTATATCTCGATCTTCTTTTCTTTTGTGTGCTTTACCTAGACAACAATGAGAAATATTAGGGATTTTGATCCCTTATACATATTTTGAAATCTTTCTCACAATTCCACTTTCAGTCCACAACTCTCATTAGTGATGTTTTCGCCTCCTTTTCATATCTTATTTTTAAAGTCACCTAATAACATAAATACTACTATCTTAAGTATTTAGTTATTAGCTCCTTAGAATTGCTAGTTTCTTTCAAAAATAATTCATACTAATTTGTAGTAGATATTATATTATAGGAAATTGATGTACTATATTCGTATATTTCTAGTTGCTATTTTTGAATGTTAAGCGTTACAATACACCAATGATCTATTGGCCTAGTGGTTAAGGGGGAGGTAAGAATCTTTGCTTCTCTTGGAGGTCATGAGTTCAAGTCCAGACAAGGGGGTTTTTAATAATAACTTGGTGATACTAACCTACTAACTACTAACCCGGTTAGCGATATTTTAACCGTATGTCGTTCAAAAAAGTGTTACAATACTAGATCATCAAATCCATTTCCATTTAAAATTACAAAGAAAAATACTAATGGAATTCTGATGTGTCATGAAATCCTGAACCGCATATAATCATATAATTGATCATAAGATAAGTATCAAAACATGTTTTAAACCACACAAGAATTGATGATAACCCCATATTCGTATTTTATTTAAAAGTAGTACTTAACAATATCACGTATTTATAATAATCATAACTACTACAACTTGATAACCAACTTGGTGTGTTGTAAAATAAAATATTTCTATCGTACATTTTTCTTAATATCAAGTTGATTTAATCTATCATATTTTGTTGGCCCTGATAAATAATAACTAGCAATAAATCAACCCCCACTTGACGAATTATTGAGTCCATTTTATTTTACACTTAATAAACGCATGTGCATAAATTATAATAATAAAATTTTTTAGTACACAAAAAAGGAAGAAATACTGTAATAAAATATATTATGTTTGTATATATTTCTTCCAAGAATTTTTTTGAATACTAGATTAAAAAGAGGTTACTAAATCCAATTCTTTTCTAAAGAGTTAACTATCATTTTAGTCTCTCTGATTGGTGGAAAATGTCACTTCAGTAAAAAAAAATTGCGCAAATTTCGTCCTCAACATTTTTGAAACGTGCCACTTTAGTCCAAAGAGATAACGCCTTGCGCCAGTTTCGTCCTCAACGTTTCTAACGGCGCGTTATCTTTTTGGACTGAAATGACATGTTTCAAAAATATTGAGGACGGAACCGACGCAATTTTTTTTTTTTTTTTTAAAACTGAAGTGACATTTTTCACAAAACCACAAGGACGAAAATGACAATTAACTCTTAACATTTTTAAACATAACGTCGACTAAAGTTTAATAAATGAAAACTTGTAAATCAATAGCGAATAAGGTTGATGGGGGCATGTTCAACACATAAACAAATGTAAGTAGAATTGTAAAATATACTTATATGTAGTGCTCTAAGATTAATTCTATGTTAATTCTATGTTAAACTTTAATCTATTTTAATTTTATTATACAAAAATATTATTTTCTAATATTTCTAACGTAGTCATACATGTTCCATATGACATGTTTAACCATTTATCATTTTGATCTTCCACCTTTAAACTAAACAAAACAAAACCATCTTATTCTTCACAGGGGCGCAGGATAAGCTATGTCTGGGGGCGCCCGACCCCGCGAACTCCCCCCCCCCCCGGTTTCGCGAAAATTGGGGGGGGGGGGGGGGGGGGGGGGCGTGGCTTCGCCAATGATTCTTCATGCCAGGAATGTGGTCGATGGTTATGTTAATAAAATAACTAAATATGACAGAATATACTTAAGACTCAACAAATGAGTACCAAGAGAACCATTATAAATTGGACTTTATATACAATAAATTATATCCTTTAAAGATTTATCAAACAAAATAATAGTATTGAAATTATTTAACTCTTTTTATAGAACTTACATGTATAAAAATGACATGATAGAAGAAATATCAACAAAAAGTACTTCAAAATGTTTATATATCTTGTATATATATAAACACTCAACACTTTGATCTAACGTTCAATCAGTGACAGAGTTTGACCAAAAGTTCCACGGGAGAGGGGTGGGGGGGGGGGGGGTGAAGTCACGGGACCAATTTTTTTCCTATCGCTATGTTTCGGTTATATGTTCGGGTCGGATATTCGATTCGGGTCGGGTCAACAATAATAACTCCAAATAAAACTACATAATCTTCATTCATTTAAATGACGCGTTCTTACACATAAAAAACGCTAAATATTGTTTAACAAAAATAAAGACCCAATATTTATAATGATGCGAGATAAATGGTACCTGGACGAAGAATTACAACTCAGCCCAACGACCTTTAAGATAAATGGTAAGTACCTTTAAGATAAAAAAGAACCATCAACTTTGATATATATATATATATATATATAATAT
This sequence comes from Helianthus tuberosus, assembly GCA_030545235.1. Lineage (NCBI taxonomy): Eukaryota > Viridiplantae > Streptophyta > Magnoliopsida > Asterales > Asteraceae > Helianthus > Helianthus tuberosus. The sequence continues at coordinate 90,669,190 of CM060438.1, read as the reverse complement.
GTATAAATATTGTGGACAATAAACTTGTAGGGGCAGGAGATTTTTAAGCAAAATAATTGGCAGGGGCTGACCTATATAATTTTAAAAATTTCAGACGAAAAATCAGAAATATTACACTTCTAACCGAAATATTGACAGGAGCGGGTGCAACCCCCGTCCTTAAAAGCTACGCCCCTGCGTTCAACCATTTTGGAAGTAGTGTCAATACGCCAACCATAACCAAAGTATTTGTAAATACTTTCTATAGAAGTGGTTAAATTGGTGTAGGATTTGAGATGTCGTTTTGATCTAACTTGAATACTTTCTGAACTGTGTAATCACTTTTAGATTGAATTATTTCATCAGTATACGAAATCAACAATTGGATAAGATAGAAAGTGAATTTCCAAGAACGAGAAATTGTTATTTGTGTAATTTGAAGTATTAAATTGATGACAAAATTAGACCATATGAATACTATATATGGGGTTGAACTATCACAACACTTCACTTGGTGGTTATAGAAGTAAGGGAGGGTTATAATTGCTCGCACTTAGGACGATTACTTCAAAATTCGAACAGTAACAACCTTGTTGCTACCGAGCATTAGTAACTTAGTTGCTACCAACCTTCTTGTGACTGAGTCGCTATCGAACTTTAGTAACTTAGTTCCTACCGAGTAGTAGCAACTTTGCTACTGATTTCCATCACTTCTGAAGATCATTTCCTTATGAAACTTTTGGCCATCTATGTTGATCTAATGAGTTTCTGACTTTGGGCCATTAAGCGTAACCCCAACCAGGGGCGTTGCCCCTTAGACCCCATCAGGTGGTGCCCCATGGATCTCCATGCTTTAGGGCTTCGCCCTTACAACCTTCTCTAGTACCAAAGTCACAACAATATTAACTGAGTGTGTACTCTACACCTCTAGATCCGAATCAATATTTATTATGATTTCGCATTTGGTCTACAAGTAAATCCAGATCACCCAAAATATCTTGTTTTGTTAGAAGATGATTTATTGAAGATAAGTGTTGTGTTAGTAGGTATTATAATGTTCAACATATTTACTGTGTAAGGAAATGTTTGTAAGAGCGGTTAGGCTCATTGTTAAGCTATCTTGTAGTGATTAGGCTTATTGTTAAGCCAATTGTATAATACCCACTAATGCGACCCTGGGACGACAGAGTCCGATTCTTCTAAGTTGTAACGGCAACTGTCGAGGTTACCAAACCATGTAAAGACTTGATAAAGAGTTCATGATTCTCAGTGCGAATGAGGAGATCACAGAACAACATAGTAGGCTTAGATGTTCGGAAAGCAATAGAGAAAGTCTCAAATGAAACCCCAAGGCCACAGAGAAACTGTTGAAGTTTGTTAATCTCTTCAACTGGTTGCCCTATAGCTGCTAACTGATCACAAAGGGCCTTAAATTTCCTACCAAACTCTACGACATTGATGTGCTTAAAATACAACATATAAATTATATCAATACGGCGTAAAATCAACCCTTTTTCAGTACTAATGTTGGAAAAAGCCCGTTTCTTTGTTCCTTTTTAATTAACAGGGTCAAAAGAACTTAAATGCATAAAATGAGCAAAATAACAGCAAAAACCAACATAAAATACAATGAAGAAGGATTGACGCAACTCGCCAAGCCCCCGTCCACATCCAACCCAAGGAAATAACAAAATCAGAAGCTTTGGCATGGGGCCGTGCTCACCTAGCATGGGTCGTGCCCAGTAGGAATTCTTTGCAGAAGAAAAAGACAACAACAAAAGACAAATCCAAAGCTCAACATGGGGCCGTGCTAAGGCAACACGGGACGTGATCAACTCTAAGATTTCCAGAATCTGAGATAGTATAACAAGTACATTAGCCACGGGCCGTGCCATTGACACACGGGGCCGTGTTAGTATGAAGTCTGACAATGCAGTTAATGAAGAGGAGAGAGACTGATGGCCACGGGGCCGTGCCAGGCGGGCACGGGCCGTGGTAGATGTTCTGTTTTCAGCTATAAATAGGGGTGCTTGGTTTCATTCCAATCCATCCCTTGGCAAACCACTTCTCTCTCACTTGTCACCACTCCACCACCACTACAACACCATTATCCACCACCATCATTTAGAGTGTGTGTAGTAGTCTCGGGATCCAAGATCGATAGTAAGAGTCTTCGTCAAACAAAGGCCATGCTTGGCTAAACTCTTACATCACTTGGTGAAGACAAATCTTTTATGTATTACTTTTTGATTTCCAATCTTTGGCAACTTTTTTATTGGGTATGTATTAATGACTTTAATAACTTGTTTTTTATATTGAAGGCAAATTTATCTAATCATTCTTCATATGTCTTTGATTCACATATTCGTGTCCTTACGTTCTATATAAAGCACGCTAATTTTCTGGAAGGGGGTTAAAAGGATGGTTAGGTAAGTTTTATGTCTCGTTCAGTGTATAGATCCTGCGAGAACCTGGTTCAAGCTTAGTAACAGTTCACGAGTCGGAGTGGGCATTACCCACTACGGGAGAAGTGCAAACCGCTTGAACCCCTTATCTATAAACTACTATTAAAACTTTAAACCAACCCTGCGAGGACTGTATCCGTGCTGACTCAGACCAAAGGGTTGAGGGTGATCGCTGCCTGGAACGGAGCCCACCACTTTTCGCATTAATAACTTACTTAATTATTTTTCAATAATCCGACCTTGCGGGACTATATCCCTGCTAACTCAGACCAATAGGTTGAGGGTAACGTCGCCTTCACAAATGAGGCCTACCACTAAACTAAGATAATCTCTTAAAATGCCCAAAGTGCGGAAGTCATTAAAAGGATACATGAAAGAGGAGTCGGAATCAAGTGATTCCTTCTTGTCTATCTGTTTTTCCTTTATTTTATTTTCTGTTTTTATTTTATCTTTTTATAGTTTAAAAATCTTTTCTTCAAAGTTTGTTTCGATTAGACGTTGATGATAAGACGGTATTAAAAGCTCTTGTGTCCTTGTACGACCTCGGTATCTTGCCATCACTATACTACGTCCACGATGGGTGCACTTGCCCTAGCGTGTATGTAGAGTGATAGTAGAATATCGTGTTTTATAAATTTAAAACTTGAATCGGCGAGTAAAAAGAGCTAAAAATATACTAAAAAATAGATACACTCCGACGCACGTCAAGTTTTTGGCGCCGTTGCCGGGGACACAAGGATTTTAAGAAAGCTTAAAATCAGCGGCCTATTCAAATTCTAACATTTTTTTTTCAAAAACTGCACGCTCGTTTTAAATTTTTTTTCTGTTTATAGTAGGTTTAACACGAGGCCATGTTACTGGGGCACGCCCCCGTGCTGCAAATTTTTCTTAAAAACCTTTTCAACGCCCAGATACAGAACTGCCCACCGGGCCGTGCCAGTTCAGCCCGGGCCCGTGGTCAACATTCTGTTAAATTTTTAACTTCTATTTTCTGATCCCGAGTCTCGTTATTCTTCTAGGTATCTTCCAATACAATGGATTACTACTCAGAAGACTACACCTACTATATTGAGGATGATTATGAGGAATCTTATTGTACCATTCGCGGAGAATCCCATTCGGTACAACATTGTTACCTTTTCAAACCATCAACCTCATACACCACACCAAGTTCTTCGTATACCACTTATGAAGAACCAAGGTTTGAGCTTCCAAAGTCAAATTTTGACTGGGATGCCAATCCGTTTGAAACTTACGACACACAACCAACTATTACTCCTGAAGCCGAAAGAGTAATACAAGGTCTCAAAAATCTAGAACTCTTAATTGAGAGATCTCGTGAAAAAGAAGAGGTTTTTTGTACTAAAGAGGTAATAATCGAAGAAGTAAAAATAGAAGAACAAAATGAAAAACTCACGCATGAACCAAACTAAGAAGAAGGTAAGTCTAAAACTAACAATCCTAAACTAGAACAAACTTTTTCAGAAATTCACGTTTTACAACCTTCTTTTGAAATCATTGTTCGGTTTCTTCACATACAAATTCTTAAAAGAGTTAACACTTCTACTAAAATCGAAGAATTAGTAAGCATCAATTTAACAAATAATCAAACTTCGGTAATAAAAGATGAATATCATAAAATGAACATAAAACCAGTACCATGTTTTTTCAAAACATCTTTGTTAGTAATGTGCTAATTGATAAAGATCTTTGCTTAACATAATGCCAAACTATATTTTCAAAAAATTGGGTACTAGTGATTTTTCTCCTCTTAAAATTCCTATTTTTCTCTCAAATCGAAAAGCGATTAATACCACGGGAATGGTTGAAGATGTCTTAATTCAAACAAGCCAAGCGGTAGTCCCAACCGACTTTATCATCCTAGATGATACCCCTCTCGTGTTGGGACAACCATTTCTAAAATCTCATCAAGCCTTGACCCAACGGAAGCAAAACAACCTCCACTTCAATTAGGGGCCGACAAAAGGTACGTCAATCTTAACCAATCAATGAAATATCCAATTCATTATGACGACCCCCTAATTGAAGATGAGCCAGAACCACCTGATACAATGGGTCTAGCCAAGGACCCTTATAAACGTGGCGCACCATAGAGGCATTCCATGGACTATCCAATAATAAAGTGGTTTTAATATTAGCATAACTTTTAAGCTTTTATTTTTGAGTTTTTGTTTTAGTAGGAATAAAACACACTTAGAAGGATGGTGAGAAGGCCATAGGACGTTGACCCAACACCCTATGCATGAAAACATATGGCTCTCGACTGAAAATCTTCAGTTCTGTAAGTGCAGCACGGGGCCGTGTCAGGTAAGCACGCCCCCGTGCCCCAAGTCTCGTGTAACATTTTATATTCTAGAACTTTGACATGGGGTCGTGTCCCATGGGCACACCCCTGTGTTTGCTTTCTGGAAAAAATTGGTACTGACACTTTTAAAAGGGGTCTTGGTTCCCACACATGGGGTCGTGTCAAGTGATTGTTTTCCAAAAAAATTGTTGTTTTTTTACACACATGTTACACATTTAATAAATCAAACCTATTTTGGACACATTGAGGACAATGTGTAATTTAAGTGTGGGGGGAAACTAAATAACTTGAATTTGTTTGTCCTAAATCAAGTCTTACACAAAACTCTACTTGGAACCGCTAAAACACCCCAAATCTTTTTAAAAAATTTTCTTTATTTTGTCTTGTTTATAGTTTAAGCTAAGAAACCAAGATCTAAAATTTTCAAGTTTTTATAAAGTTTACAACCGATAACGTCATGATAAAAATAACCAATTAAGAAAAATTAAAAAAATTGGCCTAACAAACCTTTGTAAAATTTGATTATTTATATACAGTTTTTTACACTACAACCCTTTTCCACAAAAAGTAAGTTTTGAGCCTTTATCGAGCATAAATACACATCTATAGTAATTGCTCAAATTTTCGTTTCTTGTGTAAATAGCACATTTGGTTCTTACAAATCTAGAACTTGCCAAAGCAATACGTTCCAAGTCCTTGCCGACACCAATCCAAGTAAGTAAATGAAAGAGCCATTAAGACTAAACACGTTTTCCATTCAAAACCTTTATTTTTCTTGCTTTTCCCAAAAATATCCCCCTAGATAAACCCTGTTGAGCCTTGAAACTTTCATTTCATAAACCCGCAAAAACATTTTTTGCAAAAACAACCACCCATAACCCAAAACCAATTTTTTTATTTTTACACCCTTATTTTCAGTAAATGCGGCTCTTTTGAAAACATAAAAAGAAGTGACTTAGTTTATCTAAAAAATCCAACTATTTGAAATAAATAAGCAAAAGTTATTGCTTATAATTACATAGCTTTTTACTAAGTCACAAGCAAATAAATTGTTCAAAAAAACCGACATTTTACAATTTTTAGCCGCTTTCAATAAAACACACCTACCCGAACTACAACCTACCCTTTAAAAGTCATATCGATACTTTCAAGGATTAAAATGTCAAAAAGAAGGAGGTTCGATTGTTTGTCAACCCTACAGTAGGAGTAAGATTCCAAATCGGGTACGAGCGTCCCTTCACTTATACATTTTTGGCCGAGTGTTGAGTGATTACTTGTGAGGTGTGTAAAACTTGTATATAATTAAAAAGAATTTTATAAAGGCATGCTATGCCCAAAAATTAATAGTTTTTCTTAAATTGTGTTGTAAATAAATCATGATGGATAAGACTGTAAATAATATAAAAACAAAATAAAATTAGAATTTGGATCCCCGACACTCTAAAGATAAGTCCTAAACCTTCTCTTCTACGCATTCCATTTGGGTGTGTAAGCCACGATAAAGATGTTGGTGCACTGAATGTCTGCTGACTACGTCTAATCGAGTCTTATGTCTAGATTGGTTAAATGAGTGCACAATAGTGTTGGAATTAGGGTTTAAACATGTTTTAAGTATCCTGTCCGTTTGAAATGGTCCTGTCCGTTTGAAGAGGGTTTAGTTTGAGGAGTGTCCCGTTTGAAGCAGGCTGTGTCACCTTCAAATGGGAGGGTCACTACTATAAATAGGAGATGTGTATGCTCATTTCAAACGGACAAGGTCATGGTGTAGGTGTCGAAACTCTGTCAAAATCTACTCAGAAACACTTGTAAAGCTTGTAATCAGTAATAGAAAGAAGTTAAAAGGATCCGAGCTGTTTGTGACTTCGTTTACGTTGATTCCGCCTTCGTATTTGAAGATGAACTACCTTATACTGACTGTTTAGGGTCTCGACAATGATCCAACAAGTGGTATCAGAGCTCAGGACAAGGAGTTCATACCAAATTCAGCTTGATTCTACCAGATTTTCTAACTTCTACTCACTTTTTCTCATATTTTTCTGATTCGGACATATTTCACGGTTGAAATGGCTTGAAAACTTCACATATTAAACGAAAAACACTATTAACTAATCCTTGAGAATTTGAAATCAAAACTCGACTTAAAACTTGTAACAACTCTCATCAAAAGTCATAATTATTAAATTAATTAGTCCAAAAGGAAACCCTAATTGAGACACCCAAGTGATTCTGAACAAACCCTAAAATTTTCAGAATTTTCAGAATTTTCAGAATCAGGATTAGGGCCCCTAAAACTCAGGGGGGGTTAAACCCTATGGACGATTATCCACTTAAAACGTTGGCAACACGGAATTTACGAAATTTGTCAACTCAGCAAAGCTAGTGCCAACCGTGGCAACCCTAGGCCTAAAAGTAGGTCTTACGCGGGCCGCGTAAGGATAAGCTTAAAACTCACGCGGGCCGCGTAAGGGTCAAAAGTTACCTATAAATAGAGGACAGTGGGACTGGAACTTCTGCGTTGATTTGACGTTTAAATTCCTTTCGTACACGAAGTTATAGTGAAAATAGTCTGATAACACACACGTGTCTCGAAATTCTGCCGCAAAACAGGGTATTAGCACAATCGCTACTACGATTCATTTTCCGATGATCAATATATCCAATGGATGTTTAAGTGCCGCCCACATTAGGGTTATACTTTATCGTTCGTCGTTAATTCGACGGATCATCGTTAATTCGATGGATGAAGTATTGCATTTTGTCATTTGTTGTGAGAATTTGATCTCGTGAGTTATCGTAAATGCTAGATTGATTACTAACCTAGTTTTGTGTGCATTGTTATTTAAATTAGGTTAACAAGGCTAATTCATAAGACTAGATTCGGTCCGTATTAAATCAGCAATGTGAGTCATTCTCTCTTTTTATCAAATCTATTTACAAAACCCTATTTATTTCAAAGTTATAATTACAGGGATTAAGTTTATGTAATCACCATATTACAGCCGGTATGTGGGGTTTTGTATACATTACTTGATAATCTTCACCATTGGGGCAGCCAATGGGTGATATGACCATAGTCACAGACACCATTGGACGGAAGGGCCAATGGGTCGAGTGACAAAGTACTGTGGGTAATTGGTTTGATATCAGAAACATTGTCATCTTCCTTAATACTGTAAATTATAACAAATGTGTCATTTTAGTAAATAGAATGATTCACTCAGTATTTCCCGCTGACAAAACCTTTTTCAAACATGTTTCAGGTGATCTGTTGTAATTCAGGAAAAGTGCTGGGGAGCATTTCAAGCTTAAGATAGTGGCTCATTATAAAATAAAGAAATAAGTTTTGTAATATCACGATTTCATAATAAAAATATAATATTGTAAACTATCGGGGTTTTATCCCGAAATGTGAAATAAAATAAATCGGGAAAATTTTAGCTTTAAACGATCCTGTTAAATAAACTTCCGCTGTTAAACTCAATTAAATAAATACCACGGGATTTCTGTTCCGCGGCTCCTGAGACGGGTCAAACCGGGTCGGGGGCCGTGACAGAAAAAGGTGGTATCAGAGCCACTGAGTTAAGCTAATTAAGTATTTAGAAATACTTAATTTTTCCTGATTACTATTATGTGATTATGTGTGTTATTAACTGATTATTTGTTAATTACAGTATGGGTAAACAAAAGCTAGCAAGCATCTATCTTAAATTAGATAGATCATCCAATGAGAAGGGAAGTTCATCCCGAACCAAATCCTCGAATCAGGCTGAAATTCCTGAAGAAGGAATATTTGTGCGAAAGGCACAATACGAGGAATCACTTTCTCCTAGAAGGAGGGAGATGATTATTAAGAAAAGTAAAGAGAAAATTCGAGAAAAGAAGATTAAACGGGAAACTCAGGAATTAATTGATAAATCACCTTGGGAAGATAAGCTAGATGAGAAATGGGCAAATTTATATATGCTAGCCACAGTAGCAGAAAATATAAATCTTTAATATTTTAAAGTTTTAGCACCTTACCCTTACAATCTAGAAACCCTGTACAATAAATAAAATTTCAAAACTTAAGTATGTTTTTCAGTTATCTTTGTAATAAATTAGTACACAGTATGTAATAAATTAAACGGTTATTTATGAATTTTAACTTAGTATTTTATGCATTTTGCATATATGCTACATCAGCATGAGTGGGATATCTGAAGCCTTTCAGAACCTTAATCTTTACCCAGTGAATATCGAAGTTTCCAAAGAATATACTAGCTACTTTCCAGATGTAGAACAACCGGTAGAATTCAAGGTTCCACCTGTGAACAAGCCAAAACGAAAGAAAAGAAAGAATTATGTGTGGGGTAGTCGTATACGTAAGAAAAAGTCAACTCCAAAACTTCCCAAAATAAGCAATCCTTTGAAAAAGGGAAAAGAAATTATAACCGGAGAAAGTTCCAAACAACAGGAAATGGAAACTGAAGACAAGGAGGAGGTTAAGGAAATAGGAATACAGATGGAGGAGGTTACTAAAGAAATAGTAATGGAAGTTGGGCAAGGCTCTAGACCAACTCAGATAGAAATCGGAGAGAGCTCCAATCCAAACCAGGAAAGGACTTTTCAAGATGAGATAGATTTCCTATTGGCAAGCTGTGAAACTATTCAGCCTGTCAATACTAATAATAATAATATTTTTAATTATCCACTTGAAAATCAACTCCCTATGAATTGGGAACCAGCAATTCCAGACCCAATAGTCCACTCCCAACCCATAGGAATGGATGAATGGTGGACAAACGATTGGCAATTCCAAAATATTGTCAACGATCCTTACTCTTTTCTTCCACAATTCGATCCGGAATCCCTACCTAATCCACCCATGAGTAATGAAAACATGGCTGAACTTCGCCACTTTGGCGAATAGTTGTTTGATGCGGGAACTAGAATCAGGGAAATAGGGGGACAAATTGCTTGGAAGTACGATGAGAGGGAACTGCGTTTTTAGAACGGCAAGTGACGAGAGATAGTAGGATGGTTAAACGGTGTTTGTATAATAGTAATAGTAAAGTTAGTCTGTAAATAACGAATAAAACTCTGTAAGATATTGCGAGTAATGATGCATACTATATTAGATATAAAATGAAATCAAGAAATCGATTGTTTTGACTATACCTGTATTGTAAAATTTTCTGATTGTTTGTATATAATTGTTATTTATCAGATACTAATAAAATTTATATATATACATTATCAGATGGCAAACAGTGGTAATGAACCTATAAATGAAGTTAATCAGTCTGAACAACATTCAAGAGATCAATATATGACTCGGCAAGATATCGAAAACATTGTTGCTCAAGGGATAGCCAATGCTATTCCAGCATTCGTTGCTGCTATAAAGAATCCGATTGAACCACAACAAATTGTCCCTAGTAAACAGATTACTGAAGATAACTTCAGTAATAGTGTAAATGGAGGCAATAATCATGTTAATCATAATAAGGAACCACATCAAGCTCCATTACCCAAGAAAATGAAAACTGCAATGCCTGGTTGCACTTTCAAAGAATTCCTTGCTTGTAAACCCACTGAATTTGCAGGCAATGAAGGAGCAACTGCATCACTGCGTTGGTTAGAGAAAACAGAAGCAGTCATTGCAATAAGTAAATGTGGTAAAGATGATCAGGTCATGTATGCATCCAATCTGTTCAAAGAAGGAGCACTCGAATGGTGGAACACTGTGTTACAATCAAAAGGAAGAGTAATAGCTTATGCTATGACTTGGGAAGAATTTAAGGGTTTGGTGGAAAGAAAATTCTGTCCCGAATATGAAAAAGAACAGATGGCGAATAAGTTTCTAAATCATCGGATGATGGGTGTGGATTGTCGCGGTTATACCTCGACATTCTTCGAATATGCTAGAGTGGTACCAACACTGGCTTCGCCAGAACCGGTACTCATTTCTCGCTATATTTGGGGGCTAATTAGCGAAATCCGCAATATTGTTAAAGCTGCGAGACCTCGCACTATTGATGATGCGGTAGAATTAGCCAATACTTTAACCGATGAACTGGTGCGCACAAAAGATGAAGATAGGAAAAAGGAACTAGCTCAGAAGATTACCCAAGGATTTCGGGCGGGTAATAGTAATAATTTCAAGAAAAGAGGAACAGGGCAATATTCAAATCCACCTTTCTGTAGAAATTGCAAAAGGAAGCATTACGGAAAATGTAATTTAACTTGCAACCTTTGCAAGGGGATAGGACACCGTGAAGAAAACTGCAGAAAGAAAACCATAATCTGTTTTAACTGTGGAGAAGCGGGGCATTATAAAACAGAATGTCCTAAATTGGTCAAACCAGTAGATAACAAACCCAAGACGACCGAAGGAACTACTAAGAAGAATGCCAGGGCATTTCAACTGACCACTCAAGAAGCAGAACTCATTCCGGATGTGATAGCGGGTACGTTCTTAGTTCACAACGTGTACGCAAAAGTATTATTTGACTCTGGTGCAAACCAAAGTTTTATAAATACTTCATTCTGCCAAGCTCTTAGTTTACCTTTAACCAAAATTAGGCAGATTTTTACAGTTGAAACAGCAGACGGAAATTCAGTTAAAATAGATAAAGTTTTGCAAGAAGGAAACATAGAACTTTTAGGACATAAATTCTCTGCAAAACTATTGCCAATGAATTTAGCTGAATTTGATGTTGTATTAGGAATGGATTGGTTAGTAGCCAACCATGCTAGAATCCTTTGTGATCAAAATACCATAGAAATTCAATCACCCACCGGAGAAATGATTAGGATTACAGGAGATAAACCACGTAAGCCCATGAAGTTCATATCAGTAATGAAAGTTGCTAATTATGAACGAAAACAAGGAATAGTGTATATGATTTCGGTAATCATTAGCACTAAGGGTAAAGATCTTAAGGAAATACCAGTAGTCTCAGAATATTCTGATGTATTTCCAGAAGATTTACCGGGATTACCTCCAGACAGGGAAGTAGAATTTAGGATTCATCTAATACCTGGAACTACACCGATAGCCAAGGCACCTTATCGGTTAGCACCCACATAAATGTTAGAACTGAAAAAGCAATTAGATGAATTACTAAGTAAAGGATTCATACAACCTAGCTCATCCCCTTGGGGAGCGCCAGTGTTGTTTGTGAAGAAAAAGGATGGTTCAATGAGAATGTGTATCGATTATAGGGATTTGAATAAGGTTACAATTAAGAATCGATATCCATTACCTAGGATTGATGATCTTTTTGATCAACTTCAAGGGGCTAGATATTTTTCTAAGATAGATTTACGCTCCGGATATCATCAATTAAAGGTACAAGAAGAAGACATACCTAAGACTGCTTTCAGAACTAGGTATGGTCATTACGAGTTTACAGTCATGCCCTTCGGATTAACAAATGCACCTGCAGCATTTATGGACATGATGAATAGGATCTGTAAACCATATTTGGATAAATTTGTAATTGTCTTCATAGACGATATACTTATTTATTCCAAAAGTCAGACAGAGCACTGTGAACATCTTCATGCACTCTTAACTTTGTTAAGAAAAGAAAAGTTGTACGCCAAATTCTCGAAATGTGAATTTTGGCTAAAGGAAGTGCAATTTTTAGGACACATGGTGAATCACGAAGGTATTCATGTAGATCCTGCTAAGATAGAAGCAATTACCAAATGGAAGGTTCCACAAACAGCAATGGAAATAAGAAGTTTTATAGGATTAGCTGGGTATTATAAACGGTTTATTAAGGATTTTTCCAAGATAACTGTACCATTAACTAAGCTAACCTGTAAAGCTACTAAGTTTGAATGGGGACCTAAACAAGAAGAAGCTTTTAGAATTTTGAAACAGAAATTAACCCATGCACCAATCTTAGCCTTAGCAGAAGGAACTGAAGATTTTGAAGTATATTGTGATGCTTCAAAATTAGGATTTGGATGTGTGCTTATGCAACGCAAGAAGGTAATTGCGTACTCATCAAGGCAATTGAAAAAGCACGAAGAAAACTATACGACTCATGATTTAGAATTAGGAGCCGTAATATTTGCCCTTAAAATTTGGAGACATTATCTGTACGGAAGTAAGTTTACTATCTATACAGATCATAAGAGTTTAAGATATATATTTGGGCAAAAAGAGTTAAACATGAGGCAAAGGAGATGGATGGAAATCCTAAGTGACTACGACTGTGATATTCAGTATCATGAAGGAAAGGCGAATGTAGTTGCAGATGCCTTAAGTCGTAAGTATTATGAGAAACAACGACGGGTTCGTGCTCTCAGATTAAATCTACAAATAGATTTAATGGAACAATTGAAGAATGTTCAAACTACAGCAATCAAGGATGATGCTGAAGGAATGAAAGGACGAATCAAGGAATTAGAACAAGGAGCAGATGGAATTTGGAGATTCCATAAAAGTAGAATTTGGGTACCTAAGCAGGGAGACTTGAGACCTAAGATTTTAGAAGAAGCTCATAAATCAAGGTACACTATGCATCCAGGAAACAATAAGATGTACCAAGATTTAAGAAAGAACTTTTGGTGGATAGGAATGAAAAAGGACATAGCCAGTTATGTTTCTAAATGTCTTACTTGTTCACAAGTTAAGGCAGAACATCAGAAACCTTCAGGGTTACTACAACAATTAGAAATGCCAGTATGGAAATGGGAACTTATAACAATGGATTTTGTTACTAAGTTACCCAAAACCAGAAAAGGTAATGATGCGATTTGGGTAATTGTGGATCAATTAACCAAATCAGCTCACTTTTTACCAATGAAAGAAACCTTTAGCATGGAAAGACTGGCTAAGTTGTATGTAGATGAAGTTGTATCTCTACATGGAGTTCCACTCTCCATTGTTTCGGATAGGGATAGTCGTTTTACTTCCCATTTCTGGAAAAGTTTCCAGCAAGCTATGGGAACTCGACTAAACCTAAGCACTGCATATCATCCCCAAACAGACGGACAAAGTGAAAGGACAATCCAAACTCTTGAAGACATGCTCCGAGCATGTGTAATAGACTTTGGTGGAAGTTGGGATGATCATTTACCATTAATTGAATTCTCCTATAACAATAGTTATCACTCAAGCATTGATACTGCTCCATTTGAGGCATTATATGGAAGAAAGTGCAGAACTCCAGTTTGTTGGGCAGAAATAGGAGAAAGTCAATTATCAGGACCTGAAATAGTACAAGAGATGACTGATAAGATTACGCAAATCAAGGAAAGGCTGAAGACGGCTAGAGATCGCCAGAAGAGTTATGCTGATAATAGATGCAAGCCATTAGAATTCCAAGTTGGAGACAGAGTACTGTTGAAAGTTTCTCCTTGGAAAGGAGTTGTTAGATTTGGTAAGAAAGGAAAGCTAAGTCCAAGATATGTAGGACCATTTTCAGTGATCCAACGTATAGGACCAGTAGCTTATCGCTTACAGCTACCAGAAGAATTAGCGGGAGTACATGATGTATTTCATGTATCCAATCTCAAGAAATGTTTAGCAGATGAATCTCTGGTAGTACCTCTTCAAGACATAGAGGTAAACAAAAAGTTAAAATTTGTGGAGAAACCTCTTCAGATAGAAGACAGAAAAGTGAAGTTTCTTAAGCACAAACGATTAGTGCTAGTTAAAGTAAAGTGGGATTCAAGGAGAGGACCTGAATACACTTGGGAGCTGGAATCAGAAATGAAGAGAAAATATCCTCATTTATTCCAATAAATCTCGAGGACGAGATTTTTATTAAGGTGGGGAGAATGTAACAACTCTCATCAAAAGTCATAATTATTAAATTAATTAGTCCAAAAGGAAACCCTAATTGAGACACCCAAGTGATTCTGAACAAACCCTAAAATTTTCAGAATTTTCAGAATCAGGATTAGGGCCCCTAAAACTCAGGGGGGGTTAAACCCTATGGACGATTATCCACTTAAAACGTTGGCAACAAGGAATTTACGAAATTTGTCAACTCAGCAAAGCTAGTGCCAACCGTGGCAACCCTAGGCCTAAAAGTAGGTCTTACGCGGGCCGCGTAAGGGTCAAAAGTTACCTATAAATAGAGGACAGTGGGACTGGAACTTCTGCGTTGATTTGACGTTTAAATTCCTTTCGTACACGAAGTTATAGTGAAAATAGTCTGATAACACACACGTGTCTCGAAATTCTGCCGCAAAACAGGGTATTAGCACAATCGCTACTACGATTCATTTTCCGATGATCAATATATCCAATGGATGTTTAAGTGCCGCCCACATTAGGGTTATACTTTATCGTTCGTCGTTAATTCGACGGATCATCGTTAATTCGATGGATGAAGTATTGCATTTTGTCATTTGTTGTGAGAATTTGATCTCGTGAGTTATCGTAAATGCTAGATTGATTACTAACCTAGTTTTGTGTGCATTGTTATTTAAATTAGGTTAACAAGGCTAATTCATAAGACTAGATTCTGTCCGTATTAAATCAGCAATGTGAGTCATTCTCTCTTTTTATCAAATCTATTTACAAAACCCTATTTATTTCAAAGTTATAATTACAGGAATTAAGTTTATGTAATCACCATATTACAGCCGGTATGTGGGGTTTTGTATACATTACTTGATAATCTTCGCCATTGGGGCAGCCAAGGGGTGATATGACCATAGTCACAGACACCATTGGACGAAAGGGCCAATGGGTCGAGTGACAAAGTACTGTGGGTAATTGGTTTGATATCAGAAACATTGTAATCTTCCTTAATACTGTAAATTATAACAAATGTGTCATTTTAGTAAATAGAATGATTCACTCAGTATTTCCCGCTGACAAAACCTTTTTCAAACATGTTTCAGGTGATCTGTTGTAATTCAGGAAAAGTGCTGGGGAGCATTTCAAGCTTAAGATAGTGGCTCATTATAAAATAAAGAAATAAATTTTGTAATATCACGATTTCATAGTAAAAACATAATATTGTAAATTATCGGGGTTTTATCCCGAATTGTGAAATAAAATAAATTGGGAAAATTTAGCTTTAAACGATCCTGATGTTAAAATTCCGCTGTTAAACTCAATTAAAATAAATACCACGGGATTTCTGTCCCGCGGCTCCTGAGACGGGTCAAACCGGGTCGGGGGCCGTGACAAAACTGATCGAAAATGTCCATACCGTTTGAAACTGTTCGCGAAATGCTGACATCATCTCGTTTGAACTGAACCATCCCGTTTGAAACTGACACTTCAAGTTTGAAACTGGCTTCAAGTTTGAAAGTGGTTCCCGTTTGAAAGTGTCTAAAAGTTTGAAAGTGGTTCCCGTTTGAAAGTGGTTCCCGTTTGAAAGTGACATCAAGTTTGAAAGTGACATCACGTCTGAAAGTAACATCAAGTTTGAAAGTGACATCACGTTTGAAACTAGTTTTCGTTTGAAACTTGATTAGTGTTGTCTCAAATGGAATAACATATTTCGTTTGAGAAGAGCCATTTTGTTTGAAAGACATAATACCGTTTGAACAATTTCGCTTGAACAGATTCCGTTTGAATCTGTCATTTTTTTAAACCAAGAACTTTCTAAGTATTTGTTGAATATTTCAGGTGATTGAAGATATACAAATTGTGAATTTCAAGAAACTGTTTGAAGATGTCGAGCAGCAGTGAAGAAGTTGTTGATCCTGATAGATGGTGGAAAATATATTATGCGAGATGGGAAATTGGAAAATTCACAGAACCATTCAAAGAAGCCCAGAGAGCTAAAAGATGGAATGATGATTTGGAATGTTACATTGATGCACGGGGTAATCCAGTTGTTGACCCATCAAAAGTGGATTTTGAAGCTGTAACAAATTTGCTTCCAAGTCAGGCTACTTTTAACACAAGAAGGTTATCTGAAAAAGAATATTGGCCAGATTTGGTGAACAAAATCAAAGAAATTTGCGAAGCGAGTCTACCAAAGGTGGTAGAAATGAAGAAGAGAAAAGAAGAAGAGGTGAAAAAGATGGTTGAAGATTTGAAGAAGAAAGCTTTAGAGGAAGTCAAAGTGGAAGCAGTAAAAACTGAGAAAGGGAAAGAAGCTGTTACTGAAAAACAGCAGGTTTTTGAAGAAGTAATTTCAAAGAAAGAAGAATCTGAAAAGCCTGTATCTGTGAAATCTGAACCAGTGATTAAGAAAGAGGTTGCAGAAGACACACTAATCTTTGAGATTGTTCAGAAGGAGAAGAAACTGACTGAAGATATTCAAACTTTGAAAGATGAGAAGAAAGCTGATGATGAACAGATTTTGGAGTTGCGCTTGAACTGCGAAAAACTAAAATCTGAAAATGACAAACTTTTGAAGAATATTGAGAGTTTGTCATTAGAAAACAAAATTTTTTAAAAATTAGAAAAAGATTTTCAAAGTCAAATGAAGGTTTTAGAAGATGAAAAATCTGTTATTTTTAAAAATAATCTTGAAAAACAGATTGAGATAAATTCTCATCTTCAAAAAATCATTCGGCTTGAAAATGAAGCTGAAATTGCTCTAAATAAAATTAATGAGCTTGAGATTAAATTGAAAGGTTTTGTGAATTCTACATCACATGTTTCTCCAAAACCGATCAATTTTGTTCCTATAAGTGACAATGTCACAAATTTTGACAAAGTCAAAATTGAAGATTGTGATGACAAAGCTGATGATGAAAAAGAAAAAGAAAAGAAAAGAAAAATATTTTTAGATTTACAAGAAAAATTTAAAAATACTGTTTTGCAATCTACTGAAACAGGTGAATGTTCTAAGCAAAAACCTGTTAAGAAGAGTGTAGAACAGAAACAAAAAGTTAAAAATTCGAAAAATTTTAAAAATGAAAATAAAAGCTCATCAGTTCAGTCATCCAATCATTATAAAAAATCACAAAAATTTGTAAATGAAAACTCACAAAATGTTGGTAATAAGTGGTGCAGGTTTGACCACGGTGCTCGAAAGACAAATCCAGCATTGAAGAGGAGAAATGATTATCACCAAGCCAAACAATGTTATGATCTGAAGGTTTGGACTGACAGAAGTGGATGGTACGATAACAGAGTGTGCTATACCTGTGGTGTTAGAGGACACATTGCTGTTAACTGCCAGAATTGGAATTTTGAAACACGAAGATGCTATAATTGCCATATCAGAGGACATATTGCCAAAGATTGCCCAAGGAGATCGATGGGAAGATCAAGGGTTGAATCTCAGAGAACGATAAAGAAACCAGTCAATGTCAAGCCCAAAGAACAGAAGGTTCTAGAACAGAAAGTGAAGCTTTCGCAGGGGTAAAAAGACAGACTGAGGAAAAAGAGGAAGAAGGCGAGAGAGTATTTGGAGATGATTTTGTCTTCAGGTTCACCGGTTGGTTTGGATAAAAGTTCTGATGAATCAATTCACTCGACGGCAAAGTCAAGCAAATCGAATTCTTCAGATGCAAATCTGAGGACAAACAAGAAGAAAAAGAAAGTTATTAGCGATGAATCTGGCTCATCCAAGTCAAACAAGCCAAGTTCGGACAATGAATCTGATTTCACAAAATCAGATGAGCCACAAGTTGAGGTAAAAAAGGAAGAAACAGTTCCTTTAATGAATGATGAGAAATTCCCACCATTACGAGCTGCAAACCTAAAATCAAAAGGTGTTGATGCTGAAAAAATGTTTAATAGCAATGTTAAACATATTTTTAGTAAGATGGCTGATGGTAAGGAAAAAGGAGTAAAAGAATTTTATGAAGAAAAGAGAAAAGTTCAAAATACACCCAAGGACAGTCAGGCTTGGGTGAAGCTTTTCAAATAGAAAAATCTGACTTGCCGGAGCTTCCAGGTTGGTAAGTGTGAAGCAGGTATCGGCATCATTTTTGAGAAATTCACAGGATGGTAACTGTGATATTTCGTTTTACAAGTGGTTAATCAAGGACATTAAGTTGTACTTGATTTTCTACAAGTGATAGTGGTGTTTGACCTAATAATGTTAAATTTTCAAAATGGTTAAAAGAGATCAAGGTGATGTGATGACTCCGAACCTACAAGTGATGGGTAAACAAACTAATTTTTCCGGAAAAAACCATTCTGATTAAAACAAACTTAAGTGTTTTGAAATCATTATGGGAAAATAGTTTGTTGTAAGGGGGAGTGTTGCTTGAATACGCCAAAACCCTCACGGCTGAACAAACATCATTACTTTCACAAGATTGAAAAACGATTTTCAAACTGTCGAAAATCAATGGGTTGTAAATCATGGGGGTAATTGTTGGTACTTTACATTAGATTTTCTGCAAATCAGAGCACTTTTAGCAGAAAATGGATGGCGAGACAAAGCTATCAGTATTGGTTGTCAAATTTTCTTTATATGTTTTTGCATTTTAGGAGGAGATATATTGTTGTCAGAAAATACAAAAACATTTGAAAATTTTGAAAAAGTCAAAAACATGATAAAATTCAAAAATTGAGTTTTTGCGTAAAAAGAGGAAATGATAGTACATCAGTAGACAGTTACAGTATGCTAAAGAAATGTAATGATTAAATAGTGTTAAACAGTCTCACTGATGATGTGCCGATAGGTTTTTGCACATTTAGTAGGTTTGTTCAGGATATAAACCTAAATCTTTACTTACTTATTTCGTGGGGAACACTACTTGGATATATAGGTAACCCCTGAAATCTTGTTTGAAGGATTCCTTTTTCTGGTATACTAGGTTTTTATACTCAGTGATATCTGGGGTATTATTCTGGGACTTCTGTTGAATGGAAGTTCTGACCTAGTCCTCGTATAATACTTTCCGCAAATGCTTGAATCATAGCATCACCCTCAGCATAAATGATAAGACAATAAAATTGCTTAGCAATGCTGTTGTAAAAAAGATTCTCTAAAGGGGACACACCCAAAAGTAGAGTCATGATCTCTCTGCTGAACGGTAGTTCTGACCTGAGCTCTCATGATTCTTCATAATTATTAACCCTTTACAGATATCATTGGTGATATACTCACCTGTAAGACTGAATTTTGGGATCTGGATACGGGAGTATATTCAAGAGGTGGGACACACGTATAAGTTTAAGTCTCTAAAACACTTAATCTGTATCCTGAACAGATTGAAAATTGTGTGAAAATTTAAGTGGACCAGTATATCGACAATCTAAGTGAATTGTTTAATTCTTAATGTGTAACTAAGCTCAACGGTACTTGTGACTTGTCAAAAATTGATATGATCCTCTGACGCATACTCAAACAAAAATAGTGTCTGTAAATATGTTTGTACATATTTTGTTATTGCTTTATATTTTCAGAAAATACACAAAGATTTTTGATTCTGCTTTATTTTCGACAACCGATGTCTGAGTGCTGAGTTTCAAAATCTAAGTAAGCTGATTGTGTTTCTGAAAATAAAACAAGTTCATTAATTTGAAACTTGAAACCTTTTATAAAAAATCAAAACAGTTTATGATATCTCCAAGGTCATTAGTTTGGACTTGGATGATAAACTGTGGGGGATTTAGATTCTTAAATATTGCCAAATCTGTAAAGATTGTTGATAAGAGGAGTGTTTTAGAAAATTGAATTGCCAGGTTACTGTTACTAGAAGTTTATAATGTTGTTACTTATAAATGTATGAGTGATTGCAGGAAAGAGTCCAGACTACGATCCCAGAAGCTGAGTCTAAGGGGGAGTCTGAAGACAAGCTCAAAGCAAGGGGGAGTTTGTAAACCGAAAAGCAAGGTGACGATCCCTAAAGCACGGAAGCATGACGAAAGGGGGAGCCAGAAGAAAGAGAGAGCCAGAGATAGATCCTGGTATAACATTTGAAGATAGAAGCTGATCAAAGAAGATAGAGATTGATAGGATGCTTGCATTGTCAGACAAATTTGGAAAGAGACAGACTAAAGACTCAAAGCCGAAGACTTCGTCAACATCCAAGGGGGAGTCTGTTGGTGCACTGAATGTCTACTGACTACGTCTAATCGAGTCTTATGTCTAGATTGGTTAAATGAGTGCACAATAGTGTTGGAATTAGGGTTTAAACATGTTTTAAGTATCCTGTCCGTTTGAAATGGTCCTGTCCGTTTGAAGAGGGTTTAGTTTGAAGAGGGTTTAGTTTGAAGAGGTTTTAGTTTGAGGAGTGTCCCGTTTGAAGCAGGCTGTGTCACCTTCAAACGAGAGGGTCACTACTATAAATAGGAGATGTGGGTGCTCATTTCAAACGGACAAGGTCATGGTGTAGGTGTCGAAACTCTGTCAAAATCTACTCAGAAACACTTGTAAAGCTTGTAATTAGTAATAGAAAGAAGTTAAAAGGATCCGAGCTGTTTGTGACTTCGTTTACGTTGATTCCGCCTTCGTATTTGAAGATGAACTACCTTATACTGACTGTTTAGGGTCTCGACAACGATCCAACAAAAGAGTTTTGCTTGAGGACAACCAAAGATTCAGGTGTGGGGTATTTGATGTGCTTAAAATACAAAATATAAATTATATCAAATATGGCGTAAAATCAACCCTTTTTCAGTACTAATGTTGGAAAAAGCCCGTTTCTTTGTTCCTTTTTAATTAACAGGGTCAAAGAGCTTAAATGCATAAAAGGAGTAAAATAACAGCAAAAACCAACATAAAATACAATGAAGAAGGATTGACGCAACTCGCCAAGCCCCCGTCCATATCCAAACCAAGGAAATAACAAAATCAGAAGCTTTGGCACGGGGCCGTGCTCACCTAGCATGGGCCGTGCCCGGTAGGAATTCTCTGCAGAAGAAAAAGACAACAACAAAAGACAAATCCAAAGCTCAACACGGGGCCGTGCTAAGGAAACACGGGGCGTGATCAACTCTGAGATTTCCAGAATCTGAGATAGTACAACAAGTACATTGTCCACGGGCCGTGCCATTGACACACGGGGCCGTGTTAGTATGAAGTCTGACACTGCAGTTAATGAAGAGGAGAGAGACTGATGGCCATGGGACCGTGCCAGACGGGCACGGACCGTGGTGGATGTTCTGTTTTCAGCTAGAAATAGGGGTGCTTGGTTTCATTCCAATCCAATCCATCCCTTGGGAAACCACTTCTCTCTCACTTGCCACTACTCCACCACCACTACAACACCATCATCCATCTTCCATCATTTTGAGTGTGTGTAGTAGTCTCGGGATCCAAGATCGATAGTAAAAGTCTTTGTCAAACAAAGGCCATGCTTGGCTAAACTCTTACATCACTTTGTGAAGACAAATCTTTTATGTATTACTTTTTGATTTCCAATCTTTGGCAACTTTTTAATTAGGCATGTATTAATAACTAGTTTTTTATATTGAAGGCAAATTTATCTAGTCATTCTTCATATGTCGTTGATTCATATATTCTTGTCTTTACGGTCTATATAAAGCTCGTTAATTGCCTGGAATGGGGTTAGAAGGGTGGTTGGGTAAGTTTTATGTCTTGTTCAGTGTATAGATCCTGCGAGAACCAGGTTCAAGCTTAGTAACACTTCACGAGTCGGAGCGGGAATTACCCACCATGGGAGAAGTGCAAACCACTTGAACCCCTTATCTATAAACTACTATTAAAACTTTAAACCAACCCTACGAGGACTGTATCCCTGCTGACTCAGACCAAAGGGTTGAGGGTGATCGCTGCCTGGGGGAAGGGGGCCTACCACTTTTCGCATTAATAACTTACTTAATTATCTTTCAATAATCCAACCTTGCGGGACTGTATCCCTGCTGACTCAGACCAATAGGTTGAGGGTAATGTCGTCTTCTATAATAACACTCGAAAACACTCTAATTATACCCCGTATACACGTAACCGGACCCGTATAATCCTAATTTTAATAAAAATCAAATAAAATAATTATCTTAAGTCGCTCGCGGGCCGCGACAGTGATGCCAGGGTGGGTCGCAGGGCGCGACAGGCTGGTGTCTTTCCAAACACCCAGGGTGCCACGTGTTGGGACAGATGGTGGACCTACTCGATGATTGGTAAAACCTAGTCGTAGCTAGGTGACTCTCGCGGGGCGCGAGAGAGTTCCTTAGGCGAGTCGCGGGGCGCGAGAGACCCCTAGAAAAGTGTATATAAGGAGCTTCAGTTCAACATTTCAGATCGTTCAAATTTTCTTTTTCTCTGTCCCTATAATATCCAATAATAGCTCGATATTATACCCCTAAAACACGATTTCGTTACCCTACCCGATTGATCTAGGGCCCTGTAACGCATGTCGAGGCTCTGCCTGACTAAGTTCGTTGAGGTTCTGTCTCGTGTTGTATGGCTAATGTGATTTGGGTTATCTTACTAACACGTGTACATTGTATGTTTTTAATAGAAAATAATCATGAAAATCAACAGGAAGCTGTAGAAATACATAAGTCTACAAAGTGAGTCATTCTCTTTTTCTACCAAACTGTGTTACAAAATCTCAAATATTTTAAATTATACTTATAGTGATCGAGTCTTTGTATTCTACAATTGCTGCCGGTATGTGGGATTTTGTATACACTACTAGTCAAGCGTTACTATTGGACAAAAAGTTAGCCAATAGTAATATGACCACAGTCATGGAACTGCCAACATGATAAATACGTAAATAAAAGTTTATGTTTTCAGCAACTAGGGTTTATCCTTATGAATGTATTATGAATGAAACATGGGTTTTATCCCATTTGTTTATTATAAAAATTTGGTGTTTTGAAACTCTGAAATTTATTTCCTAACTACGATCCTGGTGTTCTCATTTCCGCTGCCAAATTAATAAACACCGGTACCACTTGACTGGTCCGCGGCTCCCGCTCCCGGGGTAGGGGTCGGGGGCTGCGACAGAAGGTGGTATCAGAGCCACTGGTTTAAGCCATTTAGGTGTTCTCTAAATACCTAAATTTTAACCAATTGTGTTAGGAAATAACTTATGTGTTATTCTGTGTAAATATACGTATTATTATTTTTTTATTATTTTGACAATTTTCTAGTTTACAGTATGAGTGATCAGGGTACTTCTGACACCTACCGCCAATTACCTCATTCTCCAAAGAATGAAGGAACATCCCAGTCAACCCCAGGATACACCGCTGATTCTGAGGATGTCTTTGTTTTCAAAGCCAAATCCGAAGAACCTTTTCCCCCTAAGAAACGAGGGTGGTTTAGTAAGGCAACTTATGAAAGGAGGAAAAGAATGAGAAAACTCCAATAATGAAGGATAGCGAATAGAGAAAGAAATACCCAAAATCAGGAAGCTAGACCCTTTTGGGAGGAAGAATTGGATAGGCAACTAGCTGACTTTCACATGTTCGGAAGTGTAGAGTTTGGAAATGTAGAAGGAGGAATTGATATCAACCAAGTAGCAGACCCACAACTTCTACCATTATTTCCTGACCAACCCATGGAACTAGAACAGAACCAGGAGAACCAACTCCCAATCCCAGCCTTTGATCCAAATGAGATACCTAGAATTCCCGCACCAAACCCTTTAGACTATGACCCATGGTGGGACAACAACCGGTCAATTATGGAAATATTGAATAACCCATATCCTTACGGAGAACCAATACCACGTTACCCTGAACCAGTGCCAGCCCCACTACCGCCAATGAATCAAGAGAATGTGGAAGAACTTCGCCAGTATGGTGAAGAGTTAGTTGAGGAGGGAAATCGGATTCGCCAAATAGGAGAAAAACTCGTCTGGAAATATGACGAGCGTGAAACGCAGTACTAGAAAAGCCAACACCTAATATATATATAGGCTAAAGCTAGGTAGAAAACCCTCCATTTTGAGAAAACCCTAGAAAACCCAACCTCCCGACATTTTTTTTTGAAAAAAATAACACATGTAATATACATGTTTTTAAGAGTTTTGGGCAAAAAAAAAACAAAAAAGCGCCGAATGAATGTTTAAAAAAAACAAAAAAGCGCCGAATGAATGTTTAAAAAAAACAAATTTCAGCAAGTTTCAGCCTTTTTGCCTAACACATGTTAGTCACCCGAAGTTTGCTGAAATTTGTTTATTTTTTTTTAAAAACATCCCTTCGGCGCTTTTTTGTTTTTTTTTTTGGCCCAAAACTCTTAAAAACATGTATATTACATGTGTTATTTTTTTCAAAAAAAAAAATGTCAGGAGGTTGGGTAAAAATGGGGGAGATTTGAGTTTCTAGAGTTTTCTAAAAACATAAGGGTTTTCTATATAGCCCTCCCCTATATATATATATATATATATATGTGTGTGTGTGTGTGTGTGTGTGTGTGTGTTTGTGTGTAATTTCTGTTAGTTTGAAAAAATAATCAACTAAAATAGATATAAATATATATATATATATATATATATATATATATATATATATCGATGCATAAATACTAATGTTTAAATTTCCAGTTGTAGTTTGTAATATATGCATATATAGATATATGAAAAAGAGTAAGTCGCAATGATCGATGGTTTTGGTTCAATCTGCTTGAGTGTTTGTTTGTATTAAATTTTATTCTGTGATATTAATACCTGATAAATATTTACAATTCAGATGTCAAACGAAGTAAATCAGGAAATCCAGAATAACAATAATAACAGAAACCAGATGGACAAAAGTGCTATTGAACATAGGGATGGAAAAAATACTTGAGCCAGATGGGTATACCCGAAACCCGACACAAATGGGACGGGTATACCCGATACCCGACGGGTATTGGGCCGGGTATGGGTTTAGTTTTAAAAATTTTCGCGGGTATAGGTCGGGTATGGGATTAGGTGATATCCGACCCAATTACCAGAAACCACATACCCGTTTACCCGAACTATATACCCGATCATATACCCGATTTTTTTTTAATTTATATTTTTATTTTCCATTAACACTTGTCTATTGTTGATTTATTTTAGTATGATCATAATGTGAAAAAATAAATTTTCTTTTATTATATGCATTTGATAATAGTATTATATTTTGTATGTTGTGAAGTATATACATTTAAGTGTATAAGTATAATAAAATTATTATTAATTTATGACAAAACTTATATGTATGTAATATATATTTTTAATTTATAATAGTTGATGTATAAATAAAATTATATAATAATTATAATAGTAAAAAATGTATTTAGAAATCCCAACGTATATCTTTTAACAAACTAATGGGTATACCCGGTACCCGCGGGTATACCCGATACCCGACGGGTAATTACCCGACAAATACCCAACGGGTATTGGGTCGGGTATGGGACACGATTTTATAACCGGGTATGGGTATGGGATTACCAATACCCGACCCGAACCCGACCCATTGCCATCCCTAATTGAATACATAGTAGCCCAAGGAATCATAGATGCTATGCCCTATATTATCGACACTATTAAAAAGGAGGAAAAAATGATTCTATAAGCGGAAGTAAGCGTGCACCTACTGAACCAAGTCACAACGTGAATGGAAATCACGGACCACTTATCCAAGCTCCAATTCCAAAAAGAAGAAGGACCATCTCAAATGGTTGTTCTTATAAATAATTCTTAGCCTGTAAACCAATAGAATTCTTAGGAAATGAAGGAGCTATTTCAGCCTTGCGATGGATAGAAAAGAGAGAAGCAGTCTTAAAAATAAGTAAATGTGCAGATGAAGATAAGATCATGTTTGCTTCTAATCTTTTTAAGAATGCAACATTAGAGTGGTGGAATACCATTCTCCAGTCCAGAGGAAGTGACAGGGTTTATAACATAGAAAGGACCAATTTTAAGGAGATAGTTGAAAGGAAATTCTGTCTTCCTCATGAAAAGGAACAGATTGCCAATAAGTTCTTAAATCATAGAATGAGTGGGGTAGATTGCAGGGAATACACTACCATATTCTTTGAATATGCTAGGATAGTACCAACATTAGCCTCACCAGAACTAGTACTAATCTCCCGTTACATATAGGGATTAATCAATGAAATCAGACATGTAGCCAAGGCAGCTAGACCACAAACCATAGAAGAGGCAGTAGAACTTACCAACACTCAACACTCTGACCGATGAATTGGTATGCACGCAAGAGGAAAACCAGAAAAAGAACCTAGCTCAAAAGATTACCCAAAAATTACGTTGTGGTAATTCCTACAGTGTAAAAGGACCAGGTTCTTCCTCTTCACCCAACTGCAAGTATTGCAAAAGGAAACACTCAGGAAAATGCTCGATATACTGCAACTTCTGCAAAATATCTGGACATAAGGAAGAAGACTGTAGGAAGAAAGCTAGCAATAGAATATGCTACAATTGTGGAGAAGCTGGTCATATTAAACCGAACTGTCCAAAACTAGCTCTAGCGACAAACAACAAGGCTAAGGCAACTGAATGACCCAAGAAGAATGCTAGAGCATTCTTTCTGATAGCTGAAGAAGCCAAGATGATTCCGGATGTGATTGTCGGTATGTTTTTAGTTAATGATGTTTATGCTAAAGTATTATTTGACTCTGGTGCAAACCAAATTTTTATCAATACTTCTTCTGCAAACTTCTCAATAAACCATTAACTAAACTTCGACCCAAGACTATCTAGTGGAAACGGCAAATGGAGACTCCATCAAGATAAGTGAAATCATACAGGAAGCAAGGACAGAAATTTTAAACCATAACCTTACCGCTAACCTTTTTCCAATTAATCTAGCCGGATTCGATGTCGTGTTAGGAATGGATTG
The DNA here is from genome assembly GCA_030545235.1 of Helianthus tuberosus. NCBI lineage: Eukaryota > Viridiplantae > Streptophyta > Magnoliopsida > Asterales > Asteraceae > Helianthus > Helianthus tuberosus. The sequence continues at coordinate 90,641,790 of CM060438.1, read as the reverse complement.
GTTGGTAGCCAATCATGCCAGTATTTTATGTGATCAAAAGTTGGTACAAGTAAGTGCACCAAATGGTGAAAATATCACAATTAAAGTAGACAAGCCAACGAAAACCACAAAGTTCATCTCTGTGATGAAAGCTGCAAGTTATGCAAGGAAAAAAAGGAAAGGTGTATATGATTTCGGCAATCATTAACACTAAAGGAAAAGAATTAAAAGATATCCATATAGTATCTAAATTCTCGGATGTCTTTCCAAAAGAATTACCTGGATTACCGCAAGATTGAGAGGTTAAATTTAGAATTCACCTAATACCAGGAACGACACCGATTGCCAAAGCACCTTATCGACTAGCACAAACGGAGATGCAGGAATTGAAGAAACAACTTGACGAATTACTAGAGAAAGGTTTCATACAGCCTAGCTCATCGCCATGGGGAGCACCTGTGTTATTTGTCAAGAAGAAGGATGGATCGATGCGTATGTGCATTGATTACCGATAACTGAATAAGGTTACGATTAAAAATCGGTACCCACTACTGAGAATCGATGACCTGTTCGATCAACTTCAAGGAGCTCGATTCTTTTCTAAGACCGATTTACGCTCAGGATATCATCAATTGAAAGTACAGGAACAGGACATTCCTAAAACTGCTTTCAGAACAAGGTACGGTCACTATGAATTTACAGTCATGCCATTTGGTTTAACCAATGCCCCAGCCGCATTTATGGACATGATGAACAGGATATGTAAACCATACCTGGATAAATTCATAATTGTCTTTATAGATGATATTCTAATTTACTCTAAGAGTAAGAAAGATCATGTAGAGCATTTACATACACTTCTGACATTGTTGAGAAAAGAAAAGCTTTATGCTAAATTCTCAAAATGCGAATTTTGGTTGCAGGAAGTGTAATTCCTTGGACATCTGGTTAATCAAGAAGGAATTCATGTGGATCCCACAAAAATCGAGGCAATTACCAAATAGAAAGTCCCTGAATCACCAACGAAAGTAAGAAGTTTTCTTGGACTGGCAGGATATTATAGACGTTTTATCCAAGATTTCTCTAGAATAGCCATTCATTGACCAAACTGACTTGCAAATCAGTTAAGTTTGAATGGGGACCAAAACAAGAGGAAGCATTTAGGATTTTGAAACAAAGGTTAACCAATGCACCCATACTCGCGTTGCCTGAAGGAACTGAAGATTTTGTAGTCTATTATGATGCATCTAAGTTAGGATTTGGATGTGTGCTAATGCAACATAAAAAAGTAATAGCTTATGCCTCTAAACAGCTTAAGAAACACGAAGAGAATTATACAACTCATGATTTAGAGTTAGGAGCAATAATTTTTACCCTTAAGATTTGGAGACACTATCTTTATGGTAGTAAGTTCGTTGTATTTACAGATCATAAGAGCTTAAGATATGTTTTTAGGCAAAATGAACTAAACATGAGACAGAGACGATGGATAGAAATCCTTAGTGATTATGACTGTGATATCCAGTATCATGCAGGAAAAGCTAATGTAGTAGCTGATGCTTTAAGTCGAAAGTATTATGAAAAGCCAAAAAGAGTACGCTCTCTTAGACTAAATCTGAAGATAGATTTAAATGAGCAAATTAGAAAGATACAGAAAACAACAATCAAGGACGATGCTGAAGGTTTAAAAGGAATGATTAAAGAATTAGAAAAAGGAACAGATGGAATTTGGAGATCCATAAGAAAAGAATCTGGATACCTATTCAAGGAAACCTACGAGACCAAATTCTAGAAGAAGCTCATAAGTCTAAGTATATGATACATTCCGGTAGTGATAAGATGTATCAAGATTTAAGAAAGAATTTATGGTGGATATGAATAAAAAAGGATATAGCAAACTATGTTGCTAAATGTTTAACCTGTTCACCAGTTAAAGCTGAACATCAGAAACCTTCAGGGTTATTACAACAATTAGAGATACTAATTTGGAAATGAGAATTAACAATAATGGACTTTGTTACCAAATTACCCAAGACATGAAAAGGTAATGATACAATCTGGGTGATTGTAGACAGATTAACCAAATCTGTTCATTTCTTACCTATGAAGAAAACCTTCAGTATGGAACAGTTAGCCAAGTTATATGTAAATGAAATAGTTTCATTACATGGAATTCCTTTATCTATTGTGTCTGACAGAGACAACCGTTTTACTTCTCATTTTTGGACAAGTTTCCAAAAAGCAATGGGAACCGGATTAAATCTAAGCACAGCTTATCACCCTCAAATGGACAGACAAAGCGAAAGGACAATTCAGACAATGGAAGATATGCTTAGAGCCTGTGTAATTGACTTTGGAGGAAATTGGGACGATCACTTACCTCTTATACAATTTTCTTATAACAGCAGCTATCATACCAGCATCAATGTTGCACCATTTGAAGCACTTTATGGATGAAAATGCCGAACTCCAGTCTGTTGGGCAGAAATTGGATAAAAGCAACTATCTGGACCTGAGATTGTGCAAGAAACAACTGAAAAAATTATTCAAGTCAAGGAAAGACTAAAAGCAACACGGGATCGTCAAAAGAGTTATGCAGATAACAGACAAAAACCATTGGAATTTCAAGTTGGATACAAGGTACTTTTAAAAGTTTCTCCATGGAAAGGATGGCCAGATTCGTTAAAAGAGGAAAGTTAAGGCCAAGGTATGTTGGACCTTTTGAAATTATCAAAAGAATAGGACCAGTAGCTTATCAGCTACAATTTCCAGAGGAAATGGTAGGAAGACATGATGTATTTCATGTATGTAACCTCAAGAAATGCTTAGCAGACGAATCATTAGTAATGCCTCTACAGGACATAGAGGTAAATGAGAAGCTTAAGTTTGTAGAGAAACCACTTCAGATTGAAGATAGAAAAATCAAGAATCTCAAACACAAGAGATTACTTCTGGTCAAAGTAAAATGGGATTCAAAGAGAGGACCAGAATACACATGGGAACCCGAGTCAGAAATGCAACGAAAGTATCCACACCTATTCCACTGAATCTCGAGGACGAGATTTGAAACAAGGTGGGGAAGATATAACAACCCTCGAAAATGCCGTAATTATACCCCGTATACACGTAAGCGGACCTGTATAACCCTAATTTAAAAAAAAATCAAATAAAATAATTATCTTAAGTCGTTCACGGGCCGCGACAGTGATGCCAGGGTGGGTCGCGGGGCGCGACAGGCTGGTGTCTTGCTGAACACCTAGGGTGCCACGTGTCGGGACAGATGGTGGACCTACTCGATGATTGGTCAAACCTAGCCGTAGCTAGGTGACTCTCGCGGGGCGTGAGAGAGTTCCTTAGACGAGTCGCGGGGCGCGAGAGACCCCCAGCAAAGTGTATATAAGGAGCTTCAGTTCAACATTTCAGATTGTTCAAATTTTCTTTTTCTCTGTCCCTATAATAGGCAATAATAGCTCGATATTATACCCCTAAAACACGAAGCTCTGTCCCGTTGTAAGTATTTTAACCCCGGTCACTAATTCGTTACCCTACCCAATTGATCTAGGGCCCCGTAACGTATGTCGAGGCTCTGCCTGACTAAGTTCGTTGGGGTTCTGTCTCATGTTGTATGGCTAATGTGATTTGGGTTATCTTACTAACACGTGTGCATTGTATGTTTTTAATAGAAAATAATCAGGAAAATGAACAGGAAGCTGTAGAAATACATAAGTCTACAAAGTCAGTCATTCTCTTTTTCTACCAAAGTGTATTACAAAATCTCAAATATTTTCAATTATACTTACAGTGATTGAGTCTTTGTATTCTATAATTGTTGCCGGTATGTGGGATTTTGTATACACTACTAGTCAAGCGTTACTATTGGACAAAGAGTTAGCCAATAGTAATATGACCACAATCATGGAACTGCCAACATGACAAATACTGAATGAGTAATTGGGTAGATATAAATATTGTAATCGCTCCCGATACTGTAAAGTTATAAAAGCTTATTTTGATTAAACTGGGATACACTCGCTAGTATTTCTTGCTGATAAAAATCTTTTTAAAACGTGTTTCAGGTAACTTAATGTGAAGTTATGAATGAAACATGGGTTTTATCCCATTTGTTTATTATAAAAATTTGGTATTTTGAAACTCTGAAATTTATTTCCTAACTACGATCCTGATGTTCCCATTTCCGCTGTCAAATTAATAAACACCGATACCACTTGATTGGTCCGCGGTTCCCATTCCCGGGGTAGGGGTCGGGGGCTGCGACACCTTCACAAGAGGGGCCTACCACTATAACTAAGATAATCTCTTAAAATGCCCAAAGTGCGGAAATCATTAAAAGGATACATGAAAGAGGAGTCGGAACCAAGTGATTCCTTCTTGTCTATCTGTTTTTCCTTTATTTTATTTTCTGTTTTTATTTTATCTTTTTATAGTTTAAAAATATTTTCTTCAAAGTTTGGTTCGATTAGACGTTGACGATAAGCCGGTATTAAAAGCTCTTGTGTCCTTGGACGACCTCGATATCTTGCCATCACTATACTACGTCCACGATGGGTGCACTTGCCCTAGAGTGTGTGTAGAGTGATAGTAGAATATTGTGTTTTATAAATTTAAAACTTGAATCGGCGAGTAAAAAAAGCTAAAAATATACTAAAAAATATATACACTCCGACGCACGTCAACATAAACATTACCCTTTGATGTCAAGTGAAGCTCGTCATGAAGGTGTTGGAAATTAGGCCCCGTTAACGAACAAGAAACACAAGACTAAATAAACTCGTTCGACTCTTCTTATTATAAGAAAATAAAGCACACAAATACAATAATCCTAACCCTCTATTTTTATTAAAACTCATTCTAGTCTTAACCCGAGTCAAACTCCGTTAAATAAATAAATAGACTCCTAGATAAACCTATCTAATTCAAACTAACAATTATCCTTATAAAGTCTCAATAAATAATTCAACGAGAATTATCAACCAGACGTAAGAAGATTCTTCAAGGCGAGAGGCTTTGAATCTTGTCACGTTTAGCAAAGAAAGAAGAAAACAGAAGAAGCAAGGAGCTTGTTTTTTTTCTTTGGTCGGTGGTCAAGGACGGGGTTGTTCTGGTGACCAGGAAGAGGGATGTCAAACTTGGTTAAGGAATTGAAGTTGTCGATAATGGTCTGGATGTGAAGAAATAGGTCCAATTCAAGATTAAAGAGGAGAATGAAGAGTTTAATCTTGAATTGAGGAGTTAAGGATCATGACGGGTTATAGATAATTCATGTTTAATTATTTATTGAAACTTTATATGGATAATTGTTAGTTTGAATTAGTAAAGTTTATCTAGGAGTCTATTTATTTATTTAATAGAGTTTGAGTAGGGTTAACACTAGAATGAGTTTTAGTATAAATAGAGGGTTAGGGTAATTGTATTTGGGTGTTTTATTTTCTAATAATAAAAAGAGTAGAACGAGTTCATTCAGTCTTGTATTTCTTGCTCATTAATGGGGCCTGATTTCCAGCAGAAGGTTTTAAACACACCCAATAGATGTGTCAGTGTATGCCAATTCAAGAGCTAAACAAATATAACAGGTAGTTTGCAAACCAATACCTTTTGCAACAACTTCTTCCAAGAACGAGGCATGGAGGATAATAACAGTTTACTGATCAATGGTCAGCCAAGGCGAAAATAGAGGGCTGGGGTATAGCTTTGTCTCCCTGAATAACTTCCATGGTGGCCTAGGAGAGGAGCCATCAATGGGCGATTGAAGGCCTAAAAACTGATAAAATCAAAAGCATTTTATTTCTCCAAGCAAGGCAATTAGAAGTAGGAGGCTTAAAGGATAACATATGAGGAACAATGTTGAGTGAAAGGGGTCCATCGGTACTAGAGGAGGCAATGGAAGCAGGAAGAAGATGATTGGATGAGGGAGGGAGAGAATGGGTTATGGCCGAGAGAGGGATCGATTGAAGAGAGGGAACGGGTTATGAAAAAGAGGCTGATACCATGTTGATATTGATACTGCACATCCCAACGGTAAGGGAGCCCAATGATATATAAAATAATAAGTTACAATTAGGTACGTCAAGAATAAACGAATTATAAAGTACGTGGGCTAGTTACACGATTGGATTAATAGTAAGCCTCACCGCTACAAAATAGCTTGTCACACCCCCAAAATACCCCATGTGGAAACCCCCGCGAGGCGTGTGACGTACCAGGATCTAGCCACTAATCACATTGAACTCATAACAAGATTTTAAATAAAAACTTTCATTCATTAACATAAAGTATTACAGAACGCTAAACGTATTTCAACATATACAGCGGAAGCATAAATCATTTGTTAGATGTTTCGTAAACCATATGTATGAAAACCATCAGACTTGTTTTGCGATTCCATGTATTTCGACCCATGACCACTCCAGCATCGCAGACAACAAGTTCCCATGTTCCACATATCTATAACCTGCGAGCATGCACACACGTGTATCAGACAACGCTGGTGAGTTCATAGTTTTACGAAAACGTTAGTTACTAAGTGTTTAGTTCAATTCATTTATTTCAATGTGATTAGTGGCTAGATCCTGGTACGTCACACGCCTCGAGGGGGTTTCCGCATGGGGTATTTTGGGGGTGTGACAGTTTGGTATCAGAGCCACTGGTTATAGTGAACTTGGTTTTAAAAACGTTTTTATAAAACCAGACTATAACCGAACAGTTCTGAAAACGAGGATACGACCATGACACTCAGCTCCAGATTGCAAGGTTCGTCTTTTTATCTGTGGTATACATTACATAAGTAGTACACATTTGTTTATGATGTAGCGTACGAACACACACACTCGCCACTATAGCATGATTACATGAATTACTTGCTTACATTATGATGCGTTGATGGCATGTCATAGTCTTTAGATTCTTGTGATCTTATCGTTTTGACAACCTCCGTTTGACATCTGAGATTGAGGAACCATTTGACATGAATTAGGAAGAACTGAGATGAGCATGCAAATCACAATATTATTGTGGGTGCACACATAATAATAATGTGGGGTGCATGGGAGTCCTAGTGAGCCTTAACAAGTGAAAAAGGGGTTCTGTTCCGTTATTAGATCAGTGAGAGACATAACAAACCTATAGGGGTCATAGCAGTGATTGCCTTCTACTCGAACGTGATCGTTTCACTCCTCTCTGAATCCTTTCAAATCTCGATGCTATCGAGTAGTACTTGAACACCCATCTGAACACCTAGCGAACTGTGTAGAATGTTAGGTGCTAGTACGAATGTCCCTGAGTTGGATGTCGCAGCGTCGAATAATTGGTCTATACCTTTCTCACTTCTCTTCGTTTGCTGGAACTAAATGTAATGACGTCTTAGATCCCGAAGTGTGATCACTTCTGCAACAATCTAGCAACATACCGTGTATTACTCAATCAACTTGCTAGATCGATGGACATGAGGATGAGCGTAGTACTTTACTGGTCCCAGTATTTGGACAACCCTGATTACCGGCAACGAACACTAGCGGATTGATTTCAATCGAATCCCTAACCCTAATCAGCGACTTATGGGAGTCAACTCTTACGAATCAATCGGGATATGAACGATGACAACTGACTATAGAGTGGAATGTGTAACTTCCTGCACAGTGAGTAGTGCCATAGCACGTGACATGGAATGTGAAAAGATGGACCTTGTTGGTGAAAGGTCACAGGACCCCGTTACAAGCAGCGACATTAGAGGCAACAGACACGGCGACATCAAGGTACCCATAATCGTAGCTTACAGTGTAAGGTGACTTCGACAAGGATTTGTAGGATCGTTGTATGACCCAAATGAGTCAATCAGAAGAGTCGTTTATCCGAATCAAAGGCGGAATCAATGAAACGGACGCTCGATGTAATTATAATGTCTCTTGTATTAATCTGATAGAATTACAGCACCCGGAGACAATTCGGCAGCACTTCCTTACCGAATACAAGAAGTAATTCCGCTTGGAATGACACTAGTGCGCCCCTATTTATAATGGTGGTGATTCCGCTTGAACTTGACCAAGGCAGTTTCAAGCGAAATTAGTTAAGGTGATTTCGCTTGAAATGGTCTCTGGCACTTTCAAGCGGAATTAGCAACAAAACCACTAAATTCAGTTTCTAGCAACTCGAGCATTGGTTATCCTATCCTATCTTATCTCATTACATGACTCGATACAAGACGAAGTCAATAGACATAATGCACTAACAGACCCCCCTTTGGATGTTGACAAAGTCTTCAGTGTCGAGTCTTTATCATGATACATCTTCAGTGTTGATCAGTCTTCATGCTCTGTCTCTGGCACTAACATAATCAGATTCTTCAGGCTCCCCCTTTCGTCAAGCTTCCGTGCTTTAGGGATCGACACCTTGCTTTCCATCTACAAGCTCCCCCTTGCTTTGAGCTCGTCTTCAGACTCCCCCTTAGACTCAGCTTTCAGGATCATAGTCTGGTACTTTATCTGCAATCACTCATACGTTTATAATTAACAACATTTTAAACTTCCAGAAATTGTAATCTGGCAATTCAATTTCCTCTATCAACAAATTTTATGATATGGCAATTTCAGGATCGGAAACTGGCTCTATTTCATAGATTTTAGCAATATAAGCATCCAAATCCCTCACAGTTTATCATCCAAGTCCAAACTAATGACCTTGGAGATATCACAAACTTGTTTTATTTTCAGAAACACAATCAGCTTACTTATATTTTGAAACTCAGCACTTCAAACATCGGTTGTCGAAAATAAAGCAGAATAAAAAATCTTTTTGTATTTTCTGAAAAATAAAGCAATAAAGAAATATTTACAAACATATTTACAGACACTATTTTTGTTTGGGTTTGCGTTAGAGGATCATATCAGTTTCTTGACAAGTCACAAGTACCATTGAGCTTAGTTACACATTAAGAATTAAACAATTCACTTAGATTGTCGATATACTGATCCATTTAAATTTTCACACAAACTTCAACTGATTCAGGATACGAATTAGGTGTTTTAAGAACTTAAACTCATTCATGTGTCCCACCTCTTGAATATACTCCCGTATCCAGATCCCAATATTCAGTCTTACAGGTGAGTATACCTAGATGATATCTGTAAGGGGTTAAATTGCGAAACCGTGAGAGCTCAGGTCAGAACTTCCGTTCAGCAGATAGATGACGGCTCGACTTTTGGTGTGTCCCCTTTAGAGGATCTTTTCTTCAACAGCAATGATTATCAATTTTATTGTTTCATCATTTTTGCTGAGGGCGGCGCTATATTTCAAGCAAGCAGAAAGTATTATACGGGGACTAGGCCATTGCTTCCGCATTATCAGAAGTCCCGGGATAATACCCCAGATATCACTAAGCATAAAGACCTAGTATCTCAGAAAGAGGGGTCCTTCAAACGAGATTTCAGGGGTTACCTATATATCCAAGTAGTGTTCCCCACAAAATAAGCAAGTTTGAATTTAGGTTTATATCCCAAAAAAGTTTACTAAATGTATAAAAGTCTACCGACACATCCATGGTGAGATCGTTTAACACATTTTGACTTTCCAATTCTTTAGCGTACTGTAACTGTCTACTGATGTACTATCATTTCCTCTTTATACACAAAAACTCATTTTCATTTTTAATGTTTTTGTCTTTTTGCCAATAGGTTTTTATCATGTTTTTGTCATTTTCAAATTTTCAAATGTTTTTGTATTTTCTAACAACAATACTCCCCCTAAAATGCAAAACCATTTAAAAAAAATTTGACAACCAATACTGATAGCTTTGTTTCGCCATCCATTTTCTGCTAAAAGTGCTCTGATTTGCAGAAAATATAATGTACCCCTATGATTTACAACACATTGATATTTACAGTTTGAAAACCGTTTTTCAATCTTGTGAAATTAATCATGTTTGTTCAGCCGTGAGGGTTTCGGCGTATTCAAGTATCATATTTTTCAATTTTTCAATTTTTTGACAAAATGAAAACATATTTTTGGTTTTTAAATTTTTCAATTTTTAGGGTTTTTGAAATATTGTTTATTTATATACAGACAACAAACAAACTCCCTGTTCAACTAAACCAGGATTCAACAGCCTTATCCTCCTGTGCCAGGCTGCTCCTACATCCATTATCACAATCTTCAGTTGTCTTGAACACCTGCACATTCAAACTACTCAATTACTTGAACAATTTAGCCCAGGTCTGTTGGACCTTAGGCATTTCAACACAATATGCATCATTCAACTTCGGAAAATCTTTGTCAATCTGAACAAAGACTTTTTCATCTTTAACTTCAATTTTCTCATCTTTTACTGAAGACTCTTGTTTCTTAACACTCCATGTTTGACCTTTCGGAGTACCTCGTTTATAAAAATGTGAATCTTTTTGAACATTTTGACTTTGAACAACAACTTTTGGTTTCCAAAACTCTTGAGGTTTGGTCATATCAACTGTTGTTTTCCAACTTTGAGTTGTTCTGACTCTGGGTGTGTGAGAATTCCAGGTCTGTCTTGAATCGAACCTATTCGAGTTTGAATTCCAAGTTTGATTCGATGCAAACTTGTTTGTATTATATCTCCAAGTTTGTTTTGAATCAAATCTGGTCGACCTTTGTTTCACATCCTCAAATTTCTGTTTCTCAACATTTTCAGACTTCTTTTTGTCAACATCCACAGGTTTCAGATTCGGACACTTTCGTGCAAGATGTCCTATTTGATCACATTTGAAACACGTTCTTTTGGACACACCTTTGACCTGTGGTTGTTGCCTTTTCTTTTGAGCATAGAACTCTTCATTAGACTGATGCCTAAATTTTAGTTCTTTCTCTTCTTCAGAACTTGTTCCGTAAACAAAGTTCATATTTGCCTGAAAATTTGGCGGTTAATTTTTATTTCGATTTTGTTTTCTTTTATAACCCAACCCAGCCTTCATGTTTTTCTTTCTGTAACCAGGTTTGTTATAAAAGGTTTTGTGACACTTACCTGCAAACTTTGGAATCTCAGATTTTTCAATTTTAACCATTTTGAAAACCTTTTCAATCTTTTCTAAAATCACATTATGAATCGGGAAAACAACATCTAAGAATAATTTATCCGATCCAATCATGGAATAAACCAATCCTTTTGAATCATCATTCAAATTTTTCTTGGATTTTGAATTTTTCAGATATTCATCATGAAAATTTCCTTCATTTTCATCTTGTGATTCAGATTTACCTGTTTCGATAGACTCTTCTACTAAAACACTTTCAACAACTTTACCAACCACCTCTGAATCACTGATATCATCAGATTTGGTATAAATCACATCGATGTTGTCGGGTAACTGGTCAACCATGTTTATTGCTTTTTCCACTTTCTCGCCATCATAGAATGTATAATTATTCTCCAACGGTGGTGGAACTTGATGGTATTCAGACCCAACTCCCTTTATGTTCTTCTCTGACTCTTTTCCATCGGGTGTGATATTGAAAATACGTTCCAGAATATATGACGATGAATGGTAACTTTGCAATTTATTGACCAACTTTTCTTTATCTGCCAATTCTTGTTTAAGCTTTGCAACATCTTCAATATATTGATTTAAAACTCTTTGTTTATCTTCAAATCTAGCTTCAAGAAATTTAGTGTTTCTCTGACATGCACACAATCTATCATCTAGACTTTTGACTTTACCTTTTAAAATGTCATACGCTTCTTTTACAGTATGATATGATAATTTCATTCCATCAAATTCATTTTGCAACTCTTGAATTTTGTTAATTTTTGGAACACATTCGTTGCAAACAGCTGAACATTTTTCTTTCAATTTTTTATTTTCTTTTTCAAGATCATCACATTTTTGTTTTAACTTTTCATTTTCTTGTTTCAAAAATTTTTCATTTTCAAACATTTCATGACATTTATCTTTGAATTTTTTTTCTATTTTAGCGAATTCTATATCTCTTATTTTAAAATTTTCATCTTTTTCAGTACAAGCACTGCACGTTTCCATGCATTTCTTGCACTGTTGTTCAGCTTTATTATCAATTTGATCAGAAGTATCAGTTTGAGTATTTACCTCAGTGATTGGCACTGTGGTTTCCTTTGCTTGTGAACTCTGAACTTCCTTAAACTCCTTCTGTTTCTCTTCAACATCTTCCTCAATTTTCTCATTAACTTTCTTCACTTTATTCACCAACTTCTCACTCTCAGCCACAATCTCTTCAACTGTCTTTTTCTTCTCCAAACTAGCAAATATCACCTTTCGAATGCCTTCTTCAACTTGCTCTTTATACCTTGGAATCTCCCTAAGGCCTTTGCACCACACACTTACAGTAGGTATAGCTGCAACTAATGCTTCATGGTCAACCTTCTTCGGATCAAACGTCGGGTTTCCCTGGGGATCAACATAGCATTCCTTTTCTTTGCTCCATCGGCCTGCGAGTGTTGCTTCTTTGTAAGCATCATACACATCATCCAGTCTAAGACGTGCATGTCTTTCTTCACGAGTAAGTTTCACTTCTGCAACCATTGCTTTAGTTTTTCCAACATCTTTGTCATGTTGACTCCAATCATATCCTTCATCATCCTGTATTCTCCATTTCTCTTCTGTCCCATCAACAAATTTGTTCCAATCAAAATTTTTATACACAGATGATTCAGATCTTTCATAGTCTAAATTATCTTCACTTTCGTCACGCAATGACAAAACAACTCTCTTCTCTTTAGAAGAACCTTCTTCAATTTGCTTTCTGGTTGGATGCTCATTGTTCTTGTGATAGATGGCCTTTTTGTAATAATCTTCATAGAAAGGATTCACGCTATCATCAGCCTTGTTGTTTGTGCATTCTCTTTTGAAATGACCCTTTTGTTTACACTTGAAACAAGTGACTTTGTTCTTGTCGAAACCTATCTTCATTTCTGGTCCTTCCAAACATCTTTTGCCAGTAATCTCCATGAATCTTTAAGCTCTACGAATAACACTCGCCATGCACCAGCGAATATCCATGAGTTCCATTTCTTCTGGATCCACTTGATCGTAATCCTCTTTTGTCATATTTGGATTTCCGATCTTTCCTGCAATTAAACCTTCATAAGATACCAGAATAGAAGCTAAGAAGCTCATATGCTGTTGAGCAAACTCATTGTTCAAGAGTGGAGAATTTTTCCAATCAAAGTTGGAATTTGACTTTGACGATCCGGATGCAGATGAGGAATGGTATCCTGGATCATAACTTGAAGACGTGTTCTTTGATGAATCACCAGTCTTTTCTGCATTAAAACCAGTTTTGATCCTTGGAGATTCATTGTTTTGTAACATCCCTCTGCGATAGTATAAACCAACATTCTGTTGATAACTAGAACTAGACACCTTGTTTTGTTTTTGAATCAACAGATCATGTCCCTCTATCTTTTCTATCAGTTGGTCTAACGTCATTGTATCAAATTTATCATCATTTTTCAACACAATCACATAAGTTTTCCAATCATCCTCATGTGGTAAAGCTTCCACAAGTTTATCCACCATTTCTTCTCTCTCTTTGTGAATTTTAAACCTTTCCATTTCAATCTTCAGATGACAAAAGCGTTCTATCATTTGACGAACTGTTTCATTCTTCATGCAGCTAAACATGTCAAATTCTTTCTTTAACAGTGATATTTTGTTTTTCTTGATATCTTTCCCACCTTCAGCTTTCAGCTTTAACGCTTCCCAAATTGACTTAGAAGTTTCACCATACTGAAGTAATGAGAAAATATCCTCTCTGACAGATCGTTGAAGTAAAGTTTTCATTCTCAATTCAGCTGAATGTTCCTTTTTATCATCTGCTGTGAACTCTTTAAGTGTGACCAATTCACGTCTTTCATTTCTTGGTTTTTCATATCCTATGGTCAAACAAATCCAGCTATCATATGCATAAGCTTGCACCCAATTTTCAAATCTTTCATACCACCAGTGATAATCTTCGATATTCATGAGCTTTGGTGGTCTATGATGATTTCCGTACACATTATCATAGCTCAAACTTTCCGATATCACTTTTGTAGCATTCTTTGGAGTAATTGGAGTATCTTCTGACGTAAACGCGTTATAAAACGTGTTATAAAACTCTTCACCAAAATCCGACATCTTTGCAATGCTTCTTGAATAATCTGGAGACAAAGACAAACAAACAAACACAATCAGTTTAAACAATAACAAGCAATTTGAAATAGACTGACACTCGGTTGACGTGAAATGATCTTGACGTGAAAAATTCCACTTTCAAACGGAATCACTTGGAAGACACTTTCAAACGAAATCACTCTGATGACCCTTCAAGCGAAATCACATGGATGACTTTTCAAGCGAAATCACAACTTTCAAACGGAATCACCACTTTGAAGCTAAATCATGTGAACTTTCAAGCGGAATTGCAGTTTTCAAGCGGAATCAGATGAAACTCAAACGAAATTAGATGTACTCTTTCAAGCGAAATTAGGTTTTTGGCCTGTTTTTGTCACTTTTAAGCTGAGGTTTGGTCTGATTCTCTCAAGGCTTTGTTAAAACACTGTTTCGCATATACTGTGAAAAATTCAATCCATTTTGACAGTGAAATCTTGTCCAATTTGAAAAAGAAGGTGTAGAAGTCAGAAAAACAATGAAATCAAGCTGAACTCTTCTTCCTGAGCTCTGATACCACTTGTAGGATCGTTGTATGACCCAAATGAGTCGCTCAGAAGAGTTGTTTATCCAAATCAAAGGCGGAATCAATGAAACAGACGCTCGATGTAATTATAATGTCTCTTGTATTAATCTGATAGAATTACAGCACCTGGAGACAATTCGGCAGCACTTCGTTACCGAATACAAGAAGTAATTCCGCTTGGAATGACACTAGTGCTCCCCTATTTATAATGGTGGTGATTCCGCTTGAACTTGACCAAGGCAGTTTCAAGCGAAATTAGTTAAGGTGATTTCGCTTGAAATGGTCTCTGGCACTTTCAAGCGGAATTACCAACAAAACCACTAAATTCAGTTTCTAGCAACTCGAGCACTGGTTATCCTATCCTATCTCATTACATGACTCGATACAAGACAAAGTCAATAGACATAACAGCAACCAAGGGAACAATGGCAGCATTGGAAAATCTTGGTAACCATAACAGCAACACTGGTAGTGGTGTTCGTGGAAGGGAATTTGGGATTGGCGTAGGCGACGCCAAGCATAAAAGCAACATGGTAGCTTGTATGGATAGCTAATCGCTTCGTCTCTGTTCTGCTTAACCCTGAAGCTTTTGGAAACCAACCCTGTTGTGAAACCGACTGATGGTAAGTCAGTGGAAACCTCCTATATTCGTTGGGATGCAAACTCGACCTTGTGGGGCAAGTGTTAGACATCTACCCTTGATAGTTTTGTTGTAGCACTTAGAGGGATTGGTTATCCAGATAATGCGCGGATATACCTCGTGAGGAGAAACTTTTGAGTATCCCTCTCTTTAGTGGCAGATCGTCGTCTGTCCTAAAGCATCAGTGTGGTGTAAAGGTTAGTATCATTTCAGCAATGAAAGCCAGGAGCGTCTACGGAGGGACTACCCCGCTATGTTGGCAACCGTTACTAATGTTTGGACTAAGGAAAGAGGATCGAGGATCCACCAATTGTTCGTGATTCCTCTCAGCGTGTTACTCGAGGAACTTCCTGGTTTACCCCCCCCCCCCAACGGCTGATTAGGTAAAAAAAATATCAGTTCGATCTCACGACCAGAGGCATCCTTGATTACTCGTACTCCTTATCGTCTGGCGCCTGGAAAGTTGCAAGAGCTGTCCAACTAACTTCAGGAAACTACAGGATGGGAGTTTTATTGATCTAGCTCCTCGTTTTAGGGAAACACACTCTATTATGGAAACGAAGGACGAGTCCTTTTGTACATGTACAGACTATCACAAGGTGGCTATCATAGACCGTCACCCCCTCAGTCTCGCATTGACAACCTGCTTGACTCGTTGCAATAATCAAGAATCTATTCGGAAACTGGCTTAAGACCGGACTGTCATCTGATGGAAGACCATGGGGAGGATGATTCCTAACACGGCGTTACAGATCCAGTATGGCCACTACGATTTTCTGTTCTAGTTATTTTAGATATCCAATACACCAGCAGCCTCAGAGATCACATGAGTAGTATGCGTCAACCTCGTTTCGCCAGATTAGTCGATCGCACTTACCTGTGATGTTAGATTCACTACCAGGGGAAAGTAACACCATGAACGGCACCTGTAATTTTGTCCTAGAGCTCCTAGGGGATGAGCAACTCCACGCGGAGTCTACCTAAGTGCGACTTCAGGATTTGGGAGGTACCCCTTCTTGGTCTCGTAGTCAACAAAGTGGGGATACATGCAAAACACGCTAAAGATCCATTTCATTAGATACTGATCGGCACCAAATAGTCCATCGGGGATACAGTAATTTCTTGGTCCAGCTAGATACTATCGTGGACTTATCACAAGATTTTCGGGGATTTCGGTGCTTTAATCTCTTTAGCACAGCAGGGTGCTGTGTATTCATGGGAGACAAATAGGAGAACGTCTTTTCAGCTTTTGAAACCCAACACTACAATGCACTGAGCATCGTCTTTACCCGAGGGTATGGGTGATCTAGGGGTATATCATGACGATTCGAAGCAGAGACCCAGTTACACGCAGATGCAACACGAGCAGGTGATGGCCTACATAGTGGAGTTACAAGACGAGTGGCATGAGTCGCAACCTGTGGTGGAAGCCAGGGTCTTTGGATTTAAACTGGAGGCATTACTTGGACGGTACCAAATGCACTACTTAGACCGATCACAAGGGTCTCCCGTGTACCTTTGTTTTGAGAGAGCTAATTATGCGATGGCATCGCTGGATGAAACCCTCGAGCGAATACGATTATGGAACCTAAACGCGTATGAGGTTGCAACTCACCATCGACTCTAGCCTACCCGATCAGATTCGCCCTGTTTACATCGAAGCACTGAAGGAAGAGAATTTTCAAGTTGAGTCCATACGGGGCATGGAGGAGCAACTTTTGGCAAGTTGGACGATGTTCACTACCTCATGGGACGAATGTGGGTCTCGTTATACGGAAACTTTAGGGAACTCATGTTGAGCAAGGCACACCAGCCTCGATATTCTGGTCGTCTGGGTTTTGATGAGAGATATTGGGATTTATAAATCTTGTACTGGTGATCGGGCATGAAGGCCCACCTAGCTAGGAATGTGAATGATGTTAGACTTGTGGGAAAGTCAAGGTGGAGTATCAGCAACCAGAAACACCCATACGGGAATGAGAACAGACTGCCATAGATTCTGTCACTAGTCTACTTACAACTTGAAATGGAAACAATATCACCTAGGTGATCGTTGATGGACTCACGTTACCAGCACACTTTCTTGCAATCAAGAAAACTGACAAGTCTTCACAGTGTGAATGTTCCTCTGTGAGAGGCGGATTTTAGGCACGAGGTGCCAACACCTATTACCCCTGATTTTGATTTATACCTGATTTATGACAGACAATACACAACACCCTTGGCTCACGTCTAGACATGAGCATTGCCTATCACCGTAGGACAAGCGGTCCAAGTAAACGAACTATCCGGACACTCGAAGACATGCTGCAAGCATGTGTGTGATTGACTTAGTAAAAATTGGAAGGACACATACCTTTGGCTGAGTTCTACCGTAGCCGTTACCATATTAGTATGCATACAGCTCTGTATGAGGTAATGCATGAATGATAATGCCAACCTCCTTGTGGACCGGGGTGGATGTCAACCTAATCATGGGTCCAGGACTTGCACTCGAAACTCTTGGGAAGATTATCTGGAATGGAAATCGTGTGGCGATAACGCATGATCGTCAGGAAACTTGATAACTTAGGAAACACTGGGAGCTCGCTGCAGGCGAACTTGTCATATTGGAAATCTCACCCTGGGAGGGTGTGGTACGCTTGGGAAGTGTGGCAAGCTTAAGTTACGTTATGTTGAGTTATTCAGAATTCTGAAAAGAATCGGTCACGTGGCCTACACACTCGAGTTACCCGACGAATTGGGTAACGTACACAATACCATTTATGACTCAAACCTAAGGCAGTGTTTGCCCGATGGAACGCTTGTGATACCCTTAATAGAGTCTGAGGATGATGATAAATTGCAGCTGTCAAGAAACCCATTGAAATCATGGAACGGAAAGTTAAGGTTCGTAAACACAGTCGAATCCCAATCGTGAGAGTTCGTTAGAACTCAAGACATAGACCGGAGTTCAAGTGACCAATCTAAATTTGATGCAATTGGCGAATTTCGGGACGAAATTCCCTTTCAAGTTGGGGATGATGTGGCACCCGAGGAAAAATCCACAGTTATCTTGATCTATCACTTCACTCTTCTGAGTTTGCTTATCAAATTTTGGGACGAAATTTCTTTAAAGTTGGGGATGATGTGACAACCCGTGATTTTCGAAATCCTTTCGCTGTATTGATCCTTTGTCCTGCGACGTATGTTACTTGAATATTACATGTTTGATTGTTAGTAAATGATTGCATTTTACGTGTCATGTGTTTGAGATTATGGTATGTACGTATAAGTCGCGTCGCACCAAAACACTTGGGCCGCACACCCTTGTTCCATGTTCTATCTTGGCCCGAAACCCCTTTTTGGATCCTGAATGCGCAGCCCAAAAAAAAAAAGAACCACACAGCCCAAAGCCCAAGGTTTGGCCGGTTCTTGTGGATAATCACACACACACTTCATTCTATTATCATTTCAATCCCAAACCAATTCGGCCCACCCTCTTGAGTTGATTGTACCTGGTCCAGTATCTTAGCAGACCCCAAACGAGAAATAAAACAAAAACACAATTCAAGTGGGTTCGGCCCACTATACATGCGCACATATCCTTAGTCCGATTTATGTTGGCTTTGGCCCATGTTCATATCTGGCCCGCAATACGTGAGCCTGCTTATTTATAAAGTTATGAGATAGGATTACGTATAACTTGAGAAGTTAACAAAACAAAACCTTCCCCATCTCTCAAGATTACGAACGACAGTAGCAGACCCCCCCTCGAAGCATTAGTTCTTCCAGTATTCGGTTAGTATAATTGCTTTGTAATAAATCTGATATTGCTTGGCTATTCTTGTTTACGTCCAAAGTATGGCTGATGTGTATCATAATTGATGAGTTGTTGAAACCAACTAGTATGCTTAATGTTAAATGATGGTTATGATGTTTCTTGGATATGTGTTATTTATTGATCAAGATATGATTGAGGATCTAGGGTTGTACGTGTTAGAATTCAATGAATATTCTAGGGTTTGTATGTGTTATTTATTACTCGATGAATTAAATGCTTAAATGTAGAGTTTTGTTGTGTAAGTTGTTGTGAACCGGCTTGGGGACGCGAGGAGGGTAACTTGGGTTGGTTATTATGAAGCGAGTATGGGTTATGTTATATCGAGCATGTTAGGTGATTATCGTATTGCTGAAACCCTTGAGTTATACGTATTTATGTTTCGCTTAAATGTTACGTAATGCATCTTAGGGTTCTAGTGGGTTAAAAATAAAAGTGTGTTGTTGGGTAAATTGGGTTATGATTAGGTGGGCTGTATACATGATCCACGAGTACTTGAATTGGGCTGCATGTGTTTTATTCAGTAGAGGGCCGCACATATTCTGGTTTGTGCTGGGCCGCATAAACTAGAAATCAATCACTGATTTCAGGCCATGGGCCAGAAGCGGGTCGCACATAGGTGAGGAAGCTGGGTCGCGTAATTAATGTGGGCCGAATCTGGCTGGGCCGATCTGGTTTAAGTACCCTATTAAGTAACTAGGAGAGGTTGGTGATGCATGATTCATAGGCGACTCAAACAGTTGTGTAATTATAAAACATGATTAACCTTATGACATGCCAAACTAAGGTGTTAAGTGAAATTGTGAAGCTGGATTATAAACCAACACGTGTACTGAGTGATAAAAGTTATCATGGGAGTTTGTGCATCGTATGCAAGATGGTAACTAGGTGTTTGTGCGTATAAGAATCAAGTGTTAGCTATATGCTGATTGTGAACTAAAAGGTGCCTAAATAACTGTCATGATTAGTATCATGTTACATGATTTGCTGGTATGCTAATGGTGTAATGTGAGCATCGGGTGTGTAATCCAAATGTGTACGAAACTGATTATTGTTGCTAACCATGTTAGGATTTCTTGATCAACTGTGAATGACGTGACCTAACATACCGAGCAGTCCAAGGTGAGTTCATTTCTCTTTAGCATGCGTCCCGGTGGTTGGGACAGTCATTGGGTATCCCTGAGAGGGATGGGTTTTGGGTAAATCAATTGAGTATTCCTGAGAGGAATACGTCTTGTGGTAAATCTGGAATGTTGGATAATATACTCGTCCTATCACCTTTAAAGTCCCTGCTTGTTGTTTGTTACCTGAGAGGTAACAGGGTATTAGTTGGTAGCGCTACTTAGGTTTGGCACCCTCACCCCGTACCGAGAGGACGGGTGTGAACTAATGACCTAGTCATGACCAATGCTTTGAAAGGGCAAAATAAATCAGGAGCCGTCTTGTATCCGAGGTATTATCAAGATTGAAATCAATGAATTGAACTAAACACTTGGTAACTAACGTTTTCGTAAAACTATGAACTCACCAGCGTTGTATGATACACATGTGTGCATGCTCGCAGGTTATAGATATGTGGAACGTGGGAACTTGCTGTCTGGGATGCTGGAGTGGTCATGGGTCGAAATATATGGAATCGCAAAACAAGTCTGATGGTTTTCATACATATGGTTTACGAAACATCTAACAAATGATTTATGCTTCCGCTGTATATGTTGAAATACGTTTAACGTTCTGTAATACTTTATGTTAATGAATGAAAGTTTTTATTTAAAATCTTGTTATGAGTTCAATGTGATTAGTGGCTAGATCCTGGTACGTTACACGCCTTGCGGGGGTTTCCGCATGGGGTATTTTGGGGGTGTGACATAGCTCGACTATGATACTTTAAATTTTCTCTTATAACTTTTTGTTACTTTCATGCATCTGAATTACATGTCACATGGAAAGAAAATGTGGCAAAACCCAATACTAGTATTCAGATATAAGAAATCCAATAGTAACATATACACTTTATTAGAAACTATATTCATGAGGTGCATCAAAATATACTTTACATGAATGTTCTTGCTACCACACCAAATTAGTCAACTAAGTGTTTACGAACCCTTCACTATGATTAATTCTTGTAAATCTCTTTCAAAAGTTCTTATTTTATTATAATTTTTATCTTATCCATGTGGTTGGAATCTGGAATTTTCTATTTTTAGATCGGCTAACTCACACACAATGTAAGGGTATAATCTAGTGTAGGTTTGCGTCTGTCTTGGGTTATTTTGTATGTTTTGAGTTCGAGACACTTAGTGGGCTTGGTTGGTTATTTTATTGTCTATGGGGTATGGGCTTGGCTCAATGTAATAGGATCCATAATGCATGTATAAATAGGGGATTCCTTAGTCATTTGTGGTTGTTGATTCTTGGATAAACTCTTGTGTTTTGTGTGACTAGGATACCAGATGAATGATTGAGTTCGTGTGTTCTAGTTTGCTTTGAATCAATATATTGCTTTTCAATCTTCGACATCTTGCTTGTAATTCCGCTACTTGTTTGGTGTTTGATATCTGATTGTATTGTTTTGGGACTTACAATTGGTATCAGAGCCTAAGTAGTCTTGTGA
The DNA here is from genome assembly GCA_030545235.1 of Helianthus tuberosus. Classification (NCBI taxonomy): domain Eukaryota; kingdom Viridiplantae; phylum Streptophyta; class Magnoliopsida; order Asterales; family Asteraceae; genus Helianthus; species Helianthus tuberosus. The sequence continues at coordinate 90,620,046 of CM060438.1, read as the reverse complement.
AGGCTCGGTTGGATCGGATATCTTGAAGATTGAAGACTGTTTTGCTGTTGATCGGTGTTCTAGTTCGACAAAGAAAGGTCTGAATTTTTGGTTATTTCAGTTTATTTTATATTTTTCTTTCTTGTCGACTGTTTCTTGGAATATAGAGGGTGTGAGTTGCATAATTTTCGTCTTGAAAAACTGATTAATTACATCTAAATATCAACCCAAGTTAAGGTTCGAACACTGATTTTGAAGTTGCTTTTCTGTTTTGTTCTAAATCAATCTGATATATTGTAAAACAAAACGAAACTGTTAATCTGAAATTCTGATTTGGTTTGGTTAAATTTTCGTGAAAACAAATTGTTTTTGATAATCAAAATTGAGATTTGAGTATTGATTTTTGATATTAAACTTTTATTTTTGTTAAAATTGAAAGTTTTCAAACCAAAAAGGTCATAATTTTAGTTAAAAGTTCTTTTAAAAACTTTAAATTTATGGGTTTTGTGCTTCGAAGTTCAACAAAGTCTTCAGAATTTTTGAGTAAAAGTGGGTTTGATCTGTTTGTGTGCAAGACTGTTTGTGTTTGCAGGAATTTTGGAAAGTTGTTGCAGGAAATCCTCAAACAAATTTGAAAAATCAATCACCATATTTCTTGGGATTGTGGTTAAAATTTGTGTGATCACATTTCCAAATGTAAGTTGTGCGATCGTGAAGTGTTTGAACTGATAAAGAATCAGGCCCAAATTGCATCCCTTGTGCGATTCAAAGACAGTTGTGCGATCGTAAATAATTGGGCTTTTAAGGATTCAGGCCCAAATTTTATCACTTGTGCGATCCATAACTACTTGTGCGATTGGGAGTATCTTGTGCGATCAGCTGTTCATTTGAACTGTTGATATTGGAATTGTGTGCTTGACAACTTGTGCGATTCTAAAGGTTTAATTGAAGGTGACCCCTTGTGCGATTGGCTAAAGGTTTAGTTGAAGGTGACAACTTATGAGATTCTAAAGGTTCAGTTGAAGGTGACCCCTTGTGCGATTGGCTAAAGGTTCAGTTGAAGGTGACATCTTGTGCGGTTGGCTAAAGGTTCAGTTGGAGGTGACACCTTGTGCGATTGGCTAAAGGTTCATTTGAAGGGTCAACTTGTGCGATCGAAAGGTTCAAGTTGTGCGATTGGACTGTAGAACTATGCGATTGTGATTGGACTTCTTTAAGTGGGCTGAACTGTATTGGACTTTTGGACTGTTACAAGGACCATATTTTGTATTGGACTATTTGACTATTTATTGAACCTTCTGAATTGTTTTTTAAACTATATTGTAACCATAAGGATATTGATATTGATATTGTGTTTCATACTTAAATTACCTGTTAGTTATACATTTAATTGTCTTTTCAGAAATGGCTCAAATTAAACAATTGGGATTGACTGAAACAACTGCTATAAACCAGGATCAAGATTATAATTGGAACTAACAACAGGATTCCTAGGCTCATTTCTAGGGGATCCTTTTCAGAATGGAAATTCAGATTTATTCAATACATGAGAATCAAAGATCCAAAGGTCTGGAGGTCCATCTGCAACGGACCAACTATGATCACCTATGTCGTGAACGAAGCTGAGGGAACAACTGCTCCTAAGCCTGAGTCTCAATTTACTGAAGAGGATCGTGAAAAGCTTGATGATGTATTGTAAAATACATCTTTATTCGCGTCCGTTTTAGTCGTTAGATATTCGTATTTTGTCCGTTTTTAGCATAGATTGTATATACTTTTGATGTTTTTATGTTTTCCAGGTTTTTTCGGCCAAAAGGAGCAGAAACGACTGAAATTCTGGAGAGGCGAAAGGCTGGAGCGGAAATCGAGAAGCTAGGGAGCGAAACGAAGCGGAAAATCAGTTATGGAGGACTGAGGCGGGCCGTGACAACTTATGTTTGATCACTACGCGGGCCGCCTCAACTTAAAAGAGGATCTCAGATATGGGAACGCGCGCGGGCCGCGTGAACTTGTTCTTATCCAATACGCGGGCCGCAAGGAAGCTGAATACGGGAACCGACTTTGATTTGCAACGGCTAGTAGGGTTTCTTGGTTATTTATGATCAACATCATCAACAGCCGAGAGCATACGAAACTTGGAGTTCTTGGACGGCTGTTTGGAGCGATTTTGAAGCATTCGGAAGGCCAGGAATCATCGGGTAACATCTTGGAGCATTCGGGAGTGAAGATTCGGGTTTAATCATCCTTATTCTTTCGTTTTCGTTTGTTTGAACCTTGTTGCATGATGAATTCAGTTTATACAATGATTGATACTTTGTTTTTAGACATGTTTTCCGGCTAAATTCTGTTAACTACCTAGGCTAATGACAATAACTAAATAAAGTTTGAATCTTTACTCGTTTTTGTCGTGGTTGTGGATTTTTCTTGTATTGTAAAAGCTTCGGGATTTTACCTTGGTGCATATGTGTGTTTGACTATTGTTTTATTATTTTTTACTGCTTCGTTCGATTCTTGGTGACGGTCTTTATCACGGAATAGAGTCGGGCTAGGGTTTTAGGTTTTGGTGAGTGTCTATATCACATAATAAATCTTTGATCCTTTACGGTGAAAATCCAGTAAGTAACCTTAGAAGTAATATTCGGTAATTTAATAAAATCAAATGTGCTGCTAAACTTGTCGCGGAAAGGCTCGAGGTTATTAATAGGTCTAGGTTTGGTTATAAGTCCTTAACATTCCATAGTCTATTAAACCAAGATTAAAACCCGTTGTCGCTTTAGACGTTCGCGCTGAAAGGTAGAGCGTCTTATATAGGCACTTTCAAGAAACTAGAGGACGGAAAAGAAATCTAGAAAACCGGTGAGCGTAACATCCTAGGTAGTGCCACAAGAATCGCCTTGAGAGTGTTTGAGGGGCTTAGTGGTGTCTTAATAGGTTTAGTATCCAAAGATCCCGGTTCCATACCACAAAATCATCGAATAGAGATCCATTCTGAGTTTAGCTTGCGTCTAGCCTAGGTAGTCTTCATTCATCACTGGCCAAAGTCTTCGTTCGAGTTCGTGTAAGTCATTTAGCTAATCTAGTTTTTCATTACTTGCATCCTTAGGATTTTTAGAAACCCCCCAATCAATAAACAAATAGTTGAGTCGTGTCAGTCTTAGTCTTTATAGAGTCTTGGCGTAATCCTTAGAGTCTCGTGGGTTCGATACTCGGACTTGCTTTAGCTTTACTACATTGATCGGTACACTTGCCGGTTGTGTGGTTTAGGGTTTAGATCGAGTCTTAGTTTATAAATTTAGAGCTTAGAGTGTCTAAATTAGGGTTAATTTTAGTTGTTTTTGTTAAACCACTTTGTGCACATCAAGTTTTTGGCGCCGCTGCCGGGGATCTTTGGCGATTGCGTTGATTTCTTTGTTTGGACTTAGTTGACATATTACGTGCTATTTGTGTTCGTTGAGTCATAGGAGTCTAAAAATCATAAAAATAAAAAAAAAATATATATTTTAGTGTCTTTTCTAGTTTTTTTTTTTTGAGTCGTTGTTAGAGTCTTCTTACTTGGTTGTTTTCGGTTTTTGCAGTGGATGCCCCATACGCGCTCGCAGGGACCGCCGCCGCTTCCGTTTACAGTCAAGTCGTCCGCTTCATCCGTTGCACCCGAGGTAAGTTCTTCTAGCTCTTCCTCTTTTCCACCACACACTGACTTCATTCCGAAGTCATCATCACACGTATCACCCCACGTTTCCCCATCACCCTCCCGTTCTCGTACACCTAGTCCCCCACCCGTAGTTCAAATGGAAAACCGCACCGTTTACCAGCAGGCTACCACCGGTTTCACCGGTGCCACTTCACCTATCACCCTTCCCGCCATTGCAAATGATAGGTCTTGGCAGATTCCTTCTTACATCATGACGGCCATTACCAATTCTTGCCAGTTCCATGGGCGTGACGACGAGGATGCTCCCGCTCACATAAATCGCATCACTCGTCTTTGTGGCACCTTCTCCATTGAGGGTGTTAATCTAGAGACCAGGTACCTTCAGGTTTTCCCATTCTCTCTCGCTGGACGCGCAGCCGTCTGGTTTGATTCTCAGCCAGCAGGCACTTTCACTACTTGGGCTGGTCTTCGCGATGCTTTCATAGCCAAATACTTTCCGCCAGCCAAGGCGTCTCGCCTTCGTGATCAGATTCACTCCTTCCGTATGGAGCCTGATGAGCCATACCACTTAGCTTGGGAGCGTTTTCAGACGCTTCTCTCTCGTTGTTCGGAGCATGGTTTGTCTGATTGGGCGTTAGTTGAAAAGTTCTACAATGGTCTTACTCCTAAGATTAGAGCGCGTTTCGATACTTCAGCAGGAGGGCAGCTTATGGGAAAGAAGACGGTGGTTGAGTGCAATGATTTGTTTGAGAGTTTCGCACATTCCGATATGGACTATAGCTCTACCCGCAGGACTTCCATTCCTGTTCATACCACCTCGGCCGGTCGAGGGGTAAACCAAGTTAGCTTGGACCCATCGGTAGCTGCTGTAGTCGAGAGTATTAGGCAAGAGATGAGGCAAGAGTTGAATGAGATTAAGAAGAAAGTTGATAGGTGTGAGGTTTGTAGGGGAGGTCACGACACGCTTGAGTGTCCCACACTTACACTTGAGCAGGTAGAGTACATAGCCGGTCAGTCTAGGGCTCCCACGAATCATTTCAATTCCAATTACAATTCCAACTGGCGCGGTAGTGGCAACAATAGCAGTTATCGTTCTTCTGGCAATCCCCCTGGATTCCCAACTGGTCAGTATCAAAATAGGGGGCCGGGTCTTTACACGAGTAGTGGTTCGGGTCAGAGTGGTCATTATAGTGGTTCAGGAGGTCAGTTTGCTAGTGGAGGGTCGAATCAGGAGAGTCAAGGTAGTGGCAAGGCTCCAGAGGGTAGTATGAATAGGATGGAGGAGATGTTCGCTCAGATGATGACACAAAATCAGGCGATGATGACACAAAATCAGGCGACGCAGAAATCCCTCACTGATTTCACTAGAACTCAAGAGCAGATCAATAAAAGTCACGAACTTCAGCTTAAGAGTCAGCAATCCACACTGTTAGATCTCCAAAGAACAGTTGGTGGAATTGCTAAGCAGTTGCAGGAACATCCACAAGGTCAGTTTTCGGGAAATACCTTCACGAATCCCGCGAATCATTCAGCGAAAGCCATCACGACCCGTAGTGGAAAGAGTTTGGGAGAGGTTGTGAGAGAGAATGCTGAGATAGGGAGTGATGATGAGGTAGATGAGGTGATAGAGATGGAGGCTCCAGGCAAGGTGCACATGAGGCTAGACCCAGCAAGTACCGCACACGCCGAGGAGTCGCCAGTAGAGAAGAAAGTGGAGAAGCAGCCGACGAAGGTTCGGCCATCACCATTGATTGATTATTCATGCCTTCCGTTTCCCGCCCGCGCGAAGCAGCAGAAATATGCTCAGGAATACGGGAAATTCCTTGAGATGTTTACACAGTTGAAAATCAATCTTCCGTTTGTCGAGGCACTTCAGTCGATGCCTAAGTACGCCAAATTTCTCAAAGATCTTTTGAAGCGCAAGGAGAGGATTGGAGAGTTGTCGAATATTCCATTGACAGGAGGTTGTTCCGCGGTAGTCTTGAATAAGCTGCCAGAGAAATTAACCGATCCTGGTACTTTCACGATTCCATGTTTCTTTGGGGGAGCCGTTACCCCCGCTCACGCTCTAGCCGATTTAGGGGCCAGCATCAATCTGATGCCGTTTTCGTTGTATGAGAGGCTTGGTTTAGGAGAGTTGACGCCCACGCGTATGTCATTGTCCTTGGCTGACCGATCAGTCAAGTATCCTCGTGGGATAGTGGAGAATTTGTTGGTGAAGGTTGATAAGTTTGTGTTTCCTGTGGATTTCGTTGTTCTTGATATGGAGGCCGACGAGCGAGTTCCTATTATTCTAGGCCGTCCATTCCTTCGAACCGCAAAGGCGATCATCGACGTCTTTGACGGTAAGATTTCTCTTCGTGCTGGTGACGAGGTTGTCACGTTCGAGATCGATAGGGCGATGCAGCACCCTAGCTGTGGAGATGACGTTAGTGGACCGTGTCATTCTGTTTACTTTCTAAATTCCTTCATATCTTGTGTCGACACGTGTTTCGAGTACATTAGTGGAGCCGATTTGGTAGGTGAGGGAGTTGTTGACGAGCGTGATGAAGAGAAAGTTGAAGAGGTTGAGGAGGAGCAGTTGGATGAGAGTGATGAGTTGGGTGTTACTGAGCCGTTAGAGCTTGACGCGATTAGTGATGAGAGTACTCCTGTAGAGATTCCACCACCTTTAGAACTTAAGGTCCTTCCATCGCATCTTGAGTACGCATTTCTAGGAGAGAAGCCGAGTATGCCTGTCATTATTTCTTCGAAGTTGACAGAGGATGAGAAGTTGAGGTTGATTGAGGTATTGAGGCAGCACAGTGATGCGATTGCTTGGAGGCTATCAGATATCAAGGGCATCAGCCCTACTTTCTGCACGCATCGCATTCTGATGGAGGATGTTTACAAGCCTGTAGTGCAGCCGCAGCGTCGTTTGAATCCGAATATGCAGGATGTCGTTAGGAAGGAAGTGATGAAGTTGTTAGAGTCTGGTTTGATCTATCCGATTTCCGATTCAGCTTGGGTGAGTCCTACGCAGGTCGTTCCGAAAAAAAGGGGGGATGACAGTTGTTCTGAATGCGAAGAATGAGCTTATTCCGTCTCGTACTGTTACGGGTTGGCGTGTGTGCATTGACTATCGAAAGTTAAATGACGCCACTCGTAAGGATCATTTTCCGCTCCCATTCATTGATCAGATGCTTGAGCGTCTCGCGGGTCAGCAGTTCTATTGCTTTCTCGACGGGTTTTCGGGTTATTTCCAGATTCCTATTGCACCAGAGGATCAGGAGAAAACCACTTTTACATGTCCATATGGCACGTACGCGTACCGACGCATGCCGTTTGGTCTATGTAACGCTCCAGCTACATTCCAGCGTTGTATGATCGCGATTTTTCAGGATATGGTTGAGAGTTCGATGGAGGTGTTTATGGACGATTTTTCGGTCTACGGTAGTTCGTTCGATTAGTGCTTGGTGAATTTGGAGAGAATGCTAAAGAGATGTGTGGAGACGAAGTTGATGTTGAATTGGGAGAAGTGTCACTTTATGGTGACTGAGGGGATTGTGCTAGGGCACAAGATTTCGAGAGCTGGTATTGAGGTTGATAGGGCGAAGATAGACACGATCAGCCAGCTTCCTCCGCCGACTAGTGTCAAGTCGGTTCGTAGTTTTCTCGGTCATGCGGGATTTTATAGGCGCTTTATTAGAGATTTTTCCAAAATCACACGCCCCATGACGCGATTGTTGGAGAAGGACATTCCTTTTGTCTTTGACGAGGAGTGCCTTAAGGCTTTCGAGTTTTTGAAGGAGAAGTTAGTGAGTGCACCGATTCTTGTGTCACCTGATTGGAGTCTACCATTCGAGTTGATGTGCAATGCGAGCGATTACGCAGTTGGTGCGGTGTTAGGGCAGAGACGGGAGAATCATTTTCACCCAATTTACTACGCGAGTAAAACTTTGAATGATGCCCAATTACACCACCACGGAGAAGGAGTTGTTAGCGGTTGTCTTTGCGTTCGATAAATTCCGTTCGTATCTTGTCTTGTCAAAAACCGTTGTGTTTACGGACCATTCCGCTCTGCGTTACTTGTTTCAGAAGAAGGACGCGAAGCCGCGCCTTATACGATGGATTCTGCTTCTTTCAGAGTTTGATATTGAAATTAAGGATAAGAAGGGGGCAGAGAATGTGGTGGCAGACCACTTGTCACGTTTGGAGGATCCGATGAGAGAGGAGATTCGTGAGGAGGCGATAGGGGACAGATTCCCTCACGAGTCTATTGATGCTGTCACGGCAGGGGCCGAGGGCTTACCGTGGTATACCGATATAGCCAATTATTTGGCCGGAGGATTTGTGATGGAGAGTATGCATCGCCAGCAGAGGAGAAAGCTTATGAATGATGCGCGGAAGTATATTTGGGACGAGCCTTACCTCTTCACGATAGGAGGCGATCGAGTTTTGAGGAGATGTGTGAGTAGAGAGGATGGTTGGGACATTCTTCAACATGTCCATGAGGGTTTGACAGGAGGACATCACGGTGCGCATGTGACTGCGCAAAAGGTGTATGATAGCGGATTCTTTTGGCCGACAGTAGTAGATGATGCGGCCGAGTTTGTGAGAAAGTGTGATCGTTGCCAACGAAACGGCAACATCTCATCCAAGGATGAGATGCCCCAGAATCCTATTCAAGTGTTGGAAGTATTTGACGTTTGGGGCATTGATTTCATGGGACCGTTTCCCTCTTCGAGTGGAAATCGGTACATCCTCGTTGCGATAGACTACGTTTCGAAGTGGGTGGAAGCTCAAGCTTTGCCTACGAATGATGCACGAGTGGTGGTGAGATTTTTGAAGAAGTTGTTTACGCGATTTGGTACTCCTAAGGCAATTATTAGTGATCGCGGTACGCATTTTTGTAATACCGTTATGGAGAAGGCGTTGGAGAGATATGGAGTTACGCACCGCTTGTCTACCGCGTATCATCCGCAAACGAGCGGTCAAGTGGAGAACGCGAATCGAGGAGTGAAGAGGATTTTGGAGAAAACGGTCGGGAAGAGTAGAAAGGATTGGTCCGACAGGTTGGACGATACGTTATGGGCGTTCCGCATCGCCTATAAGACGCCATTAGGTACGATGCCATTTATGATTGTGTATGGGAAGGCGTGCCATTTACCGGTCGAATTAGAGCATCGGGCTCTTTGGGCGCTCAAAACGGTGAATTTAGATTTGACCGAGGCCGCGAGGAGACGATTTTTCCAAATTCATGAGTTGGAGGCGCTTCGTGACGCCGCGTATGATCGATCGTGGAGCATTAAGGAGAAATCGAAAGCTTTGCATGATAGGAGGTTGCGGAAGTTGAAGGAGTTCAAGGTTGGCGATCAAGTGCTTCTATTTAATTCACGTTTGAAATTAATCGCCGGAAAGTTGAAGTCGAGATGGTCCGGGCCGTATGATCGATCGTGGAGTTGTTTGATGAGAAGAGTGCAAATACGTGGAAAATGAATGGACATAGGTTGAAGCACTACCTAGGGGGTCCCATCGACACTACCGAAGAGGAAACCGTTCCTCTTTCGGACCCGCCTAGCACCGCCGCGTAGGTTCTTGAGTGAAAACTCAAGTGTAGAGTTTGTACATTGAGTCATTGTTCGCGTCGTGTCTTTAGTTTAGTGTTTGTGTGTTTTAGCGTCTTTTGCGTCATTTTTTTTTGTATTTTTGCGTCTTTTGTGTGTCGTGAGTATTTTTGCAGGTTTCATCATCTTCGCGTGGACGAATTCGACATACGAGCAGCTTTCCAGGTACGTATAACAGTAAAAACGACAAAATAAGGGCTAGGGGCAGTTTGGGAATTAAGTAAAGTTCAAAATCAAAAAAATTCTGCAGTTGCTGTCAAACAAACAGCATCTGTTTGCTGTCTAGGCGGCCCGCATAATAATACTTTCACCTTCACGCGGCCCGCTTGGACTTTACAGAATTTGAAAAAAAAAACAAAACGCTCGCGTGCCGCCTCAACTTGACCCACACCTTATGCGGGCCGCGTGAGTCTTATGTGTCGATAACCATCAGTAAATCCCCAAATTGGTCTTAGTTTTCGAAACCCTAACATATCACACCTTTCTTCTCCGGAGATTATACATCCAAACCACCACACACCTACGCCACAATCTCACACCCTCATCCATCGATTAAACAGTTCACAACCACCATCTTTATCACCATTTCCACCAACCCTCCACCACCATTTTAACCACCATACACCACCACTGAACCACCAGCATCACCATCTCATCCGCCGCTGCTGACAACCGACGATCACCACCCCCACTCACATTAATCGGTTTCTGAGTCGTCGACTACGAGGTATGATTCCTGCATTAATTTAATTAGTCAATGTTTGGTGTGTTTAGTCATTGTTTGGTCAATCGCGTCCGTATTTTCTGCAAGATTTCGAGTCCGTAGGGTTACATGTGTTGGATCTGGTCTGTTTGGTTTACTTGATTTGTTGGAGTCTGTTCTGCAGGTCGACATCGAGTCTGTTATGCAGGTAAGGTCTGTGTTTGTTTCGAGTCGTGACGAGAGTGTGTCTACAGGTCTTTTGTCAGTTGTTGTGTCTAGTCGTTTGTGACAAATGTCGAGTCCAGTGTGTGTTGCAGGTGTGCGAGTCAGTTTTTGTGAGTTTGTCGAGTTTCGTCTGCAGTCGAGTCGTTATGTGAGTCTAGTCGTTTGTGTATGCTCCGAGTCAGTGCGGTCTGTAGTGTCTGGTGTCGAGGGTGTTAGGTCATTTGTCTGCAGGTCTGTTTGAAGTCTGTGTAGAGTCTGTCGAGTCCATAGGCAAATTTGTTTTGCTTCACTGATGTCGTTTTGAAATGCTAAAAGATAGGTCGTGTTCGAAATGTCCAGTTATTAATTATGACCAGGTCTGTGTCCGAGATGTTTGTTTCACATTGGTGAGTTATATATAGTGTTTGGTTTGATAGATGCCGTATCCGAAATGTTTAGTTCAAATTGCAGATTTATTTTTAAGAAATTGCGAGGGTGCGGGTGGCCCGGGTTGGTTTGATTGGTTTGATTGATGATTGATTTGAGCGATGTGAGGAATGGGAGTATGCTGAAAAATAGGGGGAGATTTTGAACGCGAATTAAATTTTTGGGCGTTTGTTTGGTTTAGTTGAAATATAGCGCGACAGATTTTTGGATGTTGCGAAAAACAAGTGTGGGGATGCGGATGCGCATTTTTTGACAAAAGTCTACATTTTTCACTAAAAATTTCGCGCGCCGTTTCCGTTGCTTCCACGCTTGGTTTTTGGTGATTTCTCGGCACTTAGGATTGCTCGAGGGCGAGCAAGGTGCCGGGAGGGGGTAAAAGTGTCGTTTTGCGTCGTAGTGTCGTAGGTTGTGTCGTTTAGTGTCGGTTTGAGTCCTTCGAGTCGTTTTAGAGTCGTGTGAGTGTCGTTTTGCGCGTACTATTGCATCGCTTGATTTTAAGCCGCTTCGCTCGTACTCAATCTCCATTCGGGCGAGGTTTGGTTTATTTTTTAGTTGATTATGCAATATGCACTTGTTTCGAACAACGGCCGCGAATGAAATGCTATACGGCCGTCGTTCGACTGTATATTATTATATTATTATATTATTACTTTACTCGTTGAAAAAAAAAGATGAGAAAAAGAAAAAAAAATAAAATAAAATAAAGTTGTAGGTCAAAATGACCAATATGTTAGTTTTTTGTTTCGTGCATATCCGGTTTTTCGTGTGTTTACGTGTTTAGCCATATATTCCCAAAATGAAAAAAAAAACCTACCTTTAGCCCTTACCTACCCGTTGAAGTCCTTTTGATCCATGTCGAGTTTTAACAATTAGGTGGAAATCTGATTGACGTACAAGCTTATAATAGTATGCTTCATAGTTCGGTTTTGAGAGTTCACTCAAAATTACATAATATTAGCCGAGGGATGAGTGACATTGTGAGGGGTGTTGACAGTGCATAGTTGATTGCTTGAAGGTAAGAAAGACTTGATTAGGTAGGCCCGTTTTCATTTAAATATTATGATTCGTCAACCTTTTGAACGTTGTAAGTCTTGCGAAACCGCTGTGCTTGATGATTTCGTAGTTCGCGTTATAACTTGTTCGAGACTTACGTTATTGTTAAGTGTTTAAGTTGACATGTTGCTTAGGATTTTGCTTAGGGACAAGCAAAAGATTAAGTGTGGGGATATTTGATGTATTGTAAAATACATCTTTATTCGCGTCCGTTTTAGTCGTTAGATATTCGTATTTTGTCCGTTTTTAGCATATATTGTATATACTTTTGATGTTTTTATGTTTTCCAGGTTTTTTTGGCCAAAAAGAGCAGAAACGACTGAAATTTTGGAGAGGCGAAAGGCTGGAGCGGAAATCGAGAAGCTAGGGAGCGAAACGAAGCGGAAAATCAGTTCTGGAGGACTGAGGCGGGCCGCGACAACTTATGTGTGATCACTACGCGGGCCGCCTCAACTTAAAAGAGGATCTCAGATATGGGAACGCGCGCGGGCCGCGTGAACTTGTTCTTATCCAATACGCGGGCCACGAGGAAGCTGAATACGGGAACCGACTTTGATTTGCAACGGCTAGTAGGGTTTCTTGGTTATTTATGATCAACATCATCAACAGCCGAGAGCATACGAAACTTGGAGTTCTTGGACGGCTGTTTGGAGCGATTTTGAAGCATTCGGAAGGCCAGGAATCATCGGGTAACATCTTGGAGCATTCGGGAGTGAAGATTCGGGTTTAATCATCCTTATTCTTTCGTTTTCGTTTGTTTGAACCTTGTTGCATGATGAATTCAGTTTATACAATGATTGATACTTTGTTTTTAGACATGTTTTCCGGCTAAATTCTGTTAACTACCTAGGCTAATGACAATAACTAAATAAAGTTTGAATCTTTACTCGTTTTTGTCATGGTTGTGGATTTTTCTTGTATTGTAAAAGCTTCGGGATTTTACCTTGGTGCATATGTGTGTTTGACTATTGTTTTATTATTGTTTACTGCTTCGTTCGATTCTTGGTGACGGTCTTTATCACGGAATAGAGTCGGGCTAGGGTTTTAGGTTTTGGTGAGTGTCTATATCACATAATAAATCTTTGATCCTTTAGGGTGAAAATCTAGTAAGTAACCTTAGAAGTAATATTCGGTAATTTAATAAAATCAAATGTGCTGCTAAACTTGTCGCGGAAAGGCTCGAGGTTATTAATAGGTCTAGGTTTGGTTATAAGTCCTTAACATTCCATAGTCTATTAAACCAAGATTAAAACCCGTTGTCGCTTTAGACGTTCGCGCTGAAAGGTAGAGCGTCTAATATAGGCACTTTCAAGAAACTAGAGGACGGAAAAGAAATCTAGAAAACCGGTGAGCGTAACATCCTAGGTAGTGCCACAAGAATCGCCTTGAGAGTGTTTGAGGGGCTTAGTGGTGTCTTAATAGGTTTAGTATCCAAAGATCCCGGTTCCACACCACAAAATCATCGAATAGAGATCCATTCTGAGTTTAGCTTGCGTCTAGCCTAGGTAGTCTTCATTCATCACTGGTCAAAGTCTTCGTTCGAGTTCGTGTTAGTCATTTAGCTAATCTAGTTTTTCATTACTTGCATCCTTAGGATTTTTAGAAACCCCCCCAATCAATAAACAAATAGTTGAGTCGTGTCAGTCTTAGTCTTTATAGAGTCTTAGCATAATCCTTAGAGTCTCGTGGGTTCGATACTCGGACTTGCTTTAGCTTTACTACATTGATCGGTACACTTGCCGGTTGTGTGGTTTAGGGTTTAGATCGAGTCTTAGTTTATAAATTTAAAGCTTAGAGTGTCTAAATTAGGGTTAATTTTAGTTGTTTTTGTTAAACCACTTTGTGCACATCACTTGACATTGATGTCAAGGCTCTTTCTATGCTACACTCTGCACTAGCACCAGAAATTGACATTGGAGTTCGAGACTGCAAAAATGCAAAGGAAATGTGGGAAGCTCTCCCGGCTATGTATGAAGGAAATGAAGAGATGAAGGAAAGCAGACGAGAGATGCTCACTCAGAAGTTTAACTTGTTCAATCACTTCCCAGGAGAAACATTGGAAAACCAAATTCAAAGATTTGTTGCTTTGGTTAGTGATATGAAGACCCGCGATATCAGGATGGAAAATTCTGTTATCAACAAGAAACTGCTCAATGCTCTTCCAAGAAACTGGGATACAAATGTAACCCTTATCAAAAGAACCAGGGACTTGGCCAGAATGACTCTTTCTGAGTTGATATCATTGCTGGAGTCCTATGAGATGGACGATAAACAAAGGCTTTACAATCACACTGCAAGCTACAACAATGCAGGTGTGATGACCAACACTGCTTTGGTATCTCAGCAAGGAATGAGCTCACTTCAAACACCTTCTATTGTTCTGTTTCCCGCTAATCTTGGAATTTATGTTAATCAATTTGGTTATTTTCCTGCTCCTGCTCAACAAGTGAACCCAACTCAATCTGTTCCACAGCCTGCTAATCAATCTGCTCCTTCACCCACTCAACTCCTTTCGAACATTACAACTGCTTTTGCTACAACAAACTCTTCTGTAGCTACTTCAAAGGAATTTGAGCAAGTTATGGCTTTCATGACAGGAGTCATGAACTGTTATCATGCATTTATTGCTGGAAGGGTAGCAAATAACATCGATTCCACTGAACTACTAGAAATCATCCTGATGATGTTGAAGAAATGGATATCACTTGGCAGATGGCATTGGCAGTGTTTTGATCCAAAAACTTCGTGAAGAAAACTGGTAGAAACAAATGGGAAACCACTGATCATGAGCTTGGTTGGAACAAGTCTAAGCTCAGATGTTATCACTGCCATGAGCCTGGACACTATGCTCGAGAGTGTAAACAGCTAAGAATGGATAGAGCTGATCCAATTGTTACTGTTACTGTTAGTTCAGCGACATGACCAGCTCCAAATGTTACGTCAACCTCAAACATCACTGTTTTGCGTCCCGCTCAAGTTTCATCCTCAAACACTGCTTCCAGAAATCAAACAATCGCTTCAGAATCAGTTGAAAATCCTGGAAGTGCACTGGTGGCTCAGGAAGGAGGGGCTTTGATTGGGCACAATAGATGAATGATTTGCAGCTCACTGCAGACACTTTATATCAGTTGAATCAAGCTCTCATGGCAGAAGTGAAAAAAGATGCTGAATCAGCAACTGAAGACATTGAGGGAACAATCTATCACGCCCTCATGGCTCAAATGAACGACTACACTCCTTCTGAGGCTGAGGTATGTGTAGATGATGTTTGTTGTACTTCAAAGTGTAGGGAGAAGGTAAAAGGGTTTAAAGAACAGGCCGATTCGCTCGTCATGCAACTTCAATATACCAGATCCAGTAGTTATGAAGTCAAAAAGAAACTGGATGGGTATAAGGATATGGTGGAGGCACAAAAGCGCGATATTCGGAAGTTGCATAGCGATCTAAGCGAAGCGAACTGTCGATATCTCTACTTCAAAGAGCTATCTGAAAAATTAACTGTTGAATTAAATGACTTAAAATCAACTTTTGAAAATACATAATTTAATTTTAAAAAGTTTGATGTTTCAAGTGAAAAAGTCAAAAAGATGATAAATCAACAGTTAAAGTATAACAAAAAGGAAGTGAGGAATAAAGGACTGGGTTTTGTATGCATACCTCCACCATACAATCACAACTATTCCTCAATTCCAATGACTGAAGAGGAGATAGACAATTTACCCAAGATGGAATACGGGAAACCAGAGGATAAGAAACCTGAACCTGTCAAGTCTTGAAAAATAAAAATCACTAGGCCTGATAACATTGAAATCATTCTAGAGAAGCAGGCTTATCAACAAACGTTTGTTAAATCAGAAAATGTTTTAAATCACACAGAAACCTTAAATTTTGAGAAAAATGTAAGTGTTGATAAACATTTTCAAGTGTTGGAAAAAGGAGAATCTTGTGTGTCACAATTGTTATATGAAAATAAATCATTAACACAAGAGCCTGAGGTAAGAGAGTCTAGAGTGAATGTAGAAAATATTGAGTTTTCCATGATAAAAGATTTAACTGAGTTTATGAAAGAATTCAAAAATGGAAAACAGAATGAATCTACTTCTCCATGTGATACCACTTGTGATACTTCTGAGACAGCCAATCCAGAGAAATCAGAAATGGTTGAATCATTTGATGTCAACAATGCATCACCTGAAGAAGCAGAGACACCTCAAACTGAGATAGAGTCTGGTAAATTTTCTGAATCATCAGTTTCATCTGATTCAACATGTGATTCCTCTGAAAAGACTGGTTGTGACAACTCAGAGTCAGTTGATTCAGTAGAGTCAACAAATGAATCATCTGAAACCGTTGAGTCAGAATCGACCAAAGAAGAATCAGAAGCAACATCAGGAGATTCTATTGAGTTAAATGGTGATAAAACCACAGAATCCCCTGCTGAGTATTTAAGCAAAAATAATTATGATCCTTCTGAATCAATGGTGTTACTAGAGGCTGGAAGCGATACTGCTGCATCGAGTGACACCGTTTGTGAGAAAATGAATTATACTAACCCTGTTGCTTCAAATGCAGACCAAGTAATTATTGAAGATTGGGTAGATGAAGATGATGAGGATGACGTTGCTTTACGTGTTTTGAAAAATAAAATTCAGAAAAATAATTCTTTAATTTCTGAAAAGTCAAACAATATTTCAATTTCTTCTGATGCTTTGGATAGTGTGGGCTCTGTTTTAAAGAGCGATGAATGTTCTGACGTTTACTTTGGTTCTTTTTGTGTGGATTTGAATTCAGTTGTTTTACCTAATAAAATTGATAAATCTAAAAATCTATTGGTAAAACAGACTAAAAGAGGAAGTGAAACCAAATATGTTCCACCAAAATCAAGATCAAACAAGCCAATTAAATGTCATTCTGTTTCTAAGGATAAAGTTGAACATGTCTTGTTTACATCTCAGGAACCGCACAAGTCCTCAAGTTCTGAAAAGACTTATGGATGTCAGGCAAAACCACATGTGAAACGAAAAATATGTTACACGTGTGGAGTTGCTGGACACATTGCAAGAAATTATCAGCATCGTCCTGATAAACTCAAAAAGGGAGAGCATCAGAAGGCTCCAAAAGGGAATGTCAAGCCTTCAAAACAGGAGAAGACTCAAAGATCTAAACCTATTAAGAAGCTGAATTCCAAGGTGAAGCCTTCTGATGAAGACTAGAACAAAGCTAAACAAATAAAAATGAAAACAAAGAATTACACTCCAAACTGCACTCCTATTTCACCAAAGGCATCCAAGAAATTGGAAAGTCCTAGGCAAGTTTGGAAACCTAAGAATTATGTTCCAAATAACTCTCCTAAATCATCGTGCATTAATTACAAACCTATCTACTCTAAAGAAAAACTGATTTGGATGCAAGTCACATATTTTAATGATCAGGGTGTACCCACTACAACTATGGCTTGGGTACCAAAATCTAATTAATCCCGCATATTGTGCAGGAACGGCTATGGAGGGCTGTCATTCGACTCTAGGTCATTGACAGTGGCTGTTCCAGGCATATGACTGGTGACTTATCCCAACTTTCTGATCTTGAAGAATTTAATGGAGGATATTTTGCTTTTGCGGGAGGAGAGAAAGGAAAGATCACACAACGAGGCACAGTCAAGAATGGTGATCTCTGTTTCAAAGACGTCAACTACGTTCCTGATTTGAAGCATAGTCTGCTGAGTGTTGCTCAAATATGCGACAACGGTTACTCAACTCACTTCACTGATAAACACTATCTTATTCTGAAACCAGGAATGGTCATTCCTGATGAATGGATATTGTTAAAGTCTGAACGAATGGGCAACACTTATGTCATTGACATGAATAAACCACCCACTGAAAGCGTTGCCTGTTTGTTTACCAAAATCTCTGAGCACAATGCTATGCTGTGGCATCATCGTTTAGGACATTCAAATGTGAAAAAATTTAAACCGTCTTGCAAAACTGGGGTTGGTAAGGGGTCTACCGGTAAAAGATTTCATAACCTTTGAAAAGTGTGTTTCATGTGCTAAGGGTAAACAACATCGAAGACCTTATTTTCCCAAAATTGTCAACACTATTAACAGTGTAATGTAGCTTCTTCACATGGATCTTTTTGGTCTAGTGAATGTGCTCAGTCTGTCTGGAAGTCTTACTGTCTTGTAATTACTGATGACTACTCACGTTTTACTTGGGTTTTCTTCTTAGTTAACAAAAGTGAGACTGCAGAATTGATCAAAAGATTCATAATCTTTTTGTAAAATCAGACTGGCAAGAAAGTGAAGGGTATTCGAAGCGACAATGGAACCGAATTCAAGAATGCTGAACTGAATTTCTTCTGTGCTGAGAAGGAATTGCTCGACAATACAGTGCTGCTAGAACTCCTCAGCAAAATGGAGTTGCCGAAAGAAGGAATAGAACCCTAATCGAGGCAGCTCGCACGATGCTTTGTGATTCTAAGCTCCCAGTCTTCTTCTTGGAAGAGGCTATTAACACTGCGTGCTATGTTCAGAACAAAGTTATTATTAACAAAGCACACATGAAAATGCCTCATGAAATAATGTTTGGCGAAAAACCATTTGTTGGGCACTTTAGAGATTTCGGTTGTCCATGTACTCTTTTACAGTTGGAATCTATACCAAAGTTTGCGCTAGGGAAAATGAATGCTATTTCATCGGATATGCTTGAAAGGCTGCTCATGAAAACAAGCTGCATATAGAGTGTACAACAAGAAGACTAGACAGATCATTGAGTCTTACAATGTACAGTGGCTCGAAGAAAATCAGACGGATGCTGGAAACGGGCCATTTACTCTTTATAACTATGCATGTCTCTTTAAATCTTTTGATATTCTTGATGATCTTCCTGTTGCTCATGCAGGTACTTCTGGTACGTTTAATGTTGTTTCTTGACCCTCAATTGTCCCACATAATGCTAAAGAAGAGGGGGATGTTGAATTTGAGGGGGATTCTACAGTTGTGGGGGATCACACACCTGCTGCCTCATCTTCAACATCGGCACCAGAGATTCAAGTGGTTCCTGATTATACCGACATTCTCAATGATGGAGGGGAGGCGTTGGATTCATCTGATGATGAGGACACACCCAACGATCAAAATGATATGTTTGATGGTCCCATTCCTGAAGAATTTATTGCAAATGGTCCAGAAGAAGATCAAGTCATTGACCAAAATGAGTCGGTAGCAGTTGATCATTTAACGAATTTGTCACCGACTGGAACTGCTCCAGAAGTTGTTATTCCTACAAGTGTCCAATGTGATCATCCCATTGAAAATGTGATTGGACCGGTAGAGGCTGGAGTGTTGACTAGAAGTCAGTCAGGAATCATCAAAAATTGTTTGTTTTCATGCTTCATCTCACAAATCGAGCCAAAAACAATTGATACGGCTCTTTTGGAACCTAGCTGGGAAGACGCGATGCAGGATGAGTTGAATCAGTTTGAGAAATTGAAAGTCTGGAAGTTGGTTTCTCTACCTGCTGGAAAGAAATCACTCGGAACTAGATGGGTCTATCGCAACAAGAGAGACGATAGCGAAGTGATTGTTCGAAATAAAGCAAGACTGGTCGTCCAAGGGTTTAGACAGATTGAAGGCCTTGACTACAACGAAGTATATGCTCCTATGGCTCGACTGGAAGCAATCGGAATCTTTCTGGCATACGCATCCTACATGGGATTCAAGGTCTATCAGATGGATGTCAAGACGGCGTTTCTATACGTCAAAGTAAAGGAAGAGATCTATGTGTCACAGCAACCGGGCTTCGTGAACAAACAGTGTCCTCGTGCATGGTATGCCACTCTAATGGAGCATCTGCTAGCTCATGGATACACTCGTGGAGTAATAGATCAGATACTGTTCATTCTAAAGGTGGGAGAGGATCAAATCTTAGTGCAGATCTATGTGGACGATATCATTTTTGGATCCACTAGTGAAGCACTGCGCAAGGAATTCGAGGAGGTTATGAAGAAGCAATTTGAAATGAGTGCGTTGGGAGAGATGAGTTTCATTCTGGGTCTGCAGATTCGTCAAGATTCCAAAGGAATTCTCATTCATCAGGGAAAATATGTTGATGATATCATCGTAAAGTTCAAACTTCAAGTTGCTAAACCTACAAATACTCCTATAGCAGAAAGACCAGTGATGAGTGAAGATCTGGAAGGGGAAGCTGTTGATGCTACACTGTACTGGTCGATGATTGTCTCGTTGATGTATTTGACAACCAGTAGACCAGATATCATGTTTGCTATGTGTCAGTGTGCACGTTATCAGGCCGCTCCTAAACTCTCTCATTTAAATGTTGTTCACAGAATCTTTCGATATCTTAAGGGTAGGCCTCGGCTTGGACTTTTGTATCGAAAAGAATCTCCATTTGATCTGTGTGCTTTTTCTGACAGCAATTTCGGAGGAACTGGTAGGGACATGAAGTCTACTTCAGCTGGATGCCAGTTTCTGGGGGATCGCCTAATCTCCTGGCAATGCAAGAAGCAGCAAATGGTCTCACTATCAACTGCAGAAGCCGAGTATGTGGCCCCTTCAGCCTGCTGCTCACAGGTTATCTGGATTCAACACCAGCTGGTGGACTACGATTTGAATTTTTCCCAAACTCTCATTTATTCTGACAATGATGCAGCTATCCAAATAGTGAAAAATCCAGTATTTTTTTCAAAAACCAAGCACATTGCCATAAAAATTCACTTAATTAAAATGGATCAAATTCATACTGACGACAACATCGCAGATATTTTTACAAAACCGGTTGATAAAGCACGTTTTCTTGATCTTCTTGAACTTCTCAAAATGGTCGATTTCAAGGATTGACCGCGGTCACACAAAAATATTTTTCTTCGTTTGTGTAAATTTATTTCTTAAAATTTTCTTTTCGTTATTTTAAGCAAAAAATTAGGGGGATGTAGTCTCTCAGAAAAATACAAAAACATTTGAAAAACAAGAAAAATACAAAGACAGTTCTTTGCTATGCCTTTGCTACAACCCGGGAAATGAAATGAATTTTCACTATGTGGATTAAGGCTGACTCATGTAAGACCAATATTGAAATGGTCTGACTCTAGAGCGATGTGTTGGTAGGATTTATTCCGATGGCTGGATTTGTTGACTGGTACTGCGTAGAACACTAATATTTAATCTATGACCTCAGGAAAGAACGTCACTTGGAATTAGGACATGGCTATTTGAATGCATGTGTGACGTCCCGATACACACAATTTCGTTCTAGTTCTGAAATCTTTTATGTCCAACTCGTGTATCTCCACTGTTTTGCATGAGCAAAGACCTGGAGGTGCTAGGCAACGTCGGCTTCTGTTTTGCGTGAGCAAAGACCTAGCTGTACGTTGTCGCGTTGTGGATCAAATACACCCGAAAGAGGCCTTCTAGTGCCCAAAAGAAACCCAAAAATAAAACCTATATCAAACTGAGAAAATCTCATTTGATTTGTACATTATATCCATCTCTTCTGATCCATTCTTTTCTCTTCTCAATCCAGTCCGGTCAAGGTTTCAGAATCCTAGAACGGGCTTGTGAAATATGTGGTAGGGAAACTACTCGTATGATAGCCTGTTCAAATCTAAAATTTCTGGATTTGATCGTGATTGATCTGAGTGCTCATATAATTTGAAATGAAAACATGATAAATAAGTTGCAGTCTGTTATCTAATAAAGGCCTAGGGAGATAAGTTTAAGAGGAAAAGCATACTGGCAATCGCTCGGATCTAGGAAAGTAAATTAGTGTTGATAAGTGTAGTCTAGCCCGAAACTCTGTGATTTGATCCCGTAAGAAAAGTGCATGCGAAAATGGTGTATATATTTTTTGTCCTTCGAAATTTTTTCGTGCCTTTTTGTGTGTAAATTTTTAGACTTTAGTATATATATATATATATATACTTAAAAAAAATTCGTGGCCGTGTGTTTAGGAATCGAGAAAGACTGAACTTCATAACAAATAATTCTTGCACAAAGTTTTAAAAGGGTTGTCATCGGGATTCGAGCTGGGCCCACCGTAAACTTGGTGGGCCCCACAAAATCTAAGACAATTTCTAAAAGAAGTGTGTTTGAAAAGGCGGTTGGGCCCACCACACACTTGGTGGGCCCCCTTGGTTGAAAAACAATTTGGTTTAGGGTATTTAGGGAGATGTGCGACGGCATTTTCAACTTTACAATCATTGGCTTTAAAATTGATCTCTCTCAAAACTCAAAAGGATCCGATCGCACATCTGTCCTCTTCTTCATATCTGTTAGCTGCAATGTCGAATCCAAAGGGAAAGGCAAAAGGTTAGTTCTTTTATTGCAAACTTATTTTGAATCTGAGTATGTTGGTCTACATCAGAAGGTGAGGTTTAGTTTGGTTCTATATTTGATTGAATGATATGTTTTAAGTAGAGGGGTTTTCTGTTGAAATCGAAAGATTTTAAGGTTTCACATGTTTATTTTTTACTGAAATTTGAAACGAAACTCAAAAGTTTGGCTAGAAAATTGTGTTCGAAGCCCTAGCTAGTCGCCAGAACATACAGGTCTCGCGGGAGAAGACGACTGGAGACGATGAGTGAATTACACGCGCCGTCTGATTTAATCGCACAAGTTGGGGGTGGACAATTTTGCCCCTGAACATTTAAGTGAAAAGTCTATTTTGCCCCTGTTTTTACCAAACTTGTGCGACTGATACTCTTTTGACCTTAGTTGACCATCTTGTGCGATTGAGACTTGTTTGACTTTTGTTGACCAAGTTTTGTGCAATTGACCTTAGTTGACCAAGACTTGTGCGATTGACTTTTGTTGACCAAGTCTTGTGCGAGTAACTTTTGTTGACCAAGTCTTGTATGGTTGACTTTTGTTGACCTTCTTTGACCAGTAAACTGTGCGTTTGGACTTGTGCGATTGTGTTTATTATTATTTAATTAAAATCATTTTTAAAGAAATTACAAAATTTTCGTCGCACAACTGATGCATGATCGCACAATACATTTTGAATCGCACAAACCTTTGTGTTTGAGCCCTGATCCAGTTTATTTGGGCCGTTTCTAAAACTCTTGATCTGTTAACTTGTTTTATTATAATTTTGTGAATTATCTTTAGCATAATATGTTTATATTTTGCGTTTGAAAATTCTAAAATTATTCTAAAAACAGTTGACTTAGTTTGACCATGTTCACGGTCAAACTCGGGAATTTTAGGTTTTAACTTATGTGTGTCAGCACTAATTCGTTTCTTTTTGGTGCAGATACAGGAAAGAAAACGACAGGTTCTCATGTTCCAGCGTGGGAAAAGACTATGAACATTGCCTGTGACTTATCAGATCCTCCAAAGGGTTTCGAAATGTACACATCGATGATCGTGGGTCTAAATACATGCAGATTGGCTCATTCACTTTGGGAGAATCCTATTATTCGTGAAGATTGGATCAAGGATTTCTGGGATAATGCCACCACAAAGAAAGGAGATGTGGTCATCAAGTCAAAGGTTCAGGGAACAGAAGTTTCAGTCAATGAGCAAGACGTTCGTGAGGTTTTATTATTTGGTGACGAGGCTGATGATCCAGTGGAGTATCCGAAAGAAAACGTTATGGAAGTTTTGGTGAAAATGAGTTATGAGGGAGCGTGTCCTCCTCCCACAATTAAGAAGCTGCTGCATCCATACTGGAGATTTCTGGCACACAGTTATCTAGTATGTATTAGTGGGAACAAGAGTGGTCTTGATAAGCTGACGTTGAAGCAGACATCTGGAGTGGTTTCAGTAGTTGAAGGATGGAAATACAACTACTCAAAGAGTGTGTTTGATGATATGATGGCTAATGTAAAAACAATAAATGAGAAGTATTGGTACAAGTTCCCTAGATTCATACATCTGATCTTAGAGAAGAAATATCCAAAGTTGCCGATTACAGTAAAAACTTATGATGTCAAGATGATGAATCACTTGGTATTCACTTGGCTGAATCAAAGGTCAAGAGACAATGTTGAGACAAAGTATCAAAACAAGCGAAAATTAGAGAAGTTTGGAGCTTTTGCTGAGATTCAAGAAGAGGCACCTGCTCAGATAAATGCCATTGTAGTTGAAGAGCATGACGTAGAAATAATTGAAGCTCCTGTTGGAATACAAGAGCCAATCGAGAACGTGGATTTGACTGGTGTTGAAAGTGAAGAAGATGTTGCAGATGATAAAATGATTGAAGATGATGAAGTAAATGATGATGTTGATGAGATAGAGACAATGACACTAGCTGAAGGCCTCACAGCAGAGACTGAAGATGTTAATGAACCAGTTCATATGAGCCCTCCACATGTTGAACCTGTTACTACAACGGAAACTGCTGATGCTGATCATTCTCGTGAAGATCCTACCGCTGATCTTCCTCCTAGGAAACGAAGCAGAAGAGATCCTAGGATCAACAGTGAGGTGAATCTTGAAATTCAGACAACCACAGAAACATCTAACCCCATTGGTGATTCACAGCCTAAAGTCAACTACATACCCACTGAATTAAGTCCTGCAATCATTGAATTCATGGTTAATGAAAGAGCTGCTATGTATATGCTGGTTCCTAAGTCAGGTGAAGGTTCAAGCAGTGGTCCATCTGATGCTGATGTTGTTAGGGCTGCTGAGCTACTGAAAGCTGCTGCGAGTCAAGTTGAAGCGGCAGCTAAGTTGAAACAAGCTGCAACTCCTGAAACTGCTGAAAGTTCTGATAGTGAGGATGTGTTTGAAGAAAATGAAACCACAATTCTGATGCGAAGAATCTCCACTCTTGAAGAAGACAAGATATTCAAGGATGCTCAGATTGCTAGTCTTATGGAAGAATTGGTGGTTAAAAATCAGAAAATAAATGAGCTGGAAACAAATCTGGGAGCTCTTAGTGCTGTAGTCATGGATATGAAGCAGAAGCTTGAAGGAAAATTTCCTAAAGAGTTTGCTGATCCACCAAAGGAATCCACTGCTGAAGAGAGAGAGCAACAGAGGAAAGAGCACGAAGATGCTATGAACAGGTACTATGAAAATCCTCCTCGTACATCAAATCAAAAACCAAGGAAGAAAATGGTTGTTATGAGGAATGTAGGGGCTGAGAGGAACTTGCAGTTTGGTGATCAACCTAACAGGTATGTGATTACCATAGAGAAAAGCAAAAAGGGGAACAGATCAGGTATTAAAAGATGGGCATACAATGATGAAAAAGGAATGTTTATCGTGCTGAGGAAAAATGGTGATGTTGAGTATTATAATAACTCTGAGGCATTCAACTCCTGGACTCCTGTTGATTTGAGCGAACTGAGCAATGCAGGATTTCATGATCAGGATAAGAATCCAAATTGCAAAATTGGGGTTATCTTCTTTAACAGGTTGCAGCAACAAGCAAGAGTCAATTTTAAAGACATGAAATTGGCTGAGTCTACTATTGAAGAGGATGAAGAAGTGCTGGATCTTGCTACAGGGAAGCCATATAAGATAGTTAAGTGGCCTGCAACAAAACAGAAAAACACGGTGCCATTATTGAAGGAACTTCCTGATAATACGCTGAAGAACTTTCAGTTTTGGATGTATGATCCCAATTCTGGTCAAGCAATCATTATTTGTGACGACACTGAATACATGTTTATTGACACTCGAGACTTGATGTGCTTTGGCGAAAATGACATCAATCTCTTGGCAAAGTCACAAATTCAGAGTGATCCTCAGTATGAAGTTTGTGCCAAAAGCTGGACAGGAGCTGTGGCTCAGATCATGAATTTTAAAGGCAAATTGGATTTAAATAATCCCAACTTGCTCAATTTGGCCGATAATAATCCCAACTCAGTTATTGGCCGATAATAATCCGAACTGGTCCACTTTTGGCCGATAGTAGTCCGCCGTTAAAAATAGCTTAACGGAGTTAAACTTTTTTCCGAATTACAAACCGATGTTTTAGGGATTTTGATAAGAACGAGGATACGATTCGATTTATGTAAAACTTACCTCGAAACGGTTCTTTAAACGACTTGATTTTTGATAATTGGAAGTTTAAACACCCGAATTGAAGCACCGTTTTCTTCGTTTGGGGCAGTATTTCGAGGTAAATTTTATATCAATCAACTCATATCCCCGTTCTGATCAAAATCCATAAAACATCGGTTTGTAATTCGGAAAAAGGCTTAACTCCGTTAAGCTATTTTTAACGGCGGACTATTATCGGCCAAAACTGGACCAGTTCGGATTATTATCGGCCAATAACTGAGTTGGGATTATTATCAGCCAAATTGAGCAAGTTGAGATTATTTAAATCCAATTTGCCAATTTTAAATTGTTGTCAGGGCAGTGTACTAGAGTGGAGACACAGCTGTTTGGTCTGTATGTTGGAAGAAGTATACCGATCTTACCTGAGTTACAGAAGAAAAAGAAGGAACAAGCTAAGAAGCAGCAGAGGAAGCAGAAGTGAAGCCAAAGACGCCAAGCCAACACAAACCTAGGGGATATTGTAGCGGTATAATCTAGTGTAGGTTTGCGTCTGTCTTGGGTTATTTTGTATGTTTTGAGTTCGAGACACTTAGTGGGCTTGGTTGGTTATTTTATTGTCTATGGGGTATGGGCTTGGCCCAATGTAATAGGATCCTCTATGCATGTATAAATAGGGGATTCCTTAGTCATTTGTGGTTGTTGATTCTTGGATAAACTCTTGTGTTTTGTGCGACTAGGATACCAGACGAATCATTGAGTTCGTGTGTTCTAGTTTGCTTTGAATCAATATATTGCTTTTCAATCTTCGACATCTTGCTTGTAATTCCACTACTTGTTTGGTGTTTGATATCCGATTGTATTGTTTTGGGACTTACACACCATTAATCATACTCCTAAATCTACACCTTGCTTATTCACTATGGGACTAGAACCCACAACCACATAAAGAGTGACACAATTCTATCACACCTCGGTATTGCTAGGCTACAAGCTTTTTGATGATTGAATTCTAGATACCCTATATTGGACACCAAATCTCTTAAACCAAGGCTTCCCTACCAACTTAGTAACACAACTTTTAAATTTAATATCGAAACCGTTTACAAAAATATAAGATTGCGAAAATATTTATCATCATTCACTTTCCTACAAACATTGAGATGTTTACTTAACTTGGTATACCTTTAAGGCATAAAACCATTACTTCTTCAAGACTTCTAACTTCTTTCTTCATGCCTTCTACATGTTATCCACATCTTCAATAGACATGTCATAAATGGGGTAAGATGTAAAGCTAAGCAATATATAAACAAGAATAAGTAACATGTAAAAGAAATTCCAGTTAAAATGATATGTCTTCTTTTAGAAAAAAGAAGCTTATTTTGACATGATTTGGTCTTTCTCTTACTAAGGAATTTCGATGGGTATGAACACCACATCCACATATCACTTTGGGTAATAGCCCACATACACATCTTCTAGGATGAACAAATGGTACTAGGTTCTGGTTTGGAACCTTTACCGATTCGGTACCGACATTTGGCGTTTATGGTACTGGTATGGGACGGTATCGAACTGGTATCAGTATTCTGGTTTTTACCTTCAAATACCGACCCGTATTGGTATTGAACCATACCGTACCGGGTATTTTCGGTACCTGACATGGAGTGAGGGTGTATGATTTTTAATATATTTTAAGCACTTTTACTCGTTTATCAAGCTTTAAATTTATAAAACACGATAGAACACTATCACTCTCCACAACACGCTAGGGAAAGTGCACCCATCGTTGGCGTAGCATAGTGATGGTAAGATACTGAAGTCGTCCAAGGACACAAGAGCTTTTAATACCGGATTATCGTCAACATCTAATCTAACCAAATTTTGAGAAAAGATTTTTAATAGTTAAAATAAAGAAAGAAACTAAAATGATAAAAGAAACAAATAGACAAGATAGAATCACATGGTTCCGACTTATCTTGTATTTAATAGTTAAAATAAAGAAAGAAACTAAAATGATAAAAGAAACAAATAGACAAGATAGAATCACATGGTTCTGACTTATCTTGTATGTATCCTTTCATGGTTTCCGCACTTTGGGTTTTTAAGAGATTATCTTAGCTATAGTGGCATGTCCCTCTTTTGGAGGCAACACTACCCTCGGCCATATTGTTCTGATTCGGTAGGGATAGAGTCCCGCAAGGCCGAAATATTGAAAGATAATTAAGTAAGTTATTAATGAAAAAATGTGGCATGTCCCTCTTTTGGAGACAACCCTACCCTTGGTCATATTGGTCTGAGTCAGCAAAGATACAGTCCCACAAGGCCGGTTTAAAGTTTTAATAGTAGTTTATTTATATAGGATTCAAGTCGTTTTTACTTCCCCTCAAATGAAGTCCTAATAAGCTTGAATCAAGTCCTCGCAGGATCTATACACCGAAAGAGGCATGAACTTTACCCAAACTACCCTTCTAACCCCCTTTCAGGCAGTTAACGTGCTTTATATAGACCGTAAAGACACTAATGAGTGAATCAACAAAACATGAAGAGATAATTGAATGAAGTTCACTTTCAATATAACAAACTAGTTATTAAAGTCATTAATACATACCCAATTAAAATTTTTAGCATAGCTTGGAAATCAAAAGTAATACATAAAGACTTGTCTTCACCAAGTGGTGTAAGAGATTAGCCAAGCATGACCTTTGTTTGACAAAAATCTTGGATCCCGAGAGTACTACACATACTCTAAAGGTGGATGATGGAGGAATGTGGTGGTATTTTGGTGGTGGAGTGGTGGAAGGTTTGAGAGAAGTGGTTTGCCAAGGGATGGATTGCAGTTGAACCAAGCAACCCTTTTTATAACTGGAAACAAACTGTTTACATGGCCCCATGCCTCCTTCTTCCCCGTCTTCATTTAATGAGCTGTGTCAGTCCGTATTCTCACACGGCCCCGTGTGTCAACGGCACGACCCCGTGGTCCTTGTACTTGCGGTACTATCTAAGATTCTGCATTTCTGGGAGTTGACCACGACCCATGTCCATGGGACACAGCCCCGTGTCTCGTGTCTGCTTCTGTTTGTCTTTTTCTTCAAGGAATCTTGAGTGGAGCACGACCCCATGCCTTGGTGGCACGCCCCCGTGCTTGTCTTCTGATTTGTTATTGTTGGTCTTGGGGTGAAGCTCGGAGAGTCGGTATGATGTATCAACTTCTCTTCTTTTGTTTATGTCGGTTTTTGCTGTTAATTTGTTCCTTTTGTACATTTAAGCTCTTTTAATCCTGAAAATCAAAAATATACAAAGAAACATACTTACAACATTAGTACTTAAAAATGGTTAATTTTATACCTTATTTGATATAATTTAGAGTAAACTGCAATTTTACCCCCTGTGGTTTGGGGTGATTGGCACCCTTATCCCCCCTAATGAAATAATTGCAATTTTACCCCCCACTGTTCACTGTTATGTCGCAACCTTACCCCTCGGCCTCAGTCAACGGTAGTTTGACCCTTATAGGTAAGGGTATTTTGGTAATCTTACCCGTTATTCACTTCCTTAAGCAACCAACACACATACTCACCGATCCAGAGTCAAACGACTCACGGCGGAGCTGACGGCGGTGTCGTCTTCTCCGAAGGTAACCTTCATCTTCGACGATCACCCCACTGTCACTGTATCTACACTCAAAACACACAATAAACCCTAATTTTGACCCAATCAACAGTATTGTTACCTTTTCTGTGTGTTTGTGTGTAAGCTAGTGCCCGATCATCTCGAATTTGTGTTATTCGTTACTCTTTATTCGTTATTTGAGTAGTGGTATACAGATTACTAGTGTTTGTTGAGTGTTTATATGTGGATGTGTTGGTATTGATGTGTTTGGTGGTGATTTGGTACTGGATTTATGTTTAGGTGTTTGTTTGGTGATATACTTGTTGTACTGAATGATTTTATGATTGAATTGTCGTTTTGGGGATTTTGCGTTGGTAGTTTTTTAAGTGTTGACTGATATATTAGGTAATTTGGATGGATACAGGCACTAGCTTTAAAAGTACATGATCTAATAACTTTCAACTAATAAGATTTTTTTTTCTTTCCTTTTTACTGATTGAATTTGATGAAAAGACGTATGAGTGTGTGATGTATGAGATTGATATTCTTAAATTCTGATTTTAGTTTGTTAGTTTGTGGTGGAAGTGATAATCTTGGAGATTGATGTTGAATTTTATATTTAATTGCTTAAGTTAACAGTGTAATTAGGCATTTATGTCATCTGAAATTAATATCTTTGAGGTGGGATACAAGCCACAAGTACAAGAAACCACTATGATAGATTGTTTGCTCTATGTTTTATTTTTTATTTTTCTTTTGTTGGTTTAGAAGCTCTAGTTTTGAATTTAATATCTGGGCTTCATTAGTAGTGAAATGATACCATTAATATGATAGATATTTATATTAACACCTCATCCATTGACTATTAGTTTCGATATATGAATATCCTCTGTTTCAATCTTGTTTTCTGTATCACCAATGTATGATTTTGGAACATAGTTTTGGCGATCCAGTATCTATCCTCAATGCCAATTTATCTAAACACCTCGTTTTCTATGCAGAGGTTTGGCTGGAGCTGGCAGTGGTGGTTGTGGTGGTGGCTGGAGGTGGCAGTGGTGGCAGTCGTTGGAGAAGATGACCGGAGTTGCATGTTTCCGGTGACGGAAGTAGTGGTGGTGTTATATATGAAAGGGATATTAAGTTGTGGTGGTGGCTGGAGGTGACAGTGGTGGTTGTGGTGGTGAATGGCGGTGGCAGGGGGTAATATCACAGAGTGCACAAAACACAGGGGGTAATATGAAAGGGCATTATAGTCATTTCAAGTTATAGTCAACAGCTTAGTCAACAAATTTGAGGCCGGGGGGTAAGGTTGCGACATAACAGTGAACAGTGGGGGGTAAAATTGCAATTATATCCTTAGGGGGGGGTAAGGGTGCCAATGACCTCTAACCTCAGGGGTAAAATTGCAGTTTACTCTATAATTTATATATTGCATTTTGTGCATATCAGTACCAGTACTATTTTTTAGAATTTTCGATACCGATTCAATATCAGATGGTACTAAACTCATCCCTACATCTTGGTATTAAACCGCATATATCTTTCTGGTTATAGATCCATGCTACTTATCACATTTAAATACAACCATTTTCGAGTGCCATTATCTTACTTCCACATTTTCTTAAATTAACTTATCATTTATTATTTGTTCTTTTCCTTTAACTAATCTCATATATTTGGGTTGCACAAATTGTCCCTAAGCAAAATAAATTCACGCTTAATTGTTATGTGCTTTCTCGAGTTTAGGGAGGGTAAATAGAACATGTATACATATTTTTTTTTTAAAACAAATGTTACTCTACTCTACTTTACACTAAATAATTCAAAATACTCTTTATGTCCAGTGAGCTAGCCTCACATTGGTATAGACAATGTATATTATTAAGGTGATGCTAAACATACCCCCTCCTCACACACACTTCGTGATCCCCTCCCCCATTAAAAATAACATCCCTTTAACATGAGAAGGGGGGGGGGGGGGGTATGTAGGGCTAGCAAAACATGTTTTATCGTGTTTAACCTGTCAGAGACGATGAGATTAACATAAGTATCAAACATGAATACGACTCGTTTAATCTTTTTATACCTCATGTCTATAATACAATTATATGTTTTATGTATAAGAAGGAGAAATGATGAAGCATAACCTAATTTTAATTATTTTGTGAAAAAATATCAAATTACATTGTGTATTGTTTTTTCTTAAACATGTCCCATCGTGTGTTAGACATATTAGAAATTGACAACCCTAAGGGTTGGTTGAGCCACCCCATTATTAAACATTTAAACACACAAGTTACTTTTGATAGATTACATTGATTATGAATCTTACCATTATTAACAAGGAATAAAAAATGAACTGTGTTGTAGACTAAAACACACATGTACCATGATTTCTAAGAACTAATCTCTCTTGCACTATGTACCATATGTTATGATGATACAAATGCACTTTGGTATAAAAGAAAGGTCTCTTTTATCGGGAACATTCTTCAAACGACAGGTGTTTGAGATATGGAAAGATCTCAATTGTTTCCTTGTAATAAGAAAACGACGTTATCTTTTTGTGAGATTAATTCTTGATTTGATTTGTTATCTTTTGCAAGATTAACTCTTGATTTGATTTTTTGCCCTTACCTTCATCATCCCTCCTTATCTTTCTTCGATTTAACCTTATTCTATAGTTCTTCAAGATATATATACTTAGGTAACTAATGTGGGGCACTAACAAAGACAAACATCCATCATCCACTGGCCTTCTATGAGGTAAGGGGAGTGGGGGCGGAGCGTTGTTTTTCCGTGATGGCCAAAAAATAACGCGTGAAAACAAACAATTGCCACCGCCACCATCATTCTATCACGCGTATATTATTAACGCGTTGTATTATTAACGCGTGAAAGTTCAATGTATCAAGCTCTGAGATGGCGGTTGGTTGACTGCATGTTTGACATGGCGGAACTTGATTGGATGCTTGTGAGTGATGGAATTCTATCACTAGTAACCACCCCCACTCCCCTAAGTGTATTTAAAACTTAGCATAACCGAGACTTCTATATTATAGACAAACAAGTATGCGTTTTCTTATGTAGCACTTTAGGTACGTAGAACACGTCTCTCCTCACTCATTTCTAACAATAGAATGGGACTAACACTTAATTGTTCTAAGTACACGATTAATTCATAGCACTCATTCGAACTTATCATTAATATTGTTCGTAAGAAACTTTAAAAAACATATCTTGACATGTGTACCAACATCATAGGATCACCAATTGGGACTTCTTGTAATGTGTTATAGGCATCACCTTGTTATCACATACACACAACTCAACAATATTTGTTTTCATTTCTAACTAAAACCCTCATAAGGTACTTGTATTATGCATGTTTTCATGACCTAAAATAGCTTCCCCTCATAATACACCCCATAAATATCTTATGGCATTTAGGAACAATATCAATCAATTTTCAAGTTAAATGATCAAAAACAAATGACCAACCATCTTGATTAGCACATTTAGGCTGAAGGGTATGGGGGTCATGGTTGGGACATGATTCGCCACGTATGAACATGAACGGAAAACTACACCACTCCCTTGCCTGATCCACCATGGTTCGCATGGATTAAACCATGGCTGCCATGGTCTTTTTTTCCATTTTCCAAGATTTCATTTCCTTTTTCCTTAGACAAAAATAAATTAAATTAAATAAGGGGTTAGTGGTTTTGTTCATGATCACACCCTTAAGGTAGTGGTTTTGGATGGTCGATTAGAGGTGGGTGACATGACGCTGACATGAAGAATCATGGGGTCATAAGTGTCATGACCACACCCTATAGCCTTAGTGGCCACGATGCACCTTGTACGCTCCCAACAGAGAATATTAGCACACTGAGTGAGTTATTGGTTACCACACCCTTTTCATGTTTAAGATTGTGTTTTCTAAGTTCCATTTTTTACACCCTGATATAATGTTCATTTACCATGCTAGAAAGAAGGTAACCTGCGCGTTGCGGCGGGTCGTGAATTCCGTAAGGGTTGTGAAACAAAGACACATCTAAACACCATCTCCTCAATCACATTTATTACATTTGATTATACAAAATATTATATTTGAATGAGTTGATCATATATAATTAGACCATGTGTAGTGGTTTAGCCAAATAATGCCCCCACCATGGGGCGTTTTGCGACACGTGACAGTCCAGTCAGCATGGGGCATTATTAGGGGTTATTGCAAAAGTGACGTAGTGGGAATAATGTCCAATAACGCCCCTTCCAATCATTTCACAATTATTATTTTTTTTTAACTTTAAATACTTCATTAAATTAAAAATAAATACAATACTAGAAATAAAATAAAAAAAAATCCGACTAAATTAAAAAAAAAATACACTAGTTTTCGTCTTCGCTTTCTTCACCCTCGCCAACTTCGTCTTCCTCGTCCTCCGTTTCTTCCTCACCCTCAGGTGGTACATACCGAACCGACCATGCGTAGAAACAACCGCTTACTCATTCGGAAACGACGCCTAAACATTTGGTTCGAAAATGTCGGCGCCTCATCAAAATAATCTTTAATCAAACGATCGTGTGCCGCGCGTCGGTCTCGTTCAATATAACCTCTTTTATTTTTTTCTGGTTGGGGCCGACGACAATGCTTCACATATCTCACCGCTAGTTGAAAAGCACTCGTAACCGCCTCTTGCTCAACCTCCTCATCGGTGGAATCATCGCCATCCGCAAAAAAACTCTTTGTAGTAAAAATTTACCATGGATGAAGAACTAGGGGAATCCATCAAGTTTTTTTTATAAAATTGTAGTGTTTTTGAGAGAGTTTTGGTTAATTTTGAATGAGTTTATATATATATATATATATATATATATAGAGAGAGAGAGAGAGAGAGAAAGTATAATGTACAAAATGGCTTAACCTACATTAACATACGCGACAGAATTTATAACGTGCGTAATTATTTTTTTCACCATTATAACATGCGTGATTATCACATCCATGCGTGATTATGACCTCCCATGCGTGATTATCACCCAAAAACTGCTCCCATGCATTATTAGGGCTCCCATGCGTGATTATTGCCCAGATCTGATGGTTGAGCGTGTCGCGTACGTGAAGTAGGATAAGGACTTTTGTATGTTAACCTTTCCCTATATATATATATATAGGTAAAAGGTTTAAAAAAAATAGCCGTTAACTAGCCGTTGGGGTTGTTGATTGTCCAGACAAACATGTTCAAAGCGTTGTTTAAACAACGCCAAACAAATTTTTTTTCGAAAATAACGCTCAAAAATGCCGGGTGTAATGGTCCCCGGGCGTTATTTGGCTTTTTTTTCAATTTTTTATAAAAATACCGCCCCATTACGGGTGGTCTTATATGTATGGCAATTAATCTTGTAATTATCATTGTCAGTTTCTACAGTTAATTCATGATAGGAAATGAAAACGATTTTAAATGGTACCGGTTATATTTTATCAGATTGAAAAGCTTTGCCGATTATGTTATACTCAAACGTTTTAGGAAAGAAAAAGGAAACTGATGTTTTTAATTTTGATTTCATTTTCTCCCCCTGTAATATCTTTCATGTAAGCATTTAATCCTTCTATCTTTTTAGAATTCAATATATACAGTTTGTAAATTAAATAAATAATTTATTATTACTCATTAAGTTAATATCCTAAC
The DNA here is from genome assembly GCA_030545235.1 of Helianthus tuberosus. Lineage (NCBI taxonomy): Eukaryota > Viridiplantae > Streptophyta > Magnoliopsida > Asterales > Asteraceae > Helianthus > Helianthus tuberosus. The sequence goes on along the minus strand of CM060438.1, from coordinate 90,585,116 downwards.
ATAACTGATAACTCAACTTAATTAAATTTCAATATTACTTCATTGATTAATAACCCATCATAATTAATAACTCAACTATAAAATTACATTTTTGCTTATCTAATATGTATTATATAATATAAGTACAGATTTTTGTTTGTTTATTTGCATAATTATTATATCTGTAATGTAATTTCATTTGCTTATCTAATATGCATTATATACTAGGTATAGTTTTTTGTTTGTTTATTTGCATAATTATCATATCTAATTTGACTTGTGATTACAATTTTTGATTTGTACTTGAAATTATTAAACTACGTCACTTTAATAGCATTTATCTAATTTAATAGGTGTGAAATGTAGGAAGTAGGCTCACCTTTTTTGGGTAAAGAAGTAGGTTCACCTTTTATAAAATATATAATAACGAGACTATTGTTTTTGTAGGAAATATCATAGTATAATACCGGTTGCAATAACTAAATAAAAAGAATATAAAATATAATTTTATATACCAATCTTGATTCAAGCCGCATCTCTGATGGGTCCTTCACGCGCATTTGATAGCATCCTAGACTCGAGTATTTATCATCTTGAGTCTTGAAAAATACTCATTGACTGCAACAAGAGCACACTAAAATGTTGACGATTTTGGTTGAGGCACGTGTTCAACACGCTTCCCTTAAAACAGATTTCGCGCCTCTACTAAAGACGACGCGACTGTTTCCCAGGGTACAACAGCTGAAGCAGTATGTACTGCCGAAGATGGCTCATACGCCCGAGGTTACACTGGGTAATTATAGTGTTTGAACTTATGGAACAAATAATGATATGAAGGTAATGAAATCGAATAGAGAAAACATATCTCTCTAAGTACCAAACACATGGGTCTTCAAGTCTTCACCACTTCTCCAAGATTCATGCATATATTTTTTTTCTTGTGATATTTCTCTTGTAGTTTTCTCATCACTCCAATGAGCATGGGCGGCTCTTTAGGTGTGCGGGGAGGACTTCCGCACAAGGCCCGTTTTTTCGAGGGGCACGGGATTTTTTTTAACAATTCGATATATATATGTTATTTAAAAAAAAATTGTACACACATAACAAACCCAATATAGAGGCCCATTATCATAAGATTTGTATTTTTTATAATTTACCCAACTTAACAATAGGTTTATTGGGCCCAATCCAATACTAAATTTTTGTCATTTTCGTAATTATGTTGTTTATCGTTAAAGCATATGGGCCCATTTTTCGAGCTCGAACAGGGTACGTGAATTCTCAGAGACGCCACTGCCAATGAGGCACATAGCCTACCATTTTTTACAAGAGATGTGGGTAGTGAAGAGTTTATCTTAATTGGTGATTTTATTAGAGACATAAAACTCTAATAAAAGTTTCACTTAATTAGTGATTTAATTAGAGACATAAAAACTCTAATAAAAGCTAATCAAGTGACATAAAACTCTACTCAAGAGTTTCACCATATGAAGGAGTTTAATTAGTAATTATAATTTCACTCAATTATAAATTAACTAAATATCCATTCACTAATTTTCCCAACAATCCCCCACATGAATGGAGATTGTTCAAAACACATAAAATTTCCAAAGGAATCTCGACAGTTGAGTTTTGCATACGATAGGTAGGTGTTACCCTTTGAACCTCCGCTCATGAAATGCACTTAGCCCACTAGCTCTGAGTAGATCTCGATGTCTTTGAACTAGTCTGCCGTTTGTGTAGACGACAATACACTTCACACAAGACTCTCCTTAGCTGGGTTCATAGTCGTGTCCAATAATGGTCGTGGAACACTTTCCTGGTTCTGCAAGAGCTCTAGGAATTGTTCCCTCAATTTCATTCTAAGCGACCCCACTTATCTCTAACATAGGTGATTCTCCTTAGATCATTAAAAGCATTGTGGTTATCGTGATTTATCCAAATCATTTACCACATATTATGCTTAGCCTCACTCTTTGTCACTGAATATTATAGGAACAGACTAGGACGTATTTAAACACCCTTTTATACTTTGGGGGTATGTATAACTGTCACACCCCAACCGATGGTGGAAACATCGGGGCATGGCACTGAGCGAAACAGATTGTCCAGAAGTTTCCATAACAATTATCATTACCAATAAATTTAAGGGTTATTGGATTTTATCACCCGCAACTATCGGCCTTTGGCCGTTGACACCCGCAACTAACACTTTGACACCCGGCACCCCCAACTTGACTTTTTGTTTGCAGTGGCACCACTCAGTTAAATATTCTCTAACTTGGTTTGTTTCTTATCCTACGTGGCACATATTTGATGAGGTGGACATGGTTACGTGGCGAATTCGTGGCAGTGTATGTTAAGAGAGCATTTGGTATCTTCACAAGTCATCTTCAAAACCCAAAAACTTCTTCTGTATCCCCAACCCCAAATGAACATCACAAGTCATCTTCAAAACCCAAAAACTTGCTTCTTTATCCCTACCCCAAATGAACATCAATTGAAAACCCTAATCTCGCAATCTATGCATCGGTGCAGGTTACATCACCGATACTGATTTCCGGCCCAGAACCTCGATTCTCTCAACTCCCTCATCATCACGGCGGCAGGTTTCTCCCCAGAGTTTGCGCTTCGTCTTCGTCACCGAGTAACGATTTCCTGCCCAGATCTGTGCAACGATTTCTAGTAGTGACGAGTCTGATGATGAACATGGTATGGATTCTGGTGGGAATGATAGTGGGTATGGTAAGAATGGTGGTCTAATGATGAACATGGTGGTGACGTGAACAGGTTCCGGCAAAGAACCGTTGCTGCCATGGCTCTTGCAGCGGCGTTAGACAACAATTTAGGAGTTTCCAGTAAGAATTCACTGTTCATTATTCAGTCAAATCCACTTAGACGACTCAAATGCGGATCTAACGATTGAATTATTGGTTTATGTTGTTGATGTCGGCGGCCTAGACACTTCCTGACCTCCGATTAGTGATGTTTACATGGTGGGGATGGTTGTTGATGTTGGAATGGGAGAGAGGCAGGGGTGAACTTGGACTATGGATGGTAGTTTGGGGTTAGGTAAATACAGGTTAGTGTGGGATAGTAGTAGTTGATGGTGACGATAAAAGGGGTTTCGGTGGTGGACGGTGGTTTTTCATGGTTGTTTACACGGTGGTCGGTGAAGGTTTTCAAAGATGAACACTGGGGACTGTTTAGTATTTGGGTCAAACCTGATCATTTGCCACGTACCATGTCCACCTCAACAAATATGTGCCACGTAGGATAAGAAACAAACCAAGTTAGAGAATATTTAACTGAGTGGTGCCAGTGCAAACAAAAAGTCAAGTTGGGGGTGCCGGGTGTCAAAGTGTTAGTTGCGGGTGTCAACGGCCAAAGGCCGATAGTTGCGGGTGATAAAATCCAATAACCCTAAATTTAAAGTAACATGTCCCATACCATGTCTCAAAAGGTAAACAAATTATTACAGACAAAATCTAGGCAAATAGTTCTATTCCGACAACTCAGATTTTCAAATAGAGCAATTGTTTATCTGCTTCTAGAGACCCTTGATTTAATTTGTACAGACAACTATTTGTTGGCCTCTAGAGCCTTATTCTAGCTTCGATTTCCTAGCAGATGTGCATCCTATGCACCTGTCACATACGTTAAAATAAAGTCAATACATATAATGTAAAGGTGAGCATACAAGTTTGATAATAGCATATAGAGTTCGAAATTCGTCTACGCATAACCAGCACGTACACATAGTGAAATGAAGCACGTTAGTTATCGACATAGATCCATCGATACCAATGACTGCGGGTTGACTGCCTGAGGCAGTTCGCAATACATGATTACCACCGTAATCCATGCAAGTAATTGTCCTTAATAACCCATGCGAACAGGTGCCGAGTCCAAACTATAGTACTATCGTTGCTAAGGCAGGTAGACAGCATTCCATGTGTAAACATAACAAACAAGCATTCATAAGCCACGTATAACATGCATTAACGGTTAGCGTTCAAATAGTATTGAGTAGTGTGTTTATTGTGATTTGAATATTCGTAACGTATGTAACACCCAAAAGTGCATAAAGCAAAAACGGATCGAGTATACTCACAATGTTGATGGATTGAAGGGAGCGCTAGAGAGTAAGGTTAGCCTGAACAGATTGATAGAATAACGATGAGTGACGCGTAAAACGATGCAAGGTGTAAGTGGCTCGGACAGTAGCTCAGTCGGATGGTAATCCGACCGGGTGATCCAGTCGTGTGCAATCCGTTCGGATGGTCATCCGGTCGGACAGGTTGTCCGGTCGGATGACTGTTCGAGTGGATTGTTTCTTCCTTTGATAAGGATGTGTTTGTGTATGATGGTTTATCCTTTGAAGTTTTCGTTGTAGCATTTTGAAAACATTGAAGTATCTCTACCTTTCAAGTCGGTCGATCGGACGGTCTGTCCGATCGGACGAAAATCCGATAGGTTGACACTTCAGCGAGAACAAGTTCACAGGAGGGCGGTCACTCGGTCGGACAGATTGTCCGATCGGGTGGCATCCTTAGTGCATTGAACACCTTGAAAATTGTTTAAGTCCAAGTATCTCATGATACGAAGAGTAATCCGGTCGGATTGGTAGTCCGGTCGGATAGCAATTCGTTCAATACTCAAACTTCAGATAAAGTTGGTTAAGTGTGGAACCCAAGGTGCAGTTGCTCGGATGACCTAGTCGCTCGGATGGCCTATCCGTTCGGACAGTAGTCCGGTCGGATAGCACTCCGTGCTGGTCGTTCCGTTTGTCTTTCACTTGGCCATTTTGATTGTTTGTCGTTTTATCGAGACGCTTTGACAACGTATTAACCAACAGAACCCCATCTTGACCCAAGTGACCCGATTGACCAGGAATCACCCTAGTTCAACCAGTTAACCAGTTCAAGACGGTTGTTCTTGTTTAACCCGAAATCAATGGTCTCGCGAGTAGAATTCAGATCTTGAGCTAGCTCAACACCGCGAATGAGTAGAAGACTAGAACAAGGTCCGATTCTATCGGTTTTGAGTGCATTGAGTGTAAAAGAGTTGAAAGAAAGTTAAAAACCATCTTTCAATCCTTTTTCACTTATGATTATGTTTAGATCTATGCAAGATCTTTGTGTATTCGAGCGGAAATCGATTAGATCTAATTTGTTCTTGGTGGATTGAGGCCAAAACATGAAGTTCTTCAAGAACACCATGATGACGTCATCCTAGAACACCTCAAATCTAGTGATTTCACGGTTAAAAGTTATGATTTAAAAGATAGAAAGGTGTAGGAGTGCGTGTAGATCAAGAAAGTACAAGATTTAGGACGAGATCTTACCGGAATCGAGAGAAATCGAAGAAAAGGTGAGGAAAGCGTGCTGTTCGGTCAGAGAGTTGCCAAAAGTAGAAAGTTTGAGAGTAACATGGGTATTTATAGAGTTACCCAAAGAGGAAAGTGTAGGTCGGTCAGATGGCATCTCGCCCGGGTGGCTTATCCGGTCGGATGTCATCTCGGTCGGATGACATATGGCACCAGGTCAAGTGACAGCCCGGTCGGATGGCAATCCGGTTGGATGGCACTTGGTTCGGGTGTTCGGCGTGACGATTTTTGAGGTTTCGATTTCGATTGCGAGCGATTCGAATGCGATAGAGTTTCCTAGTCAAATTACTTTTAATCCCAACTATTCATATCTAGCACTGTCTTTTCTCCACTAATTATCATAGTTTGATTTCGATTGAGTTCGATTGCGATTCAAGTTTCGATTGCGTTTCGATTAATCACCACAACATAACATAAATAAACATGCACAAGTAACACATAAGGCACACACACACACACGTATAAAATAACCAAAATGCGTATTTCGAGTTGCGAGTGTGATTGTGGTTCGATGTCGATTAAATTGGGTTGATTAGTGTTCAGTTGGCTTTATCGCATTGTTACTTCCTATAGTTCACAGTCGTAAGTCGATTATATAGCGAATAACACACGTCGATTGTTGTGATTATTGACACTTGCTCCACATAATTCAGCTAAAATAAACACATAAAGGAAATTTACTACAAGTCAAGTTGCGCGAAATCGGTCGTTGACTTTGACTTTGACTTCGAAAACACGGGGTGTTACAGCCTCCCCTTGTTTAGGGAATTTCGTCCCGAAATTAGGCTGAAAGATGTACAACACCGTGAATCACTTTGGAGAACTTTCTCTCTCTAGACTTTCACTCTCTAGAACAAGCTCCTCCAAACAACTGCGGGTACTTCGCCTTCATGTCGCTTTCGAGTTCCCAAGTGAACTCTGCGCCTCGTTTGCCTTCCCATCGGACTTTCACAATAGGAATACGTGAGCGTCTGAGCTGCTTGGTTTGGCGATCCATGATTTCGACAGGCTTTTCCACGAAGTGTAGTGTTTCGTTTACTTGAAGGTCATCGAGAGGTACGATTAAATCATGCTCAGCCAGGCACTTTCGGAGGTTTGACGCGTGGAAAGTCGGGTGGACGTTACTTAGTTCCTCCAGTAGTTCGAGTCTGTAGGCGACTTTTCCGATTCTTTCCAGAATCTTAAAAGGTCCAACATATCGAGGCGCTAGTTTCCCTTTCTTGCCGAATCTGACCACACCCTTCCAAGGTGATACCTTTAGGAGTACGTAGTCGCCAACGTCAAATTCAAGGGGCTTGCGTCGTCTATCGGCGTAACTTTTCTGTTGACTTCGAGCTTTCAATAAGTTGTCTCGAATTTGGAGGACTTTGTCGGTCGTTTCTTGTAATAGCCCAGGACCGGTTAATTACGAGTGACCGATCTCGTGCCACACAATAGGCGATCGACATTTGTTAGGATCGGAGGCTCTCATGATTGTGTTTGTTTGTTTAAAATGAATGATCAATGAATATGAAAACATGTTAGGTGCAGCGGAAATGAAAACAAACTTTGTAAACACAATCAAATGGAGAAAATAGTTTGATAAACAATTGCTTCTCATAGAGTCAAAAGATTTACAAAGCAAAGCAAAAGATTACAGATGCTTACAAACTAAAACTCCCCCTCAGCCGGATGCCCCAAGGCTGGTTGCACACAAGATGAAAGGATTAGACATGAGGAGAAGAACTCGCTCAGTCAATCAAATGTAACAGTACAGGGTACTGTTACATTTATAGGCAAACCAAACCACTGAGGTATCTCAGCTGACGTCACCATGAAAGCGATGTCTAACAGCCTAACAACCTGTATCTACTGTCCTTACACAAACACTGCTAACCTAACCACTGACTATACATAACACAGATATTTCACTAAACAACTGTTTTCTCTTTATGTCAGTGCTTTCCTCAAGGTTGATCAGTCCTTGACTGGGCAGTGCTTTATCATCAGTAGATAGGACCAGCAGTGTTGGAAACTTCAGGGTTTTCATCAGCAGTTGAACGGACAACAGCAGTTGAATATGAGCAGCAGTTAGAGACCATCAGTTGTTATAAATCACTTTCAAGGGGAGAGCAAAGTGTAAACTGCTGCTTATTATGAATCCACTGTTGTGACCTGGTTTTGGCTTTACATTATCTGTTCCTCTGGTAGGGTTCAATCCCAACAATCTCCCCCTGGAACAGATAATGCCAAAACCTGTCATTATTCTGGATCTTTATTCCTCATCAAGAGTGCCTTAGCTTGTTCTTTGAATTCAGCTTCAAATTCCTTTGCACTCTGGTCATCCTCATCCCTACACAGTGAAAGTTCAAGGAGATCCTGCAAATCTTGAACACTAAGGCCTAGTGCTTCTTTCCTTGATATGTACTTCACATTTCCATTGGATCTGACAATAGTCAATACATGGGTCTTTTGGTCAGACATCCACTTTAGTACTTTCGAACCCAATGGATTTCTTGGGAGAGATTTATTTGATGATGAGTTGAGGGATAATGGCCTTGAAAACATCTGCAAACTTTCAGACATTCTTTTGAAAGCTTCTTCAATGACTTTGTCTGCTGCAGCTATATCTTCTGCAGTTTCTTGTTCAATAAATTCTTGTCTTTCAGCTTCTGTCTTGTCTTTAGCAGTGTTTGGAAACGCAGGTTTGTTTAATGCCTTAAAAAGGCTTTGAAGCTTTGTTAAAGTTTCTTCTTTTAGACCCATTTTCGTGATGGTATCTTTGAAGTACTCTGCTTCCTTTTCTACTACCTCTTCTTCAGTCAGCTGTTCTCCCTCTTTTTGATTTGTTACAAAAGTAGACCGGAACAGTGTGTCGAGGTTTCCCATCTTCTGTTCAAGCTTCATCATTTGTTCTTTCTTCTTAGAAGTGCCTGAGACAGTTATCTTTCTTTTCTTCAGCCTTTCGTAGGCTTCATCAGTCTGCTGTTTTGACCATTTTGATATGGCTTCAGCAGTATCCATTTTTGCATCCACCAGCTCCTTTTTCTTTCTCTTATATTCAGCAGTTAAGTCAGCAATGAGCTTTTCATATTTTCTCCAGTTAGGAGCATTCCTCTTCTTCGTAGGATCATTCTTAATCTTTTCAATCCTTTCTGCTTCACGCTTAAGAGCTACTACTGGCCATTCTTTGAACTGTTGTTCTTCAGCAGGATATAATTTTTCTTTCATGATGTAGGCTAGATATTGTTTTCTTAATTCTTTCATTTGATCAGCCTTTTCTTTGTTTAGTTCTTGTACAAATTCTTCTATCTGCTTTACTTTTGTTAAGTAGAACTTCAGTCTTTTAGCAATGCCAACTTCGCTTAAATGGTCACGTTCACTTTCAAAGTTTGCTCTTGCTTTAGCCTGCCTTGCCTTGAGTTTGAGGTAATCATCCATATCCTCTGGAGGCATGTAGCCTATGAGTGAAGAGAATCTCCTTTTTGAAGGATCTTCTTCTGTATAGAATTGCCTCATCTCATTTTTGATAGCTTCAAGTTCCAGTGGATGTTTTGCAGCATTAGGATCATATGTACCCTCATCAGCAGGTATCGGTTTTCTTATTCTGTTGAAGAGCCTTGGCTGTGAAGTAGGAGAGGTGAGAGCAGTGGTGGATGACTTACTAACAGCTGTTGTCTCAACATCTGCTGGCATTACAACTGCTGATATGTCAGCAGTTGTCTTCTGCTTTTGAGCAGGGGATGGAAGTGGTGAAGGTGGTGGTGAATCAACATCTGATATGAGATTCCTTCTCCTTTTTAATGAAGAAGGAGCAGATGATGTTTTGGGTGGATCAGTGGTGGTAGATTGGATAGCAGTGGTTTGTGGCAGTGATTGACTGACAGCGGCTGAAACAACTGGTGTTTCAATCACTGTTGTCATTACAACAGATGTTGTAACATCTGTTGTCTTCTGTTTTAAGACAGGAGACAGTGGTGATGGTGTGATTGTAGATGATGGTGGTAGAGCAGTAGTTGTGGTGGTGTGTGGTAGAGTGGTGTGTGTTGATGTCATGGCAGCTGTTTGGCTACTGACAGCAGTTTTTGTAACTGCTGCTGCAGGAGTTTTTGTAACTGCTGCTGTATCAGCTGTTTGGCTAACAGGTTTTGAGACCTTCTTTTCTTTTTCTTTTTCTTTTTCAGGCTCAATATGAAGGCCATGTTCTATTCCCTTCTTCTTCATTTGCTTCATTATCTCCCCCTTTTTGGCATTATCTGCAAGGGGGTCATCGAAGAATAGTAAAGTTGAAGGAGCCTTTCCAGTGGTAGTTTGGATACTGGCCTTAATAGCCTTGATATCTGCTTGAGCATCCTTGAACCTTGATTCCACCATGTTGGTCAGCAGTTGTACTTGAATAGCGTGCTTTTGATCAGCCATTTGTTGCTGTTTTTCAAGCATGGGTTGGAAGATATTCCAAAGCTCATTTGCAGCAGGTGCTTGTTGTGGAGCAGGTGCTTGAGCAGGAACAGCATTGGATTGTGCTTTCTGAGCTTTTAAAATCTCCTGCACCATCTCTTTTATTTCAGAAACTGATTCTTCAAGTTTTTCCACTCTGCCCGTCAATTCCTGGTATCTTGAATCATCACCCATTTTACTGGGATCATCTGAATCCCCACTTGTAGTGGTTATATCAATGTTTGACTTAGGAACTGAGTCCCAAAAATCACCCATTGATGCCCCTTGTTCTTGGTACTGGGGACTTCTTTCTTCAGCACTTGATAAACCTTTGATGTTACTAGTGGTCAAAATAGGCTCACTAGTGGTTAACATTGGTGCTATTGAAGAAATTGCCTTCAAGGAAGTCTGATTTATGAAACAACTGGCCAACTGGAGACCTGTTGATCCACCAGTTGTAGTTGCTGCTCCACTTGAACTACCACCGAGAGTTACTTGTAACTCAGGGGGTGTAACCTCCTCAATTGTTGCTGGGATAGCAGGAGTAGTAGCATCAGACCCAGTCACCTGTGGGGGTATACTCTCAGTGACAGGTGATAGAGAGGAACTGGTTTGTGTCTGAGCTATAGCAGCTGCATGCAACAAAGGTAGCATGGATTGTGGCATTATGATTGGTGAGGGGATGGGGGTTGAAAGAGACATGTCCTTGGGATCAGGACTGAGGAATTTGGCTGTCCAAGCTCTGATACCAATTGTTAGGATCGGAGGCTCTCATGATTGTGTTTGTTTGTTTAAAATGAATGATCAATGAATATGAAAACATGTTAGGTGCAGCGGAAATGAAAACAAACTTTGTAAACACAATCAAATGGAGAAAATAGTTTGATAAACAATTGCTTCTCATAGAGTCAAAAGATTTACAAAGCAAAGCAAAAGATTACAGATGCTTACAAACTAAAACTCCCCCTCAGCCGGATGCCCCAAGGTTGGTTGCACACAAGATGAAAGGATTAGACATGAGGAGAAGAACTCGCTCAGTCAATCAAATGTAACAGTACAGGGTACTGTTACATTTATAGGCAAACCAAACCACTGAGGTATCTCAGCTGACGTCACCATGAAAGCGACGTCTAACAGCCTAACAACCTATATCTATTGTCCTTACACAAACACTGCTAACCTAACCACTGACTATACATAACACAGATATTTCACTAAACAACTGTTTTCTCTTTATGTCAGTGCTTTCCTCAAGGTTGATCAGTCCTTGACTGGGCAGTGCTTTATCATCAGTAGATAGGACCAGCAGTGTTGGAAACTTCAGGGTTTTCATCAGCAGTTGAACGGACAGCAGCAGTTGAATATGAGCAGCAGATAGAGACCATCAGTTGTTATAAATCACTTTCAAGGGGAGAGCAAAGTGTAAACTGCTGCTTATTATGAATCCACTGTTGTGACCTGGTTTTGGATTTACATTATCTGTTCCTCTGGTAGGGTTCAATCCCAACAACATTTTCTTCCGTATAAGGCCTCGAATGGTGCCATTTGAATGCTGAAATGATAACTGTTGTTGTACGAGAATTCGACTAACGGCAGGTATTTATCCCAATTACCACCAAAATCTATGACACACGAACGGAGCATATCTTCAAGAGTATGGATCGTTCCTTCAGTCTGACCGTCGGTTTGGGGGTGGAAAACGGTACTTAGATTAAGCGATGTACCGAGAGCCGTTTGAAACGTTTCCCACAGTCGCGAGGTAAACCGAGCGTCACGATCAGAGATGATGTCGCGAGGCGTCCCATGATTACAAATGATCTCGTCGGTGTAGATTCGGGCTAATCGTTCTACCTTGTAGTCTTCCCGTATTGGCAAAAAGTGAGCTGATTTGGTCAGACGGTCGACAACAACCCAAATGCTATCGTGACCTGATGACGTGTGCGGAAGCTTTCTTATGAAGTCCATAGCTATACTCTCCCACTTCCACATAGGGATCGGCGGTTGTTCTAGTAAGCCAGAGGGTTTAGTGTTCAGCCTTAACTCTTGCACAAGTTAGGCACTTTCCAACGTAGAGAGCGATATCCCTTTTGTAACACCCCAAAACTCGGGTCTAAATATTTTATTTGGACATTTTATTAGGTTGGCATAAGTAAGTAGGATTTATTGGTTAAGTGGAATATTTCACTAATAACCAAGTTATCTAACTTGGTTAGATAGTGTTGGCTATAAATTAAGAGTGGAAAACAATGGGGGTCAAATAAATTAGAGAGAACATGAGGGACTAAGATTGCCCAATTTGAATCTGAATTTAATTAAAACAAAAATCTCACACACACTAGGTGTGTGTGTGCGTGAGATTGATCAGGAGGAGGAAGGAAAGGGTGAAAACCCTAGTTCTCAAGAAAGCTTCAAATTGACAAGGAAATTAGGCTCAAATCCGATGCATGAACTCGTTTTCTTGATGATCTAGCCCTAGCAAACATGTGGTAAGTTGTAATTTATGATTTGATGATCTTGCTATGAAGTGGGTTATGATCAATCCATGAATTTGTATGAAATTGATCATGTAGATGTCTTAGAATCACAATATAGAACATGAACTATGCAAGATTCTAAGTAATTTGACGATTTTGGATGAAACCCACTTGTAGTAGTGAAGATGATGATATGGATAATCATGCATGTTTAATAGTTGTGTAAAATTGATGTATGATGTTGTATGTAATGAGTAATTGTCAGTTAATTTGGGTATAGTATGAAAATTACATGATTCTAGTGAAATTTGATGATCTTGATATGAACTAGTAATGTTATGCATAAAATACTTGTACTATGTGCATAGGAAGTAGTATGCACTCCAAGTGTATGATGAAATGCCTAAGTGAAGTTAGGATGTGAGATTTTAGGAAGTGGCTTGACATATATGAATGACGTATGATAATGATGTAACTAGTAGTATACTAACTTAAAGAATGTACTTTAGATGGAACTAGTACAAGAATTCGGGTTGAATGTATGTGTTGGTCAAGATTATGCATTAGAGGCTTGTACATTGTGCTTGAACGGGCGATGCTCGCCATGTGTTTGTATTAATCACTTAATTGCGATCAAGAAGTGAATGTGTATTAAATGTATAACATATGACCATATTAGTAAAAGGATGATGTTATGAATTACGTTAAGTTGTTTAACCTAGCAATGTTATTGTCAAAGTGTAGAATCATGAAAGCATAAGTATGTGTAAATTGATTATGTGTATATTGTGTATGCGACTAGCTGGTCATGTAGTTGTATGTGTCATACAACATTATGTATGAAATGAATGTGATGTTATTAATATGGTCTACTATATCAACATGAATGCGTATTCAAAGGTTAGAAGTTATATGCTAGAAGGTTGACTTTCTGAAAGTCAACCGAAAATTTATAGTATGGTTAGGCATTTTGACACAAGTATAAGAATCAAGAGATCATGGAATATGTGTTAGACCAATTATGTGTTATGTGTGATAATGAATTTGGATTTCGAAGATATTGAATAATGTGATTGACAAATCATGTCATATGCATGTTAGTGAAAGTCAATGTTGATAAGAGTTGGTAAATATGTGTTAATTTGAATGTGCATGAATACTAACATTATTATGGCATGACGACATGAAAGAATTGGAACCACACAAGCATGGACCAAGCATGGAAGGCTAACGGGTCAAGATGAGGCAAGGAAGCGGTTACGAGCACGGATGCACAAGGTAAGTGACTTCCGACTCACTTCTTAGTATACATAAGAACTTTCTTGTTTATGAATAAGGGGAAATCATGTATGGTATGAAATGATTGAAGGTATTAAGATAAGTATTGATCTAGATAGTCGAAGGTAGTTTGTGGGACCAAACGGGTCGAATAAATAAGAATAAGTGAGGTAACGGTAATAAAATTGGTAATGATTAAGGACAGGGGTAAGGATTCTTAGTCTAATATGTAAGGAATTGTTTTACGGATGTTTAGGAACAAGTTTCAAGTGAAACGGATGCAAAACGAGCAAGTTATGCGAATTTTAGTGTTAAAATGGGGGCTGATCTGGGCATCACCGTAGCTTACGGTGCCCACCGTAAGCTACAGTGGGAGCTGGGACTTTATTTCTGCCGTAAGGTAGTTTAAAGCTGCCGTAAGGCTTTTGGGGGCCACCGTAAGCTACGGTAGCCACCGTAGCTTACGGTGGAGGTCTGATGCAAATGTAAAGTTTATGAAATTCTTTGTTTTTCCTTCGATTTCGGACCCCGTGAACCCATTCCAAGCCTCGTTAAGTCTTTATAATGTTCCTCAACCCTACCGAAAGGCTTGGTAAGTTACGGGTGAGTACGGAACTCATTCTTAAGATCCGAAACATACCCGAAAGACATTTAAAAAGCGTTTATGAAGTGTGAGTAAGATCGGGATGTGGGAGCGAGTATGCAGGGTAATGAACTTAGAATGTGGGTACGCATGTATAGATTTAACTTCATCCCAATAAGCTTGAACTAATAAGTAATCATGAATAGGAGTGAGTATGTATATAAGTTTGTTCGTACATGTTTTATTATACGAAGGTTTGTAATTAAGATACGACAGTAATTCGTGGAGAATTAGGTAAGTGGTATGTACGAGTTAGTATGTATGTGTGAATGTATATATGTAATTATGTAAGTATATGTATGTGTGAGTGAAGATATGCACGTGTGTAGTTATGATTCGTTTTATGAATGCATGTAAGTATGTAGTTATGTATGCAGATCGGTATATATGTAGGTATCGGTGTATGTATGAACGTAAGTAGCTATGTATGGGCGTAAGCATTATGTATTTAGGTATGAAGGTACATACGCATATAGCTATGAATGTATATATGTGGATGCAAGTATGTATGTATGTATGTATGTGAGTAGGTAAGTATGTATGTAGTTATGTATGTATTGTATACGTGGTTTCAATACATTTAAGTATTGACGTTATTAACAGTGTGCCCCGAGAATGAAGTGTAATGCAGGTACTCTATTGAAGTTTCGCCAAGGATTAGACACCCAGATGGAATGACTAAATCTAGAAAGATAACGGAATGGAAAGTATATGTGGATAGAACGTAACGAGACTACATGATTAAGAAGCTTGTCTGTATATAATGTATGCTAATGTTGCGAATGTATGTGGTGGGTGCAGGTTGTACGAATCACAGATTATCATCACGAGGAGTAGCGATCAAAGACCGAGTCACAAAATAGATTGTACAGGAATGCTTGAGCATGTAAATTGATTGACATAAGTTATGCTTTTATTTTGTAAATGAGTACGAAGGATGCATATATTGTAAAAGAGTTATTTTAATATGAACTTTCAAGTAAGTCAAAACGTTTATAATGAAATAAATTTTATGGTACGTATTTCCGCTGTGTCTTTTTAGTTAAAGCGTGTTAGGGTGTTTCAAGTTGGTATCAGAGCCATGGTTTGAGTGAAATCAAGTATGGGAAGATAAATACTTGAACTCAAACCTGTGTGCTCTTGTGACAAGGAACCTGTACAATCCGAGACTCGATCAAGATCTAAGGGTAGAAGCAAAGGTAAGTATGTGCTTAAGTATGTGTTTGAATAAAACTAAGAGTATGTTATGTGTAAGGTAAGCATAGTTGTTGAAGTGGATGATCCGCGAGTGCGGTCTAGGACCGACACCATGGCACATAGTAAGATAAATTGGTTCCAGGTACGCATATTTAATATATGTAAGCACATGTAATGGTAAAACCTATCAGTGAAAGGAAAATTTTAAATGAAAGATAAGAATGGAATAGTAATGAAGTTTTGAAAATGTTACACGTACTGAAAACTAATTCTTCGGACATAAGGTGACGGTTACACGAAGACACGAAACCAGTATGTGGATTGTGTACCTGGCCAGTACACAAGAAACATACGACGTTGGTGAGACCGTGATAATTGTTACAGGTATGTCAGTTAGAATTAGGGAGTAGGTGGACATGAGGGTGAATGGAAAATGTAAGACTCTCAAGAAATTGAAAGTACCGAATACAAAAGAGAAAGTATGAATGATATGATTGAATCCGCGAAACGGATTCAAAACATAGAAGTAATGGAAAATGTGAATGAAATGTTAGAATCCGCGAGACGGATTCGAAACATAGAAGGAATGAAGGATATGAATGAAATGTTAGAATCCGTGAGAAGAATCCAAGACATAGAAGAGAATGAAAAGTAGAATGCAAAGTTTAAATTTGTAAGTAAGTACGGACTAAATAAGTAAATATTCTATATAGCGGATATGATTCAAGTTACGTTTTTAAAAAAAAAAACTTATGTATATATGTATATGTAAATATATTATGCGAATGCATCGTATGCAAGAATGGTTGAAAGGACAAAAGAGTTATGCGAGTCAAATAGTAATTGCCATTTGAACCCTGTATCTAATGTTTGAAATGATCAAGTCATATATTTGTAGGTGAGCATAAAGTATGGTCATGTAATGTCACAAACTAGAAGGAAATAGTGAACGCCAGGCATGGATAACGAGTCAATGGATTTGACTCACGCCAGGTATGTATAAAAGCTTATGCTTTCAATAGGAGCTTATAGCTCGACTAGAGAGGAATGTGTCAGAACCGGGTAATTGATAGACATAGGCAAGAATGTATTTACGATTGGACTTCCAAAAAGTCAAACAAAGTAAGATGACACATATGTAGCAAGTAATAGCAAAATAGCATGAAGTATTTGATTTATTAAGTAAGTAGAATCGCTGAAAGCTATTGTAGTAGCAAGAAACCTTAGTTGAAAGAAATAAGCTTTAAATAAGTTACGTGTGTGGCATGTTAATAATTGACCCATGAGAGTCAAAACGAATGATGGGCTAGAATTCGGATGAATGGTTTATGTAATTTACATGAAAAAACTTTAACAAGAAAAGCTAAGGTAATGTCTTGTAAGTATGCTTGATTTGGAAGGAAGAATCAAGGTGTACTTCATTGCACATACGATAAGTATGAGGTGACAGTTGACTTTGAAAAGTCAAACTGCAAAAGTTCATAACATAATTAAATAAATGAAGATATGTATGTAAGAATGGAATGTATGATATGTATATTATGTCTGCAGGGAAGATGTGAAAGGGTTGTAGGTGAATAACCATTGAAAAGCATAAACATTTAAGTAAAATGTGCTAACCATTACCTTGTCAATAAGAATAGTAGAATGCTTGAAGTAATGAAGCTAGTAGAATTGGTGAAAGGACGCTCAAGAACGGTAACTTATCAGCACGCATGAGCGGAATCAGCCCAGTAATGGATCTGAGAAGATACGGGCCGAACCGTTTTAGAGGCTCAATGCATTGTGCCAAACGACGCGGTTAGTAAATTGCTTATTTACGAATGTAGGATAGAAAGTTATAGATCGAATAGCACGTTCATGCGAACTAACGGTAGCACATTTATAACACGGTATTGAAGGTTTGACTTTTGAAGGTCAACAAAAGAATGAAATTTAGATCCAGACTAATGACAGTAAGCAATGTGTATACAAGAATATAGAGGGTGTATTACATAAGTTAAAAGGACATGAATGAAATGAATCAGAATTTAACCTGAAGGTGTATGTAGTGCCATGTAATGGTGGCAAACGTAGAAGGATGTTTAACTCCAGAGTTAAGCATGAATATAGGAATAATATTGACCAACAAGAAAAGGCAGATATTTTTCTGAGATAATGAAAAAGGTTTCGGGGACGAAACCTCTTTTAAGGGGGTAGACTTGTAACGCCCCAAAACTTGGGTCTAAATATTTTATTTGGACATTTTATTAGGTTGGCATAAGTAAGTAGGATTTATTGGTTAAGTGAGATATTTCACTAATAACCAAGTTATTAGTGAAATTAAGAGTTGGCTATAAATTAAGTGGGATATCTAACTTGGTTAGATAGTGGCTATAAATTAAGAGTTGGTTATTAGTGGTTAAGTGGGATATCTAACTTGGTTAGATAGTGTTGGCTATAAATTAAGAGTGGAAAACAATGGGGGTCAAATAAATTAGAGAGAACATGAGGGACTAAGATTGCCAAATTTGAATCTGAATTTAATTAAAACAAAAATCTCACACACACTAGGTGTGTGTGTGCGTGAGATCGATCAGGAGGAGGAAGGAAAGGGTGAAAACCCTAGTTCTCAAGAAAGCTTCAAATTGACAAGGAAATTAGGCTCAAATCCGATGCATGAACTCGTTTTCTTGATGATCTAGCCCTAGCAAACATGTGGTAAGTTGTAATTTATGATTTGATGATCTTGCTATGAAGTGGGTTATGATCAATCCATGAATTTGTATGAAACTGATCATGTAGATGTCTTAGAATCACAATATAGAACATGAACTATGCAAGATTCTAAGTAATTTGACGATTTTGGATGAAACCCACTTGTAGTAGTGAAGATGATGATATGGATAATCATGCATGTTCAATAGTTGTGTAAAATTGATGTATGATGTTGTATGTAATGAGTAATTGTCAGTTAATTTGGGTATAGTATGAAAATTACATGATTCTAGTGAAATTTGATGATCTTGATATGAACTAGTAATGTTATGCATAAAATACTTGTACTATGTGCATAGGAAGTAGTATGCACTCCAAGTGTATGATGAAATGCCTAAGTGAAGTTAGGATGTGAGATTTTAGGAAGTGGCTTGACATATATGAATGACGTATGATAATGATGTAACTAGTAGTATACTAACTTAAAGAATGTACTTTAGATGGAACTAGTACAAGAATTCGGGTTGAATGTATGTGTTGGTCAAGATTATGCATTAGAGGCTTGTACATTGTGCTTGAACGGGCGATGCTCGCCATGTGTTTGTATTAATCACTTAATTGCGATCAAGAAGTGAATGTGTATTAAATGTATAACATATGACCATATTAGTAAAAGGATGATGTTATGAATTACGTTAAGTTGTTTAACCTAGCAATGTTATTGTCAAAGTGTAGAATCATGAAAGCATAAGTATGTGTAAATTGATTATGTGTATATTGTGTATGCGACTAGCTGGTCATGTAGTTGTATGTGTCATACAACATTATGTATGAAATGAATGTGATGTTATTAATATGGTCTACTATATCAACATGAATGCGTATTCAAAGGTTAGAAGTTATATGCTAGAAGGTTGACTTTCTGAAAGTCAACCGAAAATTTATAGTATGGTTAGGCATTTTGACACAAGTATAAGAATCAAGAGATCATGGAATATGTGTTAGACCAATTATGTGTTATGTGTGATAATGAATTTGGATTTCGAAGATATTGAATAATGTGATTGACAAATCATGTCATATGCATGTTAGTGAAAGTCAATGTTGATAAGAGTTGGTAAATATGTGTTAATTTGAATGGGCATGAATACTAACATTATTATGGCATGACGACATGAAATAATTGGAACCACACAAGCATGGACCAAGCATGGAAGGCTAACGGGTCAAGATGAGGCAAGGAAGCGGTTACGAGCACGGATGCACAAGGTAAGTGACTTCCGACTCACTTCTTAGTATACATAAGAACTTTCTTGTTTATGAATGAGGGGAAATCATGTATGGTATGAAGTGATTGAAGGTATTAAGATAAGTATTGATCTAGATAGTCGAAGGTAGTTTGTGGGACCAAACGGGTCGAATAAATAAGAATAAGTGAGGTAACGGTAATAAAATTGGTAATGATTAAGGACAGGGGTAAGGATTCTTAGTCTAATATGTAAGGAATTGTTTTACGGATGTTTAGGAACAAGTTTCAAGTGAAACGGATGCAAAACGAGCAAGTTATGCGAATTTTAGTGTTAAAATGGGGGCTGATCTGGGCATCACCGTAGCTTACGGTGCCCACCGTAAGCTACGGTGGGAGCTGGGACTTTATTTATGCCGTAAGGTAGTTTAAAGCTGCCGTAAGGCTTTTGGGGGTCACCGTAAGCTACGGTAGCCACCGTAGCTTACGGTGGAGGTCTGATGCAAATGTAAAGTTTATGAAATTCTTTGTTTTTCCTTCGATTTCGGACCCCGTGAACCCATTCCAAGCCTCGTTAAGTCTTTATAATGTTCCTCAACCCTACCGAAAGGCTTGGTAAGTTACGGGTGAGTACGGAACTCATTCTTAAGATCCGAAACATACCCGAAAGACATTTAAAAAGCGTTTATGAAGTGTGAGTAAGATCGGGATGTGGGAGCGAGTATGCAGGGTAATGAACTAAGAATGTGGGTACGCATGTATAGATTTAACTTCATCCCAATAAGCTTAAACTAATAAGTAATCATGAATAGGAGTGAGTACGTATATAAGTTTGTTCGTACATGTTTTATTATACGAAGGTTTGTAATTAAGATACGACAGTAATTCGTGGAGAATTAGGTAAGTGGTATGTACGAGTTAGTATGTATGTGTGAATGTATATATGTAATTATGTAAGTATATGTATGTGTGAGTGAAGATATGCACGTGTGTAGTTATGATTCGTTTTATGAATGCATGTAAGTATGTAGTTATGTATGCAGATCGGTATATATGTAGGTATCGGTGTATGTATGAACGTAAGTAGCTATGTATGGGCGTAAGCATTATGTATTTAGGTATGAAGGTACATACACATATAGCTATGAATGTATATATGTGGATGCAAGTATGTATGTATGTATGTGAGTAGGTAAGTATGTACGTAGTTATGTATGTATTGTATATGTGGTTTCAATACATTTAAGTGTTGACGTTATTAACAGTGTGCCCCGAGAATGAAATGTAGTGCAGGTACTCTATTGAAGTTTCGCCAAGGATTAGACACCCGGATGGAATGACTAAATCTAGAAAGATAACGGAATGGAAAGTATATGTGGATAGAACGTAACGAGACTACATGATTAAGAATCTTGTCTGTATATAATGTATGCTAATGTTGCGAATGTATGTGGTGGGTGTAGGTTGTACGAATCACAGATTATCATCACGAGGAGTAGCGATCAAAGACCGAGTCACAAAATAGATTGTACAGGAATGCTTGAGCATGTAAATTGATAGACATAAGTTATGCTTTTATTTTGTAAATGAGTACGAAGGATGCATATATTGTAAAAGAGTTATTTTATAATGAACTTTCAAGTAAGTCAAAACGTTTATAATGAAAGAAATTTTATGGTACGTATTTCCACTGCGTCTTTTTAGTTAAAGCGTGTTAGGGTGTTTCACCTTTTCATGCCAGGCCACCAGTACTTGTAGCGAAGGTCCTGGTACATTTTGTCGGCACCGGGATGAATAGAATACCGGGATTTGTGGGCTTCGTCCATCAAAATTTGTCGCAATTCGGTCCGTTTGGGGATCCAAATTCGGTCCAGAAATTGGAATATCCCATTCGATTTACTCACAAGCTGGGCTCCATCGTGGTAGATTCTTTCCTTCTTCAGAGTGCGTTCATTAAAACATGCATGCTGAGCTTCGCGGATGAGAGTCTCGAGATCGTATTGGGCTTGAATGTTACGAGTGCTAAGCAGATAGCTCCGTCTGCTGAGTGCGTCGGCAACAACATTTGCTTTGCCTGGGTGATAACGAATCTCACAGTCGTAATCATTGAGAAGTTCTACCCATCGGCGTTGACGCATATTAAGTTCCTTCTGATTAAAGATATGTTGTAGGCTCCTATGATCGGTGAAGATCTTACACTTTGTACCATACAGGTAGTGTCGCCAAATCTTTAACGCAAAAAAAACTGCGCCTAGTTCGAGATCATGAGTTGTATAGTTCTTCTCGTGGATTTTGAGCTGACGAGATGCGTAAGCTATAACCTTGTCCCGCTGCATAAGAACACAACCAAGACCAAGGTTGGAAGCATCACAGTAGACAATGAAATCGTCGTTTCCGTCGGGCAATGTGAGAACAGAAGCATTGCAAAGCTTGTTCTTGAGGGTTCGAAAGGCAGACTCTTGTTCGGTTCCCCAAACAAAAGGCTTGTCCTTATGCGTGAGAGCGGTAAGCGGCACGGCGATCTTTGAGAATCCTTTGATAAATCGTCGATAATAGCCCGCGAGTCTGAGAAAAGAATGGACTTCAGACGGGTTCTTAGGTGTAATCCAACTCTTGACTGCTTCAATCTTTGCTGGATCGACGTGAATACCATGACTATTGACAATGTGACCCTGAAACTGAACCTCCTCCAACCAGAATTCACACTTGGAGAACTTGGCATAGAGTTGATTCCCCTGGAGTAGCTCGAGTACCAAACGTAGATGTTGCGCATGTTCGGCTTTCGATTTGGAATAGATCAAGACATCGTCGATGAATACGATGACGAAACGGTCGAGGTATGGTTTACACACGCGATTCATCAGATCCATGAAAACCGCGGGTGCGTTGGTTAAACCAAAGGGCATAATAACAAATTCGTAATGGCCATATCGAGTGCGAAACGCGGTTTTGGGTATATCCTCCTCTTGAATGCGTAGCTGGTGATAGCCTGAGCATAAATCGATCTTCGAGAAACACGTAGCACCTTGTAGCTGATCAAACAAATCATCAATGCGAGGTAGGGGATAGCGGTTCTTGATATTCAACTTATTCAATTCCCGATAGTCGATGCACATCCTGAACGACCCATCCTTCTTTTTGACGAAAAGGACTGGCGCGCCCAAAGGAGAGGTGCTCGGGCGAATGAAGCCTTTCTCAAGTAATTCCTGGAGTTGGTTTGAGAGTTCACGCATTTCGGACGGTGCGAGTCGGTAAGGAGCTTTGGCAATAGGTTTGGCTCCAGGAATGAGGTCGATACGAAAGTCGATATCACGACTTGGTGGTAAGCCGGGAAGGTCGTCAGGGAACACATTAGGAAATTCACGAACCACAGGAACGTCTTTCACTTCTATCTTTCCTTTCTTTTCCTTCTCCGCTACTACAATGTTAGCCAAGAAAGCTCTGTATTCCTTGCGGAGATACTTGCTAGCTTGGACACATGACATGAGTTTGAGACCCTTCGAAGCAGTTTCACCGTAGACACACAATACATCACCATTCGCGAGCGAGAATCGAATCATCTTGTCGAAGCACACAACTTCAGCATGGTTTTCGCGAAGAAAGTCCATGCCTACTATGACATCAAAACTTCCGAGTTGCATCGGAATAAGGTTGATTGGGAAGATGTGATTGTTGAGCTCAAGGGTACAATCACGGAGAACAGAATTAACAGCGACGGTTCTTCCAGTAGCGACTTCAACATCGAACGTCGGGGAGAGTTGGGAGCGCTTACGACTAAGGAGCTTCTCGAATTCGAACGACGCAAAGCCATTATCGGCTCCAGTATCAAATAAACACGAAGCATAAATACCATTCACAAGGAACGTACCATTGACCACGTTGTTGTCGGCTTGGGCTTGGCGCATGTTGATGTTGAAAGTTCGTGCGCGTGCTGCTTGTTGCTGTTGCTGTTGCTACTGGTGTTGCTGCTGCTGCTGAGGTTGCTGCTGCTGGGGCTCTTGTTTCACAACCCTGTTTGGGCACATGTTGGCGAAATGGTTAGGATCGCCACATGCGAAGCAGGCACTGCCGTTGACCGCGGATGCCGGAGGTGCTTGTTGACCCTGAGGGGCGGTGAGTAGAGCTTGATGAGCAGGAGCTTGTCGAGCACGGCAGTTTTTAGTGAAATGGTCGTACATATTGCAATGAGCATAGAAACGGCAAGCGATGGTAGTCGGGTGGTGGTAGGTACAGGTAGGGCAAAGCGGGTGTGGCCCAGTGTATGCACGCTTAGCAGGATGTGCATTTGCCACAGGCGCCGCTACTTGACGCTGTTGGGCTGGTACAGCTTGTATCGGTGCAGCAGTGATCGCACAGTTCTTGTTGCTGGAGCTGTTCTTTCTCTTGTTGTTCCTCTTGTTGCTTTATGCGGTGGTGGTTTCAGCAGTTGGTGCGGCGGTGGTAACTTGATGCAGGTGCTTTGGAGTTTTATCCCAGACACCAGCCTTGACCAGCTTGTCATTGATTTCAGCGGCCAGTTGGTAAGTCTCTTCGATCGTCTTAGTCTTAGCCGCTTGCGCGAAATCTGCAACACAGTCAGGCAGGGCTCGGATATACTTCTTGATTGCCATGTCTGAAGTCTTGACTTGGTCAGGGCAGATGATGCTGAGCTGTGCCTATTTGAAGCGAGCAGTGAGAGCAGCATTTTCACCTTCCTTCTGCTTTATGTGCCAGAATTCATCTTCTAACTTTTGGCGTTCATGAGGAGGGCATAATTCTTCCAGCATGACCTCCTTGAGTTCGTCCCACGACAGACCGTAGGCTGCATCGTTCCCTCGTTTGTTCCTCTCGGCCGTCCCCCAGTCTAGTGCGCGGGAATGGAAGACGCCCGTAGCGTTTAGAGTGCGGAGATCGTCTAGGCAACCGCTCTGTCGTAGAGTGACCTCAATGGAATCAAACCATTGGAACAACGCTGTAGGGCCTTCCTCGCCAGTGAATTCCTTTGTCCCACAAGACTTGAACTGCTTGAAATTGAAGGGAGCTTTGGGGGTAGCTTTCGGAATTTTGGTTCTCGACTCCTCAGATGATTTGCTGACGTTTTCGTAGACATCACTCATGGCTTTTGCTACTTATTCAGCGATGATAGCAGCAAGACATTTGTCTCTCTTTTCTTGACGAGAAAGTGAGGGGAGGCGGGATCCAGATGGCATTGTCTGCAATAGACATCGTCACAGGACTCAACACAGTGTATTCGAATCTCACCTCACACGTCTACTACTTACTAAAGCTTAGGAACACGCAATGTAGTATGTATCACATAAACACATAGACACGTAATCACAGATTCACATAAACACAGAAGCACATAAGCACATAGGGCACAGAATCACAGAATCCACAAAAGCACGTAATCATGTAGTCACAAGAGGCATATAGGAGCATATAGAAAACACGTAGAGTATTCCTACTGCCTCAGAATACAAAAACCTAGCATTCAAAGTTCGCGAGTGTTCGAATATAGCGATCGCGTTTAGTATATCGAGTAGCGTAGTATAAGCGTATAACGTAGCATAAAGTCGTCCACAATTCAACGATTTATCAGCGTTTTGAGATAGAAATGCAGTGCGAGTCGTGCGTGTCGATCGAAGTGGAAGCAAATATCGAATAAATCTCTAAAATTTAAACACATAAACAGGTAAACACACATATAAGCACATAAAATCGACGAATCATCAGAGTCAGCAGTTACGGGCTCAGAATTGAAGCACTTAAAAATCGAGAAATAGATGTCTGCGGCTATTAGACTTCGACTAACCAAAGTGATTCGACTATTCTCAAGGATATGTTGTGCACATTTGACCTTCAGGGCAGTGCCTTTGCCTCGATTCTTGGGCATTGGGCACGCATCCCATTGATCATATCGTGACTTCATGTCATTGGAGTCTGTCGAGACTTTGGTGAGAGTTTTGTAAAATGAGCGGAACAAGTCGTCAAGGTTAGGGTTTCACCCCTAGCTTAACAACTTCATTCCTGTTTTTAATAAAATAAAGGAGATTATTCATCAAAATACGGATTTCACTCCTGATTTGGCATAATTCTCCTTGTTTGTAGATAAAATGCGGGGTGATTAAGCAACTTTAGTCGAGAGTTTGCGGTTTTCACACCTAATCTCGACTTAATTGCTCATTCAGGATTGAGAATTCGAGTGCAGTGATAGTGTAGTGTGTGCGAGAATAGCGAGAAATAGTAGTAAACTTATACAAAATCCCTAACGGATATGCACTAGTCGGTCTGTTGGTTCCTAACTATAGACTAGGTATCTAAGACATCGACCCGGACTAGGTCGAGTCTTGCCTAATTCCCTATAGTTATGGCTCTGATACCAAATCTGTCACACCCCAACCGATGGCGGAAACATCGGGGCATGGCACTGAGCGAAACAGATTGTCCAGAAGTTTCCATAACAATTATCATTACCAATCAATTTAAAGTAACATGTCCCGTACCATGTCTCAAAAGGTAAACAAATTATTACAGACAAAATCTAGGCAAATAGTTCTATTCCGACAAATCAGATTTTCAAATAGAGCAATTGTTTATCTGCTTCTAGAGACCCTTGATTTAATTTGTACAGATAACTATTTGTTGGCCTCTAGAGCCTTATTCTAGCTTCGATTTCCAAGCAGATGTGCATCCTAGGCACCTGTCACATACGTTAAAATAAAGTCAATACATATAATGTAAAGGTGAGCATACAAGTTTGATAATAGCATATAGAGTTCAAAATTCGTCTACCCATAACCAGCACGTACACATAGTGAAATGAAGCACGTTAGTTATCGACATAGATCCATCGATACCAATGACTGCGGGTTGACTGCCTGAGGCAGTTCGCAATACATGATTACCACCGTAATCCATGCAAGTAATTATCCTTAACAACCGCTGCGAACAGGTGCTGAGTCCAAACTATAGTACTATCATTGCTAAGGCAGGTAGACAACATTCCATGTGTAAACATAACAAACAAGCATTCATAAGCCACGTATAACATGCATTAACGGTTAGCGTTCAAATAGTATTGAGTAGTGTGTTTATTGTGATTTGAATATTCGTAATGTATGTAACACCCAAAAGTGCATAAAGCAAAAAAGGATCGAGTATACTCACACCGTTGATGGATTGAAGGGAGTGTTAGAGAGTAAGGTTAGCCTGAACAGATTGATAGAATAACGATGAGTGACGCGTAAAATGATGCAAGGTGTAAGTGGCTCGGACAGCAGCTCGGTCGGATGGTAATCCGACCGGATGGTCCAGTCGTGTGGGTGGCAATCCGTTCGGATGGTCATCCGGTCGGACAGGTTGCCCGGTCGGATGACTGTTCGAGTGGATTGTTTCTTCCTTTGATAAGCATGTGTTTGTGTATGATGGCTTGTCCTTTGAAGTTTTCGTTGTAGCATTTTGAAAACATTGAAGTATCTCTACCTTTCAAGTCGGTCGATCGGACGGTCTGTCCGATCGGACGAAAATCCGATAGGTTGACACTTCAGCGAGAACAAGTTCACAGGAGGGTGGTCACTCGGTCGGACAGATTGTCCGATCGGGTGGCATCCTTAGTGCATTGAACACGTTGAAAATTGTTTAAGTCCAAGTATCTCATGATACGAAGAGTAATCCGGTCGGATTGGTAGTCCGGTCGGATAGTAATTCATTCAATACTCAAATTTCAGATAAAGTTGGTTAAGTGTGGAACTCAAGGTGCAGTCGCTCGGATGACCTTGTCGCTCGGATGGCCTATCCGTTCGGACAGTAGTCCGGTCGAATAGCACTCCGTGCTGGTTGTTCCGTTTGTCTTTTACTTGGCCGTTTTGATTGTTTGTCGTTTTATCGAGACGCTTTGACAACATGTTAACCAACAGAACCCCATCTTGACCCAAGTGACCCGATTGACCAGGAATCACCCTAGTTTGACCAGTTAACCGGTTCAAGACGGTTGTTCTTATTTAACCCAAAATCGGTGGTCTCGTGAGTAGAATTCAGATCTTGAGCTAGCTCAACACCGCGAATGAGTAGAAGACTAGAACAAGGTCCGATTCTATCGGTTTTGAGTGCATTGAGTGTAAAAGAGTTGAAAGAAAGTTAAAAACCATCTTTCAATCCTTTTTCACTTACGATTATGTTTAGATCTATGCAAGATCTTTGTGTATTCGAGCGGAAATCGATTAGATCTAAGTTGTTCTTGGTGGATTGAGGCCAACATATGAAGTTCTTCAAGAACACCATGATGACGTCATCCTAGAACACCTCAAATCTAGTGATTTCACGGTTAAAAGTTAAGATTTAAAAGATAGAAAGGTGTAGGAGTGCGTGTAGATCAAGAAAGTACAAGATTTAGGACGAGATCTTACCGGAATCGAGAGAAATTGAAGAAAAGGTGAGGAGAGCGTGCTGTTCGGTCAGAGAGTTGCCAAAAGTAGAAAGTTTGAGAGTGACATGGGTATTTATAGAGTTACCCAAAGAGGAAAGTGTAGGTCGGTCGGATGGCATCTCGCCCGGGTGGCTTATCCGGTCGGATGTCATCTCGGTCGGATGACATATGGCACCAGGTCAAGTGACAGCCCGGTCGGATGGCAATCCGACCGGATGGCACTTGGTTCGGGTGTTCGGCGCGACGATTTTTGAGGTTTCGATTTCGATTGCGAGCGATTCGAATGCGATAGAGTTTCCTAGTCAAATTACTTTTAATCCCAACTATTCATATCTAGCACTGTCTCTTCTCCACTAATTATCATAGTTCGATTTCGATTGAGTTCGATTGCGATTCGAGTTTCGATTGCGTTTCAATTGATCACCACAACATAACATAAATAAACATACACAAGTAACACATAAGGCACACACACACGTATAACAATAACCAAAATGCGTATTTCGAGTTGCGAGTGTGATTGTGGTTCGATGTCGATTAAATTGGGTTGATTAGCGTTCAGTTGGCTTTATCGCATTGTTACTTCCTATAGTTCACAGTCGTAAGTCGATTATATAGCGAATAACACACGTCGATTGTTGTGATTATTGACACTTACTCCACATAATACAGCTAAAATAAACACATAAAGGAAATTTACTACAAGTCAAGTTGCGCGAAATCGGTCATTGACTTTGACCTTGACTTTGACTTTGACTTCGAAAACACGGGGTGTTACAATAACCGTATATACTAGCTTATGCATAACATAATTTTGCTCCCACAGTGACCACCTTTAGGCATATGAGTTAGTTGTCCTACCTACTATTTTTCATTATTTAAAGCCCAATCTCAAGTTTTAGATTCCTTAGAAAGGTTTAGAAGGGTATTCTTTTGGGGAGATTCGGAAGAAAAGGCCAAGATGAATTGGGTTGCGTGGGAAAAAACTATCGCTCCGGTTGAATTCGGTGGGTTGGGCTTCGGATCTCTTAAAGACGCCAATTTAGCAATGCTTGCTAAGTGGTGGTGGAGGTTTAAAACGGAAAAATCCAGACTTTGGAGGAAGGTAATATGGTTTATTCATCACAACTTAAGAGCTTGGTCTACCATTCCAGCGAAAGTCTCTATTGCAGGTCCGTGGAAACAAATCGTAAATATAAATAATTATTTTCTAAAAGTGGGTTTAGAGTTGGAAAAAGCCATATCAAATACTGTCAAAAATGGGAAAGATACTTATTTCTGGTTAGATCGATGGATTGGCGAGGTACCACTCTATCTCAGATTCCCAAGTTTGTTTAGGATGGAAAAAGAAAAGCTGTGTTAGGTTGCTGCGCGTCTCCAACTGACCAACACTAGGCCGATAACTAACTGGGATTGGGCCAGGCCCATATCATCCGTAGGGGAGCAACTGGAAATGCATAATCTATTGATCAGTTTGGAAACAATTGAACTATCAACAGGTAGAGATGAGTGTGTTTGGAACCTTCACTCATCTGGTAGCTTCTCAGTATCGAGCATGAAAATCATAACCAGTGAATACAATAGAACGAACCCGAATTATGTGTTTGTATGGAATAAATGTGTCCCAAATAAAGTTAGCATGGTGGCTTGGAGAGCAAAAAAAGAGAGGTTGGCTACTAGGGTGGCTCTAGCAAAGAGAAATATTCCCGTGTCTGGTACGTTATGTGTGTTATGTGCCGAATATGAGGAATCGTGTGATCACCTCTTTGTATCTTGACAGTTCACTCAAATGGTGTGGTAGAATGTAGCAATTTGGTGTAAAATCCCACCCATTTTAGCTTTCGACATCAAGGATCTCCTGGAACTACATGCCTTTAGCCCAGGTTCGAGCAAGAACAAAAAAGATTTGCACGCTATTATACTAATTGTCTTCTGGTGCATTTGGCGCCTACGAAATGAGGTGGTATTTAATAATGCTCGTCCAGAAGTTACTAAGGTCCTGGAAGTAACGAAATCGGCGGGATACTTTTGGGTTAAACACCGGTCGAAAGAACATGACATAACATGGGAGGATTAGAAGAAGTTTGACATCTTTAGCTAATTATATATTTGTAATCTGATATGTCTGTTTTGGCGTGCCAAGTTGATGTAAATTTGGCTTTAAGCTTCTTGTAAATTTGGTGTCTAGCTCCTTGATAGTTCGAAAAATATATAATAATAATAATAAACAAAAAATTTTAAGCTCGGGACACAAAGGAGAATGAGTTAGAAATCATAGGGACACAAACAGATAAGCTATAAGGTTAATATAGTCATTTCAGTGACAAAAAGTAACAAAGCTATCTTAAGGGACTCAAAGTATAGCGCTTTTACATGACTAAGGATGCAATAAACAAAATTATTACTTTGAGAGCGGGAGTTGATAGTTGTCTCTTTCCTCAGGGATGCATATTGTAGTTTACTCTAACATATATTTGACAAGACTTAATCATTTATAAACTCGTGTAAGGAATAGTATATTATATTTTTTTAAATATTATATGTTTCATGTGTATAACAAGATCTCTTATGATAAAATTAATAATTTTATATGTTTTATTCTCTTATGATAAAAATTAATAAATTTTATATGTTTCATGGGTATAACAAGATCTTTTATGATAATTCTTTTATGATAAAAATTAATAAATTTTATATGGTTCATGTGTATAACAAGATCTCTTATGATAAAAATCAAGGATTATAATTCCTTTTATTATACTTTATAAAACTATTATATGTTTCATGTGTATAACAAGTTCTCTTATGATAAAAATCAAGGATTATAATTCCTTTTATTGTACTTTATAAAAACTATTATATGTTTCATGTGTATAACAAGTTCTCTTATGATAAAAATCAACGATTATAATTCCTTTTATTATATCGCCACCTGACAATAAACCTTTTATTAAAACTGTTATACGTTTCATATATAAGAATGGGGTAAGATCAAATAAAAAGTTAATTTTCCTTAAGTAGGATGAGAAGGAATCTTAACAATTCATTTTTCAAATAAATGGTTAAGATGAAAGTGTAGGAGAAAGGAGGAGTGCAAGGGTATTTTGGGAAAATCATATTTATAGACTTTCTCTCTCCACATGCAAGGCACATGCATATTTCACCCCAATTTTTTAAACGTTCATAACTTTTTTATACGATATTATTTTTTCATAAAAATTTCACCATAAAATCAAGTGTTTTTTTATCTTTAATTTGAGTACCATATTGCTATATAAAATATAAACACTAAAAAATCCCACTAAAATGTGTTGTATTTCTATGTTATATAACATTTTTTTGTGATAGATTTTTGTACTATATTTTTGTGCTAAATTTTTTGTGCTGAATTTTTTTGTCTTAAATTTTTTTTTCTCAATTTTTTGTGCTAGATTTTTTTGTACTTCATTTTTTTGCGTAATTTTTTCGTGCTATATTTTTTTGTGCTATATTTTTTTGTACTACATTTTTTGTGCTAGATTTTTTTGTACTAGATTTTTTTTGTACTAGAATTTTTTTGTTGTATTTTTAAAAAACAAAATGAGTGTCACATGTCATTTTCACTCCTATTTATAAGGACCAAAATGCCCTTTATTCCTACTTATTAGGAGTGCCATATGTCATCATCACAATCCTTATTAGGCTACTTAGGTAAAATCCACTTTTTAGTGGATCCTTCCCTGTATAAGAATAACAAGATCTCTTATGATAAAAATCAACGATTAAAATTCCTTTTATTATATCTGCACCTAACAATAAACTCTATAAAAAACTTAACAATAAAACTAAAAAAAGAAAGTAACACTCATTTTTCAAAATAAGAAATATGTGGGCCCAGAGGCAAAGGAACACTTACTGCGAAAACCTACTACACACGTGGCTATTACAACCCTACCCTCTAAACCTCCACGTGTCCATCACCAAACCCCCTTTCAACCTACAAAAAAACGCTTCATCTACTTGTTCACATTCCTCTTTCCAACGCTTACGTGGCAATATCCCCTCTCCTAAACATATCCACGTGTCACCCCTCCTCTATCCCAACCCTTTCTTTCAAGGGCATTTTCGTCTTTTCACATTACCCTCCACATTAAAAATCTCCCCACTTTCTCCTCTTTTTCGCACCTAAACTTTCTCTCTGCAACAATCTCCCCCTCCCCGCCGGCGGAGCAAAGTCCGGCACCGGCGACTTTTTCCGGCCAAAACATTTTCAAAATTTCAAAAAAATTCAACAAAATTCAAACAAAATAACCGTTTTTTTATAAAAATCATGACGTCATCCATCGTAACTGCTGTTTTAACATGTTTGTAAATAAATGATTAACAGATTTCATGCTTTTAAAATTTAACAGAAATTAAAAAAATAGAACTCGCCGGGAAAGTTTTCCGATGGATCTTTTGAAGAGTTTCGGCGACGGTGGATCGGTGAAAGGCGAAAAACACGATGAGGAAAACGTGGAGCTGAGTTTAGGATTGTCGTCGAACGGCCGATTCGGCGTTGAAAGACGGCGCGTGTCGGCGGAGGATGTTTCCGGCGAGAATAACCGTTTAATTAGGTCAAATTCGACGGTTGATTTTTTAGATTTTAAGAAATTATCGTCGGGAAATGATGAAACGACGTTGTTTCCATTAACGAGGACGTGTTCGTTGCCGATTGAAACGGAGGTGGAGTGGAAGAAGCGGAAGGAGTTGCAGTCGTTGCGGCGGTCGGAGGCGAAGCGGCGGCGCGTGGAGAAGGTTAAGAATTGGCGCGTGGTTAAAGGATTGGGGGTGGAGGAAAGTTATGAGGGGAAAATGAGAAGTTTGGTTAACGGTAACGGGAACGGTTATGAATTGTTGCCTCCACTTCCACGTCCGTCAAGTTTTCCGTCACAGGTAAGTGTTGGATCTCCGGCGAGTGGTGGATCTTCTGGAGTTTCTGATTTGGAAAGTCAACCTTTTTCAGGTGTGTTGCTTTTTTTTTGGGGGGTTAGATTTTATGTAGTTAAATATAAAATTGGTTTGAGTAGTTTATATATTATATACTGTTTTAGTTTTAATTTAATAATAATTATATATAACGAAACATGAATACTATGTTATTTTAAAATATACATTTGATATATAAAAAAAAAAAAAAAAAAAGGGTAGATGCACGGTACCCCCGACCGCGGAAGGGATTTCCCTTCCCAGGCTAGCAACCCGACAACGCTGCCTGGCGGCGAATACCCTGCCAACACTAGGGGTTCGACAGAACTGGGGTTGCCAGGTATCGAACCCGAGACCTCAAGGATCCTAGAGTTGGTTTAAAGCGGGTGTCGGTGGCCAACTGAGCTAGCCCAGTTGGTTACATTTGATATATAACAAACACTATGATACATAGATTAGTAGTCTAGACTCTAGAGTTGTTAAACAGCTT
This sequence comes from Helianthus tuberosus, assembly GCA_030545235.1. NCBI lineage: Eukaryota > Viridiplantae > Streptophyta > Magnoliopsida > Asterales > Asteraceae > Helianthus > Helianthus tuberosus. The sequence goes on along the minus strand of CM060438.1, from coordinate 90,551,953 downwards.
ATGTTCATGGGTTGGTGGGTTCGAAATTGTGTAACACACGTGAAGCACAACACGGCAAGTGTTGATACAAACACGGTCTGTTTAACCTGTACAAAAGTTATTAATTTTTTTTGGCGTATAATAAATACTTTGAAATTCTTAATTTATAAACTGTTACTATTTTACAGGAAGAGATTATGTTTAATCTATGCCAATTTGTTTTAGGCTTTTTACATAAAAGATGCTAAATGGTTTTAAAAGTGTCAACCCATTAAGTTGAAAAGAGCACAATCTGTTTAGCTAAAATGTCCATGGGTTAAGCCCAAAACTGGCTGGAAATCCATTGGACTTAAATCCAAACCCTTGAATTTTATATTTGGTTTATGTTGCGTTAAGAATTTCATACCAATTACCATGGGTCAACTTGTGAACATTTTAGTTAACACGAACATGACTTCTTTAGCTAAACATGTTTATGGATTCAACACTAAATTGGCAGAAATCCATTTAGATAAACAGGTGGTGTTCGTGGGTCGGTGGGCTCGAAATTGTGTAACACACATGAATCAGAACACGACATTTGTTTTACTAGATCCAATGTTTAAGCTATTTCAACTTGTTTTAAGCTTTTGTACGTAAAAAATACCCTATAAGCTTTTGTACGTAAAAAAATACCCTATTACTAGTAAACAAATGGGTTAAATGGGGCCACTAGTGAACCAATTGAGTTAGACACGAACTATTTCTAAACATGCTTGCAGGAATTTTATGTTAGGTTTGTGTCCTGTTAGAAATTTACACCTTGGGTCAACAGGTGAACCCGTTGACTATAGCTAAACATGTTTGTGGGTTCAACCTGAAACTGACCAGAATTTATTTAGACTAAACGTTAACCCACAAATTTCATGTTATGTTTGTGTTGTGTTAGAAATTCACTACCTAATTAGATGGTTATAGGTGATTCATAATATTGTAATATGTAACCTTATACTATATCATACATTCTTAAAGTTGTTATTAAATAACAGGAGCCAACAAAGACACTGAACTTAAAAGCACTGCAAGTCATCAACCCGTATCGCATCAGATCTCGAGTTCAAACATCTACAGATCAAACTCAATTGCTTCACACACATCTTCAAGTTCAAACCTCTACAGATCAAGCTCAATTGCTTCACAAACAACATCGTCTCAAACCATCAACGGAAACCTGTCGTCTCAAACCATCAACAGAAACCTGTCGAAAGACGAAACCTTAAAGATGATGTTCGCCGACATGCCTTGCGTTTCAACCAAAGGCGATGGTGTTAACGGCAAAAAGATAGAAGGGTTTTTATACAGATACCGAAAAGGTGAAGAATTGAGAATAGTGTGCGTTTGTCATGGTAGCTTTTTGACACCGGCGGAGTTTGTCAAACACGGTGGCGGCGGCGATGTCGAACACCCGCTCAGACATATCGTCGTTATGCCGCCAGCGACTTCCCTCTGATACTGACGACAAAAATCGTTGTCTTGCTCCGAAACTGGTGGTTTGGCCCTTTTATGTGCCAAATCAAACATTTAATAAAGTTTTCTTTTTGTCATTATATTTTTGTATAATCTTAGGTACATGACATTATAACATAATTTTACAAGTTACAACTACAATCAATCGTCTTCTAGAAACATATACACGAATTTAATTATCATAACTATTATATTGTGGTTAACATGACTGCGGTTGAAGTTGCTTCAACCGTCGTACGACTTGCTTCATGGTGGGTCTCGTAGACAACGAGTCCACCGTGCAAACCACCGCCAGATGCAACACCTCCACGAGATCATCGTGCGGCCCTTCATCCCACAACCCGGCTGTGAAAAACTCCTTCGCGCGTCCTTCCTGGAGTAGCATTAACGCCCACGCAACAATATTAAACCCGTTTCCATACGATGAAAAAGACGGGTCTAACGCCTTTTTATCGGATAACAATTCGAGAAGTACTACACCGTAACTGTACACGTCAGCTTTATCCGATACCCGGCACGTCATCGCATATTCTGGTGCCACGTAACCAAAAGTTCCGGCAACTCCGGTGGTGGCGTGCGTTTCTGATGTACCCAATAGCCGAGCCAACCCGAAATCGGATAAATAAGCGTTTAAATCGCCGTCTAGCAATATATTGCTAGGTTTAACATCACGGTGAAGAACACGCGGAACGCATTGATCATGGAGATATGCGAGTGCTCGCGCGACATCCAATGCGATCTTGTGAAGAACCCGCCAATCAACGGCTCTCATCGATCGTTCTTGAATGAATCTTTCCAGGTTTCCACCGGGAAGGTAGTTATATACTAGGAACATTTCGGTTTCACTCGCGTGATATCCGATAAGTGTCACAAGATTCCGGTGGCGGTGCCGCCCTAATGTTCTGATCTCAGCTTCGAATTGTTGTACACCTTGAAACCGTCCTACCGCCAATCGTTTTATCGCCACCAGGAACCCCGGGGAGATCTCGGCTTTATACGTTGCCCCAAATCCACCGCTTCCGATACAATTGCTAGCATTGAAGTGACCAGTCGCCTGTATCACACTATCAAAATTCAACCGGAGCCCGATATCGATAAAAAGAGTAACTTCCTTTTGAGTCGACTCGTTGGCCACGGACTTGGGCCGCCTTCGGGTACAGAAATAAAGAACAATCAGCGCTAGAAGAACCGAAAAAATGGCCGAAGCTGATACTATCGAAGCAATCTCGATCGAATTAAAGTTCCTGTTCCTGCTTTTTGGGGCCGGGGTTGAAGAAGCAGAGTAATTTACAAAATCGCCTCCGTTTGTTGGACCGGATTCGGTCAGCTGCCGTACTGAAGATGTGGTAGCCATCAAGTTTTCTTGGAACGGGCCCGACAAGTCATTATACGAGACGTTGAATCGCAAAATTCTTGTAGTGTTTGCAAGACTTCCCTTTTCACCATCCTTTGCGGTTTGAAATGCAAAATATCGTGTGTACACAGACGATGCATCAAACGGTTCACATGTCGTGTAACGAAAAGACAGGATTGGCCCTGAAAGATGATTCTTACTAACATCGAACAAAATCATACACGGAACCGGAAGTTCATCACTTAACTCGCCGGTCAACTTGTTCGAGCTCAAATCAAGAAACCGCAACTTCTTGCATAGAGTTAGCCCGTTCGGGATTTCACCTGTGAAAAAGTTTCGAGCCAAGTTTACCATCTCCAGACTTTTACAACTACCCCAGTTGCTCGGAAAACCGCCCTCCAAAGTCGTTCTTGGAGCCCATAGCAGCTTCAACTTGGGCAAAACCGTAATTCCCAAAGGCAACTCGCCTTGAAAATAATTATACTCGTCTACAGAACGAGAACCGACATCCGGGATAGGATCAAACAAGTTCGACAACACAAGAATAGACATTTCTGTACAGTTTCCAAGCTGTTTCGGTATCTGCCCGCGAAGACTGTTTCTCGAAACATCCAAAACTTCTAGCATCTTAAGCCGACCAAGCTCACCCGGGATCTCACCTTGGAGCATATTCGAATACAGTAAAACCGATCGCAACTTACTACAATTCGACAAACTAGACGGAATCCCCCCAAGTAACAAATTACCCGCAAGCTCTAACCGCTCAAGCTCACCACAATCATACCCAATCTCACTCGGAATCCTCCCAGAAATCCGATTAAACGACAAGTACAACCCGCGTAACTCACCGTTAATAAACCTCGGAATCGACCCGTTTAACCGATTCCCAGCAAGATTCAGAATCTTTAAACTCTTCAAATTCAACAGCGAATCGGGTATTTCACCCGATATCCGATTAAACCCGAGATTAATCACCCTAACCCTCTTTAAATCCCCAAAATTAAACTTCAAATTCCCACTAATCATATTCCCTTCAAGATCAACAACTTCTAACATCTTCAACCCACAAATTACACTTCCAATTTCACCCTCTAAATCATTAAACGGAAGAGATAAAACCCTAATTTCATCAAGCTTTGAAATTGCATATGATAACTTACCCATTAATTTCCCATTATTAATTTCACAACTTTTTCTAATTCCAAATCCGTACAACTGAAATTGATCATATTTATTACAAGTAAAAGATCCGAAATTACCTCCACCGGTTATGTTAAGACCCACGACACGGTGACCCGACCCGCAAGTGACTCCGACCCAGGAACAAAGATCCGGGTTGGATTCGTTCCAGGTTGTTAAGAGTCCGTACGGGTCGAATACGGATCTTTTGAACTCTAGGAGGGCTGATTTGTCTGAGTTGGTGGTGGAAACGACGTCGTAATGGTGGATGAAGATGAAACAGAGGAGGAATAGGGGTTTTATGGGGGTTTGATGACGACCCATTTGTGGAAAAATTGAATCTTGATGAAGGGTTTGAAGGTTTGTGATGAGGTTTAAAGTTAAAGTTTAAACCTTAATTTTGTGTTTTGGAAAAGGTAGTGAGAGAGATGGAGTATCAGCCTTTAGATTCATTTTTGGTTCTTGTTTTTTGGGTGATTTTGGAAAAAGGAAAAAAGAAGTCAAGGTGCATAAAGTCTATGGTGCAAAATTTGGATGTTTAACTTTGGTTTCTATACATATTAGCCCCTCAAGAAAGTTTATCATGTTTTGGGTTGGAATGTATGCATGGGTTGAGATGTTTGAGTGGTTTATTTTATTTTTTATTTTATTTTTTTGAGTAAACTGTCATTTGGGTCTTTGAGTTTTGGTCACTTTTGTCACTTTAGTTCAAAACTAAAATTTTTTGAATCTGGATCCCTGTGATTTCACTTTTATTGTCATTTTAGTCCAAAAGTGAAATCAGCTCATATTTGCCTAATAAAATCCTATTATTTTGTCATTTTTCTTAGGGGCAAAATGGTCATTTTAATTTTATTATAACATATTATTAATTAAATTAATAAAATTAAATAACCCTTTGACCCCAAACCCAAACCCTAAAACATCATCTTCTCCAAACTCCATTATCCTGCAACCGTGCTGGCTGACAATAGTGGTAATCATATAATCACAGCAGCAATCAAGCATTACAGATCTTGCACATCAACCACTTAATCGTTAAAACTAAGTTCATCAAACTAACAGTTTTAACTTCCAATTTCATAACCAATTTCCAACCCTAACTTAACAAAACAACCAATCAACCATCAATTCACTTCAACATCAATCAAGCTAACCTCATAACCACAACATCAACCACACATTACACATCTCACACATCAATCAACCAAGAAACATGTCCCAAACACACACTCAGCCTTCAAACAAACCTTCACCACAACAAAAACAAACAATTAACCGTTACAAAACTTAATTAAACGTAAATATACCAATTCATGCTGCTCATCAAAGATCTCCGGCGCCGCTTCCTTCGAAGCCTTAGCATGCTTGGTTTTCTGTGCAGGCTTTTCAACCTCTTTAGTTTCCTTAATCTTCTGCTACGGCGGTTCAACAGTTAGGGGTGAGCAAAAGGAAAAACCCGACCCGACCCGAAAACCGATCAAACATAAAATACAGAACCGATTCACTACCCTAAATATAGGGTCGGTTCCGGTCCATAGGTCAAAGTCGGGTTTCACCATGAAAAGAACCGAGAACCGACCCGACCCTATTTTATATGAAAATTTGGAACCGATCTAAATACCTAGGTACTTGGGTTCGGGTCGGGTATATTTTCGGTTCGGTTCTCGGTTATTTTCGGTCCGGACCTAAACTTGCTCACCCCTATCAACGGTGGCGGTTGCGGCAGCGGAGACGAAGGCTATGTCGTCCTTACGGTTAGCTTTTCGCTTGGTTCCCTTCTTCATCGGAGGATTTGAGCACAGATGCTACGCTAAAGAGTTAGGGTTTGCAGAGAGACTCATAGATTCGGTTGAAGATTTTTGTGGTGTGATATTTTTATAGGATTTGAAAGAGATGATGAATTTTATTTGGGGAAAGAGGGGCACCCACATTATCTATCTTCCGTGAGGAGGATGAGGAGGGATTTTGGTAGTGGCTATTATCTATCGTGGGCACCACCACTGTCGATCAGCACGGTTGCAGGAGAATGGGGTTTGGAGAAGATGATGGATTAGGGTTTGGGGGAAGATGAATATGATAAGTCTGTGCTTTTATAAGGTCAAAGGGTTATTTAATTTTATTAATTTAATTAATAATGTGTTATAATAAAATTATAATGACCATTTTGCCACAGAGGAAAAGGACAAAACAACAGGATTTTATTAGAGAAATATGAGCTGATTTCACTTTTGGACCAAAATGACAATAAAAGTGAAACTACAGGGACCCAGATTCAAAAGGTTTGAGTTTTGGACTAAAGTGACAAAAGTGACCAAACCTTAGGGACCGAAATAGCAGTTTACTCTTTTTTTAAAGGACAACTTTATAAACCAACCAAATGTACATCAGTGTGACTGGTTTTAATCATATGGATTGTGTTTGGGTTGATTTCACTTGTTTAGCTTGCTTTTATAACTTTTGATCCATGATTTCGTTTTTATTAAGAACTGAAAATTTTGAATCATATCTTTTACGATTTTAACATGTTAACTCATTTACAACTTGATTACAATCAACGCATATTTCATTAACCCGTTTAGCTCATTTGGATAAATGGTTTACACGGACCGAGTTTTAGTTACACGATTTAAAGTGTGTCTAAGATTAGGGGTGAGCAAAAGGCAAACCCGACAATTACCCGACCCGAGAACCGATCAAACATAAAATATATAACCGATTCACTACCCTAAATATTGGGTCGGTTCCGGGTTTTATGTAATCGGGTTTGTCGGGTACTAAGTATAAGAACCGACCCGACATATTTCATTTTTTAACATGTTTTGTTATGAACTTTGGAAGGCTACTGATAAACAACAAACCTAGTATTAGTATATATGTCAAATTTACCTTTTCCAGTCAAAATTGGTTATTCTTATGATACTTATCGCTAATCAAGTGTATAAAAATAAATATTATATGCTTTATTGTTTTCGCTTTGACTCCGGAAAGTCAAACTTATTAATATAAATTCTATGCTTTCTTATCGCTTAATCGATTATTCGCCTTATACCTTATTGTATTCTCTTTCAATGTTATAACTTCTTGCATTCGCTTTGACTTCGAAAACAACAATAAAACGACACTGAATAAAAAATAATGATACATATTAGATCATGTACCTCGTCAATGAATTACAGTAGCAACCAAGAAGTTGACTGCAAATTCAATGCAGATGGTTTATTTCTCTATACTAATGTATTTGTGGGAACATCATGCAGTCGTTGTATGTTATAAATTTTAGGGATTCAAGCCCCGATCGCTACTTGGCTATGGCCCAGTCTTTTTTAAGTAGCACTTTAGTTCGATCCATAGGTCCAAGTTGGGTTTCACCATGAAAAGAACCGAGAACCGACCCAACCCGATTTTATATGAAAAACTGGAACCGATCTAAATACCTAGGTGCTTAGGTTCGGGTTGGGTATATTTTCGGTTATTTTTGGTCCAGACCTAAACTTGCTTACCCCTGTCTAAGATGAGTTTTTATGTATTAAACACGGATAAATAGGTATGTCATATTCAAGCTCATTAATCTAACCCGACAACTAACCTATTAACCCGACTTAAATGCTTAAGATTTTAATATGTTGTAAACATTATTGTGACACGTTATCTCACTTGTCTTTTATGATTTTAATGTATATTGTCCCACATATTAAATTATTGATTTTGAATTTATAGTCATTTAAAAATGAAATAACTTTGATTTAAAAAGTTAAAAAAAAATGTTTTAATAAAACTGAATTTTGATGTACACATGATAAAACCATTATTTATTTAATTTTGGTTGTTTACATTTTATGGTCAATAAGTTATAATTTATGAAAATATAGGGAGCTTTTGCCTTAACAATTATTCTTAACGGTAATTAAAACTATCTAACTATTTCCATTTTGTTTGTGTTCTGTCGCTGCTCCTAGGTCCTTTCGACCGACAAACCATGTATTGATGGAATGCCAGGCAACTAAAATGATATGGTGGTTGATGAGAGTGTAGCTAGAGTCATTGGCGGACCTAGGTTATGCCCAAGGTGGGCGGGCGCACCCCTTGAAAAAAAAAATTTAGTGTATATTTTAGGTAAAAAACCCGACCGCACCCCTTGAAAATATGCTTGAGCCACTCATCCGCACCCCCAGCAAATAATTCCTGGGTCCGCCACTGGCTAGAGTGTCCGGCTATCTCCCTTTGTGCAACAGTATCGAAAGTTATGAACATGGTGAATGAATTGAAGACTTCATACAAAAGGAAAAAAAGTTGTTTGTGCGGTCATCATGATGGTGTTGTGGTATATATGGGACTGCAGAAATAAGAAGGTATTAGGGTTGCCGGGGCGGTGCCGTTATTGTATAACGGAATGATGTATAACGAGTGATGGGCCACCGCCGGCATATTGTTTAACGCGTTATATTATAACGAAAACACGATTTCGTGATATTTTCAACGCGTTATTCTTTTGTTTTGTGAGTGTAATTGTTGGTTGGGGGGAAATTGTTGGGTGTGGTGGTGAGTGATGACCACCCCGACTAAAAAAGGTTGTGAGTGATGGAAAAATGGTCGATGACATGGCGGAACTTGATTGGTGCTTGTGAGTGATAGAATTCTATCACTAGTGAACCACCCCCCTCCCCTTAGGCCATGTGTAGTCATAACGCCCCTTTGTGGGCGTTATGCGACACGTGGCGCGCCACGTCAGCGTGTGGGCGTTATGGGGCCTTATGCATTTTAGCCCGTAGTCATAAAGCCCCCGTCTAATCATTACTCAATTATTAATTTCTAATTTTTTATAATTATTTTCTAACTTTATAAAATTAAAATTCATTTCATTAAATTAAAAAACATTACACTAAAAAAAAAAAAAAAACATTACACATAATAAAAAAATTACAGTAACAAAAAAAAAATACAGGGACCAAAGTGTAAAACTTTAAAACAAAATAAGAGAAAAAAAAATGCAGGGACCAAACTTTAAAAAAAAAATTACAGTAACAAAAAAAAAAAAATGCAGGGACCAAACTGTAAATTCTTTTCTTCCTTGTCTTCCTTCTTCTTCTTCGATATACCTGCAAAAAAAAAAAACACAAACACAAACACAAAAACACACAAACACAAACACAAAAACAAACACAAACACAAACACAAAAACAGAGCAGAAAAAAGAAAAAAAAAAATTCAAACAAACCCACACATCACGCCGCTATAGACATCGCGCCACACCCCATTTTTCGTTTCATGGCGCCCTCCGTTTTGGTGTTCATGGCGCCATCCCGGCGCTATGTGTGATTTGGGCGCCATATGCAGCCCCACTACGTATGCTCTTAGAAGGTAAACAAGTGCCAATTTCAATGCAACTGGACGAGATTAAACAAACCACTTTTTATGGATGCGAGATGAAAGAATATGACAATAGATAGGTGGATGAAATTCGATGTATACTTGTTTTATAATGTGTGATTGTATTGTATGCCCGTTCTAGTAACTTGCTAGCTTGGATTTTTAGTGTTTAATGTGAAGCTTTCTCACTTGTTAAAAAAATCACTAATTACTTTGAAAAAAGCACATCCACACACCAAAAACCTAAATTTTGCACAAATTTTTTGTAACCAACTATAACTGTAACTACCAGAAAAATCCTTTTTTGAAACTTTAATGACTTATTATTTTGCCTACTTGAGTATTGTAGGACTTATTCTACTTGTCAAATTCCAAAAAAAAAAAAAAAAGAATCACTAAGAAAATGGAAAAAGAAAATAAGTAGCGGATAATTTTCCTTTAAGTTTTGCATTACATTACTAAAAGGTTTGTATCTCAAAATTAGGCTTACTTATTATAGATATAAATAATAACTGAATTGATTATTGTATCTATTGTATATTTAACGTTACGATCAAATATAAATGAGTAGATTGCCATTTTGGTTTCTGAGGTTGGTTACTTTTTTCACTTTAGTCCAAAACTCAAACATTTTGCATCTGGGTCCCTGTGGTTTCAGTTTAATTGCCATTTTGGTCCAAAAGTGAAATCAGATCATATTTGTTAAATAAAATCCTGCTATTTTGTCCTTTTCCTCAGGGGCAAAATGGTCATTTTAAGCATTAATATATATATATGAATAAAATAAAAAACCTCAAAACTCAAAACCTCACAAAAACCTGATAACCACTGCCTCCACCCTCCGCCGCCTCCAGCCACCGTCTCCACGTTCCACACAAGCACATGCCATCTGCGACTTCGCCGGCGTCCTTAGTTCTCTGGCCATCTGCGACTTCCATGTTTTCTCTGCAACTTCCACACAAGTACTATCTGCGACTTCCATGTTTTCTCTACAACTTTATCGGCGTCCTTAGTTCACCGGCCATTTGCGAATCGATTTAATCGGGCGATAATGTTATTTTTTTCGTTTAATTGTTAGCACATACCAACCATTAGCCCCAAGACAATTGTGTTTAGCGGTAACGATTCACGTTAAAATTGAAAGGGTTCGGAAGTTAGGATCCATCAGATTTGTATTGGGAATTTAGGCCGCCACCTCATGGCGGATAGTGGATTTGCAGGTGCTTGTGTGGAAGGTGGAGACGGTGGCTGGAGGCGACGGAGGGTGGAGGTGGTGGCCGGAGAATTGTCGGAATTCACCGGAGATGGTGGCCGTTTGGAAGAAGGAAGATGATAGGGTGGGGTGGTATGATGCAGGTGGTGTGTTTTGCGGATTGAAGAAGATGTGAGTTTTGAGGGGGGTTTTTTACTTATATATATATATATATATTAATAAATGCTTAAAATAACCATTTTGCCCCTGAGGAAAAGGACAAAATAGCAGGATTTTATAAGACAGATATGACATGATTTCACTTTTAGACCAAAATGGCAATAAAACTGAAACCACAGGGACCCAGATGCAAAAGTTTTGAGTTTTGGACTAAAGTCGCAAAAGTGAGCAAAACTTATGGACCAAAATGGCAGTTTACTCAATATAAATATATTTAGATAGGTTTAATATGCTAAACATACAAATAACTAAAGTAATTATGTTAAAACAAGGGTAAGTGTTATTACACTTTTTATTTAAGAGTAATTATTATGATTCTGGATCTTGTACAAGACAAATAATTCATTGATGTGCACTAAATTCAACATATAAATTATATCAAATACAATATAAAAACAATCATTTTCAGTACTAATGTTGGAAAAAGTGTGTTTCTTTGTTTACTTTTGATTTTTAGGATTAAAAGAGCTTAAACGGACAAAAGGAAAAATTTAACGACGAAAACCAGCATAAATACAGAAGAAGGAAAGTTGCTACAATATACCGACCCTCCAAGCTTACCCCCAAGAATAAAGACAACAAACCAGAAGCCCAACACGGGGCCGTGCCCCACTCAAGATTCCTTTAAGATGAAGACAAACAGAAAACGACAAGGGACACGGGGCCGTGTCACCTAAGCACGGGTCGTGGTCAACTCTTAGATCTGCAAATACGGGTTCATACAACAAGTACAAGGGCCACGGGGCCGTGTCGTTGACACACGGGGCCACATAAATTGTTGAGGTTCAATGGCACCACACAAATTGTTGAGGTTCAACACCGAGCATGCAAATTGTGCGGAACACATGGAAATTCTAAAGGCAAGGAATGAGGAACCACCACGTCAAGTGTGTTACGACACGCTAGAAACTGTGGGGCAAAGAGAACGGTACAACAACTTGGAGACAGGACCGTTGCGTGTCTTTCTTGAGGTACCCATACAATCTGTTTATGAATTCAACCTCGAATTCCTAAGCAATTTTTCCCTCAAGAAAGACATTGATGACATGTTTGACAACGAAGTGGTGACCTTTTGTTGCGGTGCTACCTGGTTTGGAGTCTCTGTGGCTCAGTTTGCTGTGGATGTGGGAATCTACACCGAGGAAGAAATTGGGGAACCTGTCTTCACCGACAGTATTGTAGAAATGCCCAACGACACACATAATACATTTTGGGCACAAATCGGGGAATGGGTTTACAACCCAAGCACCATAAAGAGCACCAAGATCAGGGACCCACTTATCTGCTACACTCATTGGGCCCTGAGCGGTTTCTTGTGCCAAAGAAGAGATAGTGGGGGTGTTGTGAACCTTCGAGAGCTAACTTGCATATACTGCATCCTGAACCAACAACCCCTAAATGTCGCCTACATGCTCCTAAAGAATATGGCCACCAATGCAAAAGCTACACATCCCACGCCCATATTTTTTGGTGGTTGGATCGCCCGGATCTACAAGACCTACGCCTCATGTCACACCCTAACCGATGGCGGAAACATTAGAGTGAGACGAAAACGAGATTTTCAAAGACTTCATAACACTTTGTGACAATGATTTAATTCAAAATCGATTTCATATCATATTAATAATTGTCAAGCACAACATGAATTCAAATTACAACATCGAAAAGACAAAGTACAACAAGTTCAACAAAAATAAGATAACAATTCTAGTATTTCATTATGAGTTTCTAGTGTCGTCCCTACTAGATTTCATCATAATCATCATCATCAACCTGCAACATGTTAAAAGTATAGTTCAACACAAAAAGCATTGGCGAGTACACAAGTTTAAGTATATAACATAAGTATAAAAATGTATAAAACGAATCCACATGGCAACCAAAGTTATCAAGATTAACATATTATTGGCATGCAATATTCAAGTCAACCCTCTATTTACCGCAAGAATTACATTTAACATGACCTCTCATTCACGGGTTGTGCGTTACTCCTATAGCGCTATACATGTTAAATGGAGGCTCGTACGAAGTTAATGACATGTGTATCACATAAGAATCACCCAAGAATATGAATCAAGTATAACAAGTAGTATGCATATATTTGGATTATTTTGTGCATTGCATAAAGTATGTTGTGTTTATGATTTTAATAGATTAACATATTGTACCAAAAAATGTGTAAAACGAAAATGGCTCAAGTGTACTCATGGTTTTGCAAGCTTCAAACTTGATAATCCCATGAAATGTTGTGTAAGTTGAGGATGGAAGTCACCAAAGTCACCCTACATGGGGGAAACGAAGGTGTGTAAGTTTATGGATTTAGAATGAAAGTTTCGGACTTAGAATTTAAAGTAGCAAAAGTATGTATTCGAAAATAATATTTAGTTCTAAGTTTAAGACGAATATCATGAGTTGGTTATCATCACAAATTTAGCCTTGTTTAATATGGATTTATATACTTATATAGTTATAATAATAATAACCTAAGCTAAGTCCAATCAAGGATATCATGTAGTATCATGTATGTCAAGCATGGCGGTTAAAACCTCATTATTAGATTCACCACTACACAAATCATCACAAGGATGATTCGGAGGGTCATGAATAACAAGAAATAAATCTATCTAACATAAGCTCAAGTGACCAAGTGCTCTCTAACCCGGATGTGCCAACACATCATAATAATGATTAACTAAGTGAGGGAGGCTAGACGGGGCTAAGGCACTTTGATTCAAGTAAGTCACTTGAGTGTTCATACACAAGCTTCAAATGAAGGAGTGGAACTTAGTTTGGAAAGCCAAAGCTTCCATTTGTTCACACTTCACAAGTCACAAGTTCATCATATGAAAGATGATGACTTGTGCTTGCTTTCATCATTCGATTTTGTCATGTATAAACAAAATTTTAAAGAGCTTTTGAACTCAAAACTTTGATGGAAATCACCTCAACACAAACCCACTGTCACAACCTCCGACCCCACCCAGGGAGCGGGAGCCGCGAGCAACAGCTGGTGGTATCGGTGTTTATTAATTTGGCAGCGGAAATGAGATATCAGGATCGTAGTTAGGAAATAAATTTCAGAGTTTCAAACACCAAACTTTTATGTCAAACAAATGGGATAAAAACCCATATTTTAATTATAATATTCATATAGGGATAAACCCTAGTTTGCTGAAAAACATAAACTTTTATTTAGGTAACTTTAAAGCCACTTTCTTTAAGCCTTCAGTGCTTCATAGCTGGCTTTTTATATCTTCCCATTAAGTTACCTGAAACACGTTTTAGAAACATTTTATCAGCAAGAATTTCTGGCGAGTGCATCCCAGTTTAATGAAATAAGCTTTTATAACATTACAGTATTAAGAGCGATTACAATGTTTATATCTACCCAATTACTTGTTCAGTACTTGTCACTCGACGGATCTGTGACTATGTTTATATCACACATTGGATACCTGTGCCCAATTGTGAAGGTTATCAAGTACTGTATACAAACCCCATAATACTGGCATCAATTGTAGAATACAAAGACTTAATTACTATAATTATAACTGATAAACAATTTAGGATTTTGCAAAATATTTGAGATAAGGTCTCACAAACTGTGAGAAAAAGAGAATGAACTCACTTTGTAGACTTGGATATTTCTACGAGCTTCCTGGAAATATTTCTGGATTATTTTCTTGAGTTTCTAACAAAAAACATACAATTCACGCGTGTTAGTAAAATAACCCAAGTCACTTTTAGCCATACAACACGAGACAGAACCCCAACGAACTTAGTCAGGCAGAGCCTCGACATGCGTTGGTGGGTCCTAAATCAATCGGGTAGGGTAACGAATTAGTGATTGGAGGTTAAAATACTTACAACGGGGCAGAGCTTCGTGTCTTAGGGGGTATAATAGCTAAAATTTTCGTGCAGAATGTTATAGAGAGAAAGAGAATTGTGAGCAGGTTGAAAAGTGTCGTGACTGCTCAATTTATAGTTGGATCTGGTCTCTCTCGCGCCCCGTGACCTCCTCCTCTGATCCTCTCGCACCCCACGAGGGCACCCTAGCTACGGCTAGGGTCGCCTGGTCACGAGTCTATCTTCGACGCATGCGGTGCCATGTGGCACAAGGGGGTGCCCGACAAGATAAGGCCTGTTGCGTCCCGCGACACACCCGGGTCTCCCTGTCGCGGCCCGCGAGCGAAAGAAAATAATGATTTATTTGTTTTTAATAAAATTAGGGTTATACGAGTTCATTTACGTATATACGAGGTATTTTAAGGTGTTTTTGAGGGTTGTTATACCCACAACCATAGACTAAGTTGTGAGCTTGGTGGGTACAAGATTCCACTAAGTTTTTATCAAGAACATGAAGATTTAAGAACAACAAACAAAACAAAAAGTAAAGTGCACTTTGGACCTCAAAAATGGTGAGGTTTCACCTTAGTTTGTCCAAGCAAACTTGTAAAACCTTCCTAGAGGTTATCCAAGTGTTTTAGAAGAATAAACAAGAAGGAAATAGACGAGGAAGTGAGTTAGAACTCACTTTGAATCACTAGAACTTTCTACTCAATTCTGCTAGAAATTTTAGAGGATTAGAGGGTGTTTTGGAGTGTTTAGAGTAACTAGAAAGTGAAAAATGAATGGGGAAGTGGTGTATTTATAGTTGGGGACATTAGGGTTTAGTTAGTTGTGTAATAAATATGAGTAGTTGGGAGTTTATCAAACAAAAAAAAAAGAATTAAAACCACAAGACAGCTTGCGGCCGCAAGCTGTGTTCTTTTTTTATTTATTTTTGTTCAACTTAAGTTAGGTATTGCACATTTATGTTATGTTAAGTAACTACAACATATAACTAACCATTTAAACAAGTGTAACAACCTATGGTTAGGTATTAAATTGGTATATCATAAGGTATAATAACATATTAAGTGTATCAAGTATGTATAACTTATATTTAGATACTAATCAAGTGAGAACATATAAGTTAGTCTTCTAATTGAATAACCAAGCATTTGCATGTATGGGAAGTTTATGAATTACGAATACACGATAGTTGTTTGCGAGTTAAACCTATGTTTACGAGAATCATGAACTATGTATCAAACGAATGTATGTATCAATGTATAAACACGCAAAAACAATGTATATTTCATGTAAATGATCAATTTTATTACGATCAAAGTCTCGGATTTACAACGATTCGAAATGAGATACGATTACAAGAGAAATAAGCTTTCGAAAATAGAAATACAAGATAAACTTTCTAAAAACAGAAAGTTACGAAAAAAAAGGGGCGTTAGAGTCTCCCATCCTTTAGGATATTTCGTCCCGAAATTTAGGAAGATGCAACGAACTAATGAGGATACTTAGTCTTCATATCACTTTCGAGTTCCCAAGTAAACTCAGCGCCACGTTTTCCTTCCCATCGAACCTTAATGATAGGAATTCGACTGCACCTTAGTTGCTTGACTCATCGGTCCATGATCTCGACGGGTTTCTGCACAAAGTGTAAAGTCTCGTTGATTTGAAGATCTTCGAGTGGAACTTGAAGTCCTTCTTCAGCTAGACATTTCTTCAAGTTTGAGACGTGAAAGGTAGGATGTACATTGTTGAGTTCTTGAGGTAGGTCCAGTAGATACACTACTTTGCCAATCCTTTCGAGAATCTTGAAAGGACCCACATAGCGAGTTACGAGTTTCCCTTTCTTACCAAAATGAACTACGCCCATCCAAGGAGATACCTTGAGAAGTACAAAGTCACCTACTTCGAATTCTAAAGGTTTGCGACGCTTGTCAGCGTAACTCTTTTGTCGGCTCCTGGCTTTCAGCAAGTTATCTCGAACTTGTAAAATCTTGTCTGTCGTATCTTGTATAAGATTGGGACCAGTGATTTGAGCTTCTTTGATCTCGTGCCAATAATTAGGCGAACGACACTTACGACCATACAATGCCTCGAAAGGTGCCATTTGAATACTCACGTGATAACTGTTGTTGTACGAGAATTCGATCAAAGGCAAGTGCATATCCCAGTTGCCACCAAAATCGATTACGCATGAACGAAACCTATCCTCTAGAGTTTGGATAGTACGCTCGGTTTGACCGTCAGACTGAAAAGCGGTGCTAAGGTTAAGAAGAGTACCCATAGCGGATTGAAATGCTTACCAAAGACGAAACATAAAGCGACCATCACGATAAGAGATAATGTCAATGGGATACCATGACAACAAATGATTTCATTCGTGTAGATACGAGCCAATTTATCGACTTTGAAATCTTCACGAATGGGAAGAAAGGGAGCTTATTTGGTTAAGTGATCAATGATCACCCAAATATTGTGATGACCAGAAGAAGTACGAGGAAGTTTAGTGATGAAGTCCATCGCGATGCTCTCCCATTTCCAGACTGGAATTTCTGGTTGTTCGAGCAAGCTAGAGGGACGTTGGTGTTCGGCTTTAACCTTTGAACAAGTAAGACTGATGCGTGTGAAGTGTGTATATAAGTTTAAGTATATTTTAAGCCCTTTTACACTTTCTTTAGCCAAGTTTTAAATTTATAAAACACGATATCTACTAACACTAAACACACATATGGGCAAGTGCACCCATCATGAGCGTAGTATAGTGTTGGTAAGATACCGAGGTCGTCCAAGGACACAAGAGCTTTTAGTACCGGTTTATCCTCAACGTCTAATCAAATCAAAAGTTTAGAAAAAAGGTTTTTAAATTAAGAAAATAAAAACTAACTAAAATGCTGAAAAATGAAAAAAAAGTAAAAACAGATAGACAAGATGAATCACTTGGCTCCGACTCGTGTTTAGTGTAACCTTTGATTATTTCCGCACTTTTGCACTTTGTTAAGAGATTATCTTAGTTATTGTAGTAGGCCCCTCTTTTGGAGGTGACGTTACCCTCAACCCAGTAGTTTGAGTCAGCAAGGATACAATCCTAAAGGGTCGGATTATTGAAAGATAATTAATTAAGTTATTAATGCATATTGTGGTAGGCCCCTCTTTTAAAGGCGACGTTACCCTCGGCTAAGTAGTCTGAGTCAGCAGGGATACAGTCCTAAGTAGTCGGGTTAAAGTTTTAATAGTAGTTTAACTTATGAGGGGGTCAAAGAGTTTGGACCCCCGCCATCCAATACCGTTAAGTATTGAAGGAGGTCCTACTAAATTTGACCTAGGTCCTTTGCAGGATCTATACACTGAACAATGGCAAGACTCTTACCAAACCGTTCCCTTAACCCCCGACCAGGTAGCCAACATACCTCCATATAGACCGTGGAGATATGAATGGTGAAAATATTTTATTTTATATAGACAGTAAAATAAAGCCAAGACACCACGGACAAACGATAAGGAAGAATCACATTCAGCATAAGAAACTAGTTATTAAAGTCATTAATACATAACCAATTAAAAAGTGCGAAAAGATTAAAAATAAAAAGTATTACACTAGACACTTTGTCTTCACCAAGTGATGTAAGAGACTTAGGCAAACATGGCCTTGATTGTCAAGAACTCTTACGATCAATCTTGGATCCCGAGATGACTCACACACTCTATGATGGACAATGGATGATGGTGGTGGAAGATGGTGTTATGGTGGTGGTGGGTGAAGTGTGAGAGATGTGGTGTGCCAAGGGATGGTTTGAGCTTGAGCCAAGCACTCCTATTTATAGGCTGAACAGAAGCTCGGGCACGGCCCCGTGTCCAGTGGGCACGGCCCCGTGTCCACATCCTTCTCTGTCTTCATTAATTGCTCTTGTCTTTATTAGTTGACCACGGCCCCGTGTCTGCTGGGCACGACCCCGTGTGCAGAAGCATATCTGTACTATCAAGATTTGCCTGGATTATGCGAATCTTATAGTTGAGCACGACCCCATGTCCGCTGAGCACGGCCCCGTGGTGGGCGATGGAAGCTTCTACAACTTTGTCTTTTATGCTGACACTTGGGCACGCCCCCGTGCTCATTGAGCACGGGGCGTGTTCAGCCTTCTGTTTTCTTGTTTTGCTTGGGAAGATGCTGTCGTGGGGTCGGGCATGCCACGTTTGTTCCTTTTCTTGTATTTATGTTAGATTTAGCTGCCTTTTTGCTTCTTTTGTTAATTTGAGCTCATTTAATCCTGAAAATACAAAAGGAAGACAAAAGCACACTTTTTCCAACATTAGTACTAAAAAGGGTTAGTTTTATGCCACAATTGATGTAATTTATATGTTGCATTTTGCACACATCAAATACCCCCACACTTGAATCTTTGCTTGTCCTCAAGCAAAACTCTTTATAATGTGGCTTTACACTCTCAAATGGAATTGGTAGAAAAGAAGGTTTTTTGGGCTTGTCATAGAGTGTCGGGATTTCCAAGATTCTTTATTTAGTATTATTTCTATTTATTTACAATCCTATTCGTCATGATTTATTTAAAACTTTTCTTAAGATAAATTACTTATTAGGGCATAACATGCCCTTTTAAAATTCTATTTATATACAAGTTCACATACCTCACGGGAGATCACTAAACACTCGGCCGAAGATGTATTTTAGTGAATCACTCGAGAGCGGCATGGAACTTACTCCTACCATAGGCTTGCCAAGCAATCAATCCTCCTCCTTTTTAACTATATAACTTTGCAAATATCAAGAGGACTTTTGGGTGAAGGGTTAGGCTTGGGTTAAAGGTAGGTGGTTGGGTTAGTGGTTAGTAAAAAAACTAAAAAGCGTAAAAAGCGTCGGTTTTCGAAAGACTTTTTTTTATTTTTGCAATTTTTTTTGATAAAGCTATTATTCAAACAAAGTTATTTTTGATGAACTTGTTC
This sequence comes from Helianthus tuberosus, assembly GCA_030545235.1. Lineage (NCBI taxonomy): Eukaryota > Viridiplantae > Streptophyta > Magnoliopsida > Asterales > Asteraceae > Helianthus > Helianthus tuberosus. The sequence continues at coordinate 90,532,328 of CM060438.1, read as the reverse complement.
GTTTATTTCTTTTGCTTCATCAACAAAACAAATTTTTTTTCAAAGTCAAACGAAAAACCGAGCTTGTTACTAAAACAAAGGGTTAAAAATAAAAAAAAGGTTTTGGTGGGTGAAAGGGTGTTTGGTTTGGGTTAAGAAATGAAAAGGTTTAGGCTTAAAGGGGTTAACTAGGGGGATTTTGGGTAGTTGGTAAAAAAAAAAAAAAAATGACGTAGAAATAAAAAAAGGTTAGTCCTAATGCCTCCATCATTTACTTACTCAGGTTTAAGTTGGTAAGGACCGGGAATGTATCGTTGTGGCAAGTTCTAGAGTTGTAAGAACCAAGCGACTATTCACACAAGAAACGAAAAATGAGCATTTAATTTAAATATATATATTTGTATGCTCAATAAAGGCTCAAAACTCACTTTTGTGGGAATGGGTTTTTATATGATCAAGTATATATAATAAAATTTTAACTAAGCTTGTCATGCCTTTTCATAATTTTCTTATGTTGGTTCTTTTTATCACGACGCTATCGGTTGTAAATTTGTAAAAATATAACCTTTTTAGAATTTTGAAATTCCCAAATTAAACCTAGACAAGTAAAAAAAAATGAAAATTTTTGAAAAAAATTGGGGTGATTAGCGGTTCCAATAGAGTTTTGTGTAAGGCTTGTAGTTAGGACTTGTAAGATTCAAGGTTTTAGCATCCCCCCCACACTTAAATTACACATTGTCCTCAATGTGTCCCAAATTAAGTTTTTAGGTTGATTGAATGTGTAAAAAGGTGTGAAAAAGAAAAAATTTGTGTTACTGGGCGCTGGACACGGCCCCGTGTTCAAGTGCCAGTAACAAAAATTAAACAAAAGAAACAGAAGTGTGGACACGGGGGCGTGTTGGGTGAACACGGCCCGTGTCCAGTTTACCTGAACTGGGTCATTTCTGCATACTGTGCAGCACGGGGCCGTGTTGGGCGGACACGGCCCGTGCTGAACTTACTGTTAATGAAGAAAATTGTCGGATGACCCTGTTTTCCTGCATGGGGTGCTGGTTCAAGTTTCCCTTGTTATCCTTTGCCATCCTCAGTATATTTTATTCGTTTCAACACCATCCAAACACCAAATTAACTAAAACCATCATTCATTAAGTCATAGAGAGAATTACATAATAACCTAAAAGTTAAAATACTAGATAGTTAGGTCAAAGAAACACAAGAAATCTAAACCAAGAAGTTCTAGCCTACTACTTATTCTATTAGCAAAATTTCCAAAAAGGTAAATCCCTCGGTTAAATGTGGCTTGAAAAACTTCTTTCTCCGGGCATGGGTTCCTCACACGTCAGCGAGCCACTCCTCTATCTCCCTTGGGAGAAGAAAGGCGGGCTCATTAGCATCGGTTTGAGGAGGTTCAACCTCCACCGAGACTTCTTGTAGATCTTCAAGAGGAGGTTCCGCTGGAATGTCGTCCCAATCGGTAGGATTGTGGATTCCAAGTGCTAGGTTCCAATCCTCTTGAGGGAGGATCGGTTCCATGGGAGGTGTTACAAGAATGTTTAACCTCTGGTGCAAGAGGTTAATTTCTTGAAAACTGTTTTCCAGCCCTACCGTAAGATAATTTATACGGTCTATTAGGACCTCCTCTACCGAAGTTATCTCGTCAAGAGCTTCACGTAACGCCACTACGTAACGTACGAGAGTTGCTTCAATTGATGGCCTTCTTTCCCTTCGACTGTTTCTGGAGTGCGCAGAAGAGGTTCCACTGTTTTGGCTAGACATTCTATGAAAACAAACCAAAAACAATTCATTTTAATGAAACAGTACCACAGACACGGCCTCGTGCTCAATGAGCACGGCCCCGTGTTCACCTTTCTGCAGGTTTTTAGAACAAGGAATCTTGGAGTTTCAAATTATTTTCCCAACTTATGAAGCATTTTTGAACAGAAATAACTTAAAACAATGTTGTGTAACTTATCAAGATTCCTTGAACAAAAGTTTAACAAACATCACAATAAAGCTTGGAATCAAGCTTCTATAGAGGTGTTGTTGCAAGAAAGGTGAAGAAGAAGGTAATAGATAAAAGAGGAAAGGACAAGATGTTTGTTAGAACCTTCTTTTAGAACATACCTAGGATGGTAAGTTAGAAAATCCTTTCAAATCTCTGTCCCTGGATGGTCCAAATGTGCAGGATTCTTGGCTGCATTTATAGAAAACGACAGCATGCTGGACACGACCCCGTGTGCAGGCAAGATCCTGACATGTTTTGTCCGTATTCTGACAAAAAGTCAGAAGGGAATCTTTTGGTGGACACGGGGGCGTGTTGACCTGCGCACGGCCCCGTGTCGAAGGACTGTTTATGAAGTTTGTCTATTTTTAAGGAACTTTTCCGGATCGGGTGGTTCCTTACTAGATGGAACAACCCCAAAGTGCCTAAGATACCTTAATTGCTCTAGATTGAGACGAGAACGCAAGAGGTTGTCGGTGAGGGTGATTCCTATGCTATATGTAGGTGGACAAGTCCAACCCTTTCCCGGGCTCTCGTTAAAGAAGGTGTATGCCGAATCGCTCAGGTCTATGTATGCATCGAACGAAGTCGATGGGGAGTCCTTCACGGCATAATCGGCACAGGGACGACTATCGCTCAAGTCCTCACTAGAGTTAGGAGTATCGTCGGGGACAACGAAGTTGTTTGAATGCGATTCCAACACTTCTTCTTGGTTATCATCTTGAGATAAATTATTAAAATCTATCCTAAGTTCTTTTAACCAATTAAGAATTAGATCCTCTAATTGAAATAATTCATCAAGAAGCATTTCTCCTAGAAAATCTGGTTGGGAGCATTCGAGGGAGAGATAGGGATTATTTTTACTTTCGCCCCTCTTAAGGATACAAGGAAACGATGGGTCTATATAGTGGGGCTTATAATTTAGAAAATAGCATTCTAATTCCTTATGGGAACCACCACATAATTGACACCACGTACCATAAGAGTGCCGAAAGTAAAAAGTATCAGTATCACTCATGTTTGTGTCAGAAATTACCAACCGTCGGGATCTTACGGTTCTGTTTTCAGTAACTAAATCTTGGGCACGGGGCGTGTTGAGTGGGCACGGCCCGTGTTCAGCTTACTGTCTGACTTAAAACAAGAATGCCAGTTCCAATGATTGGGCATGGGGCGTGTTCAGCGGGCACGGCCCGTGCTGAGTTCTGCAGATGCTGAAAAACTAAGAAAAATACTAAAAAAATAGAAAAATAAGAAAAACGATTAGGCCGTTGATTCCTAACTTTCTTAAAATCCTTGTGTCCCCGGCAACGGTGCCAAAAACTTGATGCGTGTGAAGTGTGTATATAAGTTTAAGTATATTTTAAGCCCTTTTACACTTTCTTTAGCCAAGTTATAAATTTATAAAATACGATATTTACTAACGCTAAACACACATATGGGCAAGTGCACCCATCGTGAGCGTAGTATAGTGTTGGTAAGATACCGAGGTCGTCCAAGGACACAAGAGCTTTTAGTACCGGTTTATCCTCAACGTCTAATCAAATCAAAAGTTTAGAAAAAAGGTTTTTAAACTAAGAAAATAAAAACTAACTAAAATGCTGAAAAAAGAAAATAAAAGTAAAAACAGATAGACAAGATGAATCACTTGGCTCCGACTCGTGTTTAGTGTAACCTTTGATTATTTCCGCACTTTTGCACTTTGTTAAGAGATTATCTTAGTTATTGTAGTAGGCCCCTCTTTTGGAGGTGACGTTACCCTCAACCCAGTAGTTTGAGTCAGCAAGGAAACAATCCTAAAGGGTCGGATTATTGAAAGATAATTAATTAAGTTATTAATGCATATTGTGGTAGGCCCCTCTTTTGAAGGCGACGTTACCCTTGGCTAAGTAGTCTGAGTCAGCAGGGATACAGTCCTAAGTAGCCGGGTTAAAGTTTTAATAGTAGTTTAACTTATGAGGGGGTCAAAGAGTTTGGACCCCCGCCATCCAATACCGTTAAGTATTGAAGGAGGTCCTACTAAATTTGACCCAGGTCCTTTGCAGGATCTATACACTGAACAATGGCAAGACTCTTACCAAACCGTTCCCTTAACCCCCGACCAGGTAGCCAACATACCTCCATTTAGACCGTGGAGATATGAATTGTGAAAATCTTTTATTTTATATAGACAGTAAAATAATGCCAAGACACCACAGACAAACGATAAGGAAGAATCACTTTCAACATAAGAAACTAGTTATTAAAGTCATTAATACATAACCAATTAAAAAGTGCGAAAAGATTAAAAATAAAAAGTATTACACTAGACACTTTGTCTTCACCAAGTGATGTAAGAGACTTAGGCAAACATGGCCTTGATTGTCAAGAACTCTTACGATAAATCTTGGATCCCGAGATGACTCACACACTCTATGATGGACAATGGATGATGGTGGTGGATGATGGTGTTATGGTGGTGGTGGGTGGTGGGTGAAGTGTGAGAGAAGTGGTGTGCCAAGGGATGGTTTGAGCTTGAGCCAAGCACTCCTATTTATAGGCTGAACAGAAGCTCGGGCACAGCCCCGTGTCCACATCCTTCTCTGTCTTCATTAATTGCTCTTGTCTTTATTAGTTGACCACGGCCCCGTGTCCGCTGGGCACGACCCTGTGTGCAGAAGCATATCTGTACTATCAAGATTTGCATGGATTCTGCGAATCTTATAGTTGACCACGACCCCGTGTCCGCTGAGCACGGCCCCGTGGTGGGCGATGGAAGCTTCTACAACTTTGTCTTTTATGCTGACACTTGGGCACGCCCCCGTGCTCACTGAGCACGGGGCGTGTTCAGCCTTCTGTTTTCTTGTTTTGCTTAGGAAGATGCTGTCGTGGGGTCGGGCATGCCACGTTTGTTCCTTTTCTTGTATTTATGTTAGATTTAGCTTCCTTTTTGCTTCTTTTGTTAATTTGAGCTCATTTAATCCTGAAAATACAAAAGGAAGACAAAAGCACACTTTTTCCAACATTAGTACTAAAAAAGGGTTAGTTTTATGCGACAATTGATGTAATTTATATGTTGCATTTTGCACACATCAAAGACACTTCGAAACGAAGGTGGCGATATCTTTCTTCATCCCAGGCGACCAATAGGATGTACGCATGTCGTGGTACATCTTATTAGCACCAGGATAAATAGAATACCTAGACTTGTGTCCCTCCTTCATCTAGAAATCTCGAAGGTTATCGTGATTAGGAATCCAGATACGATCGAGATGATATAGAATACCATTAGATTTGGTTACAAGGCTCTGTTCAGCACCACATTGCATCTAGTTATAGAGGTTACCCTCGTTAACATATGCGTATTGAGCTTCACGAATGCGGTTTTGAAGATCGTTGATGAGTTGAAAGCAACGAATACCCTTGACATGAGTTTTACGACTAAGTGCGTCGGCCACGACATTCGCCTTACCTGGATGGTAGTGAATTTCGCAGTCGTAGTCGTTTAACAACTCTACCCAACAACGTTGATGCATGTTTAGTTCCTTTTGGTTGAAGATGTGCTGAAGGCTCTTTTGGTCGGTGAAGACCACACACTTAGTACCATAAAGGTAGTGTCGCCATATCTTCAAGGCAAAAACAACTTCACCAAGTTCAAGGTCGTGCGTAGTGTAGTTCTTTTCATGTATTTTGAGCTGCCTTGATGCGTACGCGATAACCTTGTCTCGTTGCATAAGGACACAACCAAGACCAAGGTTTGAAGCATTGTAATACACGACAAAGTCATCGTTACCATCAGGAAGAGCAAGGATAGGAGCATTACAAAGCATGTCCTTGAGCGTTTGGAAAGACTCCTCTTGTTCAGGACCCCAAACAAAAGGTTTATCTTTTTTAGTCAAGGAGATAAGAGGAACGAAGATTTTCGAGAAGTTGGAAATGAAACGGCGATAGTAACCAGCTAAATCAAGGAACGAACGAATTTCAGATAGAGACTTAGGATCAATCCAGTTCTTCACAACTTCAATCTTCGCATAGTCAACGTGAATACCACGTTCGTTGACGGTATGACCAAGGAATTGAACTTCTTTTAACCAAAATTCACACTTGGAGAATTTGGCGTAAAGACGTTCAACATGTAAAAGCTGAAGGATAAGACGCAAGTGTCGCTCGTGCTCTTCTTGAGTGTTGGAACATATGAGAATATCGTCGATGAAGACGACCACGAAACGGTCTAAATAAGCTTTGCACACGCGGTTCATCAAATCCATGAAAACTGCAGGCACATTGGTCAAATCAAAGGGCATGACCACGAACTCATAATGACCATAACGCGTATGAAAAGCGGTTTTGGGTATATCTTCTTCAAGGACTCGAAGTTGATGATAACCAGAACGAAGATCAATCTTGGAAAAGCAAGTTGCGCCTTGTAATTGATCGAAGAGATCGTTGATACGAGGAAGAGGATATCGGTTTTTTACTGTAAGCTTGTTGAGCTCATGATAGTCAATGCACATCCAAAAAGATCCATCTTTCTTCTTGATGAATAAAACGGGAGCACCCCAAGGAGAAGTACTAGGGCGTATAAAGACTTTATCAATAAGCTCTTGAAGTTGGCTCGATAGCTCTTGCAGTTTCGAGGGTGCTAGACGATAAGGAGACTTAGCGCCAGGCACTAAATCGATGCGAAAGTCAACTGAGCGAGCAGGAGGCGGACCAGGAAGATCGTCAGGAAAAACATTGGGAAAATCGCAAACAACAGGAACATCACTCATGCTCGAGTCCTTATCCTTCTTTTCCACTACGTGGGCAAGAAAGGCAAAGGAACCCTTACGCAAGTGTTTGTTCGCTCGAGTATACGACATAAGCTTGAGATCTTTAGAAGGTTTCTCGCCATTGACGTGTAAGGAATCACCGTTAGGAAGATGAAGTCAAATGAATTTATCGGAACAAACAACTTCAGCACGAACTTGCCTAAGCCAATCCATGCCTACTATGATGTCAAAGCTATCCATTTGCATAGGTATGAGGTCAATCAGAAATGTATGATCGTTGAGCTTCAAAGAACACTTAGAAAGGATGGAATCGAGAGTGACGGATTTACCATTTGCGACTTCGATAGCGAATGATCTTGGCAACTTAGAGCGTTCACACTTAAGCATAGGTTCGAATTCAATAGATACAAAACTCTTATCTGTGCTAGTATCAAATAGTCAAGAAGAATAGACACGGTTGACGAGAAACGTACCGGTTATGACGTCATTAGCATTCTGCGCCTGAGCGGCGGTGATGACGAAAGCTCTGCCTCGAGCTTGCTGCTGAGGCTGTTGATGCTGCTGCTGCTGCTGTTGTTGTTGATGTGGCTGCTGCTGGTTGTTGTTGTTGTTGTTGCGTTGAGTGCAGGCATTAGCAAGGTGATTCGGATCACCACACTTATAACACACCCGACCATTGTTGACTTGTGGTTGAGCTTAGTTTTGATTGCCTTGTGGTTGCGGACCATTTCGGCATCGATCAATAAAATGCCCATACCTGTGGCAAGTCGCACATCGGCGGCACGGTGTGTTGTTAGGGTGATGATAAAAATAGGTACCACACTGGGGATGAGACCCAGTGTAGGCTCGTCTTTGTGGTTCATTGGTTGTGGCGGCAGCAACTGCTTGAAGGGGCTGCGGGTTTGGCGGAGTGATGACCGCACAGTTTTGGCTTGAAGCCTTTCGCTTCTTGCCTTTGTTTTTCTTGGTTGATTGGGAGGAGGATGGTTCAACAGTGGTGGTGTCCCTGGTAGTTTGGTATGCGCTTTTCGATGGAGCCTTTTCAGAAAACTCCACGAATGACGCAGTTGTTATTCAGGTGGGCTGCCAAACGAAAGGTATCCTCGAGAGTCTTTGGTGAAGTGAACTCCACGAGGTTCATGATGAAGGTAGGAAGGAAGTAGATGTATTTGGTAATGGCTTTGTCGATAGAATCGAATTGGCTAGGGCATAGGATACTAAGTTGTTTGAAGCGAGCTGTGAGACCATCGTTGTCATCCCCGACTTGCTTAAGATTCCAGAACTCATGTTCCAGTTTCCTATGTTTGTGGGGAGGGCATAACTTGTCCCTCATGAGCTTCTTCAATTCAACCCAGGGCAAAGCGTGGGCTGCGTTGTTTCCTCGCGTATTTACGCTCAGAGGCCCACCATTCGAGAGCTCTCGAACGGAATACCCCTGTAGCGTTCAGGGTTCGCAGGTTGTCAGGGCAACCGCTTTGGAGGAAAGTTAGTTCAATTGCATTGATCCATGTCAATAGGGCAGTGGCACCATCTTTTCCAGTGAACTCAAGGGGTTTACAGGCCATAAACTGTTTAAACAGGAACGTCGCCTTGGGTGTTTCTACCTTTGAGTCTACGGAACCATGTTCAGTGGGGGGTGGATTTTGCTTACTATATCGGGTATGACTCTGGCCATTTGCTCGACCATTTGTTCGGCAATCAAACCCACTAGTTCTTGCTTGGAGATGGAGTCGGTGTCATTGGAGTGTTTCTTCGAACCTGAGCGTGACTTCTTCTTGTTCGAGCTTGGGGATGCCATCTAAAGATTCGAAAGAGGAAGAAAGGATGAGACTTGATCATAATTTAAAACAAACTTTTGCATGTATAAGCGTGTAAGCATCATGTATGATGTATAGTTCGCATAAAGTGCATGTATTCGACAAGTATAATCACGTATGAATGCATAAAAGAGTATAATTTGTTTGTTCACGAGGATTATTATTGTTTTTTATTGCGAGAGACGTGTGAATCGTCAGTCGGTTTTGAAATGAATGAGGTAACAAGTATAAATTCACATATAAATTGAGATAACATAAAAGAGAGGTTCAATAAAACATTGGATTGTTTCGGGTTTAGAAACGTCGACTATCCCAAAGTGAATCGAAAGTCCTTTCAAATTAGGGAAACGTGCTTTGGCCTATAGCTAAAATACTCTCGTCGAGAAGCGATTAATGGTATTTTACCCTTCCAGTTACTACACGTCCCTAATCGATTGAAACAATCGAAACTTTGGCGGGATTGAAAATCGAGGAATGGGACTAATCGACAAGATGCGGGTTTCACCCCTAACTTGACTATTTCGTACCCTAAGTGTGGTTGATACTCGTCGGGTCAAAATTTAATTTCGACATTTTGACGAGGGTCCACTAGAGTTTGAATTGGAAATTTACCATCAAGATGTGGATTTCACTCCTAATTTGATGGTGTAATTTCGTGCAAAAAAAATAGTATAAGCGGAGTGAGAGTCATTCACCAAATTATGGGTTTCACGCCTATTTTGGTAAATTCGTCTCGTTTGTATTACGAGTGTCATCAAGTCTTCAAAAGTGTATTTTGTAAGTATTAAGACAAAATAAATAGAAAGAAGCAAATAGGAAGAATAAGCATTTTAAACAAGTAGCAAGAATGGTCAAGTATGGTACCTACTATAGACTAGGTCGAATCATGACAATTCTACCTAATTCCCTATAGTTATGGATTTGATACCAATCTGTCACACCCCAACCGTTGGCGGAAACATCAGAGTGAGACGAAAATTAGATGGTTCAAAGACTTCATAACACTATGTGACAATGATTTAATTCAAAACCAATTTCATGTCATATTAATAATTGTCAGGTACAACATGAATTCAACTTACAACATCGAAAAGACAAAGTACAACAAGTTCAACAAAAATAAGATAACAATTCTAGTATTTCATTATGAGTTTCTAGTGTCGTCCCTACTAGATTTCATCATAATCATCATCATCAACCTGCAACATGTTAAAAGTATAGTTCAACACAAAAAGCATTGGCGAGTACACAAGTTTAAGTATGTAGCATAAGTGTAAAAATGTTTAAAACGAATCCACATGGCAACCTAATTTATCAAGATTAACATATTATTGGCATGCAATATTCAAGTCAACCCTCTGATTACCACAAGAATTAAATTTAACATGACCTCTCGTTCACTGGTGGTGCGTTACTCCTATAGCGCTATACATGTTAAATGGAGGCTCGTACGAAGTTAATGACATGTGTATCACATAAGAATCACCCAAGAATATGAATCAAGTATAACAAGTAGTATGCACGTATTTGGATTGTTTTGTGCATTGCATAAAGTATGTTGTGTTTGTGATTTTAATAGATTAACATATTACACCCAAAAATGTGTAAAACGAAAATGGGTCAAGTGTACTCACGGTTTTGCAAGCTTCAAATTTGATAATCCCGTGAAGTGTTGTGTAAGTTGAGGATGGAAGGTGTGTAAGTTTATGGATTTAGAATGGAAGTTTCGGACTTGGAATTTAAAGTAGCAAAAGTATGTATACAAAAATAATATTTAGTTCAAAGTTTGTGACGGATAATCATGAGTTGGTTATCATCATAAATGTAGCCTTGTTTAATATGGATTTATATACTTATATAGTTATAATAATAATAATAACCTAAGCTAAGTCTAATCAAGGATATCATGTATGTCAAGCATGGAGGTTAAAACCTCATTATATGATTCACCACTACACAAATCATCACAAGGATGATTCGGAGGGTCATGAATAATAAGAAATAATTCTAACTAACATAAGCTCAAGTGACCAATTGCTCTCTGACCCCGGTGTGCCAACACATCATGAAAAGAATTAACTAAGTGAGGGAGGCTAGACGGAGCTAAGGCACTTTGATTCTAGTAAGTCACTTGAGTGTTCATACACAAGCTTCATATGAAGGAGTGGAACTTAGTTTGGAAAGCCAAAGCTTCCATTTGTTTACACTTCACAAGTCACAAGTTCATCATATGAAAGATGATGACTTGTGCTTGCTTTCTTCATTCGATTTTGTCATGTATAATCAGAATTTTAAAGAGCTTTTGAACTCAAAACTTTGATGGAAATCGCCTCAACACAAAACCATAACCATAGACTAAGTTGTGAGCTTGGTGGGTACAAGATTCCACCAAGTTTTTATCAAGAACATGAAGATATAAGAACAACAAACAAAACAGAAAGTAAATTGCACTTTGGACCTCAAAAATGGTGAGGTTTCACCTTAGTTTCCCCAAGCAAACTTGTGAAAACCTTCCTAGAGGTTATCCAAGTGTTTTAGAAGAATAAACAAGAAGGAAATAGATGAAGAAGTGAGTTAGAACTCACTTAGAATCACTGGAACTTTCTGTTCAATTCAGCTGGAAATTTTAGAGGATTAGAGGGTGTTTTGGAGTGTTTAGAGTGATTGGAAAGTGAAGAATGAATGGGGAATTGGTGTATTTATAATTGGGGACATTAGGGTTTAGTTAGTTGTGTAATAAATATGAGTAGTTGGGAGTTTATCAAACAAAAAAAAGGAATTAAAACCACCAGACAGCTTGCGGCCGCAAGCTGTGTTCTTTTTTTTTTCCAACTTAAGTTAGGTATTGCACATTTATGTTATGTTAAGTAATTACAACATATAACTAACCATTTAAACAAGTGTAACAACCTATGGTTGGGTATTAAATAGGTATATCACAAGGTATTTTAGGGTATGATAACATATTAAGTGTATCAAGTAAGTATAACTTATATTTAGGTACTAATCAAGTGAGAACATATAATTTATTCTTATAATTGAATAACCAAGTGTTTGCATGTATGGAAAGTTTAAGAATTACGAATACACGATAGTTGTTTGCGAGTTAAACCTATGTTTAGGGAGAATCATGAACTATGTATCAAACGAATGTATGTATCAATGAATTAACAAGTACAAACAATGTATATTTCACATAAATGATCAATTTTATTACGATCAAAGTCTCGGGTTTACAATGATTCGAAATGAGATATGATTACAAGAGAAATAAGCTTCCGAAAATAGAAATACAAAATAAACTTTCTAAAAATGGAAAGTTACCAAAAAACCACGCAGCTTTTCCAAGGGGGGTGGAGTAACCCAGGCCGATATCAGCCTTTGCCTCAGCCTCATTGCCGATTACAACAATGGTCTCATATGCTTTAAAGATAACAAGGGCAAGATTTGGAGCCCAAATGACCCAGACCAAGTTCTCGCCGTTGAGGATGACCCCAACCGTCCTCCGCGTTCCTCTTACGGGTTTGCCCCCGGATCCTTCTCTCAAGGAGGAAGCAATTTCCCTAACATGCACAATTTATATAATATATTGCAGAAAACGCTTCAGTTATCCCAGGATGCCTTCAGCCTAGGCCAGAGCACCAGCACCTGGGTCGGGATCATGGAAAGACACATCAACTCCATGCTCGCTGACATTTTGATACATGCGAGAGCATATTGCCTACAGGGACGATGAGGAGGAGGGTGAGGATATGGAGTCAGATTAGAGGGCGATGGCAATGGAGTTGGTGTGGTGGCGACATACATGTTAAATATTTTCTCTCCTTCTGATGGTGGTGATGATTTGCGGGCTGCGACCCGTTGAAATAATTAACTTGTTGAACAATTTACTTTTTCATACTTTACTTTTCTTTTTATGTGGTTGTGGTGATGGATGTTTAACATTTAACTTTTATAACTTATGATTTTATGTTTTCTTGTTAGATTTTGTTGTTGTGGTGTGAATAAGTGAGCAGGTACCTTGGGATGCTTAGATCCACCAAGCATATAGCTCCCCCAACCTGAAACAAGAGGCCCGACACCTTAGCAGTTGTTTTAAAAAAGAAACAGTAGCTTTACATGGGGTCGTGTCTCTTAGACAAGCCCACGTGCCTCCTTGTCGCTGAAACCTTTTCTTTCTGGAATTGCAACACGGGGTCGTGCCCCTTTGACACGTCCCCGTGCCCAACTTCTGTAAGTTTTATGATACTAGCACTTTTACACGGGGTCGTGCCCCTGAGACACCCCCGTGCCCAGTGCCTGTTTTACGAAAAAATTGTGGTTTTTAACACAAATTTACCTCATTTAACCAATTTTTGGACACATTGAGGACAATGTGTAATTTAAGGGGGGGGGGGGGGGAGGGGCTTGAATAACTTGAATATTGTTTGTCCTAAAAACGAGCCTTACATGAAACTCTACTTGGAACCGCTAAAACACCCCAAATCTTTTTTATTTATTTTATTGTCTTTTTTATAGTTTAACTTAATAAATCAAGTTCTAAAAAAGTTCAAGTTTTTATAAAAAAATTTACAACCGATAGCGTTGTGATAAAAAAAGAACCATATAAAGAGAAATTCATACAAAAGGCATGACAAATTTTTAAAATTCGATTGTATATATACTTTCACATTTTTTACTCTTTTCCCATAAAATTGTGAGTTTTGAGCCTTTAATGAGCATCCAATATAATATCTATACTAAATGCTCATTCTTCATTTCTTGTGTGAATATCCAGTACGGTTCCTACAAATCTAAAACTTGACAGGACAATACATTCACGTTCCTTACCGATTAATCCAAGTAAGTATATGATTGAGGCATTAAGATTTTAAACCCTTTTCCATTTCAACCTTATTTTTATTTTTATCTCCCCACAAAAACACAAAATTCCCCCTAGTAAACCCCTTTGAGCCTAAATCTTTTTATTTCGAACCCTAGTAAACACCTTTTATTTTAGTAAAAATCGATTCTTTTGGAAAACTCAAAAGCATGTGACTTTATTAAAAAAAATGTATAAATCTCTAGTGCTCAAAATAAATAAGCAAATCTATTTCTTATAAGCACTTAGTTATTCCATAAAAGTCACAAATAAATTTTCAAACGAAAACCAATTTTTTACGCCTTTTGCTAGTTTTAATAAAACTACCCTACCTTTAACAAAAAACATACCCTTTCAAAGTCTTCTTGATATTTACAAGGATTAAGTTAAAAAGGAGGAGGTTAGATTTCTTGTCAAGCTTATGGTAGGAGTAAGTTCCGTATCGGGACCGAGCGGTTTACTTAATTCATCTTCGGCCAGGTGATTGAGTGACAACTTGTGAGGCATGTGAATATATATATATATATAGCTTAATGAAATTTTAAAATATATGTTATGCTTATGAATATTTATTTTTCTAAAAAAATTCTAAATAAATCATGTCGAATAGGATTGTAAATAAAATAAAAACTAGAATAAATAAAGAACTTGGATTCCCGACACTCTATAAAAACAAGACCAAAAACTTCTCTTCTACCCATTCCATTTGGGAGTGTAAGCAAATATAAACGAGTTTTGCTTGAGGACAAGCAAAGATTCAAGTGTGGGGGTATTTGATGTGCACCAAATTCAACTTATAAATCATATCAAATACAGTATAAAACAACATTTTTTCAATACTAATGTTGGAAAAAGTATGTTTTATTTGTTTACTTTTAATTTTCAGGATTAGAAGAGCTTAAATGGATAAAAGTAACAATTTAACGATGAAAACCAGCATAAAAACAGAAGAAGGAAAGTTACTACAATATATCAACCCTCCAAGCTTCACCCAAAGAATAAAGACAACAACCCAGAGGCCTAACACGGGGCCATGCCTGCCAGGCATGGGGCCATGTCCCACTCAAGATTCCTTTAAGATGAAGACAAACAGAAAACGACAAGGGACACGGGACACGGGGCCGTGTCACCTAAGCACGGGTCATGGTCAACTCTCAGATCTGCAAATCTGGGTTCGTACAACAAGTACAAGGGCCACGGGGCCGTGCCATTGACACAGGAGGTCGTGTGTGTAAAAGAGCTGACGAGTGCATTAAATGAAGACAGAGAAGATGAAGGACACGGGGCCGTGTGAACCTCTTATTTCCAACTATAAATAGAGGTGTTTGGCTCACTTGCAAATCATCAATTGGCAAACCAATTCTCTCACTTCCATGACCACAATACCATCATCTTCCACCACATTAGCTAGAGTTAGAGTAGTCTCGGGATCCAAGATCGATAGTAAGAGGTTTTGTCAAACTATGGCCATGCTTGGCTAATCTCTTACATTACTCAGTGAAGATAAAATATTTTATGTATTACTTTTGATTTCCAACCTTCGGTCACTTTTTAAGTGGGTATGTATTAACGACTTTAATAACTAGTTTTTTATACTGAAGGTGAATTTTATTCTATCATTCTTCATGTTTTGTTGATGTACTCATCCATGTCTTTACGGTCTATATAAAGTACTTTAACTGCCTGGAAGGGGGTTAGAAGGGTGGTTTAGGTAAAGTTCTTGCATCGTTGAGTGTATAGATCCTGCGAGGACCAGATTCAAGCTTATTAGGACTTCCTTTGAAGCAGATAGCATCAAATCTAGGGAAGTAAGAACGGCTTGTAATCCCTTATAAATAAACTACTATTAAAACTTTAAACCGGCCTTGCGGGGCTGTATCCCTGCCGACTCAGACCAATATGGCCGAGGGTAGCGTTGCCTCCAAAAGGGGGACATACCACATTTTGCATCAATAACTCACTTAATTATCTTTCAATAATCCGGCCTTGTGGGACTGTATCCCTGCTGACTCAGACCAATATGGTTGAGGGTAGCGTTGCCTCCAAAAGAGGGACATGCCACTATAACTAAGATAATCTTTTAAACAACCCAAAATGCGGAAATCATCAAAGGATACATAAAAGATGAGTCGAAACCAAGTGATTCTTTCTTGTTTATTTGTTTCTTTCATTACTTTAATTTCTTTCTTTACATGTTTAAAAACCTTTTCTCAAAATTTGGGTCGATTAGACATTGACGATAAACCGGTATTAAAAGCTCTTGTGTCCTTGGACGACCTCGGTATCTTACCATCACTACACTACGACAACAATGGGTGCACTTGCCCTAACGTGTTGTAGAGAGTGATAGTGTCACGGCCCCCGACCCAGTTGCCTGGTCCGGAAGCCGTGAGACAGAAACCCGTGGTATTGATGGTTGATTTTGTAACATCTTGCACAATCATGTCCAATGTAATGATGACACGTGTCATAAACCCTGATCATGTTAAAAGATAACTCTGAGGGACTAAAGTTGTCAAACAGTACAAAGATATACGTGTAAAGACTAAAAGTGTCAACATGCTAAACTTGTGCCTCTGATTGACTTCACACAATGTTCGTATTCTTTATTGAATAGATTGTCAGACACAGGAAGCCGTTTGTGCTTAAAATCAAAAGTTTATAAAGCACAGGGGTTAAAAGTGTCAACATGTTAATTCTTACCTCTGAGTGACCTTTTAACGATCCCGAAGTTTTGTAATACTTTATTTTCCTCTCATGAGTGTCGGATAATGATTTCATGAGGTTTCGGTTCAATTACATGGCTTAATTGCAATTTCCAAGAAAGAAGGGTTAAAACTGTCAAAGTGACAATTCTACTCTCGGGAGACCTTTTCAACAAATCCAAAACATATGAATGCATGATTTTACTCCCAAGAACATTTAAGACCTAATTATGTGGGCCCCTCATGCTGAAAATGTCAGCTACTCGAGTTCTGAAAGTGTAGGGACTGATCTTGCAACAAAACAAAACAACTTTAAAATGTGTTGTCTCGCATGGCGCGCCAGGATCTGCCTGGTCTGGCGCGTGGCGCAACGGAGAAGGTTTTCCAGCCAGAACTGGCAGCTGGCTTGCATGCAAACCTGAAATACGATTTGGTTTCTCTGCAACTTGTAAACGAATTCAACAACTTGTTGATGGTTTTCAAAAAAACATTTAGACACATGGAAGCATCATAATTCACCTGGTGACACTTGGATAGATCTTGATTCATCCTCATTCACTATAAATAGAGCCCAAGATTGAACAATTGAACTTGCTCACTTCAAAATCTGAATTGCAACTCTCTAAGCTGGATTCTCTGGAGCATCCTCGTCTATAAGGAAGCTCTCTAAGTTCAAATTTTCGTGCTAAGGACCCTTGTAAGTGTTCTTGGCTCCTGTAGTTCAGTTTTCATTAGTATAAGGACCGAAAGTCAAAGTTAGCGTAATTCTGCTTTGACTCGTAAATTAATCTTAAACGGTCCAGCCATGATTCTAAACGAAAGTGGCTATGTGTTGGTAATTAAGTAGGTGATAAACCCTCAAAAGGGCACCTCCTAATTATCACATTTACTTGGTCAAATGTCGGGTCAAAGTAATGAACAGAAAAGTCAAACGAGTCAGTTTTTATAAAAGAATTCATAACTGATAATGTAGAAGCTATAAAATCAGTTTTATTACTTTAATAACTTGGTAAATATTATAAGAACATGTTTAGACATGTTCAACCCGACAATTCTGAGTTTAGGCTCGGTTTGCAACCGAAAGTCGCAAAAGTTGACTTTTGCTTTGACTTTCAGTTCTGATCTGAATTAGCTTAGTTTAGTTATGCCTTAGGGTTCCTTTGTAACCATGTTATAGGTTAAAATAACGCTCTGAGGTTATACTACATGGTCCCTTAGAAATCATAGCTCATTTGCATGTTTCCGTTATTTGCTTAAAAATTAACTATTATTCCCTTATGTTATAAAAACGAGATTTTTGAAAATGTGAGAGGACAAAAAGCTTTATTACTGATATATATAAGTATGTCAATAATTTGACATAAGTTTCTGGTCTCAAACTAAAGTTATGCAAGATATCGTAAAATGAAACTTTTTTGTTAATTAAATTACATTTTTAGCATAAATCATGTTTAAACCCAAATTTTGGCACCAAACTCATTAACTATTGTTTTGATATTATTTTTAGGGATTTTTGGAATTTTTGGTCAGATTATAAACTGACCATATCATTGAGTTCTCGTATGATTCGATAAATGACGATAATACCCTTTTTGTTAATAAAATAAGATTAACATATGGTTAACATGCCAAACCTTTTTCTACTGATTTGATATGTTAAATAAAATATTTTAAACATTAAAGGCTGATCCAAATCTCAGATTTTCATAAACATCTAAAATATCGTCAATTATCGACTTTTACGCTAATTAGGCGCATAGTATGGTTTAAAAACATACTTAACACCTAAGACTTGTTACCTACTGATTTTATAAATAAATTGTAATACTTTAACAGTAAGTATAAGTCTTGAACTCAGATTCCCAATTTTGTCCTTAAAACATATGTGAAATGACCAAAATGCTCATACGGTGCATAATTTGGCCATAAATGGCAAACCTTACATATGTATGATATCTCACTGATGTAACCTGATAAAATTAATATTTTTATTGAATGTTTTTTTACCAGAACCTCAGTTTATTATTAAACCTCTTTTATAAACTTTAAAATGACCAAAATACCCTTTCGGGACTTGTTATGGGTCATTTTCTGAGCGTACATATCCTGACTAATATCCTGCTTTTGGTTGTTTGCTTGTGATCAGGATACTGGATTAGGATATTGCTGACATCCTGGGCGATATCCTGGTGTTAACTAAATTAACCACGTGCAGGTTAGAGGCTGTGGGTTACTAACGGTCAGATGGACTTCTTCTCCTCAAGACTCGGGCGTATCTGTTATGTGAGAGACGTTGAACCCGAAAGACCAGGTCTACAACGTTCGAGTGGGGAATATTCACCAGATCCCGGTTATTTAGGATAGTTTGTTGCATTTCTTTTACTATAAATAGATGGGGGCAGATCAGATTAAGGCACACAACTTTCACACACACTTTTGAACACTTTTGCTCTCTAGCTCACTGCAAACACTATATACAAACACTTGTATTCAAATTACATTGTAACACCTAGTTGATCCGCATCACATCCTGTACTGTATCCTGATATTTGAAGTAATAGAAGAACAAGGCAGCTGCGATTGTCAGCTCCCGAGGTTTTGTGCCGGCGATCTAGATTGATCAAGGGCTTTCCTCGTACATCACGTGTCAACCTTTACTTTTTTGCTCATTGTTTGATCACAGATACAGCTCTACATCCTGAGCCGTATCCTGAAACTGTTTTTACAATTAACTTGGCTAACATATTTTTCACATATATTTCTAGCACACTACCTCACTTAACTAATTCGATCACTTAATTGCTTCGGTAATTTTTTACCAAAACAATTTGGCGCCCACCGTGGGGCAAGTGGTGCTATTTTTGCTAAAAACTTTAGTAAAATCATTACTCGGTTTTCTATTGTCAAAACTTTTTTCTAAATTGTTTTCAATGGCCTCGAGATCAAACATGAGCTCTTCCACCATGTCTGCTACAACCTCTGCAACAATTGGTTCGGTGCTTCTACCTCCTCCTCCAAGAATGCAAGCTTCATCACACGGAGCTGAAAGTCATGTAGCTCGGGATGTTATCCCCGCTCCCAGTACCCAGGGATCCGGTCCTGTTTTGGCATCTAATGATGAAATTCTGAATTTTTTTGGTAGTGTACAGGAACAGATGAGGCAGCAGCAGGAAACTAATCGGATGCTGATGAGAGAAATACAACTCTTGAAATCCGGCCCAAGTAGACCTGCTGAAGAAACTGTCACTCCTATACAGCCTAGGGCTTTGAACTTCAGTTCTACAGTTTAAACTGAGGATAACCGGGGGAACATCGTCCCAAGCCATTCTCAGAATTGTACCCCTAAGATACCCTCCTCGGTCAGGATGTCAACTGTGAGGAGCTCAGGATATGCTTCAGGATGTGGCCAGAATCCTCAGACCGGTAACGTGTCAAATAATAATATTCTTGCTACTAACACCAATGGGTCTTTGCAGGATGCAGGTATGACGTCAACATTTACTAGGGAGCTTCAGAAATTAAAGGACATAATATCCAGTGTACCTGGAGTGGTCCAGCCAATTCCGGAAGTATCTCAAGACAACCACAGGATATCCCGCTTTGCATATCCTATCTGTGATGCTGAAATCCCAAAAAGATTTCAGACCCCCAACATGAAACTGTTTGATGGGACTACGGATCCTGAAGAGCATATTGCCCAGTATAGAGAAAGAATGGAGATTAACCCTATCCATCTGGAACTCAAGGAAACATGCTTATGCAAGGGTTTCGGTTTTACCTTGACAGGATCAGCCTTAAAATGGCTGTTAAATGTTCCTCCTCACTCAATTACTTCGTTTGCTCATTTGGTTAATTTATTTAATAGTCAGTTTTCTTGCAGTCGGAGTTTTGAGAAACTAACCAGTGATCTTTACAGGATAACTCAAGGACCTCAGGAATCCTTGAGGGATTATGTGAACAAGTTTAGTCGAGAATCCTTGGATATCCCACATCTTGATGTTGCAACAGCTGTGCAGGCTTTTAAGATGGGGTTACAAAAGGATTCTCAGTTTTATCAGGATCTTGTAATGAATCCCTGCAGGAATCTCGACGAAGCTCATAACAGGGCTTTGAGATATATCTACTTGGAAGATGACAAAAAGATGCAAGAGAGGATGAATTTTACCTCAACCTACGAATCAACCAACAGGAAATCAGAATCCTCGTATAAACCATATCGCTCCAAGCCATATGGTAGAAATGATAACAAGAAAGTGAATGCTGTTGAAGACGAGGATCCTGAAGAATATCCTGAATTATCTGAATACTGCTTTTCTGTTAATATACCTGAGTTAATGTATGCTATGCAGGGTTTAGGATACAAAGCTAGGTGGCATCGAAAGAATCAGCAGAAAGCTGATTGGAAGGATAAATCCAAATGGTGTGCCTTCCATGAAGATTTCGGAGATGTGACCGAGGATTGCATTGCTCTGAGGAAAGAAATAAGTTACCTGTTAAGCAAAGGGTATCTGAAGGATTTGCTGGGAAGAAAGAAGAATAAAGGGCAGGATCCTGAGAAGGATCCTGAACGAGCAGCATCACCCCTAGCAGATGCCAAAATAATTAACTTTATTTCAGGAGGATCCGACATTTGTGGGACTTCGTATTCCGCGGCCAAGAGACATGCAAAGGAACCTAAGACTGAAAGGGGAGACAAACCATCTAGGATGACTACCCTTACAACCGATAAAGTGATCACTTTCGATAGTGATGACAGGGATACTGTCCAGGATCCTCACCATGATGCTCTCGTGATAACATTATATGTTGCTAACCATTTTGTATGCAGGATATTGGTGGACAATGGTAGCTCCATCAACATAATTCAGCTGGAAACATTGAAGAGGATGAATGTATCTCCGATGGACATTACTTCGAAGTCCACTGTGCTCGTTGGTTTCAGTGGAGAAGCTAGGAATACCGTAGGAGAGATAAAGTTACCAGTATATGTTGAAGGGGTGAACTCGATACAACGCTTCTGTGTGATGGACTCCCTATCCTGCTATAACATCATACTAGGCAGGCCATGGATCCATGACATGAAGGCTGTGCCATCGACTTATCACCAGTGCATCAAGATCCCTACCCCTTGGGGGGTCGTCAAAGTTGATAGTGATCAGCAGGAGGCAAAGGAATGCTACTCATCCTCAATGAAATCCTCAACCAAGCCTAATCCAGCATAGCAATTAAAGATGCGGGCCCAGGATATCGTGGAGGCTTCAGAGCAGGATATGAAGAAAGTTATCCTGGATCAGGATAATCCTGATATCTCGGTGCTCGTAGGAACCAATATCCCTCAGGATATTGAAGAACAATTAACTAACTTTTTGAAGTGCAGGATGTCAACATTTGCATGGAAGCATGAGGATATGACAGGTATATCCAAAGACATTATTACTCACAAGCTTGGAATTGACAGGTCGTTCAAGCATGTTCAGCAAAAAAGAAGGAAGTTTGCTCCTGAACGAAATGCAATTATCCAAGAGGAAGTTGAAAGATTGTTGAAGTCCAAAATGATCAGGGAGGTCAAGTTTCCAAGATGGCTAGCAAATGTAGTCGTAGTACAGAAGAAAAATGGGAAATGGAGAGTCTGTGTAGATTACACAGACTTGAATAAGGCTTGTCCTAAAGACCCATTTCCTCTTCCTCATATTGATGCAATGGTGGATGCTACTGCCGGGCATGAGATGTTAACATTCATGGACGCATCCTCAGGATTTCAGCAGATTCAAATGGAGCCTTCGGACCAGGAGGATACTGCCTTCATGACACCAACAGGTATTTATTGCTATACTGCTATGCCTTTCGGTTTGAAAAATGCAGGTGCAACATACCAGAGATTGGTGAACATGATGTTCAAAGATAAGTTGGGGGACACCATGGAGGAATATATTGACGATATGGTGGTGAAATCTAAAAAGGCTGAAGATCACCTCCAGGATATCAAGGGAGCATTTGATATCCTGGATCAGTATAAGATGAAACTGAATCCTGCTAAGTGCCATTTCGGAGTGGGGGCAGGAAAGTTTCTAGGATATATGGTGACGAAAAGAGGCATAGAGGCGAGCCCGGAGCAGATTAGAGCTATCCTGGATATAAAATCACCTTCGAATATGAAGGATGTTCAACGGTTAACAGGCCGAGTAGCAGCATTGAACAGATTTATTTCAAGATCCTCGGAAAAATGCAAGGAATTTTATGATATCCTCAAGAAGAATAAGAAGTTCGAATGGGGAGCAAAGCATGAAGCAGCCTTGCAGGATTTGAAGCGATATCTCTCAACTGCACCTCTATTGATGAAGCCTGAAAATGGTGAACCACTATCCCTATACCTCGCTGTATCAGGGAATGCTGTAAGTGCCATTCTTATAAAGGACCATGAAGGTCAGCAATATCCTGTCTATTATGTTAGTAAAAGTTTACTAGATGCTGAAACTAGATATTCTCATCTAGAGAAATTGATATTGGCCCTAGTTATGGCATCAACAAAACTTAGACATTATTTTGAGACACATAGGATTCATGTTAAAACCAATTATCCTGTTAAAAAAGTGCTTAGGAAACCCGAGATGTCGGGTAGGATGGCTAAGTGGTCAGTAAAATTGAGTGCTTATGACTTAGTATATGAGCCTAGAAATGCCATAAAGTCTCAGGCTTTAGCTGACTTTGTGGCTGATTTCAGTAGTGACATTCAAAATGAAGTAGATTTAGAAGTACGACAACTAGGAGAAAACTTAGAATGCTGGACATTATATACTGATGGTGCATCTAACGTAAGAGGTGTAGGTTTAGGTATACTACTAAAATCGCCACAGGGGGACATATTACCCCAGGCTATTAGGTGTGAATTTCCTGCTACTAATAATGAGGCAGAATATGAGGCTTTAATTGCAGGATTAGAGTTGGCTAAAAATATGAATATCAAGAATTTGCAAGTATATGTTGACTCCTTGTTAATCACTAATCACTTTAATGGAACCTATGCAGTTAAAGGAGAGAAGTTAATCGAGTATCTCGAAATTCTCAAAAAATTAGCAGGATATTTTGATATTTTTACACTTGAACAGGTACCGAGAGAAGATAATGCTGAAGCTGATGCCTTGGCAAATCTGGGATCATCGGTCAGGATACCGGAAGGAACCCGGATACCAATATTACATATCCTATATCCTGCGATGAATCCTCAGGATAAGGAAGTAATAAGTATTCAGGATCCTGATGATGAGTATCCTGAGGAGGATCCTAAGTCCTGGACGGCTCCAATCATGAGATATCTCAACGAAGGACACATTCCAAAGAATGAGAATCCTAAAGCCTTTAGAATGAAGGTATCACGATTCACCATTATAAATGATGTTTTGTATAAGAAATCTCTTGCAGGACCATATCTGAGGTGCTTGGAGGATCCCGAAACCAAAGAAGTACTTCAGGATATACATGAAGGGGATTGTGGTAACCATACTGGGGGCAGGTCCTTATTCTCAAAGATATTAAGGACAGGATATTATTGGCCGACGATGAGGAAAGATGCCACAGAATATGCTCGAAGATGTGATGCATGTCAAAGACATAGTAACATATTACATCAGCCTGCTGAACCGCTGTATCCTATTGTTTCCCCTTGGCCGTTCATGAAGTGGGGTATGGATATAGTGGGAAAGCTTCCAAAGGCTCCAGGAGGAAAGGTTTTCATGTTGGCAATGATGAATTATTTCTCCAAGTGGGTTGAAGCAGAAGCATTTGTTCAAGTTAGAGATCAGGAAGTGGTATCCTTCATAAAAAGGAATATCCTGACTAGGTTTGGAGTACCAGCTGAGATAATCTGTGACAACGGATCTCAAGTTATAAGTAAAAGGACTACTGACTTCTGCAAGAGTTGGGGAATCAAAATGATTACGTCCACCCCGGTACATCCTCAAGCAAATGGACAAGCTGAATCCTCAAACAATATAATTGTCAACAACTTGAAGAAAAGATTAGGGGCCAAGAAAGGAAGATGGGCAGAAGAACTACCCTTTGTTTTGTGGGCTGATAGAACGACGGTAAAAAATGCAACTGGTCAAACCCCATTTTCCTTAGTGTTTGGAGCAGAAGCGGTGATCCCGACGGAAATGGTAATACCTACCGCAAGATCCAACCTCGGGAATCCTGAGCAGAATCCTGAAGTCCTATGCCAGGAACTGGATACTATTGATGAGACAAGAGATGCAGCAAGGCTAAGGATGGCAGCATATCAACAAAGGATATCCAGAGCATACAACAATAATATAAGGACTAGAAGGTTCAAAGTTGGAGATTGGGTGTTAAGAAAGGCTTTTCAGAATACTACTAATCCTGCTGATGGAAAGCTGGCTCCAAAATGGGAAGGACCATATGAGGTTGAATCAGAATCAGGAAAAGGAGCATACCGACTCAAGAATATAGAGGGGGATATGCTACCGAGATCCTGGAATGCTATACATCTAAAACTCTATTTCAAGTGAGTATGGAATTTAAATTCCAACTCAGGATGGAATGAATTATGTCTCTCTTATTAAATTTTTATATTATTTACTATTTTGAACCTATTACTGACTTAAGCATCGGAGGGGTGTTAGCCAGCCTAACACCCACCTTAGCTTATGATGGTTTTGCAGAATATACTTCGGGATATAGCACCAGGATACATACTCAGGATACTTCGGAAGATTAGAGGATTGGCCCCCTCTCTCACGTATAATAGATCCTGATCCCTTCACAGGTTTAAAGGTATTCACCTTTCTTCTGAATTGGGTTTAAACACCCCGCCTGGAGCGCAAGTTATTCGGGAATAGTTCAAGGTGGCGGGACCAGTCCATGTAAAAGTGGCTGACAATTTCGTTACTATTGGCTATATCCTGAATCCTAAAGGTATATGAGGATTGATCACCCTCTCTCACGAAAGGGTATTTTCATACTCTCTAAGGTTTAAAGGTTTTCACCTTTCTAAGTCTTGGAGTTTATACACTCCCGCCTGTAGCGCACGAAAATTTGGGATTTCCCCCAGGATACGAGGGATTTATCTCCAGTACGTTTTGGGTTTTACCCCTGTAACACAAAAAATTGTCTATACAATTGGAACTAGTGTTCAAAAATTTTCTAAGTGTTTGAGGACTTCATGCACAGGGGATATTCCATCTAAAGCAATTGTATGATGCATAAAGGATCAAAGTTAAGCTAAGAGTCTCGAACTGGGGACATCTTAGTAGGAGAAGTCGCAAAAGGGATTGGAGATTGATACTAGGGTTAGACTCAGTTCCTGGTATGATCTTTCCTTTATAGACTTTACATAAATTTTATAACTCAGGTTAAGGTTTAAGTATCCTTAAAAGGATATATCTTCAAAATGTGTTTTTGGGATGCGTTTCAGGATATTTGATTAAAATATTTGGAAGTGATACTAGTTTGAAATTAAAACCTTGATCAAACAAGTATTGTCAAAACGGGTTTTAGAAAGTGGACTATCTTTTATTCTTTAAAAGTTTTCTCTAAAGTTGATTGAATTTTTAGAAGTTCTATTTAATAAAAGTTTTCATAATGTATCATTGAGTATATTGATCAGGATATTTTCAAAAGATAGTTGTACGAAATTTTGCAAAGCTAAGATCTACACTAAGAAATACAGAAAACAACAAATAAGTTAAAAGGAAGTTATATTATTAACATGTCAAAAGTTGTGCTTTTGGTTTCACCTCAAACCGAGGCCCATCCACCAAAAGCACAATTAGTCTTTACCATACTTACGTAACGGTTGAAGGTTCTATCTCAAAACGGGACCTGTCCACCTTCAACCGTTACGACATTCAAAACAGGTTATACTAACCGATGACCAAGGGCTTCATCCTGAAACCCAGGACCCATCCACCTTTGGTCATCGTATTGTTCTAGTGCAGGAAATATAAATTGTTCGACGACAGGAAAAGTAAATTGTTTCTACAAACCACAACCATGAAATTTAAAAATAAGTGGGCTCCGGCCTTGGCACGTATATCCATCATCACCCACTTCGTCGCCTAAGGGGCAGCACCTTCTTGATCAGCAACTTCTTTCCCAGCGTTTGCACCAGTATCCCCCTCAGGATTCTTCTCGGCACCATCGCCAGCATTGGCCACTTCCTCTGCCGCCTTAGAAGGCTCTTCACCAGCATGCTTTGCAGGATGAGCGACGGGATGACCTCCAAGATCCTGTAGTTTCGCTTCCCAAGCCTTTACATTCCAGGAGGGGCATTCGAAGCCCAAGCTCTTGGCCTCATAAGCCATCCTTAACCTAGCTTGGAGAAGGGAGATAACAACGGATGCTTTGAGACTGTCCCGATATGAACTCATATCCTGCTGGTATTGAAGAAGAGCGGCATCTAGTTTGGCTTGAGCATCCTCATTGGCTTTGTGGAGGGCAGCTTGGTGTTCCTGGGTCATTGCCTTGTATTTGTCTTCATAGTGCTGGGACTTGGCAGCTGCGATTGTTCCTTGATCAGCTATGGTGGCTTCAGCTTTTTCGAGCTTAATCTCCAGCATCTTGTTAAGCCCACAGGCGTCTTCATACAAGCGCATGAGACGTTCCAAGCCCTGCAGTTAAAGATACAGGTATTAGTGTAAAATGAGCAGGATAATGACTAACATGCATGTTCAGGATATTGGAAGGGAATTTTTACCTGCTTGAGGAATGAAGTAGCTTCATTAAATCCATGATTCTCGAGAGAGAATGTCTCAGAGGCGGCTGGGGAATCCATTTCTTTCCTCTTCCGGGAGCTAGAGGCCCGGGTCCTGGATGCCAGAGGAGCTTTAGGAGCGGTAGTAGTCTTTGAAGTGGTAGGCTTCGGTGTGGCAGATGACTTCGGCTTAGATTCTTGTTTGACAGGTACAAGGCTGGAGTAACTATCCAACTCGTCAAGTTGGAAGCCTTCAAGGTTGACAACTGGTACTGCACAATGGAAGATATTTTTGAAACTCATAATACCTCTGAAAAATAATCGGTTTGATAAATAAAGATAATTACTGAGAATATGCTTACTAGACATCTCTGAACTTGATTTTTGGCTTGAATCTGTAAGAGACAGGGAGAAAGTTCTTTCACTGACAGGAAGTTGGTAGATTCCTTTGATCCTGGACTTGGATTCCGCACTTGGGGGTGCTAAATCTCTGAAGTTCGCTGCATAAAAACATCAGAATATAAGTTTGGGATATAGTTTAAGGATACACTTGGGGATATTCCTAAAACCCTAGATCCTACCCTTGGTTAACCATCTAACCGGCAGATCGAAACCCTTGTCGATAGAGTCTCTTTTCACAAAAAAGAACTTTCGCTGCCATCGGTCTTCGTTCTTGGTGGCCTTAAGGACTAAAGGGCTTTTGGAGGTGGAAAACAAAAGAAAACGGCTGTCGCCATGGGACCTCAACCGGTATGCTATAGGGAGGTCGTCAATACACATGTCAGGGCAATGGCGAGATCTGATTTGATCTAGCACCATCAAAACTCGCCAGACCATTGGCATAGTTTGAGCATAACTAAGGCCGGTGAGGTCGAAGAAACGAGAGATAAAGGGTGGAAATGGGTACCGGAGCCCCAAAGAAAAGGGATAGGCGAAAAAACAAACCCACTCGTCTGATGACACGTCTGATTGGATCTCTCGATCAAAAGGGCGAATGACTGTTCCAGCGGGAAAGGCGCCGGAATTTTTTAGGGCAGCGATATCGGCATTGTTGAAGCAGCAGATTTCTTTTTCCGGTTCTCGTATGAGGTTTTGACTCACGAGGGTTGGGATTGGTTCATCCGAACGAGATCTTGTCCGAGATGCCATGAAGTGTATTAAGCAAACTAAAAGAAACTCTGGAAAAAGAACAGAGGATGAGGGAAAGGATGGTTACCTGAAAATCGCTTGAAGAGTAATGATAACAAGAAGAAATATCTCAGCTAATTATAGGCTGAATATAGGGGGTAAAGAGTAAATATTGCATTGAAAATGGCACAATGTCACCTCAACCATCGTTTCGTTTTAATTGCCTTGATTTACGAGATAGAATTTTTAAAATATATCCGTTGGATTGGTATACCAACAGATATATTTGGGGACAATTGTTATGGGTCATTTTCTGAGCGTACATATCCTGACTAATATCCTGCTTTTGGTTGTTTGCTTGTGATCAGGATACTGGATTAGGATATTGCTGACATCCTAGGCGATATCCTGGTGTTAACTAAATTAACCACGTGCAGGTTAGAGGCTGTGGGTTACTAACGGTCAGATGGACTTCTTCTCCTCAAGACTCGGGCGTATCTGTTATGTGAGAGACGTTGAACCCGAAAGACCAGGTCTACAACGTTCGAGTGGGGAATATTCGCCGGATCCCGGTTATTTAGGATAGTTTGTTGCATTTCTTTTACTATAAATAGATGGGGGCAGATCAGATTAAGGCACGCAACTTTCACACACACTTTCGAACACTTTTGCTCTCTAGCTCACTGCAAACACTATACACAAACACTTGTATTAAAATTACATTGTAACACCAAGTTGATCCGCATCACATCCTGTACTGTATCCTGATATTTGAAGTAATAGAGGAACAAGGCAGCTGCGATTGTCAGCTCCCGAGGTTTTGTGCCGGCGATCTAGATTGATCAAGGGCTTTCCTCGTACATCACGTGTCAACCTTTACTTTTTTGCTCATTGTTTGATCACAGATACAGCTCTACATCCTGAGCCGTATCCTGAAACTGTTTTTCCAATTAACTTGGCTAACATATTTTTCACACATATTTCTAGCACATTACCTCACTTAACTAATTTGATCACTTAATTGTTTCGGTAATTTTTGACCAAAACAGGACTTAAATTGGTTTTAAATTCATTTGGGGCATAATTGTTGATATCCTACTGATATCACAACATATTTTAAGCATAATAACTTATGGAACTTGTACTTGACTCACCCGTTTAACCGTTATGCCTGTACGCGTTTGGTACGGTTTATGTAACTAGTTTGCATAAATTAACCGAAACGGGTCAAAATCTTATCATTTTTACTTCAAAATCCAGAATGTATTTAGTTTACACATTTTATACAAGTTCCCATACTTGTCGGGTCTAAATTACATTCCAATCCGGTCACCGCTTAATCTTGCGTTTCGTACCGTAAACCTTTCTTTAAACTAACCGGTCTAACTTTATAACTTAAATAAGACCCGTTAGTAATCTAATAGGTTATTAAAACCTTCGTTCCAGATTAGGAGCGCAGTAAAAGCTACCTACACTTGTTGAGTAGGATATACGGCTGAGAATAGAAATTTTACATTTTAAGCTCAGGTAAATACTTTTAACTTATTTTCCCTTATACGGGCTTGGGATACGGTAAATTATTATCGCTTGGTCGGGTATTGAATATTTAATCGATTAGTGGTTAAATCATTGAGATAACCCGTTTTAATATGTTTTGTTTGATTTAAGCATTTGGGGGTTAATATAACCGTGTTCTGGATATCCTCGGCTCATTCATTTGAAATGGTCACGACTTAAGCACGGGGTGTAGGCATACACCTGACAGTTGCATATGTAAAATGGTATACCCACACGTGAGGATAACTTCTTGTGGGTTTATATTAGTGGTGTGTCTTTTAATCTTGTCTCGGCTTCTATCCCGAGCCCTGAACATACGACAAACATGTGAATCTGTATACAAGATTATTTTATAAAATTGTCCCAAGTTATAAAAGAATATTTGTGCCTTGTGCATTTAAATCAATTTTCATAAATGTTTCCAAAAGAGTCGGTTAGTTGTATTTACTAGTATAAACTGACGTATTTTCCAAAAAGACTAAGTGGCAGGTACTACGCGAAATTGGCTGGAAGCTCCTGAGCATTAGTCAAAGAATCTTGCAAGTTCTTAATGCTTAAAGTCTGTCGAACAATATTTTACTTTATGTTTTAGATCCACCTGTGGATCCATACACAACCGTTTGTAAAATATTTATTTATACTTTGCATTTCGGTTTGTATTAATATTTTCTACCAAGACTTCCGCTATGCATTAAACTGTGATTATTGACTATGATGATATCAACTACGTCACGATACTCCCCGCCGGGCCCACCGGTAATACGTGGAAATATCGGGGTGTGACAGGTTGGTATCAGAGCCAACATTGAGTGAATTAAACACTAGCCTTTTGTGTTTAATCTCAATGACACAGTAGTACATTCCTTGACTTCCGAGTCTAGGCAAACGACTTAGGATTAATCCTAATCTTATTTGTTTTTGTTTTGTTGTTTTTGTTTTGACAGGACTACAATCAAACATGCCACAAAGAGTTAGATGGAGGAGTGGAAGAGGTAAAGCCTCGATGAGGGGTAGGAACGATCACGAAGCTGGGGCATCTCACCGGCGCACACCATCAGCATCACTCGGCTCCAGCCCACACGAAGACTAGAGGACCTACCTTGAGCCCGCGAGACGCTCTGTCTCGCTTAGCTCCTCGCAGTCTTACCATGACTCCTTCGGGATGCATCAGGACGACGAGTCCCACAACTCTCACCATTCATTTATACCTTTGCAGCAATCAGACTCTCACCATTCCTTCCAGAACCCAACACCCTACTTCCAGAGCCGGTTTAATCCAATGAACCAAGTCGAAGAACCAGTGGGTCCTAACCCACTGGGACCCGCTGATCACTACCCTGAATTTCAGGACATGGATGTGGAGGAATATCCAGATCCCAAGTTGCCACCATCTGGGACGCCGACGCATCCCATCGACATTTCAAGCGGATCTTCTTTCATGGTTCGCCGTACAGGGGCCCTGATATCTGGGCCAAAAGATGGAGCACGTATAAGTGGGAGTATACTCCCCCTTTCCACAACTCACCTCCACACCAGCAGGTCCCTTCAGAGGACCCACATTTCCAGGCGGTCATGCCGTCGCCACCACCAGCACCCGAGCAGCCACCTCCTCCAGAACCATCGAGGCGGAGAAGAAGTGCACGGATGTCTGTGCGTGGGGGTTTTCACTTCAACACCCCCCAACACTACAGCAACTACCCTCCTATCCAGGAAGACCCACAATTGGGCGGGCCTTCAAACGCCTTTTCTGAAGTCGACTCTGCACCAGTCGCACCTGCACCACCGCCCATGGGTTATGAAAACCCGATCCCCGCTTACCTAGATGCAGCTGGGTATAACCCGTTCGAGCAGCAAGCTTACTCGGGTTACAACTACAACAATGCACCTGCCGTTGACCCATACTTGGAGGCAACACACTTTAATGCTCTTTACCCTTCTCCCTTTCCACCCGCGTACCCAACTGGGTACCCTACATATGGGTATCAATACCCACCGCCTCCTCAACCGCAGCAGCAGCAGCCACCGCAACCTCAAATCTAGCAACCGCAGCAGCAAGAAATTCTCCAGAGGTTGTATGAGGTGGAACAAAGGGTAGACGAAGAGCGTAGGAGTCGTCGCGGTCTTCTTAAGGGATTGGCAAACCTCATTAAGGGGAAGAAGAAGAGGGATCATTAGAGTCCCTATTTATTGTTTTGTAATTTAAATTTCAATTAAGTCCCTGCATGGACATCTTATTTAAGTATTTAGTCCCTGCGTGGACTTGCTTTCTTATTTAGTCCCTGCGAGGACAAGTTTATTTGTTTAAAGTCCCGTTTAGGGCAACTATTGTACTTCTTAAGACAATTATGGAATGTTTCATTTTAATTTTTTATTTGTCATTATATATATGCATGTACAATATAAAACAAATCAAAATATCATTTCAATTTAAAATTGATCTGCCATTAAAATCTCAAAAGAAAATCTTAAAGGTATAACCTAGCCTATATGTCATTTTAGACATGGCCATGACGGTAAAGCCTTCCTAAGATAATAAATCCTTGTTAACACCTATGAACGTGTTAGCACTCCTGACAAATGTGATTCGAGAAAGTCACACTAGTCATCCTATTATTGGATTCTTCCAATACCTTATTTAGCCCAATGATCCAAAAATCATGGCTTATATCATCATATGCGATGATCACATTACAAAAATCCATTAGTGGTGAAGTGCTTACGGGCTATATTTATTGTACAATAAGGCAAATGTCAGTTGTACTCTACGACTCCCTGTCAAGAAAGGTAATGAACTATGTTCGAACCTTAATGCCTCGATCTTATAAGATCATGGCTTATAAATTTAAAACTGTCCTTGTGACTAGGCCTTTTGTGCCACTGTAATATCCATAATAGTTCATAAATGGGATTAATTATAATGAAAAAATTTAAATAAACTAAATTGTCAAATTAAGCAATATGGTCTATATTTACCATGGTTAATGAATCATCGAAAATGATGATTCCATAATATACTTCTGAATTAATTGTTGTCATCATTTTTATAGCAATCAAGCTTCATGGCTGAATCTCAAGAGGTTAATAGTCATCCAAGGGAAAGAAATGATAACACTAGAATGAATGTAACGGGAGCAGATATACAAGCAATGATAGATAACGCTGTCACTAGAGCTGTTGACAGAATGATCAAAGAACCAAGTGGTACTCGCACTAAGACTCAATCTGTACCTCATAGTAAACCTCCTTCTAAAACACATGACGATTCTCAGCATTCATCGAATCAGAAGAGTCTCCCATCCAAGCAAATTGTGCTTAATCAGGAACGGCGCACAAAGACTTGTTCTTACAAATACTTCTTCTCTTGCAAGCCAAGGGATTTTATAGGTGAAAAGGGTGCCATTGACTGTATGACATGGCTTGATGAGATGGATACCGTTGTGGATATCAGCGGATGCGCGGAACAGGATGTTGTGAAGTTTGTTTCACAATCATTTAAAGGGGAGGCATTGGCTTGGTGGAGGTCGTTAATCCAAGCCACAGGGAAGATCCCACTCTATAACTTGTCTTGGGAGCAATTTGTAGCGCTAATCAAGGAAAACTTCTGTCCCCAGCATGAGGTAGAGAAAATTGAAACTGACTTCTTGACTCTGTTCATGAAGAATTTGGATTGCCAAGCCTATGTTACGAGCTTCAACACCATGTCTCGACTTGTTCCCTATCTGGTTAAACCTGAACCTAAGCGCACAGTGCGCTTCATTGGAGGACTGGCCCCGGAAATCAAAGGTAATGTTAAAGCTTCCAGACCTACCACTTATAGGTCCGTGGTGGATCTGTCCTTATCCCTCACACTCGATGCAATAAGGAATAAGTCTGTTAAGACTTCTGATGAGGGAAAGACGAAGCGGGAGGATGAGAGCTCGCATCGCTCTGACAAGAAAAGGAAAGGCAATTCCGAGCACAAGAAGAATTATGGGTTTAAAAAGGACTCCCAGCAGTCAGGTGAGAAGCCCAAGTGCAAAACCTACAAGAAACACCATTTTGGGAAATGCAGACTTGACTCGCAGTCGCAGCCTAAAGTTTGTGGGATCTGCAAGTCAAAGGATCATAAAACTCTGGAATGCAAGAACATGAAAAATGCAACCTGTTATGGTTGCAATGAGAAGGGGCACATAAGGACCAACTGCCCTAAAAACCCAAAGAAGCCTGAAGAGGCCAAGAAGACCAATGCTCGAATTTTCCAGATGAACGCAAGGGAGGCAGTACAGAACGATAATGTCATAACAGGTACTTTCCTCGTAAATGATGTTTATGCTAGAGTTTTGTTTGATTCTGGTGCAGACAAGTCTTTTGTAGACAATAAATTTTGTAAACTGTTAAATCTGCCTGTTAAAACTCTAGACATAAAATATGAGGTAGAATTGGCCGATGGTACCTTAGAGACTGCTTCAATAATTTTAGATGGATGCTTTATATCAATTAGGAATCACTCTTTTCCATTGTCCTTGTTACCAATGAAACTAGCAGAATTCGATATAGTTATAGGCATGGATTGGTTATCTTTGAATCAAGCTTAAATTGCCTGTGATAAGAAGCAAGTTGTTATCAAGACCCCTTATGGTGAATCACTTATTATACATGGAGATACGCAGTATGGATTGCCTGAACAAGTATCTATGCTTAAGGCATCAAGGTGTTTAAAGAAAGGTTGTGTCATTTACATGGCACAGGTGACAGTGGATGCGCCAAAGCCTAATATTGAAGATATCCCTGTTATTTCGAAATTCACAGAAGTTTCCCCCGAAGAGTTACCTAGCTTACCTCCCGATAGACAAGTGGAATTTAGAATTGACATTATTCCATGGGCAGCCCTAGTAGCCCGAGCTCCTTATCGTTTGGCACTGATAGAAATGAAGGAATTAAGAACGCAATTGGATGACCTTCTGGAGAAAGGTTTTATTCAACCAAGCTCGTCTCCTTGCGGAGCGCCAATTCTATTTGTAAAGAAGAAGGATGGCTCAATGCGTCTATGCATTGATTATCGTGAGCTGAACAAAGTTACAATCAAGAATCGATATCCATTGCCCAGGATCGACGATCTGTTCGATCAGCTTCAAGGGGCAAGTTTCTTCTCAAAGATAGATTTGAGGTCAGGATACCATCAGTTGAAGGTCAGAACCGAAGATGTACACAAGACCACCTTCAGAACAAGATACGACCACTATGAGTTCTTAGTGATGCCTTTTGGGCTCACTAACGCACCTGCCGCATTCATGGATCTCATGAATCGAGTTTGCAAGCCATATCTGGACAAGTTTCTAATAGTTTTTATTGATGACATACTCATTTACTCCAAGAACCAAGCAGATCACGAGGAACACCTCCGATGCATTCTTAAACTTCTGCAACAAGAGAAGCTCTACGCAAAGTTCTCTAAATGTGAGTTCTGGCTCAGAGAAGTCCAATTTCTTGGACACGTGGTGAGTGAGCATGGTATCCAGGTGGATCCCGCTAAGATTGAAGCGATTATGAATTGGCAAGCACCTAAGACGCCCACGGAAATTCGCAGCTTCTTAGGTTTGGCAGGTTACTAAAGGCGCTTCATCGAAAATTTCTCAAGAATTGCTGCACCTTTAACTTCGTTAACTCGCAAGAATATAAAGTTTGATTGGGGACCCAAACAACAAGAATCTTTCGAGATTCTTAAGAAAAAATTAAGCAATGCTCCGGTGTTGACATTGCCAGAAGGGATAGAAGAGTTTGTTGTTTATTGCGACGCATCACACACTGGTATGGGTTGTGTGCTTATGCAGAAAGGTAAGGTGATTGCCTATGCTTCATGTCAACTTAAGGTGCACAAGAAGAATTACACCACCCATGATTTAGAATTGGGTGCCATTGTATTTGCACTCAAACTTTGGAGGCATTACCTATATGGAACTAAGTGTGTAATCTATTCAGATCATAAAAGCCTTCAACATTTGTTTAATCAGAAAGATCTCAATATGAGTGTAGGATCGAATCGCGACCTGAATGAGTCGTTCGAAAGAGCTCAAATCCGTTTCAGAGGCGGAAACAAAGAAACGGACGTGAAAACAGCTTGATTCACACTATAATCCTCATATATATTGATTTAACAACATATACAATCACAAGGAATACCGGCAGCACCTCGGTATCACTCTGAGAAATCTGTTTAGTTCGCTTCAAATGAACACAACATGACACATATATATACTACTTGCTAGATCGCTTGAATGACACATTACATGTTCAAGCGAATCACCTGATTACTGCTCAAGCGAACATAACAACTTTCTTTCAAGCGAACATGACTAGTATTTTGTCTTCAAGCGAATCCTCAAATCTGATTTGTGTGAATGTTGTAGACATGATGTAATAGATGATGTTACATATATGATGTCATCATCAAGAATGATGACATCACTCCAATTCAGATCTGTAACGAACCCAAGACTCGATATAAGACGAAGACGACAGATGTATGCGCCAACAGACTCCCCCTCAGATGTTGACGAGTCTTAAGTGTCGAGTCTTCAACGTCTTCAGTCTTTATCAGTCTGAACGCTCTCTAAAATATCTCACCGTGTAAGCATCCTCAAACTTTATCTCCTTCTCTTCTTCAGCATCAACATACTTCCCACATACAATTTCTACTCGGATGTCTTCAGACTCCCCCTTTCGATATGCTGGGATCGCAGTCTGGCATGTTGAAATCACAAAGTCCTCAGGTATCCTAACCTGTCTCTCTATCATCAGGTTCAAGATCGAAACCTGGCTACACCTGCACATTCTTAACCCAGAAATAAATTTCACAAATTTAACATTTAACAAATTTATAAACCTAGATTCTCTCTCAAATTAAACCAGAATGATTTATCAATGATAAATTCTGATGAACCATTTGCAAAAAAATTAATCTTTTTTCTTTTCAAAACACATTCTCCCAAACCATTTGCTCATCATGTCTAGCACTTAGAATTTTGAAAATCAGCTCTCCAACATTAGTTGTCGAAAATCTTTTTGGATTTTTCAAAAATTATGCTAAAACACACTGAAAATCTTTTTGGATTTTGAGATATTAAGAAATGCAGTAAAGAAATATTTACAGACAATATTTTTGTGAGATTTGTGTAAGAGGATCATATCAGTTCTTGACAAGTCACAAGTACCGTTGAGCTTAATTACACATTAAGAATTAAACAATTCACTTAGATTGCCAATATACTGATCTACTTAAATTCTAACACAAATTTCAACTGATTCAGGATATAAGTTAGATGTTTTAAGGACTTAAACTCATTCATGTGTCCCACCTCTTGAATATACTCCCGTATCCAGATCCCAATATTCAGTCTTACAGGTGAATATACCACAGATGATATCTGTAAGGGAATAAATTATAGCACGAAACCGTGAGAGCTCAGGTCAGAACTTCCGTTCAGCAGAGAGATGACGGCTCGAATTTTGGTGTGTCCCCTTTAGAGGATCTTTTGATTACAACAGCAATGACTATCAATTTTATTGTTTCATCAATTTGCTGAGGGCGGTGCTATGTTTCAAGCAAGCGGAAAGTATTATTCGAGGACTAGGTCAGAACTTCCATTCAGCAGAAGTCCAGGAATAATACCCCAGATATCACTGAGCATAAAGACCTAGTATCTCAGAAAGAGGGACCTTTCAAACGAGATTTCAGGGGTTACCTATATATCCAAGTAGTGTTCCCCACAAAATAAGCAAGTTTGAATTTAAGTTTATATCCCCAAAAAAGCTTACTAAATGTGTAAAAACCTATCGGCATATCATCAGTGAGACTGTTTAACTCTATTTAAACATTACATTTCTTTAGCATACTGTAACTGTCTACTGATGTACTATCATTTCCTCTTCTTTGACACAAAAACTCATTTTTGATTTTATCATGCTTTTGCTTTTTTCAAATTTTCTAATGTTTTTGGATTTTCAGAAAATTTCTACTCCCCCTAAAATGCAAACACATTTCAGGAAATTTGAAATACAAACTGTACAATAAACTTAACAACCAATATCGAATTGCTTCAATTCGCCATCCACTAGGCATAAACAATCAGAACTCCCCCTTTCACAAAACTATTTTCTCATTATGATTTCAAAACACTTAAGTTTGTTTTAACCAAAATGATTTTTCCGGAAAATAAGTTTTGTTGATTTTATCACTTGTAAAGTTAGGGGTTTGGTTCATCACATTGTTCTTCTAATACCTCTTGTAAGTTTGGTTCAATCAAGTTCAACCTAATGACCTTGATTAACCATTTGTAGGAAAAACAAGTACAACTTAATGTCCTTGATTTACCACTTGTAGGTGTAAAACTTCATCAACCAAGTTGTAGGAATACCACATCTACACAAAATCATTTTACCGATAAAGATGCCGATTCCTGCTTCACACTTACCAACCTGGAAGCTCCGGTAATTCACATTTATCCTGTAAAAACAATATAACCATTATAAAATTCATTTACAATCATCAATTATCAAGAAAGATGCCGATTCCTGATCCACGATTACTAACTTGGGATCTCCGGCAAAGTCAGATGTTCAAGGGAAAAGAATTTCCACCCAAGTCTGACCAACCTTGGGTGGTTTTAGCTCCTTTAGCTCTTGTTCAGTTGGGTTAAAAGTTTCTTTCTTTGTTGCGTAAAAATATTTAACCCTTTTTACTTTCCCATCAAGCATTTTCCCAAAATTTTTCTTAACATTTCCATTGAAAACTTTTTCAACATCAAATTCCTTTTTATCAGAAAAGAATTGATTTGAAATCTCAACCTTACCAACCTTTTGCTTAATTTTTTCAAATGTCAGTGATGGAAATTCATCATCATTCACTGAAGATACATAATTTACCTCTTTTACCTCACCTTGTGGCTCTTCTGGCTTTGTGGAACCAGAATCATCACCAACTTTCTCTTCAAACTTCTTAACAACCCACATTTGGTTGTTCTTGGCTTTTCTTTTGTAAAAATTCTTTTTAGAACATTCACCAACCTCATAAGTTGAATTTTCAAACATTTTGAATTTTTCGGTTGGTGGTTCAACATCAACCACTATTTCTTTCAGTTTTTCAGAAACTCCTTGTTTAATTTTAGCATTTTTCGGATAGTTCCATGCAATGTGACCAGCTTCATTGCATTTGAAACAGGTTCGAGTCTCTTTTGGATGAAACACTCCAGTTCCATTCCTTTTCTTTTCAGAAAGAAACTCCTGATTTGATTGTCTCCAGAAAGGTTTCTTCTGTTCCTCCTCAGCACTTCCACCTGAAACAAATTCTGTACTTGTTTTAGAATTTTTCTCATTTTTATAATTTTCTGGTGGAATAAAACATAATCCTTTCTTTTTGTAACTACCATTATGGTTTGGTTTCTTTTGAAAACCAGAACCAGAATTGTAACCCTTTTTCTTGTTTAATCGTTGTTGTACTCTTGAAGTGTATTTTTTAGGTTTTCCAGTAAGATTTAAATCTTTTATTTCAGAAATCTTAATTTCTGTCATTTTGAAAACCTTTTTGATCATTTCAAATCTAACACTTCTTATTGGAAACTCTTTGTCAAAATATAATTTGTCAGAATCATTTAAAGTGTATGCTACTTCAAATGTTTCAACATTCAAATTAGATTTTGATAACAAAAACTCTTTACTGTAAGCCCTTTTAACCGACGACTTTGGACTGTTGACCGACGAACTTGAACCTCCAGACCCAAACTTTGACTCAGACTCCTCATCTGTATCCAACACCTGATCGACCACCTTTTTTATTAACTCTGACTCATGATCAGTGTCAGACGATGTAAAAACCACGTCAATGTTTTCTGGTAATTCATCGGTTATATCAGCCTTTAGTTTTATATTGACTGCCTTTTGAACTTGCTCCTCATTTGGTTTTCTAGGAGAATAACCTTCCCAGATCGGAGGCGGACACTTGTTATAGCTAGCACTCAGTTTCTTACCAGTATCCTTCTTCTTAGGCTTCTCATCATCTTTAAAGGCTTCAAAACCTGCAACAGTTGGATAGATTCGATCAATAAGATAATCAGAACTAGAGTAACTTTGTAATAAACGTCTGATTCTCTCATTTTCAATTTTCTCGGTCTCCAACTCTTGCTTCCACTTTTCACTTTCTTCGATGTAGAAATTTATAGCTTTTTGCTTTGTCATCATCACAGCATTCAGCATTTGCAATGCATCTTCTCTCTCAGAGTTAGTCTTTTGAAGACCAGTTACTGTTTTGTTCAATACATCATAAGATTCTTTCACGTAATTTAGATTGAATAGTAATTGCTCTTTCATCTTCTCAAACTCTGCCAGCTTCTCATCTTTTGCTGCACATTCTTTGCAACTCTCCAAACACTTCA
The DNA here is from genome assembly GCA_030545235.1 of Helianthus tuberosus. Classification (NCBI taxonomy): domain Eukaryota; kingdom Viridiplantae; phylum Streptophyta; class Magnoliopsida; order Asterales; family Asteraceae; genus Helianthus; species Helianthus tuberosus. Next base: position 90,492,420 of record CM060438.1, on the reverse strand, counting down.
AGCAAGGCTTGACGACTTCAACAATCTTTTCTACTTCGATTGTTTTCACCACTTCAACAACTTTTTCAGCTTCAGTCACCTTTTCTACTTCACTCACTTGCTCAGTCTCTTCAGCAGCAACTTTAACTTCTTCATTTTGAACATTCTTATCCTTTTCAGCATCACTCTCAATCTGTTCTTCAAGTTTCTCAATGAATTGACAAATTGTCAATCTAGTGTATTCTCCAGTTCTTTTTAAATCCAACAGATATGTACCCCATTCTTGTTGAGGTATGGAATTGGCTAATCTCTCAACCCATTCATTTGGATTTTTCTGAATACCCTTCTCAGACATTGAGCGAATAAGATGACTATACCTCTCAATGATACTCTTTGTACTTTCTCCTGGACAACCTGAAAACGAATCAAATTCTTTCTTTAATACATTTATTCTATTAACTGTTTCACTAGTCATATTAAAGAAATTTAAGTCCATGATTCGGAAACACGTTTATCGAGACAGTCACTTAAAATGAAATATCAAATTCAAACTAGATCCCCTTTCAAACGAAATGATTCACCTCATGAAACACCTGAAACAAACAAACAAACAAACAATCAGTTTAACCAAATTGAAAATGTGAATGTGAGTGACAATTGAATCAATCTAGGACTCGTGTCGAAGATTCGTGGACCCGTTAGACTCCAAATTGAACAAACTGAGTGAATGAGCCGAAACCAATCTTTGTGTATCTGACACTAATCCAAGTCACATGGGCCGGTGAAATGAGTTTTATCTTGGTGAATGATCCCGACAAAAAATGTTGTACTATTAAATGTGATTGGGCCAATATAACTTGATCTAATCTTCAAATCTCTTTGATTGGGCCGATGAAAATTCAGCACATGCACTTCTTGGGTCAAGACAAACAACCGATTACTTTGTATGTCGACAAACTTTAATTGTTTAGAATTCTATTGGACCAAGACACTTTAAAACAACCAAACTGTGATAGGACCATTAATGATGATGATACTTGGGCCGAGAACCTTGTTTATACAATTAATATTCACTAGACTTCAATCAATAGCCGACAATATTATCTATCAACTTAAATCCAATTGGACCTCACAATCCACTTAACCGACAATCAATATTTAATGATCACATGCACCTGATTAATTCTTGCCGACACAACTCACATGCACAACTTTGTTCAATGTAATATTATTGAACCTCAATATTACCACACATGCAATTTCAATGATGACCAATAACTGATTAAATGTTCAACACAAAACTGATTGAGCCGATAAGTCTTGAAGGATTAACAGTCACATGCAAAGTCTGATCAACCGATACAATTCACATATTCACATGATCTCTTTTCTCAACAACTGACAACCTCGTAAAATGTTTCACACAACTCGATGTACACACTCAAGCGAAACAGTATTTTCAAGCGGTCGACGTTTTCAAGCGGTCATCATTTTCAAGCGGACACGGTGTATACTCAAGCGAGTTGTCATTTTCAAGCAGACTCACGATGTTATGTTCGCTTGAACAGTCAATGACGTCAGCAAAATCGAAACGATTTCAAGCGAAACTATGATTTTAACCAATTTTAAGTCGATTTTCGTTCTGAAACTTTACAGGATTTGTTTAAACATGAATGCGCATAATTTGTGAAAGTTTGAGCCGATTTTAACCGTGAAAAATTTTTAATTTTGAAAAAGAATGGTGTAGAAATCAGAAAAAAAAAATGACAAAAACAGGCTGTTTTTGCAAGATCTCTTCCTCCTGAGCTCTGATACCAATTGTAGGATCGAATCGCGACCTGAATGAGTCGTTCGGAAGAGCTCAAATCCGTTTCAGAGGCAGAAACAAAGAAACGAACGTGAAAACAGCTTGATTCACACTATAATCCTCTTATATATTGATTTAACAACGTATACAATCACAAGGAATACCGGCAGCACCTCGGTATCACTCTAAGAAATCTGTTTAGTTCGCTTCAAATGAACACAACATGACACATATATATACTACTTGCTAGATAGCTTGAATGACACATTACATGTTCAAGCGAATCACCTGATTACTGTTCAAGCGAACATAACAACTTTCTTTCAAGCGAACATGACTAGTATTTTGTCTTCAAGCGAACTCATCAATTTGTCTTCAAGCGAATCCTCAAATCTGATTTGTGTGAATGTTGTAGACATGATGTAATAGATGATGTCACATATATGATGTCATCATCAAGAATGATGACATCACTCCAATTCAGATCTATAACGAACCCAAGACACGATATAAGACGAAGACGACAGATGTATGCACCAACAATGAGGCAACGTCATTGGATGGAAACACTAAACGATTATGATTGTGAAATTCGCTATCACCCGGGTAAAGCGAATGTAGTCGCTGATGCCTTGAGCAGAAAGGAAAGGATTAAACCAATAAGGATCAACGCTAAAAGCATTGAACTAAAGAATAGCTTGAATGAAAGACTGTTAGCTGCCCAAAAGGAAGCTATATTGGAAGCTAACTTTCCAAATGAGAAGTTAGGCGTAACTGCTGATCAATTGTCTTTTGGCAAAGATGGAATCCTTAGATTGAATGATTGAATCTGGGTTCCAATTCATGGAGGACCTAGAGATATAATCGTCCAAGAAGCTCACAGATCTAAATATTCAGTTCATCTTGGCAGTGATAAGATGTACTAGGATCTAAAGGCAAATTATTGGTGGATAGGTTTGAAGAAATCTATAGCCACATATGTGGTTAAATGTCTGACGTGCGCACAGGTTAAAGCCGAGCATCAAAAGCCGTCAGGTTTACTGCAACAGCCTGAACTTCCCACTAGGAAATGGGAAATGGTAACTATGGATTTCATTACTAAGTTACCAAGGACGAAACACTGAAATGATACTATATAGGTTATAGTCGACAGGCTGACCAAGTCAGCTCACTTCTTGCCCATTAAAGAAACGCACAGCTCCGATAAGCTAGCTCAGTTGTATGTGGATGAGATAGTATCTATCCACGGAGTGCTAGTATCTATTATCTCTGATAGGGATACTAGATACACATCTCATTTTTGGAAAAGCTTTCAGCATTCTCTAGGCACTCGTTTAAATTTCTGTGCTACTTATCATCCTCAGACGGATGGGCAAAACGAGCATACGATTCAAACACTTGAGGATATGCTCAGGGCTTGTGTTATTGACTTGGGTGGAAGTTGGGATGACCATCTTCCTTTAATTGAATTTTCATACAATAATAGTTATCATACGGGCATCCAAGCCGCACCTTTCGAGGCCCTATATGGAAGGAAGTGCAGAACGCCAGTTTGTTGGGCGGAAGTTGGAGAAACCCAACTATCAGGACCTGATATAGTCCTTGAGGTGACGGGCAAAATTGTTCAGATCCGCGATCATCTAAAAGCGGTCAGGGATAGGCAGAAGAGCTACGCAGATAAGAGGCGCAAACCTCTAAAATTCAAGGTAGGTGATAAAGTATTGCTCAAGGTGTCACCCTGGAAGGGAGTGATGCGATTTGGTAAAAAGGGAAAGCTGAGCCCAAGATATATCGGACCATTCGAAATCATCGAATGTGTCGGGACTGTAGCCTATAAGCTAAATCTACCTGAAGAGCTTAGTGGAATTCATAATGTATTTCACATCTGCAATTTAAAGAAATGTCTAGCCGATGAGTCACTAGCAATGTCTCATAAGGACGTGCAAATTGACGAGAGCTTGAAATTTTTTGAAAAACCATTGTCGATCGAGGATCGATAGGTTAAAAGGCTTCGAAGAAAGAATATGCCAATTGTAAAAGTGAAATGAAATGCCCGTAAAGGCCCAGAATATACGTGGGAAGTTGAATCCACGATGAAACAGAAATACCCTCATTTATTTCAGTAAATCTCGAGGTCGAGATTTCTTTTAAAGGGGTGAGGATGTAACACCTCGCACAATCATGTCCAATGTAATGATGACACGTATCATAAACCCTGATCATGTTAAAAGATAACTTTGAGGGATTAAAGCTGTCAAACAGTACAAAGATATATGTGTAAAGACTAAAAGTGTCAACATGCCAAACTTGTGCCTCTGATTAACTTCACACAATGTTCGTATTCTTTAATGAATAGATTGTCGGACACATGAAGCCGTTTGTGCTTAAAATCAAAAGTTTACAAAGCACAGGGGTTAAAAGTGTTAACATGTTAATTCTTACATCTGAGTGACCTTTTAATGATCGCGAAGTTTTGCAATACTTTATTTTCCTCTCATGAATGTCGGATAATGATTTCATGAGGTATCGGTTCAATTACATGGCTTAATTGCAATTTCCAATAAAGAAGGGTTAAAACTGTCAAAGTGACAATTCTACTCTCAGGAGACCTTTTCAACAAATGCAAAACATATGAATGCATGGTTTTACTCCCAAGAACATTTAAGACCTGATTATGTGGGCCCCTTATGCTAAAAATGTCAGTTACTCAAGTTCTAAAAGTGCAGGGACTGATCTTGCAACAAAACAAAACAACTTTAAAATGTGTTGTCTCACGTGGTGCGTCAGGATCTACCTGGCCTGGCGCGTGGGGCGACGGAGAAGGTTTTCCAGCTAGAACTGGCAGCTGGCTTGCATGCAAACCTGAAATCTGATTTTGATTCTCTACAACTTGTAAACGAATTCAGCAGCTTGTTGATGGTTTTCAAAAAAACATTTAGACACATGGAAGCATCATAATTCACCAGGTGACACTTGGATAGATCTTGATTCATCCTCATTCACTATAAATAGAGCCCAAGATTGAATAATTGAACTTGCTCACTTCAAAATCTGAATTGCAACTCTCAAAGCTGAATTCTTTGGAGCATTCTGGTCTATAAGGAAGCTCTCTAAGTTCAAATTTTCGTGCTAAGGACCCTTGTAAGTGTTCTTGGCTCTTGTAGTTTAGTTTTCATTAGTATAAGGACCGAAAGTCAAAGTTAGCATAATTCTGCTTTGACTCGTAAATTAATCTTAAACGGTCCAGCCAAGATTCAAAACGAAAGTGGCTAGGTGTTGGTAATTAAGTAGGTGATAAACCCTCACAAGGGCACCTCCTAATTATCACATTTACTTGGTCAAATGTCGGGTCAAAGTAATGAACAGAAAAGTCAAACGAGTCAGTTTTTATAAAAGAATTCATAACTGATAATGTAGAAGCTATAAAATCAGTTTTATCACTTTAATAACTTGGTAAATATTATAAGAACATGTTTAGACATGTTCAGCCCGACAATTCTGAGTTTAGGCTCAGTGCGCAACCGAAAGTCGCAAAAGTTGACTTTTGCTTTGACTTTCAGTTCTGACCCGAATTAGCTTAGTTTAGTTATGCCTTAGGGTTACTTTGTGAGGTTATATTACATGGTCCCTTAGAAATCATAGCTCATTTGCATGTTTCCGTTATTTGCTTAAAAATTGACTATTATGCCCTTATGTTATAAAAATGAGATTTTTAAAAATGTGAGAGGACAAAAAGCTTTATTACTGATATATATATAAGTATGTCAAAAAAATTTGACATCAGTTTCTGGTCTCAAACTAAAGTTATGCAAGATATCGTAAAATGAAACTTTTTGTTAATTAAATTACATTTTTAGCATAAATCATGTTTAAACCCAAATTTTGGCACCAAAATCATTAACTACTGTTTCTATATTATTTTTAAGGATTTTTGGAATTTTTGGTCAGATTATAAACTGACCATATCATGGAGTTCTCGTATGATTCGATAAATGACGATACTACCCTTTTTGTTAATAAAACAAGATTAACATATGGTTAACATGCCAAACCTTTTTCTACTGATGTGATATGTTAAATAAAATATTTTAAACATTAAAGGCCGATCAAAATCTCAGATTTTCATAAACATCTTAAATATCGTCAATTATCGACTTCTACGCTAATTAGGCGCATAGTACGGTTTAAAACCATATTTAACACCTAAGACTTGTTACCTACTGATTTTATAAATAAATTTTAATACTTTAACAGTAAGTATAAGTCTTGAACTCAGATTCCCAATTTTGTCCTTAAAACATATGTGAAATGACCAAAATGCCTGTACGGTGCATCATTTGGCCATAAATGGTAAACCTCACATATATATGATATCTCATTGATGTAACCTGATAAAATAAATACTTTTACTGAATGTTTTAGACCAGAACCTCAGTTTATTATTAAACCTCTTTTATAAACTTTAAAATGACCAAAATACCCTTACGGGAGTTAAATTGGTTTTAAATTCATTTGGGGCATAATTGTTGATATCCTACTGATATCACAACATATTTTAAGCATAATAAATTATGGAACTTGTACTTGACTCATCCGGTTACCCGGTATGCTTGACGCGTTCGGTACGGTTTATGTAACTAGTTTGCATAAATTAACTGAAACGGGTCAAACCTTATCATTTTTACTTCAAAATCCATAATGTATTTAGTTTACCCATTTTATACAAGTTCCCATACTTGTTGGGTCTAAATTACATTCCAATCCGGTCACCACATAATCTTGCGTTTCGTACCGTAAACCTTTCTTTAAACTAACCAGTCTAAGTTTATAACTTAAATAAGACCCGTTAGTAATCTAATAGGTTATTAAAACCTTCGTTCCAGATTAGGAGCCCAGTAAAAGCTACCTACACTTGTTGAGTAGGATATACGGTTGAGAATACATATTTTACATTTTAAGCTCAGGTAAATACTTTTAACTTATTTTCCCTTATACGGGCTTGGGATACGGTAAATTATTACCGCTTGGTTGGGTATTGAATATTTAATCGATTAGTGGTTAAATCATTGAGATAACCCATTTTAATCAGTTTTGTTTGATTTAAGCATTTGGGGGTTAATATGACCGTGTCCTGGATATCCTCGGCTCATTCATTTGAAATGACCATGACTTAAGCACGGGGTGTAGGCATACACCTGACAGTTGCGTATGTAAAATGGTATACCCACCCTTGAGGATAACTTCTTGTGGGTTTATATTAGTGGTGTGTCTATTAATCTTGTCTCGGCTTCTATCCCGTGCCCTGAAGGTACAACAAACATGTGAATCTGTATACAAGATTATTTTATATAATTGTCCCAAGTTATAAAAGAATATTTGTGCCATGTGTATTTAAATCAATTTTCATATATGTTTCCAAAAGAGTCGGTTAATTGTATTTATCAGTGTAAACTGACGTATTTTCCAAAAAGACTAAGTGGCAGGTACTACGCGAAATTGTCTGGAAGCTCCTGAACATTAGTCAAAGAATCTTGCAAGTTCTTAATGCTTAAAGTCTATCGAACAATATTTTACTTTATGTTTTAGATCCGCCTGTGAATCCATACACAACCGTTTGTATAATATTTATTTATACTTTGCATTTCGGTTTGTATTAATATCTTCTACCAAGACTTCCGTTGTGCATTAAACTGTGATTATTGACTATGATGTTATCAACTACGTCACGATTCTCCCCGCCGGGCCCACCGATAATACGTGGAAATATCGGGGTGTGACAGATTTGGCAGCGGAAATTTTTAACAGGATTGTTTAAACTGAGAATACCCAATTATATTAGTATAAGTTTCGGGACAAACCCCGTAATTTTTACAATAAAGGAATTTCACTGGGAAATTCCCTAATTACAAAAACATGTTTATTTATTTAGTGAGCCACTTCATTCAAGCTGGGGTGCTACGTGGCACTTTTCCTTGTTCACAGTAAATTACCTGAAACATGTTTTAAAAAAATTCATCAGCGGGAAATACTGGCGAGTCATTCAATTTGTACAAAACGACACGTTGTTATACATTACAACATTAAGAGTTTTTATATTTGCCCCTATCTTATAATTAACTGGTCTAGTTTTCACTCGACCGGATCTATGACTATGGTCATACCACTATTGGGTCCTGTCACCCAATAGTGACGTATATCATGATTTAGACGCGCCCACCTAACATCTGATACTACAACAGTAATGTGCACAATACCCCACTTACTGCCAGTAATTAAAGATTTGCAAAGACTTAATCACTGCAAAATATAACTGAAAATAATTTGAGATTCCATGAGGCAGTTTGATAAAAAGAGAATGACTCACTTTGCAAGTTTAAGTGGACAGAGTCTGCCTACTGATTATGCCTGGTAACCTAGTTAAATAATGCAAACGAAACTAGGTTAGTAACTTAATACAACATTTATGATAATTTCACGAAATCAAAACCCTCACGACGAATGACAAAGTATAGCCCGAATTTAGGCAGCACTTAAACATCCATCAGATCGGTTTCAATCGATTGGTCATTATATCGTAGCAGTGATCAAGTTATTACCCCGTTATCGCAACAGCGTTTCGACACTTAAGTTGAAAATTCAAACAGAAAGGAAGCTGTTTTAGTGAAAGTTTTCGAGCAGACTGTAAAGGCCATGCAACGTCCAATTTATAGCTGAAATTTAGGTCTCTCACGGCCCGCGTAAACCTGAAGGGACATCCTTCGTGGCCTGCGAGGGCCACCCTAGCTACGGCTAGGGCTGCCGTGTCACCACCTAGCCTTGACACGTGGACGGCAAGTGTCGTTCATCATTATCCGGAGATCATGGAGTTGTCGCGCCCTGCGAAGACCTACCTAAATTCCTTCGCGGCCCGCGACCGAGCAATAAAATTTGTTTTCTTTTATTTTTCATAAAATTAGGGTTTTAGGGGTGCGGGTTTTCTACTTACGGAGCGTTTTAGGACATTTTTGTGCAGGTCCTTACATCCTCCCCACCTTATTTAAAATCTCGTCCTTGAGATTTATTAGAATAAGTAAGGATATTTTCGCTTCATTTCTGATTCCAGCTCCCATGTGTACTCCGGTACTCTTTTTGAATCCCACTTTACTTTGACTAGCACCAATCTCTTGTGTTTGAGGTGCTTAACCTTTCTGTCTTCTATTTTAAGAGGTTTCTCAACAAAATTTCAATTTTTTATTTACCTCTATGTCTTGAAGAGGTGCTACCAGTGATTCATCAGATAGACAATTTTTAAGATTAGATACATGAAACACATCATGTACCCCAGCTAGCTCTTCTGGTAGTTGTAGTTGATAGGCAACTGGTCCTATTCGTTGGGTAACGGTAAATGGTCCTATGTACCTTGGACTTAGCTTTATTTTCTTACCGAACCGAACTACCCCTTTCCAAGGAGAAACCTTCAATAGTACCTTGTCTCCAACTTGAAATTCTAACGGCTTACGTCGATTATCTGCATAACTCTTCTGACGATCTCGAGTCGTTTTTAGTCTTTCCTTGACTTGGGTTATCTTGTCGGTGGTTTCCTGCACAATTTCGGGACCTGATAATTAACTTTCTCCTATTTCTGCCCAACATACTGGAGTTCGGCACTTTCGTCCATAAAGTGCTTCGAACGGGGCAGCATTGATGTTTGTATGATAACTGTTGTTATAGGAGAATTCTATTAATGGTAAGTGGTCATCCCAGTTTCCGCCGAAATTTATTACACATGCCCTGAGAATGTCTTCTAGGGTTTAGATCGTCCTTTCACTTTGTCCATCTGTTTGGGGATGGTATGCAGTACTTAAATTTAATCGTGTTCCCATTGCTTCTTGGAAACTTGTCCAGAAATGCGAAGTGAAACGATTGTCCCTATCTGACACAATGGAGAGTGGACTCCATGTAGGGACACTACCTCCTATACGTATAACTTAGCCAATCTCTCCATGCTAAAGGTTTCCTTCATTGGTAGGAAATGAGATGATTTGGTTAATCGATCTATAATCACCCAGATCGCATCGTTACCTTTCCTAGTTTTCGGTAGCTTAGTAACAAAATCCATTGTTATTAGTTCCCATTTCCATACTGCATTTCTAATTGTTGAAGTAAACCTGAGGGTTTCGGGTGTTCTGCCTTAACTTGCGAACAAGTTAGACACTTAGAGACGTATCTAGCTATGTCCTTTTTCATTCCTATCCACCAGAAGTTATTTCTTAGATCTTGATACATCTTGTTATCACCAGGATGCATCGTATACCAAGATTTATGGGCTTCCTCTAAAATCTTATCTCTTAAATCTCCTTGCCTAGGTACCCAAATTCTTTTCTTATGGAATTTCCAAATTCCATCAGTCCCTTGCTCTAATTCTTTTATCCTTCCTTTCATTCCTTCAGCATCATCCTTGATTGTTGTTTCCTGTACATTTTTCAGTTGTTTAATTAAATCTAACTGCAGATTCAATCTAAAAGCATGAACTCGTCTTTGTTTCTCATGGTACTTTCAACTTAAGGCATCTGCTACTACATTTGCTTTTCCTTCGTGATATAAGATATCACAGTCGTAATCACTTAAAATTTCCATCCATCTTCTTTGTCTCATGTTTAATTCTTTTTGCCCAAATATATACCTTAAACTTTTATGATATGTATAGACAGTAAACTTACTTCCGTACAGATAGTGTCTCCAAATCTTAAGGGCAAAAATTATTGCTCCTAATTCTATGTCATGAGTAGTATAATTTTCCTCGTGCTTCTTCAATTGTCTTGATGCATACGCAATTACCTTGTTGCGTTGCATTAATACACAACCTAATCCTAGCTTAGAAGCATCGCAGTAGACCTCAAAATCTTCGGTTCCTTCGGGTAAGGCAAGAATTGGGGCGTTTGTTAACTTTTGCTTTAAAATCCTAAAGGCTTCTTCTTGCTTGGGTCCCCATTCAAACTTAACAGTTTTACAGGTTAACTTGGTTAATGGAACAACTATTTTAGAAAAGTCTTTGATGAATCGCCTATAGTAGCCAGCTAATCCTAGAAAACTTCTAACTTCAGTAGCTGATTGCGGGACCTTCCAATTTGTGATCGCTTCTATCTTGGAGGGATCTACGTGAATACCTTCGTGATTCACAATGTGCCCTAAAAATTTCACTTCTTGGAGCCAAAATTCACACTTTGAGAATTTGGCGTAAAGCTTTTCTTTTCTTAACAAGGTTAAGAGTGCATGCAGGTGTTTACAATGTTCGTCCGGACTTTTGGAATAAATAAGTATATCGTCGATGAAGACAATTACAAATTTATCCAGATACGACTTACAGATCCTATTCATCATGTTCATGAATGTTGCAGGAGCATTTGTTAATCCAAAAGGCATGACTGTAAACTCGTAGTGACCATACCTAGTCCTGAAGGCAGTTTTAGGTATGTCTTCTTCCTGCACTTTCAGCTGATGATATCCGGAGCGCAAATCTATCTTAGAGAAATACCTAGCTCCTTGAAGTTGATCAAAGAGGTCATCAATCCTAGGTAATGGGTATCGATTCTTAATGGTAACCTTATTCAATTCCCTATAATCGATACACATTCGCATCGAACCATCCTTCTTTTTCACGAACAACACAGGTGCTCCCCAAGGGGATGAACTGGGTTGTATGAATCCTTTGCCTAACAATTCATCTAACTACTTTTTCAATTCTAACATTTCTGTGGGTGCTAACCAATAAGGTACCTTAGCTATTGGTGCAATTCCAGGAATTAGATGAATTCTAAACTCTACTTCCCTATTCGGTGGTAATCCAGGTAGCTCTTCTGGGAATACATCGGGGTATTCTGATACTATTGGGATTTCCTTAAGTTCCTTGCTTTTAGTGTTAATGATTACTGAAATCATATACACTGTTCCTTATTTGCGTTCATAACTAGCAATTTTCATTACTGAAATAAACTTCATTGGTTTATGTGGCTTATCTCCTGTAACCAAAATTACTTCTCCTGCTGGCGTATGAATTTCTATGGAATTTTGATCACACAGGATTCGAGCATGGTTGGCTACTAACAAATCCATTCCTAACACGACATCGAATCCTGCTAAATTCATAGGTAGAAGGTTTGCAGAAAATTTATGGCCTGAGAGTTCTATGTTTCCTTCTTGGGGTATCTTATCTATATTAACAGAATTCCCTTCTGCCGTTTCTACCGTATAAATTTGTCTAAGCTTGGTTAAAGGTAGGTTAAGAGCTTGGCAGAATGAAGTATTTATAAAACTTTGGTTTGCACCAGAGTCAAATAATACTTTTGTGTACACGTCATGAACTAGGAACGTACCAGCTATCACATCCGGAATCAGATCTGCTTCTTGTGTAGTCAGCTGGAAGGCTCTTGCATTCTTTTTAGTAGTTCCTTCAGTAGTTTTGGCCTTATTGTCAGCTGGCTTGACCAATTTTAGGCAATTTGGCTTAATATACTCGGCTTCTCCGCAATTGTAGCAGATCATCGCCTTTCTCTTGCACTCTTCTTCTTGGTGCCCCGGTCTCTTGCATAAATTGCAAGATTCCTTACAATTCCCGAAATGCTTCCTTTTACAGTTTCCGCAAAATGGCGGGATGGAAGACTGCCCGGCTCCCTTATTCTTGAAGTTACTATTATTACCCACACGGAATCCTTGGGTAAACTTTTGACCTAACTCTTTCTTCCTTCCTGTTCTCTTCTCATGTACGTACTAATTTGTCAGTCAAGGTGTTGGCCAATTCGATCGCATCGTCAAACGTTCGGGGTCTCGCAGCCTTGACTATGTCGCGAATTTCGCTAATTAATCCCCAAATATAGCGAGAAATAAGCACCGGTTCTGGCGAAGCCAGAGTTGGCACAATCCTAGCATACTCGAAAAATTTCAAAGTATACCCACGACAGTCAACGTCCACCATCCGGTGGTTCAGGAACTGATTTGTCATCTGTTCCTTTTCGTAGGAGGGACAAAACTTTCTTTCCACCAATTCCTTAAATTCCTCCCAACTCATAGCATAAGCCATGTCACTTCCCTTAGCTTGCAGCACCGTGTTCCACCATTCTAACGCTTCTTCCTTGAAAAGGTGGGACGCATACATCACCCGATCTTCTTGCGCACTTACTTATTTTAATCACAGCTTCGTTCTTTTCCAACCAACGTAGTGCGGCGGTCGCCCCTTCATTGCCTGCAAATTCGACTGGCTTACAGGCGAGAAATTCTTTGTAAGTGCAACCAGTCATTGCCACTTTCATTTTCTTAAGTAACGGGGCTTGAATCACATTATTGTTATCGCCGCCCCCATTCACACTGTTACTAAAATTATCATCGCGGGTGCGTTTGCTTTAGTTGGCTTGGGAAGGTTCAACAAGATTTTTAACAGCAGCGACGATTGTTGGGATAGCGTTGGCTATTCCCTGAGCAACGATATTTTCTATATCTTGTCTATTGAGAAAATGGTCTTCATTATTGGGTTCAGATTGGTTAACTTCATTTGCCGGTTGGTTTACTGCGTTTTCCATCTGAATAATTAACAATATATATAAATTATTGTCACAAAATGGATAGCAACTAAACACAATAGGGCAATCACAAACACACAAGTAAGTCAACGCATATAGCCAAAATCATTGACATTGCGACATTTATATTTATATAAGATATTATGCGTCCATACAGGCCAGATATCTTACACATGTTTTATTTTAGTATTATTATACGATATTATATTATTATTATTATTACTATTATTATATATATATGTGTGTTTTTTTCACATATTATTATTATACAAAACATTTAACTATGGTTAACTGGTTTTTCAAAAACGACGCACCCTCTCGTCGTACTTCCACGTGATGTTTTCTCCCACTTCTTGAATCCGATTTCCCGCATCCACTAGTTCCTCGCCGTATCGGCGTAATTCGGAAACGTTCTCCGGGTTCATGGGTGGAAAAGGAGCAGGTTCAGGTTCAAACTGGGGAAATTACACATTTGGGTTATTCATAAAGTTCTGAAAGTGCCAGTCACTAGTCCACCATTCTTCCAATTGCCCTGAAAAAGGTTGAGGGTTGACAATTGGGTCCGGAATAGCAGGTTGCAAATTGATAGGAAGTTCTGATTGAGCGGGAAAATTGAAAAGGGTTTCATCAGCAGGTCCAATGAGGTCTCAGTTTGCCAGTTTTCTATCAAGTTCTTCCCAAGGTGGCAATTCCTGGGCTTGACCAGAGCTCTCCCCTACTTCTTTTCCTTTTGGATCCTCCGTCTTTTTCACCCTTTAGGCAACGGGCTTCTTCTTTCGTCCTCGTTTCCAGTCCAGAAGCCTTCTCCTCTTTTTAAGTTTAAGTTTCTCCTGTGGCTGGGCCTGAAACACTAGTGGCTCCTCGGTGTCAGCCTGATAACCGGACTGAGTTCCTGTTGTATCCATATCAGTAGTATGGATTGTGAAGTTTCGGAGGGCTTCCGATAGTTCATTCATGTTGTTAGTCACACATAAGGAAACATACAAAAATCCAAATTAAAATTTTATTTATTATAATTGAATTTTCACATAATCACAAAATGGCAATTTGAAAAATTAAGTATTTTCCAGATACTTAATTGGCTTAAATCAGTGGCTCTGATACCACCTTTTTCTGTCATGGCCCCCGACCCAGTTGCCTGGTCTGGAAGTCGTGAGACAGAAACCCATGGTATTGATGGTTGATTTGGCAGTGGAAATTTTTAACATGATCGTTTAAACTGAGAATACCCGGTTATTTTATTATAAGTTTCAGGACAAACCCCGTAATTTTTACAATAAAGGAATTTCACTGGGAAATTCCCTAATTACAAAAACATGTTTATTTATTTACTGAGCCACTTCATTCAAGCTGGGGTGCTACGTGGCACTTTTCCTTGTTCACAATAAATTACCTGAAACATGTTTTAAAAAAAATTGATCAGCAGGAAATACTGGCAAGTCATTCAATTTGTATAAAACGACACGTTGTTATAGATTACATCATTAAGAGTTTTTATATTTGCCCCTATCTTATAATTAACTGGTCCAGTTGTCACTCGACCGGATCTATGACTGTGGTCATACCACTATTGGGTCCTGTCACCCAATAGTGACGTATGTCATGATGTAACAACCCGCTTTTTGAAAAGTCAAAGGAAGAAATGATTGCTAATTGCGATCTGTCACTCCTTGGTTGACCATCAAATCGTACTTTTGACTTGTAATCGAATTCTATTATTTATTTACTTTAGTAGTATTATGTGGAGTATCTATTAATAATCGAGGTATAATCGACGTTTATCGCCAATCGATTTATCGCTAATCGCATCGCTATCGCATTCGTAACTCGAATTATGTGTTCTGGATATTGTTTTACGTGTGTGTGCTATTATGTGTTACTTGTGCATGTTATGTTTATGTTGAGGTGTTTAATCGCAATCGTAATTCTATCGCGTCGCAATTTAATCGCAAGCGCTAAACGCAAGTTATTTATAGTGATTGTATGTTAGATATAGTAGTTGAGTTATTTGTGTAACTAATGGTTAATACTATCGCATCGCTCACTCGAATCGCATCACAACGCGACGCTCAACACGCGAATCGAAACGACAAAACTCAACACGCTGGACACTTGATCGAAAGTGTGACAACCGGCACAAAACCGGTAATTTCCGTACAGTTTTAATTATTTTTAAATATCTGCAATTATGTGCTTAAATGTCAACATTGTCTGATTTCATGCTATACATGTGAATTCATGCACGTTTTATACTTCAAATATTGCTTTATGCATTACTTTAGCGTTGCGTCAGAAAGACTAGTAAACTCACCGGTAAGACACGCTGTGTCAGCAATTCTGCAGAAAGCAGTCAGATAATAGAATTAGGGACTAGGAATAGGTCCAACATCTAAAATACATTAAAACCCAAGTGTGGATACAAGGGTTAACATATAAACTTTCCGGAAGCTAAACTATGCACTAAAAAGCACCTGAAACTCACTTTAAATGCAGAATTCTGCATAAATCAGCACAATTCAGCTATAATCAGCTTTTTAACACATTAATATCATGTAGAATTTATGTTTTATTGTCTAGTATAACTTACAAAGTGTCGGGAATTGAAACTGCCACAAAAGGTGCTGCATACCTAGTGAAACTGCGCAATTCAGCACTTTAACGAACCGAACAACCGGACAATAACCGGGACATCAAAATTTGACTAGAAGTAATGTTTTTATGATATTAAACTAGTATTGATGCTAGAACACCTTAAAAATCATAAAAATACCTAAACACACTTAAACTAACTTAAACCCCCTCGTTTGCACTTTAAACCCCTAACTTCCCAAATTTTACACTTTACCCCCCCCCCCCCCTTTCACCATGGTCGGCCCCTATGGGCCCCATACACATTTTGAATATTTTATTTAACCTTGTTCCCTTGTTGGTGTGCATAAAATCTAATGAGAGATCACATGTTGGAATTTTTTTGTTATAAGACCACAAGTTAGTAACCAAGACCATCATTTCTCATTCTTCACTTCATCTTCTTCCCCCCTTTCTTCCTTTATCTCGGCTCTAACACACACCCTTGCACACATCATTTTCACTTCATTACAAGGCAATCCAAGGTGATCTAGAGGTGTATGGAGGCCATCTAAGAAGGTGTAAGGTGCTAGAAGTGGAAGGACCTCACTTTGGAGCTTTTAACCACTTGATTTCTTCCATAATCATCATCTTCATTCTTGTGCCACTTCCCTAGCCATTAGAGATAGTAGTAAGCTTCTTGATCACTAATATAAGTCATGTTTATGTTGTGTACAAGTTTCACCATCTAAACAACTTAACTTTGAAAACTAAAAATGAGAAGATCTAAAATATTTATGAAGAAATCAAGTGATTACATGAATTTTTAGTGTATGTAATGAAGTTGTTGATGTTATGTCTTGTGTTTATGTTTAGATCAAGTATGTTAAAGCTTTGATCTAACAAGTTTAAGCATGGATCTTGAAGGATCCATGGTTAAACTTGAAGATGAACATATGAAGCATTATGTGAACATGAAAAATGAATTTTGATGCATAATCTTGTAATCTTGAAGTAATAAAGTGTGTGTAGAACTAATTTTTGAAACTAAAATTCATGGAAAGTTTGTTAAAAATTTAACATAAAGCTTGTTTTTGAAAGATCTAAAGTTATTAAGCATGGATCTCGAAAGATCCATGATTATACATGATGTTAAAAATAATGATCTTTCTAATGAACATAAAAGTGGTCTTAAAACATGATTTACAAAGTTTTGAAACCATAAAACTCATGGATGATTGAGTTAGTGGATTAAAGTTTCACATAAGTTTGTTTAAAATACTCAAGAACACTTATTTTTGGAAAGATCATAATATGTTAAGTGTAGATAAAAAAGACTACACATTTTTAACAAGAATCAAGTTCACCATGATGTTTCATATGGAAAAAATTAGTATATGATGTTGATGATTATTGTTGAAAATTGTTTTGGTGATTGAAAAGAAAATAAACACATGTTTTGAAAACATGGGAAACCACCATTTTTAGGGGAAACTATGTCAAAAATTTTATAAAATTTTGACACTTAGAAAATATAAGTTGTGGTGAAACTTATTCCCTAAAAATTCACCTAAAAATATTTACCAAGGTTTCCCTAATTTTTGTGTAAAATTTCAAGTTAAGAAATGATGATTTCTTCAAGTTAAAATTTATATTAAGTATGTATATTTTTAGGGAAAATATATATATTTAGTGATCACCAAATTTTGTGCTAAGTGTATATTATGTGTATTATATATAGTAGTGTATTAGGGACTTGAAAATACACTAAATACTCCCAAGGAGTATGAATACAAAAATACACATACAAATACATGAGAATACATAAGTATGCAAGTATACAAAAATTCCTCACAAGGAAATACATGACAAATACAAGAAAATATATTTACAAAAATATATTCCTTAACATATTATTGAATTTGGACACTATGGACTTAAATATTTATTTTTAGACAAAAATATATAACCTATACCAAGTATTGGAATTTATACAAGAATCGGGTGGATAACAAGAATAACCATATATATATTTTATAGCATGACAAAATATATATATTTCATACAAGTCTTAAAAATACATTATTTTTAAGAAATATAATTCCGGAAAGTAATAAAAAATCAAAGTATTGATTTTTGGTGAAAAATACAAAATACACAAGTATTTACATAAAATACAAGTATACTTTCCTAAGAATACTTGTACAAAAATAATATTGAGAATATTATTTCACAAAATACTTATATTTATTGTTGGGAAAATAATATAAGTAACATACTTGAAAGGTTAAAAATATAAACTATTTTTAACACTTATTACCTTGAGAAAGACTTTATAAATGAATATATATTTAAGAAGGAAAATATATATTTACAAATAAACAATATATACTCAACGGGCAAGACCCGACAAACAAGGGCACGACCCTTACAAAGATTGAACTTACAAAGAACATATACATAGACAAAAGATGGTGACTTGTACTTTTGTGATACAAGTCTAGTGACTAACATTAATAGAACACGTATAGGTCACGACGCTACAAAACCAACCGGTGAAGTTTACGATGGAGGATACGCAAAGTTGTGAGTTCATGTCCCACTTTTAAACTTTTACTTGTTTTCTAAAATTGGGGAAAATACATGTGCTATGGTATGTTGAATACAAAAACTAAGGAATGATACTTTAGATCATGTCACGAATAGGGTGCCATAAGCACCATTAATCAGTTACATACCAAGACCGCGGAATAAAATGTTAGATCTAATGGGTTTCAAGCAACCACACTCTTGGCCACACTTTTACCAAGCAGTGCTTTTGTGTCTCTAGTCGTGAATCGACAAGTAAAAATGCCTATGGTTTGGATGCTTCCTATGTCATGTCACATGTTAATGGCCTTGCAAACCATTAGCGATCTCGATTTCCTTTCATTTACAGAAGTACCCTTTTCAGTATAATTACATACCATGTTTTCTACAACGAATGCTTAAATGTTTACGCAAACTGCATGAATTCACACCAACATTATGTTGACGATTTTCCAAAACTCACATGTATTTCAGGAAACAAGTTGGATCTTGGGTGCTGGTGTTATTTTCAAGACGTAAATTTCAAGTTTAGATGTCATCCACTTTTGTTTTGTATCATAACTTGAGGGTTTTGGTTGAAACTTAAATGACTTGTGTTAGTAACATTTCAATCTTATGAATGGATGAACATCTTTTTTTAATCATATAGCTGTTTATTATAATTGAATGCAATGATATTGAGCAAGTCACACATCATTCGCTTCCGCAAAAGTCAGGGTGTGACAGTTTGGTATCAGAGCTTCGATTGTAGTGAACTAGGATTCCTTCTCGAGTCTAGACTACAATCATTAGGACTCTCTCACGAAAACATTTTTACAAAAGGTTTTTCATTGCATTTACAAAAAGCGCCAAGATCCAGGAATCCAACATTTTTCAAAGGAAAGAACAAACGAGAGTTATATGTGACAGGTAGCATTTATTTGCTTGTATATACTAAGTAACTTTATTATATATCAATATATATGCATATATGTATACGGAATGATTATTGACGGGAACGAGATACCTTCGACTTCGAATCCTATTATTGTTCTTGACTTGCACAATGAGATTATCGACCTCGCGTACGATGCGGAGCTTATGACTGATTACCAAACGAGGCCCCGAGCTTGATTCTGCAAAAAATGGATGTTCTTCCCCCTTGAATACGAAGGTGCCTGACTACGGCAGTGACGGCGAGGCAGAGGAGGCAACCTTGGACAGCGACCTTGTCAGTGAGACGAGACCCCGGTGGCTTTTACGAAGCGTGATTGGCGACTCTCTTGTCCAGAAATGGAAGATGAGGTACTCATCTTGAAGGTGCCCCTTCAACTACTAATTCTATGAACTCTCTTTGTTCCTATTCCGCCTAATCATTGTGCCATCTCGCGCATAACGACATCGGACGTTGGCGCATGGACCATCATAAAGGTCCTTCCATGTCGAAGGTGTGAAGACAATAGTTTTCCCCTCTCTAACTAATCAGCTGCTTCGAACGAGAGAAAATTTGGGTGACCATGCAAGACAATTTATTGTTATGGGGGCCCACGTAACAACAACTTGTAGTGCATGGAAATCCTGGTGAACTCTGCAGGTCAAGCTGATGATCATTACACAATAGAAAATCCTAAGTTGTTCAAATCTCCATCTAGTAGAACACCAATCGAGATAGTTACTATAACACTCTACAAGTGGGAAGCCTGTTTTTCCCTACTTCGTGCCTAACATCCCTACCTGTAGTACGAATCATTGGGAACCGGTATCCAAGCAAGTGAAGATGGTAAACACTCAGGAAAGATTTTCCTAACACTTTAGGATTCTTGTGTTTAAATTTGTACAGAGCCTACGACACCCCAACCTTATCCATTATAGTTACGATGATAGACCCCAACATTTGACATTCGTTTTACCCCAAGGAGGTAGCATGGCGCGAACTGTAGTGTAACCCATTTACTACACTTTATTCATCATTCATGAAGACCGTATCAACTATACTGGGACTCTTGGAGCCCAAGAAAAATCAATGTAAAAGTCACAGTCCAGTGTGACAAAGGGGTCATTCCTACGTCGGACAGTCAAGGTCCATGAAGCATAGAACACATGTTATAAGGACAAAAGCAACCGCTCGATTCTCCTCTTCTTAACAGATTTCCACTCCATATGGGCACATGGATGAAATAGGCAGGAAGCTTCTTCCCGTCCTTCACCTCATAAGCACCCCGTCACCCACTACCCATATTACAACACCGACGCACCAATCAGTACTTCCACCCTCTCTATCATGTGGTGCACCCCATCGTTTGGGTAGTGCATTCACACCCTGGAAACCACTTTACGGTTGCTACAAGGCACAATTCAGTCCCGAGGAAGAAGTCATGCACCCTCGCGACCTTATCTCTGCGTTTTCACTATCACTTTCTCCTATACATGGTAGTAATGCACAACCCCCCCCCCCCCATTTCCTGTGAAGCATACCCATTTATGTAAAACTAAAGACTATGGAAGAGTCAGAGACTTGAGGAATAAACAAGGAACAAGGTGAAGGGAAGACCTCACCGTATTTTTATAGCCCTGGATGACTTGCATCAATTAGAGTAAGGTGACTCCAAGGAGGTTTGCTACGCAAGACTAATTGCAATAAATTGATATGGTGTATGTAAAAGTCGATGGACCCTTAGCAAGATTTTGATGTGACTCATTTTACCTCGCTACAATGATGAGATGATTACGGTGGGAAGATGTGCATAAGATCATTAGGAATTACCCTACCTTTATACTTATACTTGTGGTGCACGACGAATAAGCTTTGCTTTCACACAAAGACAACAAAATTTATTCCAAAATAAATGTTTAATCTTGTCAATGTGTTTTATACATGAGAAGCACATGGAACCACAGCAAAGGAAACGCTGGCCGAGTCTAATCAGAACCTTTACCTGCAACAAGAGCTGAGCCTGAAGCTCTATGGAACCAACAAGTTGCTGAATAAATCGTCCAATACGAAGCAAACAACACTGAAAAGAACGGCGAAATAAGAGGAAGTATACACATCCCAAGTAAAGCTCTAAAGCAAACAACAAACATAAGGAAACCGCTGCGACTAGTTTAACACCCTTGTTAATATTTTAAAGGTTTTCGTATATATAACGAAAATAAACATGTAATTACGATTAAGGATCCTTAGAAAATATGAGTAATTTTAAACTTTTACAACTTAAAAGTTTACAACATAATATATATATAAGCTCGTTGTTTAAAATGACAACGAAACGCCGTGCGGAAGCTTCATTCTGATGTGTTCGGTTCTTGTAAGTAGCTTGATCTTCATCCGGACATTTTGGCAGCATTCATCTAATGCCAAAACCACATAAACTGTTAGTTTTGACACGTTTAATCACGTATAATCAAGTTCTAAGGCCCAACAATAGAAATGAAACAAAATTTCTGAAATAATAGTCGGTCGCGCCCCTTGACCGTTTTCAATTCATCCTTCGCGGCCCGCGATAAGGGTCGCGTCGCGCGACCACAATGTTGATTTGTCGTCGCGTAGCGCGACGGCCTATTTTTCACAGTAGGTTTGTTTTCTTGTTGCTGCAATTGCCCAGCTACGAAAATTACCAATTAACAACTTTGATCTTGCATAACTTTCGCTATACAAGTCCGTTTTATGTAATTCTTTTTCCTACGCATCCGTAATTAAAATACGGACTCGTTTACCATCATTGTTCGCATTAAAAGCCGGTTTGTGGGCAACTAGTCTATAAATCCCTTTTCCTATTATTCGACCCATTTTAAGTTACATTTCAAGAATGTATTTAAGAGTCGTTTCTAACATTTCTTACCCATCCTGGGCTTATCAAGCAATAGCGTTTTCACTCCCATTACGGGATTCGTGTTCGCATTTACATTCACCGTTTTATGTGCATCTTTCAAATCACTTAATCCACATTCAACTTTTTAGTTTTATTTTGACCCATTTAGTGGACTTTTAAGCATTAAGCATCCAACTCGCTATTTCTCCTTCGCATCTCGCATTTCCATACTAGTTAACTAATTATCTTCCACCACAACTATTTTTGTGGTGGATTTAACGTAAGGAACCCCAAAATCCAAATTTTACCCTTCGACTAGTCATTTTACGCAAATGACCCATTCTTTAGGCATTCGACCCACGAATGTTTTTTCCTACACTTTTTATACGTATCAAAGGGTTTCATACTCAATGAACAAGTTTCTAAAAAAACCTCTAATGGTCGTTTACCCGGTTCGCCCGTTAAGGGCTTTTTTTGGTCAATTCTAGTCTCTTATTTTACAACAAAAGACTCTCACCAATTATTGACCAAATTAGCACTTTTAACTACAACATAATTATGCGTACCTGGCCCGGGTTAATAATAGACCCGATTTATACCTTGCTTTTATTATCACAAGTTTTATGGCGTCATAATCATCCGAATTGCTAATCGCTCTTGTCAACATAAGTCTCGACAACCACATTAGTCGATATTGTCAAATAGTGTTACCACCACCATTTGACCCGTTTAGCCTATATGGCCAAACCTTTACATGTGTAGCAAAAACATGATTTTTAGTTACCAATTTGCCCATCCGACCCATTTCGGATTTTCCTTTCATTAGGTCCCTTTTCTTACTTATTTAGCCCATTTCGGCTTACGCCATGCGTACCTTTTAACTTTGGTTTACATTTGTCAACCCTTGACCAAATTCCATTTTTACCCTTTTTCTTAATGTTAGATTACAATATAAGGTAATCTTATAAAAAACTCATACTTTCTTAGTATTTTCATGACCAATTTACCATTTCACCCTTTTTACCATAACCCATGGTTTTTATTGTCTATACTAGTCCGACCCGCATCAATTGCGTCGGAATTCGATGTTTCCTATATTATCTTTATCGTATTTATACTCACAAAATAAGTAAATATTCTACAAGGGGGTGTAAGTTTCACTTACCTCGCATCCGAACCACGCTTTTCCTTTCCTTCTTGATTCGTTTGACCCGCTTCATCCACAAGCTTTCACCTAGCTTGTCAAGCGTCAAACTAGCAACATAATTCATAAGACGGTTACATTAGTCATTTTCACATACGACTATTCCACCTTACGAATTCTATGTCGAAACTACTATTCGACTTCATCATTGGTTAATTTAACTTTCTAAAAGTTAACTACCGTTATTCATAAGACAAGCACCATTTAAATCAAATCATCATCATGATTAGAACTCGTATTACCCCATATCACCCGGGATAAATCAAATTAAGAAATCACGCGTTTCATTCTCAATTTCAACATATGAATATTCGTTTAGGCATTTTAACAAACACCTTACGGGCAAGATTATTATACCACTTTTATCTAGTTCATTACTAGCTTTTAACCCAATTTATATTATCAAAATCAAGCCCTCGGTCCAGTATTCGTGAACATTATCACAATCTTACATCATAACATCAGTTTCCTCACAATTCAATATACATAATCATATGTTCATCACAATAATATTAAACCCACTTAGCACACATGTAGGAATTCACCAAATCATTCAAGTCATAACATCATATGTATGATTTTCACTTAGGGTTTAGTTCCTAAGCCTGTATACATCACTAATTTAGCCATAGCTTCTCTAATCCTTACATAATTCGCGAATTGTGATGACACCATAAATCCGCATTAAAAGGTGGAAGTTACACATTTACGCAGGTCAGCGCCGTAAGCTACGGTGGCTTGGAATGGCTTACGGTGGCTTTAAACTGTCATACGGTGACAATTTATGTCAGGGACCACCGTAAGCTACGCCCTCCACCGTAGGCTACGGTGGGCTTCAGCATGAAATTTTGTTTTCAGCATAACTTTTTCGTTTCAACTCCGTTTTCTTCGCCGTTTTCGCCCACGTTCTCGTAATTTCATCCTCTATCATGTGAAATTCTTAGTTCTTCCGCTCCAATATTTTATTTTTTATTGATGCTCCAAATTCTTTCCCTTTTAAGCTCCATTTGTACCTAAAACACAAACAACCGTAGTTACCTAATTCTAGACAATTACATGGATAAATGCAGTGTTAAATTATCATTTATAACACTTAAGGGTTGTCTTATGGACTACCCGTCATATCCCCACACTTAACTGTTGCTTGTCCCAAGCAACCCGTTTAACAAAACACAATTTATTCAAGCGATCAAGTATAAACCAAGCAACAATTGTCCTCATTTACTAACTTTTTCTTAAACCCGCACATAACACACCCCTCACAATAACTCTCTTCTCGATGGCAAGTAATAACTAGCAAAGATACGCTAGATCACACTAAAGGCAAACGGGTAGTTGAACAATAATATGCTTGTACTCATATCGGTCCTTCGCCTAAATAATTTGCTAAACATGCACGTGAATCAAAGGGACTTGGAGGTTATAACGTGGCTAGGCAAATGGGTAGGAAATGGAAATATATATGCAAAGTAGCTAACAATTCAACCCGGTCTTTTATTTCTAACTAAGCAAAACATAAACAACTATGTACAACATATCTCATTTTTTTTTTCATTTTTCATTACTTTTTCTCTCTTTTTTTTTTTTTCTTTTTCCTTTCATATCTCTTTTTTCTATATTTTTTTTTCTTTTCAAACCTAACAAGATAAACATACTAATACGAGATGCAACACTAATAGACCGGGTCAAATACGGGTTAAATTTAGAGGAACTAGGCACGGGTTACAAATGATCGGCTTCAAGCTGAAATGGGCTACTAAAGTCCAAACCCCCGTCCGTCTCACTACCATGCTCATATATATAATTTATAAGGTCCAACCCCCCAAATCCCACACTCGCACTCACCATGACGAGGCTACCTAAATGCCCTTATCATTTTCACATTCATGCAAAGCTAAGGCCTCAAACCGCATCTAAGCACAAGTTATAATGTACCCCCACCCATTGCCACTCTCATCAAAGAAAAATATTTCTAATAAATTCAAAGAGATGGCTCAACTCTCACCAAGAAAGAACAAGGGAATATGGGATGCCGGTGTATCATGCGGTTTTGTATTCAAATGTTCAATTCGGACCGTTGTCACTTGATTTTTTTAAAAATTTACAATTTTCAGAAATTTTTCAAAATTTCCCCTCATCCCCACACTTGGGATACATTGTCCCCAATGTATGGTTTTGAAGGGAAGATCGCTTAAACACCATAAACATCAACTTTGTTTTTTTTTATAAACAAAAGCAAACTAATAAACTAACAATATTTCAAAGCTAAAGAACATGACAAGACTAAGGAAATAGTACATTGACCTGGTGAAGTTTGACACAACAGATATTGTAAATGATCCAATTTCCTATCACCACCTTCACATAAATATTCACACGTCTTCCCCACACTTGAGTGTTGCCATAGCCCTGAAACATAGAAAACTAAAGAAATAACAAGATCAGTGAAAAACCTCGGGTTGCCTCCCGAGCAGCACTAAGTTTTTAGGTCTTCAGCCATTCCGTTCCATCCCCATTTAAGGTGGCTCAAAGAAGCGGTTCCTGCCATCTCCATCACTTCCTCGTGCCATTGAGCAAAATGCATCCGTCTCGTTTCGACTCGTTGGCAAATACACTCTTGCTTGAACCTATATGCTTTTCTTCACGATCCGGTGGGTGATTTCTTCTCATTCTTTGAAACACCTTTTCACTAAACCCGCTATCCTTTGCCTCAACAAAATCGTAACTAATCATCTTAGTCTGAACATCAAATGACAACTTACGGTTCTTTTCGGTCATGGTAATGATTCCTTCTCTACAATCGATTTGAGCATTTGCCGTATACAGAAACGGTCGTCCCAAAAATCACCCTTTGTTGTGACGCCATCATGGTAGTAGCATAATCTAAAACCAGAAAATCCACCGGGTATTCGAATTCTCCCAACCGAATCATAACATTCTTAACCATTCCCCGTGGACGCCTCCAACTTTCATCCGCCAAACTCACGATGGTGTCTGCATCCTGAAGCGGGCCAAAATCATACATATCATATAAGTCACATGGTAGCACACTCATACTCGCCCTATAATCCAATAATGCATGGGGAATTTTTAATTTTCCCACTCGGATCGGCACAAGTGGTGCTCCATGCTCCTTGTCCATTTCAACCTCGGCATCCCTTCCTATACCTGCACTCACTTAACAAGAAGAAGTAAGAAATGTTTCATTAATTTCATTATTAGGAACGGTGCTTACCACATTGATGTTCATGCTTTTTGTGATCTTGGGATTTATCACTGTGTCACTCGGTAGTTGACCTTTCGTTTTCTTCAATATTGCCACTTCACTTGCAAGTTGACCCATTTGGGTGGTCAACGACTGAATTGCTTTATCACGGATTTCGTCTTTCTGAATGCGAGCATCATCAAGCTGATTCCTTCGTTGCATCTCAATTTGCATCTCCTTCAACATCTCCATTACTTCGTTTCCACCTGAAGACCCACCATGCACTTGACCCGTTTGATATTGCCTTTGAAATCCTTGGTTTCCTTGGAAGTTTGGGTTGGCTTGATTTGACGGATTCCCGTATCTTAAATTCGGGTGATTTCGTAAACCGGGGTGGTAAGTGTTCGAGTTCATATTATAATTTATACCACTAACCCATTGACCTTGTACCGCATTCACCTCTTCATATTGCCCTTCACCTCCTTGGCAATTTTTCAGCCGCATGCCCTATCTCATTACAAAGCGCACAAACATCATAAATTTGATTCGAAGTTTGAACATTACCATCATCTACCACATGCACTTGAGTTCGGGTAATGGCCGGTCGTGCTCTCCTTGATGATTGAGCTTTTCTTTTTGATGTGGCCGTCATTTGTTCCAAAAATTGCCAATCATCTTGCTCGTAATTTGTGCCAAAAGTACCATTTGTGATAGACACTAACTCACGAGCATCTTCGGAACATAACCCCTCATGAAATGCATTCATCAACTCCCATAGCTCTATCCCATGCCGAGGGCAATTCTTTATCATCATATTAAACCTCTCGAATGCTTCATGAAACATTTCACCCTATTGTTGTTGAAAGCTTCTCAAACTCCTTCTAGCATCATTTGTCTTTTGGGCGGTAAAGAATTCGTCCAAGAAGATTTGTTGCATTTCTGCCCATGTATAGATAGATGCCGAAGGTAAGGTATAAAACCACTTTTTCGCCTTGTCTTCTAAGGAAAATTGGAATACCACCAACTTAACATCATCGGCTGAGAACCCTTGACCCCCAATAGTGTTACAAATCGAATCATAAGCCTCCAAATGAAAATAAGGCTCCTCCGTTTCTAGACCCTTATACTTTGGCAAACTTTGTAACGAATTCGTTCGAACTTCAAACATCCTCCCTTGATCATTTTGAGGGATAACTATTGGTGAAGGATTATGGGTGATCACCGGTCTAAAATGTGCTTCTATGCCTCTCACGTGTTCGCGAATATGTCTTCTTGGTACACCCAACCGGACCCTTGGACGTATAAGACCCACTGGTCTTTGAACTTGCATTCATGGAAGCCCAAATTTATGTAGAGGTGGCTGAAATCTCGGCCCCACATTAGGTTATTGAACTTGTCTTTGCATCAGTGGACCTTGTGGTGGCAATTGTTGAGGTATGATTTGTTGTTGTTGAGGAATCCTACCAACACTTGACATTCTTTGATTTTGTCCTTGAACATAGGTATACTCCCCTTGATCTTCATCACCCCCATACACGTATCCTTCTTCATCATATCCCCCAAAGTCATAATCGTACCCATCGTTGAACCCGTCTTGTCTTACTCCCGAAGTATATTGAAATTGCACTCCCGGTTGGAATGGAGTAGAATGTATAATAGATGGACCGGTTTGGTATAAGTTAGGTGGTGGTATTTGTGATGATGATGGTTGACCGGTTGGTGGGAAAAATGTTGAATAAGCTGGAGCAGCGGATGATGTAGGGTTGTAACTGAAAGAGTGTTCAGGTTGTTTGTTCTCGGGTAAGGTAGTGTTGGTTGGTTTGATTTCTGGTGTGGATGTAGGAATGGTAGTATTTGGTGATGGTTGTGTTGAAGATGGTATAAAGGGTGGTGTAAGTTCACCCGTAGTGGGTGGTGGTGGTGGTGGATTCATGTATCTGATTGGTATAACTGGTGTAGTAGGTGTTGTTGGTAAACCGCTGACTTTGTTTTCTCTTAGCAAAATTATGTTTCTTCTCAAAGTTCGTTCAATTTCTGGATCAAATGCCAATGGTGATAGCTTGTGAGAGCTCCTAGTACGCATGCACCTGTAAATACCTGCACACTAACACACCCAGCATAAACCAGAAAAATAACAAACTTAAAAAGATAAAAAATAACACACGTTGCGCACTACTCCCAGGCAACGGCGCCAAAATTTGACGTGATGTCGTGGTCACAATAAAATTTAATCTAAATATTACTAAATAGCTAGCGGTAAGTGGGTATCGAACACAGGGAGTTTGTGGAATATGTGTTATTTAAAAGTGTATCTAAATTAACTAAGTTAAACTAAATTGCAAGAATAGTAAATTCACTGATTTGGATTGTTTGTTTTTTAAAAACTAAGATTACTAATCTAATTGCAAAATGAGAATTTGGTTTTGTAAACAATTTAGAGACAAATGACCATCCTAAGTTTCCGGTTTGCTTTGACACTCATGCTAATATTCAACTAGAAAGAACCACATAGACATGGTTCATGTGTTATTACTTGTCGTGATGAAAGGGAACTAAGTACTCGGATTCCTTGAACGCGAGGTTGTTACCCGATGACCAATTAATCAATACCCAATCCTAATCCCGCCCATGATATCTCGATTGCCAACGGCACCAAGAACGTATGGTTTAGACTAAGATTAACATACAAATTAACAATTTACGAACAAGCAAACAGCACACCATAATAAACAAACCATCATAGCAAGTCTATTATTCTAGAAATATGAATCAAAACACAAATGTCTTAGACAAACCTTCAACCTAGGATGATCACCATAAGTTTAGCCTCTCATGACTTGGACAATCATCATCACATACATATCAATGTTCATAGGAATTAAAAACACTAACAAGATGTTTAGAAATTGTTTCAAGCTCTCAAGAACACCCAAAAATCGCCCCTAGACTGCTGGTAACCGAATGGGATTGATTGGACATGAAAAGACACCATAAATCCGCATTAAAAGGTGGAAGATACACATTTACGCAGGTCAGCGCCGTAAGCTATTGTCACACCCCGACCACGTAGAACAACCAGACGTGGCGGAAACGTCGGGGAGTGTTGTAACAGAATCATTGTTTCATAACCATGGAATAAATAAATTCTGTTTTATTGAATAAATGAACTCATTGTTTTAATACAATCAAATAAGTACAACTATGATCTTCCAAGTTTTAAAGTTGCTAAGGCACGAGTCCGTCCTAAATGTAGCATGTATCAACAAATCATTGCAAAGCAGTACCTGAAACATGTGTAAAAATAGGTACGTCAGCATAAAAATGCCTGTGAGATACATAGGTTTTGTGAAAGTAGGATTCATGACTTGTAAGTTTAAGAAAATGTTTAATAAAGTTTAGTCATGAACCTTGTAAATTGATTTGTTTTGTAAATCGTTTGAAAAACAATAAGATCAGATGATATGTATAGATAAGAGAATAATGTATGGTTAAATGAATAACCATGTAAAATGAGTTTGTATAAGATAAGTTGCTTGTAAAACAATATTTTGATAAAAAGGCTTATAGTATATTTGAAAATATACTTTGGATTTTAAGAGAATCAAATGAGTAATATACTAAAGTATATTTTAGTTCCAATATCGTTAACCCAAGTGTATTAAATAACGCCACGGTATGTAATGCAATGAAAACACTTATATATAAGAAGTACCAGCGGTGTATCTACCATGTGTTCATCACATTACACCCGTCCCGTTATCTAAACACTAACCAAAACCAAATCGATAGATAGATAGTACATTAAATATACCTTCGTTGTTTAAAATAATAGTTTTAAGTAGTATATTACAAGTATACTTCGGATTTATAAATAACATATTAAACTATGTTTTGGATTTATAAATAACATATCAACATATGCTTTGGATGTGATAAATAACATATTAAACTATGTTTTGGTTTTTGTAAATAACATATCAAAATATGCTTTGGATGATTAACAAAATATATGTTGGTTTTGTACAATATCACACATGGGAGTATATCAAACTATACTTTTGGGAGTATATCAAAATATACTTTAAAGGTGTGATTTAAGAATTCATTCAGACCTAGTGCATCAAACTACACCTTTGAGACTAAAAGGATACCACAAAGGCAATCCCTATTTGGATGGAGAAACAAATTGGTTTCAGACATTCCATGACAACAGGAATGGGGTGTCAAATCCTATAGCGCTATATCATACTACCAACCGGTCTGGTGAACAAAATAAGTACAATTCAACAATTAATGTTATAGTCTTTGAAAAATCAGTGTTTAAACCATGGATAGTCATTCAGTTTGTCAAAAGATAAGTAATAACATGTATAATCAATTATACTTTGAAATCATGAAAATAACACATAGGTACACATGCTTCACCCCAAAACAGTTTGGAAAACAGTAAAATAGGGGAACTATGTACTCACTTGAGATTGCTCAGAACTCCTAAGATAACCACCAAGCAATGCTAGAGATCACGGGATCAAACGGCACCTAATATAGATACTATGTTAATAAACCGGACCTATATCGGAGGATCGGATAGAATGAGGGCTCGTAAACCAAATGAGTATGGGAACTCAGGTAGTATGGTATAACAAGGCCTACATACTAAATGAAACCTAGCCTAAGTGCTTACGACCCGTTTAGGTAGCTTATGCTACTTTAACGCGTCGTTCGCGTGAAACGCGTTCGGACCGCCTAACTAGCCCTATGATAAGTAAAATATGCCTTAACATGTCTAATATTGTTGTCAAATCAGTTTAGATGTCCAAAGTTATGTTACATGTGTTTAAAATGAATTTTGACATCAAAGGGGTATTTTGGTAATTTACCTAAGGCATATAAACTACCTATCATACAACTACTTAAACGAAGCGACCATAAGGTATAACCTCGGAAGGTTATTCCCTGTATACTATGGTCACCTAATGTGTTTGGTCGGATCCTAATGATCGACCAAACGGGTCGGGTTCGAAAGTATAAGCGTTTGTTTAGATCGCTTACCTTACGACCCTATATAAGCACTAAACTAAAAGTGACGAGCTAAGCATGTTAAAACATGCTTAACTAAGTTTAGAAAACAGGTTTGGTATCAAAACAAACGGTTTTGATACCTAAGAGTAGTTTGGTTACAAAATACGCAAGAATGCGCATTTTGGCCGAAACTACGACTCGTCACTGAGTCTAGATAACGTGGTAATCAGTAGGTATAGTCACTAGGGACTATAACCATCGTGATCACGCTCACGTTATGAAGTTTAAACGAACTTCGCATCGACCATAAACTGGTCAATGCAGAAAGTCAAACAAAGTTTGACTTTCGGACTCGAAAAGCAATAAAAGAACGAAGGAACACTTACAAAGGGTCCCCGCAAGATTGATAACCCAAGTATTCTCAGGTATGAGGTGATGAAACACCCCAACTTAGAGAAATCTCAGATTTCAAGTGGGTTTTGCAATGAAGGGGGTTGGGTATTTATAGATTTCGGTTCACCGTTAGGATCGTTTCTTGGAGAAGAGGGAATGATCTCGCCCGTACACTTGTCGGAATGTTGTGGTAACTCATATTGCTCCCACCATAAGAGTTGGACACATGGCATTGGCCTTTGGAAGGGTTAAGGGCTGTTAACAGCTGTTTAAAAACAAGTTGCTGCATCTGACCCCTGCTTGCGCACCATAACGTTTTTGGTGTTGAGGTGCGCAAGCAATTTGCAGACCAGAAGTTTGAAAAATGGCAAAACAGGCCCCTGAAGCTCCAAACTTGCTATTTAATGCATTTTTGACACGTTTAAGCCCCGTTAACCCCATTTCAAAGCTCTAAAATGAAGTTAAAGTATAGGGAACTTAAAATGTGCTCAAAAATATCTCGGATGTCGGTTCGTTTGGCCGTACGATCGCGATGTTCGGTTAATTACGACGGAATGCGCATAAGCGCGAAAAACGATCCAAATGGCATGACGAATGGATTTTTCTTATGCCAAACACTAAAATAAAATATTTTAGTGCTTACATAAATTTTTTGATGTCCGGAGGTATTCAGAACGTAAATTATGCGCGAAAGTGCAAACTTGTGCACTTTTTGACACTTTTAGTCCCTGAATGACCCAAAAGTTTATTTTAGCACACCGAACCCCTCAAAGCCTATTTCTAAGCTATATAAAGGATATTTAAGGTGTGTTTAACTTATGGTCATGTTCCGGAATGTCTGTTACTGTTCAAATTGGCATACTTTCGCAGTTTGTCAAGTTTAGTCCCTGTAAGCGAATTAACTTGTTTTTGCCATACCAAAGCCTTTAAAACTTATTTCTAAGTTATGTAAAGGTTGTTTAAGGTATGTTAAGCCTATTTCACTATTCCGGAGTGTTCGTTGGATTAAACTGGTTATATTTACGCATCAGAGCGCGTATAACCCTCCAGAAAGCGATTTAAAGCTTAAAATCGAACAAGAGTTGATATGTGCAAACGATACACATATTTTTACAAATCCCAAGTATGAAATACAATATTTCATTGGTTTGGCATTTGTTTGATGGTTGAAGTGACACAGGTGTCACAGTCTCCCCTACTTTAGGAAATTTCGTCCCGAAATTTAATTTTAGAGGAAACTTGTGAAGACAGCTGTGACGGTTTCGCCTTCTAATAGATCCATTGAACCCTTAAGTAAAACTCTGGGCCATGTTAGGACTCTTAGCAAATTTGTTAACCCTCAAAGTGAATTCCTTGTAATAGTAAAACATGGAATTTTGAACTACGGACAGAAGAACGTTTCTTATGAAGACTTATCATAGGAAACTTGGTGTGTGATTGAGATCGGAATTTGGGGAGTGTGAGAATAAATGACATTGGTCGAGGTCCAAGACTTCTCCCGTATCATTATTCTTGTCACTATAGGTCTTAACACATGACAAAGCTTCCTGTGGTTTCTGTGCACTGAATTCCATAATTATGTAGGCCTCCATAATTACGTAATTCCTTGCACAGTCCGCACAGTTCATTTCATAATGCGTAGGAAAAAAATCACTTGAATAAACATGAAGCGACTCGACTAGACCACCAAAGGGTCCTTTTAATTAGATCAACGAACGAGCCTTTTAACTAGATCAACGCATGATCTTCTTAACTAGATCGTCGTATGATCTCTTTAAATAGACCACTTAAGGGATCTTTTTAGTTACATCTTCACATTATATTTCTAATCAGATTTTCAAAATCAATCTGTTTAACCAGACCACCCAAGGGGTCCAATTATAGAATAGTACTTTAAAACCCAAGGGACTTGACTACAACGTAGAAGTCCATTAAGGATTTAAGATAGTAACTTTGGATATCCTACTATGAATCCCTCATATGAGATATGGAAGATTCTACGAGGATTTGGATGGATCACATACAACCACAAAACATATAAGAAAACACATAAGCACATAATTAGTTAACTTGATTCTTTAATTTGTTGTCTTTGAGCACGGATAATTAAAGCACATCAGGAATCCAATCCATGGATTTCATTTGGCACTTTAAGCATTTTCAAGGATCCACCTATAAAGATAGAAGGATTCTCAATAAGAGTTTGGCTTTGTTTCTTAAAAGAAACGAGTGTTTAAGGTTCTTGGGGAGATCACAAGTGATCATAAAATGACAGAACCACACGAGTAGTTTGTCTTTGGGTTGACATCATAAGGTTGCATCAAGCATTCACACAAACGCATAAATTTTGCAGAAATAAAAACAACAAATCTTTATTTATGTAACAACCGAATTGTCTTGAAGTGTCAAAAGATAATAACCAAGGGAATACAAAACACTAATTGTTCACTGCTGCATCATTGTTCATGTTTGCCTCATTGATGTTGAACACTCGTCCACGCGCTGGAGGTGCGTTAACAAGTCTTGGGCAATTGTTTCTGTAGTGAGTAAGGTCACCGCAGTTATAACATGACCCCGGAGGGAACCGTGCTTGAACAGCAGCAGGGTTTGCAGCAGCTTGATTTGCATAACGACAAACATTGATCAAATGTCCCAACCGCCCACAGTGGGTACATTTGTGACACTGCTCTTGCTCTAGATGATGACGGTTGCACTTGTTGCACAAAGGTGCGGTACCAACATAGTTTTGCCTTTTGCGAGGTTGTACTGGTTGGTTTGGTGCAACCTGTTTGTCTTGAGCAGTTACAGCGTAGTTTTGAGAGGCTTTGCGCTTCTTCTTCTTGGACACCTCAGTATTTTCTTCCTTTGGTTCCACTTGAGCAGTCTTGTCAGATGGTCTTGAGTCGCCCTTCCGAAACAGCTTGCGCTTCCTGATATGGGATTCAGTCAGAGTGGCAGCCAATTCAATGGCTTGTCTGACAGTAGTAGGGTTGCTGCCAGTAACGATATCCTGAACTACGTCAGGAAGACCATCAATGTATTTCTCAATCGCCTTATCCAAATGCGTAACCATAGTAGGTCATAACAAGCTCAATTCCTCATAGCGGTCAGTATAGGCTCGACGTTCCCCACTGTCTTTCTTCAAATCATCAAATTCCCTTTCTAGAGCCCTTAGCTCATGACGAGGACAGAATTCCTTCATCATAAGAGCCCTAAGCTCAGCCCAAGTCTGTGCTAATGCAACCTCAGCACCGCGGTCTCTCATAACCCCGTTCCACCACGTAAGAGCCCTCTTCTGAAATACACTCGAAGAAAACTCGACCTTGCGATTTTCAGGACACTGAACATGACGGAAAGTATTCTCAATGCTCTCGAACCATTGAAGAAGCCCAGTTGCTCCCTCAGAACCACTAAACTTGAGCGGTTTAGCCGAGTTAAAATTCTTGAAATTGCATGGAGCATTGTTGTTGTTGATGGCTTGAATCATTTGAGCATAAAGATTTGGGAAGGCAGCAGCCATTTGCTGCGCGATGATTTCCGCCAGTTCGGCATTCGCCATCTGATTGTCGCGTCGAGGAGGCATTCTAAAAGAGGAACATGAAAGGAAACGAGTGAGAGAATTAGACGAAAAGAATGAGATGAAACAAATCTGATGAAAGCAAGGATAGTGGTCATTTGTTTGTTACTACAAAGCAACAAACGACCCTGGTGATTAATCAAAGTAAATAGGTCAAAAATAATGTATCGAGAAGACATGCTCGCCTATAAGTGGACACTCACCCCAAGAGTTCCCAGGTAAGAGTGACTGGTCCGATTATGTGGATTTGTACGAACACTCTAGCCTTAGACAGAAAACTCAGGGTACAGGCACCCACCCTTCCAGTTTGCATGTGTTCACATTATTTAGACCAACTTTGATGGGATTTGAAAACTTAGAGGGTTCAAAACCATATAATAAATCATCCTAGAATAGATGATTAGTTTTCAAAGCGGGATAGAAATTTGTGTTCTTATTGTGGTTGTCACCTAAGAATAAGTGACGGTATTGTTTTAAAACTAAACACAAGAAAACTTGTGTTAGGGTCCTAGGAAGGTTATAGTCTAGGTCAAAGCATTACTAATAACCTAATTCCCTATAACCATTGGCTCTGATACCAACTTTTCTATCACACCCCGACCACGTAGAACAACCAGACGTGGCGGAAACGTCGGGGAGTGTTGTAACAGAATTATTGTTTCATAACCATGGAATAAATAAATTCTGTTTTATTGAATAAATGAACTCATTGTTTTAATACAATCAAATAAGTACAACTATGATCTTCCAAGTTTTAAAGTTGCTAAGGCACGAGTCCGTCCTAAATGTAGCATGTATCAACAAATCATTGCAAAGCAGTACCTGAAACATGTGTAAAAATAGGTACGTCAGCATAAAAATGCCTGTGAGATACATAGGTTTTGTGAAAGTAGGATTCATGACTTGTAAGTTTAAGAAAATGTTTAATAAAGTTTAGTCATGAACCTTGTAAATTGATTTGTTTTATAAATCGTTTGAAAAACAATAAGATCAGATTATATGTATAAATAAGAGAATAATGTATGGTTAAATGAATAACCATGTAAAATGAGTTTGTATAAGATAAGTTGCTTGTAAAACAATATTTTGATAAAAAGGCTTATAGTATATTTGAAAATATACTTTGGATTTTAAGAGAATCAAATGAGTAATATACTAAAGTATATTTTAGTTCCAATATCGTTAACCCAAGTGTACTAAATAATGCCACGGTATGTAATGCAATGAAAACACTTATATATAAGAAGTACCAGTGGCGTATCTACCATATTTTCATCACATTACACCCGTCCCGTTATCTAAACACTAACCAAAACCAAATCGATAGATAGATAGTACATTAAATATACCTTCGTTGTTTAAAATAATAGTTTTAAGTAGTATATTACAAGTATACTTCGGATTTATAAATAACATATTAAACTATGTTTTGGCTTTATAAATAACATATCAACATATGCTTTGGATGTGATAAATAACATATTAAACTATGTTTTGGTTTTTGTAAATAACATATCAAAATATGCTTTGGATGATTAACAAAATATATGTTGGTTTTGTACAATATCACACATGGGAGTATATCAAACTATACTTTTGAGAGTATATCAAAATATACTTTAAAGGTGTGATTTAAGAATTCATTCAGACCTAGTGCATCAAACTACACCTTTGAGACTAAAAGGATACCACAAAGGCAATCCCTATTTGGATGGAGAAACAAATTGGTTTCAGACATTCCATGACAACAGGAATGGGGTGTCAAATCCTATAGCGCTATATCATACTACCAACCGGTCTGGTGAACAAAATAAGTACAATTCAACAATTAATGTTATAGTCTTTGAAAAATCAGTGTTTAAACCATGGATAGTCATTCAGTTTGTCAAAAGATAAGTAATAACATGTATAATCAATTATACTTTGAAATCATGAAAATAACACATAGGTACACATGCTTCACCCCAAAACAGTTTGGAAAACAGTAAAATAGGGGAACTATGTACTCACTTGAGATTGCTCAGAAGTCCTAAGATAACCACCAAGCAATGCTAGAGATCACGGGATCAAACGACACCTAATATAGATACTATGTTAATAAACCGGACCTATATCGGAAGATCGGATAGAATGAGGGCTCGTAAACCAAATGAGTATGGGAACTCAGGTAGTATGGTATAACAAGGCCTACATACTAAATGAAACCTAGCCTAAGTGCTTACGACCCATTACGACCCGTTTAGGTAGCTTATGCTACTTTAACGCGTCGTTCGCGTGAAACGCGTTCGGACCGCCTAACTAGCCCTATGATAAGTAAAATATGCCTTAACATGTCTAATATTGTTGTCAAATCAGTTTAGATGTCCAAAGTTATGTTACATATGTTTAAAATGAATTTTGGCATCAAAGGGGTATTTTGGTAATTTACCTAAGGCATATAAACTACCTATCATACAACTACTTAAACGAAGCGACCATAAGGTATAACCTCGGAAGGTTATTCCCTGTATACTATGGTCACCTAATGTGTTTGGTCAGATCCTAATGATTGACCAAACGGGTCGGGTTCGAAAGTATAAGCGATTGTTTAGATCGTTTACCTTACGACCCTATATAAGCACTAAACTAAAAGTGACGAGCTAAGCATGTTAAAACATTCTTAACTAAGTTTAGAAAACAGGTTTGGTATCAAAACAAACGGTTTTGATACCTAAGAGTAGTTTGGTTACAAAATACGCAAGAATGCGCATTTTGGCCGAAACTACGACTCGTCACTGAGTCTAGATAACGTGGTAATCAGTAGGTATAGTCACTAGGGACTATAACCATCGTGATCACGCTCACGTTATGAAGTTCAAACGAACTTCGCATCAACCATAAACTGGTCAATGCAGAAAGTCAAACAAAGTTTGACTTTCGGACTCGAAAAGCAATAAAAGAACGAAGGAACACTTACAAAGGGTCCCCGCAAGATTGATAACCCAAGTATTCTCAGGTATGAGGTGATGAAATACCCCAACTTAGAGAAATCTCATATTTCAAGTGGGTTTTGCAATGAAGGGGGTTGGGTATTTATGGATTTCGGTTCACCGTTAGGATCGTTTCTTGGAGATGAGGGAATGATCTCGCCCGTACACTTGTCGGAATGTTGTGGTAACTCATATTGCTCCCACCATAAGAGTTGGACACATGGCATTGGCCTTTGGAAGGGTTAAGGGCTGTTAACAGCTGTTTAAAAACAAGTTGCTGCATCTAACCCCTGCTTGTGCACCGTAACGTTTTTGGTGTTGAGGTGCGCAAGCAACTTGCAGACCAGAAGTTTGAAAAATGGCAAAACAGGCCCCTGAAGCTCCAAACTTGCTATTTAATGCATTTTTGACACGTTTAAGCCCCGTTAACCCCATTTCAAAGCTCTAAAATGAAGTTAAAGTATAGGGAACTTAAAATGTGCTCAAAAATATCTCGGATGTCGGTTCGTTTGGCCGTACGATCGCGATGTTCGGTTAATTACGACGGAATGCGCATAAGCGCGAAAAACGATCCAAATGGCGTGACGAATGGATTTTTCTTATGCCAAACACTAAAATAAAATATTTTAGTGCTTACATAATTTTTTTGATGTCCGGAGGTATTCAGAACGTAAGTTATGCGCGAAAGTGCAAACTTGTGCACTTTTTGACACTTTTAGTCCCTGAATGACCCAAAAGTTTATTTTAGCACACCGAACCCCTCAAAGCCTATTTCTAAGCTATATAAAGGATATTTAAGGTGTCTTTAACTTATGGTCATGTTCCGGAATGTCTGTTACTGTTCAAATTGGCATACTTTCGCAGTTTGTCAAGTTTAGTCCCTGTAAGCGAATTAACTTATTTTTGCCATACCAAAGCCTTTAAAACTTATTTCTAAGTTATGTAAAGGTTATTTAAGGTATGTTAAGCCTATTTCACTATTCCGGAGTGTTCGTTGGATTAAACTGGTTATATTTACGCATCAGAGCGCGTATAACCCTCCAGAAAGCGATTTAAAGCTTAAAATCGAACAAGAGTTGATATGTGCAAACGATACACATATATTTACAAATCTCAAGTATGAAATACAATATTTCATTGGTTTGGCATTTGTTTGATGGTTGAAGTGACACAGGTGTCACAGCTATGGTGGCCACCGTAGCTTACGGTGGCTTGGAATGGCTTATGGTGGCTTTAAACTGTCATACGGTGACAATTTATGTCAGGGACCACCGTAAGCTACGCCCTCCACCGTAGGCTACGGTGGGCTTCAGCATGAAATTTTGTTTTCAGCATAACTTTTGAGTTTCAACTCCGTTTTCTTCGCCATTTTCGCCCACGTTCTCGTAATTTCATCCTCTATCATGTGACATTCTTACTTCTTCCATTCCAATATTTTATTTTTTATTAATGCTCCAAATTTCTTCCCTTTTAAGCTTCATTTGTACCTAAAACACAAAAAACCGTAGTTACCTAATTCTAGAAAATTACATGGATAAACGCGGGGTTAAATTATCATTTATAACACTTAAGGGTTATCCTATGGACTGCTCGCACCGTCATTCACCTCATAAGCACCCCATCACCCACTACCCATATTACAACACCGATGCACCCATCAGTACTTCCACCCTCTCTATCCCGTGGTGCACCCCATCGTTTGGGTAGTGCATTCACACCCTGGAAACCACTTTACGGTTGCTACAAGGCACAACTCGGTCCCGAGGAAGAAGTTAAGCACCCTCGCGACCTTATCTCTGCGTTTTCACTATCACTTTCTCCTATACATGGTTGTAATGCACAACCCCCCCCCCCCATCTCCTGTGAAGCATACCCGTTTATGTAAAACTAAAGACTATGGAAGAGTCGGAGACTTGAGGAATAAACAAGGAACAAGGTGAAGGGAATACCTCACCGTATTTTTATAGCCCTGGATGACTTGCATCAATCAGAGTAATGTGACTCCGAGGAGGTTTGCTACGCAAGACTAATTGCAACAAATTGATATGGTGTATGTAAAAGTCGATGTACCCTTAGCAAGATTTTGATGTGACTCATTTTACCTCGCTGCAATGATGAGATGATTACGGTGGAAAGATGTGCATAAGATCATTAGGAATTACCCTACCTTTATACTTGTGGTGCACGAAGAATAAGTTTTGCTTTCACACAAAGACAACAACATTTATTCCAAAATAAATGTTTCATCTCGTCAATGTGTTTTATACATGAGAAGCACATGGAACCACAACAAAGGAAACGCTGGCCGAGTCTAATCAGAACCTTTACCTGCAACATGAGCTGAGCCTGAAGCTTTGTGGAACCAACAAGTTGCTGAAGCAATCGTCCAATACGAAGCAAACAACACTGAAAACAACGGTGAAATAAGAGGAAGTATACACATCCCAAGTAAAGCTCTAAAACAAACAACAAACATAAGGAAACCGCTTCAACTAGGAAAGTCAAGTCATTCATTGTCACGACTAAGATAGGTGATAAAAACTACCAAGGAGAACTACCAAAGTGTGATAGATGTGGTTATTATCACACAGGTCCGTGCAGGACTCGTAGGTGTGAAATTGGGGTAAGACCGGGCATAGCAAGGAGGCACGCTGGTCTGGTATAAGACATATGAATGGAATTTAGGATAGTAATAGCAATGGCAAAGGCCAAGAATTGCTACAGATGTGGCGACAAAGGACACTATCGGAAGGACTGCCCGAAGAAAAGTTCAAGCTCTTGGGAGCATTTTCATGAAGGGAATACGCAAGGCACGCTAGGACCCAAACGTAGTTACGAGTACGTTCCTTATAATTCGACACATTCACATCTACTTTATTTGATACCGGCGCCGACTTTGGTATTAAGTCTATGGAACTTAAGGATATACTTGGCTTAGGAACAAGTAAGCTAGACTCCCCACATGCTATAGAGTTGGCAAATGGGAAATCAGTCAAAACGGATAAAGTTATTAAGGGTGGTATACTTAGACTTGGGGAAACAAAAAATTCTCTATCAACCTTCTACCAGTTGGTTTAGGTAGTTCTGATGCGGTAGTCGTCATGGATTGGATATCCAAGAATAAGGCTGAAGTTGTATGTCACAAGAAAATCATTCGTATCCCTCTTGCGAATGATGAAATGCTCATCGTGCATGGAGAGAAAAGAGACACGTCTCTGCGAATCATCAACTGTATGAAGGCGCATAAGTGCTTAAGGAAAGGATGTGTTGCATTCCTGGCATACGTAGTAGATAAGAAGGCCGAGGAGCCGAAACTCCAAGACATTCCTGTGGTGAAGAAATTTCCTGATGTTTTTTTTCCCGAAGATTTTCCAGGACTACCTCCGCAAAGACAAGTCGAATTTCATATTGACTTGGTTCCAGACGCCGCTCCTGTAGCCAAGGCACCCTATCGACTTGCTCTATCCGTGATGCAAGAATTATCTACACAACTCCAAGAGTTGCTGGATAAAGGATTCATAAGGCCGAGCTTCTCGCCTTGGGGAGCTCCAGTTTTGTTCGTAAAGAAGAAGGATGGAACACTGCGGATGTGTATTGATTATAGAGAATTGAATAAGCTCACTATCAAGAATCGTTATCCACTACCGAGGATTGACGACTTATTCGATTAGTTGCAAGGATCGAGCTACTACTCAAAGATCGACCTTCGGTCAGACTACCATCAGATAAGGATCCAAGAAGAGAGCATACCGAAGACTGCATTCAGGACGCGTTATGGGCATTACGAGTTCCTTGTGATGCCATTTGGATTGACGAACGCGCCAGTAGTATTTATGGATCTGATGAATCGTGTCTTCAAACCATATCTCGATAAATTCGTAATTGTATTTATCGATGATATTCTGATTTATTCGCGGACGAAAGAAGAGCATGAACAACACCTCAGGACCATTCTGGAATTATTGAAGAAAGAGAAACTTTATGCAAAGTTCTCAAAGTGCGAATTCTAGATTCGCGAAGTACAGTTCCTTGGTCATGTTGTGAACGAGAAGGGAATTCATGTAGACCCAGCAAAGATAGAAGCGATAAAGAATTGGGAAGCTCCCAAGTCACCAACTGAAGTACGACAATTCTTGGGATTAGCGGGATACTACCGCCGATTTATCGAGAATTTCTCCAAGATAGCTCAACCGCTGACTTCTCTTACGCAGAAGGGTAAGAAGTACGAATGGGGAGATAAGCAAGAAGAATCCTTCCAGCTTCTCAAAAGCAAGTTATGCGATGCACCAATACTATCCTTACCCGAAGGTACTGAGGACTTCGTGGTATACTACGACGCCTCGCGTCAAGGTTTGGGTTGCGTGCTTATGCAACGCCAAAAGGTCATCGCTTACGCTTCAAGACAGTTGAAAGTTCATGAGAAGAACTACACCACACACGACCTGGAGCTAGGCGCGGTGGTATTCGCTTTGAAGATCTGGCGACAATATTTATATGGTACTCGATGTACAATCTTCACAGATCACAAAAGCCTACAGCACATATTTGATCAGAAGGAATTAAATATGCTTCAGCGACGGTGGGTTGAGTTGCTAAACGATTATGACTGTGAGATTAAGTACCATCCTGGAAAGGAAAACGTAGTAGCAGACGCGTTAAGTAAAAAAGAAAGGGTTAAGACCCTAAGGATTCGAGCATTGGAAATGACTATTTGAATGAATCTCACTGCACGCATTCATGACGCACAACAAGAAACCCTTAAGAAGGAGAATCGTAGAGCTGAATATCTCCGAGGTATGGAGAAGAAATTGGTGCCAAACGAAGAGGGAACCTTATACTTCATGGGGCGTATTTGGGTTCCGCTCTAAGGCAGTATTCGAGAAGTTATCTTTGACGAAGCTCACAAGTCGAGATACTCGATCCCCCCAGGATCAGACAAGATGTATCAAGACTTAAAAGAGTATTATTGGTGGCCAAAGCTTAAAGGCGATTTTGCTGTTTACGTTGGAAAGTGCCTAACCTGTGCTAAGGTTAAGGCCGAATATCAGAAACCGTCCGGTCTACTGCAACAACCTGAGATACCCATGTGGAAGTGGGAACAAATCTCGATGGACTTCATAACTAAATTACCCAAGACCCCTAGAGGGCATGATATGATTTGGGTGATAGTTGATCGATTAATAAAGTATGCGCATTTCCTACCAATCCGAGAGAAGGATAGCACCGAAAAGCTTGCTGAGCTGTATCTTAAGGAAATAGTGGCACGTCATGAAGTGCCTATTTTGATTATGTCAGACAAATACGGGCGTTTCCTATCCAGGATATGGAAATCCTTCCAGGAGGCCTTTGGATCTCAACTAGGTCTAAGCATGGCCTTCCATCCGCAAATAGACGGCCAGAGCGAACGGACCATACAAACACTGGAAGATATGCTTCGCGCATGTGTTATGGATTTAGGCGGCTGCTGGGATACTCATCTACCTTAGGTTGAGTTTTCCTATAACAACAGCTACCATACGAGCATAAAAGCCGCACTGTTCGAAGCTCTTTATGGCCGCAAGTGCCGCTCACGGTTGTGTTGGGCAGACGCTGGAGACAAGCAGTTGATTGCTCCTGAACTTGTTCAAGAAACAACCGACAAGATTATGAAGATCCGAGAGCGCATTAAGGCAGCTCGTGATCGACAGAAGAGTTACACTGACCGTAGACGAAACCCCTTAGAATTCGAGGTGGGAGATAAAGTTCTGTTGAAAGTCTCCCCTTGGAAGGGGGTAGCAAGGTTCGGAAAACGTGGAAAGTTGAATCCACATTAGACCATTTAAGATCTTGGAAAGATTGGTACCGTGGCGTACAAGTTGGAGTTACTGGAAGAACTTAATGGTCTACATGATACGTTCCATGTATCCAACCTCAAAAAGAGTCCAACCCAAGAAACAGTTATCATCCTTGCGGATGAGGTGCATATCGACGACACACTCCGATTTACAGAACAGCCTGTTGAGATAACGGATTGGAATATCCATAAAACAAGGAGGAGTCACATTAAGCTTGTCAAAGTACGTTGGAACTCTAAGCACGGACCCGAGTACACGTGGGAACGTGAAGACCGGTTCAAAGCCAAGTACCCCCACCTTTTTGAGAAAGCTCATGCGGGAGATAACTCAACCTGAATTTCGGAAACAAATTCTTTTAACGGGGGGAGACTATGACAACTGACATAAAACCGGTAATTTCCGTTCAGTTTTAATTATTATTAAATATCTGCAATTATGCGCTTAAAT
This sequence comes from Helianthus tuberosus, assembly GCA_030545235.1. Classification (NCBI taxonomy): domain Eukaryota; kingdom Viridiplantae; phylum Streptophyta; class Magnoliopsida; order Asterales; family Asteraceae; genus Helianthus; species Helianthus tuberosus. Next base: position 90,447,483 of record CM060438.1, on the reverse strand, counting down.
GTCAACATTGTCTGATTTCATGCTATACATGTGAATTCATGCACGTTTTATACTTCAAATATTGCTTTATGCATTACTTTAGCGTTGCGTCAGAAAGACTAGTAAACTCACCGGTAAGACACGCTGTGTCAGCAATTCTGCAGAAGGCAGTCAGATAATAGAATTAGGGCCTAGGAATAGGTCCAACATCTAAAATACATTAAAACCCAAGTGTGGATACAAGGGTTAACATATAAACTTTCCGGAAGCTAAAGTGGTAGAAGCTTCTATTGCCCACCACGGGGCCGTGCTCAGCGGGCACGGGGCCGTGGTCAACTATAAGATTCGCAGAATCCAGGAAAATCTTCATAGTACAGATATGATTCTGCACACGGGGTCGTGCTCAGCGGACACGGGGGCGTGGTCAACTAATAAGACAAGCTGCATTAAATGAAGAAAGAGAAGGATGTGGACACGGGGCCGTGCCCGAGCTTATGTTCAGCCTATAAATAGGAGTGCTTGGCTCAAGATCAAACCATCCCTTGGCACACCACCTCTCTCACATTTCACCCACCACCACCATAACACCATCATCCACCACCATCATCCATTGTCCATCATAGAGTGTGTGAGTCGTCTCAGGATCCAAGCTTGATCGTAAGAGTTCTTGACAATCAAGGCCATGTTTGCCTAAGTCTCTTACATCACTTGGTGAAGACAAGTGTCTAGTGTAATACTTTTTATTTCTAATCTTTTCGCACTTTTTACTTGGTTTTGTATTAATGACTTTAATAACTAGTTTCTTATGTTGAAGGTGATTCTTCCTTATCGTTTGTCCGTGGTGTCTTGGCATTATTTTACTGTCTATATAAAATAAAAGATTTTCACCATTCATATCTCCACGGTCTATATGGAGATATGTTGGCTACCTGGTCGGGGGTTAAGGAAATGGTTTGGTAAGAGTCTTGCCATTGTTCAGCGTTTAGAGGTCCTGCAATGGACCTGGGTCAAATTTAGTAGGACCTCCTTCAATACTTAACGGTATTGGATGGCGGGGGTCCAAACTCTTTGATCCCCTCATAAGTTAACTACTATTAATACTATAACCCGGCTATTTAGGACTGTATCCCTGCTGACTCAGACTACTTAGTCGAGGGTAACGTCACCTCCAAAAGAGGGGCCTACCATAATTTGCGTTAATAACTTAATTAATTATCTTTCAATAATCCGACCCTTTAGGATTGTATCCTTGCTGACTCAAACTACTGGGTTGAGGGTAACGTCACCTTCAAAAGAGGGGCCTACTACAATAACTAAGATAATCTCTTAAAATAGTGCAAAAGTGCGGAAATAATCAAAGGTTACACTATACACGAGTCGGAACCAAGTGATTCATCTTGTCTATCTGTTTTTCTTTTTATTTTTATTTTTCAGCATTTTAGTTAGTTTTTATTTTTCTTAGTTTAAAACATTTTTCTAAACCTTTTGATTTGATTAGACGTTGAGGATAAACCGGTACTAAAAGCTCTTGTGTCCTTGGACGACCTCGGTATCTTACCAACACTATACTACGCTCACGATGGGTGCACTTGCCCATATGTGTGTTTAGTGTTAGTAAATATCGTGTTTTATAAATTTAAAATTTGGCTAAAAAGTGTTAAAGGGCTTAAAATATACACCTAATATATATAACACTTCACACGCATCAAGTTTTTGGCGCCGTTGCCAGGGACACAAGGATTTTAAGAAAGTTAGGAATCAACGGCCTAATCGTTTTTCTTATTTTTCATTTTTTTTAGGATTTTTCTTAATTTTTCAGTTTCTGCAGAGCTCAGCACGGGTCGTGCCTGGTCGGACACGGGCCGTGCCCAGCACTATCACTGGCAGTTTTTATTTTCCGAGTTACAGAGGGCTGAGCACGGGGCCATGTCGGTGCAACACGGGGCCGTGTCCAAACTCCCAGTAACTGGGATCCTGGAAATAAACACTGTATCTCCGACCACGGGTCGTGTTCACTGAGCACGGGGCCGTGGTGAACCTTCTGACCAACATTCTTTTCTGTTTTTATCGCAGGACTTGGAACCTTGGCGCCACATTTGAACTTCCTACGTAGTGCATGAGCTCCAGTTCTAGTAGAGACTTAAAAGAACCTAAAAGAACCTCTAGAAGAACCCGAACGCTTTCTCAGAAAAAGACTTAAAGCTAAAAATCAAGAGAAAGTTTCGGGGAACCCACTTCCAATGGCGGACCAACGTACCCTCATGGATTACCTACGACCCACTGTAGGTAATCTCGGAGCCGCTATCAATGCACCAAATGTCGAGGCCAATAACTTCGAACTTCGGCCGCATTTGATACAAATGCTCCAAAACTCTGCAACCTTCCATGGGCTTGCGGACGAGGATCCCCATTTACATATTACTAATTTCTTAGAAATATGTGATACTTTCGGATCAATGGAGCATCCAACGACGCCATTCGCCTTCGGATGTTTCCATTTTCATTAAAAGACCGAGCTAAGGCTTGGCTTAACACCCTCCCAGTTGGCTCGGTAAACACCTGGGATGAACTAGCCCAAAAGTTTCTATATAAGTATTTCCCCCCTGCTAAAACGGCTAAATTAATGACTGAAATTAATACATATTCACAAGAGGATGGGGAATCCTTATATGAAACTTGGGAAAGGTTCAAGGAGCTACTAAGAAAGTGTCCTCATCACGGTCTTGCGGTATGGCAACAAGTATCCACTTTCTACAATGGATTGTTGCCACACACAAGACAGACACTTGATTCTAGCTCCGGGGGACTTTTAGGTAATCGTCGCCCAAATGAAATATATAATCAAATTGAGGAAATTACTCAAACCAATTTTCAATGGCACACTCCCCGAGGCAATAAATCTATTGCCCCGGGCGCCCATAAGGTTGATGAAAGCACTTCTTTACAAGCCCAAATCGAAGCCCTTTCTTCAAAAATCAAAAAGTTAGAAATGACAAAAACGGTTTCGGTTATGGCTTGTGAAGGGTGTGGTGGGCCACATGAAAATTGGAGTTGTATGAAAGAATTAGATGAACAAACGGAAACGGTAAACTACATTGATAACAGACCTAGGCCGTCGGGTCCTCCAACGGGCACTTACAACCAAGGATGGCGTAACCACCCAAACCTTGGTTGGAGAGATCCCGGCAATAGTAGTAACCAACAAAACCAACGAACTAACTTTCAACAACCACAAAACTTTTCTCAACAACAAGGTGGACGAGAAAGGCTTGAAGATACTGTATCTCGCCTCATCTCCGACACCGATAAGAAAAACTCGGATCGATTTCAACAATTGGAATCGAATTTTAGAAATCAACAAGCTAGCATTCAAAACATTGAAAAACAATTAAATCAAATAGCTCAAAATTTCTCCGAGAGACCATAAGGTGCGTTACCTAGCAATACCGAAACCAACCCAAAGGCACAAGTACATCTCATCACGTTGAGAAATCGAACCGTGGGTCCCGAAGAGGCTCCATTACCATCGGATGAAAGAAGCCAGTCCAGCCAAACCACGACTCCACCCGCACCCCAACCAGAAAAGGCTTCTTTACCAAATCAAGAACCCACCAAGCCTCATCCAATTCCGTACCCCGGTAGGTTAAATCGACAAAAGACCGATGAGCAATTCGCAAAGTTTGAAAATTTACTAAAACAATTGCATGTTAATATTCCTTTTATCGAGGTACTTACCCAAATGCCTAAATATGCAAAATTTATGAGGGACTTCCTCACTCATAAAAGGAAAATTGAACCATTGCAATTAGTTAACTTAGGCGAAGAATGCTCCGCCTTGGTACTCAACAAACTCCCACAAAAGAAAATTGATCCCGGAAGCTTTACGATTCCTTGCTCAATTGGGGAATCCCCCGTTCGTAATGCATTAGCCGATCTTGGGGCTAGCATTAACCTCATGCCCACATCAATGTTCAAACGACTCGGCCTAGGAACAACGAGCCCTACAAAGATGAGCATACAACTCGCCGACAGATCCGTCAAATTTCCACAAGGTGTCGCTGAAAATCTATTGGTCAAGGTTGGCAACTTCGTTTTCCCAACCGACTTTGTCATCCTAGACATGGAAGAATACGCCGATGTCCCTCTCATTCTCGGGAGGCCATTTCTAGCCACCGCCCAAGCAGTGGTGGATATGAATGACGGAACACTAACATTGAAGTTTGGGGACGAGGAAGTGAAATTTGGAGTGGGAAAAAGAGTAGAAGACGAAGACCCGGTCAACTACATGAAGGTCATAGACTCAAGCTTGGATGACGCTCTCCGACGGTGTAACATGGGATGCGAAACATCCCACTTGAGTGACATATAACCAGGCTTTGGGTCTAGCCAAGGACCCTTATAAACGTGGCGCACCACGGAGGCATTCCGCGGAACTATCCTTAGCTTAATTTAGATTAGTTTTTATAATTTCTAGTTTAGTTTTAATTTTCAGGAATAAAACACACTTAAGATGACAAAGGTAACAAGGGGAACTTGAACCAGCACCCCATGCAGGAAAACAGAGCCATCCGACGAAATTCTTCGTTTATAGTAAGTTCGGCACGGGTCGTCTCCGCCCAACACGGCCCCGTGCTGCACAGTCTGCAGAAAAAGACCCAGTTCAGGTAACTGGACACGGGCCGTGTTCAACCAACATGCCCCCGTGTCCAGGCTTCTGTTTCTCTTGAGTTAATTTTGTTACTGGCACTTGAACACGGGGCCGTGCCCGGACAACACGGGGCCGTGTTCAGCACCCAGTAACACAAAATTTTTGCTTTTTACACCTTTTTACACATTCAATCAACCTAAAAACTTATTTTTGGGACACATTGAGGACAATGTGTAATTTAAGTGTGGGGAGGATGCTAAAACCTTGAATCTTGCAAATCCTAAATACAAGCCTTACACAAAACTCTATTGGAACCGCTAAACACCCCAAATTTTTTCAAAAAAAAATTCATTTTTTATACTTGTCAAAGTTTAACTTGGGAATTTCAAGTTCTAAAAAGGTGATATTTTTACGAATTTACAACCGATAGCGTCGTGATAAAAAGAACCAACATAAGAAAATTATGAAAAGGCATGACAAGCTTAGTTAAAATTCAATTATATATACTTGATCACATAAAAACCCATTCCCACAAAAGTGAGTTTTGAGCCTTTATTGAGCAAACAATTACATATCTTTAAACTAAATGCTCATTTTTCGTTTCTTGTGTGAATAGCCGCTTGGTTCTTACGACTCTAGAACTTGCCATGACGATACATTCACGGTCCTTACCAACTTAAACCCGAGTAAGTAAATGATGGAGGCATTAGGACTAACCATTTTTTTATTTCTACACCGTTATTTTTCTTTTTTTTACCACCTACCCAAAATCCCCCTAGTTAGCCCCTTTGAGCCTAAACCTTTTCATTTCATAACCCAAACCAAACACCCTTTTACCCACCAAAACTTTTTTTCATTTTTAACCCTTTGTTTTAGTAACTAGCTCGGTTCTTTGTATGACTTTTCAAAAAAAAAATGTGTTGATGATGAAGCAAAAGAAAATAAAACAAACAAGTTCATCAAAAATAACTTTGTTTGAAAAATAGCTTCATCAAAATAAAAGGTTACAAAAATAAAAAGTCGTACGAAAACCGACGCTTGTTACGCTTTTTCGCCCTTTTTCTACTAACCACTAACCCAACCACCTACCTTTAACCCAAGCCTAACCCTTCACCCAAAAAGTCCTCTTGATATTTACAAAGGTATATAAGTTAAAAAGGAGGAGGATTGATTGCTTGGCAAGCTTATGGTAGGAGTAAGTTCCATGCCACTCTCGAGTGATCCACAAAAATACATTTTCGGCCGAGTGTTGAGTGATCCCCGTGAGGTATGTGAACTTGTATATAAATAGAATTTTAAAGAGGCATGTTATGCCCTAATAAGTAATTTATCTTATGAAAAGTTTTAAATAAATCATGACGAATAGGATTGTAAATAAATAAAAATAAAACTTAATAAAAGAATCTTGGAAATCCCGACACTCTATGACAAGCCCAAAAACGTTCTCTTCCACCCATTCCATTTGGGTGTGTAAAGCCACATTATAAAGAGTATTGCTTGAGGACAAGCAAAGATTCAAGTGTGGGGGTATTTGATGTGTGCAAAATGCAACATATAAATTACATCAATTGTGGCATAAAACTAACCCTTTTTTAGTACTAATGTTGGAAAAAGTGTGCTTTTGTCTTCCTTTTGTATTTTCAGGATTAAATGAGCTCAAATTAACAAAAGAAGCAAAAAGACAGCAAAATCTAACATAAATACAAGAAAAGGAACAAACGTGGCATGCCCGACCCCACGACAGCATCTTCCCAAGCAAAACAAGAAGACAGAAGACTGAACACGCCCCGTGCTCAGCCAGCACGGGGGCGTGCCCAAGTGTCAGCAGAAAAGACAAAGTGGTAGAAGCTTCTATTGCCCACCACGGGGCCGTGCTCAGCGGACACGGGGCCGTGGTCAACTATAAGATTCGCACAATCCAGGCAAATCTTCATAGTACAAAGATTTTTTCTACACACGGGGTCGTGCTCAGCGGACACGGGGGCGTGGTCAACTAATAAGACAAGCTGCATTAAATGAAGAAAGAGAAGGATGTGGACACGGGGCCGTGCCCACTGGACACGGGGCCGTGCCCGAGCTTCTGTTCAGCCTATAAATAGGAGTGCTTGGCTCAAGCTCAAACCTTCCCTTGGCACACCACCTCTCTCACACTTCACCCACCACCCACCACCACCATAACACCATCATCCACCACCATCATCCATTGTCCATCATAGAGTGTGTGAGTCGTCTCGGGATCCAAGATTGATCGTAAGAGTTCTTAACAATCAAGGCCATGTTTGCCTAAGTCTCTTACATCTCTTGGTGAAGACAAGTGTCTAGTGTAATACTTTTTATTTCTAATCTTTTCGCACTTTTTACTTGGTTTTGTATTAATGACTTTAATAACTAGTTTCTTATGTTGAAGGTGATTCTTCCTTATCGTTTGTCCGTGGTGTCTTGGCATTATTTTACTGTCTATATAAAATAAAAGATTTTCACCATTCATATCTCCACGGTCTATATGGAGATATGTTGGCTACCTGGTCGGGGGTTAAGGGAACGGTTTGGTAAGAGTCTTGCCATTGTTCAGCGTTTAGAGGTCCTGCAATGGACCTGGGTCAAATTTAGTAGGACCTCCTTCAATACTTAACGGTATTGGATGGCGGGGGTCCAAACTCTTTGATCCCCTCATAAATTAACTACTATTAATACTATAACCCGGCTATTTAGGACTGTATCCCTGCTGACTCAGACTACTTAGTCGAGGGTAACGTCACCTCCAAAAGAGGGGCCTACCATAATTTGCATTAATAACTTAATTAATTATCTTTCAATAATCCGACCCTTTAGGATTGTATCCTTGCTGACTCAAACTACTGGGTTGAGGGTAACGTCACCTTCAAAAGAGGGGCCTACTACAATAACTAAGATAATCTCTTAAAATAGTGCAAAAGTGCGGAAATAATCAAAGGTTACACTATACACGAGTCGGAACCAAGTGATTCATCTTGTCTATCTGTTTTTCTTTTTATTTTTATTTTTCAGCATTTTAGTTAGTTTTTATTTTTCTTAGTTTAAAACATTTTTCTAAACTTTTTGATTTGATTAGACGTTGAGGATAAACCGGTACTAAAAGCTCTTGTGTCCTTGGACGACCTCGGTATCTTACCAACACTATACTACGCTCACGATGGGTGCACTTGCCCATATGTGTGTTTAGTGTTAGTAAATATCGTGTTTTATAAATTTAAAACTTGGCTAAAAAGTGTTAAAGGGCTTAAAATATACACCTAATAAATATAACACTTCACACGCATCAATGTAATGAAGTTGTTGATGTTATGTCTTGTGTTTATGTTTAGATCAAGTATGTTAAAGCTTGGATCTAACAAGTTTAAGCATGGATCTTGAAGGATCCATGGTTAAACTTGAAGATGAACATATGAATCATTATGTGAACATGAAAAATGAATTTTGATGCATAATCTTGTAATCTTGAAGTAATAAAGTGTGTGTAGAACTAATTTTTGAAACTAAAATTCATGGAAAGTTTGTTAAAAATTTAACATAAAGCTTGTTTTTGAAAGATCTAAAGTTATTAAGCATGGATCTTGAAAATTCCATGATTAAACATGATGTTAAAAATAATGATCTTTCTAATGAACATAAAAGTGGTCTTAAAACATGATTTATAATGTTTTGAAACCATAAAACTCATGGATGATTGAGTTAGTGGATTAAAGTTTCACATAAGTTTGTTTAAAATACTCAAGAACACTTATTTTTGGAAAGATCATAATATGTTAAGTGTAGATCTAAAAGACTACACATTTTTAACAAGAATCCAGTTCACCATGATGTTTCATATGGAAAAAAATTAGTATATGATGTTGATGATTATTGTTGAAAATTTTTTTGGTGATTGAAAAGAAAATAAACACATGTTTTGAAAACATGGGAAACCTCTATTTTTAGGGGAAACTATGTCAAAATTTTTATAAAATTTTGACACTTAGAAAATATAAGTTGTGGTGAAACTTATTCCCTAAAAATTCACCTAAAAATATTTTCCAAGGTTTCCCTAATTTTTGTGTAAAATTTCAAGTTAAGAAATGATGATTTCTTCAAGTTAAAATTTATATTAAGTATGTATATTTTTAGGGAAAATATATATATTTAGTGATCACCAAATTTTGTGCTAAGTGTATATTATGTGTATTATATATAGTAGTGTATTAGGGACTTGAAAATACACTAAATACTCTCAAGGAGTATGAATACAAAAATACACATACAAATACATGAGAATACATAAGTATGCAAGTATACAAAAATTCCTCACAAGGAAATACATGACAAATACAAGAAAATATATTTACAAAAATATATTCCTTAACATATTATTGAATTTGGACACTATGGACTTAAATATTTATTTTTGGACAAAAATATATAACCTATACCAAGTATTGGAATTTATACAAGAATCGGGTGGATAACAAGAATAACCATATATATATTTCATACAAGTCTTAAAAATACATTATTTTTAAGAATTGTAATTCCAGAAAGTAATAAAAAAATCAAAGTATTGATTTTTGGTGAAAAATACAAAATACACAAGTATTTACATAAAATACAAGTATACTTTCCTAAGAATATTTGTACAAAATTAATATTGAGAATATTATTTCACAAAATACTTATATTTATTATTGGGAAAATAATATAAGTAACATACTTGAAAGGTTAAAAATATAAACTTTTTTTAACACTTATTACCTTAAGAAAGACTTTATAAATGAATATATATTTGAGAAGGAAAATATATATTTACAAATAAACAATATATACTCAACGGGCAAGACCCGACAAACAAGGGCACGAACCTCACAAAGATTGAACATACACATACACATACACATAAACAAAAGATGGTGACTTGTACTTGTGTGATACAAGTCTAGTGACTAAGATTAATAGAACACGTATAGCTCACGACGCTACAAAACCAACCGGTGAAGTTTACGGCACAGGATACGCAAAGTTGTGAGTTCATGTCCCTACTTTTAAACTTTTACTTGTATTCTAAACTTGGGGAAAATACATGTGCTATGGTATGTTGAATACAAAAACTAAGGAATGATACTTTAGATCATGTCACGAATAGGGTGCCATAAGCACCATTAATCAGTTACATACCAAGACCGCGAAACAAAAGGTTAGATCTAATGGGTTTCAGGCAACCACACTCTTGGCCACACTTTTACCAGGCAGTGCTTGTAGGATCGGTTTTAACTCCGAACGATTGCGAACAGAACGTGTGACGTGCGGAATCCGTACACGAACATGACCAAACACACGAGAACGTACTATAACCGTGATTCTTATTGATTAATATGACGAGTACAATGCACCGAGAATCACGTTTGAGGACTTTCTCTCTCTAAGCTTAGCTCTCCAAAATGTCAAATGAGCAAAAAGTCTTATTTTAACACTATAGCTCCCTATTTATAGGCCAAGGATATAAGGAAGGTTTCCTTATTTACAGAAATGCCACCTTGTCTTTTCTATTAAAATATAACATTATAAGCCTAAATTTCTTTTGTTTCAGCTACGGTTTTATATTGACGGAGGCGATAGACATAAATGTACCAACAGACTCCCCCTTGGATATTGCCGCAGTCAATCCGTAGTCAAACTCGTAGCGACTTATCTTTATCTTTCTCGAACAGAATCCCCGTGGATCTGTCTTCAGGCTTCCATTGCTCTTCCTTTCGATCAGACTCCTTTTCTTCAGGCTCCCCCTTTCGTTAAGCTTCCGTGCTTTTGGGATCGACACCTGGTTTTCCGTATACAAGCTCCTCCAGGATAGTTACCTGGCTCCTTGAATACACGTTCCCCCTTGCGTTGAGCTTGTCTTCAGACTCCCCCTTAGACTCAGCTGACGGGATCGTAGTCTGGCTTTCACAGGTTCACAAGTTCAGAATCAATTCCTGGCTTTATTCTGCATCTGCTCAGGATTTGAAACCTGGTTAACCTGCACATCCTCTACCTCAACATAAATTTCACGAATTTACAACTTTGACAAATTTAAAAAACCACTTGAAAATATCGTTCAATTATTAACAATTTTTATCAAGATCAAACTTTCTTTTGGGTAGATTTATTTATAACAGTTTTCATTTCAAAACAAACTCTTTCAACCCATAGTTGTTCATCATGTTTAGCACTTAGAATTTTGAATATCAGCTCTTCAACATCAGTTGTCGAAAATCTTTTTTGAATTTTCAAATATCTATACTAAAACACAATCTTTTTGGGTTTTTGTTTTTAGAGAAATGCAGTAAAGAAATATACACAGACAATATTTTTGTGAGTTTGTGTAAGAGGATCATATCAGTTCATGAGACAAATCACTAGCACCATTAAGATTTAAACATTTTAAGTTCTAAACGATTCACATAGATTGACGATATAGTTGTCCTCTTAAACTCAATCTAAAAACTTTCGAAATGCTTACCGATACGTTAAGGTATATTAATTTTGCACTAAATTCTTATGGACCCCACGATCTCAGCATATCCCCTCATCATGCAATACACTAACTCAAGTAATGCCTTTAAACTTTCATCAACTGTGATATGTGCTAAAACAACTCAGAATGTTTAAACATTAACAATCAGGTCGATACTTCCGTATACGCAGAGAAAGTCCAATGTTAAAACAAAAAAAGAGAATAAAAAAAACAAGTTGAAATTGTTTAGGCTTTAACCACCAGTTCGATACTTCCGTATACGCAGAGGTGATCCAAAGCTTAAACGAAACACCAAAGAAAATAAAGCAGAACGTTTAGGCACTAACATCCAGTTCAATACTCACGTATACGCAGAGGATGTCCAATGCTTAAACAAAATAAAGAAATAAAACAAGTTTAAATCTTTGCAAAATAAAATGCACAATCACAGTGAGTTTTTCAGCAAGTTGTGAAAGTTCACAAACTGACCGGTTTTTATGCTCTTTTAGCATTCAGCGATTACTGAGTAGGTACACAATCACGAAGGACAAAACTAAGTACTATGCTTTCAACCATGTTTCCCACTAGAACTAAGCTTTTTCATTTAAGTTTGTATCGTTATCGCAAATCTACTAGTCTAGCTGAGCCTATCGTCACATCCTTAGTGAAACCGTTTATCACATTTGACATTTCATTTCTTTAGCATGCTGTGATAGTCCACTGATTTACTATTATTTCCTCTTATTCACAACAAAACTCATTTTTGCTTTTTCAATGTTTTTGGCATTTTCAAATTTTCAATTTTTTTTTTAATTTTTCTCCCCCTAAAATCAAAATATATTTCAATTTTGATTTTCTGGGAAAATTTGAAAACAAACTATACAAGGAAAGTGACAAACTGATATCAAATCGCTTCAATTCGCCATTCACTTGGCATAAACAATCAGAACTCCCCCTGTCAACAAACTATTTTCCCATTATGATTTCAAAACACTTAAGTTTGTTTTAATCAAAATGGTTTTTCCGGAAAATAAGTTTTGTTGATTTTCACAAACCATTAGTAGGTTAGGGGTTAAACTCATCACTTTGTTTTTCTTTAACCTCTTGTAAAAATTTAATATTTTAAGATTTATCAACAAAGTCACTTGCAGAAAAGATAAATCAAGTACAACTTAATGTCCTTGATAAATCTTGTAGATCGAAATATCACAAACGTGAATTTCTCAAGAAAGATGCCGATACCTGCTCCACTCTTACCAACCTGGGAACTCCGGCAAGTCACGTTTTTATTTGAAGAGATCCACCCAAGCCTGACGGTCCTTGGGTGCTTTTGAGTTTCCGTTTAACAATGGTGAACAATTTGCATCATCCACTGCTAGAACAGAATTATCACTTTTTACCTCAACAGATGGCTCATCTGACTTTAATGAATCAGATTCATTGCCCGAACGTGGGTCTTTTGCTTCCAAAGAAACAAATTCATCACCATCTTTTATTGGAACCCAAAATTTACAAGATTTAGGTTTACCAAATTTATCAGCCTTTGTCATGAACGACCTTTCACAATATCTTTTATATTCAATAACTTTGATAAAGATTTTGTCTGAAATTTTAACTTTCTTTGATTTTTCATCAGTTTGATTAGTCAATTTTTCTTTCTTTACCTTCTCTTTTGTCCTCAGATTTGTATCTGATTTACTAGTTGTACCCGAGGACAAAATCTTTTCGAGATACTCTCTTGCTTTCTTTCTTTTCTTTCTCAGTTTGTCTTTCTGCCCTTGTGAAAGTTTCACTATCTGTTCTTTCACTTTCTGTTCTTTCACTTTCTTTTCTTTGGGCTTTTCTTCGACTTTGACTGATTTCTTCATTTGTCCATGAGATTCAGCCCTCGATCTTCCCTTTGATCTCATTGGGCAATCTTTGGCAATATGACCTCTGATATGACATTCAAAGCATCTTCTTGTCTCAAAACTCTGACTCTGGCAATTAACAGCAATGTGTCCTTGAAAACAACATGTGAAGCACACTCTGTTATCATACCATTCTTCTCTTCCAAACCACAAACTTAAATCATAACATTGTTTGGCTTTGTGGTAATCATCACTCCTCTTATAAGCTGGATTTGACTTTTGAGCACTGTGGTCAGACCTGCACCACTTATTACCAACTTTTTGTGAGTTTTGATTTTCAAATTTTTGTGGTTTTTTATCAGGATTGGATGATTGAACTGATGAACTTTTATTGTTGTTTTGAAAATTTTTCAAATTTTTAACTTTTTGTTTTTGTTCTACATTCTGCTTTACAGGTTTTTGCGTTGAGCATTCACCTTTTTCAGTAGAATGTAAAACAGTATCTTTAAATTTTTCTTTTAATTCCAAAAATATTTTCTTTTTCTCTTTTTCATCATCAGTTTTATCATCACAATCTTCAATTATAACTTTGTCATAATTTGTGACATTGTCACTTATTGGAATTGCATTGATCGGTTTTGGACATAATTGATCAAACATCACTGATGAGGTCACAAAACCTTTCAATTTCTTCTCTAAATCATCAATTTTATTTCTAGCAATCTCAACTTCTTTCTCAAGTTGAGTGATTTTCTCAAGATGAGAGTTTATTGACTTTTCATTTGCAATTTTATTTTCTTCAAAAACAGATTTTTCATTTTCTAAAACTTTTATTTGATTTTGAAAATCTGTTTCTTTTTCTTTTAAAACTTTATTTTCTAATTTCATCCAAGAAACATCTTTATTTTCAATTTTAATCTTTTCAAAATCTTTTTCAATTTTTCATTTTCAAAAACTGTTATTTTATTTTGAAAATCTTTTTCATTTATTTAAAAAAAAAATTCCAATGTCAAACTCTCCACATCCTTCAAGAGTTTAACATTGTCTGCTTCAGATTTATCACATTTTGAGCACACAACTTCACATTTTGAACTTTCATTTTTCTCTGATTCTTCATTTTTTGACATTCCCTCTGTCTTTGTCTTGTATATTCCTCCAAGAAAGATTTTAACAATATCAACAGGATTTAAGTTTTCATCTAAAAAACAACCTCTCTTGAAATCATATTTCATGACAGATCTTGCACTAAAACATATTCTAATTCTTCTGATTATTTCAAGAATCACATCCATACTTATATTGTCTAAGTGCTTTTCGATTTCGTTTATCAAATCTTTCTTTTTCTTATTATTTACACAATTGTGTGTTCTAAGCTCTCTGATGAAATCATTTGAGCTAAATTTTGAGAACCTAGAATCCTTCTTCAGTTTAATCAAAAATTCATTCCACTCTGAAGGTAATGCATCTGCAAATTTAGATATCTTTTCAGCATCTGACATCTTTATCCCATATCTTTTTAAATTGTCAAGTAATTCATTATACCTCTTTTCCAACTCATTAAACTTTTCATATTTCCTACACAAAAAAATATTCAGATCTTTTGATCCAAGCATCCTTTTTCTCATCTTCTTTCCTATACTCCCAATTCATAACAAACCATTCATTTATTCTTCCAAGTTTATCGTTTTCCTTTTCGTCAAACATTTTAACCACAATTTCTTTGTTAAATGACTTGGTTTAAAAATTGTTTTTAGCTCAGAGTCCACAAAATTTCAACTTCTTGGTATTTGCGCCTTGTGAATCACCTCGAATCACCTGCAAACAAACAATCAGTTTAAACAGACTTAATACGTAACAGTGTGTGTTGATGAAATCAATCTAAGACTCGTGTCGAAGATTTGTGGATTCGTTCCAATGTTGTTCGGGTGAAATCACTGAATGAATGGGCTTGATCGGATGTGCCAATTAATATGGGTTTAGAATAGACTAAACTCTATACTCAAACTTTTAATTGGGCCGAGACAAATAGTGAATTCAGTAATCACAATTAATATATGTGAATTAGTGAGCTGTCAACTTGATATAGACTTATCAATTCAATTCAAATATGTCCGACAACAATACTACTAATCACAATTCTATTGGGCCTTCAATTCAAACCTATCAACATTCAAAAATGACCGACAATATTATGAATCACTTGGACCAATATTCAAGTTATTATGAGCTGAACAGATTAAAGTTTATTTTGATTGGGCCATTCGATCTTTATTTAAAAATCCAATTAATTGGTCTGACACATCACATGCAAAAGATACTACTCGAAATCTGATTAGGCCTCCCATATCACATGCAATTCTTTGAGTTTATGGCAGACAATTTTAAATGTCAACACATTTTGATTGGACCGATTGTATATGGATCTTGGGCCGAGAGATATAGAACAAATCAACTTTATTCTTTATTGTAAATTGCCGACAATTTTGATTAACAATACAATCCTATTGGGCCAATTCTTTTATTGAAATGAATCTGACAATTGCAATTAATGACTTATTGAACCGATTTTAATGTCTTGATTGTGTCGTCCAACTTTAATCATATGTATTCAAACGAAATAAGGTTTCTTTCACACGAAATATCAATTTCAAACGAAATCACCAAGCGAAATCTAATTTCGTGCAGAATTAGCTTGGTTTCAAACGAAATCAAGGTAATTTGGTGCAGAATAGCTAATTTTGTGTGGGACTCTCAAACGAAATCTGATTTCGTGTGAAATCAGCAGCAGTTTCAAACGAAATTAACTATAAAAAGTAATTCCATGCGAAATCACAATGATAATTTCGAGCGACATAAGACACTTTCAAACGAAATAAGGTTGTTTCATGCGAAATCAACCTGATGTCACTCGTTATCGGACCAAAACCCTTCGATTTCTCTCAAATGGCTTTGAATTAGGATCTGAAACTTTGTAGGGTTATAGATCAAGTATTTTCGCACAACATATCAAAAAATCAGCTAATTTGGACCGTAAAAACCTGTTCAATTTTGAAAATAAAAAAAAAACGTGAAAGAAGTGTAGAAGATGAAGAAATGATGCAATTCGGATCTGAAATTGATGAAATCATGTACGAATCTATGTGTTTGATCAGTGAAATCGAGCTCCTGCTCTGATACCACTTGCAGGATCGGTTTTAACTCCGAACGATTGCGAACAGAACGTGTAACGTGCGGAATCCATACACGAACGTGACCAAACACACGAGAACGTACTATAACCGTGATTCTTATTGATTAATATGACGAGTACAATGCACCGAGAATCACGTTTGAGGACTTTCTCTCTCTAGACTTTCTCGCTCTAAACTTAGCTCTCCAAAATGTCAAATGAGCAAAAAGTCTTATTTCTAACACTATAGCTCCCTATTTATAGGCCAAGGATATAAGGAAGGTTTCCTTATTTACAGAAATTCCACCTTGCCTTTTCTATTAAAATATAACACTATAAGCCTAGATTTCTTTTGTTTCAGCTACGGTTTTAGATTGACGGAGGCGATAGACATAAATGTACCAACAGTGCTTTTGTGTCTCTAGTCGTGAATCGACAAGTAAAAATGCCTATGGTTTGGATGCTTCCTATGTCGTGTCACATGTTAATGGCCTTGCAAACTATTAGCGATCTCGATTTCCTTACATTTACAGAAGTACTCTTTTCAGTATAATTACATACCATGTTTTCTACAACAAATGCTTAAATGTTTACACAAACTGCGTGAATTCACACCAACATTATGTTGACGATTTTCCAAAACTCACATGTATTTCAAGAAACAAGTTGGATCTTGGGCACTGGTGTTATTTTCAAGACGTAAATTTCAAGTTTAGATGTCATCCACTTTTGTTTTATATCATAACTTGAGGGTTTTAGTTGAAACATAAATGACTTGTGTTAGTAACATTTCAATCTTATGAATGGATGAACATCTTGTTTTAATCATATTGCTGTTTATTATAATTGAATGCAATGATATTGAGCAAGTCACACATCATACGCTTCCGCAAAAGTCAGGGTGTGATAGAATGGCCAACCGATCGAGTGGCCATCCGATCGAAGCGCCATCCGATCGGTGGCCAATCCGACACTTGTGCACTTTCCCTTTTTGGAAACCCTATAAATACCCTCATGTCACATCACAAGTGATGTGACATCTCCCTCATTCGACCAGCAGCGTTCCAAGCCTTCTTTCTCTCGATTTCTCACGATTCTTGTAAGTTTTCAATTCAAACTTTTACTTCTATGATCTACACGTACTCCTTCATCTTTTTCACCTTTGAATCTTAACTTTTAACTGTGAAATCAATGGATTTGAGGTGTTCTATGGTGATGTCATCATGGAGTTCGTATGAACTTCATGTTTTGGCTTCATTCCACCAAGAACAACTCAGATCTGAGGGATTTCCACATGATTCAACACTATTTTGAACTAGATCTAAACATTTCCAAAGTTAAAAGGATTGGAAGATGCTTTTCTAACTTTCTTTCAACTCTATTACACTCAAAGCACTCAACACCGATAGAATCGGAGATCATTCATGCCTTCTACTCTTCTCTAGTAATGTGCCGGTTTGAGATCCGAATCCAATCAACGAGACAACTGATTTCTAGTTGAACATGAAACCACCCATCAGGAACAGATAACCGATCAGATTGGGGTTATTCCCGTTCGATCGGATAGTCTGGGTCTGATGGAGTTTCCGTTGTTTAACACGCTATCGTACCATCTCGAGCAAACCACAAAACTTTTCAAAACTTAGCAAATTTGCCAAGATTCAAGACGATCAGATTGTGGGACGGATTTCCGTCCGATCGGATTGCCATCTGATCGAACCGCAATCTGATCGGATTGCAGTTGAGTTTCCAACACTTAATCATTTTCAATTTTCAAAGAACAACAGTTTCCAACGGATTGCTATCAGATCAAATTGCTATCTGATCGAGTGACAACCCTGCTGTGAACTTGTTCTCACTAAGTGTCCTGCCAATCGGGTCGCTATTCGATCGAACGGTATTTCGATCGATCGACCTGAAGGGTAAAGATACTTCTCTGTTTTTGAAATGCTACAATGAAAACTTCAAAGCCGTCATACACAAACACATCCTTACCAAACGAATGTCAATCCGACCGAATGACCATCCGATCGGAGACACTTGGTCACTTTGCACCGATTTACGCACCGATTTACGCACCGCTCTTCGCTTATGCTATCATTAACTGTTCAGGTTAATAACTCTAGCGCTCCCTTAAATACATTTCCATCGCTGTGAGTATATTCGATCCCTTTTTGCTTTATGCACTTTTGGGTGTTACATACGTTACTTATTACTTATTCTAAATCACATCAATCACACAACGCAAACACCATTTATACGCTGACCGTTATTGCATGATACGTGATACTCGATGAATGCTTGTATGTTATGTTAACACAGTGATTTTTGCCTGACGCCTTAGTAATGATAGTACTATTTGTTTGGACTCAGCACCTGTCGTGGACAGGGGTTGTTAAGGTTACCTCTTCACGTGTCACAGTGGTGATATGTGTTGCGCATTCTACAACTCGCAGTCTAGTCTGTGCATATTTCATTGTCGATAACCTACTAGCTTCGCACTGTACATGTTACATGCTGGTTATGCATAAACGTTTTCGAAACTCTATTATATCTATTAAACTTGTATGCTCACCTTTACACTATGTGTATTGACCGCTATTTTAACATATGTGACAGGTGTCTAGGATGCTTGTGTTTTGTTGCTATGTGGGAATCAAACTAGGGTGGAGTCTTAGAAACAAACCTAAATAAATCAGAGTTGTCGGAATGGATATTTGTCTATGAGAACATTGTCTGTAATATCTGTTTTTATTTTATATGTTTGTGGTATGGGACATGAACCTTAAATATATTATAACAAATAGTTGTTATGGATTCTCCTGGACAATCTGTTTCGCTCAGTGACATGCCCTAATGTTTCCGTCATCGGTTGGGGTGTGACACATGATTTAGGCGCGCCCACCTAACATCTGATACTACAGCAGTAATGTGCACAATACCCCACTTACTGCCAGTAATTAAATATTTGCAAAGACTTAATCACTGCAAAATATAACTGAAAATAATTTGAGATTCCATGAGGCAGTTTGATAAAAAGAGAATGACTCACTTTGCAAGTTTAAGTGGACAAAGTCTGCCTACTGATTAAGCCTGGTAACCTAGTTAAATAATGCAAACGAAACTAGGTTAGTAACTTAATACAATATTTACGATAATTTCACGAAATCAAAACCCTCACGACGAATGACAAAGTATAGCCCGAATTTAGGCAGCACTTAAACATCCATCGGATCGGTTTCAATCGATTGGACATTATATCGTAGCAGTGATCGAGTTATTACCCCATTATCGCAGCAGCGTTTCGACACTTAAGTTGGAAATTCGAACAGAAAGGAAGCTGTTTTAGTGAAAGTTTTCGAGCAGACTGTAAAGGCCATGCAACGTCCAATTTATAGCTGAAATTTAGGTCTCTCACAGCCCGCGTAAACCTGAAGGGACATCCTTCACGGCCCGCGAGGGCCACCCTAGCTACGGTTAGGGCTGCCGTGTCACCACCTAGCCTTGACACGTGGACGGCACGTGTCGTTCATCATTATCCGGAGATCATGGAGCTGTCGCGCCCCGCGAAGACCTGCCTAAATTCCTTCGCGGCCCGCGACCGAGTAATAAAATTTATTGTCCCTTATTTTTCATAAAGTTAGGGTTTTAGGGGTACGGGTTTTCTACTTACGGAGCGTTTTAGGACATTTTCATGCAGGTCCTTACAGATAGTTTCATATCGTGTTGTATAAATTTAAAGCTTGATAAAAAGTAAAAAGGTACTAAAAATACATCAAAAAATCTGTACACTCCCATCACGTCATTCATACGAAGGGTAAGTGACAAGTATATTCATTGATCTCGAAAGAAATAGAGAAAAGGTATTCTGGTTATTTCTCACTTGAACTCCCCCTGATTTTCGAATGGCTATAACTTTTTCATACGTTAATATTTTTAAAAATTAATTATACCGTATTAACGAGCATTTCATTCTCTTTAATTCGAGCAGCATATTACTATAGTTTTCTTAAAATAAAAATTACATGATTTTGAATACCCATTACGTGATTACGTGATTTCATTATAGTATGTGAAACCATAGTAAGTGATTACGGAATTAAGTAATAATAGTTGACTATGTATTATCACGTGACTACGTGATTTTGAATACCCATTTTGTGATTACGTGATTTCATTGTAGTATTTTATGTGAAACCACACTGAGTGATTACGTGATTATATAAAAACATGTAATACATAATATTTCATATGGAATACCTAATATTTCAGGTCTAATCACATATTAAGGATAACTTATATACAAAACATTAGCCAAATCAACCTATAATAACCACATGATACCGTATATTATAGATTTAATCACGTAATAAATCATAAACAATCAAGTTCTAATAAATGTGTAATCACGTAATCAACATA
Organism: Helianthus tuberosus; assembly: GCA_030545235.1. Classification (NCBI taxonomy): domain Eukaryota; kingdom Viridiplantae; phylum Streptophyta; class Magnoliopsida; order Asterales; family Asteraceae; genus Helianthus; species Helianthus tuberosus. The sequence goes on along the minus strand of CM060438.1, from coordinate 90,426,916 downwards.
ATTGTAGTAACATCAATTATAACAAATCATACTGAATGTGTAATCAAGTAATGAATTTATATTCAATGTGTAATCATGTAATGGTTTATGTTGAATGTGTAATCACGTAATGGATATTCAAAATCATGTAGTCATGTGTTGGGTATTCAAAATCACGTAATCACGTAATGGACTAATGGGTATTCAAAATTCTGTAATTTTTTTAGAAAACTATGGCAATAGGTTACTCGAATTAAATAGAATGAAATGCTCGTTGAAGAAACACCAAGTTAATCCATAGGTTAACTTGTAGGATTAGTCTCGTTCAAATAAGGTTAATCTTCTTTCTTCCTCGATTGATTACTGCTTGATCCTGTAAAACGATACAACACCGTGAAACTCGTTACAAGGAGGAGGATTACGGGGTTCTCCTTGTAACCACCCTCCTGCGTGAGAATAAGAACTTGTCTTGAGGATAATAAGCGTGTGTATTAAGTGAGAATGCAAGAGAGCGATCCTTAAACTTGGGGTAAAGTCTTCTATTTATAGCCGAAAAGAATACCGAAGGAGATGGGCTGATGGGCCTTTGGCTCGACTTCGACATCAAGGAATATCCCATTTTTTTCCTTGGACTGTAACACCCCTAAAATATTAAATTATATATGTGTGAGTACATTTATAAGTTATAATATTAATAATAAATTAGTGAAAATAAAAACTAGGAATATTAACCTAGTTAAATACAAGATATAAATGATGGAGAATCAAGAATTTCTAATCATTTTACCTATTCTAAAAAAGTAAAAACTAGAGGGACTAACTGGTCATTTTTGAAACTAGTTTTTAGTTAAAATGATAAGCTTGAAAACACCCTCTGGGTGTGCTTATCCTGGTCGACCAACACCACAGAAGAAACAGAGTTCTTCTTACAAAAACCCTAACTCGTCAAATTCTATCAAATTCAAAGAAGGAAACTCGATTAGAGATCAAATTCAAGTTAAATTAGTGATCACTACCTAGGAGATCACAAGGTTTGTTTAATTTTGATCTTTGATGAGGTTTTGATTCTTCTTGGATTGTTATAATTGGAAATTTTGAAGAATTAATTGATGTTATGACTAAATTAGGATGATTTTGGGTCTAAGAACAAGTCTAGGATAAAGGATTGATAAATTCATGAACTAACTTATTGATTTCAATATTGATCATATAGGTGTTATATGGGTTATGTGATAATCACTTGAATCACTAGGATAATTGATCGTATGCTCTGACACTTGTACTGTTGGTCGTATGCTCTGACACTTGTACTGGTTGTACCATGCCTCACTAGCATGCTCAGACTCGCACCAATGAGGGTCGCCATAGTGCTTGTGCGAATCTATTGAAAATGACTAACTATCACATACGTTTCACTTGGGTATAGCCTTCTGCGCGTGACCTATACTTGTAGTTGCGCATGTCAGCGCAAGATTTGAGACCATACCCCTTCACTCGTTAATACGGTGTAATTGTTTTTTTTTTAATATTAACGTATGAAAAAAGTTATACCTGTTCGAAAATTAAGGGGGGGGGGGGATTTGCTCAAGTAAGAAAGGACTAAAACCCTTAAGCTAATGACACTTGTCCTCCTCTTCTAATCGTGTATGCTTCATACGAAGTTTGTCTCTTGTACATGATCCAACCTCTAATTGTTATTACTCGATCTAGTTCACTGTTTTGTAGTGTAATTCCTTTGGTTAAAAATGTAGAGAATTACTCTAGTTATTTGTATATTTACTAGGTTAATTTTATTTGTATAGTATCTCACCTTTCCCCATCTCCCTCTCTCTCTCTATATATATATATAGAGAGAGAGAGAGAGAAAAAGTATATCGTACATTACGGCTTAACGTACTTCATGTACAACAACGTGCGTGATTTGTTATATAACATGCGTGATTAATGTTTTCAGTATGCGTGATTATTGTGTTTCAACATGCGTGATTTTGGATTTTTGAGTTATAACGTGCGTGATTTTAAAATGAACGTGCGTAATTACCTGTCGTACGTGATGTACGCTAAGCCGTAATGTACGTTAACCTTCCTCTATATATATATAATGTGTAAAATACATTACGGCTTAAAGTACATCATGTACGACAACGTGCGTGATTAATGGTTTTCAACATGCCTGATAGATGTTTTTAACATACGTGATTTGGGTTTTTGAGTTTATAACGTGCGTGATTTTCAAAATAGCATGCGTAATTTGGTCGCGTACTGGTCATACGTTAAGCCGTAATGTACGTTAACTGACCTATATATATATGGACAAAATCTGTAGAAAAAGCCTAAAAGTGATAAATACAAAATACACAAGTATTTACATAAAATACAAGTATACTTTCCTAAGAATACTTGTACAAAAATAATATTGAGAATATTATTTCACAAAATACTTATATTTATTGTTGGGAAAATAATATAAGTAACATACTTGAAAGGTTAAAAATATAAACTTTTTTTTAACACTTATTACCTTAAGAAAGACTTTATAAATAAATATATATTTGAGAAGGAAAATATATATTTACAAATAAACAATATATACTCAACGGGCAAGACCCGACAAACAAGGGCACGACCCTCACAAAGATTGAACATACACATACACATAAACAAAAGATGGTGACTTGTACTTGTGTGATACAAGTCTAGTGACTAAGATTAATAGAACACGTATAGCTCACGACGCTACAAAACCAACCGGTGAAGTTTACGGCACAGGATACGCAAAGTTGTGAGTTCATGTCCCTACTTTTAAACTTTTACTTGTATTCTAAACTTGGGGAAAATACATGTGCTATGGTATGTTGAATACAAAAACTAAGGAATGATACTTTAGATCATGTCACGAATAGGGTGCCATAAGCACCATTAATCAGTTACATACCAAGACCGCGAAACAAAAGGTTAGATCTAATGGGTTTCAGGCAACCACACTCTTGGCCACACTTTTACCAGGCAGTGCTTGTAGGATCGGTTTTAACTCCGAACGATTGCAAACAGAACGTGTGACGTGCGGAATCCGTACACGAACATGACCAAACACATGAGAACGTACTATAACCGTGATTCTTATTGATTAATATGACGAGTACAATGCACCGAGAATCACGTTTGAGGACTTTCTCTCTCTAGACTTTCTCTCTCTAAGCTTAGCTCTCTAAAATGTCAAATGAGCAAAAAGTTTTATTTCTAACACTATAGCTCCCTATTTATAGGCCAAGGATATAAGGAAGGTTTCCTTATTTACAGAAATTCCACCTTGCCTTTTCTATTAAACTATAACACTATAAGCCTAAATTTCTTTTGTTTCAGCTACGGTTTTAGATTGACGGAGGCGATAGACATAAATGTACCAACAGATTCCCCCTTGGATATTGCCGCAGTCAATCCGTAGTCAAACTCGTAGCGACTTATCTTTATCTTTCTCGAACAGAATCCCCGTGGATCTGTCTTCAGGCTTCCATTGCTCTTCCTTTCGATCAGACTCCTTTTCTTCAGGCTCCCTCTTTCGTTAAGCTTTCGTGCTTTTGGGATCGACACCTGGTTTTTCGTATACAAGCTCCTACAGGATAGTTACCTGGCTCCTTGAATACACGCTCCCCCTTGCGTTGAGCTTTCTTCAGACTCCACCTTAGACTCAGCTGACGGGATCGTAGTCTGGCTTTCACAGGTTCACAAGTTCAGAATCAATTCCTGGCTCTATTCTGCATCTGCTCAGGATTTGAAACCTGGTTAACCTGCACATCCTCTACCTCAACATAAATTTCACAAATTTACAACTTTGACAAATTTAAGAAACCACTTGAAAATATCGTTCAATTATTAACAATTTTTATCAAGATCAAACTTTCTTTTGGGTAGATTTATTTATAACAGTTTTCATTTCAAAACAAACTCTTTCAACCCATAGTTGTTCATCATGTTTAGCACTTAGAATTTTGAATATCATCTCTTCAAGATCAGTTGTCGAAAATCTTTTTTGAATTTTCAAATATCTATAGTTCTATACTAAAACACAATCTTTTTGGGTTTTTGTTTTTAGCGAAATGCAGTAAAGAAATATACACAGACAATATTTTTGTGAGTTTGTGTAAGAGGATCATATCAGTTCATGAGACAAATCACTAGCACCATTAAGCTTTAAACATTTTAAGTTCTAAACGATTCACATAGATTGACGATATAGTTGTCCTCTTAAACTCAATCTAAAAACTTTCGAAATGCTTACCGATACGTTAAGGTATATTAATTTTGCACTAAATTCTTATGGACCCCACGATCTCAGCATATCCCCTCATCATGCAATACACTAACTCAAGTAATGTCTTTAAACTTTCATCAACTGTGATATGTGCGAAAACAACTCAGAATGTTTAAACATTAACAATCAGGTCGATACTTCCGTATACGCAGAGAAAGTCCAATGTTTAAACAAAAAAAGAGAATAAAAAAAACAAGTTGAAATTGTTTAGGCTTTAACCACCAGTTCGATACTTCCGTATACGCAGAGGTGATCCAAAGCTTAAACGAAACACCAAAGAAAATAAAGCAGAACGTTTAGGCACTAACATCTAGTTCAATACTCACGTATACGCAGAGGATGTCCAATGCTTAAACAAAATAAAGAAATAAAACAAGTTTAAATCTTTGCAAAATAAAATGCACAATCACATTGACTTTTTCAGCAAGTTGTGAAAGTTCACAAACTGACCGGTTTTTATGCTCTTTTAGCATTCAGCGATTACTGAGTAGGTACACAATCACGAAGGACAAAACTAAGTACTATGCTTTCAACCATGTTTCCCACTAGAACTAGGCTTTTTCATTTAAGTTTGTATCGTTATCGCAAATCTACTAGTCTAGCTGAGCCTATCGTCACATCCTTAGTGAAACCGTTTATCACATTTGACATTTCATTTCTTTAGCATGCTGTGATAGTCCACTGATTTACTATTATTTCCTCTTATTCACAACAAAACTCATTTTTGCTTTTTCAATGTTTTTAGCATTTTCAAATTTTCAATTTTTTTTTAATTTTTCTCCCCCTAAAATCAAAATATATTTCAATTTTGATTTTCTGGGAAAATTTGAAAACAAACTATACAAGGAAAGTGACAAACTGATATCAAATCGCTTCAATTCGCCATTCACTTGGCATAAACAATCAGAACTCCCCCTGTCAACAAACTATTTTCCCATTATGATTTCAAAACACTTAAGTTTGTTTTAATCAAAATGGTTTTTCCAGAAAATAAGTTTTGTTGATTTTCACAAACCATTAGTAGGTTAGGGGTTAAACTCATCACTTTGTTTTTCTTTAACCTCTTGTAAAAATTTAACATTTTAAGATTTATCAACAAAGTCACTTGCAGAAAAGATAAATCAAGTACAACTTAATGTCCTTGATAAATCTTGTAGATCGAAATATCACAAACGTGAATTTCTCAAGAAAGATGCCGATACCTGCTCCACTCTTACCAACCTGGGAACTCCGGCAAGTCAGGTTTTTATTTGAAGAGATCCACCCAAGCCTGACGGTCCTTGGGTGCTTTTGAGTTTCCGTTTAACAATGGTGAACAATTTGCATCATCCACTGCTAGAACAGAATTATCACTTTTTACCTCAACAGATGGCTCATCTGACTTTAATGAATCAGATTCATTGCCCGAACGTGGGTCTTTTGCTTCCAAAGAAACAAATTCATCACCATCTTTTATTGGAACCCAAAATTTACAAGATTTAGGTTTACCAAATTTATCAGCCTTTGTCATGAACGACCTTTCACAATATCTTTTATATTCAATAACTTTGATAAAGATTTTGTCTGAAAAATTAACTTTCTTTGATTTTTCATCAGTTTGATTAGTCAATTTTTCTTTCTTTACCTTCTCTTTTGTCCTCAGATTTGTATCTGATTTACTAGTTGTACCCGAGGACAAAATCTTTTCGAGATACTCTCTTGCTTTCTTTCTTTTCTTTCTCAGTTTGTCTTTCTGCCCTTGTGAAAGTTTCACTATCTGTTCTTTCACTTTCTGTTCTTTCACTTTCTTTTCTTTGGGCTTTTCTTCGACTTTGACTGATTTCTTCATTTGTCCATGAGATTCAGCCCTCGATCTTCCCTTTGATCTCATTGGGCAATCTTTGGCAATATGACCTCTGATATGACATTCAAAGCATCTTCTTGTCTCAAAACTCTGACTCTGGCAATTAACAGCAATGTGTCCTTGAAAACAACATGTGAAGCACACTCTGTTATCATACCATTCTTCTCTTCCAAACCACAAACTTAAATCATAACATTGTTTGGCTTTGTGGTAATCATCACTCCTCTTATAAGCTGGATTTGACTTTTGAGCACTGTGGTCAGACCTGCACCACTTATTACCAACTTTTTGTGAGTTTTGATTTTCAAATTTTTGTGGTTTTTTATCAGGATTGGATGATTGAACTGATGAGCTTTTATTGTTGTTTTGAAAATTTTTCAAATTTTTAACTTTTTGTTTTTGTTCTACATTCTGCTTTACAGGTTTTTGCGTTGAGCATTCACCTTTTTCAGTAGAATGTAAAACAGTATCTTTAAATTTTTCTTTTAATTCCAAAAATATTTTCTTTTTCTCTTTTTCATCATCAGTTTTATCATCACAATCTTCAATTATAACTTTGTCATAATTTGTGACATTGTCACTTATTGGAATTGCATTGATCGGTTTTGGACATAATTGATCAAACATCACTGATGAGGTCACAAAACCTTTCAATTTCTTCTCTAAATCATCAATTTTATTTCTAGCAATCTCAACTTCTTTCTCAAGTTGAGTGATTTTCTCAAGATGAGAGTTTATTGCCTTTTCATTTGCAATTTTATTTTCTTCAAAAACAGATTTTTCATTTTCTAAAACTTTTATTTGATTTTGAAAATCTGTTTCTTTTTCTTTTAAAACTTTATTTTCTAATTTCATCCAAGAAACATCTTTATTTTCAATTTTAATCTTTTCAAAATCTTTTTCAATTTTCAATTTTTCATTTTCAAAAACTGTTATTTTATTTTGAAAATCTTTTTCATTTATTTAAAAAAAAAATTCCAATGTCAAACTCTCCACATCCTTCAAGAGTTTAACATTGTCTGCTTCAGATTTATCACATTTTGAGCACACAACTTCACATTTTGAACTTTCATTTTTCTCTGATTCTTCATTTTTTGACATTCCCTCTGTCTTTGTCTTGTATATTCCTCCAAGAAAGATTTTAACAATATCAACAGGATTTAAGTTTTCATCTAAAAAACAACCTCTCTTGAAATCATATTTCATGACAGATCTTGCACTAAAACATATTCTAATTCTTCTGATTATTTCAAGAATCACATCCATACTTATATTGTCTAAGTGCTTTTCGATTTCGTTTATCAAATCTTTCTTTTTCTTATTATTTACACAATTGTGTGTTCTAAGCTCTCTGATGAAATCATTTGGGCTAAATTTTGAGAACCTAGAATCCTTCTTCAGTTTAATCAAAAATTCATTCCACTCTGAAGGTAATGCATCTGCAAATTTAGATATCTTTTCAGCATCTGACATCTTTATCCCATATCTTTTTAAATTGTCAAGTAATTCATTATACCTCTTTTCCAACTCATTAAACTTTTCATATTTCCTACACAAAAAAATATTCAGATCTTTTGATCCAAGCATCCTTTTTCTCATCTTCTTTCCTATACTCCCAATTCATAACAAACCATTCATTTATTCTTCCAAGTTTATCGTTTTCCTTTTCGTCAAACATTTTAACCACAATGTCTTTGTTAAATGACTTGGTTTAAAAATTGTTTTTAGCTCAGAGTCCACAAAATTTCAACTTCTTGGTATTTGCGCCTTGTGAATCACCTCGAATCACCTGCAAACAAACAATCAGTTTAAACAGACTGAATACGTAACAGTGTGTGTTGATGAAATCAATCTAAGAATCGTGTCGAAGATTTGTGGATTCGTTCCAATGTTGTTCGGGTGAAATCACTGAATGAATGGGCTTGATCGGATGTGCCAATTAATATGGGTTTAGAATAGACTAAACTCTATACTCAAACTTTTAATTGGGCCGAGACAAATAGTGAATTCAGTAATCACAATTAATATATGTGAATTAGTGAGCTGTCAACTTGATATAGACTTATCAATTCAATTCAAATCTGTCCGACAACAATACTACTAATCACAATTCTATTGGGCCTTCAATTCAAACCTATCAACATTCAAAAATGACCGACAATATTATGAATCACTTGGACCAATATTCAAGTTATTATGAGCTGAACAGATTAAAGTTTATTTTGATTGGGCCATTCGATCTTTATTTAAAAATCCAATTAATTGGTCTGACACATCACATGCAAAAGATACTACTCGAAATCTGATTAGGCCTCCCATATCACATGCAATTCTTTGAGTTTATGGCAGACAATTTTAAATGTCAACACATTTTGATTGGACCGATTGTATATGGATCTTGGGCCGAGAGATATAGAACAAATCAACTTTATTCTTTATTGTAAATTGCCGACAATTTTGATTAACAATACAATCCTATTGGGCCAATTCTTTTATTGAAATGAATCTGACAATTGCAATTAATGACTTATTGAACCGATTTTAATGTCTTGATTGTGTCGTCCAACTTTAATCATATGTATTCAAACGAAATAAGGTTTCTTTCACACGAAATATCAATTTCAAACGAAATCACCAAGCGAAATCTAATTTCGTGCAGAATTAGCTTGGTTTCAAACGAAATCAAGGTAATTTGGTGCAGATAGCTAATTTTGTGTGGGACTCTCAAACGAAATCTGATTTCGTGTGAAATCAGCAGCAGTTTCAAACGAAATTAACTATAAAAAGTAATTCCGTGCGAAATCACAATGATAATTTCGAGCGACATAAGACACTTTCAAACGAAATAAGGTTGTTTCATGCGAAATCAACCTGATGTCACTCGTTATCGGACCAAAACCCTTCAATTTCTCTCAAACGGCTTTGAATTAGGATCTGAAACTTTGTAGGGTTATAGATCAAGTATTTTCGCACAACATATCAAAAAATCAGCTAATTTGGACCGTAAAAACCTGTTCAATTTTGAAAATAAAAAAAAACGTGAAAGAAGTGTAGAAGATGAAGAAATGATGCAATTCGGATCTGAAATCGATGAAATCATGTACGAATCTATGTGTTTGATCAGTGAAATCGAGCTCCTGCTCTGATACCACTTGTAGGATCGGTTTTAACTCCGAACGATTGCGAACAGAACGTGTAACGTGCGGAATCCATACACGAACGTGACCAAACACACGAGAACGTACTATAACCGTGATTCTTATTGATTAATATGACGAGTACAATGCACCGAGAATCACGTTTGAGGACTTTCTCTCTCTAGACTTTCTCGCTCTAAACTTAGCTCTCCAAAATGTCAAATGAGCAAAAAGTCTTATTTCTAACACTATAGCTCCCTATTTATAGGCCAAGGATATAAGGAAGGTTTCCTTATTTACAGAAATTCCACCTTGCCTTTTCTATTAAAATATAACACTATAAGCCTAGATTTCTTTTGTTTCAGCTACGGTTTTAGATTGACGGAGGCGATAGACATAAATGTACCAACAGTGCTTTTGTGTCTCTAGTCGTGAATCGACAAGTAAAAATGCCTATGGTTTGGATGCTTCCTATGTCGTGTCACATGTTAATGGCCTTGCAAACTATTAGCGATCTCGATTTCCTTACATTTACAGAAGTACTCTTTTCAGTATAATTACATACCATGTTTTCTACAACAAATGCTTAAATGTTTACACAAACTGCGTGAATTCACACCAACATTATGTTGACGATTTTCCAAAACTCACATGTATTTCAAGAAACAAGTTGGATCTTGGGCACTGGTGTTATTTTCAAGACGTAAATTTCAAGTTTAGATGTCATCCACTTTTGTTTTGTATCATAACTTGAGGGTTTTAGTTGAAACTTAAATGACTTGTGTTAGTAACATTTCAATCTTATGAATGGATGAACATCTTGTTTTAATCATATTGCTGTTTATTATAATTGAATGCAATGATATTGAGCAAGTCACACATCATACGCTTCCGCAAAAGTTAGGGTGTGATAGAATGGCCAACCGATCGAGTGGCCATCCGATCGAAGCGCCATACGCTTCCGCAAAAGTCAGGGTGTGATAGAATGGCCAACCGATCGAGTTGCCATCCGATCGGTGGCCAATCCGACACTTGTGCACTTTCCCTTTTTGGAAACCCTATAAATACCCTCCTGTCACATCACAAGTGATGTGACAGCTCCCTCATTCGACCAGCAGTGTTCCAAGCCTTCTTTCTCTCGATTTCTCACGATTCTTGTAAGTTTTCAACTCAAAACTTGTACTTCTATGATATGCACGTACTCCTTCATCTTTTTCACCTTTGAATCTTAACTTTTAACCGTGAAATCAATGGATTTGAGGTGTTCTATGGTGATGTCATCATGAAGTTCGTATGAACTTCATGTTTTGGCTTCATTCCACCAAGAACAACTCAGATCTGAGGGATTTCCACATGATTCAACACTATTTTGAACTAGATCTAAACATTTCCAAAGTTAAAAGGATTGGAAGATGCTTTTCTAACTTTCTTTCAACTCTATTACACTCAAAGCACTCAACACCGATAGAATCGGAGATCATTCATGCCTTCTACTCTTCTCTAGTAATGTGCCGGTTTGAGATCCGAATCCTATCAATGAAACAACTGATTTCTGGTTGAACATGAAACCACCCGTCACGAACAGATAACCGATCGGATTGGGGTGATTCCCGTTCGATCGGATAGTCTGGGTCTGATGGAGTTTCCGTTGTTTAACACGCTATCGTACCATCTCGAGCAAACCACAAAACTTTTCAAAACTCAGAAAATTTGCCAAGATTCAAGACGATCAGATTGTGGGACGGATTTTTGTTCGATCGGATTGCCATCTGATCGAACCGCAATCTGATCGGATTGCAGTTGAGTTTCCAACACTTAATCATTTTCAATTTTCAAAGAACAACAGTTTCCAACGGATTGCTATCAGGTCAGATTGCTATCTGATCGAGTGACCACCCTGCTGTGAACTTGTTCTCACTAAGTGTCCTGCCAATCGGGTCGCTATTCGATCGAACGGTCGTTCGATCAATCGACCTGAAGGGTAGAGATACTTCTCTGTTTTCGAAATGCTACAATGAAAACTTCAAAGCCATCATACACAAACACATCCTTACCAAACGAATGTCAATCCGACCGAATGACCATCCGATCGGAGACACTTGGTCACTTTGCACCGATTTACGCACCGCTCTTCGCTTATGCTATCATTAACTGTTCAGGCTAATAACTCTAGCGCTCCCTTCAATCCATTTCCATCGCTGTGAGTATATTTGATCCCTTTTTGCTTTATGCACTTTTGGGTGTTACATACGTTACTTATTACTTATTCTAAATCACATCAATCACACAACGCAAACACCATTTATACGTTGACCGTTATTGCATGATACGTGATACTCGATGAATGCTTGTATGTTATGTTAACACGTTGATTTTTGCCTGACGCCTTAGCAATAATAGTACTATTTGTTTGGACTCAGCACCTGTCGTGGACTGGGGTTGTTAAGGTTACCTCTTCACGTGCCACAGTGGTGATATGTGTTGCGCATTCTACAACTCGCAGTCTAGTCTGTGCATATTTCATTGTCGATAACTTACTAGCTTCGCACTGTACATGTTACATGCTGGTTATGCGTAAACGTTTTCGAAACTCTATTATATCTATTAAACTTGTATGCTCACCTTTACACTATGTGTATTGACCGTTATTTTAGCATATGTGACAGGTGTCTAGGATGCTTGTGTTTTGTTGCTATGTGGGAATCAAGCTAGGGTGGAGTCTTAGAAACAAACCTAAATAAATCGGAGTTGTCAGAATGGATATTTGTCTATGAGAACATTGTTTGTAATATCTGTTTTTATTTTATATGTTTGTGGTATGGGACATGAACCTTAAATATATTATAACAAATAGTTGTTATGGATTCTCCTGGACAATCTGTTTCGCTCAGTGACATGCCCTGATGTTTCCGTCATCGGTTGGGGTGTGACACATGATTTAGGCGCGCCCACCTAACATCTGATACTACAACAGTAATGTGCACAATACCCCACTTACTGCCAGTAATTAAATATTTGCAAAGACTTAATCACTGCAAAATATAACTGAAAATAATTTGAGATTCCATGAGGCAGTTTGATAAAAAGAGAATGACTCACTTTGCAAGTTTAAGTGGACAAAGTCTGCCTACTGATTAAGCCTGGTAACCTAGTTAAATAATGCAAACGAAACTAGGTTAGTAACTTAATACAATATTTACGATAATTTCACGAAATCAAAACCCTCACGGCGAATGACAAAGTATAGCCCGAATTTAGGCAGCACTTAAACATCCATCGGATCGGTTTCAATCGATTGGACATTATATCGTAGCAGTGATCGAGTTATTACCCCATTATCGCAGCAGCGTTTCGACACTTAAGTTGAAAATTCGAACAGAAAGGAAGCTGTTTTAGTGAAAGTTTTCTAGCAGACTGTAAAGGCCATGAAACGTCCAATTTATAGCTGAAATTTAGGTCTCTCGCAGCCCGCGTAAACCTGAAGGGACATCCTTCACGGCCCGCGAGGGCCACCCTAGCTACGGCTAGGGCTGCCGTGTCACCACCAAGCCTTGACACGTGGACGGCATGTGTCGTTCATCATTATCCGGAGATCATGGAGCTGTCGCGCCCCGCGAAGACCTGCCTAAATTCCTTCGCGGCCCGCGACCGAGTAATAAAATTTATTGCTCAAGTAAGAAAGGACTAAAACCCTTAAGCTAATGACACTTGTCCTCCTCTTCTAATCGTGTATGCTTCATACGAAGTTTGTCTCTTGTACATGATCCAACCTCTAATTGTTATTACTCGATCTAGTTCACTGTTTTGTAGTGTAATTCCTTTGGTTAAAAATGTAGAGAATTACTCTAGTTATTTGTATATTTACTAGGTTAATTTTATTTGTATAGTATCTCACCTTTCCCATCTCTCTCTCTCTCTCTCTATATATATATATATATATATAGAGAGAGAGAGAGAGAGAGAAAGTATATCGTACATTACGGCTTAACGTACTTCATGTACAACAACGTGCGTGATTTGTTATATAACATGCGTGATTAATGTTTTCAGTATGCGTGATTATTGTGTTTCAACATGCGTGATTTTGGATTTTTGAGTTATAACGTGCGTGATTTTAAAATGAACGTGCGTAATTACCTGTCGTACGTGATGTACGTTAAGCCGTAATGTACGTTAACCTTCCTATATATATATATAATGTGTAAAATACATTATGGCTTAACGTACATCACGTACGACAACGTGCGTGATTAATGGTTTTCAACATGCGTGATAAATGTTTTTAACATGCGTGATTTGGGTTTTTGAGTTTATAACGTGCGTGATTTTCAAAATAGCGTGTGTAATTTGGTCGCGTACTGGTCATACGTTAAGCCGTAATGTACGTTAACTGGCCTATATATATATATGGACAAAATCTATAGAAAAAGCCTAAAAGTGAGAAAACGATGAGAACGATTTTGGTGTTGACATGTAGCGTTGGTGCTAATTTACACTAAGGGTAATATTGTCAAAAAGCCCTATTCATATGCCTCTCATGTGCCAAAGACCATCCATATGCAAGTCACATGCATATTCCACTATCTTTTTTAAACTCCCGTAACTTTTTTATACGTGATTATTTAAAAAAATACACTATAAAATCGAGTGTTTTTTTTATCTTTACAACGAGTATACTATTGCTATATTTTTTAAATTTAACAAATGACATTAACTGGGTGTCCAAATTAAAACGCCATAAAAACACTAGTTTAGAATAAAAAAAAAACGCCATGAAATACCTAGTTGAAAACGCCATAAAACACTCAGTTCAGAAAAACACCATGAAAACCCAGTTAAAAACGCCATAAAAAACAAAGTTGAAAACATCATAAAAACGCAGTTCATTTTTAGAAAAGTATATCAATAGTATACTCATTAGAAAGATAAAAAATGCTGGATTTTATAGTGTAATTTAAAAAAAAAAATCATATATAAAAAAGTTATGGACGTTTAAATATTATGAGGAAATGACATGTGATTAGCATCTACACCCTTGTTTGGATCTTCCCAATTACCCCTCTTGATAGTTCTAAAGTTCCCAATATTAACAAAAACGTCACCACATCAATCACAGCCACAAATCACAAAGATCTTATGGCCGAAAATTGTTCTTACCATTTGAAACTTTAGGACGTTTTCTCCATGACATAACAAATATATATCATTTAGTTATTATTGTTGTCAATTATTTATAAAAATAGATTATTGTGTATATTATTACTATGGGTAGGGATCTTAAGAGAAACACGTAGTAATTGAGAACCGTAACAATCATTCTGAACCACACATTTTCTAAGCAAAAATAAAAAAAAAAACTTTCTTTTTATTTCTAATCGCACGTTTTTAAGGGTTTTTCTTTTGTTGGATATATACATATTTATATATTGTCAATTTTTAATTATACACATATGTATATTGTCAATTTTTAAATTATACATATGTGTATGTTATCAAACATATATATGTACGATACTTATTTTTAAATTTTAAACACACATTTATACATATGTACACTAGAAAAAAACATGTCCAGAACCATAATCTTCCTTTATATACATATGTGTACAATCATTTATATGAATTTGTACATGTACATTATCAAACATATATGTACAATACTTATGTTTTAATTTTAAAGTAAAGATTGACAATATACACATGCTTATATATTAAAAAAACCTTGACAGAAAAAGCTACGGTTTTGCCAAAAAAAAATTTGCATTTTTATTTCATTTTTGCTTAGAAAAATGTGTGGTCCAAAATTATTCTCAATTACCCTCATGATTCTCACATAATCCTAACCCTTGTAAGTGGTCTAAACTTAATCTCAACAATTACTCTAGTGATTCTCACATAATCCTAAATCTTGTAACTATTATATAAAGTAAAAGTTGTTATTTTTTATATAAGCTCGTCTAGGTTCGTGAGCTTATTCAAGTTCATGCTAGTTTATTAAATAACCTCTAATTTAGACTCGACGAGTTTGAGCTTAGTTTGAGTTTGATTTGATCTATTATCGGGTCAATCTCAAACGGTCACGAACAACTCTGCTTTTCTGAACATAGTTAAGGCATGAATCCATTGTTTTTGAACATTATTTAATTCATTCAATTCAAATTCAAATTGTCCATACATATTAATTCCTAAATGTCGGTGCAATAGTACATTATCAACCTCTTCGAAATTGTCACAACTCTTTCTCCTTTACAACTTTGACCCCTCAAAGGTAGCTTTTAGACACGTTTCATACTCGTGTTCCTTTCAATCCATTTACTGTATTTTCACTTTTGGCTTCATTGTTTTGTAGATAGAGAACACAAAATGTGGTGGAGTGGTTGGAGAAATAATTGGTGTTATTTGTGATTCAGGTTCGATTCTCACTTTCCTCATTATTTTCTGCGACATCCAGGTGAAGAGCGAATACGGGTGGCGCCGGTTCGACTTGGATGAGAGGCAATGTTTTACCGATTATTTCACTAGCGTGCCTTTGGGCGGGTGGAGCTTGGGCTTCCGTGCATCTGGGGAGAGCCAAGGGGCTGGCGGCGGTCGAGTAGTCGACCTTGGCCACAGCGTCCGGTGTCACGATGGTTGATACGTCGTTCCTTGCCGTTTAAAAAAATTAAAAGAATATTAATGACACATATTTATTAAAGATTTCTGAAATTTGCCATTTCTGTTTCTATTTATGGCTTTGTTTACTTCGCTGGTCATTTTTATCAAGTATAATTATTGTTCATCTAATTATATCCGAGCATGTGAATTTTTTTCTTTCAACCTTTTGTAAGATTATTGTTATTTTATTACTTAAATATTACAAATTCCTAATTTGCTGACCACATGTAGACAACTAATTCTTTTAACAACCGAGTCGTTTAATTCGATAGTTCGAAAATTGGTAAAAAAAAATTGTATGTTTTTTAGGCTTTTTTTAGTTAGTTTTCGAGTTTTCACGATAACTAGTGGTTTTCATTTTAAACCTTTCCCATCAATTTATTAAACACATTGTTTATTTTTAGTTTTAACATATATTAAGAGTTGTTACACAATATAAATAAAGAATTGTTGCATACATCAGTAAGCCTTTAATACATTTACTTTTTTTAAAATTTATTTTTTCTTAATAACTTATGCTTTTTATTTTGAAAAAATTAATACACATGTGCATTTAGTATTTTATTAATATTTTGGTATAAATTTTGTTCAAAACCAAGCATCAAAGTTATAATCAGTACAAATACCGTAACAAACCGAACTAATGCCGACATAATTCCGGCCGCGAAGCGCGGAAGAATCAACTAGTTCAATATAAATTTCACATGCGTGAGCAGAATTTTTCCAACGTTGAAAGAAAACACTATAGTCAAAGTTTGCAAATGGACCAAAAGTATACCATCTTGGAATTCCTTGATCACCAATTATCTATTGTTAAACTAAGAGTATCATTTACTATTATGAGTAAATTGCCAATGAGCTAGTGGTGGAGTGGTAAGAGAGAGACTTGTTATTCCAAGTGTTACAGGCTTAATTCATGCCCCAGCATTTAGTTTCTGCGGCACCTGGTGGTGATGGGAGACAAGGCGAGTAGGCGGCGATCGTTAATTCGATCCTTGAACTGAGCGGGTTTTACCTCACCGCACTGTCGTGCCTTCGGGCTAGTGTTCACGGGCTTCGGCCCTAGGTGAGGGTTTTCCCAGGTGAGTGTATCCCGATGTGGTGAATTTCGTCAGTAGCCCATTTGGAGGATTCATTGACCGTTCAGCAATAAAATATAACTGAGTTAAGGCTAAAGGACATAATGTGCAAGAGTTTGCAAACATCGAGTACGTGTTTTGTACTTTTTAAAGATAAATGACATAGTTTGCAATCCGGTGTCAATATAAAGGACGATTTTTGTAATTTACTATTAGAGTAAATTATATAAATGGTTCTTGTGCTAAATCAAAACTTCATATTTGATTTCAACTTTTAAGAAATCACTCCTTTGGTTCTAGGTGTTTATTCACTCGTCACCATTTTACTCCTGGAATGAATAGACGTTTGTTAACTCTATAAACAAGAAATTGTATGGTATTTTAAAAAGATAATCATGAAAAGGAATGGAAATAATTTTTTTTTTAAACAGAAAGCTTAAAATTGTATCAATATAAATTTCTCTAAAAGTAATATATATAACAGTTGTCAAATGAGTTGTAGCTCAACTCACACTAGAGAGGAAGTGCCGATTCGAGATTGAAGGCCGCATGTCTTAAGTTCGAATCAAATCCTAACCGGGTTATACTGTAGTGAGCCTTCGGCCCCCGGATAGCATGGGCGGATTTAGCATGGTTCCATGGGTTCCCAGGAACCCATTCGATTCGAAGAAAATGGAAAAAATTAGTGTAAACCTTGTATGATTTGGGAAAAAATAATGAAAAATTAGTAAAAAAACTACCAAAAGGAACCCAGTGGAATCCGACCCTGGATCCGCCTTTGCCGGATAGCCAACTTTTTATTCTTTAGCCGTTCAAAAAATATGCATAATAGTTATATTAAAAATAAATAACAATTGTAAAAAAAAAAAAGAGGATGATGTCATACTTGAGATGGATAAGATAGTTGAGGGCAATGGATAAACTAGCCATCATGAATTAGACGACTCATCTAGTCAATGCCACGATGCTCACATTTTATCATATGATTTTTTATAATAAAAATACGTAGACATGGGTGATCACATCTGTCCACCACATGTTAGTATTGTTTCCATTAAGAAAATGATATTTGACTTGTTTAAGTGAGTAGATATGTGCCAGAAAAGTGCAAGTATACAAATGTTTTATAAAACCTTGAATCAACAACAAAGTGTTAAAATAAAGAACCCAAGTTCATTAAAAATTCAGATATTTTCCCACTATTAATTTGCAATATTCTCTTGTGAGTTATTTGTACTATTCATCTATGTGCAAGTGTTATTTGCTCTATGTACAAATGACTAAGCACGGATAACTTTGATAATTTTATATGTTTAAGTAAAAGTTAATAAGTGCGGTCAATTTGTGTGAAAGAGAAGTATACATACTCACGTGCCTGTCATTCTAAATTTCTTAGGGTTATAATGTATTATTTCATGTTAATTACTTTTTTTCATATTAATTACTTTTAAGACTAGATTACTATCACACTCTTATTTATGTTCATACTATTAATTTCATTCTTACATTTATATTATGTTTAGAAGTCACAAAAAGCGCATATTATCTTCATTGCTACAAAAGACATTTAAGGATGTCAATCGTGTCTGGTTGAAAGGATGACGAGTTTTTGGGTTTGCGGTTGACTTGACCGACACGAACAAGACTTATATATGTATTTGTGTTGTACCGTGATAACGTGCGGGTCCCATTTACTAGTATAAACAAAATTAAGAAATTGGTCACCTTTATATTCAAAAGTTTACAAATAACAATTTAGGGACTGTTTGTTTAGATCTTAATGGGGCTCTTAATGATTTAGACATCTTACTGGTTCAACACTCAATGGTTCAGACCGTTTGTTTCGCGAGCAGATGTCTGAATGATTCAGACATTTGCCTCTGAATGGTTAAACATTATACTGACTCTTCATGATTCAGATCTCTTACTGGTTCAACACTTAATGGTTTAAACTTTTTACTAGTTTAACATTTAACCATTCAGAAGTTACCAAACAGCCCCTTAGTCCTTAATGTTACGTGTCAATTAGGGTTACCAATTACAATTATACTCCTAATCATGTAGTTAAGAAATAACCAAGAGTTCTTCGTAATTGATCAAGACATACAAGACATCTAAATTGTTAAAAGATCAACGGTACTCTTGAATTGATACATTTTATTTCTAGATATTTAATATTTTATAAAGAGTTAAATGCCATTTTAGTCCCTGTGGTTTGGGCCATTTTGCCAGTTTAGTCCAAATGTTTCATTTTTAACCTGTGGGTCCAAAAAAGTTTCACAGTTGCCATTTTAGTCCACTAGGTTAATTTCATCCATTTTTATGTTAACGAGAAGGCCAATTCGGTAATTTTGTATGTAATTATGTTAACTAAAAGGGCAATTCAGCCATATAAAATGACCAAATTGGTCTTCTCGTTAACAGAAAAAATGGGTGGAGTTAACCCAGTGGACTAAAATGGCAACGGTGAAACCTTTTTGGACCCACAGGTTAAAAATGAAACCTTTGGACTAAACTGGCAAAATGGCCCAAACCACAGGGACTAAAATGGCATTTTACTCTTTTATAAAATTCGAATTTATTATTTATAGAAAGGCCTGCAGAGTAAACAATCAAAAAAACTAAATAGACCAATTATGAAGGAATTTGAGTGATTTTTTGTAATTATATTTTATGAGAATGAGGTTCAAAATCCTATTTATAGAAACCAACTATAAACTAATTACCTACTCCCAACTAGAGGTGCACAAAATAACCGGTTAATTAACCGTAACCGGTTATTAACCGAAACCGTAACCGGTTAATAACCGATTTAGGAATAACCGGTTCAATAGGTTATTTAACCGTAGGTTAGTAACCGGTTATAAGTGTTTAGTATAATAACCGGTTATTAACCGGTTTTTTTAAACCGGTTTTTTAACCGATAGACTGGTTAACCGAAAAAATAACCGAAAAATTCAAAAAAAAGGCAAAAAAGCCGGTTAATAACCGAAAATAACCGGTTAATTAACCGGACCAGTTAAAAAAATAACCGGTTAAAGTAATAACCGGTTAAAGCATTAACCGGTTAAAGTCAAATTAACCGGTATAACTGGTTAACCGAACCGGTTATTAAAATCAACCGGTTTGTGCACCTCTACTCCCAACTTCAACCAACTCATGAGTTGAATAACATGTTTAACACGTGTTTATACATGGTTATGTGAAGCTTGTTTCAAAGATATACAAACTAAGTTTTTTTTTTTTTAGATAAACTTCATTAAAAACATACCTCCGACCCAAACGGGCAAAAGGTCAAACAAAACAACACCACGCCATGCTAGCTATTTTTGTGCTAAAAAGAAAGTGGAAGGCTCACAGCCGGGAGTTAAGGAAGCATGATTAAGAACGTTTTTCAGCTGACGGGTATGATCACGAGAACAATCGTCCATATGATGTGAAGACCGGGGAGTTGGAGATAATGAAAAAGATTCATATGAGGAATACATTGGAGGAAAAGTGTTTGTCATTGAAGAAGAGAAAAAGGAATAAAGAACAAAAAATAAATGTATGGTGGTACTAGGAGAAGAATACTAAAAAATCCAATATTAGGTTGGAAAAGCCAAAAAAAGGTCCCATGAAACACGACATGACAAGAAGTGTATATGCAACGCGGTGTGAGGATCATAACATAAGTATCATTCATAGCTAGAAGCGTACTCGAGAAATATGCAACGAATGGATTTCAGAGATAGTTTATCGTGTTTGAAATTCACAATAAAAAAATAATAAAGAGACCAAAAGGTAGAACAATATAATCTGGACAAGAACCAAGAATGCAAGGGAGAAAAATAAAGGTTGGGATCATAACAAATTATTGAGGATGGTTGCAATGGCATAAGCTTGGTACTAACTTTTATTTGGATAATAAGTTGCTAGCAATCTTTAGCCTGTCATGAATGCACCATAATGTGGTTACTCTCCACATATGTAACCACTATCTCTTCATGCCCTTCGTATTAATGTAAGAACACTATATATAGAGTTCTTTGTATTGTATGTTGATATCTCAATGAAAAAAAATTTCTATTCACTTATTCTCTATAGTCTTGTTCTCTCATGTTTAGTATAGTTGTATATGAATTGCTAATAGACCATTGTTTCACAACACGTTATCAGCACGAATTGCTGCAAGATCTTCATATCCATGATTTGAATCTTCATATCCATGATTTGGTTTTTCTTTCATCCATTCAGGTAACAATACACAAAGCTCATATTTCTACTTAGTAATTGTTTTATTATTTTAGACATCTTGAATAATGTTATCGTATCCATGAAAATTGAAATTAAGAGTAGAAACAATTGACCTGCAGCCTTTCACCTTAGACTTCATGGCTCCATGTTTTGTCCTCATTTTATTGTTTTTGTATATAATCATAACTAGAAAATTTGGATTTAGTTTTGTGAATATTTTTATGGCATGAAAGTAACTGAGCAGAAAATGACTGAAAAATAAATTATATTTGATTTTGTTTTCAAAAAATAAATAAATAACAACGTTTACAGCCTTTGATGATTATTTTTTTCATGCAATTGCTTACGTTCTTCATTAGCATCAAATAAAAAATGTGTGACTTCTATTTTATAAAATCGGACTCTTTCATGCCATTTACTACATTTTAGATTTGTAGTATTTCAGATTTCCCCCAATATCATCATTAAGTCATCATGACTCGTGACCTCATTATTTTTTTATGTATATTTTTTTCTTTTGGTTGTTCTTATATGGGCTCGATGAAAATCTTGCCTAGGTTAACTAGTCATAATCTATTATTCATCCATTATAAATATATGAAAGTTTAAATGTTATATATAGTATTTATATTTGCTAGTAACGGGTCAATATGATCATCAACATGCACATAAATTATTTGTTTGTATTAAGAATTATTTTGACATTTTGATTTCAACTAAGAAATTGTATTTTAAGATGATGAGCCTAATAAACTTTGTTTGAAAACAAGTTAATTTGCATATATCTAATTAATATTTGCCGAAGAAACCTGATTTTCTATGTATTTAATCGGCCATATACTTCACCGGTTGAAATCTCGTAGGAATTGATTAGAGATTTTATGGCAAAATTAAGTACTTTTCATGAGGTGTATTGATGTATTTTATGACGATTGATTAGAGATTTTATGGCAAAATTAAGTACTTTTCATGAGGTGTATTGATGTCTTTTATGACAATTGATTAGAGATTTTATGGCAAAATTAAGTACTTTTCATGTGGTGTATTGATGTCTTTTATGACAATTGATTAGAGATTTTATGACAAAATTAAGTCTCTAATTATGTTAGACTTTTCACCACCCATGACTCTTGCATATTTAGTAGGCTATGTGCCACTTTTGATGGGGCTAGTTGAGTTTATGTGATGAAAAGATTATTTATATTGGTTGAATAAAACAATTTCCATTTATCAAACCTCAAATATGCTTATAAGCCATTCCTTAAGGTAAATGCAATGATAGATTAGTGAAAGGTCGAGATCATGTACATAACAAAAGCAATTGTAATGATAGCACTATGAAAGTTGTGTGGTTATAATCCATTCCCTAAAAGTGAACGTGATGATATAATGATCATTATAAAGGTCATGATCATGGTAAATTATGAGGGAAATCTTTTTCTTATGTTTGTTCTCTTGTTCATAAGTAAACTACTCTGATGTTAGTTACTTAAATTGATAGATAATAATTCATTTGAGTTAGTGTTGATGCTCATTTATACTGAATTTCACATGAATCCTAAATCAATGTTGAGAACCCGAAGTTCTCCCAAATGTATACAAAGTCCCGTTTGTTTTAATAATGATTTTTCAAGTTTAACCCAAACTTTAGTTCATCGCACTTGGCGTTTTTGGCTAACATATAACCTAGTGATGGAAAACCTTATGAATAGTACATGTTTTCCCTCTAAACAAAGGCTAAAACTATAATATTTCACGTGGTAGAGACGCTATTGATACTATTTCACGTGTTAATAGCATATTAAATGCTCCAGAAGAGCATCGATAGTTTACCCGCTGATATCGAATTTTGTAATTCATAATGCATCATATTCTAATGTATACCGAAGAAATTTATTAAGTTTCCACTATGTTTGAATGAAAAGTCATCACCTTGGAATGGTGTAAAAGAAAATGTACTAAATATCTAAAATATATCATATAGTAAATATAGCCAAGAAGACTATATTAGAAGTTACTAGAAATGATACTAATTTTCCACAATATTCTATTAAATCAAATATGGTGAGTAACCAGAAGTTACTAGAATATTTATACGTTCACCACATGGCATGACCAAATAGGTCATCAAGATAGCATCATGATATGCTAAACAATCAAACATGCTAACCGGTACCTTAGCACCTCTAAGTAATCTAAAAACATTGCTCCCAAAATGCCTTATCATATGTCTAGTTAGTTTTTTTTTGTGGCAAATTATTTTTTATATGCCCTTCCAAACAATAAACTCCTACAAACAATCCCTCTTATATGGGACCATTGAAATGTACAGTTGTGTGGATTGTGGCATTCATACATGGTTACATGTGAGTTTTTAGCTACCCGTATGTAGCATATGCCCAACACTATGGAACGTTTTTTTTTTAACATGGTTTAACACGGTTCTTTGACAACCCAATTGTAGGGACCATTGTTGGGCACAATGTGAAATATAGTGAGAGGCATACGTAATCAAGACGGAATTCGTCGATTGATTATATCAATTCAAAACCAACTGCTTATACTCCCCATTACAACTGGTCTCCTGAAGAGAACCAAGTTTCCATTTTTTTATATATATTTTTTTGTGCAGCCTATGTACCAATAGCACCACCATAACATATAAAATGGGATATGTACATCGTATTCCCAGTCTTAGGGGGAGACAAGAAAATGAAAGACTGGTAACATAAAAAAAATGCATCATATTATATATCGACCCCTGAAGTGGTCAATGCAAATCTGAAGTCCAAAAGAAAGAGCGTGTATTTGCAAATAATAACAAATGAAATACAAGATGCATTCACTAACACAAATAAGGTGACAAAGTCACATATACCAGCTTAAACTTATCTGCTCGAATGGAAGTACTCACAAAATGATTATCATATTAATAAATTGTGAGAGATAAATCGGTTCCAAAAAGATAAAACCCACAAAACACAAAAAGAGCAGAGTAACGCAGTTGGTGTAACCCCAAAAGAGGTGGCACATAAAACACCATAAGTGGTTACATACAAAACCCCAGAAGTGGTTGCATACTAAACCTTAAAGAAGGTTGTTGTCAAAACCCCAAAAGAGGTTAATGGAGTTCTAAAAGAAACTCTAGTACCAAACAAATATGAGATCGCGATGAATTATGTACAAAATAAGTACAATATGGAACCGTAATGAAACACGTGTAAAATGATATATTTGATTATGCTATAGCAAAAGATGTAATCGATGAAAAAAAAAAGATTACGTATATAGAAAGTGTGCAAGAGTGTACGCACACAAATAGCCAAAATGGCTACATGACTTAAGGTTGAACTAAATTTGCTCGACAAACTAAACGTTTTCGAACCAGCAGTTCGAACACCCATAGACGTCAAACCAGTAGGTTATAAATGGGTGTCTTTAAATAAAAGGAAACGTAAATAATAAGTTTTTGTGATGTAAGGCACGCATTTTAACATAAAGATTTTTCCCAAATCCCAGCAGTTGATTACGAGGAAACATATACCCCTGTAGTGGATGCGATAATCTTTAAATGTTTAAGCGGCCTCGCAATCTCAGAATGACTTCAGATAAAACAACTTATGGATGTCATCACCGTATACATGTACGAGACAATTGCAAATGACATCTGTATGAAAACCCCCTGAAGGATTAAAAATGCTCAAAGCATTATGAAACAATAACCCCATAGGTGTTATATATATGAATCTTAAAGGAAACTACTTGTATGTGGTACAGTCGACTATACTCTGAAAAGAGTGGTACAATAATCTCATAGGTGTTATATATATGAATCTTAAAGGAAACTACTTGTATGCTTAAAGGAAGCTACATCTATTTAACAAAATTTCACTCTTACAGTGATAATGTAAACATCATCGAGAGAGAACTCTCAAACTAAAGAGGAAAATTTTGAATGACCTTTACAAAGTGTAGTTATTCTCGACTTGTAGTTCGAGTATATATGTACTATTTTTGCTCATCAATCTGACTACATCTAGAAGATGTTACATAGAAAAAGCTCATTCGTTGAGTACATGAACGATTGTCTGATCGCTTGACATAGAAAAAATATTCTTATCAACCCTAAGAAAGGGATGTTGAACTACTTAGTCAAGAAGTACCATACTTAATTGTGATCAGAGCATTGACGTATCTTGCAAACAAGACGGCATCTGATATTACGTTCTTGCTAGATGTATTAGTAAGATTACAGTTCTAATCTCAAATGTTGCACTCTTTTTCCCTTCACTAAGTTTTTCCCATTGGGTTTTCTTGGTAAGGTTTTTAACGAGACAACATAACTGATCCAGTAGTATCAGTTTATCTTATAGGTCCCGAAGTACTAATTTAACATCAACATAAATCATGTTGTTAATGATGTATAATGCGTAGTGCACTATTTTTCCCTTGACTAAGTTTTTTTCATTGGGTTTTCTTAGTAAGGTTTTTTTTAATGAGGCAACATATCTAATCCAAAAGTATCAGGGGGAGAAAATACGCGCTGCACTCTTTTTTCCTTAGCTATGGTTTTATCCCACTGGGTTTTCCTAGCAAAGTTTTTAACGAGACAGCATCACCTAGCGTATTAAAAGAATGGTAGACTATTATATTTCATCATGTGGATAGTCAAAGGGGAGTGTTATGAATGCACCATAATGTGGTGACTCTCCACATATGTAACCACTATCTCTTCATGCCATTCGTATTAATGTAAGAACACTATATATAGAGTTCTTTGTATTGTATGTTGATATCTCAATGAAAAAGAATTCCTATTCACTTATTCTCTATAGTCTTGTTCTCTCATGTTTAGTATAGTTGTATATGGATTGCTAATAGACCATTGTTTCACAACATAGCCCACTTTTTTTTTCTTTCTAATTTCCAACTTTTTTTTATTTATGATTAAGTGCGAAGTGATAAGGGATAAATCCATGTAAATTGGTTGAAGTCGTAAATATGCAAATAAGTAGACATGAAAACTTCTAATCAGGTGTGGAGGTTAGTAGGTGCCTCGGCCTCCACCGATTTTTGTTCATAGTATTAATTTTACGGAAATTTTTGATTTCTTTTCGTTGTGTAAAATATTGCATTTTTAAGAGTCCGACCCCTAACGATTTGGATTTTGAGAGTCCGGCACACACCGAGTTTTTGTTCAAGCTCCGCCACTACTAATTAGTGTATAACTAGTAATATGACCCGCGGGCGATGCGCCGCGGGCCGTTGCAAACATCAAATAAATTATCCAAGCGTTATGTCATGTGTTAACCATATGAAAACATATGTTTCAACGTGCTCGGTTCAACCCCATGTAACCTATATAAGTATTGCGGTTGAATCAAAACGTAATGTAAATCGAATTTATGTCGTACAGTTATAACATAACGCACCAAAGAAACATAAAGCGTGAATAGAAACCACAAAAGGAAAAAAAAGAAAACACATTCACATTAAGGGTAACCATAAGTGTTTGTAAAGTGAAAGGACCAAAGTTGGGAGGTGTAAACGTCAACAACTTTGGTCTTTAGCATTGACATATAATAATAATATAATTGTAAATTTTACTTGTCTTGCGTCGCGTGAGGTTGAAACATAGAGTAACTCGAGTATATACCGTCAGATGATAATGTATTATATTTAACCCCGCTTGGGTTGGAACAAAATTTACGTCAAAACGTAAACCAACCACGTACATAAAATAAACACGAAAACGTATTATATTTGAGTTGACTCGTTTCCAAAAAAAATGTTTACATCTAACATAAACCAACTCGAATTTATACCAACACGTACATAAAAAATATTAATTCTTTAAAGTAAAGGAACAAAAGGGGTAAGCTCGAAACTTAGAAACTAAAAACGTTTACGTCTAAACGTAAACCAACTCAAATTAATACCGACACGTAAATAAAAATATTATTTTTTAAGGTAAATGATCGAAAGGGGTAAACTTGAAACTTAGAAACTCAAGGATGTTAGCGAAAATTAGTTCCTTAGAAACGAAATTAGCGAACGAAAGTTATTGAAGAAAATAATAGATTAAAAGCGAATATTATATATGGTAAAAGGGTAAAGTTAGAATATTAAAAAGAATTAATTTACAAAACTCGTAAAATAAAGTAGGAGTTTAGTGACTAAAACTATTATTTTCTAAAATTTTTAGGTTATTAAAAGTAAGGGGCTTACATAATGTGAATATATGGGGTATTAATCTTTTTTTTTTTTTTTTTTATAAAAGTAGCTTCCCACGTAAGTTTATGGGTGGATGGGGGCTGAATTGCTGAAATGTGAAACAATGCTATTGGTCCAAGTGTGATTAACATGTCCAGGTAGTATGGGGTTTTCTATCTTTGCGTCCGGTGTTAGGCCAACGAACAGTCTCCCCAATTATACATGCCAACTTCTTATTGGACCTACTACCAATATTTGATAGCATCTTTGTATAAAGTGTACAGGTCATCTTTGAATATTGTTACTTTTTAAGGGTGAAGGGGCAAACCCGGTGGAAACCCCACCGACTTTGTTCTTTAAGATTGTACTAGTAATAAGACTCGCGCGCGTTGCGGCGCGGGTACTTCGCAAATATCAAACAGATTAGTCCAAGCGTTATGTGATGTGTTAACCATATGAAAAAACACATTTTGACGTATCCGATTGAACTCAATGTATCCTATAGTTGCATTGCCATTGGATCAAAAAGTAACGTAAATCGAATTTATATCGTACAATCATAACGTATTATACGCGACCCGACTAACTCGAATTTATATCGTCAAGCCAAAAACTCTTGAGGGGGTCAAAGTGGCATTTACAAAGTTCATAAAAAGTCAAGTTGTTAAAAATTGCATTTCCTAAACTTAAGGGCAAAGAAGGGGTAAAGATAAAATTTGAGAAAGTTTTAGGGTAAAAAGGAAACTATAACAAAGTTGGGGTGTCAAAAGCAAACTATTTGTAAAATTGAGTAGTAGTTTAGGGACTAAATTTATCATTTTATGAAACTTTGAAGGTACCAAAGTCAAGGGGGGTAAAATTGCAACATCGTAAAAGTATGGGGGAGGGGGAGGCAAAGACGGTGGGGTTTCCACCAACTTTGTCTTTTAAGTTATAGCTAGTAATAAGACCCGTGCGCGTTGCGGCGCGGGTATATCGCAAACGTCGAACGGATTAGACCAAACGGTATGTGATGTGTTAACCATATAAACACGTATGTTTCGACGTATCCGATTTAACTCAATGTGACCTATATAAACATTGCGATTGGATCAAAACGTAAAATAAATCAAATTTATACCATACAATCATAACGTATTATATGTGACCCGACTAACTCGAATTTATACCGTCAAGTCAAAGCGAATTATACGCGACCCGATTCATACCTAGGAAACATACAAAAGAAAGCATGAGAGCGTGCACCAAATTTACATCGAAAGGTAGACAAACTCGAATTTTTTTTATTGGGATAACACCCATGCGTTGCGGTGGGTGTGAACCCAATCTATTTCGATGCATAGCAAACAAAGGAAAAAAAACAGCGTTAGTTTTTTTCTATTGAATTTCTCAAAAGGTATATAACTAAAGAATTAAATCTTAACTTAAAAAACAAAACGTTGATTCAAATGAAAAAATATGTGTATAGATAATGAGGAGGTTCCATAAGTAAGTGATATCTCCAAATATAAAAAATGAATAAAAGTAACCAAGAGAAAAAAAAAAGAAAAAAAACACTGAAAATGAAAAAGAAAAAAAAAAGCAAAAACAAAAAAGGGAAGGATAATTCGAATATGTAGTAAAAAAACTAAAAACAGGCTAACCGCCCTGGAATCGAACCTTTGGCCTTGTGTGCAAATAACTACGTCCTTGCCAACTGCACTACATTCCATTTAATTACAATTTTGTTTTCACGCATATATATCAAAGAACAAAGTCGGTGGATTGATATGACAATCCACCGACTTTGTGTTTTAAGTTATTGTAGAATGTGTCTAATTCTTGCATCCTAATTTCCTCATTAATACGAGACTACGACTCTACGAGTCATCTTAATTTTTTTTGTGTGTTTTGTCTAGTGTGACTCAACTATTTATCCGTTCAATCGAAATGCCAAAAAATGGATGGTTCACCCATTAAAGGTTATTAACATGTATTAACATGAAAACCGAATTAACGACATGTCAGATTCTTGATTCAGACTTAATCCTAGCACCATGATTCATGGTTGTAAAAATCGCTAGTCGGCCGGTGGGGTGAGGATTAACGATTAATTGGGATTAACCAGGGATTAATCGGATATAATCGTGATTAATTGTAATTAATCGGAAATTAATCGTGATTAATCGAGTATTAATTGGCGCCTGGTTAGGATTTTTACAACCATACCATGATTATATACTTTGACTCATTAAGTCAAGGAAACCATTAAAACCTCTTTCTTAAAGTTTATATATCTATTTTAGTTTTTTATTTGAACCAAAAAACAAAAAGATATTTATACATCTACTAACCAAAAAGTCCCGGGCCATTGGTCAAGTGGACACCAAGGCAATGATAAGGCTGGGAAACCGGCCTTGGTCAAGTGTTCAAGTTTTGAAGCCAACAAGGTTTTACACATAGGTGGGGGTAACTTTCTCTTAACCACTCCGTGAGTATCTGTGTGGTTTTCTTTTGAACGCAGTCAAACTTCGATCCTAGTGTGGGCCTGGTTAAACAACATAACTGGCCATAGTAGGATGGTGGGTCTCTCAATGCGAGGGATGCGACCAAACATTGCATAAATTGAAAGTTGCCGTTCTAAAAAATCTACTAACCGAAAAGTTTAATTACTTCTCTCTATTTATTCTGCATCCCACTACTGTTTGACTTTTGACCTTTATATGATTGAACTTGAAATTAAGCTCTTAAAGTCTCCAAATGTGGTCACTTTTGGCTAGCAAACTAAAGTCAAGACTCGAGAGCAACAAGCAATGTCATTGCTCAGCCAGGTGTTGAGTTGTTATCATTAGGCAGTCTTTGAGATTGAGCCCAAATGATAAAGCCCAATTAAATCCAATATCGAGCTCCAGCTTCCATGTGCATCTTTCATGACAGAGATGCACAAAACGTGTTTTTAATACCCTGGAACCCGGTCCGGGTTTGATCAACAAAGTCAAGAACCGGGTAAGGGAGGAACGGTTTCGGGTACGTTCAGGTATTTGACCGGGTTTTTTTTCGGGTTTTGGCCGGGCCGGTTTCGGGTTTTGACCGGGTAGAGGTGGAACCAGGTCCGGTGGTTCCGGTTCTACACCTGGGTCTGGAACTGATATGTACCCGTGGGTCGGGTACAGAATCGGATATTTTGTTCATCTCTATTTCATGATAATAAAATAATTGGCTAACCACAAACACCAAGTTTACTACTTTTAAAAGTTAGACCACAAACCGCAAACGTGTAATTTTTACAAACCACAAGACAATTCACTTCATTAACTCTTAGACCAGGCGCTGTATCTTAACGCTCCTAACTACGTCACCTTATTAAAGCCACAAATACCACACTAGCATAGTTAAAGAGGGGAGTTAACCAAGGGGGCGCCATGTCCCAAACGAGCGTTAGCCATTGTAATAGTGGCGGCACCAAAAATTAACCAATCACATTTTTTTGTCTTATTTTTTAGTTAAATAACAATGCAGAAGTTAAAAAGTGGGTTAGTTAAAACCCACCATCTGTGTGGCAATAACGTGACATTATATTAAACCAAAACACACTTTTATACGTGATCTGTGCGTAGTGTTCTTCATATATCTATAGTCATGTTAGACAAGTGTTACTTCTGACCATGGAATATGTTAACAGATTTCTGACAATGGGAGGAGTCAGCCAAAATGGGAGGAGTCAGCCAACTTTTATGTCAGACACGTGTCAGCTCCTCATACATGGACTCTTCAAGTGACAAACGGACTCCTCCCATGGTGTATGAATCCGTCCAAGGGGGCTTGAGGGTGACAATTTGGTAACGTTGGTTGGTCAAGTGACAATTTGGCAATATCCCTTTTATTATCTGTTTTTATTTGTACAAAATGGGTTAGGTTTGTACATTCGAAGACATTAATGAGTAATGACTACACATGAAATGAAGTAGATATGTGTCATGTCTTTAGAGGTATAAACTTGTTTGACTTGGCTATAATAACACCAAAAATGGTGATTTTCGTGATTTTTTTTGTTTTGTGGCTATATCGTAACTTTTTTCTTCGTGCATTGGCAATTTCATGTGTTCATGGTAACTATATGCTCTACCTTTAACTAAAAGCTTTGATATGTTAAGTTTCGGTATAAGTATAGATGCATATTCTGTAATCTTATTGTCTGTACGCCATACTTTGATATTTACATCATCCTCTTCATTTCCCTATCAAAATGGCTTTTGTTAGTAAAGTTGGTAGTCTGCTTAAACACTTTGGAAGCATGTCATCTGCTCCAACCAATGCCGGAAACATCGGGATGAGACAAAGTGTGAAGATTGCTAGAGACTTCATAACACTATTCGTGTCAATATTTAATAAACCGATTTCATTTCAATAAGTAAATTGTCAACCTTACAAGGAATTCAAATAACAACAAGTTCAAAAGAAATACATAACAATCATAAGCAAAATTGATACATCATTTAAACCTAAACGTCTATATGTGTATCTAGGCATCAACGCTACTTCATTTCATAGCATCATCGTCATCAACCTGTAACATGTTAAAATAAAGTTCAATGCAAAAGCAAAGACGAGTACACAAGGTTTAAATAGTATAACATAAGTATAAAGCGTTTTACTCGAATCCACATGGCAATTTGTATACAAGGTAACTAGCATGCATAACATTACGTCTAACCCAAAGTGTCCACTAGTATTTAGCATCCCTCGCCACAAAAGTGACGAGACCGTTTAGTATATTGACTTAACAAACCCCCGACGGGTGGTGTGCTACTCCTATAGCGCTATAATTGTTAAGCGAGGGCATAGCATAGTAATGGCATAAATCATGTATTATCTAGCATAACAAGTAGCATGTATATCGGATTGAGTTCACAAAGTAAGTTTAAGTGTGTGCAAGTGTAATTTTTGTATGGTAACATGTTACAACCCAAAAGTGGTTTAAAATGTAAATGGGTCGAGTGTACTCACGAAATTGCTAAGTCTTCCGATTATCCGAGTGTTGACGAGTGTACGAGATTAGGAGGATGGAACACCGAGGTCACCCTATATGGAAAAACGAAGGTGTAAGAGAAACCGAGATTACGAACGATATAAATGAAATTGTCGTGATAAAACGACTAAAACGTGTATGATGATGTGCATGTATAGTGGTTTAAACGAAGCGCCGAGTTTTCCAATTAAATTCGATACTTTGATTTGGAAGGTGGAATATAGTTTGTAAATGTAAGACAATATAAAGTATTTATTGGTTATGCATAATGTATTTATTGATCCCTAGAAAAAGGGGTTTAGCAATTTCGTGAGTACACTCGACCCATTTACATTTTAAAAAGGCTCAAAGATAATAAATAAGAAACACATAAGGGGTGATTGTTACTGGTGGCTGGCGGTGGGGAGATAGAGTGGTAGAGGATGTCGGGTGGTTGATGTGGGTGAGGCGAGATAGGTGGAGAGTTGAGACGTAGGTGGGTGGTGACCTCCGGACACTCGACGCCGGAAGGGGGTCGCCGGACGCCGGTCGTCGGTGCCTGAACCGGAGAGAGGGAGAGAGAGATCGGGAGAGGGAGGAGTGATGGGAGGCTAGGGTTAAATGAAGAAGATGGGGGTTTAGAATGTTTAAATAGGCTAGGGTTTTGAGTGGGTTTGGGCCTAAAGTCCGTTAGAGGCCCAATTTGCGTTTCAAGACTCGTTTACGCACACGAGCATCGTAAAATGGCGTGTAACATTATTTTAAAGTTTAAATACGTGAAATAATGTCGGTGTTCGATATTAGTCGCGTTCGCTTGTTGGTCGCGTTAAAAGTGCGTAAAATGCGTCGTTTGTCATTTCTGACTCAGATTTCGACTGCGATTAAAATTAAATAAATAAATAAATAAAATCGACCATGTATTTCCTAAAAATATAAATGTGAAAATACGAGGCGTTACAGTCTCCCCTCCTTTAAGAAATTTCGTCCCGAAATTTATTCAGAAGTAAGGCTTGAAAGGGTTTCTGCAACTCAAGAAGGTTGTTTAAAATTGAGGCTTTGGAGTTTGAGACAACGGAGAATACTTGAGGTATAATGGTGAACGATTGATCTAATAAACGATTATGAGTATAAGAATAGTATAAGTATCGGGTAGACGAAAGTGGTGTGTTAAGAATGAGGTCTCGTCGTGGATAATCGGATATAATGCGTTTGTGAGTTGTTTATAGCTTGTATTAGGTCCAAAAAGGTCTGCAAAACACTGAATTTCTCACGACACGTTTTACGAGAGTTTGGTAACATGGTGAAAACACTTATATATAGGAAGTACCAGCGGCGTATCCACCATGTTTTGACCACATTACGTCTGTTTCGTATCCGGTGTCATGTTACGTTCTGTGTCTTACCATACACAGTAGTACACTCTATGGTTCCCATACGCCCATCACTATAATCCCGTGTGCACCAGCGATTATTTTGATCGTCGCATGATCCGCATAGCTTGTACTAGTTGTGTATGAATCAGGGTATACATAATATAAAAATAAGAATGCGTACGTATAAGAATATAGTATATAAGCAAGTCCATGCTTAAGTATGTATGGGACCCACGCAAGCGAATCCCTCGGATTACGCTCGCGTATAGATACGAATGTATGAATCATGAGTATGAGCATAAGTATAAGTTTAAGTATGAATTTGCACGTAAGTATGAGCATAGACATAAAACGTATGAGTAATATGAGTACACGTATAAGCATGAAACGTATGAATATAAGTAAAAACATGAAACGTATGAATATAAGTATGGATACGATTATAAGTATAAGCGCAAAATGTATTGTTATGGATATGAGTGTGAGTGTGAGTACGAATACTAATGATTGCGTATATAGTATTAATTGAAACATAACAATTTAAGCATGTAAAAGTGTTCAAAAGATTGAGCATGTGAATACGAACGATATAAATGAAATTGTCGTGATAAAACGACTAAAACGTGTATGATGATGTGCATGTATAGTGGTTTAAACGAAGCGCCGAGTTTTCCAATTAAATTCGATACTTTGATTTGGAAGGTGGAATATAGTTTGTAAATGTAAGACAATATAAAGTATTTATTGGTTATGCATAATGTATTTCGTAATGAATGGAAATGCTACTTTTGTTTTAAAAGAGTTTACGTAAGCCGAAGATGGTTGGTCCTCATGAAGTCTTCTTGCCCACGTGTTTACCCTTCCGGTTACTACATGTCACAAATCGATCGAAATCTCGAGACTTGGCGGGATTTATGAAAAACAAAAATCGAGGAGTGGAACTAGTCGACAAGGTGCGGGTTTCACCCCTAACTTGACGATTTCGTATCCTAAGTGTGGTTGGTACTCGTCGGGTCAAAATTTAATTTCAACACTATGACGAGGGTCCACTAGAATTTTGAAATTTGAATTTCCCCATCAAGGTGAGGATTTCACTCCTAACTTGATGGTGAATTTCGTGTAAGAAGAGAATAGTAGGAGGATTGAGAGTCATTCCCCAAATTGTGGGTTTCACGCCTATTTTGGTGAAGTCGTCTCGTTTGTGTATTACGAGTAGTTTGTGAATTTAGAATAGTCGAGCAAAATGTACGGGAAAAGCGTATGTTGAAGATTAAACCAACAAGTATAAACATGCCAAGAAAGGCACATAAAGAACGACATATTAAAATAAATATTAACACATAATAGGACATGCATTAACACATAAGAATAGCAATGTCAAGTATGATACCTAAGGATAAAAATGACATATATGTTTAAAAAGGCTCAAAGATAATAAATAAGAAACATATAAAGTGGCATACATGTAGTTTCAAACAAAACATAAGAATTAAGCTCTAAAACTATAGACTAGGTAAAAGCATGGCAATTTTTCCTAATTCCCTATAGGTATGGCTCTGATACCAATCTGTCACACCCCAACCAATGGCGGAAACATCGGGATGAGACGAAGTGTGAAGATTGCTAGAGACTTCATAACACTATTCGTGTCAATATTTAATAAACCGATTTCATTTCAATAAGTAAATTGTCAACCTTACAAGGAATTCAAATAACAACAAGTTCAAAAGAAATACATAACAATCATAAGCAAAATTGATACATCATTTAAACCTAAACGTCTATATGTGTATCTAGGCATCAACGCTACTTCATTTCATAGCATCATCGTCATCAACCTGTAACATGTTAAAATAAAGTTCAATGCAAAAGCAAAGGCGAGTACACAAGGTTTAAATAGTATAACATAAGTATAAAGCGTTTTACTCGAATCCACATGGCAATTTGTATACAAGGTAACTAGCATGCATAACATTACGTATAACCCAAAGTGTCCACTAGTATTTAGCATCCCTCGCCACAAAAGTGACGAGACCATTTAGTATATTGACTTAACAAACCCCCGACGGGTGGTGTGCTACTCCTATAGCGCTATAATTGTTAAGCGAGGGCATAGCATAGTAATGGCATAAAGCATGTATTATCTAGCATAACAAGTAGCATGTATATCGGATTGAGTTCACAAAGTAAGTTTAAGTGTGTGCAAGTGTAATTTTTGTATGGTAACATGTTACAACCCAAAAGTGGTTTAAAATGTAAATGGGTCGAGTGTACTCACGAAATTGCTAAGTCTTCCAATTATCCGAGTGTTGACGAGTGTACGAGATTAGGAGGATGGAACACCGAGGTCACCCTATATGGAAAAACGAAGGTGTAAGAGAAACCGAGATTACGACGAAGGGTTGAATTGGAATTTAGAGTTTAACTAGTTGGTATATATATTTTATATAGTTTGTGTAAAAAAAAATTATAAATCAAGCCTGTACAGAGTATTGTGGACATGGTGTCAAAATAAATATATATTTATATCTATTTTATAAAAATTGATCGAAATTGATATGTTTCGTTTTATAAAAATTACCGCGTTGCGATTTACGGAATTTTACGAAAAACGGGCAGAGTTTCCTCTGTTTTTGGACGATCCCGACAACACAAGTTGTCGTTTAAATTTGTCAAAACTCATCAACTCAACAACAATGATTATGTACGGAACGATACGGAACAATAGATTAGAAAATTAATTAATATATATATATATATATATATATTTCTATATTCAAGTTTTATAAACACGGTTAGCGTTCGAATAGTTTAGGTTTTACAAGTTTATTAGTCGATTAAAACGATAACTAAATATAAAACACTATAACATTCGCGTCATTAGTACACCGCGGCTCGCGTTTAAAGTAACATTAACACAACTAATTTAATGAGCTTCAAGACATTAGAATTTACCAAACATCGAATCTGCCGGTTTGACCGGCGTTGACCGTTTGACCAGATTTGACCACGGTTGACTGGTTTGACCGAGTTTGACCACTTTGACTTGTGTTGAATGAACCGAAACTTGAAACCCGCAACTGAATCAAGTGAACCGAAACTGATGTTGACCGGAGTTTTGTCCGACCCGAAACTGAACAGACCCGGACCGAACTGAACCTTGGGCCGTTCGTGAAACCCGACCCGTTGAACCACCACCACTGTCGTAACCTGCATCGGAGCTAACCACTCCCGTTTCCACCACTGTTGCCATGAATCTGAACCAATCGGACCCGATTAAGCCAAGAACAGAACTAAAACAGAACCAGACTTGAATCTGGACCTTAATCGAATAATACTCGAAACCCTCACCTGAACTGGGACTCGAACTGAACCGGACTGAACTGACGTCGACCGGAGCTCGAACCAGCTCTGAACCTCGCTGCCTGAACCACACCACCGCCTGAACCACGCCACCGCCGCCGCCTGCGGTGCCGCTGCCTTTGTCGTCGCCCGACGGTGTGTAGAGGGAGAGCAATGGGGTGTCGTCGGAGGTGATTGTTACTGGTGGTTGGCGGTGGGGAGATAGAGTGGTAGAGGATGTCGGGTGGTTGATGTGGGTGAGGCGAGATAGGTGGAGAGTTGAGACGTAGGTGGGTGGTGACCTCCGGACACTCAACGCCGGAAGGGGGTCGCCGGACGCCGGTCGTCGGTGCCTGAACCGGAGAGAGGGAGAGAGAGATCGGGAGAGGGAGGAGTGATGGGAGGCTAGGGTTAAATGAAGAAGATGGGGGTTTAGAATGTTTAAATAGGCTAGGGTTTTGAGTGGGTTTGGGCCTAAAGTCCGTTAGAGGCCCAATTTGCGTTTCAAGACTCGTTTACGCACACGAGCATCGTAAAATGGCGTGTAACATTATTTTAAAGTTTAAATACGTGAAATAATGTCGGTGTTCGATATTAGTCGCGTTCGCTTGTTGGTCGCGTTAAAAGTGCGTAAAATGCGTCGTTTGTCATTTCTGACTCAGATTTCGACTGCGATTAAAATTAAATAAATAAATAAATAAAATCGACCATGTATTTCCTAAAAATATAAATGTGAAAATACGAGGCGTTACAGTCTCCCCTCCTTTAAGAAATTTCGTCCCGAAATTTATTCAGAAGTAAGGCTTGAAAGGGTTTCTGCAACTCAAGAAGGTTGTTTAAAATTGAGGCTTTGGAGTTTGAGACAACGGAGAATACTTGAGGTATAATGGTGAACGATTGATCTAATAAACGATTATGAGTATAAGAATAGTATAAGTATCGGGTAGACGAAAGTGGTGTGTTAAGAATGAGGTCTCGTCGTGGATAATCGGATATAATGCGTTTGTGAGTTGTTTATAGCTTGTATTAGGTCCAAAAAGGTCTGCAAAACACTGAATTTCTCACGACACGTTTTACGAGAGTTTGGTAACATGGTGAAAACACTTATATATAGGAAGTACCAGCGGCGTATCCACCATGTTTTGACCACATTACGTCTGTTTCGTATCCGGTGTCATGTTACGTTCTGTGTCTTACCATACACAGTAGTACACTCTATGGTTCCCATACGCCCATCACTATAATCCCGTGTGCACCAGCGATTATTTTGATCGTCGCATGATCCGCATAGCTTGTACTAGTTGTGTATGAATCAGGGTATACATAATATAAAAATAAGAATGCGTACGTATAAGAATATAGTATATAAGCAAGTCCATGCTTAAGTATGTATGGGACCCACGCAAGCGAATCCCTCGGATTACGCTCGCGTATAGATACGAATGTATGAATCATGAGTATGAGCATAAGTATAAGTTTAAGTATGAATTTGCACGTAAGTATGAGCATAGACATAAAACGTATGAGTAATATGAGTACACGTATAAGCATGAAACGTATGAATATAAGTAAAAACATGAAACGTATGAATATAAGTATGGATACGATTATAAGTATAAGCGCAAAATGTATTGTTATGGATATGAGTGTGAGTGTGAGTACGAATACTAATGATTGCGTATATAGTATTAATTGAAACATAACAATTTAAGCATGTAAAAGTGTTCAAAAGATTGAGCATGTGAATACGAACGATATAAATGAAATTGTCGTGATAAAACGACTAAAACGTGTATGATGATGTGCATGTATAGTGGTTTAAACGAAGCGCCGAGTTTTCCAATTAAATTCGATACTTTGATTTGGAAGGTGGAATATAGTTTGTAAATGTAAGACAATATAAAGTATTTATTGGTTATGCATAATGTATTTCGTAATGAATGGAAATGCTACTTTTGTTTTAAAAGAGTTTACGTAAGCCGAAGATGGTTGGTCCTCATGAAGTCTTCTTGCCCACGTGTTTTGTAAATCGGTGTAGGAAAAGGTTTTCGAAAAAGTAAGTTCGTTTCATTACACAAGAAATTTTGAATTTAGGAGGTTCTTGTGACACGTTGATCCCTAGAAAAAGGGGTTTAGCAAAAGTACTTAGTTTTCATTGTAAAGGGTTTTGACAAATGATTCGTTGATGTTGAAAAGAGTCTTTGGTAAAATGATCTTATAATATCTATAAGATCTTTTAAGTAATTGAGAAAGGTTGGCTTGATTTCGATTAAGAATGGAAGTCTCTAGTATGATGATATAATGAAAGCATGTTTTAGTGGTTAAGTTGAATATGAAGTTCATGGGCAAGAGATTCATTGGACCAAATTAAATTGATAGGTAGCTTTTCGTAAGGTTTTGAAATTCGGGTAATAAAACGTTTAAGACATGATTAAGAATCTCGTGTATATGAGTTAAGTGAAAATAGGTTGTAGGATAAGAAGTACGTTTGATAAAACAATGTATTTTGAATTTAATATAGGTAGGTATTTCGATAAATGATGAATGACTTAGGAATAAAACATGATCGGGTTTGCATAATAGGACATTTTGAGGTAAAGTTTTGGTAACGATCACCTAAGTAAGGGAATCACCCCTAACTCGTCGGTGAGGTCGTTTTAAGAAAAGAAGGAGTGGAGCTAATCGTCAAGGTAAGGAATTCACTCATATCTCGATGATATGTCTCCATTTTGGCGTTACAAAGAATGTAAACAAAATTGAGTGACGTTTTGAAATCATGCATATGTATAAATGTATGAAAAAGATTTAATATGTTGTGTGTGTGTGAGGAGTAAATATCGAAAGTAAATTCAAATTCGAACGATTGCATCGTATAAACTAAATAGTAGAACACATGTTTGATTAAAATTTAGGATGG
Organism: Helianthus tuberosus; assembly: GCA_030545235.1. Taxonomy (NCBI): domain Eukaryota; kingdom Viridiplantae; phylum Streptophyta; class Magnoliopsida; order Asterales; family Asteraceae; genus Helianthus; species Helianthus tuberosus. The sequence continues at coordinate 90,386,844 of CM060438.1, read as the reverse complement.
TTCCAAAACAGAACTTTAACTAACCAAAGTGGTCGAAAAGTCTTTCGAGTTTGAGGAGCATGCTTTGGCCTAATAGGTGAAATACTCTCGCCGACAAGTCGGTTAACGGTATTTACCCTTCCGGTTACTACATGTCACAAATCGATCGAAATCTCGAGACTTGGCGGGATTTATGAAAAACAAAAATCGAGGAGTGGAACTAGTCGACAATGTGCGGGTTTCACCCCTAACTTGACGATTTCGTATCCTAAGTGTGGTTGGTACTCGTCGGGTCAAAATTTCATTTTAAAACTATGACGAGGGTCCACTAGAATTTTGAAATTTGAATTTCCCCATCAAGGTGAGGATTTCACTCCTAACTTGATGGTGAATTTCGTGTAAGAAGAGAATAGTAGGAGGATTGAGAGTCATTCCCCAAATTGTGGGTTTCACGCCTATTTTGGTGAAGTCGTCTCGTTTGTGTATTACGAGTAGTTTGTGAATTTAGAATAGTCGTGCAAAATGTACGGGAAAAGCGTATGTTGAAGATTAAACCAACAAGTATAAACATGTCAAGGAAGGCACATAAAGAACGACATATTAAAATAAATATTAACACATAATAGGACATGCATTAACACATAAGAATAACAATGTCAAGTATGATACCTAAGGATAAAAATGACATATATGTTTAAAAAGGCTCAAAGATAATAAATAAGAAACATATAAAGTGGCATACATGTAGTTTCAAACAAAACATAAGAATTAAGCTCTAAAACTATAGACTAGGTAAAAGCATGGCAATTTTTCCTAATTCCCTATAGGTATGGCTCTGATACCAATCTGTCACACCCCAACCAATGGCGGAAACATCGGGATGAGACGAAGTGTGAAGATTGCTAGAGACTTCATAACACTATTCGTGTCAATATTTAATAAACCGATTTCATTTCAATAAGTAAATTGTCAACCTTACAAGGAATTCAAATAACAACAAGTTCAAAAGAAATACATAACAATCATAAGCAAAATTGATACATCATTTAAACCTAAACGTCTATATGTGTATCTAGGCATCAACGCTACTTCATTTCCTAGCATCATCGTCATCAACCTGTAACATGTTAAAATAAAGTTCAATGCAAAAGCAAAGGCGAGTACACAAGGTTTAAATAGTATAACATAAGTATAAAGCATTTTACTCGAATCCACATGGTAATTTGTATACAAGGTAACTAGCATGCATAACATTACGTCTAACCCAAAGTGCCCACTAGTATTTAGCATCCCTCGCCACAAAAGTGACGAGACCGTTTAGTATATTGACTTAACAAACCCCCGACGGGTGGTGTGCTACTCCTATAGCGCTATAATTGTTAGGCGAGGGCATAGCATAGTAATGGCATAAAGCCTGTATTATCTAGCATAACAAATAGCATGTATATCAGATTGAGTTCACAAAGTAAGTTTAAGTGTGTGCAAGTGTAATTTTTGTATGGTAACATGTTACAACCCAAAAGTGGTTTAAAATGTAAATGGGTCGAGTGTACTCACGAAATTGCTAAGTCTTCCGATTATCCGAGTGTTGACGAGTGTACGAGATTAGGAGGATGGAACACCGAGGTCACCCTATATGGGCAAACGAAGGTGTAAGAGAAACCGAGATTACGACGAAGGGTTGAATTGGAATTTAGAGTTTAACTATTTGGTATATATATTATATATAGTTTGTGTAAAAAAAATTATAAATCAAGCCTATACAGAGTATTGTGGACATGGTGTCAAAATAAATATATATTTATATCTATTTTATAAAAATTGATCGAAATTGATATGTTTCGTTTTATAAAAACTACCGCGTTGCGATTTACGGAATTTTACGAAAAACGGGCAGAGTTTCCTCTGTTTTTGGACGATCCCGACAACACAATTTGTCGTTTAAATTTGTCAAAACTCATCAACTCAACAACAATGATTATGTACGGAACGATACGGAACAATAGATTAGAAAATTAATTAATATATATATATATATATATATAGGGAGGAGATCATGCGAGAACCACAAAGATTGTTTATCTAGATCTTTAATTTTTTAATTTGTTTTGCTAACAGAGCACATGTATTTAAAGCACACTCGGAATCCATCTCGTGGATTTCATTTGGTACTTTAAACATTATCAATAATCTAACTATAAAGATAGAAAGATTTTTAAAAGAAAAATTCGATTTCGATTATAAGGAACCGAAATGTTCGAATTTAGGTACACAAGGAATCCAATTAAGGACTCTGATTTGAATGATAATCATCCACAAGGGTCTAAATGTGAAGATAAAAAGATCCCATATGGATTTTAGAAGTTGAAGATGTTTTGAAACCTTGCACTTGATGTGCTTAGGTCAAAACATGAAGTAAAATGCTTATGAAGTTGAGATGCCAGATATGCCAAGGCGATATATGAAGTGAAATTTGAAAGTTAAGTCAATGTATGAAGAAAATATTTTTGAAAACTATGCATGGGGTTCTTAAAAAAATGTGTTCAATGTTTTTGAAACCTTATATATAATACCTTTGAAATCATAAAGTATGTGTATTAGGTAGGTATATATTTATAAAAAAATTGTTTTAAAATCATGCGAGATGAATTTTGAAATTATGTATAAGGTTTTTGAAAACATGAATGATGCTTTTCGAAATCATGCACTTGATAAGAAAATGTACTGTGTTAATATTGTTTTCAGACTATATGAAACATTTTGAAATTATGAAGGTTGTTTTTGAAAGCATAGCCAATGTTTTTGAAATAACATAGACAATGCATTTAAAAAAATTGTTTTCAAACTATATGAAATGTTTTGAGATCATGAAGATTGTTTTTGAAATACTTGTACTGTGTATGTTGAAAAATCAAAACGTAATGGGTATGAGATTTGAAAATACCCTTAGTTATCTAACCAAGGATTCAAAGGCACAGATGTGTAGAAGCATGATTACTGATAATGTCACTTTATTTTCTGTACTTTGTTTCTTAGAGTGAAACGAGTACTTAAAATTTTCGAGGGAATCATGAGCGATCATTTGAAAGAGAGGATCACAAGAGTAGTTTGTAAGGAACATAGTTCCTTAATACAGGTATCATAGAGAATTTCCATTTACTTATGTAACTACACTTGTATATCAGAATTGTGAACAACAATTTATTTATAATCAAAACAGATTGTTTCACATTACAAGAAAATAGAAGAAACAAAAGCATAAGATTCAAATTATTTAAAGCAGCAGCTTCTTCTAATCAGTCAAATGCTCATCCAAGGGTTGGATTTGCATCGACAATTTTTGGGCATTTGTTCCTGAAATGGCTCGTCTCTCCACAGTTGTAGCAAGTACCAGACGGAAAACGAGCTCGAGTAGGGTTGACTTGGAGTCGGGTAGCAGCAAGGTTTATAGCAGCTTTGTTTTGGATAGCAAAGCGGCATATGCTAACCAAATGTCCCCACCGTCCATAGTAGGTACATTTGAAGCAGGGTAAGAGGTTTGAATGATGACGGTTGCATCGTTTGCACAGAGGAGCAGTTCCTTTGTATGGCTTCCTAGCAGGGGGTTGAGCTGGTTGGTTGGGGACGGCTTGACCATTGTGAGCGACCACGGCGAAGTTCTGATAAGCCTTTCGCTTCTTTGACTTCTTAGGGGATCGTTCATCCATGGTCTTTGATTCCTCGATTGGTTTCTTGGCTGATGGTGCTGTCACTTGGCTAGGTCCCGCTTGATTAGGTGTAACTGCTGCGGGTTTCCTTGAAGCCTTACGCTTCCTTGATTTTGGTGCTGGCTTGACTTCTGCTTCCTTTGGTGGCTCTTGAGTGGTTTCATTGTTGAGATGAGAGGCTTCATTGTTGAGACGAGACATGGCAATGCCTAAATCCACAGTCTTCAGAATCACTTCGCCTATTTGCTGGGCACATTTGGCTGTTTGCACGGACATTTGACCGTTGCTGAGAGGAAGAGACATTCTAGAAGAAATGAAAGATATAGGAGGAAACAAATGAAGTGTTATCGGTAAATAAAACAAAATGACAACGCATAGAAATTGCGATCATTTGTTTGTTACCTAAGGCAAACAAATGAGACGGTGACTAATCAAAGTAAGCGGGTCATATTAATGTATCGCGAAGACATGCTTTAGCCTATAAGTGGATACTCACCCCAAGAGTTTCCAGGTAAGAGTGACTGGTCCGATTATGTGGATTTGTACGAACACTCTAGCCTTAGACAGAAAACTCAGAGTACAGGCATCCACTCTTCCAGATTGCACGTGTTCACACTATAAGACCCAAACTTTGACGGGGTTTTGAAAATTTAAAGGGGTTCAAAACCATATAACAGATGGTTCAAAACCTAGTAATCAATCATCCTAGAACAGATGATTAGTTTTCAAAGTGGTTTTGAAATTTATGTTCTTGTTGCGGTTGTCACTTAAGGATAGGTGACGGTATTGTTTTATGTCTAAACGCAAGTAAACTCGCGTTAGGGTCCTAGGAAGGTTATAGACTAGGTCAAAGCATTACTAATAACCTAATTCCCTATAACTATGAGCTCTGATACCAACTTTTCTGTCACACCCCGACCACGTAAAACAACAAAACGTGGCGGAAACGTCGGGGAGTGTTGTAACAGAATCATTGTTTCATAACACATGGAAATTGAAATATTGTTTTATTGATTTAAAAGAGTTACAATGTCTTGACAATCAAAGAAATATAACATAAATAACTAGTCTTGCATCTTTTATTGTCACTAAGGCCCAAGTCCGCCTAAGTGTATCTTGATAAATCCTATGCATCATATCCTGAAACACATGTGAAAATAGGTACGTCAGCATAAAAATGCCTGTGAGATACATAGGTTTTGTGAAAATAGAATTCATGACTTATGTTTAAGAAAATGTTTAGTCATGAACCTTGTAATTTGCTTTCTCTTGTAAATCATTTGAAAAGCAATAAGATCAGATGATATGTATAAATAAGAGAATAATGTATGGTTAAATGAATAACCAAGTAAAATGAGTTTGTATAAGATAAGTTGTTTTGTAAAACAATGTCTTGTGAAAAGTATGTTATTTGTATAAAATGTTATATGTCTTATGTTGAAATGATTCGAATAACGCTACGATATGTAATACCATACAAGCACTTATATATAGGAAGTACCAGCGGCGTATCCACCATACTTGTATCGTATTACACACGCCTCGTTACTTAAATCACTTACCCAAACCAAACCACCAAAGTAAAATGTTTATGTATAATCAATTGTCAAAATGTTTATGTCTAATGTAAACCATGAATTGTGTATATCAATGTCAAAATGTTTATGTATGGTAAGTGAAATATGTCAACTAAACCATATGTAAAATGCACAAAAACAAGGTATTGAAGTAAAACATGGTTTAAATCAAAGTTATGTTTTGTGTAATAAATGCATGTTATACTGATATAGACATCTATGCGGTATTGTGAAAATTCATACATCCAAGCCTTGTGACTGTAGAATAAACCCTAGCACAAAGTCTAAGGTCCACCTAGAAATGTAATCGGATTCGGTCATTCCTTCCAATCCAAACAAACCCGAGATTTCAGGAATGGGAGTTGTCAAGTCCTATGGTACCACTACCTACTACCGAGCGGCATGATCGGTGTTAATGAATGTACATTGTCCCATTTAAACAAACCAAATGTCATACCAAAATGTAAGCATGTGATGAATAATAAATGTACTAAGTATGCACACAATGGACATACATAGCATAGAATGTAATGTAAAATAAAGTACTAAGTATGCGCACAATGGGCATACATAGCATGAAATGTAATGTAAAACGATGTACTAAGTATGCACACAATGGGCATACATAGCATGAAATGTAATGTAAAACGATGTACTAAGTATGCACACAATGGGCATACATAGCATGAAATGTAATGTAAAACGATGTACTAAGTATGCACACAATGGGCATAAATAGCAAAACACAATGAAATCATGTACTATAAATGTACTAATGAACATAGCAAGTATATGATGTGAAAACAGGAAAGCATGAAAGTAACAAGTAGGCACATGTGTTTCACCCAAAAATGTTTGGAAAACAGTAAAAGAGGGGTCTATGTACTCACTTGAGATTGCTTAGTAGTCCTTGAGTAACAACCAAACAATGCTAGAGAATCACGGATATCAAACGGCACCTAATATAGGTAACTATGTTAATATACCGGACCTAAATCGGAGGATTTGATAGAATGAGGGTTCGTAAACCAAATGAGTATGGGAAGTCATGTAATATGGTTTAACAAAGCCCACATACTAAAATGAAACCTAACCTAAGTGCTTACGACTCGTTTAGGTAGCTTATGCTACTTTAACGCGTCGTTCGCGTGAAATGCGTTCGGACCGCTTAACTAGTCCTATGACAAGTAATATATGCCTTAACATGTCTAATATTGTTGCCAAATCAGTTTAGATGTCAAAAGTTACGTTACATATGTTCAAAATGAATTTTGGCGTCAAAGGGGTATTTTGGTAATTTACCTAAGGCATATAAACTACCTATCATACAACTAACTAAACGTCGTGACCATAAGGTATAACCTCGGAAGGTTATTCCCTATATACTATGGTCACCTAATGTGTTTGGTCGGATCCTAATGATCGACCAAACGGGTCGGGTTCGAAAGTATAAGCGATTGTTTAGATCGCTTACCTTACGACCCTATATAAGCACTAAACTAAAAGTGACGAGCTAAACTAAGTTTAGAAAACAGGTTTGGTATCAAAACAAATGGTTTTGATACCTAAGAGTAGTTTGGTTACAAAACACGCAAGAATGCGCATTTTGGCCAAAACTACGGCTCGTCACTGAGCCTAGATAACGTGGTAATCAGTAGGTATAGTCACTAGGGACTATAACCATCATGATTACGCTCACGTTATGAAGTTCAAACGAACTTCGCATTGACCATAAACTGGTCAATGCAGAAAGTCAAACAAAGTTTGACTTTAACGCTAAAAGAATAAAAGAACGAATGAACACTTACAAAGGGTCCAAGAATGGAAGGTTTGAATCCGAACACTCTCAGGTATGAAGTGTTAAACACAACAACTTAGAGAGCAAGTTCAGATTTCAAAGGTGTGGGTTTTTGGGGTTGGGATTGGGATGGATGGGTATTTATAGGATATGCAAGACCGTTAGGATCGTTTATCGAATAACGTGCTTTGATCACATCCCTACACTTGTTGGCAAGCTCATGTACATCAAATTGGCCCCCCAACATCAGGAAACAACAAGGGGAATTGAGTTGGGAGTGCTAAACAGATGTTAACAGCTGTTAAAATGGCTTTTGCTGATCAGAAGGGGCCTCGCGTGACGCCAAGGGGGCTAGGTGTCACGCTAAGGTCCTTCTGATCAGCAACCAGTTTCCAAAGTTTCCAATTCAGTCCCCGTTGTGTATTAAGGCCATTTCCGACATGTTTAAGGCTCGTTAAGCCATTTTAAAGGCCCTAAAATGATGCCTAAACATTTTGGACATGAAACATGCTCAAAAATATCCCGGATGTCGGTTCGTTTGGTCGTACGATCGCGATGTTCGCTTAATTACGACGGAATGCGCATAAGCGCGAAAAACGATCCAAATTGCGCGACGAATGGATTTTTCTCATGCCAAACACTAAAATAAAATATTTTAGTGCTTACATAAATTTTTGGATGTCTGGATGTATTCAGAACGCAAGATATGCGCGAAAGTGCAAACTTGTGCACTTTTAGTCCCTGAATGACCCAAAGTTTATTTTAGCACACCGAACCTCTCAAAGCCTATTTCTAAGCTATGTAAAGGATATTTATGGTATGTTTAACTCATGGTCATGTTCCGGAATGTCTGTTACAGTTCAAATCGGCATACTTTCGCAGTTTGTCGAATTTAGTCCCTGTAAGCGATTTAACTTGATTTTGCCATACCAAAGCCTTCAAAACTTATTTCTAAGTTATGTAAAGGTTATTTAAGGTATGTGAAGCCTATTTCACTATCCCGGAGTGTTCGTTGCATTAAACTGGTTATATTTACGCATCAGTGCGCGTATAACCTTCCAGAAAGCGATTTAGAGCCCGGAATCGAACAAGAATTGATATGTGCAAATGATACACATATTTGTACAAATCCCAAGTATGAAATACAATATTTCATTGGTTTGGTATTTGTTTGATGGTCGCAGTGACCCAGGTGTCACACCCCCCCAAGCTAAATGCTAAAAACTAAAACCCCAAAAAAACCTAACCCCCCCCCCCCAAAAACCTAAACCCCCCCCCCAAGCTAAAATGCTAAAAACTAAACCCCCAAAAAACCTAAAAAAATCTAAAAAAATAAAAAAAAAGCTAAATTTTTTTTAATATTTTTTATGCTCAAATCGCTACTTTTAGTGGCAAAAAAAAAAATAATTAAAAAAAATAAATTTAATTTTTTTTTGGCTTCGAAAATTAGCGATTTTTATATAAAAAATATTAATTTTTTTTTTTTTTTTGTGATTTTTAGCTATTTTTAGGCATTTTTTGTTGTGTTCACATTGGTTCTCGCGGTTCTCGCAATAAGAGGTGGTTCGCACATGATCTTCTCCCTATATATATATATATATATTTCTATGTTCAAGTTTCATAAACACGGTTAGCGTTCGAATAGTTTAGGTTTTACAAGTTTATTAGTCGATTAAAACGATAACTAAATATAAAACACTATAACATTCGCGTCATTAGTACACCGCGGCTCGCGTTTAAAGTAACATTAACACAACTAATTTAATGAGCTTCAAGACATTAGAATTACCGAACATCGAATCTGCCGGTTTGACCGGCGTTGACCGTTTGACCAGATTTGACCACGGTTGACTGGTTTGACCGAGTTTGACCACTTTGACTTGTGTTGACTGAACCGAAACTTGAAACCCGCAACTGAATCAAGTGAACCGAAACTGATGTTAACCGGAGTTTTGTCCGACCCGAAACTGAACAGACCCGGACCGAACTGAACCTTGGGCCGTTCTTGAAACCCGACCCGTTGAACCACCACCACTGTCGTAACCTGCATCGGAGCTAACCACTCCCGTTTCCACCACCGTTGCCGTGAATCTGAACCAATCGGACCCGATTAACCCAAGAACATAACTAAAACAGAACCAGACTTGAATCTGGACCTTAATCGAATAATACTCGAAACCCTCACCTGAACTGGGACTCGAATGTCACACCCTGCTCGTAGCGGAAGCGTATTGTGTGTGACGTAAGAAAGGTAATCATTGCATCCAAATGTATTTAACAACATGAACCAACAACGATGCCATAGTTATATAAATTCCAACGAATATTTACATATTTTCCCAAAAGTAATTTCAAGTACCATACATGTTCACAACATTAGACATAACATAGTTATCAGTTTGTTTTACACATCACCAAAAGATAGTTTTAACATAAAACTTAGTAAGGTTTTGTTTCCTATATACCCATACGAAGTTGGGATATAGAAGACAAACCCTTCAAAAGTGGCAATCGTTGTCATTTGTTTTCCCGAATCCCATAGTGAATCACCGGCTCAAGACCTGTTTCCTGAAATACATGTAGTTTTAAAAAGTCAACAAAAAGTTGAGCGAGTTCATGCAGTATTTGTTATCATATGAAATCTAGTAAATGTTATCTTGTAATCATGGTATGTTCTGATTCATTCATGGAGTCTGTTAAGGATCTATCAGTGGGTAGCGAGCCCCCTGACATAATGCACCATAAGCAAAATAACCAAACCGAGAACACTTTGTCATCATTGGGATCACAAAAGCACTCCAGGGTATACCAACCAGGAGTGGGGCGTGCCTCAAGCCCAATAGATCTACACCTTTTGCACCTTGGTCACTAAGTGATTAATGGTTACTAATGTAGTTTCCCTACTTATGCACATTGATCATGCCATCTACTCCGTAACTAGTATACCAATAGTTTTAGCATGTATTTCCCCTCGATGTTTTTGAAAACAAAACATTGAAAACAGTGAAAGGAGGGACATGAACTCACAAGTTTGCGTTCCGTGAAATATGGTATCGAAGTGAGCGTCCGTACGTGTCAATAACCAACATGTGTACTAATCTCGTTAGACACTAGGTCTTTCGGACCTCGTACAAGTTGTTCATCTTGAATTCTTTATTATGTTTTCGCTTGTCATCTTTAGAATACTTTGTCATTGGGCTTAACCCACGTTTTAATGTTATTGGGCCTAGCCCTAGTTTTCTTGTTATTGGGCCTAGCCCTAGTTTTCTTGTTATTGGGCCTAGCCCTATTTTTCTTGTTATTGGGCCTAGCCCTAGTTTTCTAGTGAGTCCATTAAATATACTCTTGCAATTTTTACCAAAAATTCACCAAGCATGTAATTTAATAAGTTCGTTTTTCACTTGAAAATACTTGGTAATTTTTATAGTTTTCGACTTTCCGGATTCTTGTTTTTGACCACTTAGTTATGCGTTCGCTTTAGTGTCTAAAAATATGTTATTTTTAGACTCGACATTGTAGTAACTTGTTCACGATGTCGATACGCCCAAATTGTCGTCATCAAGTGTTATGTATTTCCATTTCGGCCATTTTATTTAATTGTCCGATTTTACTAGCATTTCCTTGGACCATGTAGGAACATGTTCGTGTATTTATTTTGATCACCCTATAGGTATCTAATACATACACATATATAGCACACATCACATGCACTTAGCAAGTTTCCAAAACTATATAATTTTTCTTACCAAAAATTATATTTACACATTGTTATATTTTCACCATTTTATTTTAGTAAAAATATAAGTTTAAGTTCATAAGAACTTCTTGAATATTTAAATCTTAAATATTCTCATTAGGGTTTCCAAAATGACGTTTATGACCACTAATCGCGTTTAACATTGTTAATCACCCTTTAATCCCTTCTTTAATCGCGATTAGATTTTTAGAAAAATTCGCCATAGTCTCCCCTAAACTATGACGTTTCCCACGTTATAAAAACGCGTTTAAATCAATAATCAATTTCCAAACATCACTAATCATACTTATTTATTCAAAGATTCTTATGAGCATTATTTTGCTTAAACTTTCAAGTCTTCAAAGTTAACCATTTATTAAGTTTATTTCTTACATAAACTTGATTGTAAATTGTTTTTCACTTTTAAAGATTTACACATCTTTATGTAGAATTTTCCAAGACTTTTACATAACACTTTGGATAATTAATATCACATAAACTTATTTTATGTCAAAAACCAAGTTCATTAGTGTTGTTAAAAGCCTTTCACATGATTATTCATGGTTTAATCTTTCAAGAATCACTAAATCAAGTTTATATATAAATGCTCATAATCTTTGAAGTTGATGATCTTTCTTGATTTAAACATAACTATGTTTAAATCACATATTTATGTTCATCATAATAATATGAACACAAATATAAAATACTACATAAAACTAACAACAAGATCATCATAATTATACACTTTAAGCTACTAATCACAACAAAATTAACATAATCAACAAGATCACATGAACATATTAACACTAAACAACATAAATCAACACATAATATATTCATATTTAGTGTTTATTAGCTTTATGTTTAGGGTTTTTGATTATATTTAACTTTAACTTCAAGATAATCAACTTGTACTTCTATGATTAACTAGTAATAAGAAGCATAAATATTATGTTTAGAAGACTCACAAAGTGCACAAGCCAAAATAAGAAAACAAGAAGACAATCAAGCTCCAAGAAGACTCCTAGTGAAGCTCCATGCTTGAAAACCCCTTATATCATCTTAAAATGTCTTGATAATGACTTAAATTTATGTATTTAGTGGATGAAAATGGTGAGTTAGGGTGAGGATATGAGAGCCGTAGGTTAGAGGGAGGTGTGAGTGTTTGTGTTGCAATTTTTTTTTTTTGAATGAGAATGATATGTATTGATGTGATAAAGAATGGCTAAAAAGATGGTGTAAATAATCAATTCCACAAGCCATACTTCCAATCTTGCATCCATACATTCTCTAGCAAATTTTCAACATAAGGCATGGTGGTGGGAGGACCCACCATTGCCGTAGACAAGTATGGTAAGGTTTGTTTATTTATTTATTTTTTTTGTTAACATATAATATATAAACTAAATCATGAGATATTTAGACATTTAAGTTAATTAGGGAAATTTGGGGTTAATGATAAACTAAGGTTATAACAAGGTCTAATTTGTTTACTAGTTTAGTGGGTATTTGTTTTGGATGGTAAAAATACCACTAGTTCGCTTACCGGTTCGATATCGGGTGATATACGAAAGTTATAGTGTAGTACCGGGAGCTATGGTTTTAATTTACCATCGATGCTACGGCATCTATTCAAGGCGTTTATGACGCCAAAATATCGCTAACTAGCTCGCTAGCATTTTCGTTTCCTTGTTTCGCGAGCAAAACTGTCGCCTACTAGTTCGTCGAACCGCTAACGGACTAGTTTAGCGCATAGCGACGTAACGCCGGAAACTTGTGATTATGTATCTTCCGTTGGTATCATCTTATTGTTTTAGTATGTTTTTCATCAATTGACATTATTCCGAAGTCCCGGAAATGCTTTGTTATAAGCTCGGACGCATTAAAAATACCATATTTTAAGCCGAAACGGACATTTTTGAGATTAGGACGTTATACCGGAAAGTCTTGTTTCTTGGCAAGACATGTTTTCACAATAATGTTTTCTTATATAAATGGACTCAGTTATGTTATCCGAGTGTCGTTTTTCAGTGTTTCGGTCTGATTTCACGGTTTGCTGGCATGAATAGTGTGACCGTGAATAGTGCACACAACACTTTCTACCAACACTTCTAGGACATTGTTTGTTTGGTTTCGCCATACGACGAAAACTAACATATGTTTTAGCTTTGTTTTCTTGTCCTAACGTTGTTATTCAGTATACGACACAGTTACGTAATTAAATTACGCTAAATGCATGAGATTAAGAAATATAAATAGTGATTAGATTGTACGGAATTACCAGTTATTTGCCAGTTGTCACATTCTCCCCCTGTTAAAAAGAATTTCGTCCCGAAATTCAAGTTGAGCTACCCTTTGCAGGGGTCTTCTTAAACAGATGGGGATACTTTGCCTTAATCTGATCTTCACGTTCCCAAGTGTACTCGGGTCCGTGACGTGAATTCCAGCGGACCTTGATTAGTTCGATATTACTTCTCCTTGTCTTGTGGACCTTCCGGTCCATAACCTCAACGGGTTCTTCTGTAAACTGGAGCGTGTCGTCTACATGAATTTCATCCGCTGGAATGATAACTGTATCAACTGTCGGACTTTTCCTGAGGTTCGACACATGAAATGTGTCATGTACGTTACTGAGTTCTTCTGGCAGTTTCAACTTGTACGCGACGGTACCGATCTTTTCTAGAATCTCAAACGGCCCAATGTATCTCGGGTTTAGCTTCCCGCGCTTCCCGAATCTAGCTACGCCTTTCCAACGTGAGACTTTCAGTAAGGCTTTGTCTCCGACCTCGAAGGAGAATGGTTTACGTTTTTCGTCCGCGTAACGAGCTGTTTGTCTCCGACTTCCGCCCAACATAGTGGTGATCGGCACTTCCCTCCGTATAGTGCTTCGAATGGGGCGGCTTTAATGCTTGTGTGATAACTGTTATTATATGAGAACTCTACCAGTGGTAAATGATTATCCCAATTTCCGCCCAAGTCCATCACACAGGCGCGAAGCATGTCTTCCATCGTTTGGATGGTTCGCTCGCTTTGCCCATCGGTTTGCGGATGAAATGCGGTGCTCAGATCCAGACGAGATCCAAGCGATTCTTGAAATGATTGCCATATTCTTGATACAAAGCGACCATCACGATCCGAGATTATCGAAGTAGGCACTCCATGACGTGCCACAATCTCGTTGAGGTAGATTTCGGCTAACTTCGCGGTACTGTCTTTTTCACGAATAGGTAGGAAGTGAGCCGACTTGGTTAATCGATCAACGATAACCCATATCATGTCATGACCTCGAGAGGTCCGTGGGAGTCCTGTAACGAAATCCATTGATATATGCTCCCATTTCCAAACAGGAATCACGGGTTGTTGCAATAACCCAGATGGCTTTTGATATTCGGCCTTGACCTTTGCACAAGTTAGGCAATTCCCAACGTAGATCCCAATATCTTTCTTGAGTTTAGGCCACCAATAATATTCTCTCAGATCCTGATACATCTTATCAGATCCTGGGTGTATTGAATATCTGGACTTGTGTGCTTCTTCCAGCACTAAGTCTCGTAAGCCACCAAAATAGGGAATCCAGATCTTTCCTCCGAAATATAAAGTGCCATCCTTATTTGTTTCCATGTGTTTCCTTGCTCCTCGCAAGTATTCTGCTCGTATATTTCCTGGTTTTAGGGCTTCCCGTTGTGCGTCGCGCACTCGAGTTGTAAAGTTTGTCTGGATTGTCAACTCTAAAGCCCGTACCCGTAATGTTCTAACTCGTTCCTTCCGGCTCAAAGCATCCGCTACAACGTTTGCTTTCCCCGGATGGTATCTGATTTCGCAGTCATAGTCGTTCAACAATTCCACCCATCGCCTCTGGCGCCTGTTTAATTCTTTTTGATTGAATATGTGTTGAAGACTTCTATGATCAGTGAATATGGTACACTTAGTACCATAGAGACAGTGACGCCAAATCTTTAAAGCGAATACCACTGCGCCTAACTCTAGGTCGTGAGTGGTATAGTTCTTTTCATGAACTTTTAACTGTCGCGACGCGTACGCGATGACTTTTTCACGTTGCATTAACACGCAACCCAAGCCTTGACGCGATGCATCACAGTACACCACGAAGTCATCGGTGTCGTCGGGGAGTGATAAGATTGGCGCTTGACATAGTTTATCTTTGAGCGTTTGGAATGCCATTTCCTGTTTTTCACCCCAATCGAACTTTCTATCCTTTTGAGTGAGCGAGGTTAGCGGTTGAGCAATTTTAGAAAAATTCTCTATGAATCTTCGATAGTACCCCGCTAAACCCAGAAATTGTCTTACTTCCGTTGGGGTCCTTGGAGTGTTCCAGCTCTTTATGGCTTCTATCTTAGTTGGATCAACATGTATTCCGTTCTCGTTCACCACATGACCGAGAAATTGTACTTCACGAATCCAAAATTCGCATTTTGAGAACTTGGCGTACAATTGTTCCTTCTTAAGTAACTCCAGAATAGTTCTCAAGTGTTGCTCGTGTTCCGCCTCTGTTCGTGAGTATATTAAAATGTCATCAATGAATACGATCACTAACTTGTCCAGGTATGGTTTACATACCCGATTCATCAAGTCCATGAATACGGCGGGAGCGTTCGTTAAGCCGAAAGGCATAACAAGGAACTCATAATGCCCATAGCGAGTCCTAAACGCTGTCTTAGGAATGCTTTCCTCCTGAACCCTCAGCTGATGGTATCCGGATCTTAGATCGATCTTGGAGTAGAAGCTGGAACCTTGTAGCTGATCGAACAAGTCATCAATCCTCGGTAAAGGATACCGATTTTTGATAGTTAGCTTGTTTAGTTCTCTGTAATCGATGTACATTCGAAAGGTTCCGTCCTTCTTCTTGACAAATAGCACCGGAGCTCCCCAAGGTGAGAAACTCGGTCTAATGAATCCCTTGTCAAGCAACTCCTGAAGCTGAGTAGATAATTCCTGCATCTCCGAGGGCGCGAGTCTATATGGAGCTTTCGCCACCGGTGCTGCTCCTGGCACCAGATCGATATGAAATTCCACTTGTCGTTGTGGTGGCAGTCCCGGCAAGTCTTCTGGGAAGACTTCGGGATATTCCCTTACCACAGGGATGTCTTCCACCTTGCGCTCCTCGGCCTTCTTGTTAATGACATGAGCAAGAAAGGAGATGTATCCTTTCCTTAGACATTTTTGAGCCTTTATGCAACTAATGATTCGTAAAGGCGTGTCTTGTTTCTCCCCGTGTACTAGCAAATGTTCTCCATCGGGTAGGGGGATGCGTATGATCTTCTCATGACATATGACTTCGGCTCGGTTATCGGATAACCAATCCATACCAATAACGACATCGAAACTACCTAACGGAACTGGTAAGAGATCTATGTCGAACTTTCGTTCACCCAGCTCTAAGGTACATTTCTTTATGATTTCCCCTGATTCTACTAATTCACCATTAGCTAATTCAATCGAATATGGAATATTTAATTTGCTCGATTCTACCCCAAGTATATCTCTAAATTCCTTAGAAATAAAACTATAATCTGCTCCCGTATCAAAAAGGATAGATGCGAAGTGATTATTGATAGGGAACGTACCGGTGACCACATTCGGGTCCTGACGAGCGTCCTTGGCTCCTATCACAAAAGCTCTTCCCCGAGCTTGAATCTCTTTCGGGCAATCCTTCTTGAAGTGTCCTTTGTCACCACAATTGAAACAACCTTGATCCCTGGTATTCGTACCCCGGCACGCTTCGGTGCGGTGCCCAAACTTATTACATTTGCCACACCTGGTGCTATGACACTCCCCGTAATGGTGGAAGGGGCATGTATTGCACTTCGGTGCAGTTCCAGCGTAAGATTTCTTGTCGGGGTTATTTGAGGTGGTGGTAACATAAGCTTTTGCATCCCTAGTTTCCTTCGCGGGTTCTCCTCTGTTATTGTTATTCTTGTAGTTCCTTCCCCGCGAACCTTTCTTAAAATGGGAAAACTTTCTTTTATTAGAGCCCGAATTTTCCACAGCAGCTTCCTTTTTTTTCGATCCAGACTCATCAAACTTTCCTTTACGTAGTGCTTCCTCGGTAAGTGCTACCGCCAAATTGATTGCTTCGCCGATCTCCGTAGGCTTAGAAGTAGTAACCAGACTTAGTATTTGGGGGGCAAGTCCCCAAATGTACCCTCAATCCTCTTGTATTCGGGATCCACCAAGTATGGGACTACACGGGATAAATCGTGAAATCGCTGCGTGTAACCCGCGATATCCGCACCAATCATTTTCAAATTCCAAAATTCCGTTTCTAGCTTCTGGATTTCTGACCTTGAGCAATAATTTTTCCTCATCAATTCTTTTAGTTCCTCCCAGGTCAGGCCATACGCAGCAGTTTCGCCTTTTGTTTGGACCTGGAGGTTCCACCACGATAGTGCCCCATCAACGTATAGTCCGGTGACATAAGTAACGCTTTGTTCAGCAGGGCACTTGCTCATCCGAATAATTGAGTCGGTCTTCTCAGTCCAGCGAATGAAGGAAACGGCACCTCCCGTACCGTCAAAATTTAGAGGTTTGCAGTCTAAGAACTGCTTATAAGTGCAACCTGAAATTATCATATACACAAATCCAAGAGCGAGTATCAGGAGCACGATTAGAGTGGATGAGAGAATCGCGTAGATTAATGATTAACTAAGCATTACCAGTCAGATGGTTGCTTCCAGAAGTACTTCCTGTTCCACCGCTTTGCTCAGTGCGGTTAACTTCGTATTGAGCAATTGCTTGGGAAATGCGTTCGTTCAATTCCTCTTGTGTTGTCGGCAGCGGGTTAGCGTTCGTTTTTCTACGGCGAGGCGGCATTGTCTTCTAGATAAAATATCGATCTCCATTAGACAAGTATTTAATAATAAATATTGTCAAGTATATATATATATATATATAAACACATCGGGTTTATATAAATAAGAAATGTATACACACGTATACATGACATAACCACACAATCGCAAGCATGCATAAACACAACGTCATCACAATGGTCGTATAACTCAACATGTAGAAAACACCATGCCACAACATAACATCAACCATAAGTCCACCATGTCATAACAATATCAACCAAAATATCATCACATCATCACAATATCAACCACAACATAAAAGAAATACAATGTGAAATACAGAAAACGTACTTTTATACATAACGACAACTTGTTACATTTGTTCATGAAGATCAAAAGGACTTAGGGATACATATCCCTAGTCAGTACAAGTCATAATACAAAAGTAAGATTTTCTACTTCATTGCATCTTCATGTCTTCCAGCTGTCTTCAAAAGTCTTGATCTTCATAAGCCTTGGTCTTCACAAAAGTGGTAGTCTCCCCAAAAGATAGCTATATACATACGACTAACATAAGACCAACATACAACCGGCAGACTACTAGTGTGGAGATGGCGGGGGTGGTGACTGTGGTAGTGGTGGTGGTGATGGAGGGGGTGACGCTGGCAATGGTGGCTGTGGTGATGCAGGTGGTGGTGGTGTGATAGCGGCAAGGACCGCAGCTAACTGGGCATCAAGCTCTCTAGTCCTACGGAAGAGTATGGAAAACTGGACGTCGTAGGATATCATCCTATCCACCATGGTAGGCTGAGCAAAGTGAGAAGGATGATAAGGGTCCGCTGGGTCCATGCCTGGTGGGGGTATCCCGGCATACAATCTAGCATAGTCGGAGGCAAGTCCGGCGGGCTGAGATGGTCCCGCGGCATAGGGGTCCTGGGGTGTACTAGATAACGGCTGATATGATGACGGTCCAGACTGGTAATGAGGTGGGGGATACATGGAGTGTGGGAATCCTGGTAGGTGCATGGGGTCAGTAGTGGGGGTAGGTGGTACAGCAGTCTGGGTGGGTAGTACGGTATCAGGGGATGATGCAGGGGTGTGAATAGAGGGAGCAATACTAGACGCGGTAGATGAAACATCAACAACAGACACAACCGGAGATGGTAACTCAAGAATAACAATGTCATGAACCTCTCCGTCACCAATATCATCGTCAAGGTGCTCAACCGGTATCACAGGGATGTCGACACCATCGTCGTCCTCGAGGTCAATAAGTGGGACAACGGCTAGTGGTACTGCTAAGTAAGCTATCATGTGCTCTCCCTCGGGATGTCCATAGATGATAGCATCATGTAGTAGCTTCGGGGCGTCGTCCTCAAGTGGTGCATGATCCTCAACGGGATGAATGAGGGCGAAGGGTTGGAAATCATCCAACAAATCATCATCGTCTGAGAAAATGTCATGCTCGGACTCATCGTCCGACGAAATGATAATAACCTCCGGCCCGTAGTCGTCGTCCGATACTACCGGCATCGGGTCAATCTCCGAATTGTCTGACGAAGCAGAAGACATCGATCCTGGCAAATAAACCGTACAATATGCATATATGTTGTTAGAAAATGTATTACTACTCATGATATATTCCATGCAATCACTACATATCTCATGCAATATTTTTGTTCTCATGTTTCACATGTAAGCCTTAGTATTTTCAAGTCTATTCCTTATCGACTATCCATGTATTGATCCATATTTGTTACTAGTGATTGAGCCCGCGTGATAGATCCTCAGGTTATAGTGACACAATGAAAACCTTTTGTCATTTTTGTCATACTTTTGAAATCGCTTTTGTAATGTTATCGACTTTGTTTTCATGTGAGAGCCCTTCGGTGATTGTAGACCAAACTTAAATAAAAGTTTTTCCCCGGTTCACTACAATCGGAGCTCTGATACCAATCTGTCACACCCTGCTCGTAGCGGAAGCGTATTGTGTGTGACGTAAGAAAGGTAATCATTGCATCCAAATGTATTTAACAACATGAACCAACAACGATGCCATAGTTATATAAATTCCAACGAATATTTACATATTTTCCCAAAAGTAATTTCAAGTACCATACATGTTCACAACATTAGACATAACATAGTTATCAGTTTGTTTTACACATCACCAAAAGATAGTTTTAACATAAAACTTAGTAAGGTTTTGTTTCCTATATACCCATACGAAGTTGGGATATAGAAGACAAACCCTTCAAAAGTGGCAATCGTTGTCATTTGTTTTCCCGAATCCCATAGTGAATCACCGGCTCAAGACCTGTTTCCTGAAATACATGTAGTTTTAAAAAGTCAACAAAAAGTTGAGCGAGTTCATGCAGTATTTGTTATCATATGAAATCTAGTAAATGTTATCTTGTAATCATGGTATGTTCTGATTCATTCATGGAGTCTGTTAAGGATCTATCAGTGGGTAGCGAGCCCCCTGACATAATGCACCATAAGCAAAATAACCAAACTGAGAACACTTTGTCATCATTGGGATCACAAAAGCACTCCAGGGTATACCAACCAGGAGTGGGGCGTGCCTCAAGCCCAATAGATCTACACCTTTTGCACCTTGGTCACTAAGTGATTAATGGTTACTAATGTAGTTTCCCTACTTATGCACATTGATCATGCCATCTACTCCGTAACTAGCATACCAATAGTTTTAGCATGTATTTCCCCTCGATGTTTTTGAAAACAAAACATTGAAAACAGTGAAAGGAGGGACATGAACTCACAAGTTTGCGTTCCGTGAAATATGGTATCGAAGTGAGCGTCCGTACGTGTCAATAACCTACATGTGTACTAATCTCGTTAGACACTAGGTCTTTCGGACCTCGTACAAGTTGTTCATCTTGAATTCTTTATTATGTTTTCGCTTGTCATCTTTAGAATACTTTGTCATTGGGCTTAACCCACGTTTTAATGTTATTGGGCCTAGCCCTAGTTTTCTTGTTATTGGGCCTAGCCCTAGTTTTCTTGTTATTGGGCCTAGCCCTATTTTTCTTGTTATTGGGCCTAGCCCTAGTTTTCTAGTGAGTCCATTAAATATACTCTTGCAATTTTTACCAAAAATTCACCAAGCATGTAATTTAATAAGTTCGTTTTTCACTTGAAAATAATTGGTAATTTTTATAGTTTTCGACTTTCCGGATTCTTGTTTTTGACCACTTAGTTATGCGTTCGCTTTAGTGTCTAAAAATATGTTATTTTTAGACTCGACATTGTAGTAACTTGTTCACGATGTCGATACGCCCAAATTGTCGTCATCAAGTGTTATGTATTTCCATTTCGGCCATTTTATTTAATTGTCCGATTTTACTAGCATTTCCTTGGACCATGTAGGAACATGTTCGTGTATTTATTTTGATCACCCTATAGGTATCTAATACATACACATATATAGCACACATCACATGCACTTAGCAAGTTTCCAAAAATATATAATTTTTCTTACCAAAAATTATATTTACACATTGTTATATTTTCACCATTTTATTTTAGTAAAAATATAAGTTTAAGTTCATAAGAACTTCTTGAATATTTAAATCTTAAATATTCTCATTAGGGTTTCCAAAATGACGTTTATGACCACTAATCGCGTTTAACATTGTTAATCACCCTTTAATCCCTTCTTTAATCGCGATTAGATTTTTAGAAAAATTCGCCATAGTTTCCCCTAAACTATGACGTTTCCCACGTTATAAAAACGCGTTTAAATCAATAATCAATTTCCAAACATCACTAATCATACTTATTTATTCAAAGATTCTTATGAGCATTATTTTGCTTAAACTTTCAAGTCTTCAAAGTTAACCATTTATTAAGTTTATTTCTTACATAAACTTGATTGTAAATTTTTTTTCACTTTTAAAGATTTACACATCTTTATGTAGAATTTTCCAAGACTTTTACATAACACTTTGGATAATTAATATCACATAAACTTATTTTATGTCAAAAACTAAGTTCATTAGTGTTGTTAAAAGCCTTTCACATGATTATTCATGGTTTAATCTTTCAAGAATCACTAAATCAAGTTTATATATAAATGCTCATAATCTTTGAAGTTGATGATCTTTCTTGATTTAAACATAACTATGTTTAAATCACATATTTATGTTCATTATAATAATATGAACACAAATATAAAATACTACATAAAACTAACAACAAGATCATCATAATTATACACTTTAAGCTACTAATCACAACAAAATTAACATAATCAACAAGATCACATGAACATATTAACACTAAACAACATAAATCAACACATAATATATTCATATTTAGTGTTTATTAGCTTTATGTTTAGGGTTTTTGATTATATTTAACTTTAACTTCAAGATAATCAACTTGTACTTCTATGATTAACTAGTAATAAGAAGCATGAATATTATGTTTAGAAGACTCACAAAGTGCACAAGCCAAAATAAGAAAACAAGAAGACAATCAAGCTCCAAGAAGACTCCTAGTGAAGCTCCATGCTTGAAAACCCCTTATATCATCTTAAAATGTCTTGATAATGGCTTAAATTTATGTATTTAGTGGATGAAAATGGTGAGTTAGGGTGAGGATATGAGAGCCGTAGGTTAGAGGGAGGTGTGAGTGTTTGTGTTGCAATTTTTTTTTTTTTGAATGAGAATGATATGTATTGATGTGATAAAGAATGGCTAAAAAGATGGTGTAAATAGGGCTGTAAACGAACCGAACGAACACGAATGAGGCCTTGTTCGTGTTCGTTCGTTAAGGAAATAAATGTGTTCACGAACGGTTCATGAACACTTACCGAACGAGATTTTATGTTCGTGTTCGTTCATTAAGGAAATGAGCGTGTTCACGAACGGTTCACGAACACAAGCGAACACAAAAAAATTTGGCGAACGCGATGAAGGATAAAGGTGGATGGCCCAGAGAGTAGCACTATAACTTGAATCCCTTATTGTGGAACGGAGGTAGATCATATTCGTCGATGTAAATAATGAGAAAAGAAAGGGAAATGGTGCATAAACAAGGTGAAAGAGGGTCTCCTAGTTTAATTGTTAGGGTAATGATATAAATAAAAGTTTAATGGTATAAAAAGTATAGATAAAATATATGAAAGTATAAAAATCTTTAATTAAAACACGAACATATGAACATAAACGAACGCAAATGAACGAATGTTCACGAACACCTTACCGAACGTTCACGAACACAATTGAACGAACGAGACCTTTGTTCATGTTCGTTCATTTAACTAATCGAACAAAATTTCTTGTTCATGTTCGTTCGTTTATTAAACGAACGAACATAAACGAACTTCCCGCCGAACGGTTCACGAACTGTTCGCTGAACGTTCAGTTCGTTTACAGCCCTAGGTGTAAATAATCAATTCCACAAGCCATACTTTCAATCTTGCATCCATACATTCTCTAGCAAATTTTCAACATAAGGCATGGTGGTGGGAGTACCCACCATTGCCGTAGACAAGTATGGTAAGGTTTGTTTATTTATTTTATTTTTTTGTTAACATATAATATATAAACTAAATCATGAGATATTTAGACATTTAAGTTAATTAGGGAAATTTGGGGTTAATGATAAACTAAGGTTATAACAAGGTCTAATTTGTTTACTAGTTTAGTGGGTATTTGTTTTGGATGGTAAAAATACCACTAGTTCGCTTACCGGTTCGATATCGGGTGATATACGAAAGTTATAGTGTAGTACTGGGAGCTATGGTTTTAATTTACCATCGATGCTACGGCATCTATTCAAGGCGTTTATGACGCCAAAATATCGCTAACTAGCTCGCTAGCATTTTCGTTTCCATGTTTCGCGAGCAAAACTGTCGCCTACTAGTTCGTCGAACCGCTAACGGACTAGTTTAGCGCATAGCGACGTAACGCCGGAAACTTGTGATTATGTATCTTCCGTTGGTATCATCTTATTGTTTTAGTATGTTTTTCATCAATTGACATTATTCCGAAGTCCCGGAAATGCTTTGTTATAAGCTCGGACGCATTAAAAATACCATATTTTAAGCTGAAACGGACATTTTTGAGATTAGGACGTTATACCGGAAAGTCTTGTTTCTTGGCAAGACATGTTTTCACAATAATGTTTTCTTATATAAATGGACTCAGTTATGTTATCCGAGTGTCGTTTTTCAGTGTTTCGGTCTGATTTCACGGTTTGCTGGCATGAATAGTGTGACCGTGAATAGTGCACGCAGCACTTTCTACCAACACTTCTAGGACATTGTTTGTTTGGTTTCGCCATACGACGAAAACTAACATATGTTTTAGCTTTGTTTTCTTGTCCTAACGCTGTTATTCAGTATACGACACAGTTACGTAATTAAATTACGCTAAATGCATGAGATTAAGAAATATAAATAGTGATTAGATTGTACGGAATTACCAGTTATTTGCCAGTTGTCACATCGAACTGAACCTGACTGAACTGACGTCGACTGGAGCTCGAACCAGCTCTGAACCGCGCCGCCTGAACCACACCGCCGCCTGAACCACGCCGCCGCCGCCGCCTGAAGTGCCGCTGCCTTTGTCGTCGCCCGACGGTGTGTAGAGGGAGAGCAATGGGGTGTCGTCGGAGGTGATTGTTACTGGTGGTTGGCGGTGGGGAGATAGAGCGGTAGAGGATGTCGGGTGGTTGATGTGGGTGAGGCGAGATAGGTGGAGAGTTGAGACGTGGGTGGGTGGTGACCTCCGGACACTCGACACCGGAAGGGGGTCGCCGGACGCCGGACGCCGGTGCCTGAACCGGAGAGAGGGAGAGAGAGATCGGGAGAGGGAGGAGTGATGGGAGGCTAGGGTTAAATGAAGAAGATGGGGGTTTAGAATGTTTAAATAGGCTAGGGTTTTGAGTGAGTTTGGGCCTAAAGTCCGTTAGAGGCCCAATTTGCGTTTCAAGTCCCGTTTACGCACACGAGCATCGTAAAATGACATGTAACATTATTTTAAAGTTTAAATACGTGAAATAATGTCGGTGTTCGATATTAGTCGCGTTCGCTTGCGGTCGCGTTAAAAATGCGTAAAATGCGTCGTTTGTCATTTCTGACTCAGATTTCGACTGCGATTAAAATTAAATAAATAAATAAAATCGACCATGTATTTCCTAAAAATATAAATGTGAAAATACGAGGAGTTACATATCTATATGTTGGTAAAGAATCAAATATATATATATATATTTTCAAACTTTGGGTATGTGTAACATGTATAACAAGAAATCATGGAATCATATGGACTATATTTAATATTTTTTTTGGAACTTCTTATGAGTATTATATGTCTAGACGTTGTACACTTTTATTAGTATTTTGATATTTTCGTTAAAATGGCGATCATACATATTTTGGTAATGTATGAACTTAGGATTTATTTTGTGACTAGGTATATTTTAATGTTGATATATTTAGTTACTTGATCTTAAAATCCTAATATTTTTTATATAAACTTTATGGCCTTCTAGTTGACTATTATATACATATATCAGTATTAAGCCCCTGCGTTGCAGTTGTTGTCATAAAACTGTGTTAAATAGTAGCAATACTATACCATTGTCAGCGACACCAACACCGGAAAAGCTCGTAAAAACAAAATAAATAAAAACGGGAAAAAATAACGCCGATCGAAAAGCAGACGTAAAATCTTTGAATCACGCACGCTTGTTGCTGAGAAATTAAACCGAAACGTAAAACATATAAAAAATAACTAAGTCCATCCAGGACCCGCGTGTTGGACGAACTTGTCAAACGCTGAAAAATAGATGTGACGCGTGGGCCAGTCAAATGGGAAAAAAATATACGAAAAAATGTTGAACCCCACACACACGTTGCGGTGTGTTAACTCAAATTTAGAACGAAACGAAAAACTTGGAAAAAATGAAAGTTATGGTGGACCAAAATTGAAAATAAAAAAGAGTTGAGATTAAATTGGAAAAGATAAAAAAATTTTGGGTTAAAAGTAAAAAACAAAGGGTCTAAATTGCAAAATTGAAGTTATTTATTAATTTTAGATAAAGATAAGGATAAAAATAAGTGATATCTATATATTGGTTATTAATTAATATTAATATTAAAAGAAATTTATTAAACAAATATAAATAAAATTTATGAGGTTGAAGAAGAGAATGTTATGTGTCATTATTTGGAGTCTTTTATTATATGTTAGATAGATATCTTATAAAAATGAACGATAAACTTAAAGATATAACGATACATGATATGTTTACTAGAGTACCTATAAAAATGGTCGATAAACTTAAAGATATAAGGATATATGTTATGTTCAGTTGTTCACTAGAGTACCTATCTATTTTGCAAATATATATTAGTTTAACCAAGTTGGTAAAAACCTTAGAATTATTGATTGTAATATTGTGTGGATTCATGTTACATACACATAAATATATTCTAGAAATAATTCTAGAAACAAAAACAACATATATGTTTAAGCGTGGTAAAACTTTGAGAATTATATGTGTAAGTATATACTTTATATTACATAAAATACTAGACGAGTTCATACTTCCATAATACACACACAAATATTTAAACACCTAGGGACACTTATTTCCAACCCTTTCCTTGCCCATTCATCTTTCTCTTTAATTGATCTCAACAAATCACAAACAAGTCTTTCACACTTGGGACAAGTTGGACCTTTGATCCACCTTAACCAACCACAATTTGCCTTCTGATGTTCAAATAAAACGTGTAAGAACATAAAATAGTTTTAATAAAATACACGAGAAACAATAATTTATATAATACTTACACAACAAAGGAACTGTTGACATGGGTTTGCAATGCAAGTAGGAGCACCACAGGAGCATACTACATTCGATTTGCTATACACTCTTGTGGAATTGGGGGATAAACATAGCTGCGCTGATATAAGGAATACTAGATATGAAATTTACACTTTTGTTCCCTCGGGACATTTTAGTCATTTTACTCATATTATAACGTTGTAGTAACATCTATCAAAAGGGACTCAATCGTTGAAACTGTGCAATGCTAGAGACTTAGGGGCCGTTTGGCAACTTCTGAATGGTTAAGTGATGAACCATTAAGAGCAAGTATAATGCTTAACCGTTCAGAGGCAAATGTCTGGCCAATTCAGATTAGAGGACTTAACCATTCAGACCCAGTATAATGCTTAACAATTCAGAGGTAAATGTCTGAACCATTCAGACATCTGCTCGCGAAACAAACAGTCTGAATCATTAAGTGCTGAACCAGTAAGAGGTCTGAATCATTAAGAACCCCATTAAGATGTAAATATACAACCCCTTACAGGTGTTAACCATATATCAACCACTCAAATTGTATTTTACTCTAATAAAATATTAAAAATATCAATATTTGTATTTACATACCACGTGCATCACACGTGCTACCGTCTCTCAAGTCTCAACTTCTCGAATTCCATTTAATTACAGTTTAGACACTCAAAAGAGGCACACACACCGCTTCCAAGGTTCGTCACCATAAACCCTAAAAATATCATTGCTTCCATATATGCATTTCATTATTAATTTCATGTCATTTTCGTTCAATTAGTGTTTAGTATTATGACAATAGAATCATTCTTTTAATAAATCTGTGTATGAAGTTTAGTTTGAAATTTGTTTGCTTAAAATCGTCCTAAGTATGTTGATTGTGCGTAGAGGTTGTTTATGCGTGTTTTCGGTTATTCGCTGATAACAGTGTGCTGCTAGCTAGGGTTTAGTAATTAGTGCTGTTGATTGGATTTTGCAAATCTGTTTTGTGTTGTTGACAATGCTGATTCCGCTTAAATTTGTCGAAAAATCGTTCATGAACGTAAATGAACGAACGAAGAGACATGTGTTCTTGTTCGTTAGTTTGACTATATGAATAAAAATAATTAAAATGTTCGTTTGTTTATTTCCGCTGAATGGTTCAGGAACTGTTCGCTGAATGGTCGGTTTGTTGGCATGGTTTGTACCTCTCTTGTTTCTGCGAAACCGTTTGATCAGAGAGTTTATTTTCATTGAGATTATTACACCATTGTCAATAGGAGGGTCCAAAACCGGTTCCACGTAATCGCCCAAAAACGCACATCTTCTCACTCACAAAACCCGTTTTTTGGTAACATGCCCTTTCTCCTGCACAAACAAACGTACCCTGTTTTTAGAGAAAATTATGAAAACAGTCAATTTTATTAAGTATATTTATACCTCTATGGTCGTTTTAGACAAGTTTACATCGAAACAAACAAACGTACCCTGTGTAATCCCACTCATAGCATAAACAAGGGATAGAGGGGCTGCTCTCAATGCTTACAAATTTGAGTGTCTACTTTATTTCTTGCATTGTTTGATTACCTTTGCAAGTATAATATTTGAAACCTTTGCAAGTAGACACATGTCTTGTCTTTAGAGGTATAGACTTGTCTTACACTATGTAGTAAATATCCCGATATATCACTGATATATCAGTGATATATCGGTATTCGGTCCCCTGCCGAGATATCAGTGCAAAATATCGGTCAGAATATCGGAACAATTAATATCGGCGATATTGACCGATATTGGACCGAAATTTGACCGATATTGGACCAATATTTGACCGATATATCATCGATTTTCCCAATATCAGTACCTTTCTTCTTAGTTCTACCATTCGTTTTTCTTCTTATTGTTGCTAGTAGTGTTTTAAGTCTTAGTCAGTTGCTACTTGCTACAATTGTTAGTGCCTAGTGGTTGGATAGTTTACTGAATTGTTAGTATTAAAATTGCTATATACATATAATGATATAAATTTAGCATGATAATAAAATTTACCGATATCTCACCGCGATAACCGATCTCTCAAATATCGGTCCTTGTTCGATATCCGATATTTTACCGCATTAACTACTTAGGTCTTTCATGGCTATATAGTTAGGTTGTAGGGTCATCACTCATCACTCACAACTTCCAACCAAGTTCTGCCATGGCATCGAGCTTTATTCCATCACTGGTGATGGATTTTAGTGGAAATGCCCATCACTCACAACACCCAACAATAAACCCTCACAACCCAACAATTTCCCTCAACTTCCTCACTTTCTTCACGAGTGATATATTCAACGCGTTGTAAAATCCACGCGTTATAATTGTGAGTGGCGGTGGTGTTTTCTAAAACATCACGCGTTATATTCAATCATCACGGGCTAATTCTTCACCGCCCCGGGTGGCCTTATAAAT
This sequence comes from Helianthus tuberosus, assembly GCA_030545235.1. Taxonomy (NCBI): domain Eukaryota; kingdom Viridiplantae; phylum Streptophyta; class Magnoliopsida; order Asterales; family Asteraceae; genus Helianthus; species Helianthus tuberosus. The sequence goes on along the minus strand of CM060438.1, from coordinate 90,357,964 downwards.
ACACCAAAAATGGTGATTTTTGTGAATTTTCTTGTTTTGCCATTCCATGTGTCCATGGTAACTGTTTACTCTATGTTTTTGTAAAACGTTGACTATGTTAAGTCTATAAAGTATTGATGCGTAATCTGTAATCTTATTGTCTGTAAACCATATTTTGATATTTACGTCTTTCTCTTCATTTCATTATAGGTCTCTATTAAAATGGCTTTTGTTAGCAAAGTTGGTAGTCTGCTTAAACAATCGGGAAGCAAACAAGCTAGTATGGGATTGTCGTCTTCAAATTCACCGTTTTTTCAAGCAATCAGAAACATGTCATCTGCTAAGCTTTTTGTTGGAGGTGAATTTTCCTGTTTTTTATGTCATATTATGTAAAAAACAGGAAAATTCACCTCCAACAAAAGCTTTTTGTTGGAGGTGAATTTTCATGTTTTTTTTCCTGTTTTTTATGTCATATTATGTTCGAGCCGGGGGTCTCATTGGAAGCAGCCTCTCTATTCCTACGGGGTAGAGGTAAGGCTGTCTACATCCCACCCTCCTCAGACCCTACCTTAGCTTTTGCTATTGGTGGGATATACTGAGTACGATGATGATGATGATTATGTCATATTATGTACGCTGCATATATAATACCACACAATGTCAATAACAAAAAAGAATTAATATTTTTGCAGGACTTTCTTATGGAACTGATGAAATGGGATTAAGACAAGCTTTTCAGGAATATGGTGAAGTGATTGAAGGTATTTATATTTTTTATAAAGTTTCTAATGTTGAGTTTACTGGTTTCATTAGATTTAGGGGGTGTTTGTTTTTGCTTATTACATCTGCAAAAAGCTTATGTCTGCCCGCCTGCAGACATAAGGCCTTAAAGACCGTTTTTTTTTTTTTTTTTCAAACAGATCTTATATTAGCTTCAAACATCTTAAAAAAGAAGCTTTGAAACAAAGCTTCAAACATCTGCACATGTCTTCTTCTTCCCTTCTCACCTGCCACCGCCACCTCCGCCACCACCTCCGCCACCACCTCCGCCACCACCACCGCACCACCTCCGCCACCACCGCACCACCGTAGAGAGAGAGAGATCTGTGAGAGAGAGCTGTGAGAGAGAGAGAGCAGTTTCTAGAGAGAGAGAGAGCAGTTTCTAGAGAGAGAGAGCAGTTTCTGTGAGAGAGAGAGAGACCTGTGAGAAAGAGAGAGAGACCTGTGAGAGAGAGAGAGACCTGCGGTGGTGGTGGCGGAGGTGGTGCGGTGGTGGTGGTGGTTGTAGAGAGAGAGAGTTTCTAGAGAGAGAGAGCAGTTTCTAGAGAGAGAGAGCAGAGAGTGTGTTTTGTGGGTGAAGTTGTTTTTGAAGAAAAAAAAAACAAACCCTCTTCTCCTTGCAGACTGCAGACATTTGGGCCACATCTTCTCTTGCAGATGCCTGCAGATGTGGTTCGCAGACTACAGACATTTTACATCTGAAAAAACAAACAGCACCTTAGACTCACTACAAGTGAACTTATTTTTGCAGCCAAAGTTATTACTGATCGGGATTCTGGTAGGTCTCGAGGATTCGGTTTTGTTAGTTATACATCAGCTGATGCAGCTAATACCGCTCTCCAGGACATGGACGGCAAGGTATTGTGCATCTTTAAGTTTTAGAAAATTTTCGGTACTTGAAACGCCAGTTTCAAATCGTTGGTGTTTTAAGTATGGAGTTATCACACGTTTATAATTTCTAGAAAATGATTTTCTTGACGGCAACGACTTTCAGGACCTCCATGGTCGAAGGATTAGAGTCAGCTTTGCACAAGAAAGACCACGCCCATCTTTTGGTGGCGGTGGCTATGGAGGCGCTGGTGGTTATAGTGGCGGTGGCGGCTATGGAGGAGCTGGTGGATATAGTGGTGGTGGTGGTTATGGTGACAGAAGCAACAATCTAGGTGGGTATGGCGGCAGGAACCAGAATGCTGGTGGTGGCGACGATCTCTTCGGCGGTGGTGTAGGTGGTGGAAGTGGGGTCTCACCTGGTGGTGGTAATGAAGATGACGTTGTTGGCAATTTGAGCGATGGTTCAGGAGAAAATGATGGCGGGGATGATTCTGAGGGTGATGATTATGCCAACACTTCCAACAAGTGAGTGTGGACTATGACAGTATGACCATCTGCTGCTGAATAAACTAGCCTTTGTCAATATGTTGTGGCTGAGCCATTAGTTTTGTTTTCTTGTTTGTCTAGATTAACTTTAATGTTTGGTTTTGCTTGAAACTAGAGTTGCCTTCAGCTTTATTATTATTTGTCTAATATTTTTTAAGGCCATAATTATGTGTATATATTCACACACATATATATATGTTTGTGTGTGTATATACGTTGATATTTTTGTAACCATCCTCTATCTAAAACACTGCGGTATGGCGACATCCTCATCGATTGCAGCTGTGTTTTTCTCCATCTTTCCTAGTTGATGCGAGTCGCCTTTCTCACAGCTGTGGGTAGGAGTACATATGGTTCTTTTTTGAACCGCATTCTATATATCTTATATGAAACGGGTTCAGGAGAAAACGCTCAAAAGTGTGAGAACGGTGAGAACGCATCCTGGCCCAACACGTGGCGCGCGGTATGATCAGGGTCCGAGGGGTTTTTTGTCTTTTTAGTATTCTTCTCCTTTCCCGATTTTCGCGTTTGACATGCTGTTTTATTTTTTGCGTGCAAGATAATTTTGGCGTTATCTAAAATTATTAATTATTAGGCGTTTTACTGTTTTTCTCAGATTTCTTCTCGTTGAATTAATTATTTTTGTGTCACATAGTTAATTTTTTTGGCGTTGTGACTTTTTCCATGTCATTTTTTGGCATTTTGTATCTTTTTGTTAATAATTGATTACCATAGATTAATATTTTATAAAATTACAATAATACGAAATCAAAATTAACTAATAGTCTTCCGTAGGTGGGATTACATCAGAGATGTACCCATCGCTTTGTTCATCACTTTCTTCAGATTCTTCATCATCAAATTTCATATTTGCGTATAACGCAATTAGCTCCTCTCTTCTTTGCTGCAGCATATTCTTGAATATCACTGCATCTTTGGATTTTGGATCGTTTGAAGGTGCTAAATCACAGAGTTGTTCAGTGATAGATAGCAACCATGTCTTCAACATTTCTTCTATTGGCCTTGAATATTGCACCCCGTTTTTATAAGTAACTTCAAGCGTTCCTTCTTCCTCATGCAATACCCAACTGCTAAGTTTTGGTATAGGAGTGTCGTCAATATCATCATCATCATCTTCATCATCTTCTGCCGGAAATTTTCTCTTCAGTCTTTTTATTACAGTTCTGGTTCTTTCACAATCGTTGTCCATCGGAACCCCAAGGGTCAGGACATCCTTCTGAACCTTTTCATTCATTCCAAGCATTGCTTTGATTGTCCTTACCTTTACCCTTCTCCTATTAGAGAACTTTATGATGAATCGTTTCTCTTTTCTTTCAAACCTCCATGCAATAACTTTAGCCATTTTAAAAGTTTTTGACGTTTTGGATAATATGTGGCGTTTTAGTCAAATTTTTTGGCGTGTTTGATCTTGTGTTCTCATGGTCTTCTTTTATATTGGCTTTTTTTTTTCCCGCGCATGACAGGTAATTATGGCGTTTTGAAAAAGTTCAATAAATTTAATTTCCCCAGAATTTGGCTTTTAATATTATAAATGTTAGTAATTATGTTTTCCGCCGTTTCATTTTACTGTTTTTTGCAGTTTTACCGTGTTTTATTTCCAGACTCAACTGTGTTTTATGGTGTAACACGTCAAATCTTTTTGACGGCTGTAATTATGGCGTTTTGTTTTCCAATGGCGGTTAGATAACGATTGGACTTTTTTTGTTTTATATTCTTTGCACATTGTTTCATGCTTATTTATTTATTATTTTTTTAATAATAGTAGTTGTTCAAAGTAATTTTATTATAGTTTGGTAGTTTTTTGGGGGCGTTTTTATGGCATTATGGCGTTTTACAAGCATTTGCTCATTTTGGCGTTTTATTATATACTATTAAAATACTTTTGTTGTTTATTAATTGAAATTACAAAACAAACAACATATAAAGAACATAAAAAAAAAAAAAACAAAGTAGAAGCAAATTATGATTTAAATCTTCAGTGTCATCAGTGTCTTTTGTCTTTTGAAACTACAAGAACTGTGACAAATAAATGGCGTTTTGGGTTTGGCGTTGTTTATTTTCTTTGTTTATGTGTTGAAGTGTCTTTGTGGATGTTGGAGATATAGATGAACCGTTTGTGGGTGGATGCTATCTGCCCGTCGTCTTCATTATAATCATGGAGGCCAAAGTAGCATTTACACTGGTATAGGTCTATTCTTATCATCCAAACCTTCTTCAAGAACAAAGATGACAGAATGACATTTGGGTGTCATCAGTCCCTCTTTTTTTAAATTTTGTCCATCTCATGCAGCAAAATCTTTCTACATTCACGTAACAAATCATTCAGCGAAACTTCATGCAGAACATTACTGAGTATCAAAGAAAAGATGTTTTGCCGTCGTATTTTTTGGCGTTTTACATTGAGTTGTATTTTTTTTAGCAACAACTGTGTTTTTTTGTGTGTTTTTTTGGTGTGAGAAACGGAAGGTGGTGAGATGTTTCTATTTATAGAATTTTTTTTTTGCGCGTAGTTTAGGCGGGATATTATTTTTATAACAAAAAATGTAATTAACATTTATTCGTATGTAAGGTTTGGCGTTATATATTATGGCGTTTCATATTTGTGGCGTTTTTGTAACCAGAGAGCTTAAATAAAAACCTAGGAAAAATTACGCAGTGATAAAATTGGCGTTTTGTATTTATTTGACGTTTTATTTTTCAATGGCGTTTATGTGAGAAATGGTGTTTTACCTTTTTTCCCCTTAATGAAGCGCGTCCACGTAACAAAAATGATGTTATTTACCAAAATGTCACTGCGCCAATCTAGTCCATAGATTGTTTTGATCGGACGATCAATAAGCGTTCTCACCGTTATCACACTTTCTACCGTTTTCTCTAAATCCTAAATCCTGACCCTATCTTATATATAGAACTAGAATCATATATGAACATTCTTTTCCATAAAAACCATGAGAAACAGTTAGAATTTTACATGTAACATAAATTAATAACTCTTATTAAAGGTAATTTTGTTTTTGAAAACATTTAATATTTTCTGAAATATTCGTTTAACCTAGCATTTCGAAAGCTGCCATGTTACGAGGGATCATCTTCATCTATGTAAAGTCAACAATTTCTTTTATAGTGTGATTTATGACAACTTATTTTGCATAGGTAGTGTTATTGAATGTTTTTTCAGAATGACAATATCTATATTCATGTTACAACCATGGTTGCAAAAGTCGTTAGACGCTCCCTAGTCGGTCGATAGGGGAGTTGAGAGTACTCGGCCTAGGCGGAGAGTACACGGGGAGTACTCGGATATGCCAAATTATAAAGAAATTAGTTTTTGAAAATTAAATATATGTCAAATAACATAAATTTACTAATATTTATAACATTATACGTGAAATTGATATTCATTCTTTAATATTATAGGCATAGAAATTATGGTTTATTTTATTTTAAGTCAAACTCGGCCCGACCGCACCGCTTGGAAATTTTCGTCCGCATCACTTAGAAAAAATGTTAGGAATTTATATAAAAAAATATGAACACGAATTGAAACCTGATCAAATTATGTAAATAAGTTAGCCCACTAACCCCTTTAATAAAACTTAAATTCAATCCATCAAGCCCGATAACTTAATACCTTCAAGCCCAACCCAACTACTAGTTTTGTTAAACAAAATCAGTTCACATAATAAAAAACCCAAATCGCTGCCACTTGCCAGCGACTCCCGCCCTCCCTCTGCCTCACTTCAGCGCCCAGCGACAGCATAATTCCGGCCTGCGACTGCAAAATTCCGGCTGCAAACTGGTTAATTCAGGCCGCCCCCTGACAGGTACATGTTTTTTTTTGTTATTTTGATGTTTAAGCGATTTTGTTCAAGAGTCATCAGATAATAGGATTTTAGGATGAGTTAAAAAAGTCTAAACTTTTATGTGTTTTGAGTTAATTTGGGGTTGTTCTAATCTTTATAGGATGAGTTTGTTGTTTCTTAATCTCTTATTGATTATATGATTCTAGTATAGGGTTTGAAAATATGAAATTCAAAAATTGAACTTAAATAGGTAATTCGATTTGTTTTGATGTTTTATTGGGTTTTTTTAATAAAAACATATATATATATAGGGCCACATTAGGTAGAAAACCCTATCTATATGAAAAACCTTAGAAAACCCAACCTCCCGACATTTTTTTTTTTTGAAAAAATTAACACATGTAATATACATGTTTTTAAGAGTTTTGGGCCAAAAAAATCAAAAAAGCGCCGAAGGGATCTTTTAAAAAAAAAAAAAAAAATTTCAGCAACTTTCAGCATTTTTGACTAACACATGTTAGGCACAGAATTTTGTTTATTTTTTTTAAAAATATCCCTTCGGCGCTTTTTTGTTTTTTTTGGCCCAAAACACTCTAAAACATGTATATAACATGTGTAATTTTTTTCAAAAAAAAAAAATGTCGGGAGGTTGGGTAAAAATGGGTTCCCTTTTGGGTTTCCAGAGTTTTCTAAGAATTTGAGGGTTTTTTATCTAGTATTATCCTATATATATATATATATATATATATATATATATATATATATATATATATATATATATATACTAGGTTATTCCCCGTGGTACCCACGGGTTGCTTTATTTTATTAGTTATTAAGCATGTATAATTTTTTAAGTATAACGAATTAATTTTTTTTTTAAATTTGTGAGGACATTCACTGATAATCCTATATGTAAAAGATATTCTTCATCAATCTCTATAAACACGCAATAACGCCTTTACAAACTTAGCCTGTGGACCCGTTTGACCCTTTGTCTGGTATCTTATTAATTTACATTACTTCTTTTGTTATAAAAAATTATGAAGTCAAGTATTATGAAATCAATTAGTGTATACACATCATTTATAATATCATCTAACATTCCAGATCACCCGGGTAGAAACCCGGGCTGGAAAATTAAAATTACATTAATAAGTGTATAAATAAAAGTAATGCAAACAAAGTAACATAAGGGGGGGTGTTATATAGAACACGATGTTATACATTTAGCCCCTACACTATACATTTAGTTTACTTTTCGACACTATGCGCGACTACTTGGGCTTTATAAAACTTTGGAACATGTTAAAAACATAACTTCACTTGTAAAACTATAATGAAAAAGAATCCTCAATCTACACTTTTAAATACAACTCCTGTTAAGTAAATAAACGATGAAATAAATAAAAAATTATGAAGTCAAGTATTGTGGTTGTGAAGTATTGTGGTTTGTTAAAGACAATATATAGGATCCATATTTAAGAGATGGGTGACCCGAATTTTAAATGGATCTCGCTTCCACCTACAATCTTATTCAGCCCATTTATATAAGTGAAATGCAAAAAAAGGAAAAAAAAAAAGAAAAGAGAAAAAGCTATGCATTTGGTTAAATTCTTGACAAATACATCTCAACGCCATCTCAAATTATTACTTGCTCTAGCAAATCTTAAAGTTGCATACAGAAAGTCATATATTGTAGGTAAATAATAGAGGTGGCATGTACATATAATTTCAAATTATCATAAACCATAGCAGTGTAAAGTAATCTAAATAGTTGATTTACTGATGTGTACTCTACCATACAAAATTGAATGCAAAATAAATGTGTTTTGGGATTTTTCTGGGATTTGTGAATTAAAAGACTGCATCATCTGTTTCTCATCTTCTCCATCTTTGCCTATTACTACTTCAAAGCTTTGAAAAGCTGTAAGAAAGTTAAGGAAATAAACACTTCTTTATATTAAAAAAATACTTCTGATAAAAAAAATTAAAAGATACTTCCTTGAATAACAGGAAGAATGTTTGCATCCAGCTTCTGCAAATGTTGTCAGGAATATGAAAAGTTTTCAGGTAATTGTGTTTAAAATGTTTTTTTTTTTTTTTTTTTTTTTTTGTGAAATAGAAAGTCAAACCTTGTTATCTATAAGAAGCTCCAACATATAGTTATTCCATAGGAACCGCGGTTCTGCCTGTGTCAACGAAATTCAAACATGTATTTCATTGATAACGGGTCGAATGTGAAAGGAAAATTAGCTAAAAAGAAATAGTAGTCTAAAGTATATACAAAATGGACATAAAAAGTATTGATGGGCTTAAACCGGCCCGACCCATTTTGACCCATCCCGCACAATTTGCCAACTCTAGTTTCAGCAATGGTAGATCCATGATCTCTATTAATGTAAGCAATACTTACCTACCTCCAGAGAGGAAGAGAGGAAGTCTGGTTGATTCTTCACCCAAGTAATTCAACCGTTGGGCGCTGCAAAAAGGCAAAAAAAGTAAGGGTTGTTCAAAAAGCTCGCGGCTCGCTCGATATTGGCTCGTTTGTAAAAGGACCGAGCACGGGCCAAGGTAAGCTCCACTTGGCGGCTCGCTCGTTGGGCTCATTTAAATTAAAACCCAAATTTTAATTTTAATATATGTAAATTATAACCCAAAATTTTATTATATATAAATTATAAATTCTTTTGTTTAAAAATTCTTTTTTGTAAATATGTGTAGAAATATAAAATTAATTTTCTTTAAAAAATGCGACGGGTTGATGAGCTGGCTAGAGCACAACATTTCAACTCGTAAAGATAAATGAGTCGAGGCGGTTATGCTCACTTTAGCCAGGCATGGCTCGTCTCGTTTATAGCCCTAACAAAAGTCATCATTCACATTCGAAAAAAAATCCTTATTTTTTCATAAATATGGAGAAAAAACAGTCCTTAGCGTTATATTGACATCATATGAAAAATAAAGTCCAGGTGTTTTTTCTGCAACTTTTAACAGACTATGAAAGTCTGACCCATTTTGATAACGGGTCGAAATGTATTTCATTGATAACGGGTCGAATGTGGAAGGAAAATTAGCTAAAAAAAAATAGTAGTCTAAAGTATATACAAAATGGACATAAAAAGTATTGATGGGCTTAAACTGGCCCGACCCATTTTGACCCATCCCGCACAATTTGCCAACTCTAGTTTCGGCAATGGTAGATCCATGATTTCTATTAATGTAAGCAATACTTACCTACCTCCAGAGAGGAAGAGAGGAAGTCTGGTTGATTCTTCACCCAAGTCATTCAACCGTTGAGCGCTGCAAAAAGGCAAAAAAGTAAGGGTTGTTCAAAAAGCTCGCGGCTCGCTCGAAATTGGCTCGTTTGTAAAAGGGCCGAGCACGGGCCAAGGTAAGCTTGACTTGGCGGCTCGCTCATTAGGCTCATTTAAATTAAAACCCAAATTTTAATATATGTAAATTATAACAACAACAACAACAACCGTACCCAGTATAATCCCACCTATAGCCAAGCTATTGGTAGGGTCTGGGGAGGGTGGGATGTAGGCAAGCCTTACCTCTATCCCAGGGGATAGAGAGACCGCTTCCAGTGAGACCCCCAGCTCCTAAACCAAATCCAGATATAAGAGTCAAATAAACATACAAAACATACAAAAAGTACGACAACAACAACCATACCCAGTGAATCCCACAAATAGCAAAGCTACTTATAGGGTCTGGGGAGGGTGGAATGTAGACAGACCTTGCCTCTATCCCTAGGGATAGAGAGGCTGCTTCTAGGGAGACCCTCGACTCCAAAACGAATAGCATACCAACATACTAAGTCAAAGAATATAGAAAAAATAGGTTACCAATACCAAGAAAGTGATCAGAGTGACACAATATAATGTAAATCATGTATAATAGCATACAACATCAACTGGGCATAAACACAATTAGGCAGTCACCGGTAAAGTCGCTTAAAGAATAAGAAAAAACTACGTCCGTAAAATACCTCTAAGACCTTACTGTAATATCCTCTAGAAGTCCTTAACCCTAATCCTACGCCTCCATGAAGTCCTATCTTGGACCATGTCCTCAGAAAGATGTAACTCTAGTAAATCATGCCTAATCTGCTCATCCCATGTCAGTTTGGGTCTGCCTCTTCCTCTCCTCCCATCCACAGTAAGAGTTTCCACTACTCTCACTGGTGCCGTCGTCTGTTTCCGCTTCACATGCCCAAACCATCTCAATCTCCCCTCCCTAATCTTATCTGATATACTAGCCACTCCTAATCTTTCCCTAAAAACCTCATTTCTTATCCGATCTAACCTCGTGTGTCCACACATCCACCTCAGCATCCACATCTCTGCTACCTCCATCTTGCGCGTTTGTGTCTTCTTGATAGCCCAACAGTCTGTTCCATATAGCATAGCGGGCCTAACTGCTACCCTGTAAAATGAGGTTTAAAAATTATAACCCAAAATTTTATTATATATAAATTATAAATTCTTTTGTTTAAAAATTCTTTTGTGTAAATATGTGTAGAAATATAAAATTAATTTTCTTTAAAAAATGCGACGGGTTGATGAGCTGGCTAGAGCACAACATTTCAACTCGTAAAGATAAATGAGTCGAGGCGGTTATGCTCACTTTAGCCAGGCATGACTCGTCTCGTTTACAGCCCTAACAAAAGTCATCATTCAAATTCGAAAAAAATCCTTATTTTTTCATAAATATGGAGAAAAAACAGTCCTTATTTTGAAGGTATATTTTCAATTATTTACTTTTATGATTGACTTTTTACCTTCCCTTGACGATTGAGGGCCTCTGGGGTTCCAATTTTTTCAAGCTTTGATCTCTTTAAACTTTGATCTCTTTATTCCCTTAACAATCAAACAAAGATATTTCAATAGCAATTTCGTATCCCAAATCAAATACCAAAACAACTCATTCTTTTGTTACAAAGCCAGAAACATAGTACTTGAGTTATCCCCAAACCAAACAAATATAGTCTTCTATTTAGGTTCGTTCTCTTGTGAGATGTTAATGCTTTGAATAAGGTTGACCACGGGTCAACGCTTGCAACTTCAGACCGTTTACATGAAAATAAATAGTGAATTTGGGTTATGTTTTATCTCTAACGAATCCAAAACTTATAATATTGTTATAACTTTTTAAACAATATAGTAATTATTTATATAATGAGTTCTAAAACTTTTGACAATAGTAAGTGTTTTGGGTCAATCCAACCTATACCAAAGCACATGGTTTTGACATGAAATCCAACCCGCTCACAAGGGAGTAACCTTTCGATTAAAATCAAATTATTTTCACTACAATTTTTATACAAAATATATAAAAATCACACCCAAAAAGCTTTTCCTACCAGCATTTTTGGAGATGAATAAAGTGCTATTTGTTTAAACTGTAGTCTGCAAACCGGCCAAAATTCAAAAGCATGTTTACCTTAATAATGTTAATTTGGCTTTGCATAGATTCTTGGTACTCAGTTTCTCCAGATTTGTCGGACATTAGAGCCCGGACCTCCTCTTCCAGTGCCTCATTAAGCATGTCCCTTAGTTTCAGCTGCAACAACCAAATCATGTTATTTCAACAAAATATAACCTGAATTGACCCGTTAACCCATACACGGGCCGAAATAACTAATGCTTACCGAGCTTTCAGGTGAGCTTCTCGTTCCTATAGATTTGCAAGTTATGACCGAATTGATTATACTTCCGTAGCATAGAACGCAACCTATGCAACACCATAACGTTAGTTTTAGAAGAAAAAAAAGTAAATGAATAGTAAAATTTTGGTGGAAAATTATTTTATTATGTTTTGACCTCTTATTTCCCATTTTTGTTTACTTCTACTGTTCCACGCAAGTTTTTAAATGTGATAAAGTTAGCAATCACTAATCAATAATGTTTGTATATTATACATCAATGCATTTTCCAATAATATAATAGAGGATAGAAGATGCGTACTAACCATGTAATACTCTTTAGAATCAACCTCTACATGTGTCAATTCACAAGAAAGTCTTTCTTAACATGAAAACAATGGGTCTTCCTGTTGAAATGAAAGATAACAACCTAAACTGAATTAGCTTACATGTGAAAATAAGAAATAAAAACTTTCTAGAAACAATTAAAAGAAAGGAACTAGGCATTTTTATATGTTACATTCTTAGTAATTGATCGAGTTTTCACATGATATTATAGAAACATAGGACACGCATTACCGGCGCTGCAACATTGTCCTCGAGCAGCTTTGTCGCAACCTGAATATACAACAGCCAACTTCATTACTTGCGCCCCAACATTGTCCTCGAGCAGCTTTGTCGCAACTTCAATATACAACAGCCAGCTTCTCTTGCCATTCTATATTCTTCTTAGTACCAAGACTATGGGAACTCTGATCAACAAACATGTGGTGTGCATTATTCAAAACCAAAAAAACACAAACAAAATCACAACTTTCCACCATTTAATCAAACAAAATTTACCTAAAAAACTTCTAAATAATGGACTCTCAGAGTGGCTTGTGTTTATCACTATGCCAAATTTTTTCACACATTCAAACAGTCTTGGTCCAGCCCTTGGCATCTTCAATGACGAACGACAAAAAAAATATGGGAAAATTGAAACTTTACGATGGAAAATTAACAAAATCTCTACATGAATATCGAAAATTCAAGCCGGTTCACAAAAGAGACAAAAAACCGGGAAAATTGTAACTTTATGAGTAATTGAAAGTAGGAAACTTGCAAGATGTTAATCCGTTAGACAACTTCTTACATGGATCAGATGATCGAACCTCCTCATCAAACCTCCTGTTCTTTGTTCTTACGACTCACATCCACCAGATTCCTTCACCACCGCCATTTCGGTGGAAGACGAAGACGCCGCCTCAGCCTGCCTGAACCAATTGATCACCAAATTTCAAACATCAACACGAAAAAAGAAAAAAACCGAATGATGTAGGGTTAGTTGCTACTACATGTAGGGTTCTGAGAGTGAAAAAGGGAAATATATTGGGTAAAAACCAACGATGATAATAAAAACCAAATCCCGATTAAGAAATACTAATAGAACATTAAATACCTGCAGTTTGTAAATTCTCTATTCCCCTATATTGATGTCTCTGAAAGCTTCTTCACAACAATTTTCCTATCATCCTGCACATCCATAAGCCAATTCATATATTAATAACAATAATCAACAATTCATCATCTAATTAGAAAACCTCAATGAGTTTAAAATGTGATGATCACTTATTAGTTCCATTATGAAAGTAATGCATAGAGAAACCGATTGGCATGTACACAGATGTTGTTAAGTCAAAGAATGCAACCAGTTCATGAATTCATTGGTTGACACGCATAGCACTAAAAAGCGTCACCATATCGACTACCCTATCAACATACAGAATACCTCATCTTCAAACAAAGAGGACAAATCCGCCATGGCTGCATACTTAACGACTCAGATGTAAATGGAAAGTCAAATATCATGCTAATACTCAACAATATACAAAAAAAACAATTGATCATCATAGTCCCCTAAAGGAATGTCAATCCCATCGTGATTAAATTACATGTCCACTAAAAACCCGAAAATGAATGCAAGAATAAGTTGTACAACATGCTTTAATAATTATAATATTAGTCACAGTAATGTGAAACCTAATCAACGACTTCACAAACAACAGTGACAACCAAAACGACTAAAATTATGTAAGTAATGGACTATTAGAACACACAAAACGGTAAAAACTATCAATTTTCACAAGTCAATGGGTAAAAACCATTATTAAGCAAGCATCCCTGAAGACATGCAAGTTTTTTTCTTGTTTCCCAAGATAGACATGCTAATATTAAAAATTAATAAAATACATGTCTAATCTAACAGTACTGCCAAACACATAACACCCAAAGAACTTATATACATATTCAAAGAACATCAGCAACATGTTAAAATTAGAATAGTAGAAAAAAATGTCAAATGAAGCAAAATTAAGAGCACAAGATTCGAGCATCACCACTTCAGTTTTAGACTCATGTTGTTTTTGTTATAAAAAACATATACATGCCTCCTAATGCTTTTATTCACAATATTCTTGCTTTAAGATGCCTGTTGTTTAGTGCCTTCAAATCATATCTTATTTCCTCTACATACTACTCCTATATGTACACATGCGAATATATCGTTCAATTTTTTGTTACCGAACATTTGAATCTTTTGGCATTCTAATCAGTTATTTTGCTCCCACATTCTTACTGTTTGCTACTGAAATTGAGGAATCATATTATCCCTTAATTCACTACCATATTCTTCACTTAAGCTTCATTCCTAAGTGAAAATCATTACTGAATAACATGAAGGCATGAGAACAAAACCTAAAAGTTCACATTTTCAGATATGAAGGTTTGATGTCCTGTAAGGCCGTGATGGATTTGATTTTAAATTAAAAAATACTAACCCAACCACATAATTACTTTTAAAATGAATAAATGATAACTCTATTGGTGAACTAAATTCAATATTAAACTGATACAAATGAAAGAGCATTTGACCCCTTGTTTTTAAGTAGGGGAATTAGATTAATTTACTATTAAACTGATACAAAATGCATTATAATTTGACCTTTATTCTTAAACATGGAAATAACTTTTTTAAGTAAAGTACATCGATGGGCCCTGTGGTTTACCAAAATTTTGAATCTGGTCCCTAGCTTTCCAAAAGTACATGGATGGTCCTTATGGTTTGCACTTTGGAAAAAGTTAGGGGCGATAGTTTGCACTTTGTAACATATTTAGTCCCTAACTTTTTTCAAAGGTACATGGACCATCCATGTACTTTTGGAAAGCCAGGGACCGAATCCAAAATTTTGGTAAACCACAGGGACCATCAGTGTACTTTACTCTTAACTTTTTACATACAAAAACCACTTGAAATAGGTCAAAAGACCCGAATACAATTTAAATTGTTCCTTATGACCAAACACACTTTCAAAGGGTCAAATAAGCTAAAGATGCTCTGTTCTTTATGACCAAAATATATTTCAAACAGGTCATACTCGCAAATGCATATTAAGAGAATGAGAATTCCAACATAAGTCACCACATATAACATGATGAAAAAACATACCTTTGGCGAATGCAGAACCAACTTGTTGCGCATAACCAACTAATTCTAATAACAAAACAGATTAAAATATAGACAAATTATCAAAATCAATGGCACATATATGGATACGCATATACATATTAAACTAAACTGGCACATATTTCAATTAAAATGAGTTTGTGGCTTTTGTTACGATGTTAAACTATAAAGGCAACTTTCTTAGAATCCATCAAGAGAGAGACAAATAAAATTTGTATCTGAATAGTTAATTTGCCTTTAAAAGTGTCATTTTGTTTTTAATACCCATTCTCACAGCTTAATACATGTAAAGTAACATTTTATAATCACAAAAATCACACCTTGTTGTAACAACTTTAATAGGCAAATTACTTTTTCCCTACAAAACCACTTCAAATGGGCGAAAGACCTGTACACCATTTAAATTGGTCATTATGACTTTATAACCAAACTACACTTCAAACGAATAACTCAACTTGGGTAATTGTGAAGGAAATACATACTTTTGGCAAATGCATCCTACATTCAACAAAAGAAACTCATTAATATTGTTATCATGAATAACCAGAGAACCAATGTGAAATTCAGATCTAAAAAACCAACTTTATAATACATGACTAATACAGTTTACAAAACCAGTCAAGTTGAAATGTGATGATCACTTAAAACGATAAACCATAAAAACAAATAATAAACAACCAATTACATATGTGAATTTGTGATTTTGAAAGGAATGATACCTAAGATTGATAGGAATCATACCTAACATAATCGATTAAAACAAAATTACCTTTACAAACCGGGAGGTAGGAACTGATTAATGGAATGAACCCATAGCAACAAACAAACCCTATCAATAAAACAAAAAGGATCGAACAGAGTTCTGATTAATGGAATGAAAAGTCTTGTTGAAAAACATACCGATTGAAACCAATAAAAAGATGACTGGATCTTCCATATGGCCTGCAAAACAATTTATAACACAAAATCAAAACATAGTAAAGGAAAATAAACCCTTTAATCAACTTATTCAGAAATGAATATCAATTGTTGAAGAAGCTATATGATCTGATGAAACGGCGTAGTAGAGATTAGGGTTTGTATCCAGGATTGGAGATGAGTAAACCAAAAGGAAAAATTTAAGGTTTTAGAAAAGAAGCGTTATGAGAATACGGATATCCATTTGCTAGAAGAAGTGGAGATGTGATCCTAACTGATGTAGATTAATTTCAAGGGAGAGATAAGAAGAAATGACAGAAGAATGTTGGTCACAAAGAGAAGAGAAGCGGCGTGAATGAGATGCAGATTTAGATTTAGGGTTTTAGAACATTTAAATACTCGGGTCATAATATGGATTCCTTGTCTGCCCATACAAAGAAATAAAGGACCCGAATTTTTGGAGCCAAAAAGCAAAAATTAGAGGCCTCCTAGCTTGACACCTCAGCAAAAATTAACACATTTATTATATATAATAGATATATATTTGTTAAAAAGGTTTAAAATTTTATATGTTTTTATGTATTTTTGGCTTGTTCTAGTCTTTAGTTGGGTGGTTTTGTTGATTATATGATTGTTGATTGGTAAATAACTATTACTAGGGCTTGAAATTCAAAATTTTAAATTGAAATTAAGGAACATGGGCTATGGTTGAACACTTGAAGATCCTTGTTTATTTTGTATTTGATAGGATTAGGAAGGAACAATGAGTAGGGAAGTTATGCCACGATTTCTCAAGAGGAAAAGGGTTGAACCATTCTTTTCGCTGAATTCTTCTAATTAAAGACCAATGTATGTTTTAGATAAGTTTTTTATTTTTTTATTTAATGATTGACAATCAGTATATTATAATAAGTTAGATGATTAAAAATGTCATAATAAGTTTGATAATTAGCCGTTACTTGTTAGTTCCTTGATCGGGATTCTTGTGAATGCATCTCAAAAGGTTTAACATGTTCTGGTTTAGATTCACCCCACCCTCATCTGATACATAATTTCTTGATAGGGATGGCCCATTTAATTTATGTATACAACAAAAATTTAAAATAAAAATAATATCTATAGCCACCCAAACATAATACAAAAACAACAATATTTACAGTCTCCACCAAGTTAGTAGAAACTACATTGATGATTTTTTTTATTTGACAACTTTTAAGAAAAAGTTACCATGTGACAATGAAAAATGCTACAATTTGAGTTAGAAACACGTAATACATAATATGGATTCACAGCAATAAAGTGTAGCTTGTGACTTTTATGGTTTCCTTTTAATATAGTAATTCTTTGTGGATAATGCATTTTGAGGGCTACCAAAAGCTAAAATAATACCAAGACTTGTATAAAAATTGAAGTCGTTTTCATGCTATATATAATCAACATTGCACCTATTGAAAGAGTAAAAATTATGAACACGAACACATGTAACATTTATTCAAGAGTGAATTTCAAGTATTGTCCTTTATCTTTATACCTATTTTCAGGCGTTATCCTTTATGTTTAAAATTAACGAGTTTTGTACTTTATGTTTTCAAATCATACACGTTTTGTCCTTTAGGCCCAACCCAGTTACTTTTCTCAGTTAAATCTAATCATGTGTTTTGCACATGAGGGTAATTTTGTCATTCCACCTTTTCATGGACTAATTATGTAAATAACTAAATACCTAACCATTTCATTAAAATTAAAATATACTTAAAAATCTCTCTCTCATTGCACCCTTTCATGGACTAATTATTTAATAAACTACTATTAAACGTATGAGCTATTGAATATCACCCTGTATGCAAGATATATTACCCCGAAGTGTAACACATGTTACAACATATAAGACAAAGTAGATCATGCCCTACATTCAACAATGTAACACTTCTTACCCCGAAGTGTAACACATGTTACAACAGTATATGCACATCATAGTGTTAGGATCAATATATGCACATCTTAGTGTTTTGCAAACCACTTTCATATACCTTAATACAAGTCGGGTTACAACAAAGATTACGATGGATGCTTAACACATGTTATCATATGTATACAAGTCGGGTTACAACAAGATTACGATATTAACTAAGATCACCATTAAACCCATCGCCTCCGTCGACTGTTTTCACCCTTATCACATGTTAAGCAACTACATGTTCCAAACAGACAAATTGTAACACATGTTAGATCAGTATGTACACATCATGGTGTTTTGTAAGTGAGCTTATACAAGAATACATGTCAGGTTACAAAAAGATTATAACAGAGGCTTAACACATGTTATATATTCCAAAATGTGCACAACAAATGACCCGTTTCATATTATATATTCCAAAATTACCGGTACATGTGTTACCATAAATGGCTCGTTTAATATTACACGTTACATACTAACTTGTACAAGTGTTACGCTCGGTTTCCACATTATCGGATATTTTAAACATCAACAAAAATAAAATAGATATTACTTGTTTTTTCTTTTTTTAAAATTAACAAAGGTTAACACACGTTATATATCATTCTAACAGGGGCTTAACACATGTTATACATGAACACATGTCAGGTTACATCATGGTGTTCTGTTACAGCATTACCACTAACACATGTTATAAATGAACGAAGAGTTCCTTCCCAAAAAAATGTGACTTATTGAATATCTTTTTTTAACACATGTCCCCGCATTAACGTCCCCTACATCCATCCAGCTTGTCAATTGAATATCTTTATGGGTCTGTTTCTGTAAATCAACACACGTTATATATCATTCTAAGAGGGGCTTAACACATGTTATGGGCCTGTTTCTGTAAATCAAGCAAACCAACAAAAAACAATTACTGTTCAGAGATCAAAAGCCCTAAACAAGCAACCAAACCAAACACAAACTTTTTAACACAAAAATAAAAACCTACAAATTACATAAACATTTACCACTTTTTAGAACCATTTTAATAAAAAAATCAAGTTCCTCTCTAAAACAACCATTACACAAAAAACTATTAACAACTATTTTAACAAAAACATTAAGTGTGAAAATGATTTTTCAAAATAAAATACTCAAGAGATTGTTGTTTCTCTCTCTAAAGCAGCAACTTTCTCTCTCTAAAACACTTACTGGATCTAGAACCGTGCGATGAACACGATGAAGATCTTCAAACTTGCTTCTATCTGTGTATTCTTGGTGAACATGATGAAGATTGTTGTTTCTCACTCTAGAAATCAGCTTTCAACAAGCATGAGCACACCCGAGATGAAGATGACGATGTGAGATGAAGATGAACACACCCGGAAACAGCTTTCAACAAACAGAGATGAAGTTCATGGAGTTTTGAAAATGGGGGAAGCTAAAAGGTAAAGAAATGGAGTTTTGAAAGTACATCTAGATGTGAGGTGGGTAAAGATCGAAGTAAAGACCTTGTTTAGGAAGTTGAATGCTCCATAGTACATTAATGGTGGATCTAGTATTAAAGGACTTGTTTAGGAAGATGAAGATATTTTGAAAAAAAAAACTTTTTAATTTAAAATACACTAAACGAAATGGATGATGAAGGATGAGAATGATGTGATGGGTACATTAATGATGGTGTCAAATCATGTTGGTCAATAGATCTTTGGGGTGGGGTAGGCATATGTAAATTTACCATAGTGCCCTCAAAAGCAAAAAAGGAGATGAAGTTGGGTGGGACATGTGGCCAAATGTAGGCCATGTGATGGGTTTCCAAGGTTTTCTCAAAATAAAGGGTTTTCTATGTAGCATTATCATATATATATATATATATATATATATACAAATAACAAATATCTATCCAGCAACATAAAAGTTTCCCCCTAAAACTTCCTCAAAATATCATTCAAATGCACTCCTATTCTTATCCAATCCTCTCGAGCCCGAAGTTGTTCTTTATTTGACCCCTGCTAACACACCATTCAAAATTCTGTTCTTTTATTTCACTAGAAATGCTTCAAATTCTACAAAACTCATATCATAAATGCTTCAAAACTTAAACCCATCTTTATCTTTTCAAATAAATTTTCTATTTTTGGCAAATTCCAACAAAACCCATATTATCAAAACTAAAAACCCTTTACCAAGTATGGAATTTGAATTAAATCCGAGGTAATAAGTGGATTTCAATATTCAAAACCCATTACTAGCGAGTATCAGATGATTGATGATTTAGACGAATAGTTTTGAGTCTAACATTCAAAACCCAAAATTAACTTTCAGTCAAACAAAAGGGCGTCTTTCAAATCTGAATTCAAATGTAGAGTTTGAAGGGTTCAAACTTTAGTCAAATTTCAAATGATGAACACCAATCGCTACCTCTTTGGTCATCTTTATTTTTCTTTCAGATCTGATCACTGACCTTTTGCTCATTTTTTCGGTACCACCCATTTGGCTCTTTTTTCGGAAGGCGACATCGGAGATTTGAGTAGAAGGCGGCATCGGAGATCTGGGTTATGGTTCCGTCAGATCGACGGCAGACACGAAGGTTTTAGTGCAGATGGGGTGCTTTCGATTGGGTGGTCGCTTGGGGGGGGTGGTGACATATGGCATTTTGATGTTGACGAAGGGGTGGAGGTGCACATCGGCGTACGGCGACGGTGTTGTGGGGATGACAGGAGGCGGCTTGGGTTTAAGGTGGTTCTCCGACGATCTAGGGGTCCGGTTGGGTGGTGGCAGTGTTGTGGGGATGGTGGTGGTGGAGGGTTGGTGACAATCGTTGTTTTGTGATGGTGATGTTGAAGACTGGTGGCTAGAGGTGGTTGTTAGTGGTTAATATTGCTGTGAAGGAGGGGTAGAGAGGGGGGGGGGGGGGGGTTAGAGAGAGAGAGCTAGAGAGAGAAGCAGATCATGTTTCTATTAATTGTGTTTACTTATTTTTGTTTTATTTGTTAGCTTTTTTAAATAAATTGGTAAAAGACTAAATTACCCTTGTGTGATCTAATTTAACCACAAAATTTAACTTAGTTAGGGTTAAAGGACATAGAGTGCAAGATTTTAAAACAATAAGTACAAAATTCGTCAATTTTAAAGACAAAGGACACCGGATGAAATCAGGTATAAAGATAAATGACAAAACTTGCAATTCACTCTTTATTCAAAATGTATGATGTATGAGGAAATAAGTATATTATAGAGTAAAGAAATAGTAATTATTGAAAGTTAATATTACATTATTATTATTATTATTATTATGTTAGAGATCAAACATATTCACTATTAATGGAACATGATTCATTCCACTACTACAAAAAGAGGCATTTGCTATGAAGTTTTGCTACTAGGGGAAAATCGGTCGCAAATTTTGCTACGAATTAACTACGGATTAGCTACGGGCACATTTTGTTACCATTTTGCTACGAATATTCCGTCGCAAATGAAATCCGTAGCAAATTCCGTAGCAAATCCGTAGCAAAACTGAGAAAATAAATATAGAAAAAAATAGCGTAGCAAAACCAAGAAAATACATGCTTATAAATTAACTAAAAAGCAGTTAAATAAAATCAGTAGCAAAGTTGAGAATATAAGTATTTAAAAAATAATTAAATAAAAAGCCTAGTAAAATTCGTAGCAAAATTTATCAAATAATATTTAAAACCAAGCGTAGAAAAAGTTGTAGCAACATACGTAGCAATTCTGAGGAAATAAATATAAAAAGAAAATAACGTAGCAAAATCGGTAGCAAAAATAAATGTTTGAAAATTAAATAAAGTTGGTAGCAAAATTTGTAGAAAGTTGGATGTAAATAAAGCTTAAACCCCAAAATAGGGTTTTCTCATATACAACCAGTTACTCCACCACCGTTCATGACCATCGCCGCCCACTCCACCACCGTTCACGACCATCGTCGCCCACTCCACCGGAATCACGACCTTCAATTTTAATTTCCAAGGTCTAATTTCTTGTGACTCGGGTAAACTTCCAATTTCTTTCAATCTATTTCTTCTAGGGGTGAGCAAAAGTCAAACCCTGACCCGACCCGAGCAAGAACCGACCCAAAGTGATACCCGACCTCACCTACATACACTGCCCGAAAAAACCCACTTCTAAAACTCGGTTCCTGTCCTTGTTTAAATCGGGTAGTTGGGTATTCGGGTAAAAACCCAAACCGGCTCCCACAATTCACTTAGGGGTTGTTTGTTTACCTCTTAATGGTTCCATTAAGGGGCTACCTCTGAATCGGTCATAGGTAGATGTGTTTGGTTCGTTAGACACAACCTCTTAATGGTTCCATTCAGATTTGAACCATTAAGATTTCAACATACTCTGAGTGGGTGTTTGGGATTCCTTCTAAAAATGACTTATTAACTTATATAACTCATAAGTTAGAAGTTAGAAATTCTGACTTCTCAACACACAAAACCCTCCAAAATAAGCTAACCCAAACATTCAAAAAACAACTTATTAACTTTTATAAGTCAATAAGTCATAAGTTGCTCCAAAATAAGCTAACCCAAACACCCTTTTTTTTTAACGGTGAACTTCTAATGGTGACCATTGTCACATCGCCAAATCGGCGACCCAAGCCAAGATCTGCACAGATAGCAGGGCCAGAGCTGTGTAGTCAGACTTGGTTACGGCATTCCCCTGGAAACCGTACTGCCTCCACACGAGTTTCCTCGCTGAAGTAACAGCCGGATGAAAACCGGGGTGACGCTCAGGATCAAATCCTCCTCGGTGGATTTTTCACCATCATTGCGCACAAATGTCCCACCCTCGCCACCGTCGGGGATCGAACCGGGGTCTCACAAGGAGACACCCGACCCAATAACCAACTGAGCTGCAGGTGAAGGACTAACCCAAACACCCTCTAAGTGATATATATCTTCCTGGTGCGGTTTACCCCCTTTTGGAGATACACAAACATATCAATCTCATCCAAGTGGCGAAACGAACATTACAAGCGGTGCTGATGACAGCAATCCAGCATGTTGGTGGTGTGGTGTGGTGCATATGAAAAGACAGGAATGATTTTATTTTTTCTTACAAACAAGTCTCGGTCACAAAGCTTATCGATGGGATCAGGATTATGAGTTTTCTTTGAGAGATCCAAACTTAAAACTTTAGATTGGGGACAACGGTGTAACTTTAAGTTTGTTTATGCTGTAAAGTAAAATGTATTAAGTTCGTGTCCTGCTTTTAGCATCTTGCTAGTTTGCTTTGTGACAACGTATATGAGTCTTACCAATTAACTAAATACATAATTGTCATTCAATAAAAGTTAAAAATAAACAATTTAAAGTTTTAGTGGGAGGAATCCAAATTATTAATCAATAGCTAGTTGAGCATAAATTAATTAGTAATTTTATTTGACTGTAACACAAACTAAAACTCTTGATTTTCTTATCGAGTATAATAAAAATGATTCTTAAGGAAGAATTTGGGGAAGGTGAGATAGATAATTCCCTGACCTAATATTTATTTTTTGTTCTAATTCCGTTTTATAGTAATTACTTAATGATTAAAAATTAGTAATTAAAGGACAAATGTGACTTGTATACCCCTCAATCCTAAAAAAAACACATCTCCTTCTTCATCATATTCCAGCCGACAGCTGATAGCCGCTGCACCTTCTCCACTCCAGACGCCGCACCCTTAAACCCGCCGGCGACCAACCTTCTTGTTCCGGCCACCGGCCAACGTTCTAGTTCCGGTAGGCGACCAACATCTCATTCCAGCCAACCTCAATCGGCCAACGTCTTCACCGCCGCTGCTGTTTCATCAGGTATCATCAATCCTTTTACTCGAATCCGAAATTTGTGCCGGTCATTTGTGTTAGGTTGGTAATTTTTAGGGAGGCACTTGGAGAGTAAGAAAGGTTTTCATACATAAAGGAAGAATGAGAGGCTGTTCTTTGACGGAATTTTGGTGACGACAATAGAATTGGAGAAATTGGTTTTTTTGAGCTCATCGCAAAATATGTTAGGTTTTAAATTTAATTTGTTTTATTTGTTAATTTGCATTTGACAGCAAGATGATGGATTAACATTTATGTATCAATTTGTTTGTGTGTAATTGTAGCGTTGAAAATTTAAACGATTTAATGTATTCCTTCTAGGTTTCTGGTTATAAATTGCAAATTCACAGTTAAGAGATTTGAACTTTTTTTTTTCATGTTTGTTTCTGTGTTTCGTTTCTTTGTTTGTCATAGGGGTAAAAAAGTCATTCTCTATAGTTATTCAGAGGTGGCCATAAAAAAAGTATGCATAGTGTTGTCTAGGCACATAGTCAATTAACTCACAAAGTATTTATTGTTGTAGTTAAGGGTGTAAACAAGCCCAGAGGCTCAAGAGCTACCCGTGATCGACTCGGTTAAAAGCTCCAACGAGTCGAGCCTTACCGAGCCCGAGCTCGAGCTTGAAATAGAGGTTGTTTAGTTATCGAGCCCGAGCTCGAGCCTGAAATACGAAGCTCGTTTAGGCTCGCGAGCCTAAACGAGCCCAAACAAAATTTTATTTTTATATATATAATATAATAATAATGACGATAACATTGGCAAGCCGAACTCGAGCCGAGCTTTGATCATTTGAGCGATGTTGACGCGAGCTCGAGCTGAGCTTTTTGCTCGTATGAGGTTGTTCTCAAAATAGCTCGAGCCGAGCTCGAGCTTAGGATTTTACTAGCGAGCCGAGCTCGAGCTCAAATATGTAGGCTCGAACCGAGCCGAGCTCGAGCTCGAGCCTAGTCGAGCTCAGGCATAGCCCAGCTCGTTTACACCCCTAGTTGTAGTGTTATTTAGTGATTTAAAATTTTAACATTTTTTGTTGTGATTACAACCTGGAAGTAGTCAAGCAGAACTGTGTTTCGGTATTGGATTATTTTACGTAAATAATTTCAAATTTCTGCCTTGTGGATTTGTATTCAAGTAATCATTTTTTATGACTTACATGGAGCTTAGTATATGCATCCATAGATTAACCTAATCAGTTATAAGTTTTGTTTTTTTTTTCACAGATACACATGGTTCTACTTAACTAATTTTTTGATTTTATAATCGGTTCTACACTTCTACTTTACAGATTCTCTGATTCTGGAAACTCTAATTCCAGGTACCATTTATATGAATTTTTGATTTCATACTGATCTGATTTCTAAACATCATACATTTATTTTAAGCTAATTTTATTCATGTTTCAGGACGTGCATTGACTTTATTGGTCATGGAGTGGTATACTAATCGAGCATGGATGTATAAAATAGGGGTGTGCAATAACCGAACCATTAACCGAAACCAAACCAAAAACCGACAAAACCGAACCGAAATTAACCGAAACCGAATTAACCGAAAGTCGGTTAACGGATATTTTTTTACCATCGGTTAACCGAAATTAACCGAACCGAACCGAACCATTTATTTTTTTATATATTTCTAGTTTTTATACCTCTATTTCATGTATTTCATGTTTTATACTTTCATTTCATGTAATAATACGTCTATTTCATTTATGTATGCCTTCATTTCATTTATTTATACCTTCATTTCATTTATTTATACCTCCGTTTTATGTATTTAAACATCTATTCATGCATTTATACCTTCATTTCATTTTTTATACATCCATTTCATGTATTTATACATCTATTTCATGTATTTATACATCCATTACATGTATTTCTAAGCAAAAAAATAGCCCTTGTTTGAATTGGTTATTAACCGAACCGAACCGAAAACCGACAAATTAACCGAATTAACTGAACCGATTAACCGATGACTTCGGTTACGGTTACGGATAATGCTAATAACCGAAACGAACCGAACCGTGCACACCCCTAGTATAAAATGACCAACAGTGATGGATTTATTAATACGGAATACTGTGAAAACTTGAAAAAGTGGTTAGACTTCGTCTATTCTAAAGATTCAGTTGTGGATCCAAGGGTGACTAAGCGTCGTAAGATAGTATATGACATCAGATGTCCTTGTTTAAGATGTCAAAATTCCATCTACTTAGACAGAGAAATTGTTCATAAACACTTGCTTAAAAAGGGTTTCATGCTTGATTACTATACATGGTATGAACATGGTGAAACTTCCACTCGTGAGGTAGGACAATCTTCTACTACCAGGGAAGTTGATGATGACGATGATGGTTGTAGACGCATGGTGTTGGATAGTATGTGTTCGTTAGCCGATAATTCGACAATAAACTCAAATCTAGATTCAAGTACTCTTGAAAGGGATGTTCCGAATTTAGAAGTAATGGGATTCTATAACATGTTACAAGTTGCCGATGAGCCTTTGTGGGAGGGGGAGAAGGCCACCGATTACTCAAAGTTGCAAGTTTTCTAAATTGGAAATCACTTTATAATGCATCTACCGCATGTTACGACCACATCATTTCTATGGTTAAAGAACCGATGCCTGAAGGGAATAAGCTACCAGAAAACTTTTACTATACAAAAAAGAGGTTAGAAAATATATTATGTAACAGAAAATAACACTTTCTCTAAATATTTAATTAACCCAATACCAACATAAAGTACCAAAATTCTCCAAAACCAAAATATTCATAGTTTCATACATGAAAACAAAAAGTTCATAAAGTAATAAATAGTAGAACTTGAAAACAAAAAGTCCTTCATCAATTTTCAAAACCTAACGAAACGTTCATCAATTTTCAAAACCTGGATGTGAAGAACTCAAACTTATTACCCAATATATTTTAGTATAGAATATATATTGTATTTTAGTATAGTTATTCATATATTTTTTTTTTCTAATTATCCTTTCATTGTTTAGCTGAGATTTGTTAGGGCTGTAATTATATTGTACTCTTATTCCATAAGAGATCATCGAAGTATTCTGATTACTTTCAGAACTACTGAGATCCCTATAAATCCTGCAAAATATGAGGAATTTACGAAATAAAAAAGAAGATTAATTAGTGTTGGGATTGAACCCTACCAGAGGAACAGATGATGTAAAGCCAAAACCAGGTCACAACAGTGGATTCATAATAAGCAGCTGTTTACATTAGACTTTTCCCTTGAAAGTGATTATAACATCTGATGGTCCTCTATCCATTGTCCGTATACAACAGCTGCTGTCCTTCAAACTGCTGATGAAGCTCTGAAGACTGCTAAGAAGTAAACACTGCTGGTTTAATCTACTGATGCCAAAGAACTGCCCACTCAAGGACTGATCAACCTTGAGGAAAGCACTGATGAAAGAAGAAAGCAGTAGTTTAGTGTGTCACTTGTTTTGTATAAAGTCAGTGGTTAAGATTAGCAGTGTTTGTATAGGAACAGTGGTTACAGGTTGTTAGTTTGTTAAACGTCACTTTCATGGTGATGTCAGCAAAGATGCTTCAGTGGTTTGACTGTGCCTATAAATGGAACAGTACCCTGTACTGTTTCATTTGATGGACTGAGTGAGTTCTTCTCCTCTGATCCAATCCTTTCATCTTGTGCAATCAACCATGGAGTATCAGGCTGAGGGGGAGTTTAGTTTGTAAGCTTGCTTTGTAATCTTTTGATTTGTATTGTAATCATTCGACTCAATGAAAAGCATGTGTTTATCAAAACTATTTTCGTCTTTGATTGTGTTTACAAAGTTTGTGTTCATTTCCACTGCATTTAAACTTTGTTCATTTCTATTGGTTTGTTCAAATTATACAGACAAACACAATCATGAGGAGCCTCAGATCCTAACAATTGGTATCAGAGCTTGGACAGTCAAATTCGATCTAACAATCAATTTGACATAACAGTTCAGCTCAAAATTCATTGATACTAAGGTTGATTGTATTTAGTTCAAAAACAGAGTAACGAGTAATCATGTTCAAAGTGGCTATTCAAAAATTCTGTAAAACAACCAAGATGTCATAGGACACACAAATTTCATATAACAAGTGACGTCATGCATAAATCACCTATAGTTTTCAGAACTGAAAATATATCTGATAACTGTGGTATAATTATTTACGAAAATTGATTTCAATTGTTGTTTTGAAGTTCGTGTTGTTTCCATCATGTTTGCTACTAAAGTGTGTACCTCATGTCAACAAAACCTTTGTTTGATTAAATAACATTAGTGTTTTGTTTACATAAAAAGAGGGAAATTAAAACTTTAGTCATTCAGATCTTATGTATTGAAAGAAAGATTGAGAATCCTTCAAAAGGACCAAAATCAATTGTGTTAAGAATACATTAAGAAAATCAAATGTAAAAAATGACCAGATCATGGGTAATGTGAAATTTGGCATAAGCATGTGGAGAAATGACCAAATCTCTCAAAACATTACTGCAAAATGATTCTGGAATAAGTATTCCTTCAATAAAAACTCCCAGTAAGTATTTCAGTACTTATGTATGGGAAGGGTAAAAAGGGAAGAAGAAAATTACAAAAACTCAAAAGTGTGTTTATCTCAAAACTTTTGAAGTAAAGAGTATAAATATAAAACACTTAAGAGTACAAAATAGGGTGGACAATGGTCATTAAGCAACTGTGTGCATTCATTGGTACAGGAAAGTTCAGGTAAAAATAGTATCACCAGTGATTAAACTTAAAAGAGGACTAGACAAGTTTCGCAGAATCATCACATAGTAACAAACGTATGTGAACATGTCTCCTCATTTTTGCAATCAACTGACAAGGAAATGGTTCCAAACAGTGGTCAAAATGCATTTTACAACTACTTACCATTTTCCTAAATTTGAGTTTGATACGATCATGATCCTATAACAAGTCATATTTGAAAAATATACCAGATCCTTTTGATGTTGTTTTCATGAAGACCTTTAATTATTTTTCTTATAAAGGTTTTTCTCAAATAAAGCAGGATATATTACTCTTTTTTTCCTTAAGAGTGATATATTTTGTACTTTTGCTAGTTTTTTATAGCAAAAGTTTCAAACTCCTGTCAGGATTATATATCATCATTTTTTTTGTAATATCCTTGAAAATAGGTCAAAAGGTAATGGTTCAAGTGTCAAGGTCATGTCAAACTCAAGTTTGTTTTTAACACAGATCAAAGATTGATTGCTAAACTGATCTTAAAATACTTGGGTATTCATGTCCTAATTCAAATATTATGACAAAAATGAGTAGCCATAGTAAAAAGTTTCCATCATCTGGGGTACTAAACCACTGTCAGGAATCTATAAAAGTTTCAAAACTTGTAATTGACATGTGGCACAACCTTGAATGAAAATTTCTGTAAAGACTGCTGACATATTGAACTTGACAATCTGCATCTAAAATGTATTTTGTTAAGGATAGTAATCATGCAGATATTTCAGAATCACCATCAACAGATGTTAGACTTGATATTGTGTTTTCACAAAATAAAATCATTTCTTTCATCAGAATAGCTGATGCTCAAATATTTGTTAAAAGTTTATCCACTGGTGCACTAACAGTTGTTGATATACTAGTCTTTCAAATCTTTACCATTACTTTACCCCTAACCACTGTTTTGTTCAAACATATGTTTCCTAAATACTGTCCACTGCTGAAAGTCAACCCCTGATTTTTCATTTTCTTGGCAAGCACTGATGCTCAAAATCAGTGTCTTATCCACTGATATGCTGTCCACTGATAGTA
Organism: Helianthus tuberosus; assembly: GCA_030545235.1. Taxonomy (NCBI): domain Eukaryota; kingdom Viridiplantae; phylum Streptophyta; class Magnoliopsida; order Asterales; family Asteraceae; genus Helianthus; species Helianthus tuberosus. The sequence continues at coordinate 90,328,342 of CM060438.1, read as the reverse complement.
AAAATCACCCACTGCTCTCACATTGTTACCGTTGTAACCACTGATACTTGCTTCATCAGTGGTTCTCCAAAATAACTGTCCTCTATTATTCATCTTCTCATCAGAGGTTGGCACGTGGTTAGTTTTTAGCCATCAGATCTTCGTAACCGCTGCCACATCAGTATTCATTTTTTTTCCCTAAATAAAACCCTGACTAAAACCCCAAACAGGTTTTTACACTGTCGAATTGAATTCCAAAATTCTCTTCTTAAAGCAGTTTCCAACCTTCCATCCCAAATCATCCTTCGTTCTTCTTCATCAAGATGACGAAATCAAAATCAAAATCATCCTCATCTTCCAAAGAGGGCACTCAAATGGTCGCTGAACCCATTGAAATCCCATACAAATCTCCTCACAATTATTTGGGTCTACTCACAAAACCCATTACCACCAACACTTTCGATTCCATCATCGACATCATGTCTGCATCAAAGTACAAAACTTTGCTAACATCGGATGCTCCAATCTATCAACAAACCCAGAGAGAGTTTTGGAAAAATGCTACCCTTGACAAACAAGGCGAGAATGTCATAGCCAACAACTTTTCCATACAGGGTAAAACGATTCAAATTACTCCGCAATCCATCTCAGAAGTCTTCAAACTCGATGATAAAAAAGGTAAAGCTTCTTTTCTTAAAAGCGAGTTGAAAACTGATTTTCTAAAAAGGGGATATGCAGAACAAACAAAGAGAGACACCTTACAAAAAGGTTTCTTCCCTTCTGCACCTAGATTCTTATTCCATACACTTTTGATGTGCGTTTCAAATAAAACAACTGTTTTTAACGAAATACCATTGAAGATCCAATGTCTGGGGTATGCTATTTTACATAATGAAAATTATAACTATTCCCAGGAGATCTTTGATGACTTGGTAAAAAATGTTGATAGCAAATCATTTTTACTTTTTCCAAGGTTTCTAAGCTATTATTTTAAACAAAAATTTGGAAAGGAAAATGAAAATCTGCTCAAACAAGATGTTTATTTTCAAATAAAAGGTTTAACACCTGAAACATTCACTAGAATGTTAACACCTTCAAAAACAAAAGCAGAGGTGCCTGAGCAGAATTTAGCAGCTACCACTGCTCCTCAGGTATCAGCTGCTGAGCCCACTGCTCCAGGTGATCATAGCAGCACAACCACTGCTTTGAAACCCACACCTGCCATTACCAAAAAGACCAAAAAGAAAACATCCAGAAAGTCCCCCAAACCAAAAACAAAGGCAACTTTGGAAGATGAGATCCCAGAGCCACTGCCAGTGACAACACAAATGTCACCTACAACCACTGCTACTACTTCTTCACAACAGATGGAAGAAAGATCTCCACCATTGCCTCAAACTCCTCCTGCATCCTCATAAAAGGATCAGGTTGTAATCACAGGGACCCCACATTATGAAGCTCTGGATTCAATTGAATCCATCTTCCTCAGTCCTGATCCCAAGGACATGTCTCTTTCAACACCCCTCTCACTACCACAATCCATAATACCCTTGTTGCATGCAGTTGATATAGCTCAGACAAAAACCAGTTCCTCTCAATCACCTATCACTGAGAGCATACTCCTACAAGTGACTGGGTCTGCTTCTTATACCTCTGCTATCCCAGCAACATTTGAGGAGGCTACACTTGTAATTCCTGACAGTAGTTCAAGTGGAGCAGCAACTACAAGTGTTGGATCAACAGATCTACACTTGGCCAGTTGTTTCATAAATCAGACTCCCTTGAAGGCAATTTCTTCTATAGCACCTCTGGTAACCACTAGTGAGTTAGTTTTGACCACTGGTACCTTCAAAAGGTTATCAAGTGTTGAAGAAAGAAGACCCCAGAACCAAGAACAAGGGGCATCAATGAATGATTTTTGGGACTCAGTTCCTAAGTCACACATTGATACAACCACTGCTAGTGGGAAATTAGATGATCCCATTAACTTGGGTGATGATTTATTATACCAAGTATTGACGGCCAGAGTTGACAAACTAGACACATCTGTTGCAGAAATCAAAGGCATGCTGCAACAGGTGTTGAAAGATCAAAAGGTACCATCCATTGCTGCATCAACTTCAACAGCTGAGCCAACATACACTCTCACTGCAAGTGAGTTGTGGAATTTATTTCAACCATTGCTCAACCATTAAAAACAACTAGCTGATCAGCAACATGAGATTCAGGTTCAAAAGATCAGGAATGTTATGGATGCAAGGTTTAAAGACACTCAAGCTGATATCAAGGCAATTAAGGCCCACATATTGAACACCACTGGCACTGTTCCTCCCTCTATCATAATTATAGATAACCCAAAACCAGCTGATGCCAAAAAGGGGGAGAAAGTGGAAACAGATGGCTCTAAAAAAGATTGATGAAACCACTAAGGCAATTGTTGATGAAAAAGCAAAGGTAAAAAGTGATTTGGATGCAAAGAAAAAAAGCAAAGTTTGAACAGGAGAAGAAAGCTTTGATGGAGCTGAATGTTCAGGGTACTTCTGAGCCAAAGGATGATGAAAATCCTAAGGAAGAAAAGAAGAAGCCCACTAGACAAGTGAGGCAATCCAAATCCATACCATCCAAATCCAGAAAACACACTCCCAAACTTCCTGAAAGCTTCACACATCAATCTTCCACCCAAACAACTGTTGCAACACCTGCTGTCTCAACAACTGTTGATACTTCAGTGGTTTCAGCCGTTGTTAACCCTACAATCACCACCTCAGTTACAAGAACTGCTCTCACTCAAACTACTGCCCCACCAGAAACATCATCTCCGAAAACCATTTCACCACCATCACCTCCTGCTAAAAAGCAGAAGACATCAGATGTTACAACATCTGTTGTAATGACAACAGTGGTTGAAACACTGGTTGTCTCAACACCTGTCAGTCCAAGCACCCTCACTTCACTTCAAGCCATCTTCACTCCAATCAACAAATCACCTAAAAGCACTCCTTCACTGGAGAAAACTTACACCAGAAAAAGAAAAACAACTCAGGCAAATGATGACAAATATGATCCTATTGTTGCAAAATATCCACTGGAACTGGAAGCTGTAAAAAATGAGATGAGACAATTCTACACTGAGGATGATCCTTCAAAAAGAAGATTTCCTTCTCTCATAGGCTTCATAAACCCAGAAAATATGGATGAATATCTCAAGCTCAAAGCAAGGCAGGCTAAGATAAGAGCCAAACTTGAATGTAAAGATCAAGGTGACAAAGCCATTTCTGAAAGAATGGAATTTTTGCTCACTAAAGTCAAACAGATGGAAGACTATGCAAGAGATCTGAGCAAAGAAATGTCAAATTTACCACCCAAAGCAGATCTACGAAAAGAAATAAGAAAAGAATATATTGCATACATCATGAAAGAAAAATTCTATTCAGCTGAAGAAAAACAATTCGAAGAATGGCCAATAGTTGCATTAAAGCATGAGGCAAACAGAATTGAAAGAATCAAAAATGATCCAAGCAAGAAGAGGACAGCTCCAAACTGGAGCAAATACAAAAAGCTCATTTCTGATCTTACTTCAGAGTACAAAAGGAAGAAACAAGAGCTGGTGGATGCAAAGGTTGAACCTGCCAATGTCATAGCAAAATGGACTAGGCAATATACAGATGAGGCTTATGAGAGGCTAAAGAAAAGAAAGATGACAGATTCTAGTTTACCACAGAAGCCTGAATACAAAAAGCCAGAACAGCAGATTAGTACTTCCAAACCACTGATCACCTCAGCAGATACCTCTGTTATTGTGATAAACCAACAAAAGAGGAAACTGCTGATTGATGCAGAAGAAAATGAAAAAGAAGCTGAGTACTTTAAAGAAGCCATCAATAAAATGGCTTTAGATGAAGATAAATCAGCAAAACTTCAAGACCTTGCCAAAAAGGTTTTGAACAAACCGTCATCACCAAACACATTAGCAGATATTTCAGACATTGAGCTAGATCAACGAAAGAGACAAGAGCAGATTGACAAAGAAGTTGTAGAAGATATAGCTGCAGCAAATGATGTCATAAAAATGGCTTTCCAACAAATGTCTGAAAATTCTGAACTAGCAAAAGCTCAGGATACTGCTTCACAAATCTTTACAAGGCCAATATCTCCCAACTCATCAGTCAATAAACCTCTCCTAAGAAACCCATTGGGTTCAAAAATACTAAAATGGACGTCTGATCAAAAGACCCATGTATTGACTATGATCAGATCCAATGGTGAAGTGCAGTACATATCAAGAAAACAAGCACTAGGCCTTGGTGTTGAAGATCTACAAGATCTCCTTGAACTTACACTGTGCAGGGATGAGGATGACTCAAGTTCCAAGGACTTTGAAGTGGAATTTAAAAGACAAGCTAAGGAACTTCTGATGAGAAAATAAAGATCCAGAATAATGAAAGGTTTTGGCATCATCTGTTCCAGGGGAGATTGTTGGGATTGAACCCTACCAGAGGAACAGATGATGTAAAGCCAAAACCAGGTCACAACAGTGGATTCATAATAAGCAGCTGTTTACATTAGACTTTTCCATTGAAAGTGATTATAACATCTGATGGTCCTCTATCCACTGTCCGTATACAACAGCTGCTGTCCTTCAAACTGCTGATGAAGCTTTGAAGACTGCTAAGAAGTAAACACTGCTGGTTTAATCTACTGATGCCAAAGAACTGCCCACTCAAGGACTGATCAACCTTGAGGAAAGCACTGATGAAAGAAGAAAGCAGTAGTTTAGTGTGTCACTTGTTTTGTATAAAGTCAGTGGTTAAGATTAGCAGTGTTTGTATAGGAACAGTGGTTACAGGTTGTTAGTTTGTTAAACGTCACTTTCATGGTGATGTCAGCAAAGATGCTTCAGTGGTTTGACTGTGCCTATAAATGGAACAGTACCCTGTACTGTTTCATTTGATGGACTGAGTGAGTTCTTCTCCTCTGATCCAATCCTTTCATCTTGTGCAATCAACCATGGAGTATCAGGCTGAGGGGGAGTTTAGTTTGTAAGCTTGCTTTGTAATCTTTTGATTTGTATTGTAATCATTCGACTCACTGAAAAGCATGTGTTTATCAAAACTATTTTCGTCTTTGATTGTGTTTACAAAGTTTGTGTTCATTTCCACTGCATTTAAACTTTGTTCATTTCTATTGGTTTGTTCAAATTATACAGACAAACACAATCATGAGGAGCCTCAGATCCTAACAATTAGTATTAATTGTTGCGCTATAATTACCTGGGAAGTAGGAGCGCAATGAGTATGCATCGCTCAAAAAAATCGCCTAGGCGCCAAAAGCTTGCGCTTTTGATAACTATGGTTGACACACTAACTGGTAATTAGTTGTATACAATTTGGACAGGTGTTTCGGATCAACCCACTGACCCGTGAAGCGGGTACATGTTTTGGTCCGTTACACAACTTGCCCATATTGTCACAACTACATCAAACTAGTGAATATCTAATCATTACTAACGTTAATTGTGGTGAATGGCTTTCATTTTGTAGATTTAATAATCATGATGATGTTTCCCGGACCATTGGTTCCAATTTGAAGGCTATGTGGTCAGGTCCGTGGCAAGGATGGAAAGATGTTCCTTTTCATCATCGTGAACGCGTGTTTGAGCGTTTTCCGGTATATACTTATGACACATTTTTATATGATAATGCATATAGCTTAATAGAGAATATACACATTATTAATAAGTGTTCTTATGTAGCAATACTATCAATGGAAAGACGAGTGGAAATCCCAAATTCACTCTTGCTGGGAGAAGTGCAACAAAGGAAAGTTTCCTGATTTGTTGAAGAGAGCTCGGGAGAAAGCAAATGCTCTTGCGTGCGAAGAGAGTATAGAAGTTGGAGATGATCTGATTCACATTATTCCATTTAAGCCATTCTGGATCAATCAAGAGTCTTGGGAGACACTAGTTGCAGCTTGGAATACTGATTCGTGGAAGAGAAAGTCTTCTCAAAACAGTGATAATAGGGGAAAAGTAGTTGGCGGTAGACATACACTAGGCTCGAAGAGCTATGTCACGGTTAGAAAAAACATGGTAAGAAATGTTTTTTTTTTCATCTTTAACATACACACACTGTGCAGATTCATATTTCCTGCAAATTCATACATTTAGGGGTGTAAACGAGCCGGGCCAAGCTCGGCTCGTTATGTGTTATGAAGCTCGAGCTCAGCTCGGTTCGAGCCTACTTCTTTGAGCTCGAGCAAACACATAGTTATCAAAGGCGTGAAGCCACTCAAGGCGCTAAGGCTCCGCCTTTGGGCCTTAGAAAACAAAAGCGCACTTTAATAAAAAATAAAAATATATTTTGTAATGGAAAATAACAAATATTTCGATGCATCCTCTTAAAAAATATGTAATAATTTAACCCATAACTGAACTTTTCTTTATGAAAAAAATAATTATTTCGATGCATCGTCTTAAAAAATATGTAATAATTTAAAGACAAATTTAGATCACTAACGGAACACACTAAAGTATTATCGTGTCACCAACCGAAACCATAAACCCATAACTGAACTTGAAAGTCTAAATCAGTTTATTGAAAATTTAAACCGTTTTGACCGGTCCTAAATGTTTACCAACTCAACATTATTTTACTAGCTACCCAAGAAAATACTTTTGTTTATTACTGATGTCGCAATGCTTTTGTTTACTTATAACACATAATGAGATAGTTAGCTAGTTAAAACTAAGGACAATTGTGTAATTACATTCTTATGTTCTCTATATGTAAGTATAACATACTTTCTAGTTATTTACTTTTTGCAATCATATATAACTTGCTAGTTATTTATTAGAACTGTTTAAAATATTAGACACAATGTTTTCAGCAGCTGAAAGTCATTTGGACGTCTGTTTTGAATTCAGCTGTTTTGAACTGAACAGAAAGTTTCTGGTTGGGTATTTGACCTGTTATACAACAAAAAAACTTCAGAGTGCAGAATCAAATCTGAGAACAAAAAATACTGCAGAATGCAGAATTAAATCAGAGAACAAAACACTATAAATACTGAAGAATTTGAACCTCGATGTGAATAATACGAACTAACATTTATATTTTTTTTAAAGGCTGATATTTTAGTGATATAGTCAGTTGCCATTAGTCCTATAAATGCTGCAGTTAAAAAGGAATTAGTCAGTTGACATATTATTTCAGTTCATTAAATGCTTATTTTGATGTATCGGAGAAGACATTGAAGCGGCGTGCTACATTTGGTGAGTTCTGGTTGCAAACACATGCAAAGAAAGGGTCGAGACCCCTAGATAAATTGGTTGGGAGTAGCAGGTCAGTTGAGAATGGTTTGGGAGAAGACGATGAGGTGGAAGACAGCATTCAGCAGCAAAATGTGACTTGGGTTGACACCAGGGCGAGTGAAGTTTATGTAAGTCTTATTGTTTTGTAAATATATGTTTTTAGCACTTACTAATAGGATTATAAAATTTAAAGTAGTAATTGTTCTATGTTTTTATCGCAGAGCACATATGATAAATATGTTGTTGATAAATATGGAGAGGATACTAGTTTACACCCTGAATTTGACATGGAATCGTGGCCACAAACAGTCGGTGGAAATAAAAAGGGTAAATTGTATGGCATTGGCGCCATTGCTGACCCGCATAACGTGATTCCGGGAGCATCGTCAATGCCGATTACCCATAGTTCAAATCCGTAAGAGAGAAGTGACAGTGACGAGGTTCATAATACTTTAGTAAAAAAACTACATTTTTATGTGATAAAAGACTAATAGTAGGTTATGTAAATGTATTAGCTTATATTGAGTTAGGTTTGTTTGTAATGTGCTATAACATCCCCCATTTAGACGTAATGGATTTTAACGGGTCATGTTTGCTTTGGACGTTATAGGTGCAACGTTTGAAGGAAAAAATTGCGGAGTTGGAACAAGATAAGATAGAGAAGCATACTGTGATGGAGAAAATCGAAGAAAGTGCGAGGTTGTACGCCGAAATGAACGAGAGAATTCAATTGCTGTCACAAAACCCGCCACCAACTTAGATATGTTGAACTTTATTGTATTTCTTTTGGATCTTTATCGTTGCTTTGGGTTAATTTAGATCTTTATTGTTGCGTTGGATAACTTGGATCTTTATAATGTTACTTTGGTTATGTTTGAAACTTTGAGTTATTATTCTATTTGGTTTTGAGTTTTTATCTTTGGTATAGTTTATGTTTATTGAGATTTGATTATAATGTTTAGTGGCAAAAACTAGTATACAATATAAAAAAAGAAAATGCTTGGAAAATTTAAGGCCAGATGTGTAGCTAAATCTGCTTCAAAAACCTTCCAAAACCCATAGCTATACTCATAGCAAAATTGAAACGAAATTCGTAGCTAAATTCGGTAACAAAATGAGTAGCAAAAGATAGCAAATTTCCGTAGCCAATTCCTAGCATATATGTAGCAAATTTCATAGCCAAATTACAACAAATCCATGGCAAAAATAGTAGCAAAGTCGTAGCAAATTGTCATCGACAAAGCGTAGCTAGCATCCATAGCGAAAAAAGCTCCGTAGCTAATAATCCGTAGCCAAAAAATGGTAGCAAAGTTCCGTAACTAAAAAACCGTAGCTAAAATCCATAGCAAAAAGACTCCGTAGCTACTAATCTGTAGCAAAAAATGGTAGCAAAGTTCCGTAGCTAAAAAACCATAGTAAAAAACCATAGCAAACTTTTTCGTAGCGAATCTGTGGCTAAAATAGCGACGTCACTTTTTGTAGCTAAACCCGTCGCAAATATAATTTTCGTAGCGAAAGTTCGTAGCAAATAAATTCGCGACGATACTTGTAGCTACGGACCAAATCCGTGGCAAATCCGTAGCAAAATGGGTGTAAGATACGGATTTGCTACGGATTTTACCGTAGCAAATACCTGTTTTTGTAGTAGTGCTCACTTGTGTATTACACAAATTTAGGTACTAAAAATGATGCAATAAATTATCTGTACATACTTCTTATAATAAATTATTATACGTTATATGTAATAATGAAAATGATAACCGATACAGTTAAAATTACAAATCTACATATACAAATACAATTCAAAAACGGTATAATTTTATAAGTTGCAACACAAGTCCAAATTCTATTTTTGTATGGTTGCAATGTCTGTTTGTTCTAATTCCTTTATTCAAATACGATGCATAGACACTAAAAGTAGAAAAAAAATACTAATCAAAAGAGTACTTTGTAAATAATAGGTTATCACCCGTGAACTTTACAGGCTGTATTATTTAAACTTTGTGAAAAAAACAAATCTATTTTTTTTCATAAAATGTATGATGTGATGATAAAAATATATTTATTGGTTAAAGAGATATTAATTACTGAAAGTTTAATAACAATTTTTTTTCTTTTCAAAATGTGTGTAAGTTGACTTTAGAAGTCAAACTTCCGTATCAAAACTATATAGGGAAATGGTTATATGTCAAAGCTAACACCTTAATATTCTCAATATAACGCATTATCATCATGTTGTATATTTCTTAACTAAGAACACTCAAGTTTTGTGAAATAACAATACCAATTTTGAAATGTGAACGTAAGCATCCTACAATTGCTAAATATTCTAAAATCAACGAAGCATCACCTGAACCGTCCTCATTTTCAATTGTTTCAAATGCTTCCTCGACACGTGATTTACAATAGTTGCAACAATTATAATACCATATCTTATAAGTGAAAATGACAGAACTTGTCTTATTAACCAAGACTTTCTTCTTCTAATAAAACATAGCAAACAAAATTTACCAATTAAAAGACATCATAAATAAAAAGTATTAGAAAAAAGAAAAATATATATACCTTGTCTCAAATGAATTAATTTCTTCAACATCAGAGTTGAGGAACAATCTATAAATATCTGGTGTCTTAGAAACACCACGTTACCTACATTAAATGGAATATATATAAATATCATCAATATTTAATATAACAAACAATAAAAAAATACACTTCAATAAATATTAATAACATAACCCGTTTAAATATGGTACCTTTGTAAATGTTGACGGTACCAAGGGAACATTTATGTTTTAAAATTAAAAGTCAGTATAATAATAACTTGATTGCTCTTAATTTACTCCATAATTATATTACCACCATAATTATATCTTTTATATTCGACAATAAACATATAAAATAAGTTTTGGTTATAAGGTTGTTAAATTATGAAGTTAATAAATGATAATTAAAAATTAAAGAATGATTGAAATTGATTTTAAAATCAGTAATAAATAAACATATTTCAAAATTCAAAATATATACATAACTGAATATGATATTGTTAAATGGTAATTTGGCTTAGTTAATAAAAATTAATACCTGGAATAAGACTAAGGATAAATTATTTAGGATTATATTTAAGTTTTAAATATAAATTTTAATCGATATAAATGAAAATCATTATGAGTATAATAACTTGATTGGTATTTATTAGTTCTTTAATTAAATTACCTCCTTAATTAGATTATATAGATTCAAAATTAGTCAAAAAAAATATAAGTTGGTGTTGTAAGTTTCTTAAAGTTAGAAGTTAATAAATAATAAATAGATATAAAAGAATGATTGAAACTGACTTAGGGGCTGTTTGGTAGCCTCTGAATGGTCATTAAGAGGCTACCTTTTAATGGAAACATTAAGAATTTTACCAATGAGAAGATAGAAGAATGTGACATGTGATGATTTACCATTCAGAGGTTACCTCTTAACCATTCAGACTTGAGGTTACCTCTTATTCATTTAGAGGTTTTAAACCATTAAGAGGTAGCATCTGAATGGTCATTAAGAGGCTATCAAACAGCCCCTTACAATAAATGAAATCGGCCATGAATAGACATATTTCAAAATTATAGACAACTAACTAATAATGTTGTTATTATTTTTTGAATTTGTCCAAAAATAACAAACATACCTTCCAAAAAAAGACAATTTATTTAAAACATACAACATTCTTTAAAAACATGGATGAAAATTTGAACAATATAAGATATAAATATTGTTATTATTAGTAAAAAAAACCATGAATGAATGCAAAAGATCTGATTTTTACTTCTTTTAGAGTCTGCCAAACTAAAAAAGTGGTGAACAAAAAACAAATATTGATAACAGATACCATCATCTATAAAAAAACATGTAAACAACTAAACAAGTCATATCAGAAAACCTTTTGTTATGCTAAAATATATGATCATGAAACATGGACGCCAAACATAAAATCAAAAAAAAAAAAACAATAACACACCTTTAAACTGATCGAACAATAGCCGTATTTGTGAGTAGTGGCATCGATTAGGGTTTGAATACAAATCAAAACAAAAAAAACATTATTAACTTGAAATAATAAAGATAATACATAAACAACAAACATGAAGAACATACAACCAACATGTTAGCTCGATTGAAGAATATCCATAAATTGTTATATCCGACTTAGGCTTTCAATATAAAAAAAAAACATTATTAACTTCGATTAACAAAGAAGAATACATAAACATCAAACACAAACACATACCTCTGATCTTGTTAGCCGAATCAAGAAGATGTCGAGAATAGGTTGGTTATGGTTTACATAATACAAAACAAAATAAAAATTAAATGTCAACAACTTTGATTAAAATCACATGCGAAATAAAATGTTAGGATATAAAATAGTGGTTGGTACATAGTCAACAGATGGATGGAAACAGATCTATGAAACTATTGTTGGGTTAAAAACAATGTTTTAGAGAGAAAACAATGTTTTAGAGAGAAAACAATGGTTACTTCTGCAGAATAGTGGTTATGACTTTGGTCAAACAGACTTTTGAACTACAAAACAATGATTCACTCCTTTTGAACAAAGATTTTGGTTTTGGTGATTTTTGAACAATCTTTTAATGATTTAAAATAGAATTTTGAGATTTTCAAAGCAACATATTAATGTTCTTATTGAAAGTTTGTAAAACTTTTATTTCAATCCATGTTTATCATCCTAATTCTGGAGACTAGGTTTTCAAAAGTGGAAGTATCCAAAGCTTTTGTGAATACATATGTTAGCTTATTTGCAATGGGAACATGGTGAATTGATATTACTCCTTTTTCGTAGCAATCTCTTACGAATGTCAATGTGCTTTGTTTTGGAATGGAATGAGACACATGATTTTTGATGATGTTTTCAGCTGCTTCACTATCCAATCTTAATGGTGTTTTAAAGTAGTGATCCCAAAATCAAGTAGTAGGTTTTGAAGTCACAACAATTTAGCAGTACAACTTGTAGCAACAATATATGCAGCTTTTGCTGTAGAGTTTAAGACTGCTATTTTCTTTTTTGCTATGCCAAGAAACCAAGGCATTTCCAAGGAACTGGCATCCTCCTAAGGTGGGCTTCCTCGTGATGTGACAACCAGCGAAATCACTATATGAATAACCTGAAAGCTCAATATTACCATTAGTCGGATACCAAATACCAAGTGTGGGTGCAACTTAGAGGTATCTAATTATCCTTTTTCACACCTTTGAGGTTCTGCTTGGTATCTAGCATAGACACAGGTTGCAAGCATGATGTCTGGCCTTGATGTAGTTAAGTACATCAAGGATCCAATCATGCACCTATAAAGTGTCTGATCTACTGAGTCATCCTTTTCATCAGAAATGAATGGTTTGCTTGTGCATCTGGGGTGCTATATGGTTTGCAATCATTCATGTCAATTTTTTAAAAAAGTGTTTTAACATATTTATTTTGATGAATGAAAGTTCCATTTCAAGTTGTTTTAGTTGTAGTCTAAGAAAACATTGCAACTCACCCATGGTGCTCATTTCAAATTGTGCTATCATCAATTTTCTGAAATCTCATGTAGATAAAAAAATGATAGCATCCACATAGATTTGTACTATCAACAGATCCTTCCCTTTCCATTTTAGAAATAGAGTTTTATCAATTCTATCTCTTTTGAATTCATGTGATAAGAGGAAAGTGGATAAAGTATCATACCAGGCTCTTGGCGCTTGTTTCAGTCCAAACAAAGCTTTGTATAGCTTGTAGACATAATTAGGATGGAACATGTCTTCAAATCCTTGTGGTTGGCACACATAGACTTCTTCTTGGATTTTTCCATAAAGAAAGGCACATTTTATGTCCATCTAATACACCTTAATGTTGTGGTTGACAACAAAGGCCAAGAAGGGTCTTATAGCCTCTAACCTTTCTACAGGAGCAAAGGTTTCATCATAATCTATCCTCTCTTATTGTCTATATACTTGAACCACAAACTTGGCTTTGTTTTTGAAAACTATGCCCCTCTCATCTGTTTTATTTTTGAAGACACATTTTGTACCAATTGGGCATGTATCTTTTTGTAATTGAACAAGTTCCCACAATCGTTGTCTTTTAGACTGAAGAAGTTCTTCTTACATGGCTTCTACCCAGCTGTTGTCTCTCAAGGGCTCTTAGTACTTGACATGTTGAGTTAATGATAGGAAACCAACAAACAGACATATGTTATAGGTTTGTCCTCTTGTGAGCACACCATCATTGATATTTCCAATGTTTTGATCTGGTAGATGGGATCTGAGAAAGGGATGGTTACTAGTGTATGGAATGATAAAGTTTTGTGGTGAAGGGCATAACTGAGAATTATCTGGTTAAACCTCTATTGCCATTGTATTATGGTCATCATGGTTTGGAAAGGAGGTGGTGGAATTGGCCCCCGTGGAGAATTTGTTGCAGAGGATAAAGCAATGGTTTGAAGTTGACTTTGGTTAACAGTGGTTTCAGTTGTTATTGATTGACTATTGTTCTAAGCAGATGAACTCTGTGGATCAGAAAAGTCTTTGTATTGAGAGGGCATCTCAATGTCAAAGCTATAGTCCTGTTGCATTGCTTTTGATTTTCCTGTATCAACCTCAATCTTGGCAGTAATTTCTTCAAATTTAAATTTATCAAGATCAATTAGTTTTGCAGGATTTTTATAGAAGAAAGTTCATTGAACTTTACATTTAGGGTTTCTTCTATTGTCACGGTCCTGGTGTTATGTAACATCAGTGAAAAATGAATCCTAGAAAACCCGAATCATTTTGTAAACCGGATCAAAAAACATAATAAATAAAAATGCGAACTTTCGTTATTATCTTTTATTATTTGAAATTATTAAAAAATAGTTCAGAAGAGAAAACATGAAAATGATTTAAAGATATTCATTTGTTATTGCTAGTTTTTTTAATTAGAACCATATATGCAATTTTACAGTGTTACGTAATTTTTAAAACTAATATATGAATCAATTTATAAGTAAGATGGTTGCTTATGCTAAATGATTCATGAGAAGTAACATTATTATATAATAATAGCCATTGAATTGTATGTTCTTGTCAAGTAAATACAATTTAATATGAAATTGTTATTTGGTTTTAAATTGATTTGATTAAAATTACTAAATACATTAAGAGAACCTTCAAGAGCTTTTGGGTTTTCCCTCTATGTAACTAACCACCATAAATTGAATGATTAATTTAGTAGAAGAATTATATTGAAGGTGAATAAATTATGATACTAAATGAAAACCTTCATCTACTTTTGCATACCAACCAATTTCACTAAAACTCTCTACAAGTCAAGATTCTTCATTTTAGAGCTTGGAATTTCTCTCTACGATTTCTCCTTCAATACTTAACCTTTTTAGGTAATTCTTGTGTCCATCTTGCTTTATTTTTCAAGCTCTACAAAAACCCTCTATCAGTTTCTGTTGATAGAAGACAATTGCTGATCAATTAGATTTCATGAATTCTAGTGTTCATAAGCATTTGGGGATTTCTATATTTTATAAAATTGAATTAATTAATTTGTTCCGTGATGTTTCTAGACAAATGTTAAGATGCAATTTCAATAGTGTTCATGTTAATCATGATTACTTATTTTTATAGAATTTATTCTTGTCATAATCTAGTATATATGCATGCTAGGATTATCATGCTACTAATTCTTGTTAAAAATGCTAGATTAGTAGAATTATTGAATTTTCATAATATTAATTAGAAAATTCTTAGATATAATTTTTACTAATTTAATTGTAGTTTATCATGTTAATTTATACTTTATACAAAATCTATAAAATCGTTAGAAATCTATATCATATTAACCTATAAATTTTGCCTTTAACTATATACCATTTAGATATGATGTTTTGATCATAGTTTTAATCAAATTTGTTTTTGGCTATAAACAAATTGACTAAAATGGTTAAATTGGACATACGTATATATTTGGTTAAATTGGACTATAAGTATATATTTATGCCTTAGACAATATTATGCACTATTATATATTTTTGTCACTAAATTTAAGTCTCGTCCATTAAAAATATATATTTGATTAAAATAAGAATTTTGGTCACATTACATGAACTATATATATATACTTTGTCGCGAAATAGATAAATTATATATATTATGCTTGTAGCCATAATTCGTTATTATGAAAACGATAAATCTATATCTTTAGTCGTTTTAGACTTATATTCATGATCGAAATCAATAAATATACATTTAGACTAAATAATTATTTGTTGGTATTCTAAATCAATCTTGAAATATATATATATATATATATATATATATATAGGGTAAGGTTCATGCGAGAACCACCTTTATTGCGAGAATCGCGAGAACCAATGTTAACACAACCTAAAATAGCTAAAAAAACCTAACCCCCACCCCCCCCCCCCCCAAAAAAAACCTAAACCCCCCTCCCCCCCAAGCTAAATGCTAAAAACTAAAACCCCCAAAAAACCTAACCCCACCCCACCCCCCACCCCAAAAACCTAAACCCCCCTCCCCCACCCCCCAAAAACCTAAACCCCCCCCCCCCCCCAAGCTAAAATGCTAAAAACTAAACCCCCAAAAAACCTAAAAAAAATCTAATTTTTTTTTTAATATTTTTTATGTTAAAATCGCTACTTTTAGTAGCCAAAAAAATTTAAAAAAAAAAAATTTAAAAAACTTTTTTTTTTGCTACTAAAAGTAGCGATTTTAACATAAAAAATATTAAAAAAAAATTTGTGTGTTTTTTAGCTATTTTTAGACATTTTTGGTTGTGTTCACATTGGTTCTCGCAATAAGTGGTGGTTCCTAACGGATCTTTGTCCTATATATATATATAGGTAGATGTTCCTGTAAAAAAAAGTTTTTTGTGAGAAAGGTAAGAAAGAATCTACACCATTAGATCTTTGATCTAATGGTTGAGATCATAATGGCAAAATTATAAATAATGTTTACTATTAAACATATTAATTTTCTAGATTAAGGGTATACAGGTAAATTTAACATTTTTAAATTAAGAAACTAACATTAATGCACATGCAAATTCCCCCCCCCCCCCCGTCTTTTTTAAACGTCAATAACTTTTTATACGTAACTTTAAAAAAAATTACATCATAATAACGAGCGTTTTTTTATCTTTAATATGAGTACCATATTGCTATACTTATATAGAGAAAAAAATATGTTTCGATCAGATGTTTAGTCCATGATGTTTTGTCTACGTTCATATAGTGGTGTTTTAATTGTATTGTGATTCAAAACGTGGTGTTTTAAAACATACTGCAAAGCGTGGTGTTTTTTTTATCTACTGGAATGTATGTTTTAAAACACCATGGTGTATTAACATATGGAATCTGGAACATCTACTAGCATGCAGATGTAAAGCACTATGCATGTAGGTTTAAAACACCATGTACAATAACCATACTATGAAGATTACACTAAGAACACATTCTAGAAATGAAGGTAGTGTCTTTAATAGTGTTATATAATTATTGAATGGTTTTATATAATTATTGAATGGTGTTATATAATTATTGAATGTTGTTATATATGTGCTGAATGGTGATTTTGCAATGTTATTCGCAGTGTTTTTATAAACATCTTTAAAATGGTGTTATATACTTATTGAATGATGTTATATACTTATTGAATGGTGGTTGCAGTGTTATTCGTAGTGTTTTTATAGAGATCTTTTAAAAAAAATCATGTTCCTATAAATAAGGTGGCGGTTATGGAAGGTTTTGAATTAATTGAATCAATGATAAAATTACTTATTTACCCTTTTGAATTAATTTAGATTGAGGACACATGTCATCTTCATAATATTTCTCACACTTCTCACACTTTTAACCTTTTTTACAATAACCTTACCCTATATATATATATATATATATTTTAACAAATGTAATATATTTTATTATATCAAACTTGAAGATGTTATATATTTGTTTCTAGAGAAAAATACATATAATATCTTTTAGTCGAGATCGTACAACTTCGTATTCGTTTTTTCGCTCATTTGGTACCTTGTTTATTGATATTTTATTAGAATGTTTTCGATTATTATTTTAGATTCCACCTATTCCAGTTCGTGCGGTAATTCTCGTGGAACATTTCTTTGCAATAAGTGAGTAGATTCGACTCTTTTCTCTTTTTTGCCATTAACTCTTTTTGGGGTGTATCTCGTGCTTGATTTCAAATTTATTATTTAAATTGATAACATGCTATTCGATGTGTTTCTATGTGTCACTTGTATTTCTATTGTTTCTTTATACATGCATCTATGTGTTATTCGCTTTGTGTCACAGGTTTCGCGTGGATCCGCATGGATGACCGGTTCCCCACGGCCATGGGTCGAACTCGATATTGTCATCGTTATTTCACAGATTCGCCTTTCGGGGCTTGAATATTTATATGTCTATGGTTACTAATATTGTTATGTTTGTGTTGTTTATGAGATATATGTTGAATTATTGTTATATTGAAAGACTCAGTTTCACATTTGATAATGCATGTTATAAAATAAGGTTCTCTTAAACTAATAAAACAAAAGCGTTTTTAAATAAAAACCCGAATCTATTCACCAACATGTTTGTTGACCCAAAACTCTTTTACGCGTGATACAGGTACACAAGGGTGGGCGGATTTTGAGTTGAAGACATGTAGGATTACCATAGTAATAAACCGGCTATGATATGTTGCTTTTAGTTATTTGATTTTGTAACTTAGTATTAATATTTGAATTCTATGTTATGTGTGACAAATTTAATTTGGTGACTTTAAATATTAAACTTATAATAATGGCATATGCTATGGGCAATCATCATGCCCCGTACCATTCCGTTGCGGGTCGGAGTGTAACATGTTAAACACTTTATATGCCTTGGTTGTAGAAGAATATCCCAAGAAATACCCACAATCAACCTTGGCTACAAATTTTGAAACTGAATCTTTAAGATTTAAAATGAAACATGGGCAACCAAAGATTTTGAAAGATGAGATTAGTGGTTTGATATTAAACAAAATTTCATAGGCAATCTTTTGATGCCTAGGGTTAATCAAGACTTTGTTTTGAACATAGCATGCAGTATTCACAGCCTCAGCCCAAAAGGACAAAGGAAGACAGAATCTGCAAGTATAGTTCTTGCAGCCTCAGTTAGGGTTATGTGTTTTCTTTCAGCTACCCCATTCTGTTCTGGTGTTCTTGGAATACTGAATTGTCTCTCTATTCCTTTTAATGTACATAACTCCTCAAGTTCTTAATTTCTGAACTCTGTCCTATTGTCACTTCTGAAGATTTTTACTGGTAGATCATATTGTTTTTCAACTTTTGTTGGTGCAGTTGTCTGTCGACTTCATCTTCGTTCGAGTCTCAGATTGTGAAAGATCCCGAAGACCGGTAAATACTGAAGAATGAGAAGACTTGATACTTCAGACTCATCAACATCCGAGGGGGAGTCTGTTAGTGCATACGTCTGTCGATTTCGTCTTATATCGAGTCTAGTATTAGAAGTGTTAGATCAGGGCACGTTATACGAGAAAATAGGAGGTTTTGTGTGTTAAAGAGGTAATTTCGTTTGAAATGGGCAATGCCACTTTCAAACGAAATAGCAACCTCTATAAATACCCTTGATGCGAAATCATTTGTAACCTTCTTGATTCCGACGCCGAGGTGCTGTCGAAGTGTCTACGTGCTGTAAATTGCTTCCAGATCAATAAACGAGACAGTTAATAGTGAATACAAGCTAAACAAAGACAGAATCAATGAATTCCGCCTCTGATTCTGTCTGAGCACTCTTCTGATCGACTCGTTAGGTCGTTTCACGATCCTACAACTTTGGTAACAAAGTCCTTCAAAATATATGCAGTTTCATGTTTGGAATGCAACATGTAAACCTTGAAAAATCATCAACTATTACAAGACAATATCTCTTTTTCTTTAAGCTCATGATTTTTTACAGGGCCAAACAAATCCATGTGAAGCATTTGTAAACAATGGGTTGTTTTGGACTCATTTATGGGGTTGTATGACACTTTGTGTTGTTTTCCTTTTAGGCATGAGACACAGTGTTCATCACATTTAGATTGTTTGATTGGTATCCTCTGACAAGATTTTGTTTTGTCAGAATGTTAATCGTTTGTAAATTAACATGTCCCAACCTTCTATGCCACAATTCTGTTTCTTTTGTTGAAGCAACATAAATAGGTGTTAGGATCTGAGGCTATCATGATTGTGTTTGTTTGAATATAATGAAGAAATGGATGAATAACAGAAAGATCAAATGCAACAGAAATGGAAACAAACTTTACAACACAATCAGAGAGAAATAGTTTTCAGTAAACATAAGCTCTTCATTAAGTCGAATGATTACAAGACATGCTTACATACTAAAACTCCCCCTCAGCATGAGCTCAATGGTTGATCGTACAAGATGACTGGATTGAAGGAGAAAACTCCTTAAATAGAATAGTACAAACTGTTCTATTTATAGTACAGATCAAACCACTGAAGCATCTTTGCTGACGTCACCATGAAAGTGACATCTAACAGCCTAACAACCTCTAAGGACTGTTCCATACAACCACTGACTATCAAACAACTGATTACATAGACATTGTTTCTATAAACTACTGTTTCACTTTCCACTGATGTAGTCTAAGCACTGATGTTGAGCACCAGTGCTTTCTTCAAAGGTGATCAGTCCTTGAATGAGCAGCACTTTGGTCTTCAACAGTACTTAGGAGACATCAGTAGATAGAGCTTCAGTTCTTTAATCTTCATCAGTGCTTGGCCTATCAGCAGTTGATATGATCAGTGTTTGGAGACTATCAGTTGTTAGAGCCACTGTCAAGGGGAAAGTCTTTGCATAAGCACTGCTTATTGTGAATCCACTGATCTGATCCAGTTTTGGCTTTAATCAACTGTTCCTATGTAGGGTTCAATCCCAACAATCTCCTCCTGGAACAGATGATGCCAAAACTCTTTATTATTCTTGGATTTTTATTGCCTCATCAAATATTCCCTAACTTGTCCTTTGAATTGTAATTCAAAGTCCATGGAACTTGTATCATCCTCATCCCTGCATAGTGGAAGCTCAAGGAGATCCTGTAGATCTTCAACACCCAGGCCAAGTGCTGGTTCCCTTGATATATGCTTCACCTCACCATTGGATTTGAGCAGAGCCAATACGTGGGTCTGTTTATCAGATTTCCACTTTAGTGTTTTTGAATCCATTGGGTTTCTTGGGAGAGTTTTTATTGTTGATGAGTTTGGAGATGGAGGCCTAGTAATGACAACTTGATC
The DNA here is from genome assembly GCA_030545235.1 of Helianthus tuberosus. Taxonomy (NCBI): domain Eukaryota; kingdom Viridiplantae; phylum Streptophyta; class Magnoliopsida; order Asterales; family Asteraceae; genus Helianthus; species Helianthus tuberosus. The sequence goes on along the minus strand of CM060438.1, from coordinate 90,307,694 downwards.
AGTGTCTTGAGATTTTGTTGATTCCTATTGTTTTGCCCTAAGTGTCCGAAGAACCAACTTCATGATATATTCTTCTGAAGCTTGGTCTTCTTTTGATACTGTTGCATCCATCTGCTTTTGATGCCTTCTTTGATAATAGATGGCAGCAGTTGGAACAGTGGGTCTCCTAATGGGTAACTTTGGTTTTTTGACTGGAACCACTGCTTCTGGATAATCAGGCTTTTGAGGAGCAATGGGATCCCTTTTTCTCAACTCTTCCAACTTTTTGTAAGTGGCCAACACTTTATCCTCTGACCACCTTGTCACTTGGTTCCTTGACCCATAATCAGCTGTTATTAGCTTTTCTTTCATTCTCTTCAGCTGCAAGGTTCTTTCTGGTACATTTTTCTTATATTTGGCCCAGATTGGAGGAGTCTGCTTTACCTTGTTTTTTATCATATCTTGAATTCTAGCTGTTTCTTTTTCTAGCTCACTGATGGTCCATTCTTTGTACTGGAGCTTTTCTGCCCTGTACTTCTTGTAAGCCATTATATATTCATGATAATCTTTCCTCATGCTTTCATCATCTCTTTCAGATAGTTTTTGACAAAGGTCTTTTGAGAACTGTTCTAAAGTTCTGACCTTGGTGAGCAGGTATTGCATATTTCTCTGAATCTCTTTATCAGACTTTCCCTCTGTATCTCTCTTAGATATGTCTTCTGCTTGTTGAGCTTTTATTTTGAGATATTCTTCAATGTTTCTTGGGAAAGGATAACCTTGAATGGAAGGAAGTTTCCTTTTTGCAGGGTCATCTTCAGAGTAAAAAGACTTTATCTCCTCTTTGACTGCTGGAAGATCCAATGGGAATTGTAATCCCACAGGAACAATAGCAGTGTTTGAACTTAGAACTTGAGCTGAGGATAATGGAACAGGGTTTGGGATGGTGACAAGGGACAGTGGTTGTGTGGATGTTTGAGTTGGTAAAGGGTTATCTTCCAGTACAATATTGGTTACCCTTCTCCTTTTGTGCTTAGGAGAGGTTGGTGGTGTTTTTGTGGGTCGAGTGGTGGTAATTGAAGTGGTAGGTGTCTGACTAACAGTTGTTGAAACAACTGGTGTTTCAACCACTGTTGTCATTACAACAGTTGATGTGTCAACCATTGTCTTCTGCTTTTTGGCAGGTGGTGGTGAGGATGTTTTTGGTGGGTCAGTGGATTGAGTGAAAGTGGTTGTGGTAGTGATGGCAGTTGTTGGGGTAACATCTATTGAAACATCTGAAGTACCAACAACTGTTGATACAACAGGTGTTTTAACATCTGTTGGTTTGGAAGATTGATAAGAGGAGCTTTTGGGAGGTAGAGGAGTGTGTTTTGTGGATTTGGGAGGTGTGATTTTGGGTTGCCTTACTTTTCTAGAAGGCTGTCTTCTTTTTGGCTTAGGATTTTCCTGCTCATCCTTGGGCTCAGAAGTACCCTGTTCTTCCATCTCCATTAAAACTTTCTTCTCCTGCTCAAACCTTTTAGCCCCTTTTTATCTCCATAGTCTCTTTTATGCCTGCTTTTGCTGCATCTAGGGCATTTTGAGACTCATCAACCATTTTAGAACCATCTGGCTTAGGGATTTCCACAACCAGTTTAGATTTTGCATTTGGTTCAATGTATAGACCATCTTCATATCCCTTTTTCTTCTTAACTTTCTCCCACTTTTTGGCATCATCAGGTGGGTTGTCAACAAAAATGATTGAAGGAGGAGCAGTGCCAGTGGTTTTCAGCAAATGGGCCTTAATTGCCTTGATGTCTGCTTGTGTATCCTTAAACCTAGCTTCCATCAAATTTCTGATCTTTTGAATTTGAACTTCATGTTGTTGATCAGCATATTCTCTTTGTTTGTGAAGCAGAGGTTGAAATAATTCCCAAAGCTCAGTGGGAGTAGGAGCAGATGATGGAGCAGATGTTGCAGGTGTTGCAGCAATGGGTGCTGCCTTTTGTGCTTGTAACAACTGTTGCAGAATAGTTTTGATTTCTGCAACAGATGTGTCAATCTTGTCAACCCTCTTCGTCAATTCTCTATATTTTAAACCATCACCCAACTTAATGGGATCATCTTATTTCCCACTAGTGGTGGTTGTATCAGTGGTTGACTTAGGGAAAGATTCCCAGAAATCATCCACTGATGCCCTTTTTTCTTGGTATTGGGGACTTCTTCCTTCAGCAGGGGTAACCAGTTTAAGTGAACCAGTGAATACTGGAAACACTCTGGTTCCCAAAGAAGAAATTGCCTTCAAGGGAGTCTCACTTATGAAACTACTGTCCAAGTGTAAACCAATGGGTTCAACACTTGTAGTAGCTGGTCCACTTGAACTACTGACAGGAAGTACTTGTACTTCCTGTAGTGTAACCTCCTCAGTTGTTGGTGGGTTAGCAATGATAGGGAGCTCAGACTCAGTCACTTGTTGAGGCTTATTCTCAGTTATAGGTGGTTGAGAAGAACTGAATTCTGTCTGAGCTATATCGAGTGTATCCAACAAGGGTAATATTTATGGTGGAATTTGGGCAGTGAGTGTGGGTGTAGAAAGAGAATTTTCCCCGGGAGAGGGGCTGTGGATGATGGAATCAAGTGATTCCACAGCATCATAATGTGGTGTCCCTGTGCTTACAACCTGATCTTTTTGAGAAGAAGCAGGAGGAGTTTGAGGCTCAGGTTGAGATCTTTCTTCCAACTGTTGTGAGGAAGTAGCAGCAGTGGTTATTGGTGAGTTTTGTGTTGTCACAGGTATAATCTCTGGGATCTCATCTTCCAGAGTTACCTTTTTTGTGGGTTTGGGGGGCTTTTGTGATTTTTTCTGTTTTGGTCTTTTGGTGGGTTTAGGTGTGGGTTTCACAACAGTGGTTTTGCTGGTGTGATCACCTTGAGCAGTGGGCTCAACAGCAGGGACTTGAGGAGCAGTTGTTGCTGCTAAATTCTGCTCAGGCTCCTCTGTTTGTGTTTTGGAAGGTTTTGACAGCCAAGTAAAAGTTTCAAAAGATAGGTTGTTGATTTGAATAGGATTCCCTTGGATAAGTACATTAGCACTATCATTAGGAATCTTCTTTTGCAAATAAAAGCTCAAAAACATTGGAAATAAAATGAATGGTTTTTTGTTATCTTTGATATTATTAACATTTTTGACCATGTCATTAAAAATTTCTTGGGAGTAATTAAAATTTTCATTTTGCAGGATAGCATATCCCAAGTATTGGATTTTTAATGGAATTTTGATGTGTGCAAAATGCAACATATAAATTACATCAAATGTGGCATAAAACTAACCCTTTTTTAGTACTAATATTGGAAAAAGTGTGTTTTTGTCTTCCTTTTGTATTTTCAGGGTTAAAAGAGCTTAATTGGACAAAAGAAGCAAAAATGCAGCTAAATCTAACAATAATACAAGAAAAGGAATAAACGTTGCATGCCCGACCTCTCGACAACATCTCCCCAAGCAAAAACAAGAGAACAGAAGGCTAAACACGCCCCGTGCTCATTGAGAACGGGGGCGTGCCCAAGTGTCTGCAGAAAAGACAAAGTTGTAGAAGTGTCTATCACCCACCACGGGGGCGTGCCCAGCGGACACGGGGCCGTGGTCAACGCAAAGATTCGCAGAATCTAAGCAAATCTTGATAGTACAGATACGCTTCTGCAGACGGGGTCGTGCCCAGCGGACACGGTGGCGTGGTCAACTAATGCAGACAAAATGCATTTAATGAAGAAATAGAAGATGGGTGGACACGGGGCCGTGCCCAATGGACACGGGGCCGTGTCCGGGCTTCTGTGCAGGCTATAAATAGGGGTGCTTGGCTCACTTGCAACTCATCCCTTAGCAAACCACCTCTCTCACACTACACCTACCCACCACCACCACCACCATCACAACCCACATCCACCACCATCATCCATCATCCATCATAGAGTGTGTGTAGTAGTCTCGGGATCCAAGATTGATCGTAAGAGTTCTTGACAATCAAAGGCCATGTTTGCCTAAGTCTCTTACATCACTTGGTGAAGACAAGTATTTAGTGTAATACTTTTTATTTTTAATCTTTTCGCACTTTTTATTTGGTTATGTATTAATGACTTTAATAACTAGTTTCTTATGTTGAAGGTGAGTCTTCCTTATCATTTGTCCGTGGTGTATTGGCATTATTTTACTGTCTATATAAAATAAAAGATTTTCACCATTCATATCTCCACGGTCTATATGGAGATATGTTGGCTACCTGGTCGGGGGTTAAGGGAATGGTTTGGTAAGAGTCTTGCCTTGTTCAGTGTATAGATCCTGCAAGGACCTGGGTCAAGCTTAGTAGGACCTCCTTCAATACCCACTGGTATTGGATGGCGGGGGTTTGAATTTCTTGATCCCCTCATATGTAAACTACTATTAAAATATTAACCCGGCTACTTAGGATTGTATCCCTGCTGACTCAAACTACTTAGCCGAGGGTAACGTCACCTTCAAAAGAGGGGCCTACCACATTATGCATTAATAACTTAATTAATTATCTTTCAATAATCCAACCCTTTAGGATTGTATCCTTGCTGACTCAAACTACTGGGTTGAGGGTAACGTCACCTTCAAAAGAGGGGCCTACTATTATAACTAAGATAATCTCTTAAAAAGTGCAAAAGTGCGGAAATAATCAAAGGTTACACTAAAGACGAGTCGGATCCAAGTGATTCATCTTGTCTATCTGTTTTATTTTTATTTTTATTTTTTTCAGCATTTTTAGTTTTTATTTTCATGTTTAAACCTTTTTCTAAAATTTTGATTTGATTAGACGTTGAGGATAAACCGGTACTAAAAGCTCTTGTGTCCTTGGACGACCTCGGTATCTTACCAACACTATACTACGCTCACGATGGGTGCACTTGCCCATATGTGTGTTTGGTGTTAGTAAAATATCGTGTTTTATAAATTTAAAACTTGACTAAAGTGTAAAAATGGCTAAAAATATACATAAAAATATATAACACCGCACGCACATCAAGTTTTTGGCGCCGCTGCCGGGGACACAAGGATTTTAAGAAAGCTTAAAATCGACGGCCAAATCAGTTTTTCAAAACCTTTTTAAAACTCGCGCACATTTTCTGCATTTTAGTTAGTTTTTGCATTTACAGTAGCCTGAACACGAGGCCGTGTTCATTGAACACGGGGCCGTGCTGCATTTTTTTTTTTTCATAAAACACCCAGATACAGAGTCTAAACATGGGGACGTGCTCATTGAACACGCCCCGTGCTTCACAAAACCAGTCACTTTTATTAAAACGCCCAGATACAGATTCTGAACACGGGCTGTGCTCACTGAACACGGGGCCGTGTCCATCATCTGTTTCCGTTTTTATTTTTGTTTTCTGGTCTCGAGACTCTGTTGTAGTCTGCTGAGTGATTCTTATGGATCAATAATCAGGAGGTTACAACTACACCTATGAGGAGGATGATTATAGGGAAGACTATTGCACAATTTGTGGTAACCCTCACTCGGTACAATATTGTGACTTATTTCAACCATCCACTTCATACACCTACTATGAGGAGCCCAGGTACGAGCCATCAACTTCATACACAACCTATGAAGACCCAAGGTATGAACCTTCTCCCCCATACTCATATTTTGAAGAACCAAGGTATGAGCCATCATACTCATACTTTGAGGAACCAAGATATGAGCCACCACCTTCTTATGCTTATTATGAGGAACCATGGCGTGAACAACCCACCTCATATGAGTATTATGAAGAACAAAATTACGACCCTTATCCATCATATACTTACAATGAAGAACAATGGTGTGAACCATCTACTTCATATGAGTATTATAAGGCACAAAGGATCGAACATCCGGATTCAAGCTTTGAGGATCCTGATCCTTACTCTATCACCCACATAGCCGAGAGGATAATAGAACACATTAAAACTATCGAACGTTGCATAAAAGAATCTCACGCAAGGGAAGAGGAGTCCCGCGCAAGAGAAGAATTAACTCGTAATAAAGAAGAGATAGTTGAAAATGTAAAAATGGAAGAACAAATAAGTGAAAAACCGACACATGAGTTAAACAACGAAAAAGGTGAGTCCGACAACGTTAAAATCCAAGAAGAGTCTAATTTTGAAAAAAATTAATCTCTTGTCACCTTCTTTCGAAAATCACTATTTAGTACCCACTCATGCTAAGTTTTTAAAAGAGTTAAACACTAACACTAAAATTGACGAAACGGTAAGCATTAAGTTAACAAATGATCAAACTGCGCTAATAAAAGAAGATCCATTTGAAATTAACATCACACCGGTTCCATGTTTTTTTCAAAATTCCTTTATTAGTAATATCACAATTGATAAAGATCTTTGTGTTAATATAATGCCAAACTACATTTTCGAAAAATTAAGTATTGGTGATTTTTCTCCGCTTCAAATACCCATTTTTCTATCTAATCGGAAAATAATAAAATCAATAGGGGTAGTTGAGGATGTTTTGGTCCAAATAAGTCAAATGGTAATCCCAACCGACTTTGTCATCCTTGATGACGCTCCTCTATTGTTGGGACGACCTTTTGTGAAAACCCACAAAGCTTTGATTAATCAGAAGAAAAACAACTTACCCATTCAATTAGGGGCCTTCAAAAGGTGGGTCAATCTTGAACGATCAATGAAATATCCAATCGGCAATGACGACCCCCTAATTGAAGATGAGCCAGAACCACCGGATAAGGAGGGTCTAGCCAAGGACCCTTATAAACATGGCGCACCACGGAGGCATTCCGCGGAACTATCCTTAGTTTTAGATTAGTTTAACTTTTATGTTTTCTAGTTTAGTTTTAATTTTCAGGATAAAGCACACTCGAAATGGTGAAGGTTACTAAGGGAAACTTGAACCCATACCCCATGCACAAAAACAGAGCCTCCCGACAATTTTTCTTCATTACAGCAAGTTCAGCACGGGGCCGTGCTCAACCCAACACGCCCCCGTGCCCGAGGTTCTGCAGAAAACGCCCAGTTCAGGTAACTGGACACGGGGCCGTGCTCGCTGAACATGCCCCCGTGCCCAGCCTTCTGATTATTTTTGGTACAGGTAGTCTGACCACGGGGCCGTGCTCAGCCCAACACACCCCATGTTCAGCTACCCAGTAACATAAAATCTTGTTTTTAACCCACTTTTACACATTTTAATCAACCGAAAAACTTATTTTTGGGACACATTGAGGACAATGTGTAATTTAAGTGTGGGGGGGGGGGATGCTAAAACCTTGAATTTTGCACGTCCTAATAACAAGACTTACACAAAGCTCTATTGGAACCGCTAATCACCCCAAATTTTTTTCAAAAATTTTCATTTTTTTCCTTGTCTTGGTTTAATTTGGGAATAACAAGTTCTAAAAAGGTTATATTTTTACAAATTTACAACCGATAGCGTCATGATAAAAAGAACCAACATAAGAAAATTATGAAACGGCATGATAAATCTAGTTAAAATTTGATTATATATACTTGATCACATTAAAAAACCCATTCCTACAAAAAGTGAGTTTTGAGCCTTTATTGAGCATACAAATAGTGAAATACACATCTTTAAACTAAATGCTCATTTTTCGTTTCTTGTGTGAATAGCCGCTTGGTTCTTACGACTCTAGAACTTGCCATGACGATACATTCCCGGTCCTTACCAACTTAAACCCAATTAAGTAAATGATGGAGGCATTAGGACTAACCCTTTTTCTTTCAACACCATTATTTTCTTTTTTTTTTACCACCTACCCAAAATCCCCCTAGTTAACCCCTTTGAGCCTAAACCTTTTCATTTCTTAACCCAAAACAAACACTCTTTTTACCCACCAAAACCCTTTTTCATTTTAAACCCTTTATTTTAGTAACAAAGCTCGGTTTTCTTGTGACTTCCTAAAAAAAAATTATAGAGAAGAAAAGAAAAATGAAGTTAGCAATAAACAAACAAAGCTCATTAAAAGAAGGCTTGTTTGAATAATGCTTCATTAGTGTAAAAAGTCACAAAAACAAAATGTTTTACGAAAACCGACGCTTTTTACGACTTTCGCCCTTTTCTACTAACCACTAACCCAACCACCTACCTTTAACCCAAGCCTACCCCTTCCCCAAAGTCCTCTTGATATTTACAAAGGTGTATAGTTAAAAAGGAGGAGGATTGTGTAACAACTCTCATCAAAATTACTATTTCTTATTTTATTTTGCCCAATAGGAAACCCTAATTAAGACCCCCAAGTAATATTGCATGACCCCTAAAATTTTCAGAACAGTTGGAATCAGGATCAGGGGCCCTAAAACTCAGGGGGGAGGGGGGTATTCCCCATTTACGATTATCATCACAGTTCGTTGTCTAAATTGAATTTCTTCGAACCGTCGACTCACCCAAGCTAGAAACAGACGTGGCTACCCTACCCTAGAAGGGTACCCGTCGCGCCACGCGACAGGCCCTTGCGCCACGCGAGGGAGACGTTTTTCTAGTATAAGTAGAGGACTTTGGCACTTGAATATTGGCGTTGGTTCGAGGTTAAAATTCGTTTCGTACACTGAGATAACCTCCGTTTACTCCAAAAAACACACACAAGCACGAAATTCTGCCGCGATAACAGGGTAATAACTCGATCATTCTCTTTTTATCAGGCTGAAATTAGTAGGCTAAACGCTGCCCGTCTAAACTTGCAATGTGAGTCATTCTCTTTTTATCAAATTGCTTTCAAAACCCTATTTGTTTCAAAGTTATAATTACAGGGATTAAGTCTTTGTAATCTTCAATTACTGCCGGTATGTGGGGTTTTGTATACATTACTTTATTCCCGTCACCATTGGACAACGAGTTAGCCAATGGGTGATCTGACCATAGTCACAGATACAGTTGAGTGACAAATACCGATTTGGGGTAATTGGTTGATAAAAATAATGTAATCACCCTTAATACTATAAGTTATAACAAAGTTGTAATTGCAGTGATTAAGTCTTTGCCAATCTTGAAGAAGCAAATGTAAAAACTCTTAATGCTGTGAATTATAACAAATGTGTTTTTATGCAAAAATGAATGAACTCACCAGTATTTCCTGCTGACCAAATCTTTTTAAAAACGCGTTTCAGGTAATGACAGTAGATTGAAATAAGAGTGATGATACGGCACTGAAGGGCTTAAAGAAGTGGCTTATTTTATCAATTGAATTAAGAAAACATGGTTTCATATCTTCGGGTTTATCCCTTATTCAAGCTACTTCTGTAAACCATGGGTCTTATCCCATCTATTTAATAAATAAAAATCCGGTGTTTTCTAAACTCTGATATTTTTCCTAACTCACGGTCCTGATGAATATTTCCGCTGCAATATTTTTAATAACCGCCGGTACCACTTGGCTGTTCGCGGTTCCCGATTCCGTCCAGGGTGGGGTCGGGGGTCGTGACAGAAGGTGGTATCAGAGCCATGCCACTGGTTTAAGCCAAAGAAGTGTTCTGCTAACACTTAAATTTTAAAATTTTCTGTGGTAGGAAATAACTTATGTGATTATGTGTTTTTGTGTTATTTGACTATTTGTTAGTTTACAATATGGGTAAGCAAAGAATTTCGGACATCTATCGTCAATTAGATAGTTCACCAAAAGATAATGGAACCTCATTTCAATCAAATTCCTCAAGATACTCAGCAGATACTGAGGAAGGAATATTTATTCGTAAGGCATAATCTGAGAAACCACTTACCACTAAGAAAAGAAGTTTGATTATTAGAAAAAGTCAAGAGAAAATAAAGAAGTCACAACAAAAAGGAGTAATAATCAATAAGGAAACTCAAGAAATAGGTAATAAACCAACACGGGAAGATGAATCAGATGAACAATGGGCAAATCTCTATATGTTAGCCACTACAGCAGTAAATGTCAACTTTTAATTAAGTTAAAATGCCAAACCCGGACCAACCCATGAAATTAGGTCTCAACCAGAAAAGATTATAAATTATCTTATCTCTCAACACTCTGACCCAGTACTAGCACCCATATCACCTATGAGCCAGAAACTTTAAAGGAACCTTTCCCATTAGATGAACAACTTAGAAAAATAAGATAGAATAAACCTTATATAAAAGCATGCTGAGTATAATATTCCTAGATAGACTAAAATAAATTATGAATGCACAACCCCTAGTATATTTTGAATTTCAGTTGTAATTTGTAATAAACATATATATATATATATATATATATATATATATATATATATAAGTCAAATCTGTTTGTATAGTCGTACCTAAATGTTTGTACTAAATATTAGTCTGTGATAATTAATAGATATTCAGATTAACAACGAAGTAAATCAGGAAAACCAGAATTTAATGCTTTAGTATAAGCTAATTAATTGTATAGAAAAATTGTGATGGATGTTGGTATATCGTGAGGATGATAACTAGAAAAATGCAAATATGATAAATAAGCAATAACAATTGGCCCCTGTTATATCTTGTTTATTTGTATTACTCGATTCTAGAATATGATCTATCATGAGATACTAATTTCCTTGTTTCTTAATGTAAGTCATGCACTTTTAAAATCATGATTTGAGAAAATCCTATTTAAGGGAATTACAATAATAATTACCTCTCCGGCAAGACTGGGTATGGTGTAGTAGACTCTTCAGCTTGTCCAAGTGAGATGAGGGTACCTCTCCGGCGAGACCGGGTGAGATGAGGTATATGTTATGATAATAAAAATCCCTAAATAATACCATGACTTGATTTGTTTTTGAAAATATGAATCTGTTAAATACATTTGACCTTATGAAGGGCATGTATATTACAGTATGTGAAATATATGATATAGATATGTATATCTATGAGGAAATCCAAATATCATAATGATTGACAATTAGGGATAAATCACAGACATAAATGTCAATTATAAATTTTATTAGGAATCTCTCGTATATAGTTATAAATTTAGATGACAAACATTATTTTGTTTAAATCATCACTTTCATAATTAGTACGATAAGAGGAACAGTAATAATTCTTTAAAGTTGGAATACTACCAAAAGTATAAAAAAAATGTCTAGTAGAGACAGCGAATGAGGAAACTGTTAGGATTTCTGAAATCTTGCAAGAAGCAAGACTAGAAATTTTAAATCAGAATTTATGGCAAACCTATTACCCATAAATTTAGCTGGATTTGATGTCGTATTAAGAATGGATTGGTTAGTAGCCAACCATGCTCGAATCCTTTGTGATAAAAATTCTATAGAAATTCGTGCAATCACAGGAGAAGTAATATTGATTACAAGGGATAAGCCGTGTAAACCAATGAAGTTCATTTCAGTAATGAAAATTGCTAATTATGAACGAAAGCAAGGAATAGTGTATATGATTTCAGTAATCATTAGCACTAAGGGTAAAGAACTTAAGGAAATTCCTGTAGTATCAGAATACTCGGATGTATTCCCAGAGGAATTACCAGGATTACCACCAGATAGGGAGGTAGAATTTAGAATTCATTTGATTCCTAGAACTAGTTCATCCCCTTGGGGAGCACCAGTGTTGTTCGTAAAGAAGAAAGATGGTTCGATGCGAATGTATATCGATTATAGGGAACTGAATAAGGTTACAATTAAGAATCGATATCCATTGCCTAGGATTGATGATCTTTTCAACTTCAAGGAGCTAGATATTTTTCTAAGATAGATCTACGCTCCGGATATCATCAATTGAAGGTACAAGAAGAAGACATACCTAAAACTGCTTTCAGAATTAGGTATGGTCATTACGAGTTTACAGTCATGCCATTTGGACTAACAAATGCTCCTGCAGCATTCATGGACATGATGAATAGGATCTGTAAACCGTACTTGGATAAATTTGTAATTGTCTTCATCGACGATATACTTATTTATTCCAAAAATCAGGAAGAGCATTGTGAGCACCTGTATGCACTCTTAACTTTGTTAAGAAAGTAAAAGTTTTACGTCAAATTATCGAAGTATGAATTTTGGCTACAGGAAGTGCAAATTGTAGGACACATGGTGAATCACGAAGGTATTCACGTAGATCCCTCCAAAATAGAAGCAATCACCAAATGGAAGATTCCGCAGTCAGCTATGAAAGTTAGAAGTTTTCTAGAATTAACCAGATACTATAGACGATTCATTAAAGATTTTCCAAAATAGCTGTACCATTAATTAAGCTAACTTGTAAGGCAGTAAAGTTTGAAGGGGGATCTAAACAAGAAGAGGCTTTTAAGATTTTAAAGCAAAGATTAACAAACACCCCAATTCTTGCCTTACCAGAAGGAACAGAAGATTTTGAAGTTTATTGTGATGCTTCTAAACTATGATTAGGATGTGTGCTAATGCAACGCAAGAAGGTAATTGCGTATGCCTTACGGCAATTGAAAAAGCACGAGGAAAACTATACGACTCATGACTTAGAATTAGGAGCCATAATTTTTGCCCTTAAGATTTGGAGACACTATTTGTATGGAAGTAAGTTTACTGTCTATACAGATCATAAGAGCTTAAAATAGATATTTGGGCAAAAAGAATTAAATATGAGGCAAAGAAGATGGATGGAAATTCTAAGTAACTACGACTGCGATATTCAATATCACGAAGGAAAAGCAAACGTAGTTGCTGATGCCTTAAGTCGTAAGTATCATGAGAAACAACGACGAGTCCGTGCTCTTAGATTAAATCTACAGTTAGATTTAATGGAACAACTGAAAAATGTTCAAGCCACAGCAATCAAGGATGATATTGAAGGAATGAAAGGAAGAATAAAGGAATTAGAGCAAGGAGCTGATGAAATTTGGAGATTCCACAAAAGAAGGATTTGGGTACCTAAGCAAGGAGATTTAAGAAATAAGATTTTTGAGGAAGCCCATAAATCTAGGTATACCATGCACCCTGGTAATAATAATAAGATGTATCAAGATTTAAGGAATAATTTCTGGTAGATAGGAATGAAAAAGGACATAGCTAGATATGTATCTAAGTGTCTAACTTGTTCACAATTTAAGGCAGAACACCAGAAACCTTCAGGGTTACTCCAACAATTAGAAATGCCTGTTTGGAAATAGAAACTAATAACCATGGACTTTGTTACTAAATGTAACACCTCGAAAATTTATGCCCAATAATGTATCGACACGTGTCATAAGCTTTAAACGTGTAAAAGATTACTTTAGAGGGACTAAAGTTGACAAACAAAGAAAGTATGTGAATATAAGGGTTCAAAGTGTCAACAATGGATAAATATACTTTAAAATAACCCTACACGATGTTTATACCCTTGAACAAATGAATCGTGGATCATACGAAGCTAATTGTGGAAGAAAGTGAGAAATTACAAACTACAGGGGTTAAATATGTCAACATGTTGAAAGTATACCTCTGAGTGACCTTTTAGCAAACCCGAAGCTTTTTAATGATAAATTATACTCACTAGAATATGTGGTAAAAATTTCACCAAGTTTCGTTATCATATGAGAAAGTTATGATAAAATTCGTATATAAAGGGTTAAAAGCGTCAACGTTGAATTTTAGGGCCTTACGGGTGATCACAAGGTTAACCGAGGACTTAACGGTGTTTGTATAAGTCTTACGGTCCTTAAAAATCAAGTTAGAGGGATGAAAATGCAAAATTGGAAGTTAAAACCACGCATACAAGGACCAGGGACCAAAAATGCAAACTTTGAAACTTGTTTGGCTGGTTCTGGGGGTCAAATCCAGGCGCGTAAACCCCCTGGGGATTCTTACGCGGGGCGCCTCAACATGCCAGCGACAGAAACTTTGGACAGGTTCCTGTTAAGGCTGTGTAACCGACTTATGAGCCTGTAAAATGATACCAGGGGCTGGGCAAATGGATTTTCATGCACTAGGGATAGTTGTGATGATCTGAATCCATGCATAGAGTTGCTTGGCATCATCTTGTGAGATCAAATTCCATATATAAGGAGCCTTTAGTTGCAACTTTGATGCACATTCTTTTGCAAACTCTCACAACTCAAGTTCTGGAGCTCTCTGATCAGCAACCAAAGTTTCTTAGGCTTCCTAGTCGTGCTTAGGACTCTTGTAAGTGTCATTAACCTTCTTTAAATCAGTTTAGCTTAGTTAATTAGCTTAAAGTCAAACCGTCGTAATTAAGGTTTGACTTCGTCATTAATCTTAATTTGTCCAGTCAAATTTCAAATTGAAAGTACCTATGAGTTGGTAATTATGTGGGCAATAAACCCTTAAATGGCACCCTCTGATTCCCACTCTAACTATGTCAATTGTCGGGTCAAAGTTAATCTTAAAAAGTCAACAGAAAGCTTATTTTCAAATTAATGCATAATTAGCAATGTAGGACCCATGCAACCTGTTTTATCACTAATATAACTTGGTAATTAATGTAAGAACATGTCTAAACATGTTCAACCCGACAATTTTCAGTCTAGGCTTGGTTCGGAACTGAAAGTCGCATAATTTGACTTTTGCTTTGACTTTCAGTTCTGACCCAATGTAGCATGTTTTAGAAATGCCTTAGAGCTTTATTTGGACCAGGTTTCATGTTAGTATAACCCTATGTGATTATACAACTTGGTTCAATAGTTATCCGATTCATATGCATGTTTCCATTAAATGCTTAAATGTTGACTATTATGCCCTTATGACCTTAAAACGTGATTTTTGAAAATGTAAAAGAATAGAAACCTTAGTTACTGATTATTTGACTTGTCCCTAAAATTTGACATCAATTGGAGGTCTAGATTAGGAGTTATGCTCATTAGCGTAAATAAGAAGCTTTTTATTAATTAAACGGCGTAATTAGCGTATAGCCTATCTAAACCCGATTTTTAATACCAAAATTTTTACCCACTGATGTTATATAATATTTTGGGATTTTTGAAGATTTTTATTTATTTTTAGGCTGAGCATAACATAGAGCTCTAAGTTTGATTCGGTAATTGTCGGTTTTGCCCTTTTGGGCTATAAAATGAGTTTTATAAATTATTTTGATACCAAACCTTTTTCTACTGATCTAATATAATAAATAAAACATTTTGAGCCTTCTGGAATAATAAAAATATCAGCTTTCCTTTAAAAACCCAGAAATAGCTCAAAATCGCCTTTTTAAGCGTTTTTAACGCATAGTATGTATTAAAACTATTTTAAACATATAAGGTATGATACCTACTGATATTTTAAGTAAATTATTATATGTTAACAGTAGGTAAAATTTTTAAACTCAGATTTCTAGTTTTGACCTTTTAAGCCTATGTGAAATTACCAAAATGCCCCTAAGGTGCATAGTTTAGTTATAAAGGATAAATTTCACATATTTACAATACCCTACTGTTATAACTTAGTAAATTAAGTATTTTTACTGATTATATCAGACCTGTAACTCAGATTATTATTTAATCTCTTTTATAACCTTTAAAATGACCAAAATGCCCATACGCGGCATAGTTTGAGTTTAAATTCGTTTTGGGCATAATAGAAGATATCTTACTGATGTCAGAACATATTTAAGGCATATTAACTTAGGAAATCTGTATATGACTCATATGGTTACCCGTTACGCATCTTACGCGTTCGGTTCGGTTTATGTAACTAGTTTGCATAAATTGACCGAAACGGGTCAAACCTTATCATTTTTGTCTCAAAATCCAGAATGTGTTTAGTTTACCCATATTATACAAGTCTTCAAACTTGTCGGGTCTAAATCACATTCTATTCCGGTCTTCGCTTAATTGTGCGTTTGAACCATATCTTCCTTTAAAACTAACCGATCTAAGTTTAGGCTTAATTAAAGACCCGTTAGGAATCTAATAGGTTATTAAAAACCTTTGTTCCAGAATAGGAGACACGGTAAAAGCTACATACACTCGCTATTTGTGATTAATACCTGCAAAGGTAAATACTTTTAACTTATTTTCCCTATACGGGCTTGGGGTACGGTATATAAAATACCGCTTGGTCGGGCATTGAATTTTTAATTGTATGAAGATTAATTTATTGAAATGTCCCGTTTAAATTGTTTTGTTTGATTAAAGCCTTTGGGGGGTTAATGACCATGTCCCGGATATCCTTGGCATCATTTTACGAAATGGCCACGACCTAAGCACGGGGTGTAGGCGTACACCCGACAGTGCATTAATAAATAATAAGGTATAACCGCCGGTTTCGGGAATAACCCGCCACGGGACTATATCATGTGGTGTGTCAATTAATATTTAACCCGGTGTCAATCCGGGCTACTGAACGTATAACGAACATGTAATTCTTTTACAAGTTTATATATAAATAATTATCCCAAGTTATAAAATATGTTGTGCCTTGTGCATTCAAATCAATTTTATAAACCTTTTCAAAATGAGTCAGTTAATTGTATTTACCAGTGTAAACTGACGTATTTTCCTAAAAAGGTTAAGTGCAGGTACTACTCGAAATAGGTTGGCCTCTCCTTAGCATCAATAAGAGTCTCGCAAGCTTGGATGCATTTTAAGTCTGATGAACTACGTTTCCTTTTTATTTGATCCGCCTGTGGATCTGTTTCAACTATTTTGTGATACTTAATATTACAATTTATTCGGTTGAAATAAATCTATCTTTTGCTTCCGCTGTGCATTTAAAATTGTGTTGTTTGACTATGATGATATCAACTACGTCACGATACTCCCCACCGGGCCCACCGGTAATACGTGGAAATATCGGGGTGTGACAGGTTGGTATCAGAGCCAACACTGAGTGAATTAAACACTAGCCTTTTGTGTTTAATCTCAGTTACACAATTGCACATTCTTCGATTCTCGAGTCTAGACAAAGAACTTAGGATTTATCCAAAATTGTTTTACTTCTAACATTGTCTTTATATATATTCCTTGTTGTTATATTTGTTTATGTTGACAGGTTAAAAGATGCCACCAAGAGTAAGAGGGAGAGGAAGAGGCAAGGGGCCACTTGGCGCCCCGAATGATCATGAGGTCGGGCCTTCGCACCGGCGAACACCGTCAGATTCCCATAACCGGAGTCCTCAAGATATCTGGAGGACCTATACTGAACCAGCAAGGCGCTCAGTTTCGCTGAGCTCATCCCCTTTGTTTCAATACTCTTTTGGGCCTCATTCTGAAAATGAGCCCCATAATTCCCACCAATCCTACATTCCTCTCCAGGGTCACAACTCACCTTTTGATGACCCAACGCCCTTTTTCCAGAGCCGGTTCAACCCGGCAGACTACCTTGGAGAACCAGTGGGTTTTAACCCACTAGGACCCGAAGACCATTTCTCGGGCGACCATGCAATGGACATGGTTGAGGACGCCGATCCTGCAGAGCCACCGTCCGGAACCCCTAACCACCCCATCGAAATTTCGGATGGGTCACCTTTCGTGGGATCACCTTATAATGGTCCCGACAGCTATGAGGAAAGGTTCCGACAGATCGACTGGGTGTTTACTCCCAGCTACCACAACTCACCACAGCAGCAGCAGCAGGATCCCTCTGAGGATTCTCGATTTGTCGCGGTCACTCCGCCACTACCACCACCTCAAAAACAGCCTCCGGAGCCACCGAGGCGAAGGAGAACAACCGCACGGATGTCCGTGCAAGGAGGAGTGCGTATCAGCACCCCTCAACATTCTAGTGGCAGCCGCTACTCGCCACTCCCGCAGATGGGTGGGTCTTCAAACCCCGTCTCGGAAGTAAACTCTGCGCCTGTCGCGCTACCACCGTTGGGCTTTGGCGACCCTATACCTACATACACCGGTGCGGCGGCGTATAATCCCTTTGAGCAGCCGATCCACACCAACTACAACTATGCCGAGGCCGACCCTTACCTGGTAGCAGCGGCGGCAAACTACAATGCCCATCATCCGGAAGGATCCTTTGGGATCCCATATCAAGCCGGATACCAACACTATGGGTACCCACCTTATGGGTATCATCAACCGCCGCCTCCTCAACCTCTGCTATATCAACAACCTCCGCAGCAACCAGTGATGTCACCACCGCAGCATCAAGAGATTCTGCAAAGGATTAATGAGGTACGGCAGGAAGTGCGGGAAGACCGAAGGCAAAACCGTGGAATGTTCAAAAGTCTGGAAAATTTAATTAAAGGAAAAAAGCAAGAAGGACCATTAAATCCTTTAATTGTTTGTTTTTAGTGTTGTAATCATGTCCCTGCATGGACATTTGTTTTCTATATTTTGCCCCTGCGTGGGCATGTCTTTTTGTATTCTGCCCCTGCGTGGGCATGTCTTTCTGTTGACCCCTGCGTGGGTATGTTATTTCTGTTTAAGCCCCTGCGTGGGCGTGTTATTTCTGTAGAAGTCCCGTTTAGGGCAAACATGTATTTGTTTAAATTTTAAATGGAATGGTTAGTTTAAATTTTCATTTTAAATTATATGCATAAATATAATACGTGAAATAATTGAAAAATAATATTTTTCTATAAAACCTACCATTTTAAATAAAATAATAAGAATCTTAAAAAGGTAAAACCTAGCCACATGTCATTTTAAATACGGCCAAGGTGGTAAAAACCTATTTAAAAGATTCAAATCCTTGTTAACATCTTTAAACATGTTAACACTCCTGGCAAGATTGTGATTCGATAAAATCGCATAAGTCATCCCTATATTAGATTCTTAATTTCTTTTATTAGATTAAAACATCCATTAGGGATATAATACCTACGGGCTATACACATTGTCATATAAGACAAAAGACAGTCGTGGTCTTCGACCCCCTGTTAAGAAGAGGTAATGAATTATAATTAAAACCTCAATACCATGACCCTATAAGATCATGATTAAAGATTTAAAACTGTCCACGTGACTAGGCCTTTTTGCCATTAAAATATTTTAATTCTAACTAAGGATTTTTATAAATTCCTGAATATATATATGCCTAACAAATTAATCAAAATGGTTCTTAAATACCATGATTAATAAATCATCTTATAGACCTCTGAATGATTTAAAATCATTATTTTATATAGCAATCAAGCTACATGGCCGGGTCAGACGAAGCCAACAGTCACCCAAGAGAAAGTCACGACACCTCCAGAGTCAACGTAGCAGGAGCAGAATTACAGGCATTGATAGACAATGCTGTCACACGAGCTTTGGAGAGACAGTTCAATGAATCCAGTGGTACCCATGTAAAGACCCAGTCTGTACCACACTCTAAACCACCCTCAAAGACTCATACTGCTCATAAAAGTGATTCTCATCACTCATCGAACCAGAGGAGTGTTCCATCTAAGAGAGTTGTGCTGAACCAAGAACCACGTGTTAAAGGTTGCACCTATAAGTACTTTGTTTCCTGCAAACCCAGGGATTTTACTGGGGAGAAAGGAGCAGTTGACTGCATGTCATGGTTAGATGAGATGGACACCGTGGTAGATATAAGTGGTTGTGCTAATAAGGATGTGGTAAAGTTTGTATCTCAGTCATTCAAAGGCGAGGCATTAGCATGGTGGAGATCTTTGATCCAGGCCACCGGAAAAATTCCACTGTACAACTTAACATGGGATCAATTTGTGGCTCTCATCAAGGAGAACTACTGCCCTCAGCATGAGGTCGAAAAGATTGATCCTGATTTCTTGTCTTTAGTTATGAAAAATCTAGATTGTCAAGCCTACCTTACGAGCTTCAATACTATATCAATACTAGTTCCGTATCTGGTAACTCCGGAACCCAAGAGGATAGCTCATTTCATCGGGGGTTTGGCTCCCGAAATCAAGGCCAGTGTGAAGGCCTCCAGACCAGCTACTTTTCGGTCTGCAGCTGATATATCATTGTCCCTTACTTTGGACGCGGTCAGGCAGAGATCGCTGAGAAACACAGACGCTGAGAAGAGAAAGCGTGAGGATGACAACTCACGACGTTCAGACAAGAAGCGTAAGGGAAACAATGACCACAAGAAGAGTTCTGGAACGAAAAAAGGATGGTCATCAGTCGGGAGATAAGCCTAAGTGTAAAATCTGTAAGAAACACCACTTCGGGAAGTGCAGATTCGAGTCGAAATCCCAGTCGCAGCCAAGGCCTTGTGGGATTTGTAAATCTTCTGAGCACAAGACCTTAGACTGTAAGAAAATCAAGGATGCGACGTGCTATAGCTGCAATGAAAAAGGGCATATTAAGTCCAACTGCCCAAAGTTTGCAAAGAAAGCTGAGGAAGGGAAAAAGACCAATGCTAGGGTCTTCCAGATGAACGCACAGGAGGCGATCCAGAATGATAACGTCATAACAGGTACCTTCCTTATTAATGATGTTTATGCAAGGGTGTTATTTGATTCTGGAGCAGATAAGTCATTTGTTGATGATAAGTTTTGTAAGTTGTTAAACCTACCCGTTAGAACCCTAAGCATAAAATATGAGGTTGAATTAGCAGATGGCACCATAGAAACCGCATCAACCGTATTAGATGGATGTTTCATATCCATTAGGAACCACTCTTTTCCATTGTCCTTACTTCCTTTGAAGTTAGCCGGTTTTGATATAGTTATAGGCATGGACTGGTTATCTCATAACCAGGCCCAGATTGTTTGCAACAAGAAGCAAGTGGTGGTTAAGACTCCGTCTGGTGAACCACTTACCATTCAGGGAGATACCCAGTATGGACTGCCTGAGCAAGTGTCTATGCTCAAGGCATCTAGGTGTTTGAAGAAGGGTTGTGTCATTTATATGGCACAGGTAACTATTGACAAGTAGAAGCCTAAGATTGAAGATATTCCCATCATTTCTGAGTACCCAGAAGTTTTCCCTGAAGAACTACCTGGTTTGCCACCAGATAGGCAAGTAGAATTCAAAATTGACATTATTCCAGGAGCAGCACCTGTTGCAAGGGCACCTTAGAGGTTGGCACCAACAGAGATGAAAGAGTTGAGGACTCAGCTAGACGAGTTGTTGGCAAAAGGTTTCATTCGTCCTAGTTCATCTCCTTGGGGAGCACCAATCCCGTTTGTGAAGAAGAAGGATGGGTCGATGCGTCTATGCATCGATTATCGCGAACTTAACAAAGTCACTATCAAGAATAGATATCCATTGCCCAGGATCGACGATCTGTTCGATCAACTTCAAGGGGCGAGTTACTTCTCCAAGATCGACTTGAGATCAGGCTACCATCAACTGAAGGTTAAAGATGAGGATGTACACAAGACTGCATTTAGGACTCGTTATGGTCATTACGAGTTCCTAGTGATGCCTTTTGGGCTCACTAATGCACCAGCGGCGTTCATGGATCTCATGAATCGCATCTGCAAGCCTTACTTAGATAAATTCGTCATCGTCTTCATCGATGACATTCTCATTTACTCGAAGAGCCAAGCTGACCATGAGAAGCATCTTCGATGCATTCTGAAACTGCTTCATCAAGAGAAGCTCTATGCCAAGTTTTCAAAGTGTGAATTCTGGCTTCGTGAAGTCCAATTCCTTGGACATGTGGTTAGTGAGCATGGTATCCAAATAGATCCCGCTAAGGTTGAAGCAGTCATGAATTGGCAAGAGCCAAAGACGCCTACAGAGATTCGTAGCTTTCTAGGTTTAGCAGGATACTATAGGCGATTCATTGGAAACTTCTCAAGGATTGCTGCACCCCTAACTTCGTTGACGCGTAAGAATATTAAGTTTGGCTGGGGTCCTAAGCAGCAGGAATCCTTTGACATTATTAAGCAAAAGCTGAGCAATGCACCTGTGTTGACATTGCCTGATGGAATAGAAGAGTTTGTAGTTTATTGTGATGCATCACACACAGGTATGGGATGTGTGCTTATGCAGAAAGGCAAGGTTATTGCCTATGCTTCTCGACAGCTAAAGGTGCATGAGAAGAACTACACCACCCACGACTTGGAGTTGGGTGCAGTTGTATTTGCACTAAAACTGTGGAGACATTACTTGTATGGAACCAAGTGCGTGATCTATTCGGATCACAAGAGCCTTCAACATCTGTTCAATCAAAAGGATTTAAACATGAGGCAGCGACGATGGATGGAAACTTTAAATGACTATGATTGTGAAATCCGATACCATCCAGGCAAGGCAAATGTAGTCGCCGATGCCTTAAGTAGAAAGGAAAGAGTGAAGCCTATAAGAATCAATTCCAAGAGCATTGAGTTAAAGAATAGTTTGATTGAAAGGTTGTTAGCTGCGCAGAAGGAAGCTGTACTAGAAGCTAACTATCCTAATGAAAAGCTAGGAGTAACTGAAGAACAGTTATCCTATGGCAAGGATGGAATTCTGAGGTTAAATGGACGAATATGGGTTCCAATTTATGGAGGACTTCGGGATGTCATTCTCCAGGAAGCCCACAGTTCTAAATACTCTGTTCATCATGGAGCTGACAAGATGTACCAGGATCTGAAAGCGAACTATTGGTGGATAGGCTTGAAGAAGTCTATAGCCACCTATGTAGCCAAATGTTTGACGTGCACACAAGTTAAAGCTGAACATCAAAAGCCGTCAGGTTTGCTACAACAGCATGAACTTCCCACCTGGAAGTGGGAAATGGTGACAATGGATTTTATCACCAAGTTACCAAAGACAAAGAAAGGAAATGATACTATATGGGTGATAGTAGATAGACTGACTAAGTCAGCACATTTCCTACCCATTAAGGAGACTTATAGCTCCGACATGTTGGCCCAATTGTACGTAGATAAGATTGTATCTCTACACGGCGTACCAGTGTCTATTATCTCTGACAGAGATACTAGATACACATCACATTTTTGGAAAAGTTTCCAATAATCTTTGGGCACGCGCTTAAACTTTAGTACGGCTTACCATCCTCAGACGGACGGGCAGAGTGAGCGTACCATCCAAACTTTGGAAGACATGCTTCGTGCATGTGTGATTGACTTAGGTGGTAGTTGGGATAACCACCTGCCATTGATTGAGTTCTCCTATAACAATAGCTACCATACAAGCATTCAGGCTGCGCCGTTTGAAGCTTTGTATGGAAGAAAGTGCAGAACGCCCGTTTGCTGGGCAGAAGTTGGAGATGTCCAACTAACAAGACCTGATATAGTCCTGGAGACGACAGATAAGATTGTACAGATAAGAGATCGTCTGAAAGCTGCCAGAGACAGGCAGAAAAGCTACGCAGACTTAAGGCGTAAACCTCTAAGGTTCGAGGTTGGTGATAAAGTGTTGCTTAAAGTATCACCCTGGAAGGGAGTGATGCGATTTGGTAGGAAAGGTAAGTTAAGCCCAAGATACATAGGACCATTTGAGATCATCGAATGTGTCGGACCAGTGGCTTATAAGTTAAACTTGCCAGAAAAGCTCAGTGGTATTCACAATGTATTCCACATCTGCAATCTAAAGAAATGTCTAGCTGATGAATCGCTAGTAATACCACATACGGATGTGCATATAGATGAGAGCTTAAAGTTTGTGGAAAAACGATCGTAAAGGTTAAATGGGATGCCCGTAGAGGTCCCGAGTATACGTGGGAGGTAGAGTCCGCAATGAAAGAAAAATACCCTCATTTGTTTCAGTAAATCTCGAGGTTGAGATTTCTTTTAAGGGGGTGAGGATGTAACACCTCGAAAATTTATGCCCAATAATGTATCGACACGTGTCATAAGCTTTAAACGTGTAAAAGATTACTTTAGAGGGACTAAAGTTGACAAACAAAGAAAGTATATGAATATAAGGGTTCAAAGTGTCAACAATGGATAAATATACTTTACAATAACCCTACACGATGTTTATACCCTTGAACGAATGAATCGTGGATCATACGAAGCTAATTGTGGAAGAAAGTGAGAAATTACAAACTACAGGGGTTAAATATGTCAACATGTTGAACGTATACCTCTGAGTGACCTTTTAGCAAACCCGAAGCTTTGTAACGATAAATTATACTCACTAGAATATGTGGTAAAAATTTCACCAAGTTTCGTTATCATATGAGAAAGTTATGATAAAATTCGTATATAAAGGGTTAAAAGCGTCAACGTTGAATTTTAGGGACTTACGGGTGATCACAAGGTTAACCGAGGACTTAACAGTGTTTGTATAAGTCTTAAGGTCCTTAAAAATCAAGTTAGAGGGATGAAAATGCAAAATTGGAAGTTAAAACCACGCATACAAGGACCAGGGACCAAAAATGCAAACTTTGAAATTTGTTTAGCTGGTTCTGGGGGTCAAATCCAGGCGCGTAAACCCCCTGGGGATTCTTACGCGGGGCGCCTCAACATGCCAGCGACAGAAACTTTGGACAGGTACCTGTTAAGGCTGTGTAACCGACTTATGAGCCTGTAAAATGATACCGGGGGCTGGGCAAATGGATTTTCATGCACTAGGGACAGTTGTGATGATCTGAATCCATGCATAGAGTTGCTTGGCATCATCTTGTGAGATCAAATTCCATATATAAGGAGCCTTTAGTTGCAACTTTGATGCACATTCTTTTGCAAACTCTCACAACTCAAGTTCTGGAGCTCTCTGATCAGCAACCAAAGTTTCTTAGGCTTCCTAGTCGTGCTTAGGACTCTTGTAAGTGTCCTTAACCTTCTTTAAATCAGTTTAGCTTAGTTAATTAGCTTAAAGTCAAACCGTCGTAATTAAGGTTTGACTTCGTCATTAATCTTAATTTGTCCAGTCAAATTTCAAATTGAAAGTACCTATGAGTTGGTAATTATGTGGGCAATAAACCCTTAAAAGGGCACCCTCTGATTCCCACTCTAACTAGGTCAATTGTCGGGTCAAAGTTAATCTTAAAAAGTCAACAGAAAGCTTATTTTCAAATTAATGCATAATTAGCAATGTAGGACCCATGCAACCTGTTTTATCACTAATATAACTTGGTAATTAATGTAAGAACATGTCTAAACATGTTCAACCCGATAATTTTCAATCTAGGCTTGGTTCGGAACCGAAAGTCGCATAATTTGACTTTTGCTTTGACTTTCAGTTCTGACCCAATGTAGAATGTTTTAGAAATGCCTTAGAGCTTTATTTGGACCAGGTTTCATGTTAGTATAACCCTCTGTGATTATACAACTTGGTTCAATAGTTATCCGATTCATATGCATGTTTCCATTAAATGCTTAAATGTTGACTATTATGCCCTTATGACCTTAAAACGTGATTTTTGAAAATGTAAAAGAATAGAAAACTTAGTTACTGATTATTAGACTTGTTCCTAAAATTTGACATCAATTGGAGGTCTAGATTAGGAGTTATGCTCATTAGCGTAAATAAGAAGCTTTTTATTAATTAAACGGCGTAATTAGCGTATAGCCTATCTAAACCCGATTTTTAATACCAAAATTTTTACCCACTGATGTTATATAATATTTTGGGATTTTTGAAGATTTTTATTTATTTTTAGGCTGAGCATAACATAGAGCTCTAAGTTTGATTCGGTAATTGTCGGTTTTGCCCTTTTGGGCTATAAAATGAGTTTTATAAATTATTTTGATACCAAACCTTTTTCTACTGATCTAATATAATAAATAAAACATTTTGAGCCTTCTGAAATAATAAAAATATCAGCTTTCCTTTAAAAACCCGGAAATAGCTGAAAATCGCATTTTTAAGCGTTTTTAACGCATAGTATGTATTAAAACTATTTTAAACATATAAGGTATGATACCTACTGATATTTTAAGTAAATTATTATATGTTAACAGTAGGTAAAAGTTTTAAACTCAGATTTCCAGTTTTGACCTTTTAAGCCTATGTGAAATTACCAAAATGCCCCTAAGGTGCATAGTTTAGTTATAAAGGATAAATTTCACATATTTACAATACCCTACTGTTATAACTTAGTAAATTAAGTATTTTTACTGATTATATCAGACCTGTAACTCAAATTATTATTTAATCTCTTTTATAACCTTTAAAATGACCAAAATGCCCCTACGGGACATAGTTTGAGTTTAAATTCGTTTTGGGCATAATAGAAGATATCTTACTGATGTCACAACATATTTAAGGCCTATTAACTTAGAAAACCTGTATATGACTCATATGGTTACCCGTTACGCATCTTACGCGTTCGGTTCGGTTTATGTAACTAGTTTGCATAAATTGACCGAAACGGGTCAAACCTTATCATTTTTGTCTCAAAATCCAGAATGTGTTTAGTTTACCTATATTATACAAGTCTTCAAACTTGTCGGGTCTAAATCACATTCTATTCCGGTCTTCGCTTAATCGTGCGTTTGAACCATATCTTCCTTTAAAACTAACCGGTCTAAGTTTAGGCTTAATTAAAGACCCGTTAGGAATCTAAGAGGTTATTAAAAACCTTTGTTCCAGAATAGGAGACCCGGTAAAAGCTACATGCACTCGCTATTTCTGATTAATACTTGCAAAGGTAAATACTTTTAACTTATTTTCCCTATACGGGCTTGGGGTACGGTATATAAAATACCACTTGGTCGGGCATTGAATTTTTAATTGTATGAAGATTAATTTATTGAAATGTCCCGTTTAAACAGTTTTGTTTGATTAAAGCCTTTGGGGGGTTAATGACCATGTCCCGGATATCCTTGGCATCATTTTACGAAATGGCCACGACCTAAGCACGGGGTGTAGGCGTACACCCGACAGTGCATAAATAAATAATAAGGTATAAACGCCGGTTTCTGGAATAACCCGCCACGGGACTATATCATGTGGTGTGTCAATTAATCTTTAACCCGGTGTCAATCCGGGCTACTGAACGTATAACGAACATGTAATTCTTTTACAAGTTTATATATAAATAATTATCCCAAGTTATAAAATATTTTGTGCCTTGTGCATTCAAATCAATTTTCTAAACCTTTTCAAAATGAGTCAGTTAATTGTATTTACCAGTGTAAACTGACGTATTTTCCCAAAAAGGTTAAGTGCAGGTACTACTCGAAATAGGCTGGCCTCTCCTTAGCATCAATAAGAGTCTCGCAAGCTTGGATGCATTTTAAGTCTGATGAACTACGTTTCCTTTTTATTTGATCCGCCTGTGGATCTGTTTCAACTATTTTGTGATACTTAATTTTAAAATTTATTCGGTTGAAATAAATCTATCTTTTGCTTCCGCTGTGCATTTAAAATTGTGTTGTTTGACTATGATGATATCAACTACGTCACGATACTCCCCACCGGGCCCACCGGTAATACGTGGAAATATCGGGGTCTGACACTAAAGTTGCCCAAAACCAGGAAAGGTAATGATGCGATTTGGGTAATTGTGGATCGATTAACCAAATCAGCTCATTTTCTACCCATAAAGGAAACCTTTAGCATGGAAAAGTTAGCCAAGTTATACGTAGACGAGGTAGTGTCCTTACATGGAGTCCCACTCTCCATTGTATCAGATAGAGATAGTCGTTTCACTTCACATTTTTGGACAAGTTTGCAAGAAGCCATGGGGACGCGATTAAATTTAAGTACAGCTTATCATCCCCAAACAGATGGACAAAGTGGAAGGATGATCCAAACCCTGGAAGACATGCTTAGGGCATGTGTAATAGATTCTGGTGGAAACTAGGATAACCATCTACCCTTAATTGAATTCTCCTATAATAATAGTTATCATTCAAGCATCGAAGCTGCCCCGTTCGAAGCACTGTATGGACGAAAGTGCAGAACTCCAGTTTGTTGGGCAGAAATAGGAGAAAGCCAATTATCAGGTCCCGAGATTGTACAAGAAACCACTGACAAGATCACTCAAATCAAGGAAAGACTGAAAACAGCTCGTGATCGTTAGAAAAGTTATGCAGACAATAGACACAAACCGTTAGAATTTCAAATGGGAGACAAGGTACTCTTGAAAGTTTCTCCTTGGAAAGGAGTAGTTCGATTTGGAAAGAAGGGAAAGCTAAGTCCAAGATACATAGGACCATTCCCAATAAGCCAGTAATAGGACCAGTTGCCTATCGTTTACAACTACCAGAAGAGATAGCTGGAGTACATGACGTATTTCATGTATCCAACCTCAAGAAATGTCTATCTAACGAATCCCTGGTAGTACCTCTTCAAGATATAAAGGTAAATGAGAAGTTAAAATTTGTTGAGAAGCCACTGCAGATAGAAGACGGAAATGTCAAGTTTCTCAAAGCACAAAAGACTAGTACTGGTCAAAGTCAAGTGGGATTCAAAGAAAGGACCGGAATACACTTGGGAACTGGAATCAGAGATGAAGCAAAAATATCCCTACTTGTTCCAGTAAATCTCGAGGGCGAGATTTTTATAAGGTGGGGAGGATGTAACAACTCTCATCAAAATTACTATTTCTTATTTTATTTTGCCCAATAGGAAACCCTAATTAAGACCCCCAAGTAATATTGCATGACCCCTAAAATTTTCAGAACAGTTGGAATCAGGATCAGGGCCCCTAAAACTCAGGGGGGGTATTCCCCATTTACGATTATCATCACAGTTCGTTGTCTAAATTGAATTTCTTCGAACCGTCGACTCACCCAAGCTAGAAACAGACGTGGCTACCCTACCCTAGAAGGGTACCCGTCGCGCCACGCGAGGGAGACGTTTTTCCAGTATAAGTAGAGGACTTTGGCACTTTCATTTTGGCGTTGGTTCGACGTTAAAATTCGTTTCGTACACTGAGATATCCTCCGTTTACTCCAAAAAACACACACAAGCACGAAATTCTGCCGCGATAACAGGGTAATAACTTGATCACTGCTACGATTCAATGTCCGATCGATTGAAACTAATCCGATGGATGTTTAAGTGCTGCTCAAACTCGGGCTATACTTTGTCATTCGTCGTGAATTCGATGGATGTTTAAGTATTGCACTTTGCCATTCGTCGTGAAGGTTTTGAATCTCGTGAGTTGTCGTAAAAGTTGTATTAAGTTTCTGACCTAGTTTTCGTGTGCATTGCTTATTTGAATTAGGTTAATCAGGCTGAAATTAGTAGGCTAAACGCTGCTCGTCTAAACTTGCAATGTGAGTCATTCTCTTTTTATCAAATTGCTTTCAAAACCCTATTTGTTTCAAAGTTATAATTACAGGGATTAAGTCTTTATAATCTTCAATTACTGCCGGTATGTGGGGTTTTGTATACATTACTTTATTCCCGTCACCATTGGACAACGAGTTAGCCAATGGGTGATCTGACCATAGTCACAGATACAGTCGAGTGACAAATACCAATTTGGGGTAAATGGTTGATAAAAACAATGTAATCACCCTTAATACTGTAAGTTATAACAAAGTTGTAATTGCAGTGATTAAGTCTTTGCCAATCTTGAAGAAGCAAATGTAAAAACTCTTAATGCTGTGAATTATAACAAATGTGTTTTTATGCAAAAATGAATGAACTCACCAGTATTTCCTGCTGGCCAAATCTTTTTAAAAACGCGTTTCAGGTAATGACAGTAGATTGAAATAAGAGTGATGATACGACACTGAAGGGCTTAAAGAAGTGGCTTATTTTATCAATTGAATTAAGAAAACATGGTTTCATATCTTCGGGTTTATCCCTTATTCAAGCTACTTCTGTAAACCATGGGTCTTATCCCATCTATTTAATAAATAAAAATCCGGTGTTTTCTAAACTCTGATATTTTTCCTAACTCACGGTCCTGATGAATATTTCCGCTGCAATGTTTTTAATAACCACCGGTACCACTTGGCTGTTCGCGGTTCCCGATTCCGTCCAGGGTGGGGTCGGGGGTCGTGACAGATTGATTGCTTGGCAAGCTTATGGTAGAAGTAAGTTCCATGCCGCTCTCGAGTGTTTCACAAAAATACATCTTCGGCCGAGTGTTGAGTGATCCCCCGTGAGGTATGTGAACTTGTATATAAATGGAATTTTAAAGAGGCATGTTATGCCCTAATAAGTAATTTATTTTATGTAATGTTCTAAATAAATCATGACGAATAGGATTGTAAATAACATAAAAATAAAACCTAATAAAGAATCTTGGAATCCCGACACTCTATGACAAGCCCAAAAACCTTCTCTTCTACCCATTCCATTTGGGAGTGAAAGCCACATTATAAAGAGTTTTGCTTGAGGACAAGCAAAGATTCAAGTGTGGGAGTATTTGATGTGTGCAAAATGCAACATATAAATTACATCAAATGTGGCATAAAACTAACCCTTTTTTTAGTACTAATGTTGGAAAAAGTGTGTTTTTGTCTTCCTTTTGTATTTTCAGGGTTAAAAGAGCTTAATTGGACAAAAGAAGCAAAAATGCAGCTAAATCTAACAATAATACAAGAAAAGAAATAAACGTTCCATGCCCGACCCCTCGACAGCATCTCCCCAAGCAAAAACAAGAGAACAGAAGGCTGAACACGCCCCGTGCTCATTGAGCACGGGGGCGTGCCCAAGTGTCTGCAGAAAAGACAAAGTTGTAGAAGCTTCTATCACCCACCACGGGGGCGTGCCCAGCGGACACGGGGCCGTGGTCAACGCAAAGATTCGCAGAATCTAAGCAAATCTTGATAGTACAGATACGCTTCTACACACGGGGTCGTGCCCAGCGGACATGGGGGCGTGGTCAACTAATGCAGACAAAATGCATTTATTGAAGAAAGAGAAGATGGGTGGACACGGGGCCATGTCCGGGCTTCTGTGCATGCTATAAATAGGGGTGCTTGGCTCACTTGCAACTCATCCCCTGGCAAACCACCTCTCTCACACTACACCCACCCACCACCACCATCACAACCCACATCCACCACCATCATCCATCATCCATCATAGAGTGTGTGTAGTAGTCTCGGGATCCAAGATTGATCGTAAGAGTTCTTGACAATCAAAGGTCATGTTTGCCTAAGTCTCTTACATCACTTGGTGAAGACAAGTATTTAGTGTAATACTTTTTATTTTTAATCTTTTCGCACTTTTTATTTGGTTATGTATTAATAACTTTAATAACTAGTTTCTTATGTTGAAGGTGAGTCTTCCTTATCATTTGTCCGTGGTGACTTGGCATTATTTTACTGTCTATAAAAAATAAAAGATTTTCACCATTCATATCTCCATGGTCTATATGGAGATATGTTGGCTACCTGGTCGGAGGTTAAGGGAATGGTTTGGTAAGAGTCTTGCCTTGTTCAGTGTATAGATCCTGCAAGGACCTGGGTCAAGCTTAGTAGGACCTCCTTCAATACCCACTGGTATTGGATGGCGGGGGTTCGAATTTCTTGATCCCCTCATATGTAAACTACTATTAAAATATTAACCCGGCTACTTAGGATTGTATCCCTGCTGACTCAAACTACTTAGCCGAGGGTAACGTCACCTTCAAAAGAGGGGCCTACCACATTATGCATTAATAACTTAATTAATTATCTTTCAATAATCCAACCCTTTAGGATTGTTTCCTTGCTGACTCAAACTACTGGGTTGAGGGTAACGTCACCTTCAAAAGAGGGGCCTACTACTATAACTAAGATAATCTCTTAAAAAGTGCAAAAGTGCGGAAATAATCAAAGGTTACACTAAAGGCGAGTCGGATCCAAGTGATTCATCTTGTCTGTCTGTTTTATTTTTATTTTTATTTTTTTCAGCATTTTTAGTTTTTATTTTCATGTTTAAACCTTTTTCTAAAATTTTGATTTGATTAGACGTTGAGGATAAACCGGTACTAAAAGCTCTTGTGTCCTTGGACGACCTCGGTATCTTACCAACACTATACTACGCTCACGATGGGTGCACTTGCCCATTTGTGTGTTTGGTGTTAGTAAAATATCGTGTTTTATAAATTTAAAACTTGACTAAAGTGTAAAAAGGGCTAAAAATATACATAAAAATATATAACACCGCACGCACATCAAATTTCATTAAAAGCTGTGATCTTGTTTGAAACACACATGAGGAGGGTATGAAACAAAAACCTTGTGGTAGGTGGAAAACTGCCTTTTTGCAAAGTATCCTTTTTCATACCCTCTCTCAAGGAAATCAGTTTGATAATCGGTTTTTCGGAAAGAAGTTTTACCTGTAATGTCATTCAATTCGAACACCTCAGAAATGTCTTTGGGTGTGACAGCAACCTTAATTCCCTTTACCTCAGAAGTGATAGCCCAGGGCTTTTTGTCCTGAACTTCTAAATTTGCATGTTTCCAGAAATCTCGAAGGGTATCGAGATATATGGATGGATTGCAGGTCAACAAGGTTTTGTACCTTGAGGATGAAAGTGCGTCAATAACGGAGTGGAATGTTGTGCTGTCACTTGGTTTTTCAAGTATGCACAGGTAGTTGTGAGGAGTTTTGTATGGAAAAGTCATGGCGAGTTTAGTGTGATTGCAAGAGGAAGAAGATGATGAAGGATTTAAGAGAAATGGATGGTAACTGTTTTGAGAAAGGAATTTTGAATTCGATTCGACAGTGAAAACCCTGTTTGGAGTTTTGATCAGGGTTTTATAAAGTGGAAAAGTGAATGCTGACGTGGCAGCGGTTACAAAAGATCTGACGGATAAGTACTGTCCACGTGCCAACCGCTGATGAGTAATGGAAGACAGTTGTTTAAGAAACCACTGATGGATCAAGTATCAGTGGTTTGTAGTGAAAAAAATGAAAACAGTGGCTGGCTTTTAACTATCAGTGGATAGCCATCAGTGGGTTAAAACACTGATTTTGAACAATAGTGATTAACAAAGAAATGGAGGAACAGAGGGTGACTTTCAGCAGTGGTCAATAATCATCAGAACAGATGTTTGAACCAAAACAGTGGTTATGGAAGACTTTTAAGGATTTAATGAAAATTTTCATTTTTAGCTATTTTTAAGGATGGAATTTTGATTTTCTGAAAACATTTTAATGCTTTTATTCATAGAAAAACAGGATTTTGCCTGTTATTCCATGTTCAGCATGCCAATCCTAGAGATCAATCTTTCAAAGGTGGATGTGTCTAATGCTTTTGTTAGCACATCTGTCAGCTGATCTTTAGTTGGAATATGATGCAGAGAAATCAAACCTTTATCATAGCAATCCCTCACAGAGTGATGTCTGATTGTGAATGATGGTGAATCAATGAGATATTGAATCTTTGATGATATATTTCAGCTACTTGACTGTCCTGCATAAAAGAAGTCTTTTGAGTAAATATACCAAAATTCAATAACATATTTTGAAGTTATAAACAGTTGAACTTTTCAGCAACAGTAGCAACATCATCATATTCTTCAATCAGTGGTTGTTGAAATATCTGCTTGCTTGTGCTCAATCAAGACATTAAGCTTATTGCTTAGGAGTTGATATCCCTCTGATGTAAGCTTTCACACTCTTGGTGTCTGTACTTGTTTGTGTATGATAAATCTTGACAACCATGCTCCTAGCATATGCTATGTTCTTTGAGGACCCACTTTTTGCCAAATATTCTCATCCTTTGGCTGTGGCACAAGATTTTCAAGCTTGTTGTCACTGAACCGCTGAAGCCCCTCTTTCATGACAAATACCCAACTTTCTGTCTTTTAATGCATCATAGCACATGACTTGTTGATGAACTGGTATAATGTCAATCAGAGGACATATGTTTTAGGATAGGCTTTTTGTAAGAATCCTTTTTCATAGATGTTGCCAAGTGTATGGTATAGTGGATGAGTTGTAAAAGAAATTGATGTTTTATAAGGTAAGGCTGCAGATGTGATTCATCTGAGCTAAGCAACAGTTGGTGACTTTAAATGATCCAACAGCTGTTTGAAATGAAGACAGATGGTTTTGAAGGATAGGTGTGACATACTGATGATTTTTATTCATTTTGATGAATTTTTCTCAACAGTGGTTAGGGATGAGGTAGTGGTAGTGGTAGAGGTTTAGAAGGCTATTTGGGTCAAACATTGTTTGTACATCAGTGGATGAGCTTTCACAACTGTTTTGAACAAATGCTGCTCTGATGAAAGATACGATTTTGACTTGTGAAATCACAATATCATATCCAACATCTGTTAATGGTGATTGTGAGTTACCTGCAAAATCGAATACTTGACAAACACTTTTTAGATGCAAATTTATCAGAATTATCACAACATTAGGGCTTTCAGGGATTTTTAATGCCGAGAGGTTTTATCACATATCTACTTAATGTTTTAAACATTCTATAGATTTTGGCAGTGATTGAGTATCCCATATAATTATCACATTTTACTTTGATTGCTCATTTTGTGTTTTAATCTTTTGATAATTTAGAGTAAAACATGAGCAGTCAAATGTTTGAAGTTTGTTAACAATCACCTTTTATTAATGATTTAGATTTGAATTTATGAATGAAATGACACCCAGACACTAACACCATCTCCTTTTGATCTATTATCATGGAATATATTACCCTTAGCAAAAATAAAAGGGTTTTACATCCTGACAGGCATTTGGATTTTTACCATCTAAAACAAGTAAAAATGCAAAATATATCATTTTTTTAAGAAAAATGAAGAATGATATATCCTGTTTTATTCAAGAAACCTTTACCATAAAAAATCAAATAAAGACTTTCTGATAACGACATCAATTGGATCTGGTGTATTTTCAAAGTCAATGTACCTTTTAATTAGGTCAGAATCACTTCATTCTCAACTTTAGGAAGATGGTCAGTGGTTTGAAATAAATTTCATAACCACTGTTTGATACCATTTTCTTGTTAAATGATTGTGATTATGAGGTAGCCTGTTCACACTGATTTTGAAAGTCCTTTGTGAACTTTTTGTACCATGTGAAGAATTTTCTGAAAATTTGGCCAATGCCTCTTTGTAGATAATTATCCAATGATACCTTTGTTACCTGAAGCTTCCCTGATACAGTGATTGTACATGGTAGTTTGATGACATATGTTTGACTAAGGATGTATGTTTATTTTTGGTTTTTCCTTTTGTAGGACCCACCTGTGAACTCTTAAGTGTTTTTAATTTTATACTCTTTTCTTTTGATTTCAAAAGTTTTGAGATAAACATATTTTTGAGTTTTTGTAATTTTTATTCTTTTCCTTTTTCACCCTTTCCATAAATAAGTTCTGAAACTACCACTGGGAGGTTTTTAAGGAAAGAATATTTAATCCAAAATCATTTTTAGCAATGTTTTGAGAGATTTGGACATTTTTCACACATGCTTATGCCAAATTTCACATTACTCATGATTTGGTTTTCACAACATCAAACATATAACCTTTGTAGGATTTCCCCTTTTTTCTCACAAGAGATTTGGGTTAATTTTCACACTCTTTACAACACTGATATTTCACTATCACAGTTTTGAGCTGATCCATGATTATATCTGATGCATATTTTTGAAACTACTGATTTTCATTTTAATTTTAAACATTTTGTTTTTAACTTTTGAATGTTTTCCAAAATTGTTGTTCATATATAAGATTCTGTTCCTAAGGTTTTGTTCATCTCTCCTATGTTACCAAAAGCATGGATGCCAATTTTCTGAACATAGGTCTTTAATGACATGAGATAAACCCTTAGCAGCAGTTAATCATGGAACCAATCATAGTTTTCATCACGAACACTTATAAATCTATGAAAGACTATATCCAATCCGAGATTATCAAATTTTACCAACTTTAACAATCATCGGTAGTTTATATCAGATTATCAGTGTTACGTGAATCCTATGCAATAAATGACATCTTGGTTGTTTTACAAAAGTTTTTCGAAGAACCAACATTAAACGTGAATATCCTTTACTTTTGTTTTTCAACAAATACGACCAACCTTAGTATCAATAAATTTTGAGCTGAACTTTTTGATAGTCCCGATACGATCCGGTTTCAGTCTCGGCTCGGTGAAAAATAGTGAGACGGGTGATTCGAGCCAAGAACAATTGATAATAAACAAGAAAGACAGAAACTTTAATTATTGTAACATAGAAAGTTTCATTGATTGGATAAGAACAATACAAAGGATAATGATCCACCCCGGGTGAGCTCCCCCGGGGTGGTGGCTCACAAATGCACACCCTCCAAGTGAGGTGTAGTAATCTATATATAGTCCCTGAGCCTTGTCTTCCAAGCAAGCCGCCTCTTGCTTGGAAAACCTACTAAAATCACTAAAACGCTCGACTAAAATAACTAAAAATGCCATCCTATACAATACAATAAATATGCTAAATGACGTCGGCGTAATTGATAACATCATTCTCCATTTTGACCCAACAATATTCCCCCGAGAATGATGCTATCAATTTTTCAAATGATCTTCAATAATAAATCTGGCGTCGTCTTCGAATCTTCACAAATCGGCTAAAGACCCAAAATCTTCATTGTCGTTTTCCCTCGCAAATGTAGACCCACCTATATCTTGTCAATCAAAGCTTCGTATCTTATTAAAGATAAAATTGTAATAGGCATGTGATAGGGTTCAAACTTCAATGATAAAAATTAAATAATTAGCTTCCTTGTGAGAATCTTCAATTCTGTCAGATTGCATTGAGCTCATGATCCAACGCGAAATTCGCCAAATACCATAAAAATGACAGCCCAAAAATATATCATAAAGTCTTCGACCCAAATTGCATCAAGTATCTAGGCCCACAAATGAACTTCTAAGACCCGGCCCCATATAAAACTTCAAATTTCTAGTACACTGATGTACATATGACCCAAATAATAAAATCTAACAAGGCCGCGGTTTTGTTGAAAATCAATCCAAGTTAGCCATTAATAATAGGACATTAGGCCCCATGTGAAAACATATCGACTGATCCACAATATAAATTCCCCTGGCCCATTGAAGATGTAATGCAAATTGAAATTTAAATCAATTCATGGGACAATTATATCCTGATCATCATGCGGGTGGGGTCCAAAAGGAAATGAATCCATGTCTTGCATGTATGCTGTACATTCCAGACGGCCCATCAATTCCAACATATCAATCATCAGGTGGGCCCGGAGCATAATCCAACAATGTGATTGTAATCATTGGGCCATTTTACCCTAGCCCATCCAACCTTCAACCCTAGCCGCAAAGAACATGCAGCCGACATCACTGTACGCAAACCCATACCACCTTGAACCACCATGCGCCATCATCCTGCAACTCAGCCATCAACAAAAACAAACATTCCGTCACTGACGACCACATCTGAACCAAAAAAAAAAACGAATCTGTAGCAACCGATATCAGCCGTATACAAAGCCTTCATCAAAGTTTAATTATCAAATGTGTAGATCTTCACTCTTCATCCGCAAAGCTCGAACCAACCGTTCCCAAATGAAAATTATTCATAGGAAAGGGTAGAAAACTACAAGAACAGTAGGCACCGAGAGAGTTTCAGCAAGAACATAGTCATCTAGCACCATTCACCATAGAATCCGACAATATACAGTGGAAAACAAATGTACCAGAGAAACATACCTTCCATTGCAAACATCAAAACTAACAGATACCTTCAACCACACGAGCTTCTCTCTCTACCTCGTTACTCTCTCTCTCTTCCTTCATTCAAACCCCAGCATTCATACTTGGAATCTCGACCAACACTTTCCATTTCTTGAACCAGATCTGCTTTCATGGTGCGAACCCAAGTATTCATACACCATAAAAAAATCATCTTTCGCAAACTCAGATCTGATACAGTCTCCAAATCTAGCTCAAAAACGCCAGATTTAAAATATAATCAAAACATAAAAATATGGATTTGGTTTACGTCTCCGGCGGTTTTCCGGTAAAGACCCGACCAAACCGAAAACTGAAACGAGCCACCGAGGCTCTGATACCAAATGATAGGCCCGATACGATCCGGTTTCAGTCTCGGCTCGGTGAAAAATAGTGAGACGGGTGATTCGAGCCAAGAACAATTGATAATAAACAAGAAAGATAGAAACTTTAATTATTGTAACATAGAAAATTTCATTGATTGGATAAGAACAATATAAAGGATAATGATCCACCCCGGGTGAGCTCCCCCGGGGTGGTGGCTCACAAATGCACACCCTCCAAGTGAGGTGTAGTAATCTATATATAGTCCTTGAGCCTTGTCTTCCAAGCAAGCCGCCTCTTGCTTGGAAAACCTACTAAAATCACTAAAACGCCCGACTAAAATAACTAAAAATGCCATCCTATACAATACAATAAATATGCTAAATGACGTCGGCGTAATTGATAACATCATTCTCCATTTTGACCCAACACTTTTTACGTCAAATTGATTGTTAGATCGAATTTGATTGTCTTAGCTCTGATACCAATTGTTAGGATCTGAGGCTATCATGATTGTGTATGTTTGAATATAATGAAGAAATGGATGAATAACAGAAAGATCAAATGCAGCGGAAATGGAAACAAACTTTACAAGACAATCAGAGAGAAATAGTTTTCAGTAAACATAAGCTCTTCATTAAGTCGAATGATTACAAAACATAATGATTACAAGACATGCTTACATACTAAAACTCCCCCTCAGCATGAGCTCAATGGTTGATCATACAAGACGACTGGATTGAAGGAGAAAACTGTAACAACTCTCACCTAAACTATTATTTATATTATATTTTGTCCAAAAGGAAACCCTAATTGAGAAAACCCAAGTGATCCTGCATAAACCCTAAAATTTTCAGAACAATTGGAATCAGGATCAGGGCCCCTAAAACTCAGGGGGGTAAACCCTAGTTGATATTATCAACACAGTTTTACGTGTAATCTGAATTTGAACAAGCGACCAACTCACCTGAGCTACTGGGACACGGGGCTACCCTATGGTAGGGTAGTGCCCCTCGCGCCATGCGAGGGGACTGTTTTTCCAGTATAAATAGAGGGGTGTGGGACTTGATATTCTGCGTTGATTCGACGTTAAAACTCAATTCGTACTCCAAGTTATCTTCTATTTACTACAAAACACACACAATTCACTGTCCGATCGATTAAAACTATCCAATGGATGTTTAAGTGCTGCCCACATTAGGGTTATGCTTTGTCATTCATCGTGAATTCGATGGATGTTTAAGTATCGCACTTTGTCATTCGTTGTGAGGGTTTAATCTCGTGAGTTATCGTAAATGTTGTATTAGTTACTGACCTAGTTTGTGTGCATGTTATTTAAATTAGGTTAAGAAGGCTAATCAGTAGGCTAAACTCTGCCCGTATTAAATCTGCAGTGTGAGTTATTCTCTTTTTATCAAAAGTATTTTACAATACTCCATTTTCAAATGTTATAATTACAGGGAGTAAGTCGTGGTTATCTTAATCACTGGCTAGTGGGGTATTGTGCACATTACTAATTTCTCACGGGTTAGGCTAATAAATCCTAACAGTGATAAACGTTACTACTTGGGGAAAGACCCAATAGTGATATGACCATCGTCACCAGGTGACACGGCGCCAGATAAAAATAAGATAGAAGCCATTGTAATCGCTCTTATGCTGTAATTGATAACTAATGTGTCGTTTTACATACTTGAATGACTCGCCAGCATTTCCCCGCTGATAAAATATTTTTAAAACATGTTTCAGGCGACCTGCTGTAAATCAAGGAAAACGTGCTACGGAGCACTAACAAGCTTGAAGAGGTGGCTCAGTTAAAATGAATAAACATGTTTTAATAAATCAGGGAATTTACTTGTGAAATTCCTCTATTGTAAATTACCGGGGTTTATCCCGCATTATGAAATAAAATAATCGGGCATTTCGAGTTTTAAAAAGATCCTGTTAAAATCTTCCGCTGTCGCATCATAGATACCACATGTTCCTGTCCCGCGGCTCCTGACCGGGTAAAACCGGGGCTGGGGGCGTGACAGGAAAAGGTGGTATCAGAGCTACTGAAAGAGCCACTGATTTAAGCCTATTAAGTATTTAAATATACTTAATTTTCCTGATTACCATTTTGTGATTATGTGCTTTATTAACTGGCTACTTGTTAGTTACAGTATGGGTAAGCAGAGAATGTCGGATATCTATCTTAAATTAGATAGTGTACCAAAAGATAAGGGATCTTCATCCCAATCAAATTCCTCAAGATACTCAGCAGACACTGAGGAGGGAATATTTGTTCGAAAGGCATATTATGAGAAACCACTTTCCCCTAATAAAAGAAGTTTGATTATTAGAAAAAGTCAAGAGAAAATGAGGAAGTTACAAACCAAAGAGGTGATAATAAAAGAGACCCAGGAAATAGGCAACAACCCACCATGGGAAGATAAATTAGATGAAAAATGGGCAAATCTATATATGTTAGCTACAGTAGCAGTAAATGCTGACCTTTAAATGACCAACACCCTGACCCAGTATTAGCACCCATATTATCTATTAGCCAGAAACTTTAAAATAAAATTTGTTGTATTAAAAATAAAGATTTTGTTTCAATAAAATGGTTTATTAAATATTTGTAAGTAATATTAAAATTATGATTCTATTTTGGATTCTGTGAAAATTAATTTACCAAATTTTAAACTAAAAGTTTATAAATGCTAAACAACATGAATGAATTATCGGAAGCTCTAGAAAATCTCAATCTCTATCCCGTAAAAGTGGAAGTTTCCAGAGATTTTACTGGTTACTTGGCCGATGTGGAAGAACCAATGGAATTTCAAGCTCCACCTCTGGAGAAATCAAAACCTAAGAAAAGAAGAAGATTTGTGGGTTGGAGACGTGTGCGCAGAAGAAAACCAGCAACTAGGAAAATTCTCAAGATAGAAAATCCCATGGATAAAGGAAAAGGGAATGAGATCGGGGAAAGTTTTAGACAAGGAGGAATGGAAATTGGGGAAAGCTCCAAGCAAACCAAGGAAATGACGTTACAGGAAGAGCTAGATTTCATACTGGCAAGCTGTGATACCCTTAAACCTGTCAATGAAAACCTTTTTACCTATCCTGCTGAAACCCAACTTCCAATAAATCTGGAACCAGCCATCCCAGAACCTTTGATCCACACCCAACCACAAGGAATGGATGAATGGTGGACCAACGATTGGCAATTCCAAAACCTTCTAAATAATCCCTATACCTTTTTCCCTCAGTTCGACCCAGAACCTGCACCAAACCCACCAACAAGTAATGAAAACTTAGCTGAACTTCACCATTTTGGCGAAGAACTAATGGATGCAGGGAATAAGATTTGGGAGATAGGAGACCAAATCTCCTGGAAATACGATGAAAGGGAACATCATTTCTGAAAGACTAGCGGACTAGGGGGAGTGTGATTGTAAAACTATGTTTGTATAATAATAATAGTAATAAAAATATAAGTATGTGTAATAACCCAAAAATAAAACTTTTGTAAGAAAATCAGTTTGTATGGATGCATAATATAATATATAAAAAAAATGGAAGTCGAAAAATCGACAATTTTGACTATACATGTTAATGTGATTATGTGCGATTATTTTGTTATGTTTAGTTATTAAATTATTTTATACTAATCACTTATATAAATTAATTACCAGATGGCAAACGCTGGTAATGAACAAGTTAACGAGGGTAACCAATCTGAGCACAATCATGAGGATCAATTTCTGAATAGGCAAGATATTGAAAATATCGTTGCTCAGGGAATAGCCAATGCTATTCCAGCAATCCTGGCTGCTGCTCAGAAACCTGTTGAACCTCAACAAATTATTCCTAGTAAACGCACACAAAGTGACAATTTCAGTAATAGTATAAATGGAGGAGGCAACCATATTAATAATGACAATGAGGGGATCCAAGCTCCACTACTTAAGAAAATGAAAGCTGCAACACCTGGTTGCACTTATAAGGAGTTTCTTGCTTGTAAACCAGCTGAGTTTGCAGGTAACGAATGGGCAACTGCAGCACTGCGTTGGTTAGAGAAAACCGAAGCAGTAATTATGATAAGTAAATGTGCTGAAGAAGACAATGTCATGTATGCGTCGCATCTTTTTAAAGAAGGGGCGCTAGAATGGTGGAACACGGTGCTGCAAGCAAAGGGAAGAAATATGGCCTATGCCATGAACTGGGAAGAATTTAAAAGTCTTATAGAAAGAAAATTATGTCCCGAATACGAAAAGGAACAAATGACAAATAAGTTCCTAAATCATCAGATGGTAGGCGTTGATTGTCGAGGGTATACTTCGACATTCTTCGAATACGCTAGAGTAGTACCAACCCTGGCTTCGCCAGAACCGGTACTTATATCTCGCTACATTTGGGGCTTAATTGGCGAGATCCGTAATATTGTCAAGGTTGCGAAACCCCGCACAATCGATGATGCAGTAGAGTTAGCTAACACTCTTACCGACGAACTAGTGCGCACAAGAGAAGAAACCCG
This sequence comes from Helianthus tuberosus, assembly GCA_030545235.1. NCBI lineage: Eukaryota > Viridiplantae > Streptophyta > Magnoliopsida > Asterales > Asteraceae > Helianthus > Helianthus tuberosus. The sequence continues at coordinate 90,265,577 of CM060438.1, read as the reverse complement.
GAAAAAGGAAGTGGCTCAAAGGATTACCCAGGGATTCCGTGTGGGTAACCGAAGTAATTTCAAGAGAAGAGGAATTGGGCAATCTTCCACTGTTCCATTTTGCAATTCCTGTAAAAGGAAGCATTTTGGAAGATGCAAAGGGTATTGCAATTTCTGCAAAATTCCGGGGCACCAAGAAGAAGACTGCAGGAAGAAGAAAACCACAGTCTGTTACAACTGTGGAGAAGCTGGACATATTAGGCCAGACTGCTCAAAACTGGTCAAACCAGTTGATAACAAAGCCAAAACTGCAGAAGGAACTAACAAGAAGAACATAAGAGCCTTCCAGCTGACTACTCAGGAAGCCGAGCTAATTCCTGATGTAATAGCTGGTACGTTTCTATTTCATAACGTTTACGCAAAAGTATTATTTGACTCTGGTGCAAACCAAAGTTTTATAAATACTTCATTCTGCCAAGCACTTAATTTACCCTTAACCAAACTTAGGCAGATTTTTACAGTCGAAACGACAGATGGAAATTCCGTTAACATAGATAAGGTTTTGCAAAATATAAAGATAGAACTTTTAGGTCATAAATTTTCGGCAAACCTGTTACCTATGAATTTAGCCGGATTCGATGTGGTGTTAGGAATGGATTGGTTGGTAACCAACCATGCTCGAATTCTTTGTGATAAGAATTTCATAGAAATTCATACACCCACAAGAGAATTAGTGGTGATTACGGGGGATAAGCCACGTAAGCCACTAAAGTTCATTTCAGTAATAAAAGTTGCTCATTATGAACGAAAGCAAGGAATAGTGTACATGATTTCAGTAATCATTAACACTAAGGTTAAGGAACTTAAAGAAATTCCAGTAGTATCAGAATATCCAGAGGTATTCCCAGAAGAACTACCTGGATTACCACCTGATAGGGAAGTCGAATTTAGAATTCATCTAATTCCTGGAACTACACCGATAGCCAAGGCACCTTATCGGTTAGCACCCACAGAAATGTTAGAATTGAAAAAGCAATTAGATGAATTACTAAGCAAAGGATTCATACAACCTAGTTCATCCCCGTGGGGAGCACCAGTGTTATTTGTAAAAAAGAAAGACGGGTTGATGCGAATGTGTATCGATTATAGAGAATTAAATAAGGTTACAATTAAGAATCGATACCCTTTACCTAGAATCGATGACCTTTTTTATCAACTCCAAGGAGCTAGATATTTTTCTAAGATAGATTTACGCTCTGGATATCATCAATTGAAGGTACAGGAAGAAGACATACCTAAAACTGCTTTCAGGACTAGGTATGGTCATTACGAGTTTACAGTCATGCCATTTGGATTAACAAATGCTCCAGCAGCATTTATGGACATGATGAATAGAATCTGTAAACCATATTTGGATAAATTTGTAATTGTCTTCATCGACGATATACTCATTTATTCCAAAAGTCAGAAGGAACATTGTGAGCACCTGCATGTACTCTTAACTCTGTTAAGAAAAGAGAAGCTTTATGCCAAATTCTCGAAGTGTGAATTTTGGCTGCAGGAAGTACAATTTTTAGGTCACATGGTGAATCACGAAGGCATTCACGTAGATCCTGCTAAGATAGAAGCAATCACCAAATGGAAGGTTCCGCAATCAGCAATGGAAATTAGAAGTTTTATAGGTTTAGCCGGATATTATAGACGGTTTATTAAGGATTTTTCCAAAATAGCTGTACCATTAACTAAGCTAACCTGTAAAGCAGTTAAGTTTGAATGGGGACCTAAACAAGAAGAAGCTTTTAAGATCTTAAAGCAGAAATTAACAAACACTCCAATTCTAGCCTTACCAGAAGGAACACAAGATTTTGAAGTATATTGTGATGCTTCAAAGCTAGGATTAGGAAGTGTACTAATGCAACGCAAAAAGGTAATTGCGTATGCATCAAGACAATTGAAAAAGCACGAGGAAAATTATACTACTCATGATTTAGAATTAGGCACCATAATTTTTGCCCTTAAGATTTGGAGACATTATCTGTATGGTAGTAAGTTTACTGTCTATACAGATCATAAGAGCTGAAGATATATATTTGGGCAAAAAGAATTGAACATGAGACAAAGAAGATGGATGGAAATCCTAAGTGATTACGACTGTGATATTCAATATCACGAAGGAAAGGCAAACGTAGTTGCAGATGCCTTAAGTCGTAAGTATCATGAAAAGCAAAAGCGAGTTCGTGCTCTTAAATTAAATCTACAGTTAGATTTAATGGAACAATTAAAGGATGTTCAGGAACCAGCAATCCAAGATATTGCTGAAGGAATGAAAGGACGGATAAAAGAATTAGAGCAAGGAGCGGATGGAATTTGGAGATTCCACAAGAAAAGGATTTGGGTACCTAAGCAGGGAGAATTAAGGAATAAGATCTTAGAAGAAGCTCATAAATCTAGGTATACCATGCATCCTGGTAACAATAAGATGTACCAAGATTTAAGAAATAATTTCTGGTGGATAGGAATGAAAAAGGACATAGCTAGATATGTTTCTAAGTGTCTAACTTGCTCACAAGTTAAAGCAGAACACCAGAAACCTTCAGGTCTATTACAACAATTAGAAATGCCTGTATGGAAATAGGAGCTCATAACAATGGATTTTGTTACTAAGTTACCCAAAACCAGAAAAGGTAATGATGCAATTTGGGTAATTATGGATCGATTAACCAAATCAGCTCACTTTCTACCTATGAAAGAAACCTTTAGCATGGAAAGGTTAGCCAAGTTGTATGTAGATGAAGTCGTATCCTTACATGGAGTTCCACTCTCCATTGTATCGGATAGGGATAGTCGTTTCACTTCCCATTTTTGGAAAAGTTTCCAAAAAGCAATGAGAACCCGACTAAATTTAAGTACTGCATACCATCCTCAAACAGATGGACAAAGTGAAAGGACGATCCAAACTTTGGAAGACATGCTTAGGGCATGTGTGATCGATTTTGGTGGGAATTGGGATAATCAATTACCCTTAATTGAATTCTCCTATAACAATAGTTATCATTCAAGCATCGAAGCTGCCCCATTCGAAGCACTGTATGGACGTAAGTGTAGAACTCCAGTGTGTTGGGCAGAGATAGGAGAAAGTCAATTATTAGGTCCTGAAATTGTACAAGAGACGACCGACAAGATTACTCAAATCAAGGAAAGACTCAAGACGGCTCGAGATCGCCAGAAGAGTTATGCTGATAATCGACGCAAGCCGTTAGAATTCCAAATAGGAGACAGAGTACTATTGAAAGTTTCTCCTTGGAAAGGAGTAGTTCGGTTTGGTAAGAAAGGAAAGTTGAGTCCAAGATACGTAGGACCATTTCCAGTAATCCAACGTATAGGACCAGTTGCTTATCGCTTACAACTACCAGAAGAGTTAGCTGGGGTACATGACGTATTTCATGTATCCAATCTCAAGAAATGTTTATCAGATGAATCCTTGGTAGTACCTCTTCAAGATGTAAAGGTAAATGAAAAGGTAAAATTTGTTGAGAAACCATTACGGATAGAAGACAGAAAGATCAAGTTTCTCAAACATAAGCGGCTAGTGCTGGTCAAAGTCAAGTGGGATTCAAAGAGAGGATCTGAATACACTTGGGAGCTGGAATCAGAGATGAAGCGAAAGTATCCCTATTTATTTCAGTAAATCTCGAGGACGAGATTTTAAATAAGGTGGGGAGGATGTAACAACTCTCACCTAAACTATTATTTCTATTATATTTTGTCCAAAAGGAAACCCTAATTGAGAAACCTAAGTGATCCTGCATAAACCCTAAAATTTTCAGAACAATTGGAATCAGGATCAGGGCCCCTAAAACTCAGGGGGGGTAAACCCTAGTTGATATTATCAACACAGTTTTACGTGTAATCTGAATTTGAACAAGCGACCAACTCACCTGAGCTACTGGGACACGGGGCTACCCTATGGTAGGGTAGTGCCCCTCGCGCCACGTGAGGGGACTGTTTTTCCAGTATAAATAGAGGGGTGTGGGACTTGATATTCTGCGTTGATTCGACGTTAAAACTCAATTCGTACTCCAAGTTATCTTCTGTTTACTACAAAACACACACAATTCACGAAACGCTGCCGCAATAACAGGGTAATAACTCGATCGCTGCTACGATTCAATGTCCGATCGATTAAAACTATCCAATGGATGTTTAAGTGCTGCCCACATTAGGGTTATGCTTTGTCATTCATCGTGAATTCGATGGATGTTTAAGTATCGCACTTTGTCATTCGTTGTGAGGGTTTAATCTCGTGAGTTATCGTAAATGCTGTATTAGTTACTGACCTAGTTTGTGTTCATGTTATTTAAATTAGGTTAAGAAGGCTAATCAGTAGGCTAAACTCTGCCCGTATTAAATCTGCAATGTGAGTTATTCTCTTTTTATCAAAAGTATTTTACAATACTCCATTTTCAAATGTTATAATTACAGGGAGTAAGTCGTGGTTATCTTAATCACTGGCTAGTGGGGTATTGTGCACATTACTAATTTCTCACGGGTTAGGCTAATAAATCCTAACAGTGATAAACGTTACTACTTAGGGAAAGACCCAATAGTGATATGACCATCGTCACCAGGTGACATGGCGCCAGATAAAAATAAGATAGAAGCAATTGTAATCGCTCTTATGCTGTAATTGATAACTAATGTGTCGTTTTACATACTTGAATGACTCGCCAGCATTTCCCCACTGATAAAATATTTTTAAAACATGTTTCAGGCGACCTGCTGTAAATCAAGGAAAATGTGCTACGGAGCACTAACAAGCTTGTAGAGGTGGCTCAGTTAAAATGAATAAACATGTTTTAATAAATCAGGGAATTTACTTGTGAAATTCCTCTATTGTAAATTACCGGGGTTTATCCCGCATTATGAAATAAAATAATCGAGCATTTCGAGTTTTAAAAAGATCCTGTTAAAATCTTCCGCTGTCGCATCATAGATACCACATGTTCCTGTCCCGCGGCTCCTGACCGGGTAAAACCGGGGCTGGGGCCGTGACAAAAACTCCTTAAATAGAACAATACAAACTGTTCTATTTATAGTACAGATCAAACCACTGAAGCATCTTTGCTGTCGTCACCATGAAAGTGACATCTAACAGCCTAACAACTTCTAAGGACTATTACATACAACCACTGACTATTAAACAACTGATTACATAGACACTGTTTCTATAAACTACTCTTTCACTTTCCACTGATGTAGTCTAAGCACTAATGTTGAGTATCGGTGCTTTCTTCAAAGGTGATCAGTCCTTGAATGAGTAGCACTTTGGTCTTCAACAGTGCTTAGGAGACATCAGCAGATAGAGCTTCAGTTCTTTAATCTTCATCAGTGCTTGGCCTATCAACGGTTGAGATGATTAGTGTTTGGAGACTATCAGTTGTTAGAGCCACTGTCAAGGGGAAAGTCTTTGCATAAGCACTGCTTATTGTGAATCCACTGATCTGATCCAGTTTTGGCTTTAATCAACTGTTCCTCTGTGGGGTTCAGTCCCAACAATGGGCATACACTTGTCATGGGTTTATCTTTAAACATGTCCACTACATAAACATTGCCACTTCTTTGAGCAACAAGTTGTGTAGTGCCGTCCGCTATAATTTTGTCAATCTTTTTCACTACTTCTATTCCAACAATTTTACAAGTTTCTTGGTAAAAAGTAATCCATAGCCATTATCACTCATTTGTGAGACACTAAGTAGATTGAATTTTAGATTATCAATAAGATTTACATTCTCAAATTTTAGCTTACCAGCTTGGACAGTTCCTGAACCCAACACTTTACCTTTTGAGTCATTTCCAAATGATATATCACTTCCTCCATGTGCAGAGAAGTTTGATAGCAGAGTTTTGCATCCAGTCATATGTCTGTATCCTCCACTATCAACATAGCATAAGCTATCTAGGCATGTGGAGGCTCCATTTTTGGTAGCCATCAAAGCACAATCACAATCATATTCACACTCAGTGGAATTCTAGGGATCATTATGCATCAACCTTTCACAAACTTTTGTTTGTACTATGTTAAATGCATTCTTTTTCTTGGGTTTTTTCAACAATTTTCTCTGATTTACTGAATTTTTCTTTTAATGCATCCCATAACTCATTTGTACTACTACAATGTTGTAGTTCAGCATAGATCTCGTCTGGTAGTGTGACAACTGTGCTCTGTAAACGATGTACGATGTAAAACAATATCAATTATCAATAAAACAATGTGTTTTGGTGTTAATATGTGTGTATTTGTGTTTGACGATTTTACGATTTGATTCGAGTTCGATTTCAAGCTTCAAATCGTATTCTTGAAAGTTATACGCAAACTGGTGCGTAAACGTAATCAGTTAATGTGACAAACACTCCGGAATAGTGAAATAGTCTTAACATACCTTAAATAACCTTTACATAACTTAGAAATAAGTTTTGGAGGGTTTGGTGTGTCGAAAACAATTTTATTCGATCGCAGGGACTATTTGTGTCAAACTGCGAAACTATGCCGATTTGTACAGTAACGATCATTCCGGAACTTGATCATAAGTTAAAAATACCCTAGTTATCCTTTACATAGCTTAGAAATAGGCTTTGAGGGGTTTGGTATGCGAAAATAAACTTATTTGATCAATAGGGACTAAAAGCGTTAAAAAATGCATAAGTTTGCATTTTCGCGCATATCTTACGTTTTGAATATATCCGGACATCCAAAAAATTTTGTAATCATTAAAATATTTTATTTTAGTGATTGGAATGCAAAAATACCATTCGTCGTGAAATTTGGATCGTTTTCGCGTCCGTTCGAGTTTTCGTCGTAATTAACCGAATAACGCAACCGTACGACCAAACGAACCGACATCCGAGATGTTTTCAAGCATATTTTAATTTCCCTATACTTTAACTTCATTTTAGAGCCTTGAAATGGGGTTAACGGGGCTTAAACGTGCTGAAAATCAAGTTTTAAGCATGCAGGGACCTGTTTCGCCAAAAACTGAAACTTAGAACTGACCTCCCCCGAGCCACGCGCCGAGCCCAGGTCACCCTGGCGCGCCACGTGACAGGGACCTATTTTAGCAACTCAGTTTCAGCAACAGGCTTCAATTCCAGGGTTAATTATGTAAAATTCTCAATACCTGGAGCTGGTTTTCGACTTCCATTGTATTTTAAACCATGTCCCACAAGTGTAGGGTCAAGATTGATCCTTCTAAACACTTGGAATGATCTTGATGATTCAATCTTCCTATAAATAGCAATGGGTTCTTCATTCATTTTTCACACTTGATCTCATTTCTGCTCTAAGTTGAAGCTCTCCCTTGTGAAGCTTCATACCTCAGTATTTTGAGATCAAATCTTCATTGCTTGGACCTTTTGTAAGCTTCTTTCATACTTTTATGCTTTTCAAGCATGAAAGTCAAACAGTGTTTGACTTTCTGCTTTGACCAGTCTTTGGTCAACACAAAGTTCGTTTAAACTTTGCAACGTGAGCGTAATCACGATGGCTATAGTCCGTTGTGACTATACCTACTGATTACCACATTGATTAGTCGAAGTGACGAGTCAAAGTTTCGGTCAAAGTACGCGTTTATGCGTATTTTGCAACGAAACTATTTTTGGGTATCAAAACACTTTGTTTTGATATCAAACTTGTTTTCTAACTTAGTTAAACATGTTTTAACATGTTTAACTCATCACTTTTAGTCTAGTGCTTGTTTAGGGTCGTAAAGTCAAGCGGTCTAAACCACCGCTTAGACTTCCGAACCCGACCCGTTTGGTCGATCGTTAGGATCCGACCAAGCACATTTAGTGACCATAGTTGTATAGGGAATAACCTTCTGAGGTTATACCTTATGGTCACTTAGTTTAATTAGTTGTATGATAGGTAGTTTATATGCCTTAGGAAAATGACCGAAATGCCCTTTTCATGCATAATTGGATTTTAAGCATATGTAACCTAACTTTTGTCACTTAAACTGATTATGCAACATATTTAAACATGTTAGGGCATATAATACTTGTCATAAGACTAGTTAGGCATCTCGAACGCGCTTTTGCGCGAACGACGCGTTAAAGTAGCGTAAGTTACCTTAATGGGTCGTAACGGGTCGTAAGCACTTAGGATAGGTTCCGATTTAGAATGTAGGCTTTGTTAAACCATATCACATGAGTTCCAATACTCATTTGGTTTACAAGACCTCATTCTACCCGATCTTCTGATTTAGGTGTCGATTTATTAACTAGCGATCCGATTATTAGGTGTTACTTGAATTCCTTGGTTTACTCGAGCCTTGCTAGTTCATTAGAATCAAGGATACTTTGCACTTTGATGTGAGTACATAGTTCCCCTATTTTACTATTTTCAATTGTTTTGGGGTGATTCATATATGTTAAACGATTTCGATGCTTTCAACGATGATTTAAAAAACGAATACTATGGTTTATATTAAACAAGAACGATTTCGATAATGTGAACGAACTTGTTGGACGTATTTACATAACCAATAACATTCATTAACATTGATCAAGCCGACCAGTATTAGGTTATGGTACCATAGGATCTGACAAATCCCGTTATCAGACTGTACCCATGGTTATGTGTGGGGGTTATGTGGGTAACGACTGAACCTGTTGATTATTAACTTACCCTTTGGTTTTTTGTTAATACGAGTTGAACGATGGACGAGTTACGAAGGTTTGAATGTATTCCACGAGACGACCAAAAGTAGTTTTCACAATTAAATTGAGAACGGATTTGAACGATTGAACAATTATGAACGATTGAAACGAATGAACGATTAGAACGATTTGAACAAGTTAAACGAATTGAACGAACGATTGGTTTTTGGTTAGTGTATAGATAACGGGACGGGTATAATGTGATAACATGGTAGATATGCCGCTGGTACTTCTTATATATAAGTGTTTTTATCATATTATATTCCGTGGCGTTATTTAGTTCACTTGGACGAACGATTTTAAACGATGTCACGCAAACGATGTTTACGAAAGGATATAAACCATACGAGTTTTATTACGAGAACGATTTACGATTTGGGTTACGATATACAAATGTTTTGGGTTAAGATTCATGGCATCAAGGTTTTATAAACTATAACCAATCTGTTTAGACTTGGTTATTCACTTTACAATACAAATGTTTTACGAGACAAGGTTTTCTAATGTCGATTAACGAAATTGTACGAGTTATTTAAACATGTAAATGAGCCATGAATCTGACACTCACACAAAACCTTTTTTTTTTTTTTTACATATGTTTCAGGTGGTGTCAAATGATGTTGATGACTATGATGCATGCTCACTTAGGACTGGACGGGGCCTTAGTGACTTAATAACGATGATAGACTGTGTTTAACTTGTTTGTTTTAACTTGAAGACAATGTAAATATTTAATAATTCAATAAAACGAAACTTTTGAATCCATGGTTGTGAAACAATAATTCTGTTGCTCCACTCCCCGACGTTTCCGCCGCGGTTTAGTTGTTTTAACGCGGTCGGGGTGTGACAGGTAGAGCCTTTGCAACAATATTGAGTGCTTTGGCATCTATCTCAAACTTTTGAAAATCTAGCTCTGAGTAGTTCTCCGGTTTCTTTGGCTCTTGAACATTTGGATTTTAGGTACTAAGTACCATTGGAATGTGTGGTCCGAATATTACAAACTTCCAACATCCTTTGTTCTTTTGAGCTAGCAAGTGTGCCATCCGATGTTGCTAGATATTATATTCAGATCTGACAAGCATTGGAGCCTTATTTCTAAAACTGGTATTATAGGGATCATGATTGTATTGTGCCATTCCTTTTGATCTTTTGTGAAAACAGAGTACGTATAAGGATCTTTTTGAATGTTATACTTTAAACTATGGATTCAGATACAACGAATAGATTGGATCTCTTTGTGAGCTGATCTTTGTATATTAAACTGATTGTGAAATCAAGTTTAATGTGACCAAGCTCTGATACCAATTATAGGATCTGAGTTTGTTATACTTGTGAGTTTAAGCAATTAAGGAACAAACAATTTGAAAATTGCAGTGTAAATAAGATAAACACATAAGCAGGAAGGAAGTTATATCTAAGCTATTTTATATTGAACTTCAATGATTTCAAATACAATATGGTGATTATACAAACTCCCCCTCAGATGATCACTCACTTTGTCGTTCGTACAAAAGGAATGTTTGTGATCAAATAGATCTCTAACACATGAGATCTATTTATACAAGTACGAAAGCTCTGTTTGCAATTAGCTGACGTCACCTTGATAGTAACATCTGCGGGAATCTAACATCTGATATATTACATTAACATCTGTTCTAAGCTAAATACTGTTATATTGAGTAAATCTCTGTTCTTCAAACTGCAGTTGGCTTGTATCAAACATCTGTTTGACCACAACAGATGTTTGGTTTTCATGATCAGTGCTTTGCTTAAACAGAGCTTTGGCCTTGAACATTGGTTTCTTCTTTAACAGTGGTTCCAAGGTTTTATAAAGATATTTGAATGTCTTCAATAGATGTTCGGATTAATGTTCAAGATTCACTATCTTTGAGAGGAGAATGATTCACTATCAAGATTCACTATCTTTTGTAGGTCCAACACATATATTCATTCTTCTAAGCTTTGCATGATAAAACACTCTTAATCCTTTGCTTATTTATATTAATAAATACATATGTTGTGTGAGGTTTAATGGGGAACCTCAAAAAAGTGAGAAACCGGAGAACCATACATTTAATATGTTATGTATCACATAAAAAATAAATTTAACATGTAAAAACATAACTTCTCATTTTTTTGGAGGTTTTGCGTATAAAGTCCACGGTAAAATGATGCAAGTAATGCTACAACGAAAACATGAATTAGCCGTGGAATATGATTGGGAGGGTTATTGGGAAACCCATGAAGATTGATCATAGGTCGTTTTATTTTTTATTTCCTCATATTTTTTTATGTTTTTTAGTTGAATTTTATGTATCTTTTAATTTAATGAATGTTTAATCCAATGTTTAGTTTATTTTTAATATAAAAAAAGTTTTAGAGTAATAGTGCCACTAAATTAAATGTTTTATAGTAGTGAATGAGGAAAGTGAATCGGTACTTCAATCTTGGAGGAGGCCATGGTACCTTAGATAACGCCCTTCCCCTTTAGAGATCCATATCTATCTCCACTAGCCAATAATGCTTGTATACCAATTTAGGAGGAAATCAAATAAATCTGTGAAAAATCTCCTTGTGAGAATCAAACCCATAACTTAATGGTCCCTAACCTTTATCTCACCTCTAAGATGCCACTAAGATATAGTACCATGGGCTGATGAGGTGAATAACGAGGTGGTGGTTTGGAATAGTTTAGTATTGTGGAAAAAGTAAGGTTTGAAATGAAGATTCGAATGATGTGGTGTGTTGGAGTTAAATGCACGGTTGGTCCCTGTGGTTTGCAAAAATTGCAGACTTGGTCCCAGTGGTTTAATAATTACATGCGTGGTCCCAAAACTTGTCAAAAATGCACTCGCTTGGTCCTTATCACTAACATCTGTTAGATTTCTCAGTTAAGTGTATGTAAAATTACTAGATTACCCCTAAACGATTAAAAAAGAAAAAAAAACTAAAACTAATGGGACCCACCTCTCATCTTCATCCACACATCCTGCACATACCCACCTTCCCTTCAACCCAGCACAACCGCCATCTCCACCTCCATCGACACCTTCAACCCACCGCCTCAATCTCCACCATAAACCCACCACCACCGCCGTCACCTTCAACCCACCACCTCCGCCGTCACCTTCAACCCACCGCCTCCACCTTCACCGTAAAACCACCACCTTAAACCCACCACAACCACTGTCACAAGCACCGTCACCGCCGTCACCTTCGACCCACCGCCTCCACCTCCACCGTATACCCCACCTCCTCCACCTCCACTGTAAACCCACCACTACCACCTTCAATCTGCGATAATTGTTCGAGTAATCGATCGAATCCGGATTCAATTAACAGCTCCGACATCACCGCCTCTGACTGGTCGTTGCTGCCGAGCATGTACATCGCTGCGGCTGGAAAACGCCAGCGAGTTTCCTGTGACGGCGGCGTGTTGGGTTGAATCAAGGTCCTCCGGTGGGTTGAATCAAGGTTGGTGTGGTGGGTTGAATCAATGTGGGAGTTGAATCGTCAATCGTCGGAGTCGGAGATCCGTTTGTCCGGTGACGTCCTCCGGTGGGGCTGGTGTGGTGGCCTGCCCGGTGGTGGATGTGGATTTCGGGGTTTTGGTGTTTGTGGATGCCCGATGGAGGTGAGAAGTGGCGGAGGTGAGATGGTGGTGGTGGGTGAGATGGTGGCGGAGGTGAGTGGAGTTTGCATGGTGGCGGAGGTGACCCAAATTGCAGAAGAAGGTCTGCAATTGGTGTTTTGAGAAGAGACCTGTGAAGACTGGTGGGTTTTGTTAATAAGCAAGGGTATTTGGGTCATTTAACATGGACTTAACTGGAAAACTTAACAGATGTTAGTGATAAGGACCAAGCGAGTGCATTTTTGACAAGTTTTGGGACCACGCGTGTAATTATTAAACCACTGGGACCAAGTCTTGCAATTTTTGCAAACCACAGGGACCAACCGTGCATTTAACTCTGGTATGCTGAGTATACTGGTCTGGATTTAGACCACTAGTTAGCGTTGTGGGGGCTCTTAAGACCACCCCAAGGACCACGGAAGTACACCCAATGGTCTAACACATAGGCCAACATTCTGAAGTAGTCAAGACTGGAAGGCAAGAATCATAAAAGGAATTAAAACTTTGGAGCTAGAGAACTAACAAAACCTTGACAACTCAACCTGGGTCAAGCTAGAGAATCATCAGAGCCTTGACAACGCAACCTGCGTCAGTTGCTTCGCTCAACCTGTGTCACTTGCTTCATTAACTTTCTAACATTACATTGGAAAAATCAATCCTTTTCAATTGTTAAAAGTACGATTTTATTTTACTGTAATTTAATATTATCTCAAATGAAATAGTTTTTAAGAAACCTAATCACTTTACCTTTTTTAATATTTATTATCAAGCTACAAAACTTAAGGATACAACCTTTTAAAAAGTAAGTTAAACGATAAAATAGTCATGATAGATGGTCGTTGTAAGTTGGTTGAAGCTTTTATAAAAATTGGTATGTTACAAATGATTTTTGTGTCTTTTCTTTTCTTTTCTTTCGAATTATGTTTCTTGGTACTTGTAGGCAACCAAGTAATTCAATTCGTTAATTGAGATCATTTTCTTTTTCAATTCTATTTAACATAATTTTTTTAATAATATCAAACATTTAAAAAAAATCTAAATTTATAGTTTGTTTTTACGTTTCAATGGTAAGTTATTTGATAACGTCGTCTCTTAATATTAAATATACTTTGTTTTAAATACAATTTGCTTATGGAAAATTTTATATTGAATTGTAGAGAAAATAAGAAAATATTATGTGTTTAAAAACTTTTAAAATTTTTAAATATTACATATAAGGGAATAATCTATATCTATATCTATACTATATAATAAAAGAAAACACTTTATGAACACTTGTCATCATATTAGGCAATCTCTTATCGATAATTATTATTTTAGTTTAATCCTCTTCTAATTAATTATAGATAACCCTCCTACTAAATATTATTAGTCTAATATTTTATGGATAATTATTATTTAGTTTAATCTCCTTCTCATTTAAAATATTATTTATTTGAATTAATTATATTTGAACGGAGTAAATTGCCATTTTAGTCCCTGAGTTTTGGTCTAAATTGTCATTTTAGTTCAAATAGTTTTTTTTTCTCTTCTAGGTCCTCGACTTTTCCATTTTCTTGTCATTTTTTATCACATTACCTAACTCAGTCTAAAAATCTGGTTATAACCAGAGGTATTTTTGGCATAACTGTTGTGTAGTGATAACCAGGGGTAGTTTTACAACATAATTTATAAACCTCATAATAATTTAACGCCAAATATACCCCTGATTTTAACCTGGTTTTTAGACTAAGTTAGACAATGTGATCAAAATGGCAAGAAAAAGGAAAAGTCAATGACCCAGAGGAGAAAAAAAAACTATTTGGACTAAAATGACAATTTGGACAAAAACTCAGGGACTAAAATAGCAATTTACTCTATTTGAACGTTTTGTTTAGTTTGGTATCGAATAGATTTTACGAAACTTAAAACAAAATTAACTAATATTATTTATCATTTATACATTTATGGAGTTTTAAATAAAGGGTTAAATTTATTGAGATTTCGTTAACAAATTTTGCAACAACAGAATAATCTATTTTTATCACGAAAACCAAACTTTGTATTAATATATTAAATATTTTTATTTTCACTATACAAAATTACATTTACTCGACCCATGTAATACATGAGGTTTTTTAAGACATAACTTTTTTATTATTTGATATATAAAATTAGATTTATTTAATTCGTACAATACACGGGGTTTTTTAAGGATATATATTTTTTTATTAGTACAGAAAATTACATTTATTCAAACCGTGTAATGCGCATATTTTTAAAGATGTAATTTTTTATTATTTGGTATATAAAATTACATTTATTCAACTCGTGTAATAAATGAGGTTTTTTGAAGATGTATTATTTTATTATTTGGTAAACAATATCACATTTATTCAACTCGTGTAATACACGTGGTTTTAAAGATATAACTTTTTTATTTGGTATATAAAATTACATTTATTCAACCCGTACAATATGGTTCTTATAGATATAACTTTTTATTATTTAATATATAAATTTATATTTATTCAACCCGCGCAATAAATGGGGTTTTTAAAGATATATTGTTTTATTATTTAGTATATAAAATTTATTTATTCAACCCGTGTAATACACGGGGTTATAACCTAGTTAAATATATGTTAAACTAAAACTAAAATAAGAAAAAAGTAACCAACATAAATTTGCTTTAAATATATTTGGGAAAAAAGCACCGGATGAATAAAACTCTATATTGTCCTTAATATACAAAGTAACTTAACGAAAGAAGTGAAGGAAAAAAATATTATTTTTATCATCCTATTTATTGGCTCGATCTGATCTGAATTTTATATTTTTTCAACCCGTGCAATAAAAGAGGTTTTTAAAGATATATTGTTTTATTATTTAGTATATAAAATTCATTTATTCGACCCGTGTAATATACGGGGTTATAACCTAGTAAACATATAATTTAGTTGTAATAATAAAAATATAATTTCTTCAAGCTTGTATTATCATTCAGCGACCTTAAACAAGGTTGTGACACCATTCAGCAACTTTCAGCAACTTTGTAACATGAAACAGCAACTTTCTTCAAGCTTGTATTATCATTCAGCGACCTTAAACAAGGTTGTGATATCAATCAGCGACTTTCACAAGGTCGCTGTATCAAACAGCAACCTTCTTAATGTTTTGCACCTTTTGCAGCTTTTGCAGATTTTGGCAGAAAAGTTGTTTGAAAGTCGCTGTATGAAACAGCAACTTACCTAAATCTGAAAACAATAAGTTTGACCACCTAAAGGCACTCTTTTCTTGCTCAATCCACCTACTTTTGCAAAAAAATCATGGGCTGTAGGAGTGGTAAAGAAGATGGGAATTAGAAGTGCAGCCTTCTGGTCTGCCTCAGTTGCTACATTGGCCTCCATTTTCTGCTTTCAGAAATTAATTGACGACAGAATTATAAACGAGAATGGTGAGACGAGTATATGATTATATAATACTTCACTAGTAGGGTTTTTTTTTTTTTTTTTTTTTTTTTTTTTTTTTTTTTTTTTTTTTTGTGGCATTAGGTTGTCTAGGAATGAGACTCGTGCTTACATGTGTTTTTTTGGAACTTCTTGTATTGCTAGGCAGTTTGCTACCCTTGTAAGCGAACTTGGCACCTGGCAAGCGAACTCCATATTGTTTTTCACTAAACTTAAGCAGTTTAATATTCGTTACATGAGTAACTCTGTGCCTAAAGAACAAGAAGTTCCAAAAAGGACCAAGAAATACCGGTCTCCAGGCCTGTAAATGAAACAAATGAACATGAAAGGGCATATCAAACATGAGTAATTAAATGAACGAAGTTTTCTTATTTGTGTTTGTTCATTAAGGAAACAAACGTTTTCATGTTCGTATATGCTCATTCGTTAGCAGTTTAAACGAACGGTTCATGAATGTAAACAAACATAAACAAAGATGAACATATTGAGCGGATACCAATTAAAGTAAACGTGGACACGAATAAATTGTGCCTAAAAATATTAAAACTAGACTATATTGTAATTGGTGATATGTTAATTTTATAAAACAATACTAAATTGTAATGGATATAAAATTTTAAATAGATATACACACTTAAACAAACCCATATTAATGAAAGAATTCAAATGAACGGTTTTACAAACATAAATGAACAATCGAGACATGTGTTCATGTTCGTTTATTTTACTATATTAGCAAAAAATATTGTTCGTGTTCGCTAGTTTACTAAATAAATGAAGATAAACGGGCTATTTATTTAACGCTTCACCAAAAGGTTCACTAAACGCTCATTTCGTTTATAGGCCGACTATCTTATTCCTAAACTACATACAGATAAAAAAACTCCTCAGTAATAAGCTGCTAGGTGATCCATAAAAATATTTCTTGAACTTTGTATGCTAGGAATACCTCTAAATGGACAGATGATTCAACTCTCAGAAACCCTACCACCTATGAAACCTGAGAACCTCGGATGGACGAGTTTCGAGGATGTGGTAACAATAGAAGTCATCTTCAAACTGCTAATAGGAGCTGAAGAAGCTTATAGAATGACCGAATGGTTTTTATGCAACTCAACTACTGAGTTGGAGCCTGAAGCATTTAGCTTGTACCCAGACTTGATGCCAATAGGTCCTCTTTTGGCAAGCAACCGGCTTGCATACCAAGCAGGCCACTTCTGGAAAGAAGACCCCTCCTGCTTAGCATGGCTTGATCAAAAACCAGAACGGTCCGTCATTTATATTGCATTTGGGAGTTTCACTATTTTTAACCAAACCCAGTTTAAAGAACTAGCGCTAGGTCTTGAACTTAGCAACCAGCCGTTTCTATGGGTTGTGCGGCCCGGTCTGACCAACGAAAGTACTACAGCTGCTTTCCTAGACGGTTTCATGGACCGAATGGGGTCTCGTGGAAGAATTGTGAGCTGGGCACCTCAACAGAAGGTCTTAGCTCATCCTTCTGTAGCTTGTTTCATGAGTCACTGTGGTTGGAACTCTACTTTAGAGGGTGTGACAAATGGACTGCCTTTTTTGTGTTGGCCATACTTTACTGATCAGTTCTATAACTAGACTTATATTTGTGACGTATGGAAGGCTGGATTAGGGTTTAAGAAAGATGAAAATGGTATCATCACTGGAGGGGAAATAAAAGATAAGGTGGAACAGCTACTCGGTGACAAAACATTCAGAGACAAGGCCCTGGTTATTAAAGAAAAGGTTACAAGTAGTGTTCAGGAAGGCGGACGCTCACACCACAATCTTAGCAGTTTTATCAAGTGGATTCATGAAGTGGACCAAGGATCTGTTGGGTAATTATCGATCACAACGGGAGTCGTCTTGATAATAGCAATATTTCCTAGTTTTTCAAATTTGTATTTGAGTCTAATTTAGTTTATTATCTTCCAAAAGTAATTGTGTAGTGTAAAAATAAAGGTTAAGGCTTGTAATCTGTTTAACGTTTTTTATTAATACATCCCAAAAGAGTCGTGATCGAGTTGATCACAAAAATCCTAAGTGTACTATCTAATTGTTTTGCTAACAACATGTTGAACGTTCCATGAATCAATACCCGTGTTGCAAGGAACTAGCCGAGATCAAAGACTAGAGAGGAGCATCAATCTTGATTGCAATCCATGCAACTAACTTGTTCGGAGATCACAATCTTCTAGCTAAGGAAACGTGATCGCAACCTGTGTGGGGAGATCACTTGAGACCGGACCGGTCATAACCAAACGTGGTGTGACCATCTCAACTAAGGAATTCTTACCCACAGACTTGCTAAACTTTAGTGGCAATTTTTACTAATCAGTACTTGAACGGAAAAATACAATTGAAAACAAAGAAAGTAGAACTTTAAATGATTGACTAACTTAACCTACAAGCATCTTCTCTAAAGGAATTTGAAAACAATTCAAATGTCCAACAACTTACGGATAATATTCCACCTTCGACCCCCCGAGATCAAAACCGTACATTCAACATTGCTTCTTCGATTTTAGTACTCTGTCTCAATGTTAAGTTTCTTGATGTCCTTGGGCTTACACTTGGCATAGTCTTCGTGAACACGTCCGCTACTTTATGAGTATCTATATATGTAATTGAGATCAATTTTCCTTTCCAAAGCCTTCTTTTGTATGAAGAAGTAATGACCCTCAAATTGTCTAAATAGATTGGAGACAAATTGTCACAATAAATTACCACCTTTTATTGGAGTTTATCCGATTCCTTCTCTTTAGGATCGGTAGTTTCGTACAGACGTGATCAAGAGGCTTATTCCTATCCATGCATGCAAGTTTATCCTTCTGTTTTTCCTTATTTTAGCCTACGACTTCGTCTTTCTGTTTACTTCCTTTTGTATTTAATTGGCTTCTTGATCATGAATAAAATCATCACTTGAATGATTCTTAATTCCCTCTGATTACTGAATACGATTTCTTCATGGTATCAGAGCGGGTCGTTCAAAATTAAGATCATAAACTATACCGAATCAATGGCGGGTGACAAGAGCGAAGGGGGTGGATCCGGCGACGGGTCTATCGATTCAAATTCTCCCTTTTATCTTCACCCTTCTGACTACCCAAAACAACTTCAGGTCAATGAGATCTTGAATGACACCAATTTCAACGACTGGATTCAAGAGATGACAAACTTTTTGTTCGCCAAGAACAAGATCGGGTTCGTCGACGGAACTGTGGCAAAACCCGAGAAGACAGACAAGAACTACATGCCCTGGATGCGTTGCGATGCAATGATCAAGGGATGACTTACTACGGCAGTGGAGAAAGATATCCGGGGAAGCGTGAAATACGCGAACACGGCAAAAGAAATTTGGGACGATCACAACGAGCGGTTTGGCAAAGAAAGTGCACCGAGAACGTATGAGTTGAAACAGGCCATCGTCACAACCCGATAAGACGGATCGTCAGTCTCGGCTTACTATACGCGCTTACGAGCGTTGTGGGACGAGATCGACTCCGTGCTCCCTGACCCACGTTGTGAGTGCAGTGGATGTGTATGTAACCTTGGAAAAAGGCTTGTTGAAGCAAAAGAAAAAGAAAGACTCTACCAATTTTTTATGGGATTGGATGACAGTTTTTTGGTCATTAAAACGCAAATTTTGGCTATGAAACCAACACCATCCATGGGGGCTGCTTATCATCTAATCGCCGAGGACGAGCAGCAACGGAACATCGCTGTGGCAAGAAAAGGAAACGGGGCAGATACGACAGCTTTCCAAGCGTCCCACATGACCACTCGGACGCCGCAGATTCAACGAAAGTCGAGTGCGCAGAAAACAGAGAGACCAGGGGAGAAAACTGCTCACTGCACGTTTTGTGGGAAAGATGGGCATATTGCGGAAGGTTGTTTCAAGAAGATCGGGTATCCCGATTGGTGGCCCGGTAAAGGAAAACGCGAGTCCTCAAAGCCGAGAGCATCGATGGCGGAAACCAACCACGTACCAGGACTAACAAATGAACAGTATGAGGCTTTTCTGAAACTGTTCGGAAAACAAAACGATCAAAAGAGGGATGCCGACTTTCCGATCGCAAACATGGCAGGTATGTTTAACAAAAAGGGTGAATGGGTCATTGATACGGGTGCCACCGAATACATGACCCATTTTTTAAGGAGGTGCTCGAAAATTTGTCCACAAAGGACCATGAAGCACCCGTGTCACTATACCAAACTATGACCGAATCCCAGTTGAAGGAAAGTGAGATGTCTCCTTTAGGGGAGGCATAAAAATAAAAGGGGTTTTGTTTATTCCTAATTTCAAATGCAATTTGATTTCCGTAAGCCGACTAACGAGAGATTTGCATTGTGCTGTTACCTTTTTCCCCGATTTTTTTGTGATACAGGGCTTGAGCATGGGGAGCTTGATTGGAACGGGTAGGTGCGATGGTGGTTTATACAAGATGAAGATGGGCCAAGAAAATAGAGTAGCAATGGTGGCGGTTTCGGCTGAACAATGGCATAAACGACTAGGTCATCCATCAAGTGTTAAGTTGTCTCATGTTCATTCTCTTATGGTTCTTCCCGGTTCAAAGAATGATTTTTGTGATTCTTGCATTAAAGCAAAGATGTCTAGACTGCCTTTTCAATTAAGTTCAATAAAAACGGTTGAATGTTTTGATATGATACATTGCGATATTTGGGGGGGCTATCGAACTTTTTCGCTCACGAATGGGAGTTATTTTTTCACCATTGTTGATGATTTTAGTAGGGCGGTTTGGGTGTTTATGCTTAAGCAAAAGGGAGAGGCGAGTGATTGCTTGATCAACTTCATTAATATGGTAAAAACTCAGTTCAAAAAGGAAGTGAGACGGGTGAGATGTGATAACGGCGGAGAATTTACCTCAAATCAGATGAAATCGTTTTACAACAAACACGGGATCCTGCTTGAAACTACATGTCCACACACACGCCAACAAAATGGGGTCGTGGAACGCAAGCATAGGCATCTCTTGGAGATAGCCCGTGCCGTCCGATTCGAGGCAAGTCTTCCGATACAGTTTTGGGGAGAATGTGTGTTAACCGCGGCTTACATCATCAACCGCTTGCCTTCAAAAATAATAAACTACAAAACTCCTTATGAAGTTGTCCATGGTAAAACTCCTTCCTATGACCACATACGAGTTTTGGGTTGTCTAGCCTATTTTTGGAACGCCGACACCAAGGGAGACAAATTCGCACCTAGGGGTAAACCCGGCGTTTTCTTGGGCTACCCCTATGGTACGAAAGGTTACAAGGTATATGACATTGAGGGTAGAAAAATGGTGACGAGCCGAGATCTACGATTCATAGAACACGTTTTCCCTTATTCAAACGGGAAGGTTCACAGCTTCAAAGGTGATGAAGAGATCTTGGCAGATTACCAAAGTCACTTAAAGCATGGCTCTATTGTGAATAAGCAGGCCAAAGGGCATGGGCTGGATCCAATGACACTAGATGGGCCAATCTCTATTCATGATGAGGTTTTGGTGGATCAAGGGGAGCACCAAGGCCCTGTGATTCATCAAGGCCCAGACAGTGCAGACCAAAGCGGCCCACCAGGACAAAACTTTGTAGTAAGCGAAGAAGCCAGCAACGAAGATCCGCCCCAGTCTCCTGAATACGTTGGTAATGTGCATGGGCCTACAATTGATCCGCAAACTACAAGCCAAAGACCACAACGAACCAGAATGCAGTCTTCTCGGCTGAAAGAATTTGAAGTACAGCTTCCGCCCTCCATTAACTACGCACTCCCGACTTCCACCCAAGCTGCCTCAGACCCCGCTCAAGTCCCTTCTACGGTACATCCTCTTGCAAACTATGTCTCTTATGATAAATTTTCTAACAATCATTAAGTGTTTCTTGCGGCCATCTCGTCACAAGGTGAGCCAAAGAACTTTTATTAAGCATCACAGGATGAACAGTGGAAAGAGGCTATGAAACGGGAGATAAGAGCCCTTGAGGAAAATGGAACTTGGACCTTGGAACAATTACCTGAGGGAAAGAAAGCCATTGACTCGAAATGGGTGTACAAAATTAAATTCAAGCCGAATGGGGAGATTGAACGTTACAAAGCGAGACTCGTGGCAAAGGGTTATACACAAATGGAAGGAGTTGACTATCACGACACCTTTGCCCCTGTTGCAAAACTCATAACAATGAGAATTCTTCTTAGTTTGGCGGTAAAAAGGGATTGGTTGATTCACCAACTCGATGTCAATAACGCTTTCTTACATGGTGATTTAGACGAGGAGGTGTATATGAAACCACCCCAAGGGTTCACCACAACCAATGAAACAAAGGTCTGTCGTTTAAAGAAGTCGTTATACGGCCTTAAGCAAGCCTCCCGGAATTGGTACTACAAGTTCACCAATGCCTTGTTACAACTCGGTTTTTCTCAGTCAAAGGCGGATAATTCGCTTTTCATCTACAAGCAAGAAAACGTGTTCGTTGCCATCCTAATATATGTGGACGACGTGATTGTTACTGGAAATAGTCGCTCCATGATTGATCACACAAAGCAACATCTTCATCGATTATTCACTATCAAGGATCTTGGCAATCTGAAGTATTTTTTGGGGATTGAGGTAGCACGTATCAAAGATGGATTCGTATTGAGCCAAAGAAAATACACTCTTGACATTTTGAAGGAAAGCGGGTTAGAAGGTTTTCGTCCGAGCTCATTTCCGATGGAACAAAATGCGAAGATCGGACCCGATGTTGAAGGAGAAAAGATGGATCCGAGTTCCTATCGGCGATTGATTGGCAAGCTCTTATACTTGCAAGCCACACGCCCCGATGTCACATACGCCGTAAACATCCTTAGCCAATTTATTGCCGATCCACGACAAAGCCATATGAATGCTGCCATACGTGTCTTACGATACTTGAAGACAACACCGGGCCAAGGAATATTGTTGCCAAAAA
Source organism: Helianthus tuberosus (assembly GCA_030545235.1). Lineage (NCBI taxonomy): Eukaryota > Viridiplantae > Streptophyta > Magnoliopsida > Asterales > Asteraceae > Helianthus > Helianthus tuberosus. The sequence goes on along the minus strand of CM060438.1, from coordinate 90,242,846 downwards.
GCGGCAGTTCGCAACTCGTTTCCTACTGTGACTCTGATTGGCTCGGTTGTCCAACTACAAGACGATCCCGAACCGGTTACTTGTTACTTCTAGGTGGGGCGCCCATCTCATGGAAGTCGAAGAAACAATCCGTTGTTTCGAGATCCTTGGCAGAAGCCGAGTACAGGGCCATGGCTGCTACAGTTAGTGAAGTGCTTTGGGTTCGGTTTTTACTTAGAGAACTGGGGGAGCCGATGGAGGTACCAACCACTTTGTTTTGCGACAATCAAGCGGCTAGACATATTGCTAACAATCCAGTGTTTCACGAAAGAACAAAACATGTGGAAATGGATTGCTATTTTGTTCGCGAAAGGGTCGAATCGAAAGAAATTTTGCCGAGACACATCGACATGAAACTGCAAATAGCGGATCTGCTTACGAAACCACTCGGAGCTCAACATCTAAAGGGGCTACTCGTCAAGTTGGGCATAAAATATTTACACGCTCCAACTTGAGGGGGAGTATTGGAGTTTATCCGATTCCTTCTCTTTAGAATCGGTAGTTTCGTACAGACGTGATCAAGAGGCTTATTCCTATCCATACATGCAAGTTTATCCTTCTGTTTTTCCTTATTTTAGCCTACGACTTCGTCTTTCTGTTTACTTCCTTTTGTATTTAATTGGCTTCTTGATCATGAATAAAATCATCACTTGAATGATTCTTAATTTGTTGGATCTGAGTTTGGTTTTGATTGTATTTTTCGTTTGAATTAGAATGAAGATGGATGAGTTGTGCAGCGGAATTAAGATGGAAACAAACTTTGCATACAATCAAACGAGAGTATTGCTTTGATTAAACACTTTTCACAAAGAACCGAAAGATTGAATTTAATTTCAACAACGATTACAATGCAATGCTTAATACAAACTCCCCCTCAGCCAGAGCTCAGTGTTTGTTCGTGCAGAGAAGACGGTTTTGCAAAGAGCTAATAGAACAGTACAGAGCACTGTTCTATTTATAGGCACTAGCAAACCACTGAGCATCTAAGCTGACGTCACCATGAAAGTGACATCTAACCTCCTAACAAACTCTAACCCCTGATCAATACAAACACTGCTATACTAACTACTGCTTATTACATTACATTACATAAAAGACATCTAAATAACTGCTGCATCCTTCCACTGCTGTGAACCCAGCAGTACTTGTCCGGATCAGCAGTGCTTGACTCAAGACAGTAGATTGAACAGCATAGCTTTAGTCTTTCATCAGGTCTTTACTTGATCAGCAGTTTGGAGGTCCGCAGTTTGCACGATCAGTAGATAGGAGGTCAGCAGATGTTGAAATCACTTTCAAGGGGAGAGACTTGTATGTAACATCTGCTTATTCTGGATCCACTGCTCTGATCCAGTTTTGGCTTTTATTATCTGTTCCTCTGGTAGGGTTCAATCCCAACAATCTCCCCCTGGAACAGATAATGCCAAAACTCTTCATTATTGTGGAACTTTATTGCTTCATCAACAGTTCCCTTATTTGCCCTTTAAGTTGTAGTTCAAAGGTTAAGGCATCTGTGTCTTCATCATCCCTGCTAAGTGGAAGATCAAGGAGATCCTGCAAATCTTCAAGACTTAGGCCAAGTGCTTGTTCCCTTGATATTTTCTTCACTTCTCCATCAGACCTGAACATAGTCAATACATGGGTCTGTTTGTCAGTTTCCCACTTTAGTACTTTTGAGCCTGATGGGTTTCTTGGGAGATTTTTATTTAAAGAGGTGTTTGGAGATGCTGGCCTATTTATGACTGACTGAGCAGTACTTGCAGATTGTTCCAATTCAAGATCTTCTTTCAACATTAATCTAATGCCCTCTTTTACAACAGCATTTCCAGCATTTAGATCTTGAACTATTTCAGCACCTGACTGGTTTTGACTCCTTCTTTTGTAGATGGCAGCACCAGCTGGAGCAGTGGTTCTTTTGACGTGCAGCTTTGGTGGTCTTTTTGAGACCTCTGCTTTGGAGTAGTCAGGCCTTTTTGGAACCGTTGGATCTTTCTTTCTAAGTTCCTCTAACCTTTTGTAGGTAGCCCTGACCCTATCTTCTCCCCACTTTGTCACATAATTCTTTGACCCATAATCAGCTGCTATCAGCTCCTCTTTCATTCTTTTCAACTCTAAGATCTTATCAGCTTCAAACTGTTTAAATTTTTCAGGAGGAGTCTGCTTGACCTTATTTTTGATCATTTCTTGAATCCTGGCTGCCTCTTTTTCAAGCTCAGGAATGGTCCAGTTTTTGTACATGTGTTTCTCCCCCTTGTATTTCTTGTAGGTCATGATGTTCTCAATGTAGTCTTTTCTCAAGGACTCATCTGCCCTTTCTGAGATTTGCTGACATACATTTTTGGCAAATTGCTCCATAGCTCTGACCTGTGTGAGTAGAAACTGATAGTTTTGCTGAAATTCTCTATCAGATTTCCCTTGTTTATTTTTTATTGAGATATCCTCTGCTTGCTTGGCCTTGAGTTTCAAATATTCTTCAATATTATTAGGCCTGGGATATCCTTCAACTGATGGCAAACTCCTTTTAGCTGGGTCATCCTCATAGTAAAAGGATTTGATTTCTTCCCTAACTGCAATGAGTTCCAGAGGAAATGAGACACCAGCAGGAGGTAATGGCTTTAGAATTTGAGCTGAAGAGAGAGGCATGGGTTTTGGAATTGTGACAAGTGACAGAGATTTTGAAGATGTTGGTGGTGGAGATGTGTCATCATCTTTTAGAATTAGCCTTCTCCTTTTTGTTTGAGGAGGGACTGATGATGCTTTGGATGGAACAGTGGAAGTAGTTTGAGTGGCAGTGGTTTGTGATTAACTAACAGCTGTTGAAACAACTGGTGTTTCAACCACTGTTGTCATTACATCAGATGTTGTAACATCTGTTGTCTTCTGCTTTTTGGCAGGAGGCGATGGTGGTGAGTTTGTTTTTGATGGTGATGATGGTGGTGGTAAAGCAGTGGTTGTGGTGTGTGTTGAAGTGATAACAGATGTTGAAACCTCTGAAGTACCAGCAGTGGTTGATACAGCAGGAGTTACAACAGCTGTTTGGGTGGAGGTTTGATGCTGATGGCTTTTGGATGGTGGTTTTGGAATATGATTTGGAATTCTGGATGGGATGGACTTAGGTTTCCTTTTTGGCTTAGGATTTTTAGTATCCTTTGACTCAGAACAACCCTGCGCATACAGCTCCATGTAAGCTCTTTTCTCCTCATTCCACCTTGAAATATCCTTTGCCGCTCTATCCTTTTTTACACTTGCTACTCCTTCATCAAGTGCTTCTTGGGTAGCATCAACCTTTTTGCTACCATCTGGCAAGGGAATTTTCCTTGTCATAGCATCCTTTTCTGGTTCAATGTAAAGACCATCATCTATTCCCTTCATCTTCCACTCCTGAATTTTCTCCCCCTTTTTGGCATTATCTGGGGGAAGTTGATCAATGAAAAGAACTGTTGGAGGAGCAGTGAGTGGTTTCCAATAAATGGGCCTTGATTGCCTTAATGTCTGCTTGAGTGTTCTTGAACCTAGACTCCATGATGTTTCTCAGCTTTTGGACATGTATTTCATGTTGCTGATTTGCCATTTCTTTTTGTTGTTGGAGAAAAGGTTGGAAGAGGTTCCAGAGCTCATTTGTAGCAGATGCTTGTGGTGGAGCAGGTGCTTGAGGTGGAACAACAGTGGATTGCATCTTTTGTACTGTCAACAACTGTTGCAGCATTTCTTTGATATCTGCAACTGAAGTATCCAGTTTATCAACACGTTCCGTCAATTCCAAATATTTTAAACCATCACCCAATTTAATGGGATCATCTGATTTCCCACTAGCAGTGGTTTTATCAGTGGTTGAGGTAGGGAGGGTACTCCAAACATTAACCACTGATGCCCCTTTTTCTTGGTACTCGGGTCTTCTTCCTTCAACACTTGACAACCTTTTGATGTTGCCAGTGGTAAAAATAAATCCACTGGTGGTTGGCAGAGGTGCTATGTAAGGAATTTCCTCCAAGAAAGTCTTATTAATGTAACCACTGTCCAAATGTAAACCAGTGGGTTCAACATTTGTAGTGGCTGCTTCACTTGGAATACCACCAAGAGTTACTTGTAACTCAAGGGGTGTAACCTCCTCAGGTTGTGTTGGTGGGTTAGCAAGGATTGATACATCAGACCCAGTCATTTGTTAAGGTATATTCTCATTAATAGGTGATTGAGAAGGACTGGTTAGTGCCTGGTTCAAATCGATTGCATCCAACAGAAGTTTAGTTGGTGGGGGAATTGTGGATGTGAGGTTTGGTGTAGAAAGAGAATTTGCCCCGGGCATTGGGCTGTGGATGATGGAAATGAGTGTTTCCAGAGCATCATAATGTGGAGTCCCTATTTGTACAACCTGTTCTTTTTGAGAAGAAGCAGGAGGGGTTTCGGTTATAGGTTGAGATATTTGTACCAACTGCTGTGAGGAAGTAGCAGCAGTGGTTTCTTGTGACTTTTGTGTTGTCACTGGCAGTAGCTCTGGTATCTCATCCTCCAGAGTTTCCTTTTTGATGGGTTTGGGGGGGTTTTTGTGTTTTTCTTTTTGTTGGCTTTTTGGTGATTGTAGGTGTGGGTTTCAAAGCAGTTGTTTTGCTACCTTGATCACCTTGAGCAGTGGGCTCAGCAGCAGATACCTGAGGAGCAGTGGTAGCTGCTAAATTCTGCTCAGGCACCTCTGCTTGTGTTTTGCAAGGTGTTAACATCCTTGTAAAAGTTTCAGCAGTTAAGCTGTTTGTTTGAATAGATGCACCTTGTTTTATTGCAGCAGGTTCATTCTTACCAAGTTTCTTTTCAAAATAATAACTCAAAAATCTTGGAAATAGTAAGAATGCCTTTGTTTCAACATTTTTAACCAGATCATTAAAAATTTCCCGAGAATAATTAAAATTTTCTCCTTGAAGAATAGCATATCCCAGATTTTGAATTTTTAATGGTATTTCATTAAAAGCAGTGGTTTTGTTTGAAACACACATTAGAAGGGTATGAAATAAAAACCTTGTTGCAGAAGGGAAGTAACCTTTTTGTAAGGTATCCTTTTTTACTTCTGCATTATACCCTCTTTCCAGAAAATCATTTTTTAACTCGTTTTTGGGGAAAGAAATTGTACCTTCCTGATCATCGAGTTGAAAGACCTCTGAAATTGATTGTGGTGTAATCTTGACAGCTTTTCCCTTTAGAGTAGAGTTAATGGCTATTACAGCGTCTCATTGTGTTTCAAGGGTTGCATTCTTCCAAAACTCTCTTTGGGTTGTCAAGTAAATTGGTGCATCCGCTGTTAACAAAGTTTTGTACTTTGATGCGGAGATGGTAGCAAGGATGGAATCGAAAATGTTTGTAGTGCCGGGTTTTGTGAGGAGACCCAGAAGATTGTGAGATGGTTTGTGTGGAATTTCAGTGGGTTTGGCCTTTTGAGAGGCATCTTTTGAAGATGATTTGGAAGTGAGTTTTGCAGATGGCTTCGATTTTGTCATTTTAGAGATGATGATTGAAGAAGATTTTGAAGGAATTTGAAGAAAAACTGCTTTGAGAATAGAATTTTTGAGAATTCAATTCGACAGTAAAACCCTGTTTTGGTGTGAAGTGGGGGTTTTATAGAGGAAAAAGTGAAGGCTGACGTGACAGCGGTTACAAAAAGTCTGATCACTATGTACTGCCCACATGCCAACCTCTGTTGAAATGAAGGACAGTACTTTTATGAAAGTTACTGATGAAGGCAGTGGTTACAACGGTAAAATGGAAGCAGTGGATGATTTTCACTATCAGTGGATAGCATATCAGTGGATAAGACACTGCTTTTGAACAACAGAGTTTATCAAGGAAATGAGATAACAGAGGATGGCTTTCAGCAGTGGACAGACTTTTGAAGTAGAGCAGACTTTTGAACAAGCAGTGGATATGGCAGACTTTTAAGGATTTAAATGAAAACTTCATTTTTAGCTATTTTTAAGGATGGATTTTTGATTTTCTGAAAACATTTTAATGCTTTTATTCCTAGAAAAACAAGATTTTGCTTGTTATTCCATGTTTAGCATGCCAATTCTAGAGACCAAGCTTTCAAAGGTGGCAATATCTAATGCTTTTGTGAGCACATCTGCCAGCCGGTCTTTAGTTGGAACATGATGCAGAGAAATCAAACCTTTTTCATAGCAATCCCTCACAAAGTGATGTCTGATGTCAATATGTTTGGTGGTTGAATGAGAGACTGGATTTTTGATGATATTTTCTGCTGCCTGGCTGTCCAACATGAGTGGTGTCTTTAAGGCAGTGATACCAAAATCCAGCAACTGATTTTGAAGCCACAGGAGTTGGGCTGTACAGCTTGCAGCAGCAATGTATTCAGCTTCAGCAGTGGATGTTGAAACAGCTGCTTGCTTTTTGCTTTGCCAAGAGACTAAGCAATCACCTAGAAACTGGCACCCTCCTGATGTGGACTTCCTTGTTGTGTTACATCCAGCAAAGTCACTGTCTGAAAATCCTGAAAGCTTGATATTCCCATTAGCTGGATACCAGATACCAAGTGTGGGAGCACTTTTTATGTACCTGAATATCCTTTTTACAGCAATAAGATTGGATTTTCTAGGGGCTGATTGACTTCTTGCACAAACACTTGTTGCAAACATGATGTCTGGCCTAGATGCAGTTAGGTACAAAAGAGACCCAATCATGCTTCTATAAAGAGTTTGGTCAATCAACTCATCCTTTTCATCAGACATGACCAGCTTATTTGTTGCCATGGGTGTGCTGCATGGTTTACAATCATTCATATCAAATTTGTTTAAAAGTTCTTTTGCATGTTTGCTTTGATGAATGAAAGTTCCATTTTGCATTTGCTGAACTTGGAGACCAAGAAAGCATTGCAGCTCACCCATTGCACTCATTTCAAACTCAGCTGTCATGAGTTCCCTAAACTCTTCACACATTTTATTACATGTGCTTCCAAAAATAATGTCATCCAAATAAATTTGGACAATCATTAAATCCTTTCCTCTCCATTTTAGAAACAGTGTTTTATCAATGGTACCTCTTTTGAAACCATTTGAGAGTAGAAAGGTGGAAATAGTTTCATACCATGCCCTAGGTGCTTGTTTCAGGCCATACAAGGCTTTGTTTAGCCTATAGACATGATCTGGATAAAATGGATCCTCAAAACCTGGAGGTTGACAAACATAAACCTCTTCTTGAATTATACCATAGAGGAAAGCACTTTTGATATCCATTTGGAACACCTTCATGTTGTGGTTGACAGCAAAGGCCAGGAACAGTCTTATAGCTTCCAATCTTGCTACAGGGGCAAATGTTTCATCATAACCAATCCCCTCTTCCTGTCTGTAACCTTGAACCACAAGCCTGGCTTTATTCTTGACAACAATGCCCCTTTCATCAGTTTTGTTTTTGAAGACCCACTTTGTGCCGATGGGACTCACATCTTTTGGCAGTGGTACAAGCTCCCAAACTTGTTGTCTTTTAAACTGTTGGAGCTCTTCTTGCATAGCTTCTACCCAGCTGTTGTCTTTCAGTGCCTCTTGGTACTTGACTGGCTGATGGAGTGATAGAAAACCAGCAAAAAGACAAATGTTTTGGGTTTGGCTTCTTGTGAGCACCCCTTCATTGATGTTGCCAATGATTTGATCAGGTGGATGAGATCTCAAGTAGATTAAATCTCCTTGGTATGGAATAATGGCATTTGTTGGTGAAGGCTGCAAATGTGTATCATCTGAGCTAACCACTGCTGGGGACTTTGATGATCCAGCAGTGGCTTCAAAAGGTGGTGGAATGGGAGGTAATGAAGTGGACACATGCTGACTTTTATCCACTGTTTGGGGACTTTTGTCAGCAGTGTTTGTTGATGTGGAAGCAGTGGTTGATGGGCTACTTTGGTCAACAACTGTTGAGGTAGCAGTGGTTGAGCTTTGACAGCTGTTTTGAACAACTGATGCTTTTCCCATTGTGGCAGACTTTTGAGGAATGATGATTTCATACCCATAGTCTGGTGTTGAATCCTCTGATGGACCTGCACTGTTAGTCTTGACAGCAGTATTTTCAAAAGTGAATTTATCAAGATCAAACAGATCTGCAGGATTTGCTGGGATTTTCATTGATGAGAGTTCATTGAACTTTACATTTCAGGTCTCATCCACTGCCTTGGTCCGTGTATTAAACACTTTGTAGGCCTTGGCAGTGGTTGAGTATCCCAGATGATAACCACAATCAATTTTGGCTGCAAATTTTGAAATGGAGTCTTTTAAGTTCAAAATAAAGCATGGGCAGCCAAATACCTTGAATTAAGAGATCAGTGGTTTGATTTTATACAGAATTTCATAAGCAGTCTTTTTGTGCCTGGGGTTTATTAAAACTCTGTTTTGGACATAGCAAGCAGTGTTTACTGCCTCTGCCCAAAAAGTTAATGGCAAACCTGAATCAGCAAGCATGGTTCTGGCAGCCTCAATCAAAGTTCTATTCTTTCTTTCCACTACCCCATTTTGCTCTTGTGTTCTAGGGATGCTGTACTGCCTTACAATCCCTTTCTTCACACAGAAGGCATCCAACTCCTTATTCTTGAATTCTGTGCCATTGTCACTCCTGAAGACTTTTACTGGAAGGTTAAATTGCTTTTCAACCTATGTCACAAAGTCTTGCAAAATGCCTGCAGTCTCATCTTTTGAGTGTAAAAAGAAGGTCCATGTAAACCTAGAGAAGTCATCAACAATAACCAAACAATATCTTTTCTTCTTGAGACTCATGACTTGAACTGGGCCAAACAAATCCATGTGCAGCATTTGCAAGCACTGGGTTGTTTTGGACTCTTCAATGGACTTATAAGAACTTTTATGCTGTTTTCCTTTTAAACAGGAAATGCAATGTTCAGGACATGAAAACAATTTTTGTGGTAATCCTCTTACCAGACCATTTTTTGAAATTTCAGTGATTGTCTTAAGATTTGTGTGTCCCAGTCTCCTGTGCCAAAGTTCTGTCTCTTTGTTAGAGGCAGCTGAGAACAGACAGGCATCAGCTCTGGGACACTCCTTTGACATATCAACAACATAAACATTGCCACTTCTTTGAGCAACAAGTTTTGTTTGACCAGTGTTTATTATTGCTTCAATCTTTTTGACCATTTCTGGTCCAACAATCCTACAACACTCCTTTGTGAAGAATGACCCATACCCCTTGTCACTCATTTTTGAAACATTCAGGAGGTTGAATTTCAGACTGTCTATCAGATTGACATTTTCAAATTTTACATTGCCAGACTGTACTGTACCAGACCCCATAACTTTCCCTTTACTGTTATTCCCAAAGGATATATCACCCCCTCCATGAATTTTGAAATCTTTGAGTAGGGCTTTACATCCAGTCATGTGCCTGGAGCCTCCACTATGAACATACCAAAGGCTATCTAAGCAGGCAGAAGCTCACTGCACATGAAGTAAAAGGATTAGTTCATTAGGGTTTCCAAAGCCAATAAGGCTTTGGATGGGGTCTCAACAGTGTCTGGGATGGATGCACATTGATGGACAGTGGTTAGGTCAGGGGTTTGGACAATTTTAGGACTGTTTCTTGCTAACCACTATTGGGGGTCTTGACCAATCACCTGTTGGTACCCAAAAGGATGCCTGTTCACTTTAGGTTTAGAGGGCCTTCTGTAGGTCTCATAAACGTGTGGAATCCTTTGGTAAGACTGTTTCTCCTTACCTCTTCTGTATTGATTGGCAGGGGGTGCATCAGTAACCTGAACATCTCTTTTGACAGATGTTTGGTTCAGCTGTTTTGTGACAGCTGTTTGAACTGGCACAAACAGTGGTTGGTTCTTGGTGAATTTTACAGATGATGTTGATGGACTCAAGGATGTTTTAGCAATGTACTCATTCTTTTTCACATCAAAGTTTTTGAGATACACACATGCTTGAGTTTTGTGGTTTGTTTTACCACAGACAATGCAGCTTTCAGCAGGAACAATGACACTTGTTTTGTTTAAATCATATGCTTTTAAATGGAAACAGTCTTTTGTTAGATGATTCCTTTTCTCACAAAATTCACAAAACAGGTTATTGATCTTTTCTTTCTTCTTTCTCTTTTCGGACTCCTTTGCAACAGAGTTTTTAACCTCTGTTGGGATGTCCTTGAGAGGAATGACTTTAGCTTTTGGAGCTTTAACACCATCAGTGGTTGTAAAGTCCATGGGCTTGAAATTTTCAAGAATGTCACACTCATCAGACCATGTGGGTTTAAACTGGTATTTCTCAAGCTCCTCGAAAGTAGAGGATCCCACTGGTCTGTCAAGTGTGATTTTGTTACCAAGTTTATCAGTGATTTTCACTTCTTGGCCATTCTGGTTTGTGGGGATGAACTTAGTGGTTACATCAGTGGTTTGAACAGATTTTTCAAAAGCAGTGTTTTCATCATCATGTTTTCTATAACCAACACCAAATTTTACATTGCTTTTAATCTGTTTTTCAAGCATAACCTCATACCCTTTGCATGATTCCACCCATTTTTCACAGATGATCTGGGTGGACTCCAACTCCTTTTTGCAAACTTGGTATTTTTCTACCATAGTTTGGAGTTGGGTTTTGGTTATGCTTTGCTCTTCTTTAAGACTGCCGATCTCTTTCTCTTTTTCAGTCAATTTGTTTTTAAGTTCTTTTAAAGATCTTTCAAATTTGACTTCATCAGTTAAGATTTTATCCCGAAGGTTTTCATTTACCTCTTTGATGTTAGCAAAAGCAATAATGCAATTGTCAGAACACAGTTTTTCAAGAACTTGAGGAGATACCTTGGCAGCAGCCATCATTGCACAATCACATTGATGATTTTCTTCATCATCAGCTCTTACTTCTTTCTCACCTGCTTTCTTCTCTTCCTCTTCTTCTTTAACCTCTTCGGACGATGGATCTGTCAGTGGTTCAATCAGGGTTCCTGAACTTTCTCCCAGCAGTAGTTCACCAGCCACAGCAGTAACCACTGCTTCAGTCACCTCGTCCACTGTTTCAGCACTTAGCTGTTCACCTTCAGTTTCAATCCCCTCTGGTATTGACTCTAATGCCATCAAACAAAATTCATCATTAGAAGGTTCATTAAAGGCATAGAGTGCAAAATTTTCATCACCAAGCTCATCAGGCATACTGCTCCAGTCAACAAAGCCTTGAGTGAAGAAGCTTTGCTGATCTGGTTGTACTGCTGCTGGAGCAGCTGTTTGAGGTGCAACAGTTTGCACTTGTGCCTGAGGGACAGAGGTTTGCACGTATTGAATTTGTGGAACAGTGGTTTGGACATATTGCACAGGCACAGGGGCAGCGGTATAATGAGCAGTGTTAACATGAGCTGCAGGGGTATATTGGGTATAGTCAGTGTTGTTAGAATCGCTAGGCGCTAGTCGGGCGGTGGGGTACCGACTAGCGATTAATCGGGATTAATAGGGATTAATCGGAATAAATCGGATTGAGATTTTTATATGTAATTTTTAGTTACATATATACACACACATTTTTATATGTAGTTTTTTAAAGTAGACATGTTTTAACCCCTCATCGACCCATTTTTTTAAGTAATTGGAAGAAATTTATATGGTTTGGTCAAAATTTGGCCGGCATCTAGACAAAATTTGGCCAGAATAGGACCGCCAGTGACTGCCTAGCTATTAATCGGCCATTAATCGGTGAACCTCCGATTAGTGATTAATCGGTGACTAATCGGAGACTAGTCGGGATTTTTACAACCATGGGTATAGTGCACAGTGCTTTGATTTTGAGGTCTAGGGTTTGAGCTAGGATGAGTGATTATAGGACCAGTAGTTTGACTCCTGCATTCCCTAGCGAAATGACCTAGCCTATTGCACTTGTAACACTTGATTTTCGATTTATGCAACCCAACCCTTAGATTCCCATGTAACCTTGGGAATTTTCTCCCTGTTCTTTTGTAGAATTTGCTTGTTCTTACACTAAGCAGAGCCAACTGATGCAAAATGTCCATCTCTTCTAAGTCAGTGGGATCAAAATGTTGCAAATCATTGAGTTCAAAGCACAAATTATCTGACATCTGGTTTTCACAGTTTGCAGTAAAAGCATAATTTGCAGAGTGAGGATTAGGGTTGTTAAAATTTCCACCAGCAGTTATATCAATGAAGTGATCATAACCCTGATCCTTACCACTGCTACCAGATTCTTCCTGACCAAAAAGAGCTGTGCTACCGAATGAATAATCATCAGCAACTTTTCCAGACTCTTGCAACTTCTTTTTCTGGTTCAACTCCCTTTCATAGGTCAGGAGTCTACCATGAAGTTGGGTCAGGGTCAGATCTTTGAACTCAGCAGAGTTTCTAGTGACAAAAGCTATGGTGTCCCATTTTTCTGGTAGTGACCTAAGGAACCTGCTATTTTGAGTTGAATTTGGAAAAGTTACTTTAACAAGCCTTAGTTCACTAATGAGACAACTGAATCGCTCAAATTGCTGAGTCAGTGATTCACCCTTGATGTGACAAAATGTTTCATACTGCTGATTCAGGATTTCCCTATTGTTCTCAATGACTTCTTCTGTTCCCCCAAACTGTTCCTTCAACGCATCCCATGGCTCTTTGGCACTGTTACAGTGTAACAGTCCAGCATATATCTCATTGGGTAATGCGGATGCTATGATGCTAAATGCTTTGGCATCGAGTTCGAACTTTTGAAAATCAGTTTCAGTATAGTTTTCAGTTGGTTTAGGAACGAACTTCTTTGCGTCCTCAGCACTTGGCACCATAGGAACATGGGGACCAAAAACAACAGACCTCCAACATCCAGTGTTCTGTTGAGCAAGGATGTGACCCATCCTTCTCTCCCAGATGTTGTATTCATTACGTTTAAGCATGGGTGGTTTAAAAAGCGAGCCAATGTTATTCTTATCATCTTGTGATTGTGACGTCATCCTGGTTGTTTTACAGGCACTGATTAATCAACTTTAATGGTGATTAAACCTTACTCTGTTTTTCAACAAACCGAACAAACTATCGATATCAACGATTATGAGCTGAACTATTTATGTCAAAATGATTGTTAAATCAAATTTGACTGTCCAAGCTCTGATACCAATTGTTGGATCTGAGTTTGGTTTTGATTGTATTTTTCGTTTGAATTAGAATGAAGATGGATGAGTTGTGCAGCGGAATTAAGATGGAAACAAACTTTGCATACAATCAAACGAGAGTATTGCTTTGATTAAACACTTTTCACAAAGAACCGAAAGATTGAATTTAATTTCAACAACGATTACAATGCAATGCTTAATACAAACTCCCCCTCAGCCAGAGCTCAGTGTTTGTTCGTGCAGAGAAGACGGTTTTGCAAAGAGCTAATAGAACAGTACAGAGCACTGTTCTATTTATAGGCACTAGCAAACCACTGAGCATCTAAGCTGACGTCACCATGAAAGTGACATCTAACCTCCTAACAAACTCTAACCCCTGATCAATACAAACACTGCTATACTAACTACTGCTTATTACACTACATTACATAAAAGACATCTAAATAACTGCTGCATCCTTCCACTGCTGTGAACCCAGCAGTACTTGTCCAGATCAGCAGTGCTTGACTCAAGACAGTAGATTGAACAGCAGAGCTTTAGTCTTTCATCAGGTCTTTACTTGATCAGCAGTTTAGAGGTCCGCAGTTTGCACGATCAGTAGATAGGAGGTCAGCAGATGTTGAAATCACTTTCAAGGGGAGAGACTTGTATGTAACATCTGCTTATTCTGGATCCACTGCTCTGATCCAGTTTTGGCTTTTATTATCTGTTCCTCTGGTAGGGTTCAATCCCAACATAATTCCCACTGATTACTGAATACGATTTCTTCACCTTTTCACCACCTTCCTAACTTCCTGGTTCAACTCATCAAGTAGTAGCCGCAACCACACCACTTCTTGGGATGACGTTGAAGCAGTCGACACTCGGCCTCCTTGATAGTGAAGCCGTTGGTTGTCGTGTATCTAAGTCACCAGCATAATCAGCATCACAAAACACCACTTAATCCAACTTCTCTTCTCGATTAAACTTAATACTAGATCCAAGAGTAGACTTCACATAACACATTAATATTCGTGACTACCAGTAGTAATTAATCGAGCTTTTTACCGGTCAATTGGACCATTGACTTACGTTTTATTTTGAAGACACTAACACCCACATTTTGTCATTTGAGTCTGATCCATCTCTAATTCGTCTGATCCATTGTGTCTATTTCCTCTTGCATGGCTTTGATCCACACATCTTTACTACATGCATACATAGAATTTCATAGTTCAACTTCAATAGCTTCGGTGATGGCCACGTGCATTCACTACAAACTTTGAGTTTAGTTTTTTTGACTATGTAGATCGTCTAGGCTTAGTCAAAGGGTTGTTATCATGAGTCGCTTGTATTGGGTTCATGAACACTGACATTCCATGGATGTTGTCTCGATTGTGATTCCTGTCTCAGACTCGTGACTTGACCGACTCTCCTTCATCAACTTCAACGGTTTCATCTTCTTCTTCATTGATGCTTAGAAATACTTTAGAAATTTTCAATTTTGTTTAATAATTTAAGTGTAAGGTAATAGCTCTTTCTCCGTCGACCACCATGAAGTTTTGTCATACAACGTATACATAGCACCGATTTGTGTGTGTGTGGGGGGGGGGATAGTGCACGGTCCTCCCAACCGCCGGATTGATCCCACCCCGGGAGCCGCTACCCGACCAAGCTAGCAGGGCCGTCTCCGAAAATGTTTAAAAAAATTTTGGCCCTGTGTGAGATAAAAAATCGGGCCCTCCCCTATATCAATTGTTATATAATATTTAATTTGGATTTAGTTGTTTGAAATTTTGGTCTTTTAAAACTGAGTGGGATATTTTGTCATTAGTTATTTAGCTTGGGTTTAAATTTTGGGCATTTTAAAATAGTTGTAACTTCTAGTATTAAAACAGATTGACACAGTTAAAAGTAAAAATATAGAGGTTTTTAATATATATATATATATATATGGGATATTGGCCTCCAGTCATCTCAAATAGACTTCATTAGTCATTGGCAGACCCACGTTTTTTTTATTCCCCCTGACAGTCCCACTTTTCAACTATTTTTACTCCACTGGTCCTTAGTTAAAAAAACTTAACAGAGTTATATTTTTTCCGAATTACAAAATGACGTTTTAAGGCTTTTGATCAGAACGAGTATACGAGTCTACTGATGTAAAAAAGGTGTCAATGGCCAATGACGTCTACTTGAGATTATTAGAGACCAATATTAAGATATATGTCGAGTTAATCTCAGAACTCTAAATAATTACAAAACTTCTAATAAACAGTTCTTACACATCAAAAAACAAATAGAAATAATATTTTTCAAAAAATAATAGGTAGTGGCAAAACCAAAACCTTTAGGGTCACAATATATTTCTATACTTGTTACTATATTATATTGTTTTACTGAGATAAAAATAGATAAATATAGAATATTAGTAAATTAGATAAAAAAATCAAATAAATTAAATAAACTAATAAATGTATAACCTAACATAATAATAAATAGGGGAATTGACCTGTAATAATCCCACCTAGACCTTATTGGCCATTAATAATCCCACCTCAGAATATTCCCCCCGCCAGTCCCACCTTTCACCTATTTTTCCTACAATGGTCATCCGTTTAAAAAACTTAACGGAGTTAAGCTTTTTCTAAATTACAAACAGATTTTTTAGGGCTTTTGATCAGAATGATGATACGAGTCCATTAATGTAAAATTTACTTCGAAATGGTGCTCCAAGTGACTGGATTTTTGTTAATTGGAAATTTAAACACCCGAATTGAAGCGCCGTTTTCATGGTTTGGAGCACTGTTTCGAGGCAAGTTTTACATCAATGGACTCGCATCGTCGTTCTAATCAAAAGCCATAAAAAATCTGTTTGTAATTTGGAAAAAAGCTTAACTCCGTTAAGTTTTTTTAACGGGGGACCATTGTAGGGAAAATAGGTGAAAGGTGGGACTGGTCGGGGGAATATTCTGAGGTGGGATTATTAATGACCAATAAGGTCTAAATAGGATTATTACAGGCCAATTTCCCTAATAAATAAGAATCCAATGGTTTCTTTTAAGGTTTTTATGTTATAATTATTTACTTTTTCGTAATTATAAATTTAAAAGAAAATAGGTCAAAGTTTGAAAGGACACAAGTGTGCCAGAAAAGGTTATCTATTATCTATGTATTGTCTTTGATACCCTTACTTAGCCTTACTAAATTACTTAAATACCCCCATCCTCTTCATCTTTGCCCTCTTAAGATCTTTCCTGCAACTACTTCTTGCCGGAAAAATATTCCGGTCAACATTCCGGATAAAATTAGGGGCCCCGAGACCCACCTCTCCGCCACTGCCCAACCTTTTATGTACAGATATATATAAAAATATAGAAAATTTTGCAGGCCACTTTTCGTTTTTGGCCCTGAGCGGTCGCACACCCGGCACATGCTTATGGCCGGCCCTAAAGCTAGCTCCGCGGTGAATACCCTTACCGAGTTCTTACCCTTGTGCTTGGTTCACAACATCTCCTTTCTTATGGGATCACATCAAACAAAAATGCAATGCACTGCCTTTTTCTCTATCCCGTATCTTAACTGGCTCGACACGAAAGATTACAATTGAAGAGAAAGAAAACACGAATTTAAATAATCTAATTTATATTTATATGCAACTGGGTTTTTGAATTTTTTTGAAAAATATAACAATATGGTACTCATATTAAAGATAAAAAAACGCTCGATTTTATGGTATAATTTTTTTAAAAAACAAATGATGTATAAAAAAGTTACGGACGTTTAAAAATTTGAGGGGAAATAACATGTGTCATATATTGTGTTGTAGGTTCTTATAAAAACGCAATGGAACCCAAATTAACATTGTGTTATAGGTTTCGATAATAACACAATGGACATGATGTAAAACACAATGTAAAGTAGATCAAAAACACAATCAATGACAACAGATAAAGACACAATGGACAACATACTAAAACACAATGACCATAACGTATAACACAATGGCGATAACATATAACACAATAAGTATCAGACTAAATAAAAACACAATTGATGACAACAGATAAAAGACACAATTAAAGACAACAGATTAAAGACACAATGGAGAGCAGATGAAGACATAATAGAAAACAAACTAAAAACACAATACACAACAAACTAAAACACAATGAACAAAGATAATAAAAAAAATTGAACAAATTATTAAAACACAATGGACAACATATTAAAACACAATGAATAACATATTAAACACAATGACCTGAACTAATAACACAATTTATAGAAAATACAGATATAACACCATCTTCATTGTGTCATTTATTGTGTTATAGGTTCTTATAAAAACGCAATGGATAGAACCCAAATTAACATTGTGTTATAGGTTTTGATAATAACACAATGTATAGAAACTCTACTGACCAAAACCCAGTTAAAAGACACAATGACCTGAACCTTTAACACAATGCAAAAAAAAAAAACCCAGTAAAAATGAAATTTTTTATTTTATTTTTATATGATAATATGGTACTCATATTAAAGATAAAAAAACGCTCGTTATTATGGTGAATTTTTTTTTTTTTAAATGTCGTATGAAAAAGTTATGGACGTTTTAAATCAATGGGGGAATTGGCATGTGCCTTGCATGTGGAGAGAGAAAATCCATAAATATAGGATTCCCTTTATGCCCTTCTATTATTATCTTTTCCCTACAACTAATCTCAACCCTCCAAATCTAAGATCAATGGACTAGAATGCTTCTTACCCTTCTTATTTATTTTATTCTTTGTATTTGATCCTAACCCTATATTTATATTTATATACTATTAATTTGTAACATTAGTATGCTTCCTATTGTTGTACTTTGAGCTTTGTGAGACCATGTGTAGTGGGCATGATTCACCCTTGGGCGTTTTGCGCCATGTGGCAGCGCAGTCAGTAATGAGGCATTATTGGGCGTTTTCTAAAATGGGTGTAGTGGGGATGTGGACATTGTGGGCATTATGTTTATAATAAAATTAAATAAAAAAAAACATCAAAAAAATTTTGGTTTTACAAAAATGGAAATGAATCTGATTGGTCAAAACCTTGCCCCTATAGCGTTATTTAAAACACGCCAGACAAAAAAATTGGCCAAACACGCCCACGGGGGCGGAGGTGCCGGCGTTATTGGGCGTTTTCGGGCGGGATTCGGGGCAAAAAACGCCCCACTACGTTCGGTCTGAGTATTATGTGCTTTAGGTTTTTGTTAATTTGTAGAGTTAAATGATTTGTTGGTCCCATGGTTTGCAAAAATTTCATACTTAGTCCTAGTATATATTAATTGGGTTGGGATATAATAGGAAGTTTTTTTAGCTAGGAAGGCTAGGAAGTAATCTTGACCATCAATAGATTTAATCAAGGGCTAAGATTAAATGATTGAAATTGAAAAGAAAAAAAGAGACGCGTGGGTTTGTGTAAGGGCATTCTAGTCAATCCAGTACAATAATTTTTCTCTTCTCCAATTCCCCCCCCCCCCCCCATTTTTTAAACGTTAATAACTTTTTCATACGACATTATTTTTTTATAAAAATTGCACCAAAAAACGAGCGTTTTTTTTTATCTTTAAAACGAGTATACTATTGCTATATTTTCGGAAAAAAAATTCGAAAACCGAGTTGCGTAAAACGTAATAGACAAAAAACGAAAAAAAAATGATTTTTTTTCTAAAACGCAATACACCAAAAACACAAAAAATGTCTTATTTCTAAAACGCAATGGCAAAAAAAACAAAGAAATGTCTTACTTCTAAAACGCAATGGCCTAAAAACACAAAAAGAAAGTGTTATTTCTTAAACGCAATGGACTGAAAACACATAAAAATGTGTTTTACCTAAAACGCAATGGACTAAAAACACTTCAAAATGTGTTTTTCTAAAACGCAATTGACCAAAAAACACTTAAAAATGTCTTTTTTCTAAAACGCAATAGCTTAAAAACACAAAAGAAAGTATTATTTCTAAAACGCAATGGACTGAAAACATATAAAAATGTGTTTTACCTAAAACGCAATAAACCAAAAAACACTTAAAAATGTCTTTTTTTCTAAAACGCAATAGCTTAAAAACACAAAAGAAAGTGTTATTTCTAAAACGCAATGGACTGAAAACATATAAAAATGTGTTTTACCTAAAACGCAATAAACTAAAAACACTTCAAAAATGTGTTTTTCTAAAACGCAATGGCTAGAAAACCCAAAATAACGGATGATATATATCAAAACTAAACATGCAATACTCATTTGACTTTATTCCGTTTTATAAGTACTGCATATCCAAAAGAGTAAATTGCCATTTTAGTCCCTAAGTTTTGTCCAAATTTGCCATTTTGATCCAAATAGTTTTATTTTCCCCCCTGGGTCCCTGACTTTTACATTTGTTGCCATTTTGATCACTTTGCCTAACTCCATCCAAAAACCCAGTTACTCTTTTCAATTTAAACCTTTTCAGTTGCCATTTTGATCCAATTCCAAAAAATCAAAAAAATTCCAAAAAATCAAAAAAATTCCAAAATATTCAAAAAAATTCTAAAAAATCTAAAAAATTCAAAAAAATCTAAAAAATTCAAAAAAAATCTAAAAAATTCTAAAAAATCATAAAAATTCTAAAAAATCATAAAAATTCTAAAAAATCATAAAAAATCTAAAAAATTCAAAAAAATATAAAAATCAAAAAAATTCTAAAAAAGCATAAAAATTCTAAAAAATCCAAATAATTCTAAACGGTTCGCGTCGAAACGGTTCGGTTCGATACGGTACGGGTCGAAACGGTTCGGCTCGAAACGGTTCGGGTTCGAAACGGTTCGCGTCGAAACGGTTCGGTTCGAAACGGTTCGCGTCGAAACGGTACGGTTCGAAACGGTACGGGTCGAAACGGTACGGGTCGAAACGCTTCGCGTCGAAACGGTTCGGCTCGAAACGGTTCGGGTTCGAAACGGTACGGGTCGAAACGGTTCGTGTCGAAACGGTTCGGGTTCGAAACGGTTCGCGTCGAAACGGTTCGGTTCGATACGGTACGGGTCGAAACGGTACGGTTCGAAACGGTTCGCGTCGAAACGGTTCGGTTCGATACGGTACGGGTCGAAACGGTTCGGTTCGATACGGTACGGGTCGAAACGGTTCGGTTCGAAACGGTTCGCGTCGAAACGGTTCGGTTCGAAACGGTACGGGTCGAAACGGTACGGGTCGAAACGCTTCGCGTCGAAACGGTTCGGCTCGAAACGGTTCGGGTTCGAAACGGTACGGGTCGAAACGGTTCGTGTCGAAACGGTTCGGCTCGAAACGGTTCGCGTCGAAACGGTTCGGTTCGAGACGGTACGGGTCGAAACGGTACGGTTCGAAACGGTTCGCGTCGAAACGGTACGGTTCGATACGGTACGGGTTCGAAACGGTTCGCGTCGAAACTGTTCGCGTCGAAACGGTTCGGTTCGATACAGTACGGGTCGAAACGGTTCGGTTCGAAACGGTACGGGTCGAAACGGTTCGTGCCGAAACATTTAATGATTTTTGGATTTTTTAGAATTTTTTTTGATTTTTTAGAATTTTTATGATTTTTAGAATTTTTTATATTTTTTTGAATTTTTTAGAATTTTTATGTTTTTTAGAATTTTTTAGATTTTTTTGAATTTTTTAGATTTTTTTGAATTTTTTAGAATTTTTTTTGATTTTTTGGAATTTTTTGGAATTTTTTTGATTTTTTGGAATTGGATCAAAATGGCAACTGAAAACATTTTTTAAGGAAATCCCCAAAATACCCCTGTTACAAACTGGGTTTTTGGATGGAGTTAGGCAAAGTGATCAAAATGGCAACAAAATGTAAAAGTCAGGGACCCAAGGGGGAAAATAAAACTATTTGGATCAAAATGGCAAATTTGGACAAAACTCAAGGACTAAAATGGCAATTTACTCTATCCAAAATGAATAAAAAGGAATTTGACTTTATCATCCAAAAACCCAATAGAAAAAGTGTTTTATCATCCAAAAACCCAATAGAAAAAGTGATATACATCCAAGAAAAAATGATATACATCCAAAACTGAAAAACGCAATACATGTTGATAAACGATTTATATCGTCAGAAGCAAAATATTTATACTCATCTCCAAAATCAATAAAGAAGTAGTCCAGGATTTGACTTTTACATCAGTTCAAGCTTCAAAAATGGTGGTTCGACGACCATTGCGTTTTAGCTTAATCTTTTACTTATGAACAAAATCAGATACCTTTCTTCTTGAAATCGCTTCTTCGGGTTAGTTGCATCGAAAGTGAACTTGGCAACGACGTCTAAGAAGGCAGCAACTCCGGTGATGGCTAACACGTTCCGTCTCCGTTAGGGCAGGGCATCGTTGCAGCGGTGGGATAAACTTAATACAGAGCTGACACATGAAAGGAGTGGCGATGAGGTTAAGATATAGGGCGGTAGCTGGTGATGAAAACGGTGGCAGATTGTCGAATGGTAGTGATGATGCAGGTTGGATATGGTAGAGGTGGTGGTTATGGAAGTGGTAGTGGTGGCTGTGGTGTTGGTGTGTAGGGTTGAGAAAAGAACGTACAGGTTTTGAGAAAAATTAAATGGACAAAATTACCCTTTAATCTAGTTTTTAAGGAGTGCCACATGTCATAATCCTATTGCTTCCTAGCAAAAATAAACTTCCTATTTGATCCTCACCCTAATTGGGTTAGGATAATTTGCAACATATCTACGCATTATGGTTTTGTAACATAATGCTTAGTGGGTTGTACCACTAAAGACAAATTCATATCAATGCATTATGGTTTGTAACATAATGCTTAATGGGTTGTACCACTAAAAACAAATCTGTATTCCATTTAAAAGCTATAAATAATTTTCCGAGTTAATACGGCGCAACGTGCGTGTGTGGTTAAACGTTTTTACGTCGTCTATTTTTTTCCGTTTCACAGGTTCATCGTAACGCTCGGGTCCTAGATCGACTTATTTATTTTTTATATGTTTAACGTTTCGGTTTAATTTTTTCGCATTAACACGCTGCAACTTCAGTGTTGGTGGTCGCTAGTAGTAGTGTGACATTGGTGTTCGCCCCCGCCGCAACGCGGGGGTGCTTAATACTAGTTAGATCATAAAATATAACACAGTGTCGAAAAAAAAATACATAATGAATCACAAAAAGACACAATAACGCAAATATAGAAAAGACAGAGTGATAAATAAAACACAATGATGTAAACCAAAAAGTGTAAAATCTACAAGCTAAACATCTAAAAAATACCCTAAAATCTCACATCGTAGATAAGACGGTTCAAATGTCGTTTGAATAGATCAATTAGAGTCTGTTTAATATACTTTGTACGACTACTTAGTTAAAAATATATTTGTTTATACTTTATAAAAACTGTAATTTCGATAGGTAGCTTTCTAATAAAAGTTATGTTCTTTGTTCGAACTAGAGAATTATTAATAGATTATATATACACACTTATATTTTTTTATGTGACATATTGGACGAACTTTTAAGCTGTTATTATCTCTCTATGTGTGGTTATTATGAGTACACTTACTTTACGTAGAATAAATGTCTTTTCAACTAATTTTTTGTGTAATTAGTTGTTAAAAAATAATTTTGCTACAAAATGATTTTACTATTCGACATGCGACCACATTGTGTTTTTTGGTGGACCTCCGATAAGACCATTGGGTATGGTTTGGTTAGTCTCTTTGAAGACCACCCGCCACGTACGTGCCACATCATCACGGGAGGAGGACCATCCCCTTGGTGACTACCCAAGGGTGTGGAGGATGGACCATCAACTAGCTGAGGGACACACTTTATCACAAATCAATACACACAATTAATGGGAGGCCCCACCTTTTGGATTGTCTCAGACGTCCTGGAGAAGACGCCAGCGACGTGCCGAGCCCCAAGGGGGCGGCGTGCGACTAGGGTTGTTCATGAGCCGAGCCGAGCCGAGCCAGGCCAAGCTCGGGCTCGGCTCGATTATAAACCGAGCTGGCTCGGCTCGGCTCGGATTTGAAACCGAGCTGAAAATCTAAGCTCGGGCTCGGCTTGGTTTTAAACCGAGCTAGCTCGGCTCGGCTTGGTTTGGCTCGATTTTATAAAAAAAACTAAAATATACCTCTTAAAATTTAATAGCCTAAAATATTATTCAATAATTTAAAAGAATATATTCAAAATAAGTTCAACCTAATACAATTCAAACCAAAATCAAGTTTAACAACGCAAAATAAGTTTTAATTTCAATAAAATACAATATTAGTTCATTAGTATGGTAATCAATCTTCAAATATGTCATAAATATCAAAATACAAACCTATATACATGTAAATAATAATCAGTTTTTTGTAATATATTATAATGTATATAAAATTATAACTTATTATAAGTAAAATAATTCGAGCTAAACCGAGCCGAGCTACAAAGCGAGCCGAACCGAGCCAGCTCGGCTCGTTACGAGCCGAGCCGAGCTAGGCTCACTTTCTAACCGAGCCGAGCCGGCTCGGCTCACTTTTAAACCGAGCCAAATCGAGCGAGCTTTTTCCGAGCTAAATCCGAGCGAGCTTCGAGCGAGCTCCGAGCCGCGAACTTTTTGAACAGCCCTACGTGCGACGGACTTTGACGAGCAAAGACGGGAGGGGACGACCCCCATACCCGGTAGCCTAAGATGATTGTTGACAAAATCAGTAATTATTATGTCAGCTATTCTGCAATACGTGTTTTATAAGGAAAAATTGCTAAAATTAATCATTCCACAAAAGAAACTCAATTATCAATCAAAATTTTCAGCTTTCATAAAAACATAAGATATAGATTAAAACTGAAAATACAATACCAGAATATAAGGTTTAACTCCTTTAGTAATATGTCATAATCAGGTTAAACTGTATGAATTTATAATTTTTTTTTTATTATCAAACATGCTCCTGTTAAAATTATAATATATTCAGTTTAAATGTTTCTATTTTGGTTATGTATTTGTTTCCTCTTATATATTCTAACCGTTGTTTTCTTTATTTCATTTTGAGGTTTGTTCGTTTGGGCTTGGAGCTCTTTGCTGGGCTGCTTATGCTTGTGGGCTTAAAAGGTCTTGTGCTATTTAAGGAGAGCTCTGCCTCGGGATCATGTGCACCGCCTCTCATAGCTCCTTCTCGAATACTTTTGTGCTCCTGCCTTCTTTCCCTCACACGTTCATTCGTGAGGCTGTTTGATTGTTCTTTGTTAACCTTTTGGTTATTTGTGTTCACCAGTCAATCTGTGATGACTGGTTTATTTCCTTGTACTGATTTGAGAAAGAAGTTGAATAAATTTGTTCTTCATTTTGTTTGGTTGATTTTGTCCCTGAAGTTCTGACATGGTATCAGAGCCCTAAGGTTAATTTGGTGCTCTGGTAATCTTCCGCTGCACTCGCCGTTGCCTGCTTCTCCGGTTGAATCGGTCCAAGGACTCCGATTGAAGGTTGTTTTGTGGTGGTGGTTTCTTGGTGGTCCTGTGGTCCGCCGTATCTATTTCCTGGTTCCATTTCATTGTGGTTGCTGCGCCGCTGTTGGGAATACGAAACCCTAATTTTTTAGGGCTTTCTCATCTGGTTGTTTGAAGAATTTCTTGTTGGTCCCTTTTAGGGCAAACCAACAGATCTGGTCGTCTGTCTTCTGATCAAGTTCTTGTAACCCTAAGTGAAGGTTACAAGTCTTGATCTCTTGGATTTTTTTGCAAGCACCCACTGTGAGATTGTTCTATCTCTGTTCTTTATTTTTTTTATTTCCTGCATCACTGAGTCAGTGTGTCTAGGCATCCTCTGTTTACCGGACTAGTCGGGCCGGCACTTGATCGAGTCTTATCTGCTTATTTGTTGCATTAGTCCGTGTCATTAAGCTTCCTGAATATTGTCTGCGGAGGCACCTTTTGAGTGACGAACCTCTGATCGGACCTCTGTTCAGGCTTCTCTTTGTCCCTGACCTCTTTGTCCCCTTCTATTTTTCCTGTTGTTTTTGCTGTGGTGTTTCTATGACTATCTGTTCTCTTGTGACTGCGTGATTATCTGCCATACTGTTCCTTGCTGTTGCTGTGTTTATCTGCTTGTTTGTAACTGTGTGCTATAATGCCTGATACAGAAAAACAAGGTGAATCTTCTGTCACCTTGGTTAGTAAATTGGATGCAAGTGATCCGTTATATCTTCATGCTAGTGACTCTAGTAGTCTCTCTATTGTCAATATTAAACTTAAAGGAACTGAGAATTATGTGGTTTGGTCAAATGCTATGAAACTTGCTTTAACTTCTAAAAATAAGCTAGGGTTTATAAATGGCACTTGCACCAAGTCTACTAAAGATGATGTGTTGGCAAGTCAATGGGATAGGTGTAATTCTGTCGTCTTAACTTGGATTCTCAACTCTGTCTCTGAAGAATTATATGTTGGTCAAGTCTACTCTAGTCTTGCTAGTGAAGTCTTGAGTGACTTAAAAGACACCTATGATAGGGTTGATGGGTCAGTTGTGTTTGGGTTATACCAAAAGATTAATTGTGTTAGCCAAAATGGCACTAGTGTCTCTGAATATTATCATAGACTCAACACTATGTGGAAACAATTTGATGCCAGGGTTCAATTCCCTTCCTGTACTTGTGATGCTTCATCTAAATACAATGAGTTCAGTGAATTGATCAAACTTATGCAGTTCCTAATGGGATTAGATGACATTTATCAACCTGTTAGAACAAACCTGTTAACCAGGGATCCCTTACCTAGTGTTAAAACTGCTTTTTCTGTCATCTCCAGAGAAGAATCTCACAGAGATTCAAATAAATCCTCAAAAACTCCAAAGGTTGGTTTTGTTGCCAAGGCAACACAATATAATGACAACAAAAAACGTTTTAACAAAGGTCCTAATCCCAACTTAAAATGCACACACTGCAATACGGTTGGTCATATGATTGAAAAGTTTTTTGAACTTCATGGCTATCCATCAAATTATAGAAATAAATCTAATCAAAACAATTCTCAATGGTCTAAAACCAACTTGTCTGCTAATAACTCTGTTGCCAATACTATGAATGATCAACCTGCTAATTCCTCCTTGAATGCTTTAACTGCTGATCAATTTTCTAAGTTGCTAGGCCTTCTAAATGAAAATAAGCTGGAAGATTCTCACAAATCTAATATGAGTGGTAAGTGCTATAATGCTTTCACTTCTCTAGGGTCATATAAAAACACCTATTGTTTTAACTCCAGTTTTTTCCATCAAAATAAACTAAAATGGATCGTTGATTCGGGGGACTAATCAACATATGGTTATGAACAATGACAACATGTTTAATCTTGTTGATGTGTCTGAGTATGATATTACTATTAAACATCCTAATGGAACTGATGCTAAAGTTAAACAAATAGGATGCTTTAAACTGTCTGAAGATGTGATTTTGAAAGATGTTTTCGTTGTTCCTGAATATTGTGTGAATCTTATCTCTGTTCACAAACTTGCTAAAGATAATAAACTTAAAGTTGTTTTTGACGAACATAATTGTTATATTCAGGATGTATCCTTAAAGAAAAACCTGGTGATTGGTAGGCAAACTGATGGGCTCTATTTCTGTGGTAACTCTAGTATACATGTTATTGCTTGCTTTAATAAGACTGAAACGATAAAGCTTTGGCATTCCAGGCTTGTTCATCCCTCAGACCAAGTCTTACATGTTCTAAATCTTAAAAATGAATCAAGTCAAGCTGAACCATGTGACACTTGTCACAAGGCCAAACAGCATAGAATTCCTTTTCCATTAAGTGACCATAAGTCTAAAAGGGTTGGTGACCTTGTTCATCTTGATGTTTGGGGTCCATACAAACGACCCAGTCTTGATGGATATAAATTTTTTCTCACTATTGTAGATGACTACACCAGATCTGTCTGGGTTTACCTAATGAAATCCAAAACCGAAGTGTTTGAAAACATTAAAATTTTCTATGATCTGATCCTAACTCAATTTGAAACAAAAATCAAAGTTTTTAGAAGTGACAATGGGTCTGAATTTATTAACTCTCAAATGGAAAATTTTGTTAAAACTCATGGCATTATCCATCAAACTTCTTGTACTTACACTCCCCAACAAAATGGGATTGCTGAAAGAAAACATAGGCACCTTCTGAATGTTACAAGAGCTTTATTGTTTCAATCTATTATTCCTTTAAGGTTCTGGTCTGAATGTGTTCTCACTGCTGCTTATCTGATTAACAGGACTCCCTCCTCTGTGTTAGGTGGTAGAGCCCCTTATGAATTACTTTATGGTTTTAAACCTTCTCTTGATCACTTGAAAGTCTTTGGATGTCTATGTTATTTTACTGTTTTAACCAATACCGATAAACTTGAAGAGAGAGCTGAACAATGTGTCTTTATGGGCTACTCAAATCTAAAAAAGGGATACAAACTCTGGAGTTTGGATCAAAGGACATTCTCCTTCTCACGAGATGCCAGTTTCTATGAAACCGTTTTCCCTTTTAAAACCAAACTATTTTCTGAAACCGACCTTGACAAAACAAACCTTTTAAATCATTCAAACTTTTTTGACATCTATGAGTCTTCAAGTGATACAAATCCCAATGATGAAGAGAAGGAGTTGTCTGATTCTGTACCTGAGACACAGCAACACAGTAGCTCGAATGAGCCAGTTGATGTTGCTAACGGTCAGCAGTCATTTACCCCTGATGACATGGCTAATGTTCAGCATCATAGTGAGTCTCAAAGTGGGCCTGTGAGGGTTGAGTCCAGTGGTAAAAATGACGAATCAGTCCTTCCTGAGGGTAACCAATCTAACCTTAGAAAGTCCACTAGACATGTGTCTGCCCCTAAAAGGTTCAATGACTTCATTGTTGGAAATGCTAAATATAGTTATAATAATGTTGTTAACTATGCAAATCTATCTAGTGAAAATATGTGCTTTGCTGCCAACTTAAATAAGACCTCGGAACCTATTAACTATAAAGAAGCATGTAAAGATAAAAGGTGGATAGATGCAATGAATGATGAACTTTCTGCTTTATATAGAAATGATACTTGGGACATTGTTGATCTTCCAAATCGGAAAAAAACCCATTGGGAGTAAATGGGTTTACAAAGTTAAATACAAATCAAATGGTGAAATAGATAGGTTTAAAGCCAGACTGGTGGCCAAAGGTTTTAGTCAAATTGAGGGCATAGACTTTGAGGAGACCTTTTCTCCTGTTGTCAAAATGGTCACGGTCAGATGTATTATCAGTCTCTCTATGCAAAATGACTGGCCCATTTATCAACTTGACGTCAACAATGCCTTCCTTTATGGTAACCTAAAGGAAGAAGTCTATATGACCCCTCCTGATGGTTTAAATATAAATAACAAAAATAAGGTCTGCAAATTAAAACGGTCCTTATATGGATTAAAACAGGCTCCTCGCATGTGGAACGAAAAACTTGTTCAAGTTCTTGTTAAAATTGGCTTTGTTCAGTCTAAGTGTGATCATTCTATGTTTGTTAAGTCTCATAACTCTGTGTTTACTGTTTTATTAGTCTATGTGGACGATATTTTGCTAACAGGAAACAACTCTGATGAAATTAACAAAGTCAAATCCTTCTTAAAGAAGGAATTTCAAATCAAAGATCTTGGTTTTTTGAAATACTTTCTTGGTATTGAAGTCATTAACAACAATGATGGTATTTGTTTCACCCAAAGAAAACACTGTATGGATCTTTTAAATGAATATGGGATGAGCGGATGTAAACCGGTTAACTGTCCCATAGAACAAAATCATATTTTAACGAAAATGAGTAAAAATGAAGAATTAAAGGAAGTTAGTATCACTGAATATCAAAAACTTGTAGGCAAACTTATTTATCTTTCTCACACACGTCCTGACATTTCCTACGTTGTTCATTATCTGTCCCAATACATGCATAAACCAACCGAAGCTCACTCTCAGATTGCCTTTAGGCTGCTGAGATACCTAAAAAATGCTCCTGGTTGCGGAATCATGTTTAAACAAAGTGATTCGTTTAATTTAACTGCCTATGCTGATTCAGACTGGGCTAAGTGCATTGACAGTAGAAGATCTGTCATAGGGTTCTGTATTTTTCTTGGGATTTCGTTAGTTTCTTGGAAAAGCAAGAAACAAAGTGTTGTCTCTCGTTCCTCGGCGGAAGCTGAGTACAGGTCTATGTGCAGTGCTTCATGTGAAATTCTGTGGCTAATAAATATCTTAAGGGAATTAAAGATCAAGGTTGACCTTCCGGTAATTCTCAGGTGTGACAATACTGCAGCTTTATCTATAGCTGCTAATCCTGTATTTCATGATAAGACGAAACATTTTGAGGTAGACCTATTTTTTCTAAGAGAAAAAATAGCTGCTGGTATTATCAAGACAGCCGGTATAAAAACAGAGTTTCAACTCGCGGATGTGTTTACAAAAGGGTTGCTGCCAAGAAATCATGACGAAATGTGTAAGTCCTTAGGGCTTACAAATCTGTTTAAACATTTAAACTGAGGGGGGATGTTAAAATTATAATATATTCAGTTTAAATGTTTCTATTTTGGTTATGTATTTGTTTCCTCTTATATATTCTAACCGTTGTTTTCTTTATTTAATTTTGAGGTTTGTTCGTTTGGGCTTGTAGCTCTTTGCTGGGCTGCTTATGCTTGTGGGCTTAAAATGTCTTGTGCTATTTAAGGAGAGCTCTGCCTCGGGATCATGTGCACCGCCTCTCATAGCTCCTTCTCAAATACTTTTGTGCTCCTGCCTTCTTTCCCTCACACGTTCATTCGTGAGGCTGTTTGATTGTTCTTTGTTAACCTTTTGGTTATTTGTGTTCACCAGTCAATCTGTGATGACTGTTTGATTTCCTTGTACTGATTTGAGAAAGAAGTTGAATAAATTTGTTGTTCATTTTGTTTGGTTGATTTTGTCCCTGAAGTTCTGACAGCTCCATCTTGGTCGTTTAATTTGTTCAATTAAACATATTTGCTTGAGCGCTTACGCCCAGTTTTAACTTATGCGTCTTGTTTAGGGGTGTTCATGAGCCGATCCGATCTGATCGAGGGTCTGCTCATGCTCGGATTGAATTACAACCGATCCGATAGGATCGGATCGAATTTGCAAAACCGAGCACAAAAGTGATGCTCATGCTCGGATTGAATATGAATCGAGCGGATCGTTTTCGCTCGGTTTTCTCAAATCCTGACTAAAATCAAGCGAATCGTTTTCGCTCGGTTTCGCTCGATTGAATTATAAGGCTACGTTCAACAAAAACAAATCCTAACTTATTTAAAACATGTCTGACACCTTACTAACAAAAACAATACATAACTAAAATCATGATTCTAAAAATGTTCTTAACAATATCAAGAAGCAGATCTTCGAACAATCAGTTTATGAATATGTGATTGTTTTAGGAATTAGAGATTTAGGGTTAGATTTTGATATTAACTATTAAGTTGGGCTAGTATATTTTTTGGGCTTTTAATTTGGGCTTGTATATTTTTTGGGCTTTTAATCTTTAAAATCTATAATATATATATTAATTATTAATAAAAATAATTCGAGCGAAACCGAGCGATCGACGAGCGAGCGGAACTTTGTTCATGCTTGGATTGAATTTGAATCGAACCGATCCGAGCGGCTCATTTACAAACTGAGCGGAAATCGAACGAGTATTTTTCGAGCGATCGTCGAGCGATCCTCGATCGTCGAGCAGTTTGGACAACCCTAGTCTTGTTTAGCCCATTTACAATTGATTATGATTTATTACAGCCAGCCAAGTTGTTTATAATCCGTGCCAACCTGATCGACTCATCCAAATAATGGGATACACGATTTTGATTATATTCCGGTTAGATTAATATCTTTGACATGAGTTAATACATAGGTCACATTTACTCATCATTAGCGTACCATATATCCTCATAGTCAACATTCAAATAGATCGAATATATATATATATAGAGAGAGAGAGAGAGAAAGTATAAAATATATTACGGCTTAACGTACATCACGTACGCGACCAAATTACGCACGTTATTATGAAAATCACGCACGTTGTAAACTCAACAAAACCTAATCACACATGTTAAAACAAATAATCACGCATGTTATCACGCATGCCATACCTCCTAGTTAAAGCAATTTGAAAACAATTCCAATGTCCAAAACGTATCCAAACTTACGGATAATAAAAATAACCTAATTAAACACTAATTAATTTTAACCCTCTAACTTATATTGATCTCCAACTTCCACCCCTCGAGATCAAAACCGTACCACCCTTATTCAACATTGCTTCTTCGATTTAACAATATTATAGTTCAAAGTTAGTATTTGAAGTTTAAAGTTAGTATTTATTATTATTTGAATTTCAAAGTATGAATAGACATAGTTTATTTACAGTTTAAATATTTTTCGTCAGTAATTAGTATTCGAGTCGCTTTGTACTTGGCTGCCTATATATGCTGCCATACGCTTCTATTAATGTTAAGTTAATTCTGTATTCTTCTGTGTTAATTGATCGGTGCATCTTAAATACACTATTATTTATGTAAATTATAATAAAAATGCATCGATATTGTTACAAAAGATACTACTATCATTAGATTTTGGGTTTTGTGCTTTCAAGATAAAACATACTAAAATGATAAAATAACACTAAAAGTTTAAATGAAATCTCAAATTAGAATTTTGAGTTGAGACTTGAATTGAATTGAATTTAATTTAATGTTTTCTTTTTGAACGGCAAATTTGGATCACTGACGGACCACTGGAGTATCATCGTGCCACCAGCAGAACCACCCGATCATATCCATCTCCACTAGGCATAATGCCTACACAAGGAGGAAACCCAATAAATATGGGAAGGAGGAAACCCAATAAATATGGGAAAAACCCCCCTTGTGGGAATCGAACTCAGGACCTATTGGTTCCAAAGTCTTATCCCACCCCCAAGATACCACTAGGCTATAAAGCCATGGGCAAATTTAATTTAATAACACTAAATGTTGTGATGTGAAATTGCATACAGGAAACCCATTTTTAAGAAGTTAAATGGGCTTTGGACCCACCATTGGAAAAAAGGCTTACGTGATGATTTGAGAATTTTGGTAATTAATTTGATGGACTATGCTTAGAATGAGAAGCACCATATTGGCCCATAATGTAATATAAGAAGAAGTCGGTGGAACATTAGAAAAGTGAGGACATCACATAATATATATTGGACGTCAGCATTGTTTTTTTGAAAATTTTGCAGAAATAGAGGGTTTGAACCCTAAAAGAGTGCTATTAGTTGTCTTTCAAATTTATGAGTGAAATTAGGTAGTATGCTTATCCATACAGCGAACTTGTGTTGAAATTCTGCAAAAAGCTGCAACATATGACATATTCCTGCACAACATACAGAAGATCGCTGTTTTGGATCACCACCTTCAGAAGTCCGCTGTTTGATATAACCACCTTCCAGAAGCCCGCTGAAGTGAACCAATATCTCCTGGAAGTCCGCTGATTAGAACCAATTTCTTCTTAAGTCCGCCGTATGATACTAATACCTTCCGAAGTCCGCTGAAGTGAACCAATATCTTCTCCTGGAAGTCCGCTTAAACGAACTAATACCTTCTTGAATTGTTATGTTATTAAAAAATGAACATACCTTCATGTATAGTATATGTTATTTAAACCTCCATCAGAAGTAATTAATGTGTTTGTTCACGTGATTCTTACAAGATTCCCTGTTCAATGTTTTCTTTATTATGTTGTGTGGCAGAATTTGATGTGTACCACATCTCCACGTCCAAGATAACCCACGTCACATGCATATTTCCATTTTATTCATTTTCCATTTTATTTATATTTTGCTTGTTTTCTTTAATGAAGTAGTGGACTGTTTTTTATCATGCATGCAAGTAGTGGGAAGTAGTAGTGCATAGCAGTTAGTTTCCATTTTGCATTTCGTACTTATGTATGTAAGGCTATATATAACTACCAGGAGTTTATTGAGTTCTATGAATGAAAAATATTAAAAAAAAGAGAGTTGTCTCAGGTCTTGCTTCTTCCTAATTTCTTTTGAGCTTGATCCACTCAACGGATTATCTATCGACCGATTTGTTCATATCAATTGGTATCAGAGCCGTCGTGATCCCCCTTCGGACCTATGGCTGCTCAAACTCTATCCAAACACGAGTTGTTCGATCGAGTCGAGTCAAGAATTGCTCGGATGATAGATATTCTCAAGAACCGACCTCGGTTACCACCACCAATTTCCACCCCCACACCAACAGCCATGCCACCGGTTTCCGTCATCCCACTGCCAGCCCAGTCACTCGTTGGCGGCTCACCACCACCAATTGCCATCAACCCACCACCATCTACCACTACACTCACTCTACTGGATGCTACCGTACGAGTCGAGTGGCGTCCGCCTTGGTTTCCACCAAGTTGTATCTAGATTTTCGCCTTACGGACAAGTCTAATTCGAGTGGGGTGGAATGATGTGTACCACATATCCACGTCCAAGATAACCCACTTCACATGCATATTTCCATTTTATTCATTTTCCATTTTATTTATATTTTGCTTGTTTTGTTTAATGAAGTAGTGGACTTTCTTATGTTCTATCTTCTAAACAACGAACTTCTTATGGTTCATTTATCAAACAATGGACTTTCTGCATGTTCTTAATTCGAAACGGCGAACTTCAATGTTTGTTATATTATACAGCAGACTTTAGATAACGTGGCACTTGGAAACAGCGAACTTCTAATGTTTGTGATTTCATTCAGCGGACTTCAGACATTTTGCAGGGACATGTAAGAAGCCTGCAGCTTTTGGCAGAAGTTATATAAAGTTCGCTGTTTTGATTAACAAACTACCTAATTTCACTCATAAATTTCAAAACCACCTAAAGGCACTCTTTGGGGGTTCAAACCCCCTGTTTTGTTTTCTTGGGGACACAACTTTTAGAGGAATTCGCAAGTTTTTGGCAGACGACAGTTTTGGGGAAAGTGGGACGCACACGGAAGGCAGCCGCCTTTTTGGTGGTTGTACACGGTTCAAGGGATGATTTACTAGGTGGCTTTCTTCAAGCGTACGATTCGTAGGGTTTAATACATTTCTTAGTTTATTCATCTTTGGATTTGTTTTTGACATTGACGCCGCCGTATAAACAATTTGATAAGTTGGTTTATAAGGGTGTAAGGGGCACTCCTCTAAGGGGGGAGTGACCTCTCTTACACACACCCAATCAGCACGCGCCACGTCAACTCCCCCCTTAACTCCTCCCACACCCTCAATTTGATGGCGGCACTCCTCTCTTGGGGGACTTGTTTTTTTATTTTTTTAATTAAGTTGAAAAAATCAAAAAGAAAAAAAAAGAAAAAAAAGGAAAATACTTGATTGGTTGAATCAATGGTGGGTCACCCTCTCCCTCTCTCCCTTCATGCGGTGAACACCCACCGCTCCCCACTCCCCGCTTACGCTCCCCGAGGGGTCGGCGGCGGTGTTCCCGCTCGGGGACTCGCCTCACCGAACCCCTCCCCGCAAAGCGCCACGTTCACCCTTATACTATTTGCATGTGTTTGAGTTCTTGCTTTACAACTTGCTCGGTTGATGACAAGACGTTGTAGCTTGTTGGGTGACATAGAGTAGGTTGACTCACATTAGTAAATAGGGTAATTGAACTGTAAAAGATCTGATGACAAAGACCTGTTTTTTATTACCACTAAATTAACCGACTTTTCAGAACCATGTCTATGTGGTGTCGAATTAATGATTAAACTGAGTTTGGTTTGAACCTAGAATCTGAAACTTGGAGGACTTTACCTTTATCTTATGTGACTTTCCTCGGATGATTGATTTCTAGATTTTCACATTAAACTTTGTTTTTCTGATTCTTATTAACAGGTAAATCTTGACCACTTGTGTTGATTTTGTGAAACGTTTATTATATTTGAATTGTTTGTCGTTTATCAAGCGTATTGGCAACATACTTGCGTTGTTAGCGGGTTGGTAAATTGGTGGGTAATTGGTATAATTAAATGGGTTATTAGGTTGTATGGTGAATCTTAAAAACTATCCCTAATAATTAATCAAAGTCATTAATTCCAAGGCCATGTCTCTGTGGTGTTATGAATATGTAAACGGGTTTTTGTGTTAAACTTGCAATCGGGATTCTGGGTGGGAGTTGTTTTTCTTTAATATATAATAATTCTCTAGGTAAACACTAACCATAATTCCCCGTGGATACGATACCCTACTTACGCTATCTATAACACCCCGCGATTTGGAAATCAAAGTACAAGTCAAAGTCAAAGTCAAAGTCAAAGGAGGAAAAAATTACTAATTGCGATCTGTCACTCCTTGCTTAATTATTGATTGTACTCTTTGACTCGTAATTGATACTTTAATTTTGTTTACTTTAGTTGTATTATGTGGAGTAAATGCTAATAATCGCAGTTTATCGCTAATCAACTTATCGCTGATCGCATCGCAATACGAATTATGTGTTCTGGATATTGCTTTACGTGTGTGTGCTATTATGTGTTACTTGTGCATGTTTATAGTTGTTTTGGGATGTTAATCGCAAACGCAATCGCAAGTCTATCACAACGCAATCTCATCGCAACACAAAACGCAGTATGGGTATGTTTAGGTTTATGACTGTTAGTTAGGTTATTTGGGTAATTAGTGTGAAATACTATCGCATCGCTTACTCGCATCGCAACGCTCAACGCACATAACGAAAACACAAAAACCAACTCGCGGCAACCCTTCGATCGAATGGCCATCCGATCGGGTTGCCATCCGATCCGTTACACTGCGCCACTTTCCCTTTTTTGAATCCTATAAGTAGCACCTGTCACTTCACAAACAGTGATGTGACAGCTCTGGTGCGTCTCTTCAACTTCTCAGGCCTTTCTCCTTCGATTTCTCGTGATTCTTGTAAGTTTCCAACTCCAATCTTGTACTTTTATGATCTACACACACTTCTTCATCTTTTTCACCATCAAATCTTCACTTTTAACCATGAAACCACCCGATTTGAGGTGTTCTAGGATGATTTCATCATGGGGTTCTTATGAACTTCAAGTTTTGACCTCATTCCACCAAGAACAACTCAGATCTAAAGGATTTCAACATGATTCAACACTGTTTTCGCATAGATCTAAACATTTTCAAGGATTTAAAAGGATTGAGAGATGTTTTCATAACTTTCTTTCAACTCTTTTACACTCAAGGCACTCAAAACCAATAGAATCGGAACTCATTCAGGCCCTCTACTCGTTTCTAGTAAAGTGTCAAGTCTGAGATCTGATTCGTACCTAAGAGACAACCGATTCCGGGTTGAACATGAAAAACCGTCAAGAACAGTTACTGCTTAGACTGGGGTGATTCCCGTCCGATCGGATAACTTGGGCTTGGAGGAGTTTCCGTGGTTTAACACGTTGTCATATCGTCTTGATCAAACCGCAAACTTTCAAACTTATCAAATTTCAAAACGATCAAGCCACCAAACGGACTGCCGTCCGATCAGATTGCCATCCGATCGAACGTCAATCCGATCGGATTGGCTTATGGTTTCAATACTTAAACATTTCCATAATTTTCAAAGATCATTAGCTTCTGATGGATTGCCATCCGATCGGAAGACCATCCGATCGAATGACAATCCTGTTGTGAACTTCTTATCTGAGAAATGTCTCGCTGGACGGATCGGATCGAACGACCGTTCAAACGGACGACGTGAAAGGTAGAGATACTTCTCTGATTTCAAAATACTACAACGAAAACTTCAAAGCCATCATACACAAACGCATCCCTCCCAAAACGAAGGACAATCCGACCGAATGGCCATCCGTCCGGATGACCCTTCGTCACTTCAGCTCACTTGCATCGTTTTACGTGCCGCTCACCGTTTATGCTATCGTTCTGTAATCAGGCTAACTCTCCAGCGCTCCCTTCAATCCAAGAGAGTGTTTATTTACTAAACACGATCTGTGAGTATACTCGATCCCTTTTTGCTTTAAGCACTTTTGGGTGTTACATACGTTACTTATGCTAAAACACATCGATCACACAACGCAAACACTTTTTTTACGCTGACCTCTAATGCATGTTATACGTGTTACTCGATGAATGCTTGTATGTTATGTTTACACAGTGATTGTTGCCTGACACCTTAGCAACGATAGTACTATAGTTTGGACTCAGCACCTGTCGTGGACGGGGGTTGCTAAGGGTATTTCTTCACGTGTCACAGTGGTGATATGTGTTGCGCACTCTACAACTCGCAGTCACGTCTGTGCATATTTCATTGTCGATAACCTACTAGCTTCACATTATACATGTTACATGCTGGTTATGCGTAAACTCGCTTTCGCTACTATTATACTATTAAACTTGTATGCTCACCTTTACACTATGTTTATTGACCTCTATTTTAACGTATGTGACAGGTGTTTAGGATGCTTGCTTGCTACTTGTTGGAAATTAGGCTAGGATGGAGTCTAGAAACAAATCTAATAAAATCTGAGTTGTCGGAACAATTTATTTGTCTATGAGATACCTATGTCTGTAATAACTGTTTTATTTGATGAGTTATGGTATGGGACATAATATTAGTTATCTGGTAAATTAGTTGTTCTGGATTTCACCTGGACAAGCTGTTTCACTCAGTGTCGCGCCCTGATGTTTCCGCCATCGGTTGGGGTGTGACAGATTGGTATCAGAGCCATAACTATAGGGAATTAGGCAAGACTCAACCTAGTCCGGGTTGATGTCTTACAAACGACCTAGTCTATAGTCTAAGTACCAACAGACCGACTTGTGCAAACCCGGTAGGGGTTTTGTACAACTTTACTCGCTAATCTCTCTTGAACTCGCTGAACACTACATACTTGCGCGGACTTCGCATATTACCGCTTCGCACAAGGTCAGCCTTTCCTAAGGCTGGCAACTCGCACTATTTTCAAATTTCTCGCGTAAGCAAAGTGAATTGGCCGAGATTAGGTGTGAAAACCGCAAACTCTCGACTAGATCGCTTGCTCGACGTGACTTTTTATTGCAAACACAAGAATCTGCGTTGAACCAGGAGTGAAATCCATACTTCGACGCAATTCTCTCTCTATCTCGTGATTCTATCACCCAATCAGGGATACAGTCATTAAGTCAGGGGTGAAACCCGAACCTTGATGACTTGTTCCGCTCCCTGTTTTGGTTTTACAACGATCTCACCAAAGTCTCGATGGACTCCAATGACTTGAGTCGCACTGTAACCAGAAGGATGCATGTCATTCGCCCAAAGCGAGGCGAGAGCACAGTCCAGAAGGCCAAAGTGTGTACTTAAGGTCCTTGTGAATAGTCGAATCACTTTGGGCAGTCAAAGTCTAGCACACCCGAGACATTCTATTCGCTTTTATGTGTTTCGATTCTGGATCCGCAAGCCGGTAGCTATGAGATTTATCACTTTTGAGTTCGATTTAATGTGAATTTTATGTGATTTTATGGGTTTATGTGTTTCGATTTTGGTGATTTATACGCTTTTCGCTCCCCCCCTTTGATCAACACACACAACTCGTACTGCATAGTTATCACAAAACGTTAACAAATCACATGCTATGTTACTCGCAATCGCTACTCGCTTCTCGCTCTCGCAACTCTCGATCGCTTGCGCCGCTGTGAAAAAAAATAGGCGAATACGTGCAATATAGGAAGGTGAATACGTGCAAAATACGTGCTTATGTGAACTGTGTGCTTATGTGCTTCTGTGCTTACGTGGACTATGTGCTATGTGCCTATGTGATTTCATGTCCAAGTGATTGGTGTGTTCCTGTGCTTTATATAGAAGTAGACTTAGGTAATTCGATAGGCTATACTAGACTCAATCTATTTGTGTCTGAGTCCTATGACGATGTCTGTTGCAGACAATGTCGTCATCTTACTCACGGACTGCACGACGAAATCATGCTGACAAACGCATCGCTGCTCTAGTCACAAAGCAGATGGCTAAGGTCATTCCGCAAATTGTCAGCGAACTGAACGAAAACGCTAGAAAGTCCTCTGAAGAATCCCGGACTGATACTCCTAAAGGCACTTTTAGCTTTAAGCAGTTTAAAGCCTGCGGCCCTAAAGAATTCACCGGAGAAGACGGGCCTACTGCCATGTTTCAATGGTTTGATTCAATTGAAGTCACTCTACGCCAAAGCGGCTGTCTTGATAATCTCTGCACTGTTAACGCTACTGGCGTTTTCCAGTCCAGGGCTCTGGACTGGTGGACTACCGAAAGAAACAAGCGCGAAAATGATGCAGCCTATGGGCTTACGAGGGATGAGTTGAAGGACATCATTATGAAGGAGTTCTGCCCTCCCCCACAAGTTTCAGAAGCTGGAGGACGAGTTTTGGCACATCAAGCAAGAGGGTGGCGACAATGCTGGTTTAATTTCTCGCTTCAAGCAGCTGAGTATCATCTGCCCAGGCCAAGTATTTACCTCTGAAATCCCCATCAAGAAATACATATGTGCTTTACCGTAATGTGTTGCTGATTTCGTGCAAGCCGCGAAGACCACCACTATTGAAGAAACCTTCCTGCTCGCTGCCGAGATTAATGACAAGCGAGTTAGGGCTGGTTACTTTAAAAAACCGCCAAGAGTCTTCATCAAGTTACCGCTGCTCCCACCGCTGAAACCGCCGCACTGCAAACCTCCAAGACTATTCGCCGCAACCGCAAGAACAACAACTCCAGCAACAAGAACTATGCAGTAACCACTGCTCCACCCAATGCAGTACCCGCTCTGCCTCAAAACCAGAACCGCCAGGTAGCAGCACCAATGACCAATGCACCGCCGGCCAAGCCTGCATATACTGGTCCTCACCCGCTGTGCCCTACCTGTACTTATCACCATCTTGCTGGAATCACGTGCCGATTTTGTGTTCACTGCAACTGGCACGACCACTTCACTGCCAACCCCGCATTATGGAAATCAAAGTACAAGTCAAAGTTAAAGTCAAAGGAGGAAAAGATGGCTAATTGTGATCTGTCACTCCTTGCTTAATTATTGATTGTACTCTTTGACTCGTAATCGATACTTTAATTTTGTTTACTTTAGTTATATTATGTGAGGTAAATGCTAATAATCGCAGTTTATCGCTAATCAACTTATCGCTGATCGCATCGCTATCGCATCGCAATACGAATTATGTGTTCTGGATATTGCTTTACGTATGTGTGCTATTATGTGTTACTTGTGCATGTTTATAGTTGTTTTGGGATGTTAATCACAAACGCAATCGCAAGTCTATCACAACGCAATCTCATCGCAATACAAAACGTAGTATGGGTATGTTTAGGTTTATGACTGTTAGTTAGGTTATTTGGGTAATTAGTATGAAATACTATCGCATCGCTTACTCGCATCGCATCGCAACGCTCAACGCACAAAACAAAAACACAAAAACCAACTCGCGGCAACCCTTCGATCGAATGACCATTCGATCGAATGGTCATCCGTACGGATGACCATCCGATCCGTTACACTGCGCCACTTTCCCCTTTTGGAATCCTATAAATAGCACCTGTCACTTCACAAACAGTGATGTGACAGCTCTGGTGCGACTTTTCAACTTCTCAGGCCTTTCTCCTTCGATTTCTCGCGATTCTTGTAAGTTTCCAACTCCAATCTTGTACTTCTATGATCTACACACACTTCTTCATCTTTTTCACCATCAAATCTTCACTTTTAACCATGAAACCACCCGATTTGAGGTGTTCTAGGATGATGTCATCATGGGGTTCTTATGAACTTCAAGTTTTGACCTCATTCCACCAAGAACAACTCAGATCTAAAGGATTTCAACATGATTCAACACTGTTTTCGCATAGATCTAAACGTTTTCAAGGATTTAAAAGGATTGAGAGATGTTTTCATAACTTTCTTTCAACTCTTTTACACTCAAGGCACTCAAAACCAATAGAATCGGAACTCATTCAGGCCCTCTACTCGTTTCTAGTAAAGTGTCAAGTCTGAGATCTGATTCCTACCTAAGAGACAACCGATTCCGGGTTGAACATGAACAACCGTCAAGAACAATTACTGCTTAGACTGGGGTGATTCCCGTCCGATCGGATAACTTGGGCTTGGAGGAGTTTCCGTGGTTTAACATGTTGTCATATCGTCTCGATCAAACCACGAACTTTCAAACTTATCAAATTTCAAAATGATCAAGCCACCAAACGGACTTCCGTCCGATCGGATTACCATCAGATCGAACGACAATCCGATCGGATTGGCTTATGGTTTCAATACTTAAACATTTCCATAATTTTCAAAGATCATCAGCTTCTGACGGATTGTCGTCCGATCGGAAGACCATCCGATTGAATGACAATCCTGCTGTGAACTTGTTCCCGGAGAAATGTCTCACTGGACGGATCGCCATCCGATCGAACGACCGTTCGACCGGACGACCTAAAAGGTATAGATACCTCTCTGTTTTCAAAATGCTACAACGAAAACTTCAAAGCCATCATACACAAACGCATCCCTCCCAAAACAAAGGACAATCCGACCGAATGGCCATCCGTCCGGATGACCCTTCGTCACTTCAGCTCACTTGCATCGTTTTACGTGCCGCTCACCGTTTATGCTATTGTTCTGTAATCAGGCTAACTCTCCAGCGCTCCCTTCAATCCAAGAGAGTGTTTATTTACTAAACACGATCTGGGAGTATACTCGATCTCTTTTTGCTTTAAGCACTTTTGGGTGTTACATACGTTACTTATGCTAAAATCACATCGATCACACAACGCAAACACTTTTTTTACACTGACCTCTAATGCATGTTATACGTGTTACTCGATGAATGCTTGTATGTTATGTTTACATAGTGATTGTTGCCTGACACCTTAGCAACGATAGTACTATAGTTTGGACTCAGCACCTGTCGTGGACGGGGGTTGCTAAGGGTATTTCTTCACGTGTCACAGTGGTGATATGTGTTGCGCACTCTACAACTCGTAGCTACGTCTGTGCATATTTCATTGTCGATAACCTACTAGCTTCACATTATACATGTTACATGCTGGTTATGCGTAAACTCGTTTTCACTACTATTATACTATTAAACTTGTATGCTCACCTTTACACTATGTGTATTGACCTCTATTTTAACGTATGTGACAGGTGGATAGGATGCTTGCTTGCTACTTGTCAGAAATCATGCTAGGATGGAGTCTAGAAACAAATCTAATAAAATCTGAGTTATCGGAACAATTTATTTGTCTATGAGATACCTATGTCTGTAATAACTGCTTTATTTGATGAGTTATGGTATGGGACATAATATTAGTTATCTGGTAAATTAGTTGATATGGATTTCTCCTGGACAATCTATTTCGCTCAGTGCCGCACCCCGATGTTTCCACCATCGGTTGGGGTGTGACATTATCTCTGTAGTTTAATTAGGTTTTTAATTGACCATTACGACAGTCATCAAAATGCCGCCGTTGCCGGGGAATTAGTGCGTTTAGTGTTTTTCTAGTTTTCTAAAAAAACAAAACAAAAACCTAAAAATATTTTTCTCTTACTTTGTAGTATTTATTTTTGTTTATTTCGGTATTACGCTTGGGTATCCTTGATTGAGTTTGTACAGGTGAATTCTTCGAAACATGGATGGAGTTATAAAAAATATGTGAAGTTTATGGCATTAACCATGGGGATGGTGACTCGTGTGAGGTATGTCCGCTAAACTGATCGTATACAAAAACATGTAAAGCTCGCAATATCATCCATCTATCCATCAAAAATTTAATCGGAAGAACATAAAGGTTTTTTATATAAGACGGTAGATTATAATCTTTGAACCTTATAAGCTTGAAATAGGAATAAGTGGAGTTGTAGTCTTTTGAGTGTGAGATCCATAGATGATTATAATCACCTGGACTTAACGGATCGTGAATAAGGGCTTGGAGATCGGCGGTTGGGCTTAGATGGATCATATACCTGCAATCTTGGTTAACGTTTGTTTTGATTTGTTTATAAGATAACTGCATATATTGAAAGCCATTGTTTCTGATTGTGATTCCTTTGCAAATAGTTTTTTCGGGACAAAAAAAGATAAGTGTAAGGATTTGATCGGTGCATTTTAAGTACACTATTATTTATGTAAATTATAATAAAAATGCATCGATATTATTACAAAAGATACTACTGTCATTAGATTTTGGGTTTTGTGCTTTCAAGATAAAACATACTAAAATGATAAGATAGCATTAAAAGTTTTAATGAAATCTCAAATTA
This sequence comes from Helianthus tuberosus, assembly GCA_030545235.1. Lineage (NCBI taxonomy): Eukaryota > Viridiplantae > Streptophyta > Magnoliopsida > Asterales > Asteraceae > Helianthus > Helianthus tuberosus. The sequence goes on along the minus strand of CM060438.1, from coordinate 90,199,434 downwards.
GAATTTTGAGTTGAAACTTGAATTGATTTTAATTTAAATGTTAAACACTAAATGTTGTGATGTGAAATTGCATACAGGAAACCAATTTTAAAGAAGTTAGACTATGGGGTATGGGGCGTGGGTTGGCTGAAAATGCCCAAGCCACCACCCCGGGTGGGCTTGGGTTTGGGCGTGGCCCAAGGGGCGGGAGTTTAAGGCCGGACGTGGGGCTGGTCTATCAATATGACATGGCGGGCTCTCAATGGCCAAACCAACTAGCCGTTGGCCAACGACTATGTGTAAAAAAAATTATTTTTTCACTATAAAACTGACACTTCTATTCTTTTTTTACCACATCCAACCACAATACACTCCACCTCTTCTATAATCATCTCTATTCTCATTCTACAATACGAAAAATGAATCCTCATAATCGTGGTTGTGATCCGAACAACCCGTGGGTATTCCAAGAAAATCCTAGCCCACCACCCAATCGTCCAATTCCTCCTCCATTTTTAATACACTCCACTATGCCCGATGTGGCGGGTTACGCATCGTATCTCTCGAATCGTGTGTATACTAACTTCCCTCACACCGACGATTCTATACCTAGCCCATTTTCACAAACGCCCATCAACCTTTCACCAACCTCCATCAACCTTTCCCAAACCGAAACCGTCCCCGAAACTCAACCCCCCATCGATGGTCCTTCCGCATCCAAACCCATCAAGAAGAGAAGTCACAAGAAAAAAACCGAGGCCGAGAAAGCACTTGAAAGCGCCAAACGAAAACAACAAAGATGGGTCGTTAATGAAGAACTTGCATTGGCGAGGGCTTGGCTTCAACAATCTCAACATCCAACTTTAGGTATTTTTAAATATTTTGTAGCCCTTATTTTAATATTTATGTTTTTTTATATAACTTTGTAATATATTAAATTTTGTTTTGATTAAAATAGGAAATTCTCAACATAGAATCCATTTGTGGGAAGCGATTAGTAAAACATTCCATGAAGACATGGAAAGGGAGGTTTATCGTGAAAACGATAGCTTATCCTCGAAGTGGACCGAGATAAGCGGGCAACTCACCAAATTTAGTGGCTTTTACATAAAGCAAAGCAAAACCCAAAAAGTGGTGAAACCGAAGCCGACTTTGTGACAAATGCATTGGTTACATACAAAACGAATGTGGGGAGCGACTTCCGTTTCACGAATTGTTGGGACACTTGTAAGTTCCATCCCAAGTGGGCAAATATCCACACTGGTAGCGAAACTAACACGTCTTCCAAAAGGTCAAGGACACCCTCGTCCCAAGCCCAATCGGATGCACGAGATCAAGAGTTGGAGGAATTTCTGGATGATTCGCCAAACCGGCCTGAATACGGAAGAGATGCCGCAAAAAGGCAGGCTCAAAAATCAAGATCGGGTACGGCATCGCCTTCAGTTGGGAGTTCGGGTTCGCGTAGGGGAGTATACAGCGATCAGTTGGATGACATTGCAAGCAAGTTAGATACATTCTACGTATTCCAACAACGAAGGGCCGAAATTCGGAAGAACAAAGAAGCTCGGGATGCCCTAAAACAAAGACGAGATGATATGAAATTTCTAGCCCAGCCCATCGATCACCTATTAGGTGAAGAGTTGGAACTAATGTTGGAGACGAGAGAAGAGATAAAGAAAAAATATTACAAGCACTGAGAATTTTTTTTATGTATTTTTCTTTATTTAAAAAACATTCTTAAAAAAATTATTTTTTTTGTTTTAAAAATAATTTAAATAGCAGTTAGGCTGGCCACGCCCCAAACCCCCGCCCCACCATACCGTCTTCAATGTGGGTCACCCCAGCGAAGCCCACCCAATCCACGTGTCAACCCATGCCCCAAACTCCCGCCCCACCATACCCCACGGTCTTAAATGGGCTTTGGACCCACCATTGGAAAAACAGGTTTACGTGATGATTTGAGAATTTTGGTAATTAATTTGGTGGACTATGCTTAGAATGAGAAGCACCATATTGGCCCATTATCATTTCCCTATAGACTTAAAGATCAAAGTCGGTGGCGAGGCCACCGACCAAAGACGTTTTAGTCCTCACGTTTGTTGGGCTGATGTGCTCAATATTGGGCTAATGCTAAACAATAGACGCCTTTTCCATCAAACGATTATTCGCACGTTTTCCTTCTTTTTCCTCTTTGCTTCCACGTGTTTTGGCAACGTGGCTATCATCTTCAAATGCTTGCTTCTTTCACTTTCATCTCAGATGAGAACAATTCCAAGTTTTTAGTGCGAGATTGAGAAGATTGGAACGCAAAGGAAATCAACAATTCATCTGAAATCGTTCACCAGGACCTTTCAGGTGACTTCTTCTTAGAGTATTCCTTTTAATCGACAATCTAGGGTTTGTAAGATTGCTTTGTTTTGATTTGCTGAAGATATTGGCTCTATCAAAATTTCGTGGGATGTTATAAATGTTACCAAACTCTAAAAAATTTGGTTGGATGCTTTCACTTGCTCAACCCATTGGCTTTATGAAATTTTTGTGGGATGTTATAAATGTTTGTAAACTGTCAAAAAACTGGTGCGATGTGTTTTACCCAAAATTTGAATACTTGAATAGTTATGTTCCATGTGAGTTCTATGAATTTGTGTTAGTAAATTTTTAAAGCAAATTTCAACAATTGAATACTTATGTTCTCATAATGTACAGGTAAACTTCAACTTTTTTAACGACTCCTAATGGGGATTAAATCCTTTCCGCTTTAATAACTTAAATACTTAACCAATAATCATACCAATAATAACAATAATTGAGTACCAAATGGTCGAAAACACGTCTACCTAAAAAATTCTCTACGAAACGTACATGCGTAACACTACTGAGCGAAAAATTCGGGGTGTCGGGCGCCCCTCCCGGCCCCTTGAAAGTTGCGTCACTGTGCATTAATACAGCTGCGGAGGTGCTCGCTCCGACTGCGCTCGATACGGCGGCTACGTTCGATGTGCCGGCTACGCTCGATGTGGTGCTACGGCTGCGCTCGCTACTGTGATGTTGCGGTTGTGATCGCGACTGCGCTAGATACGGCGTTGAGGCTGCGATCGCGGCACGTTGCGGCTGCGCTTGATGCAGCGTATACGGCAATGTGTGTATAAATTGTCTATAGACTTGATATTTCTATCCTGAACACCTGATTTTGGGTTGTTATGGGTCAATTTTAAGACCTACAGGGTCATTATGGGCATGGCTAATGTGAAGAACGGGTTGAAATAGGTGTAATTTAGTTTGTGTGATATATATACATACATATAAAATTTAATATTATAAAAATACTTATTAAATAGTAATTAGAGTAAATTGTCATTTTAGTCCCTGAGTTTTGTCCAAATTTGTCATTTTGATCCAAATAGTTTTATTTTCCCCCCTGGGTCCCTGACTTTTACATTTGTTGCCATTTTGATCACTTTTCCGAACTCCATCCAAAAACCCAGTTACTCTTTTCAATTTAAACCTTTTCAGTTGCCATTTTGATCCAATTCCAAAAAATCAAAAAAATTCAAAAGAATCAAAAAAATTCCAAAAAAATCTAAAAAATTCTAAAAAATCTAAAAAATTCAAAAAAATTTAAAAAATTCAAAAAAATCTAAAAAATTCTAAAAAATCATAAAAATTCTAAAAAATTCAAAAAAATATAAAAAATTCTAAAAAATCATAAAAATTCTAAAAAATTCAAAAAAATATAAATATAAAAAAATCTAAAAAATCATAAAAATTATAAAAAATCAAAAAAATTCTAAAAAATCCAAAAATCATTAAATGTTTCGGCACGAACCGTTTCGACCCGTACCGTTTCGAACCGAACCGTTTCGACCCGTACCGTATCGAACCGAACCGTTTCGACGTGAACCGTTTCGAACCCGTACCGTATCGAACCGTACCGTTTCGACGCGAACCGTTTCGACGCGAACCGTTTCGAACCGAACCGTTTCATGCTGAACCGTTTCGACCCGTACCGTTTCGACCCGAACCGTTTCGAGCTGAACCGTTTCGACGCGAACCGTTTCGACCCGTACCGGTTCGATACGAACCGTTTCGAACCGAACCGTTTCATGCTGAACCGTTTCGACCCGTACCGTTTCGACCCGAACCGTTTCGAGCTGAACCGTTTCGACGCGAACCGTTTCGACCCGTACCGTTTCGACCCGAACCGTTTCGACCCGTACCGTTTCGACCCGAACCGTTTCGAGCTGAACCGTTTCGACGCGAACCGTTTCGAACCGTACCGTTTCGACCCGAAACGGTTCGGTTCGAAACGGTTCGCGTCGAAACGGTTCAGCTCGAAACGGTTCGGGTCGAAACGGTACGGGTCGAAAAGGTTCGGGTCGAAACGGTTCGCGTCGAAACGGTTCAGCTCGAAACGGTTCGGGTCGAAACGGTACGGGTCGAAACGGTTCAGCATGAAACGGTTCGGTTCGAAACGGTTTGTATCGAACCGGTACGGGTCGAAACGGTTCGCGTCGAAACGGTTCAGCTCGAAACGGTTCGGGTCGAAACGGTTCAGCATGAAACGGTTCGGTTCGAAACGGTTCAGCTTCGAAACGGTACGGGTCGAAACGGTTCAGCTCGAAACGGTTCAGCTCGAAACGGTTCGGCTCGAAACGGTACCGGTCGAAACGCTTCGCGTCGAAACGCTTCGCGTCGAAACGGTTAGGCTCGAAACGGTTCGGGTTCGAAACGGTACGGGTCGAAACGGTTCGTGTTGAAACGGTTCGGCTCGAAACGGTTCGCGTCGAAACGGTTCGGTTCGATACGGTACGGGTCGAAACGGTACGGTTCGAAACGGTTCGCGTCGAAACGGTACGGTTCGATACGGTACGGGTTCGAAACGGTTCACGTCGAAACGGTTCGGTTCGATACGGTACGGTTCGAAACGGTTCGGTTCGAAACGGTACGGGTCGAAACGGTTCGTGCCGAAACATTTAATGATTTTTGGATTTTTTAGAATTTTTTTGATTTTTTATAATTTTTATGATTTTTTAGATTTTTTTTATTTTTATATTTTTTTGAATTTTTTCGAATTTTTATGATTTTTTAGAATTTTTTATATTTTTTTGAATTTTTTAGAATTTTTATGATTTTTTAGAATTTTTTAGATTTTTTAGATTTTTTTGAATTTTTTAGATTTTTTTGAATTTTTTAGAATTTTTTGAATTTTTTGGAATTTTTTTGATTTTTTTGGAATTGGATCAAAATGGCAACTGAAAAGGTTTAAATTGAAAAGAGTAACTGGGTTTTTGGATGGAGTTAGGAAAAGTGATCAAAATGGCAACAAATGTAAAAGTCAGGGACCCAGGGGGGAAAATAAAGCTATTTGGATCAAAATGGCAAATTTGGACAAAACTCAGGGACTAAAATGGCAATTTAGTCTAGTAATTATTATATAAGTTTGAGTGAGCCAATATTAGAGTTAAGCTTGGTTCAAGTAGATATATTTGAATCTTTTTTTAACAGCAAACTTTCCATTTGAACTTGAGAGCAGCTATGTGAATTTTGAATTGTTTATTCTTAACATAAACAAGAAATTTGAAGTACCTTGAAGATGAATATAGTAATTAGGTCCATTTCAAAAGATGACAGATAGCTGGTAGCATTCTAACCTAAGCCCATTATGACGGCGCTGCGCTCGCCGTACGTTGCGGCTGCGCTTAATGCAGCGTATACGGCCATTGCGGCGCTGCACTCAATGGAGCGTATATGGCGGCGCTGCGCTCGCCTTACGTTGCAACTGCGCTCGATGCAGCGTATACGTCCGTTGTGGCACTGCGGCTGCGCTCGATGCGGCGATCTAATGGCATTGTATTAGACAGGTACTTTAAAACTTGGCTCACAACCTTCTTTACTTCTTTAGTTTCATCCCTGTCGAAAATTGCTTATGCTACTAGAAACTCATTCGGATTGTTTTCGAAAGACTTCGCCGGTCGCCACGGCCTCCAATTGCATGGATTCTCTTTTACAATTACAGTAACACCCATGTGCCCTTTTTGTCCTCACATTATCTATATATACAGTTTCAGTAGCTTCTTAGCTATAGTATGTATACTACCCTCATGTTTAAGATTAATAACAAAACTACCATTTCCTAACTTTTCAATTGGCGGTGGTGTGTAGCTTTGTAAAAGTTAATTTTTTTTATTAAATTATAGCCTAATGATATCTTGGGGTGGGATAAGACTTTAGGACCAATAGGTCCTGAGTTCGATTCCCACAAGAGGGGTTTTTCTCATATTTATTAGGTTTAGGTAACATTTTCTATGTTGTTAATCCTTAAACATAAAAAGAAGTAATAAAATACTTATGATAAAATATGTAAAAACACTTTTGACTTATTTCTTTTATCCACATACAATTATTATAATTCTATACCAATTGTAATCTGACTCAGTAATTCTAGCATGGGTAATTATTACGCCACAAAATACCGAATCTCTTCTGAGACATTTGGTCCACCTCTTCTCGTACAGACGTTTGCAGATGTGGTCCGCAGACTGCAGACCTTTTGCATCTGAAAAAACAAACACCACCTAAAAAATATTCACATGCGGAGTGACATAACACACAGTGTTAAGGTGGAGGTGATGTGAGTCAAAGTGATAGTTGAGAGTGACAGCGGCCAGTACCCAATAGTTGGAAGTGATAAAATCCAATAACCCACCTTTTAAACACTTGGGTTTGGGAGGGGGAGGTCTTTGGTTCAAGTCCCACAAACGACTGGAATTAAAAAAAATTGTCGTTAAAAGAATTAACTATTTAATATTTGGAGTAAAATGTAATTTGCGTCCATGTGCTATAGTTGTGTCAACTCGCTTCCCTAAAATGAAAATTTCGACCATGGAGTCCCCAACTTATAAAAAGAGCTACACAATGAGTCCCTTGCACCAACTGAGATTGTTTATCAGCAGAAATGGCCAATTTACACCTTAATTTGCGTCCATGTCGATTCTAACTTATAAAAATTCCACTTGTTGTAAGTGAAGAAAAGGTTGAAGATGGTGGGTTTTGAAAATGGTGGGTTTTAAAGTTACTGGGGAGAAGGAGAAAGAAGAAAGGATACGATTGACTAAAATACCCTTTCTCTTTATTTTAACTTTTACCACATGTCATAATCCTATTGCTTCCTGTCCTTTCTAGCCGAAATAAACTTCCTATTTGATCCTCACCCTAAATATCTAATAATAAATTATGTATTGATCTCATAAACAAATTGTCCTGCAACTTTACAATCCGTTTTTTTAAGGGCAAATTTGGATCACTGGCGGACCACTAAAGTATAATCGTGCTACCAGCGGAACCACTCGATTATATCTATCTCCACTAGGCATAATGCCTATACACCAATTCAGGAGGAAACCCAATAAATATGAGAAAAACCCCTCTTACCCTTTCTCTTTATTTTAAATTTTACCACATGTCATAATCATATTGCTTCATGTCCTTCCTAGCCAAAATAAACTTCCTATTTGATCCTCACCCTATATATCTAATAATAAATTATGTATTGATCTCGTAAACAAATTGTCCTGCAACTTTACAATCCGTTTTTTAAGGGCAAATTTGGATAACTGACGGACCACTAAAGTATCATCGTGCTACCAGCGGAACCACCCGATTATATCTATCTCCACTAGGCATAATGCCTATACACCAATTCAGGAGGAAACACAATAAATATAAGAAAAACCCCTCTTACCCTTTCTTTTTATTTTAAATTTTACCACATGTCATAATCCTATTGCTTCATATCCTTCCTAGCCAAAATAAACTTCCTATTTGATCCTCACCCTATATATCTAATAATAAATTATGTATTGTCTCGTAAACAAATTGTCCTGCAACTTTACAATCCGTTTTTTTAAGGGCAAATTTGGATCACTGACGGACCACTAAAGTATCATCGTGCTACCAGTGGAACCACCCGATTATATCTATCTCCACTAGGCATAATGCCTATACACCAATTCAGGAGGAAACCCAATAAATATGAGAAAAACCCCTCTTGTTGGAATCGAACTCAGGACCTATTGGTCCTAAAGTCTTATCCCACCCCAAGATATCATTAGGCTATAATTTAATAAAAAAAAATTAACTTTTACAAAGCTACACACCACCGCCAATTGAAAAGTTAGGAAATGGTAGTTTTGTTATTAATCTTAAACATGAGGGTAGTATACATACTATAGCTAAGAAGCTACTGAAACTGTATATATAGATAATGTGAGGACAAAAAGGGCACATGGGTGTTGGGTTAGGCTCTTTCTCCTTCTCCCCAGTATACTTTAAAACCTATTAAACCTCTTTTTTTTCTTTCAAATTTGTGACAGTTTTAGACATGCATCAATTGGAGTGATGGTTTATGAGCAGGGTTTTGTTGCGGAGATGAGTAGCCGAAGAAGGATGGGGTTTTGCCAGCGGTGATCTTGTAGTTATGTGTGTATGAGAGAGAGAGAGAGAGAGAGAGAGAGAGAGAGAAAGAGAAAGAGAGAGAGAGATAGAGCCGATCGATCGCTCCCAAAGACTACAAACCTTTTTTAACATCAAGCACATTAAAGGTATGTGATGGTGGTGATGGTGGAATTGAAAATCGGAAAATGGTGGGTGGTGCTCATTTAAACAAAGATCAAATGAAAATTGTCAAATGGAATACGTTTTCATTTAATAGTATAAATTCGAGTTGCAATATCTTTTGACACCAAAAGCCGGTGAGGTTTCAGCTGACAACTTCTAATGGTCAAGAAGCAGTATCTGAATGCAACTTGACCTCACCTGGGATGTGGAATCTTTATCATGTAGGTAATTTTGTGGTTGAGGATTCAAAGGTACCAATGAAGGTTAAGTTCTCAATGATGCAGATTGATTGTACACATACTAAAGGTGGTTTATGTGTTGATTCAGTGCTCATTTGTCCCAAATAAACTTTTTAGTAGAGGACATGTAGTGGGGTCTGGGTCCGTTGACCCTAAAAACTCTGACGTTGAAAAGAGAGGGATGAGCTTGAGGAGATAGGTAGTAGACGTGGAAGAGAAGGGAGAGGGGGAAGTTCGTGGCCACAGACGGTTCCTTAGAGGAACAGGGCGTTTTGTGAGAGGCAGAATAAAAAGGAGAGAGGCAGGTCTGTCAGCTACTCGGTTTTTGGCCCGAAAATCCATGGTGGCCGTTCGTTAGCTTTGGTCAGTTTCTAATGCTATTATTGGAAATAAGAGGTTGGTAGAATTTTTTTAGATTTGCAAATAACCTTTTGGTATCTATAGGCTATGAAGTAATACGTTTTCAAATGAAACCTATATAATATTGATCTGCAAACCATTTTGATCCGATTTCTGATTTGCCAGCAAAACCTTTTCCCAATTTAACACTTATGGCATCAGGCCATTTATAATTATCTTCTCCCTTTGATAGATGCTTATTAGGTCAATTAGTTGGCTGAGTTGGTTAGAACCGACTTTTCTGGTTGTCTCATCCAACGGCAACGCCATAAAGAATTAATAGGATCAAAACAGCTTCCAACCACGTATCCTTTATCAGTTGCAAGGGAAAACAGAAATGGGAATCTATTGCATAATGGACTATCACCAATATATCTATCCAACCAGGTAAGAATCTGGTCTCCTGGAACACCAACGATATACCTGTTTAGGATCCTCTTCGACAAACTAAATAAACGGGCATGAAATAGTGTCAGCAAGAGACATAATATTATTACTGATCATATTTACTCTTGAGCAGTGGCGGACCCATGAATTATTTTCTGGAGTTGCAAATGAGGGGTTCAATCAAAATTTCAAGGGGTGCGATCGGGATTTTAATCTAAAAATACACTAAAAATATCTTTTTAAGGGGTGCGCCCGCCCGCCCGCCCAGGCTCTCAAGTAAGTCCGCCCCTCCCGTGCTCTCGAGTGATATGTTACATGTGTATCAAGAACATGGTGAGATACATATATTGCTTGATGGTGTAAACTGATTAAAAAACTTTTTGTCATTGTAGTATTAATTTAATAACTTGGTTATGGTGTTTTGACCTGCTTAACACTGTTGCTATTACCGCATCGATCATCCAATGTATAACATAACTTGCTATTACCGCATCGATCATCCAATGTATAACATAACTTTTAACTGAAATCTAACATGGGATACAACTTCGGGTCCTACCATGTCAAAGCCATTGGTTAGGTAAAACTCATAATCTGATCACCAATACAACAGTTGAATCTCTGTCTTTCATTTCGTCATTTTATACTTGTCTTACGATTCTGGGTATAAACATCTACTGAATGCTCTATACTAATGGTTTTTGCATTGACGTTTCAGGTTTTTAGCTGCTATCATCCACTTAGGTTAGTCCGAAATGTGTTTTGTATTTGCTTTGTTGTTCTGTTTAGTTGTCTATTCGCTATTGTGTTAGTTTATTAGGCAACTTTTTTTGTTAACTATGTTTACTTCTTGAAAAAGGGGTTGTACACTTATGAATCTATCCCATTCTCTCTATATAAATAATGGTGATTGTACTAGCTCGAATATGTCAAAACGCGCGTATTCATATTGTACGCATCACACAATGCTTGGACAAAATCGTTCGATATTTGCAATGTACCCGCGCCGCAACGCGCGCGGGTCTAATTACTAGTAATGTAATACAAGAAGAAGTCGGTGGAACATTAGAAAAGTGAGGACATCACATAATATATATTGGATGGCAGAATTGTTTTTTTGGGGACACAACTTTTAGAGGAATTCGCAAGTTTTTGGCCGACGACAGTTTTGGGGGAAGTGGGACGCACACGGAAGGCAGCCGCCTTTTTGGAGGTTGTACACGGTTCAAGGGATGAGCGACTGGGTGGCTTTCTTTAAGCGTACGGTTCGTAGGGTTTAATACTTTTCTCAGTTTATTCATTTTTGGATTTGTTTTGTCGTATAAATAATTTGATAAGTTGGTTTATTTATACTATTTGCATGTGTTTGAGTTCTTGCTTTACAAATTGCTCGGTTGATGACAAGACCTTGTGGCTTGTTGGGTGACATAGAGTAGGTTGACTCACATTAGTAAATAGGGTAATTGAACTGTAAAAGATCTGATGACAAAGACCTGTTTTTGATTACCACTTACATTAACCGACTTTTCAGCACCATGTCTATGTGGTGTCCAATTAATTATTAAACGGAGTTTGGTGTGAACCTAGAATCTGAAACTTGGAGGACTTTACTGATGCGTGCGAAGTGTTACTTATTTTAGGTATATATTTTAAGCCCTTTTTAACACTTATTTTAGCCAAGTTTTAAATTTATAAAACACGATATTTCACTAACACTAAACACACATATAGGCAAGTGCACCCATCGTTGAGTGTAGTATAGCGTTGGTAAGATACCGAGGTCGTCCAAGGACACAAGAGCTTTTAATACCGGTTTATCCTCAACGTCTAACCAAAATAAAAAGTTTAGAAAAATGTTTTTAAACTAAGAAAAATAAAAACTAACTAAAATGCTGAAAATAAAAATAAAATAAAAACAGATAGACAAGATGAATCACTTGGTTCCGACTCGTATCTAGTATAACCTTTGATTATTTCCGCACTTTTGCACATGATTAAGAGATTATCTTAGTTATTGTAGTAGGCCCCTCTTTTGAAGGCGACGTTACCCTCACCCCAGTAGTTTGAGTCAGCAGGGATACAATCCTAAAAGGGTGGATTATTGGAAGATAATGAATTAAGTTATTAATGCAATATTGTGGTAGGCCCCGCTTTTGGCGGTGACGTTACCCTCGGCTAAGTAGTCTGAGTCAGCAGGGATACAGTCCTAAATAGCCGGGTTATAGTATTAATAGTAGTTAACTTATGAGGGGGTCAAAAAGTTTTGACCCCCGCCATCCAATACCGTGAAGTATTGAAGGAGGTCCTACTAAATTTGACCCAGGTCCATTGCAGGACCTCTAAACGCTGAACAATGGCAAGACCTTTACCAAACCGTTCCCTTAACCCCCTACCAGGTAGCCAACATATCTCCATATAGACCGTGGAGATATGAATGGTGAAAATCCTTTATTTTATATAGACAGTAAAATAATGCCAAGACACCACGGACAAACGATAAGGAAAGATCACCTTCAACATAAGTAACTAGTTATTAAAGTCATTAATACAAAACCAAATAAAAAGTGCAAAAGATTAGAAATAAAAAGTATTATACTAGACACTTTGTCTTCACCAAGTGATGTAAGAGACTTAGGAAAACATGGCCTTGATTGTCAAGAACTCTTACGATCAATCTTGGATCCCGAGACGACTCACACACTCTACGATGGACAATGGATGATGGTGGTGGATGATGGTGTTGTGATGGTGGTGGGTGGTGGATGAAGTGTGAGAGAGGTGGTGTGCCAAGGGATGAGATGAAATGAATCCAAGCACTCCTATTTATAGGCTGAACAGAGAGCTGGACACGGCCCCGTGTCCGCTGGGCACGGCCCCGTGTCCGTCTGACACTCTCTCTCCTCATTAATTGTAATTCGCAATTACAATAAATGCGCCTGCTGTACTTTCGACACGGCCCCGTGTCCGCTGAGCACAGCCCCGTGATGGGCAATAGAAGCTTCTATGGATTTGTCTTTTCTGCTGCTTCTTGAGCACGGCCCCGTGTTGGCTGAGCACGGGGCGTGTTCAGCCTTCTGTCTTCTCCTTTTTGCTTTGGAAGGTGCCGTTGAGGGGTCGGGCAGTCCACTAATGTTCCTTTCCTTGTATTTATGTTGGATTTAGCTGTCTTTTTGCTTCTTTTGTGTTTTTGAGCTCATTTAATCCTGAAAATACAAAAGGAAGACAAAAACACTCTTTTTCCAATATTAGTACTTAAAAAGGGTTAGTTTTATGCCTCATTTGATGTAATTTATATGTTGCATTTTATACACATCAAATACCCCCACACTTGAACTTTTGCTTGTCCTCAAGCAAAACTCTTTAATATGTGGCTTACACTCCCAAATGGAATAGGTAGAAGAGAAGGTTTTGGGCTTGTCGTAGAGTGTCGGGATTTCCAAGATCTTTTTGGGGTTTTATTTTTATTTACTTACACTCCTATTCGTAATGATTTATTTAGAACTTTTCATAAAAGAAATTACTTATTTGGGCATAACATGCCTTTTTAAAATTCTATTTATATACAAGTTCACATACCTCACGGGGAAATCACTCACACTCGGCCGAAGGTGTATTTTTAGTGAATCACTCGAGAGCGGCATGGAACTTATTCCTACCATAGGCTTGCCAAGAAATCAATCCTCCTCATTTTTAACTTTTATACCTTTGTAGATATCAAGAGGACTTTGTGGGTTAAGGGTTAGGCTAGGGTTAAAGGTAGGTGGTTGGGTTAGTGGTTAGTAGAAAAAGGGCTAAAAGCGTAACAAGTGTCGGTTTTCGTATTTTTGCAACTTTTTTTTTTTTTTTTGATGAAGCTTTTATTCAAACTAAGTTATTTTTGATTAACTTGTTTGTTTATTTTCTTTTTGCTTCATCATTATCATAATTTTTTTTTTTTTTTTTTTTTTTTTACGAAGAACCGAACTTGTTACTAAGATAAAGGGTTAAAAAGAAAAAGGTTTTGGTGGGTAAAAAGGGTTTTTTTTGTTTGGGTGATGAAACGAAAAGGTTTAGGCTCAAAGGGGCTAACTAGGGGGATTTTTGGGTAGGTAGTAAAAGAAAAAGAAAAATAATGGTGTAGAAATAAAAAAGGGTTAGTCCTAATGCCTCCATCATTTACTTACTCGGGTTTAAGTTGATAAGGACCGGGAATGCATTGTCATGGCAAGTTCTAGAGCTGTAAGAACCAAGCGGCTATTCACACAAGAAACGAAAAATGAGCATTTAGTCAAATGATATGTAATTGTGTGCTCAATAAAGGCTCAAAACTCACTTTTGTGGGAATGGGTTTTTATGTGATCAAGTATATATAATCAAATTTTTAAATAAGTTTGTTATGCATTTTCATAATTTTCTTATGTTGGTTCTTTTTATCACTACGCTATCGGTTGTAAATTTGTAAAAATATAACCTTTTTGAGAACTTGAATTTCCCGAGTTAAACCTAGACAAGTAAAAAAAAAATGAATTTTTTTTTTGAAAAAATTTGGGGTGATTAGCGGTTCCAATAGAGTTTTGTGTAAGGCTTGTATTTAGGACTTGCAAAATTCAAGGTTTTAGCATCCCCCCCACACTTAAATTACACATTGTCCTCAATGTGTCCCAAAAATAAATTTTTAGGTTGATTAGATGTGTAAAATAGTGTTTAAAAAGCAAAAATCTGTGTTACTGGGCACTGAACACGGCCCCGTGTTATCCGGGCACGGCCCCGTGTTATCCGGGCACGGCCCCGTGTTCAAGTTCCAGTAACAGAATTAAATTAAAAGAAACAGAAGCCTGGACACGGGGGCGTGTTGGGTGAACACGGCCCGTGTCCAGTTACCTGAACTGGGCGTTTTACTGCAGGTGGTTCAGCACGGGGTCGTGTTGGTTGGACACGGCCCGTGTTGAACCTTCTGGAATGGTGAGAAATGTCGGGTTGCCTTGTTCTTTGTGCATGGGTTCATTTTTCTCGTTCCCCTTTTCATCCTTTACCACCATGAGTGTGTTTTATTCATTACAAACCATCCAAACCTTAAAACCATCATTTCATTTCATCATAGAGAGAACTTACATAGTCCTAAATTAAGATAAAATTAAAACTTAACTAAATAGGTCAGCAGGTACACGAGGTTATCATAAGGAGTTCTACTACTTTAGGAAAATTTCGAGAATAGTTTCCCGATATAGTAAGACTTTTAGCCGAATGGATTATTCCCTAAACGTTTAAAGCCATTCTTCAATCTCCCTAGGAAGGAAGAATGCGGCTTCATTTTCCTCCGCAGCTGGTGGCTGAGGGTGAACATTCACCGGGACTCCTTGCACCACTCTTCGCGGAGGCTCTTGGTGCATGGCGTACCATTCGGCTGGAATGACAACTTCGGGTACCATGTTCCACGCCCTTTGGGTTATTATAGGTACCAAAGGCGGGGAGGCGAGAAGGTTCAACCTCTGGTGCAAGAGGTTTACTTCGTGGAGACAGCCCTCCAGCCCCACTGTAAGATGGTTGATACGGTCGACCAATGCTTCCTCCACTCCCGTCATTTCATCAATAGCCTCTCTTAGAGCGTAAACATAGTTCACAAGAGAGTCTTCTGCTGTTGAAGATCTCCTCCCTTGTCGGTTACTTCTTGAAGATGATCCGCTTGTTCTGCTTGCCATTTTCTGTGAAGGAAACCGAAGAAAACTAAATTTTTACAAAACAGAGCCCTGGACACGGCCCCGTGCTCGTTGAGCACGGCCCCGTGTCCAATTGTCTGCAGGATTTTTGGCTGAGGATTCTTGGAGTTTTAAATTATTTTTATAATTTTTATCTGGGTTTTAAGCTCAGATAATTTAAAACAAAGTTATACAACTACTTTAAACAAGAATCTTTAGCAAATAATCTTACAAACTTTACATAGAAGGTTGGGACAAAGGGATTTCCAAGCTTCCATGGAGGAAATTTTGAAAAAATTTTGAAAGAGGAGGAAATGAATAAAAGTGGAAGGGACAAGAGGGTCCCTTGGAACCTTCTTTTAGCACTTACCTAGGATGGTATGAGTGAAAATCCCAGGGATCTCTGTCAATTGAAGTGGTCAAAATGAGCAGGAATCAGGCTGCATTTAAAGAAAACGACAGCGCACTGGGCACGGCCCCGTGTTGACTGGACACGGCCCCGTGTTCAGAGGAAATCCTGACACATTTTGTCCGTATTCTGACCAAATCTGCAGCGAATCTTTTTGGTGAGCACGGGGGCGTGTTGACCTGGACACGGCCCCGTGTCTGGAGGCTGTTTTATGGAGTTTTGATGCTTCAAGGATCTCGTCGAAATCGGGTGGTTCCTTACTGGTTGGAACAACCCCAAAGTGCCTAAGATACCTTAATTGTCCTAGACTAAGGCGAGAACGCAAGAGGTTGTCGGTGAGGGTAATTCCTATTTTCATTCTAGGTGGACAAGTCCAACCCTTTCCCGGGCTCTCGTTAAAGAAGGTGTATGCCGAATCGCTCAGGTCTATGTATGCACCGAACGAAGTCGATGGGGAGTCCTTCACGGCACAATCGACACAGGGACGACTATCGTCCAAGTCTTTGCTAGGAACGAAGGTATTTTTGGGAGCAACGAGGTTGTCGGAATGCGGGTCCAACGTTTCTTCATGGTTATCGTCTTGGGGAGGATCAATGAAATCCTTCCTAAGCTCTTTTAACCAATTCAGAATTAGTTCTTCTAGTTGAAATAACTCATCAAGGAGCATTTCCCCTAGAATTTCTGGCTGGGCGCATTCGAGGGAGAAATAGTGCTTATTTTTACTTTCGCCCCTCTTAAGGTTGTGAGAAGTCGGTGGGTCCATGTAGTGGGGCCTATAATTTAGAAAGTAGCATTTTACTTCTTCATGGTCGCCACCACATAATTGACACCACGTACCATAAGAGTGCCGAAAGTAAAAACAATTACTATCACTCATGTTTGTGTCAGAAATTACCAACCGTCGGGATCTAACGGTTCTGTTTTCAGTAGCTGAAACTTGGGCACGGGGGCGTGTTGAGTGGGCACGGCCCCGTGTTCAGCTTACTGTCTGATGTAAAACAGGATTGCCAGTTCCAAAAATTGAGCACTGGGGCGTGTTCAGCGGGCACGGCCCGTGCTGAGCTCTGCAGAAGCTGAAAAACTAAGAAAATCCTAAAAAAATTAAAAAGAAAAATAAAAAATGATTAGGCCGTTGATTCCTAACTTTCTTAAAATCCTTGTGTCCCCGGCAGCGGCGCCAAAAACTTGATGCGTGCGAAGTGTTACTTATTTTAGGTATATATTTTAAGCCCTTTTTAACACTTATTTTAGCCAAGTTTTAAATTTATAAAACACGATATTTCACTAACACTAAACACACATATGGGCAAGTGCACCCATCGTTGAGTGTAGTATAGCGTTGGTAAGATACCGAGGTCGTCCAAGGACACAAGAGCTTTTAATACCGGTTTATCCTCAACGTCTAACCAAAATAAAAAGTTTAGAAAAATGTTTTTAAACTAAGAAAAATAAAAACTAACTAAAATGCTGAAAATAAAAATAAAATAAAAAGAGATAGACAAGACGAATCACTTGGTTCCGACTCGTATCTAGTATAACCTTTGATTATTTCCGCACTTTTGCACATGATTAAGAGATTATCTTAGTTATTGTAGTAGGCCCCTCTTTTGAAGGCGACGTTACCCTCACCCCAGTAGTTTGAGTCAGCAGGGACACAATCCTAAAAGGGTGGATTATTGGAAGATAATGAATTAAGTTATTAATGCAATATTGTGGTAGGCCCCGCTTTTGGCGGTGACGTTACCCTCGGCTAAGTAGTCTGAGTCAGCAGGGATACAGTCCTAAATAGCCGGGTTATAGTATTAATAGTAGTTAACTTATGAGGGGGTCAAAGAGTTTGGACCCCCGCCATCCAATACCGTGAAGTATTGAAGGAGGTCCTACTAAATTTGACCCAGGTCCATTGCAGGACCTCTAAACGCTGAACAATGGCAAGACCTTTACCAAACCGTCCCCTTAACCCCCTACCAGGTAGCCAACATATCTCCATATAGACCGTGGAGATATGAATGGTGAAAATCCTTTATTTTATATAGACAGTAAAATAATGCCAAGACACCACGGACAAACGATAAGGAAAGATCACCTTCAACATAAGTAACTAGTTATTAAAGTCATTAATACAAAACCAAATAAAAAGTGCAAAAGATTAGAAATAAAAAGTATTATACTAGACACTTTGTCTTCACCAAGTGATGTAAGAGACTTAGGCAAACATGGCCTTGATTGTCAAGAACTCTTACGATCAATCTTGGATCCCGAGACGACTCACACACTCTACGATGGACAATGGATGATAGTGGTGGATGATGGTGTTGTGATGGTGGTGGGTGGTGGATGAAGTGTGAGAGAGGTGGTGTGCCAAGGGATGAGATGAAATGAATCCAAGCACTCCTATTTATAGGCTGAACAGAGAGCTGGACACGGCCCCGTGTCCGTCTGACACTCTCTCTCCTCATTAATTGTAATTCGCAATTACAATAAATGCGCCTGCTGTACTTTCGACACGGCCCCGTGTCCGCTGAGCACGGCCCCGTGATGGGCAATAGAAGCTTCTATGGATTTGTCTTTTCTGCTGCTTCTTGGGCACGGCCCCGTGCTGGCTGAGCACGGGGCGTGTTCAGCCTTCTGTCTTCTCCTTTTTGCTTTGGAAGGTGCCGTTGAGGGGTCGGGCAGTCCACTAATGTTCCTTTCCTTGTATTTATGTTGGATTTAGCTGTCTTTTTGCTTCTTTTGTGTTTTTGAGCTCATTTAATCCTGAAAATACAAAAGGAAGACAAAAACACTCTTTTTCCAATATTAGTACTTAAAAAGGGTTAGTTTTATGCCTCATTTGATGTAATTTATATGTTGCATTTTATACACATCATTTACCTTTATCTTATGTAACTTTCCCCTCCCGGATGATTGATTTCTAGATTTTCACATTAAACTTTGTTTTTCTGATTCTTATTAACAGGTAAATCTTGACCACTTGTGTTGATTTTGTGAAACGTTTATTATATTTGAATTGTTTGTCGTTTATCAAGCGTATTGGCAACATACTTGCGTTGTTAGCGGGTTGGTAAATTGGTGGGTAATTGGTATAATTAAATGGGTTATTAGGTTGTATGGTGAATCTTAAAAACTATCCCTAATAATTAATCAAAGTCGTTAATTCCAAGGCCATGTCTATGTGGTGTTATGAATATGTAAACGGGTTTTTGTGTTAAACTTGCAATCGGGATTCTGGGTGGGAGTTGATTTTCTTTGATATATAATAATTCTCTAGTTAAACACTAACCACAAATTCCCCGTGGATACGATACCCTACTTACGCTATCTACGTAGTTTAATTAGGTTTTTGATTGACCCTTACGACAGTCATCATTAATCACATTCTGTTCCAACAATGTGATATGAGAGCGATCCAGGTTGATTCTTCTCACGCTTCGTCGATATGGCCAATAAACACAAGGAGACGATGGATCCTTCCATTCAGATTCTGATGTTCAAAGGGGATGGATACGATTTTGGCAGATTCTAATGAAAACGAATTTGATATTGTCGGATCTTTGGGAGCTTCTGGTAACCGGATATATCCACGATGAGGTGTTCTCTCGTATAGCAGCATCATCGATGTCTAAGCTAGCAGCTAAACTCTCCCCTAGAATGAGATTTAAGGTGATTCTAAGATTAAAACTATGATATTACAAAGCTTAAACAGCATTTCAAGATTGGCCGGAAGAAAGAAAACGAGCCAGTTGTAGAATTTCTTTTGAAGGTGATGAATATTGTGAGCCAATGGTGAAGAGATAATGGATCAGTAGGATGTGGAAAAGGTCCACACAAGTTTACCGCCTTGTCGGGATCATGTTGTGGCTGCTATTGAAGAGTCACATGAGCATTCGATCATGATATACGATCAACTTATGGGTTCACTACAAGCCCATGAAGTTCATGTGAACCGTAGCATGCAACCGTTTGTGGAATAATTAGTCGTCCAAGCAAAAGAAGACGATAAACCAGGTAATGTTAGTGGAAGAGATCATGGGTTATTCCATAGCCGAGGACGAAGCTTTGGCCGGGGATAAACATGGCAATCTTGACCCATCTAGTTAAGTTTGGGTTGTTTTGGGGTAAAAATATGAACTTAATTATGGGTTGATTAATTTTTGAGGGGTTGAGGTGGACAAATTTAGAAGTTGGAAAAAGAGTAAGCAAGGTTGGAGAACTCGCTAGTCGCTAGTCTGTCGGTGAGGTGGGGACTAGCGACTACTCGGGATTAATTGGATCAGGTGTTTTATATGTAATTTTCAGTTTTATGTATACATATACATATTTTTATAGGTAAAATATTTTAAGTAGCAAGTTTTTAACTCTCACTCAACTCATTTTTTAAGTATACAAGATTAATTGTTGGAATTCACATGGTTTGGTTGGAAATTGGCCGTAATTTAGAGGTTTTGGCCGGAATATATAGGTTTTTTGCTGGAATCTGGCCGGGATCGCCGATTTTTGGCAGGCTGACTTGGTCCGACTAGGCCCGGCTAGCGATTAATGGATTGACTAACGAAAAATTACTCAGTTACTGGCCGACTAGCGATTAATCGTCGACTAGTCGCCGCCTAGTCGCGATTTTTACAACACCAAGAGTAAGTGGCTCAAGATGGACAGGAGAGAAAAAGCAAACGGGTCAAGATGGGCCTCTAGCCTATGAACTAACATAGCTTTTTAAATAACACACTAACACAGTGACGAATGTTCTGATAACGAGTTCACCATAAAATCATTAGAAACGTGAAAATGGAAAGATTGTTTGTTGGTGGAGTTTGACTTTAGATCGCAAATGGTTAGAATGATAAATTAAGATGGAGAAAACGAGTTTGTTGGTGGAGTTTGATTAGAAACATGAAAATGGAAAGATTGTTTGTCCTTGGGGCAAGAGGAAGTCCCCTAACCGTTTATCTGTCATTGAGGCAAGAGGAAGTCCTCTAGCAGTTTATCTGCCCTTGGGGCAAGAGGAGAAGAAAAATTCATTTATCCCCTACTTTGTGTTTGGGTTTTAAGGTGATGAGATATGCGTTATATTATTTACTCACTAAAAGACGAATTTTAAATTTTGAGTAAAAATTAAATACAATTTTTATTATAGTGATGAAGATATTTTACAAGTTTTTATTTATTTACATAAAGTCACTCAGCCTAGCTGACTTTTGCATGCACGTTAGATTGACGACCTCTTGAATGTTGTATGAAGCTACCTGTCATTTGAAGATGACATTTCTAGTTGAATACGTTTGTTTAAGAACTCAATTATTGTACATTAAATTTTTTATTTAATTTAGATGTTTCTCCCGTTTCGGGAATTTCGAGTTTAATGTTTTCTGCTGCGTATTCTCTGTATTATAAAAAAATATGTTCAAGTATTTCGGACTGCTTATGCAATGACGATCTAACCATGAGACACCCGGTTTTTGGTGTCTTACAAGTAGCATGATCCAGGTAGCTTCACTATTCCTTGCTCTGTAGGTGGATTAGAAGTAAAGAACGCGCGGACTTGGGGGCAAGTATCAACCTTATGTCTGCTTCCATGTTCACAAGACTGAGAATTGGAGATCCAGTCCTGACAAAGATGACTACCCAACTCGCATATCGATTAGGGAAATACCTAGAAGGAATAGTAGAAAACGTATTGATCAAGGTATGTGATTTTGTTTTTCTTTTGTCATCTTAAATATGGAAGACAAGGAGGTGCCACTCACTTTGGGGAGACCCTTTCTTTCCACATCACGAGCTATGGTTGATTCGAGTGACGGTAAGCTCACACTAAGTTTGAGAGAAAAAGATTTAAAATTTGGAGCCTTTCAAAGAATGGAGGACGACCCATTGCAAAGTGTAGAAGCCATTGATACAAGCTTGGAATACGTCATCAAAAGAAGAAAAGTCATGGGATGCTTAGCATGATAAACCACGTTTGATCTAGCCAAAAACCTAAAACGTGGCGTGCCATGGCGGCTTACCATGGATAAATAAAATGAAAAAAGAATTTTCGAAAGTAATATGAGGAAATCAACATTTCTAAGTGAAACCTATGGCTAGAGATTCATTTCCAGACTTCTAATTTTTTTAATATCCTTTAAAGCATTTCTAAGTGAAACCTGACTTTATGAGAAAAAAACTAAAAAAAAGAAACAAATAAATTATAAGAAGATAACATCGTAGTAATGCAATTTTCAAAAACCAACGGATATTCTAGTTATGTGATAAGTCTTCAAACTCGGATATTATCATTTTCTTTTAATTTTTCTTTTATAGGAACAAAAAAGAAGGAACCTAGTGGACAAGAAAGATGTGCAAGAGAAATTGGGGGCTAATTATGATAATGGAGACAACACGTGGACAAACATACACCGCCTAGATTCTCTATGACTTCAACCAAAAGGAAGTCTCGTTTTCCTCTTTACACTTTTCATTTACATTATCTTAATTGTTCACAAAACTCTCGTGTTGCTACCCAAATTTTTTTCAAAATTTATACAAAAATAAACTTTATTGTTGTTGAAATTTATAATCCGTCTAAAAGTAACTCGCATCAAAACGATTTTCAAAAGTTAAAACACCTATATAAATGTTTTCAATTTGTAGATATAAAAGGAAACTTTTAGGTACTAACAAGTAGAAACAATAAAATCTCCTTTTATGCCAAAATCACACTAATTCGCACTCACTTTCATGTGATAGCTTGAGCCTTAGACCACCCGTAGTGGTTGTCCAAAAGGGCGTTTTTGTGACGAATAACGCCCAATCTCGCCCCCTAGCCACTACGCATGGGCGTTTTTGGCATTTTTGTTGTTGAGGCGTGTTATAAATCACGCCAAATGGGGGGATTCTTGGCCAATCACATTTGAGCTTCCATTTGGTGGCCAATAAGATTTTTAAATGTTTTATTTTATTTTATTTTATTACAAAACATAATGCCCCACAACCCCCACATCCTCACTACACCCATTTTGTAAAAACGCCCAATAATGCCCCATTGCTGACTGGGCTGCCACATGGCGTAAAACACCCTAGGGTGGGGCATTATTCACCCCAACGACTACGCATGGTCTTACGAGCATACCCAAAATATAGATATGGGTAAATTACTTTTTGAGCCCCTGTGCTTTAAGGTTTTAACCACTTAAGTCCAAAATCAAAATGTTTAACGCCCTAAGTCCCCATAGCCACTTTTCGTAACCATTTGAGTCCAAATTTCTAACTCTGTTTGAATTTTCTGTTAGTTTTTCATTAAAAGACTAAAATGCCCCTCCATATTATTATTAAGGGAAAATTTCACAGACTAGTAATACATAAACTATCTCACACACACTCATACAACACACACGGTTACTCTCTTCCTCATCTCTCTCCCCCTTCTCCCTCAACCACACCACCGTCACCACCACCATCCTAACGCCGCCACCATCACCACCACCATCCTAACGCCGCCGCCGCCACCACCAGCATTCACATCAACAAAACTCCCAAAAAAACGTAGATCTAGCTTAACAAAATGAATATCTAACACATCACACATACCATTAGCAATCAAACTTGGATTAGATCGGGAATAAATCAACAAATCAACTCGTGAAACCACTTCAAACGAGCACACAGATCAACTACAACTAAACCTTTGCTTCGATGATGAAATTGAACAAAGGAATGAGCAAATCAATGGCAGATTCGTTGACAGGAAGTTTTAATCGGTGAAAAACAGAGGAAAATGATGGAAATAGAAGTAAATTGAAGAAGAAGAAGAGTGAGAGATCAGACATAAGAGCAGAGATGGAGTTGAAAAATTTGGGAAATGGATTGTTGAGATTTTGTAGGTAAATGAAATCCCTAAATTGTCGTGTGTTGTTGATGAATGAATGTTTCTTCTTCTTTTCTCTTCGGGTTGGAAAATGTATTGTTGAGATTTTGTAGGTAAATGAAATCCGTAAATTGTAGGTTGACGAGATCTGAAAGTAGGGCCATTGGAACCGAATGTTTAAGTTCTTGGGGGTTGTTATGAAGGAGATAATAAAGAGTGGTGATGATAATGAATAAAGAGACACGAAATACATGGGTAGGCTACTCCACGTTTATATAACTGAAGTAGCTCTTGGCATCTAGTACCTGCATTGTTCCTACCATAACATTTTTATGGTGGTTGTGGCGGTAACGTTAGGATGGTGGTGGTGATGGTGGTGTGGTTGAGAGAGAAGAGGGAGAGAGATGAGGAAGAGAGTAATGTCTGTGTTGTGTGAGTGTGTGTGAGATAGTTTATGTATTATTAACAATTAATAATAACTAGTGGAATTCTCCCCACGCGTTGCGCTGTGAATTCGACCGGTATCAGTTCAGTTCATTAGGGTATCGGTACGTTCCGACACTCTTTATAGCAACTGAAAGATAAAACCCCAAACTAGGTATTATATGCCCAAAAGTATACAGACATGAGTTTTACATCAATGAAAAGCCATAAAAGTGAGTATCTTGTTCGGTTCGAATAGTCGTGACACCAATATTGTTGGGACCAACACTTGCTATAGCTTACAATATAAAAAAGATACTCTATATCGTTACGGAAGTTGTTTGCACGGTATTGCTTATTCATGATAAAAAAACAAAAAAAAAGGTCAATAATATTTGACACTTCGATTTTAAACAAAACTTTCAATGAAACGTAGATAAAAAAGTACGACGTATTGATATATTCAAATTTAATAAAAGTTTATAGAAAATCATAAATTGTAGTTTTTTAATAGGCATTTAATTGAATTAAATAAAAACTGAAGAGTTTTAGTATTAAAATGTAATAAGAACATGGTTAGCGATAGATTAGAAAGACTCAACATATATTTCATGTAAATCGTTATGTTGAACAAAGAAGAATACACACCTTAAGACCATGCGTAATGGGTATTATATGGGCGTAAAGGGACTTGATAACGCCTACAACACCGTCCATCTAGGCGTTATAGGGGCTTGAAGAGGGAGAAACGTTTCTAGTATATTCTCCAAAGGATAGAAAACAAAACGAAAAGTAATGATTGAAAGGGCACTAAGGGGCGTTAACCATTACACATTTTTAAAGGGACGTTATGATGCTGATGTGACGAAAAATGCCCCTTAGGAGACATAAACCATTACGAATGGTCTAATATATTTATATTTCATGTAAATCGTTGTAAATCAAGAAACAAAACACACTTTAATATATTTTAAATTTAAAATTAATGATACTATTCATCATCAGTTGAAATTAATATGTACTTGGGTGTATGCCCGCCGTGTTGCGACAGTACGTTACCGTTGGCATTCGATTGATATTGGGTTCGGTTCGTTACAATACTGGTACGATACATGCACTTTATAAAGAAATCAACGCTTGTTTTACATCGATCGAAAATGATAAAACAAACATAGGTACCGACACCAATGTTGTTCCAATGGTGTCGATCGATTGAGATCGTCATCATATTCATTTTCAATAAAATTTATATAACAATGTTGAAATAAAATAAAAATAGAATGCAAGTTACTAAAAAATCAAATATATTGTCGGTTTCAGTTGGGTTTTGTATGATAGCCGAACGATTCTATTCTCAGTAAAATTAATTATACTACAATGTTGAAAATAATAAACATAACTTCGAAGTTACTTTTTTTAAAGTTAATGAGCGCAAGTCATAATCAAGTTAAAAAAATAAGTACTTAGAATGTTTAATCACTATTTATCATTTAGAGCTTGATAAAACTAATATAATTACAAAAAATATAATTTGGAAGATCACCACATGCGACAATATTCGAGCTTCTTGATCATGCCACTTTAAAAAACGATAATTTTTTTAATAAAACTACATATAAAATTTATATTATTTTTCATGTCATTTGTAAAATCATATATATATAAGTTAATGGGGTTTTTTCGCGCTATCACGACGGGATTTCGATCGTTATAGGTTCAATTTGCTACCCTAGAGATACGATATGATACGTGCGAAGCATGCACTCGGTATAACAATCAACACGTGTTTTACATCGATTGAAACCATAAAAACGAACATCGGTACCGATGTTTTTTGGATGATATTGGTTCGGTTCATCATGGTATCGGTAAAGATATCGGTTCAATTATCGCAGACGAAGTTGTATCATAATTATCAAAACCCATACCATAAAAAAATATGAGTTTGTTTTTAATGTGTATAGAACAACTAAATATTTACAAACCATATTACATTAATAATTTTAGAAATATCACATTGATGGAATTATGATGAATTTATAATGATTTATTATTAAATTTAGTTTGAATTACTATTCATGAAGAATTCAAATTAATAATAATAATAATAATAATAATAATATGCAGGGGTATTTTAGTCTTTTAGTGAAACACTAACAGAAAATTCAAACAGAGTTAGAAATTTGGACTCAAATGGTTAAGAAAAGTGGCTATAGGGACTCAGGGCGGCGTTAAACATTTTGATTTTGGACTCAAGTGGTTAAAACCTCCAAAACACAGGGACTCAAAAAGTAATTTACCCTATAGATATATATATGCTCCTTCATTTATTTGTTATAACGTTCCCTAAAAATTTAGAAATCCACAAAGGTATACGATCTAAAAAGCCAAAACTGAATGCGAGTAAACAAGTGATAGAGACAATAGGATTTTTATTTTTAGCCCTTCATTTCTAAATCTACGCATTAAACAAAAAACCCATCAAAAGCCCAAAAAATATTTCACTTTTTAAACTCATTTTTTTTAGCAAAAATATACTTTTTTAAATTTAAACGAGTTTCGTGACTTTCTATCCTTAGAAGACCCGCTCCTCAAAGTGCGGGATGGATTTTTTTTTTTTACGTCTTGTATAGTTCGATATTCTCGATCTCAAGAATAAAAATCAATTCTATAAACCAAATCCCAAAACGTGTCCTTAGCAGGATCTCCTATTTTAAAAATAATTTCATGACGAAGTTCCCAAAACTAGGGAAGACCGTAACATCCATGAAATTTCAACCCTCCTTTTTAACTCCTAACTTTTATTTTATTTTATTTTATTAACCAATCACCATGTTACATTTATCCTAAAAACATTCATATACTTAAATTATTATTCAAGATTTTGTTTCTTCACTAATTTGTTTTATCACACATTCATCACCACCTGTTCATTATTATTTATAAATGATTTTAGGTATATATAATTAGCCGGAGTAACCCTAATTAGCGGTTACAATGTGTTTTAAGCACGAATGATTTTCTGTCAAACTTGCAATCAATTTGCACGCGTTTTTTTTTCCAGCAAATCATCAGCCGATACTAACTTTCAAGAAGCAATCCATTTGAATGCATCACCCGTTTTGGAGTTCATCAGGTACAAAAGCAGTGTCAAATCAATCTATTGCACCTTTTCCCAACATAACAGCACTTTCAATCTATGCTCGCTGAACTTGACGGAACTTAGGCAACGAACTAGAACTAAAACGGCGCATCAATAGCTCGTCAAAATCCCATAGGAGACTCAAGAACGTCACGCACAATCTCTCTTTTCTCTCTCTCGGCCAAAGGCTACTCGATTTTCATCCATCGCTGGTGATCGGTATATTTTTTTATATGTTATGTGCTTTGTTGGCCACCTTTTAACACTCATCAAGAAACCCCTTGCTTAATAATGATATCAGTATATGGTTAGTGTTCAGGTTGGAAGTAACATGAATTAGTATTCTTATAGAACATGTTTGGGATCTAGAGGCGTTTTCGCTGTATATGTTTAAATGAATTTAACACCTAAACGATTTCTTCGTACTCTAGGTTGTTGTTATGGTGCGTGTTAATCTGTTGAACCGCCTTGGGTCGTTGGTTCGACTCCGACCTGAATCATTTTATATGTTTTTTTTAATTGCAATGTTCCACCCATATGGCAATATTAAACAATTGAGGCTTAAAAAAAACTTTTCTTTTGATTTTATTTTGACCTACTATGCAGCTTTTTATTTTATGTTGTCAAACCATCATTTTATATGTTTTTTTTAATTGCAATGTTCCACCCATATGGCCATATTAAACACTAGTGGCTTTAAAAAAACCGTTCCTTTTTATTTTATTTTGACCTACTATGCAGCTTTTTATTTTATGTTGTCAAACCATTATTTTGATTAAAATTTACTCTTAAAATTTATAGAGAAGATTTTGTACAAGACAAAAATTGTGTACGAAGTATAGGAGACTAGCTCAACCATTGATCTTGGCGGTAACATTTTCATAAATATAAGATTCAAACAATTGAAGAAACATATAAAGAAAGGGTATTCTTGTCGTTTCTCACTTTAACTTATTCCCTGCTTATATTCAAACGGCTATAAATTTTTCATACATTAAAGGTATTTTTTTTTAAATCAACCGTATTAACAAGAATTTCATTCTCTTTAATTCGAGGAATCTATTGCTATAGTTTAAAAAAAAAAATGTACATGATTTTGAATACCCATTATATGATTTTGAATACTCATTACTTGATTACGTTATTTTGAATGCCCAACACATGACTACATGATTTTGAATACCCATTACGTGATTTCATTATAGTATGTGAAACCACACTAAGTGATTACGTAATTACGTAACAATAGTTGACTATGTATTATTAAGTGACTACGTGATTTTGAATACCCATATCGTGATTACATGATTTTATTATTGTATTTTATGTGAAACCACACTGAGTGATTATGTAATTACGTAAAAAACAAAAATGTGTAATACATGGTATTTCATATAAAATACTAAATATTTCAGGTCTAATCACGTATTAAGGATAAATTATATACAAAACATTAGCCAAATCAACTTATAATAACCCATAATATTGTATATTAGAGATTTAATCACATAATTAAGCATAGACAATCAAGTTCTTATTATTGAATGTATAATCATGTAATAAGCATAATTATAATAACATCATTCATAACAAATCATATTAATGTGTAATCAAGTAATGGATTTATATTGAATGTGTAATCACGTACTGTTTATATATTAAATGTGTAATCACATAATAATAATTCAAAATCACGTAGTCATGTGTTAGATATACAAAATCACGTAATCACGTAATGGACTAATGGGTATTCAAAATCCTATAATTTTTTTTTGTAAGAAAATTATAGCAATAGGTTATTCGAATTAAAAATAATTAAATGCTCGTTAATAGAGTGTAATTTAAAAAAAATGTTAACGTATGAAAAAGTTAAAGTCGTTTGAAAATCAACGGAGATATTGTTCACTTGGAAAAGATCAAATTGCCTTTATAGCAATGACACATATCCTCATATCCTCCTCACGTATGCTTCCCACAAAATGTTGCCTTATGCATGATCCTTTATCCTTTTAGTCTCTTTTATTATTTGGAATTAAAAAAAAAACAGGAATCATAAATCTCATTTATAAAAAGATTAGAATTCGTCAATTTATCTTTATAAAGACTAAACGATTGTTCAATCGTATTTTACCTAAAATTGTAAGGACTTTTTATATAAACTTAAATATCTTTTCAAGTTTATAATATTAATTCTTAAAACCCTAAATAATTAATTTCTTTTAGGTGATTTTCTTGTATTAGGCTATTTGACCTAAGCAAATAAATATTTATTTATATTAATAATCACACTTAGAAATTGGGTTATAAGCGAATAACAAATCACTTATATCTTCATTCAACTTTGATATTTATTTTGTTTTGTCGTATCATGTTTATGCAAATCGTAATGTGAACATTAGCTACAATTTATTTTTTTAATAAATAATTTATAACTATCTTAAACTTCAAAGTCGGTGGTTTTTCCACCTACATGTCACTAAATTACAACTTTAGTCTCTTGCCTTTTTAATCCATCATAATTCAAATAACCTTTAAACTTTTGAAAATTACAAACTATCTTAAACTTCAAAGTCCGTGGTTTTTCCACCTACATGTCACTAAATTACAACTTTAGTCTCTTGTCTTTTTAATCCATCATAATTCAAATAACCTAACTTTTGAAAATTGCAATTTTAATCCTATACCCGAAAATCAGTTAACGGATATTTTCTGTACCATTGGTTAACCAAAATTAACCGAGCCGAAACATTTAAATCTTCATATATTTCTACGTTTCATACTTCCATGTCATGTTTTATACTTCCATTTCATGTGTTTATACCTTCATTTTATTTATTTATACATCCAATTCATGTATTTATACCTCCATTATATGTAGGGGTGTTCATGAACCGATCCGATCGAGGGTCTGCTCATGCTTGGATTGAATTACAACCGATCCGACCCGATTGGGTCGAATTTGCAAAACCGAGCACAAAAGTGATGTTCATGCTCGGATTGATTTTGAATCGATCGAATCGTTTGCGCTCGGTTTTGCTCGGTTTTTATCAAATCCTAACTAAAATTGAGCGGATCGTTTCGCTAGATTGAATTATAAGGCTGTGTTCACCAAAAACAAATCCTAACTTAATTAAAACATGTCCAACACTTTACTAACAAAAGCAATACATAACTAAAATCATGATTCTAAATATGTTCTTAACAATATCAAGAAGCACAAAATAAAGTGCGAAATACAAATTGCTATTTAGTTCAAAAGCCATAAACTTCTTCTTTAAGCTTAATCATCTCCATCCACAAAATTCAACTTGTAACACCTCGAAAATTCACGTCCTATAATGAGTTGACACGTGTCATATGTTTGAACGTGTGAACGAATGTTATAGAAGGATTAAAGTTGGCAATCATGGAAAGTATGTGAATATACGAGTTCTAAATGTCAACAGTGAATAAATATATTATACATTAACCCTACATGATGCTCATACCTTCAAACGAATAAATCATGGATCATACGAAGCTAATTGTGAATGAAAGTGAGAGATTACAAACTACAGGGGTTAAATGTGTCAACATGTTTAAGTTATACCTCTGAGTGACCTTTTAACAAACCCGAAGCTTTGTAACGATTAATTATGCTCACTAGAATGCACGATATAAATTTCATAAAGTTTCGTTATCGTATGAGAAAGTTATGATCAAATTCGTATACAAGGGGTTAAAGCGTTAACGTTGAAAAACATGACTTTTCGGGTTAACCAGAAGTGACCAAGGACTTGGCAAAGTGGGTATAAGTCTTGAAGCCCTTGTAGGTAAATGTGAAGGGGTCAAATTGCAAGAAATAAGCTTAGTTGACCTTTCGAAAGGCCAAGGGACAATATGCAAAAACTTGAAAATGTGAAAACCTGAAAATGAGGCTTAGGCGGGCCGCGTAAGAGTCCTTATGATCTTACGCGGGCCGCGTCAGACGCCCAGATACAGAAACTCTAGACAACAGCCTGTATTCGCGCATAACCGACCCAAAACAGATATTTTCACATCATGGGCGACCCCTAAACAGTCCTAGGCACTTAGGGACATCTGTTGATGATCCATTATCAGTTGTAGCACTTGTTGTCAATGATCTAAGTGTTTTTGAACACTATAAAAGGCCACAAGGTTGCAACCATTTTCTCACACCTTCCATCTGCACTTTGGAACATTTCTGGAGCTCAAGACTTCTCTCTAAGCTTCACAAATCGTGCATAGGACTTCAGTAAGTATGCTTAACCTTTCTTAGTTAAGTTTTTGCTTAGTTTTAGCTTAAAAGTCAAACCGTCGTAATTAACGGTTGACTTAACGATTAATCACTAATGGTCCAGTGATTAGTCGAATTGAAAGTAGTTATAAGTTGGTAATTATGTGGGCAATAAACCCTTAAAAGGGCACCCTCTGATTCCCACTCTAACTAGGTCAAATGTCGGGTCAAACTTGTTATTAAAAAGTCAACAGAATGCTTAATTTCTAATTTATGCATAATTAGCAATGTAGGACCCATACAACCTGTTTGATCATTAATATAACCTGGTAATTAATGTAATAACATGTCTAAACATGTTCAACCCGACAATTTTCTGTTTAGACCCGGTTCGGAACCGAAAGTCGCAAAGCTTTGACTTTTGCTTTGACTTCAGTTCTGACCCGTTTTGGTATGTTTTAGAAATACCTTAGAACTTTAATTGGACTAGGTTACATGCTAGTATAACCCTCTGTGATTATACACCTTGGTTCATTAGTTATCCAATTAATATGCATGTTTCCGTTAATTGCTCATATGTTGACCATTATGCCCTTTTCACCTTAAAACGTGATTTTTGAAAATGTAAAAGAGTAGAAACCTTAATTACTGATATATAAACTTGCACCCAAAATTTGACATCAGTTTGAGGTGTATATTGAGAGTTATGCTCATTAGCGTAATTAGAAAGCTTCTTTAGCGATTAAACGGCGTAATTAGCGTATAGCCTATTTAAGCCTACTTTTTGATATCCAACTTATTACCCACTGATGTAATATATTATTTTGGGATTTTTGAAGATTTTTAATTAATTTTAGGCTGAGCATAACTTATAGTCATAGGCTTAATCCGGTAATTGTCGGTTTTGCCCTTACGGGCTATAAAATGAGTTTTACATATCTAATTGACTCCAAACCTTTTGCTACTGATTAGATATGATAAATAAATTATTTTAAGCCTTCTGGAATAATAAAAATATCAGCTTTATGTATAGAACCCGGAAATGGCTTCTAATCGCCTTTTTAAGCGTTTTTAACGCATAGTATGTACTAAAACTATTTTAAACATACAAGGGTTGATACCTACTGATATTTTAGGTAAATTATAATATTTTAACAGTAAGCAAAAGTTGTTTAACTCAGACTTCAGTTTTGAGCTTTACGGCTTATGTGAAATTACCAAAATGCCCCTACGGTGCATAGTTTGGTTATAATTGATAAATTTCACATATATACTCTACCCTACTGTTATAACTTAGTAAAATAAGTATTTTTGCTGATTATATCAGACCTGTAACTTAGGTTAATACTTAAACTCTTTTATAACCTTGTAAATGACCAAACTACCCCTACAGGGCATAGTTTGTGTTTAAATTCGTTTCGGGCATAATAAAAGACATCTTACTGATGTCCCAACATATTTGAAGCATATTAACTTAGGAAACCTGTATATGGCTCTTACGGATACCCGTTACGCTTATTACGCGTTCGGTTCGGTTTATGTAACTAGTTTACATAAATTAGCCGAAACGGGTCAAACCTCCTCGGTTTTATCTCAAAATCCAGAATGTGTATAAGGTACCCATATTAAGCAAGTCTTCAAACTTTTCGGGTCTAAATCACATTCTATCCGGTCTTCGCTTAATCGTGCGTACGAACCGTATCTTTGAAACTAACCGGTCTAAGCTTAAGTTTAATTAAAGACCCGTTAGGACTCTAATAGGTTATTATAAACCTTCGTTCCAGATTAGGAGGACCAGTAAAAGCTACTTGCATTTGCTTATTGTGATTATTACTTTGCTCAGGTAAATACTTTTAACTTATTTTCCCTATACGGGCTTGGGGTACGGTATATAAAATACCGCTTGGTCGGGCATTAAATCTTCCATCGTATGGTGGTTAATTGAACAATTTGATCGGCCCGTTTAAATATGTTTTGTTTACTTAAAGCCTTTGGGGGGTTAATGACCATGTCCCGGATATCCTTGGCATCATTTTACGAAATAGCCACGACCTAAGCGCGGAGTGTAGGCGTACACTTGTCAGTGCATAAATAAAGAATGTGGTGTGTCTATTAATCTTTAACCCGGCACGATCCGGGCTACTGAACGCATAAGGAACATGTAATTCTTTTACAAGTTTATATAATTAAATAATTATCCCAAGTTATAAAATGTTTATGCCATGTGCATCCAAACCAATTTTAATCATTTTAAAATGAGTCAGTTGATTGTATTTACCAGTGTAAACTGACGTATTTTTCCAAAAAGATTAAATGCAGGTACTAAGCGTAATAGGCTGGATTCTCTCCTTAGCATCAATAAAGAGTCTCGCAAGCTTAAGATGCCTATCGTCTGTTGAACTACTGTTTCTTATTTATTTCGATCCTTCTGTGGATAAACTTTCAACTGTTTGTGATACACGATATTACAATATTTTATTCGGTTGAAATATATCTTTCAATTGCTTCCACTGTGCATTTAAATATTGTGTTGTTTGACTATTATGTTGCCAACCACGTCACGATACTCCCCACCGGGCCCACCGGTGACACGTGGAATTCGGGGTGTGATACAACTTCAAATCAACATATAACCTATAAACACAAGCATTAATTATTAATAAAAATAATTCGAGCGAAACCGTGCGATCGACGAGCGAGCGGACCTTTGCTCATGCTTGGATTGAATTTGAATCGAACCGATACGAGCGGCTCATTTACAAACTGAGCGGGAATCGAACGAGCGTTTTTCAAGCGTTTTTCGAGCATTTTTCGAGCGATCGTCGATCGTCGAGCAGTTTGAACAGCCCTAATTATATGTGATTCTAAACAAAAAATTTAGCCAATGTATGGTTTGGTTATTAACCGAAATTAACGAACCGAACCAAAAACCGATAAATTAACCGAATAAACCAAACCGATAGCCGGTGACTTTGGTTACAAATACGGATAATGCTAATAACCGAACCGAATCGTGCACACCCCTAGTCAAATATAATACGTTTTCGTGCTTATTTTATGTACGTTTTCGGTTGGTCTACGTTTCACCGTAAATTTAGTTCTAAACTGAATGAGGTTAAATATAATACGTTCTCATTCAATGGTATAAATTCGAGTTACTCTACATTTTGGCTATGCTGCAATGCGCTAGGGGTAAAATTTCAACCATTGATGTGAATATGTCTTCTGATTACACGTGTCAGTTTTCCATTTATACATGTTGTATGCTTCTTGTACGTTTTCTATGTATGAGTCGGGTCGTATATAAATACGTTATTATTGTACAATATATATTCACATAATATTAATTTACATTTTGATCCAACCTCATTGCTATTGAGTTAAATTATATACGTCAAAACACACGTTTCATATGGTGTATGCATCACATAATGCTTAGATTAATCTGTTCGATGTTTGCAATAAACCCGCGTCGCAACGCGCGCGGGTCTAATTCCTAATTAATCTCAAAACCCTAATAAAATTTCAACCCTCATTTATGACTCCAAATTTTTATTTTATCGACCAGTCATCATGTTACATTTATTTATCCTAAAAAATTCACACACTTCAATTATTATTCAAGATTGTTTTCCACTTATTTATTTTATCACACGTTTCACACATGTTTGATTTTAAAATTCCGATTTATCACATGGTTATTCTTGTACGTTTTCTATGTATGAGTCGGGTCGTATATAAATACGTTATTATTGTACAATATATATTCACATAATATTAATTTACATTTTGATCCAACCTCATTGCTATTGAGTTAAATTGTATACGTCAAAACACACGTTTCATATGGTGTATGCATCACATAATGCTTAGATTAATCCGTTCGATGTTTGCAATGAACCCGCGTCGCAACGCGCGCGGGTCTAATTCCTAATTAATCTCAAAACCCTAATAAAATTTCAACCCTCATTTATGACTCCAAATTTTTATTTTATTTTATTTTATCGACCAGTCATCATGTTACATTTATTTAGGGCTGGCACACCCCCCTGTCTATCTACACACTTTTTCAATTCAATACGCATCATATATAGGCCTATACGATGCGTATTGAATTAAAGTAAAAAACATGGCAGACTGACATGTGCAGGTTATGTCTGGCGGCGGGCCTGATACGCATCGTATCTATACGATGCGTATCAGGCCGCTGTTTTTTTTAATTTAGTTTTTGTTGTGTTGTGTCGAATGCGAACCCGAGAAACGAAAGGGATTTCGAGCAGTTGGTCGATGATATGATTGATAAAAGAAGCGCTTTTATCATGTGTCATATTAGATGTGTTATGGTGAGATTTTTTAAGTTTGCACAGTGAGAGAAAAGACCAGCACCTCTGTCAGTATTGTCCTTTAAATTTGCATAAACATATATTCGTTTCATAACCTCCTCCTATAAATCAACCACAACTCACCCGATACGTCTTCTTTGGATCACACATGATAAAAGCACTTCTTTAGACAATCTGGGATTACGTTCTGTTTCTTCAAGATTTACGTCTGATGTCCAAGTTTGATCACATTTGACTTCATCGGCGGCAGTCCAATGACTTTCTTGAGTCACATATCCGACAATAGGGCCCACGGATCTTATGCCCACCCGAGACCGACTTCTGAATCATCATAGAAGACGTGTCGGGTTCTTCTGCTAGTGGTCGGGCTTCCAATGCTCACACAGGGTGATAAACAACGCTGATATCATCATAGAAGCGTTGGGATTCAAGGGTTTATGAGTCAAAGTTAACATTCAGATTCAGATTCAGAAAGCAGATGATTTTGTACTTCGTTTATTCTCTTTAATCTATTAGAACGATCCTTGTTTTGTCACGTACATGCGTTTAATTCCCAACATCCTTGTAGTGTTTAGAATGTTTGAAGGAAATGTTGGTTCAATACCACCGGTTTCTAACTTTATGCTTGCATCCACCACAGTGAATATTAACTAGATGTTACGTGTAATTTCATTAAACCAAGAACAAACCCTATTTCGAAACACATGTGTTCGTATCAGCGTTGTTTATCACCCTGTGTGAGCATTGGAAACCCGACAAACAGTCTTGACAACTGTGACAACTTATCTATCTATGTGTGTCACATCCATTCTGTTATAGCAATCGATATGATTAATTTTACAGATTTTTTTCTAATTAGCGTTGTTAACTACCAAAAGAATGCATACACAAATAGTTCTAGTGGACAAAGCAAAGAGAACCTGATTCTGTTGTTCAGTACTTTCGTGTGCTAAATACAAAGCCGATTTCAACTTCCATTGATCAAATAATAAAAACCCTAAGAATGCATACACAAATAGTTCTAGTGGACGAAGCAAAGAGATCGCCTTGTTAACAAAAGTATGTTGTTCCAAGATCAATTCCAAAGATTATTGATGGTAACAAGAGTATTGAGGTGGGTTCAAACTTCCAAGATCAAATTCCAAGATATCAGCGTTCTTTAATCTATTAGAACGATCCTTGTTTTGAGAACCTGATACTGTTATTACATCCGAGACGATTCAAGTGAGTCCTATGAAGCAAGTGTCGGTCTATTCAATTGAGAGGAATCATTGCATTACATCTCCGTTGAAAACAAGTGGTTGTAATGATGGAACCCTTGATTTGAAAAAACATTTTTGAGAAATTTATAGTTCAATACGCATCGTATAGGCCTATACGATGCGTATTAATCGATGATTTTACTGAAATACCCCTGGTTTTCTGATAAATTCAGGGGTATTTTTGAGAAAATTCAAAGTTTAATACGAATCGTATAGGCCTATACGATTCGTATTAAGCTGATATACGATACAACATAGGCCTATACGATCGTATATGACATTATTTCAAATTTAGTGTTATCGTGTTTCCCTCGGTTCGACGCGTATACGTCTCATTTTTTGCCGAACTTTCACATATTTTGTCGTTTTATTACGTATACCTTCAACATAAGTCGTTTCGGTGCCGTTCGGTTGCGTGCGAATATCTTATTCTATGATTACGTACAATTTTGTTTGAAATCCACTTGAACTCCATAGTGTCGTATTATATGTATACGTGTGTGGAAATATCGTTAGTTGCGTACTTTGACGTATTTTTGCATATTTTGACGTATTCTAACATATTGTTGCGTATTTAATAGTATTTTTGAAGTATTTTAGCGTATTTTAGCGTATTTTAGGGTATTTTTACGTTTTTAGCGTATTTTAACGTATTGTAACGTATTTTAGCATATTTTAACGTATTGTAACATATTTTAGCGTATTTTAACGTATTCCTGGTCAAATCACACACTATAAAGTTTAAACTTATCGTGTGTTGCAGTTTGGAAAGATGACCGAATAGAGATCTGAATAACAAACTGTGGAGAACTTGTTTGCGTTATCCATCAACAAAAGATAAAAATACTCTAAAATTAATAAGGCGGTCTCTTTGTTGCGTACTGATTACTGAAAAGATTTGCGTACACAGGGAGAATGTTCTCGAAATTGAAGGAAAAGGAAAAATGGTTGCTGATGTTTTTCACTATCAGGTTTTTGTTGGTTTGTTTGAGAACCTGATTCCAATGTCCTACTACTACAATCCTTCCTACATTATTGAAAATTACTATATCACCCCCACCAGATACATCAATTTGTCACTTTCAAAATTCAAATCAAACGTTCATGTATCACAAGGAATGACCGATCTAAGGCAGAGAACCTGATTCAGATACACAAATTCGATTTCAACAAATCTTTCAAGGTCTTAAGTGAGGAACAATTGGTTAAAAGATGTAGAAGAGTTTATGTAGAGATCTTTACAGTATGGTTTCTCGACAAATGAAGTATTAAAAGATGTTAGTTTCTTGACAGTATGGTTTCTCGGCAAATGAAGTATTATCTGACAAAACTCAAAACAATTGTAATCTTCCCAGTAATCATCCATAACAAGGGTGAGCTCGTGTATTGGACCCTGGCGCAGCAACAAAACTTGGTGTAAATCATTCATGTCCATGTTTTTCCTTGTACTTGCTACGTCAGATGTTAGCTCGGAAGTTCTATTACACAAAGTAAACCGAAGGCTTGTCCTTGAGTCACATATCCGACAATAGGGCCCACGGATCTTATGCCCACCCCGAGACCGACCTCTGGATCACACATGATAAAAGCGCTTCTTTAGACAATCTGGGATTATGTTCTGTTTCTTCAAGATTTACGTCTGATGTCCAAGTTTGATCACATTTGACTTCATTGGTGGCAGTCCAATGACTTTCTTGAGTCACATATCCGACAATAGGGCCCACGGATCTTATGCCCACCCGAGACCGACCTCTGAATCATCATAGGAGACGTGTCGGGTTCTTCTGCTAGTGGTCGGGCTGCCAATGCTCACACAGGGTGATAAACAACGCTGATATCATCATAGAAGCATTGGGATTCAAGGGTTTATGAGTCAAAGTTAACATTCAGATTCAGATTTAGAAAGCAGATGATTTTGTACTTCGTTTATTCTCTTTAATCTATTAGAACGATCATTGTTTAGAATGTTTGAAGGAAATGTTGGTTCAATACCACCGACTTCTAACTTTATGCTTGCATCCACCACAGTGAATATTAACTTTGTTGGAATCTACGAAGAAACTGTTCGATTTCACGGTGAGTGGAGAAATTAGCGACGGAGAAACTGTTTGTATTTGTGGATTTCGGTTGGTTCAGAAACTTAACAAGAGAAGCAACTAAAAAAGCGGTGAACGGTATTTAACGTACACATCGCATTCGAAGATCCTTGTATCTCAAGATGAAAACCGCAACCGTTTTTTACTACGGAAATGGTGGCTATGGGAAATACAAACCTGACACGAACCACAATGGACTCAGACTCATACTACCCTTGTCGTTCCGCATTTTCTCCTTTTCTAATTCTCGAAGAATCTCGTAACTTATGACACATGATAAAAAGGGATGTCTAATGGAACACCTGATTGAGAGAAACTCCTTCGAGCTAACCGCCGATATCTCATCCTTCTGTTGTTCAGTACTTCCGAGACGATTCAAGTTATTTCAGTTATTTCTGTTGATTCAGTACTTTAACGTATTTTAGTTGGTTTTGAATATACCCAAAGAGATCTGAACCAACAGAAATCCACTTCCAAGACGATTCAAGTGAGTCCTATGAAGCAAGTGTCGGTCTATTCAATTGAGAGGAAACATTGCACGCCTTGAATGAGTCTAGAACACTCGTAATCCTCAACCGGCTTTGAAACCGGACGGAATCTACGAAGAAACTGTTCGATTTCACGGTGAGTGGAGAAATTAGCGACGGAGAAACTGTTTGAATTTGTGGATTTCGGTTGGTTCAGAAACTTAACAGGAGAAGCAACTAAAAAAGCGGTGAACGGTATTTAACGTACACACCGCATTCGAAGATCCTTGCATTAGACACAATTTGTTGTAATTTGTCGATCAACAGAAATAACTGAAATAGTTCTCTTTAATCTATTAGAACGATCCTTGTTTTTGAGAACCTAATTCTGTTGTTCAGTACCAACAGAATGCATACCCAAATAGTTCTAGTGGACGAAGCAAATGAAACCGGAGCTGTTATCTTGGTTGTTCAGTACTTTCGTGTGCTAAATACAAAGCCGATTTCAACTTCCATTGATCAAATAATAAAAACCCTAAGAATGCATACACAAATAGTTCTAGTGGACGAAGCAAAGAGACCGCCTTGTTAATTTAAGGGGTATTCTCAAATAATGTTTTCCTAGATGTTTGAAGACGAACAAATGTCCAAAGTGCTGCTTCTTCGTTCGCGTGACGGAAAGCTACCGCCTGACAGGAAGCTACCTTGCAAAAATTAAAAAATTAAATCGACACCCTCAATACGCATCGTATAGGCCTAAACGATGCGTATTACTTTTTGGTGGGGGGACAATGGCAGCCTTTGGCAGGCATAGAAGTTTGAACCCACCTCAATACGCATCGTATAGGCCTATACGATGCGTATTGAGGGTGTCGATTTAACCCCCAAGGTGTGCCAATAATACGACCCTTTATTTATCCTAAAAAAATTCACACACTTCAATTATTATTCAAGATTGTTTTCCACTTATTTATTTTATCACACGTTTCACACATGTTTGATTTTAAAATTCCGATTTATCACATGGTTATTCTATATTATTTATTTGTAAAAAATAATATATAATAATGAAATATCTCCAGTTTACAAAAACATTATATATATCTAATCTAACTTATAATAAAAGACTTCAAATAATGACACATGTCCTCCTCTCCTTCAAAATCATAAATTTTATTTATATTTGTTTAATAAATATCTTTTAATATTAATTAATCACCAATATATAAATATCACTTATTTTTATCCTTATCTTTATCTAAAATTAATAAATAACTTCAATTTTGCAATTTAAATCCTTTTGTTTTTTTTTTACTTTTAACCCAAAGTTTTTTATCTTTTTCCAATTTAATCCCAACTCTTTTTTATTTTCAATTTTAGTCCACCATACTTTTCATCTTTCCCAAGTTTTTCGTTTCGTTCTAAATTTTGTGAGTTAACGCACCGCAACGTGCGTGTGGGGTTCAACATTTTTTCGTATATTTTTTCTCATTTGACTGGCCCGTCGCGTCACATCTATTTTTCTGCATTTGAAAAATTCGTCCAACACGTGGGTACTGGATAGACTTAGTTATTTTTTCTATGTTTTACGTTTCGGTTTAATTTTTCAGCAACGAGCGTGCGTGATTCAAAGATTTTACGTTTGCTTTTCGCTAGGCGTTATTTTTTTCCCGTTTTTATTTATTTTGTTTTTACGAGCTTTTTCGGTGTTGGTGGTCGCTGACAATGGTATAGTATTGCTACTACTTAATACAGTTCTATGACAAACGCTGCAACGCATGGGCTCTATACTAGTATATATGTATATATTTATATATATATATATGTACATATATATATATACACACATATATATGTACATATATATATATACATATATGTAGGATTCGGTTCAAGGAGGAACCACTATCAGTTGCGAGAACCATGAGCAATCCTTCCATCCAACAGAATTTTAACATATCACCTATAATCAATTTAACTCAAAAGGTATTTTAGTTTTTTTCTCTAAATGTCGCTCTCCTCTCTCTTATCTCTAAAACACATCATATCATCATTTAGAGGTCTCACATAAATATATTTCTCTTCTTTAAGCTCTTTTATACTTTTTATATTTAAAATTGGGAAAAAAGATCGTAGGTTTTAAATTCATACACCAAAAGTATTATGTAATTTAGAAAATACAAAAATATAAAAAATGATATGTATTTATTTTTGCTCTATTTTCCCAAATTATGAAATAATGTTCTTTATAAAATGCAAGTTATATTTGTCTTATATGTTTATTAGAAAATACAAAATTATTGAAAACGATATCTATTTCTTTTGCTCTATTTTCCCTAATTCAGATATAATATTCTTTATAAAATGAAAGCTATATTTGTCTTAAATGTTTATTGAGAATTTCAATTTCATTCGTTAACGTTTGATGACTTTGCACTACAACTTTTAAAAAAACATTCGACAACGTGTGTAAATTTTTTTTTGACAACGTGCGTAAAAAAGTTTTGACAATGCACATAAAAAAAGTTTTGATAACGTGCGTAAAAAAGTTTGACAATGTGCGTAAAGATTTACACGAACTAAGCATGAGAACGCCGCTATGTAAAAAAAAATAAATAAAAAAAATGTTTTGAGAACCTGCGTAAAGAAAGTTTTTTTACGCCACTGATCGCCGACCCGAGCTCCTCTAAACGTCACGTGTAAATCTAATTTTCAAACGTATGTAAAAACGGAAGGCATAAAATAGTTTTTACGTACGTTTGAAAAATGTTTTTACGTAAGTTGTCGAATGTAAAATATGTTTTTTTGCGTACGGTGTTGAATGAAAAAAATGTTTTTATGCCCCAATCGTCGGTCCGAGCTCCTCTAAACGTTATGCGTAAATCTATTTTTTAACGTATGTAAAAATGGCACGCGTAAATTTTAGGTTTTACATACGTTTGAAAAATTGTTTCTCGTACGTTGTCGAATGTAAAAAAAATACGCGCACGGTGTAGAATGTAAAAAAAATTTCACGCATGGTGTCGAATTAAAAAAAATGTTTTTTATTACACACGATAAAAAAAATGTTTTTTTACGCCCTGATCGCCGGCCCAGCTCCTCTAAACGTTTGTGTAATGTAAACACTCTGTTTTTTTTCTTTGATTTTCGTAGGTGTTGGGGCTTTTATGTTCAAACGATGAGGATAATGAACAAAAAATGAAGATCAAGATCAGAGATTGAAGATGTTTTCTTTTTATATATGTAGTGTAATTTTTTTGTATAAAAAACACGTGTTATAATTAATTCTTTTTTAAATAGATAAACGTAATTAATTTTGACATAAAGAGTGATTTAGTCTATGATGTTTGGTTGTCAGTTTGACAAGTTGACATGAATAGTACATAAGTCAAATTTTTCAAAATACCTTTCTTGTACTATTTATTCTCTTTTAATCAACAAAATCACTACAAGACAAATCAAACTTTAACAATTCAATCTCAACCACTCATACATGAGAGATCTAGGGTGGATAATGGTTCCTACGGTTCTCGCATCTAAAGGTGCTTCCTATTTTACCCTATCCCTATATATATATATATATATATATATATATATATATATATATGGTAAGGTTCATGCGAGAACCACCCTTATTGCGAGAACCCCGAGAACCAATGTGAACACAACAAAATAAATCTACTCCACCACCACCTAAAAAACTAAACACCCACCACCACTCCACAACAACCCAAAAACCTAAACACCCCCCCCCCCCCCCCCAAAAAAAAAAAAAAAAAAAAAAAAAACTCTACCACATAAAAAAAAAACCCAAAAACACCTAACCACCCCTACCCACCACCAAAAACCTAAAAAAAAACTAACCCCCCACCCTCTACCCACAAAAACCTAAAAAATCCTAACCCCCACCCCCAAAAACCTAAACCCCCACCCACACCACGCAAGCTACATGCTAAAAACTAAACCATAAAGCTAAACCCCACAACTAAATGCTAAAAACATATTTTTTTATTTATTAA
Organism: Helianthus tuberosus; assembly: GCA_030545235.1. Classification (NCBI taxonomy): domain Eukaryota; kingdom Viridiplantae; phylum Streptophyta; class Magnoliopsida; order Asterales; family Asteraceae; genus Helianthus; species Helianthus tuberosus. Next base: position 90,155,901 of record CM060438.1, on the reverse strand, counting down.
AATAGCTAAATTTCGTCACTATAAAAACTACGACATATGCATATGTGTATGCGTATGCACATTTGTAGCAGTAATTATTGTTCAGTTTTTTTTCAGTGACGAAATTTAGCGATTTTAATAAAAAGAATAAATTTTTTTTGCATGTTTTTAATTATTTTTGTTGTGTTCACACTGGTTCTCGTGGTTCTCGCAATAAAGGCTGGTTCCTCTCGGATCCTTATCCTATATATATATATAGGGGACCGCTAAAATGTGAACCACCTCGAGTTGTAAGAACCGTGAGAATTACACCGTACGGGGCGAGGTGGACCAAATATTTTTATAAACGTAGATGCGTGTATTATAAACACATTTGTAAAAAAAAATTCAAAAAAAAATGTCGTGTGTGTAGTTTTGAGCACCACAAGTTTGTGTTTACGGGTACCGTAAATCTTACCGGAAAATTTACGGTACCCGTAAACACAAACTTGTGGTGCTCAAAACTACACACACGACATTTTTTTTTGAATTTTTTTTACAAATGTGTTTATAAAACACGCATCTACGTTTATGAAAAAAAATTTTGGTCCACCTCGCCCCGGATCAAAAAGTTCTCACGGTTCTTACAACTCGAGGTGGTTCTCATTTTAGCGGTCACTTATATATATATATATATATATATATATATATATATATATATATATATATATATATATATATATAATATATACATAGAGTAGGAGTTGGGTAGAAAGTGTATTTTTCCTAGAAAGTCTAGGAAGCAATGAGAGTTGGACATGTGGCATTGAGTTATTTTAACTAGAGGGCAATTATGTAATGTCACATTTTAATTTTATTTTTGGAATTTATATTTCATTAACTAACATTGCATGATCTCGAATGTAACTGATTATGTCCATGATTTTCGGAATTTTGGTTGTGTTTTGAATCCAAATCTCATTCAAATCATATGTATATACAATTCTTTCTATCGTTTTCTTCTTCACCAGCAGTATTCGTATTCAATAAATTTTTCAGAGAGAAAAATCATGGCTTCAAACACACTTGTTGATTGTGGAGATGGTTATTAACATTTAACTGCAAAACCATCAGCTTGTTCTTGGTGTTGTGTTTTAACAGCAAGCAGATTCATACAATTGTGTTTTAGCATTCAGATTCATACAAGTGTGTTTTAACAGCAAGCAGATTCATACAGTTGTGTTTTAGCATTCAGATTCATACAGTTGTGTTTTAGCATTCATGTTGGTAATGCTGGAGGATTTCTTGACGCTGTGTTTTATTATTCAGATTCATACAGTTGTGTTTTAACAGCAAGCAGATTCATACAGTTGTGTTTTAGCATTCAAATTCATACAATTGTGTTTTAACAGCAAGCAGATTCATACAGTTGTGTTTTAGCATTCAGATTCATACAGTTGTGTTTTAACAGCAAGCAGATTCATACAATTGTGTTTTAACAGCAAGCAGATTCACACAGTTGTGTTTTAACAGCAAGCAGATTCATACAGTTGTGTTTTAGCATTCAGATTCATACAGTTGTGTTTTAACATCAAGCAGATTCACACAGATGTGTTTTAGCATTCAGATTCATACAGTTGTGTTTTAACAGCAAGCAGATTCATACGCTGTGTTTTACCATCCATGCTGGTAATGCTGGAGGATTTCTTGACGCTGTGTTTTAACAGCAAGCAGATTAATACGATGTTTTTTCTTGATGTGTTTCTTCATGAAGGATAGAAGGAAGAGAGAGAGAGAGAGAGAGAGAAAGGGAGAGAGAGAGAAAGGGAGAGAGAGAGAAAAAAGTCGCAAGAAATGTGGGGTGGTTATGGAATGACAATTATTTCCATATTTAAAACAAGCTAAATGACATATCTATCCCTGATTAATTAAATATTCCTATTTTTAAGAAACACATATTACCAAAATGCCACCAAGATGATCTCAACCATTAAACACACCCATTGGATGGCCCATATCGCTTCCTAGACTTTCTAGGAAAAACACACTTTCCGTAGGATCCCCACTCTATATACATACGCACACACACACACACACATACACACACACACACACACACATATATATATATGATCAGGTTCAAGAGTGAACACTAGTGTAGCTTGCGAACTGAGTGAACTAATCCTGGCCATACACGTGTGTAGATCAATGGCCAGGATTTGATGTTGAAATACACTAGTGTATTTTACCATTTGATGATGAGATCCTGGCCATACACGTGTGTAGATCAATGGCCAGGATCTGTTCACTCAGTTCGCAAATACACTAGCGTTCACTCTAGAACCCCACCCTATATATATATATATATATATATATATATATATATATATAATATCCCGGAGTAACCCAAATTAGCCATTAAAATCTATTTTAGGCACACATGATTTTTTGTCATATTTGCTATAAATTTGCACGCGTTTTTTTACTAGCGAACCAGTCGATAATAACTACCGGTAAACAATCCATTTTAATGTATCACACGTTTTGGAGTTCATCAGGTATAAAAGCAGTGCCGTATCAATCTATTGCGCCTTTTCCCAACATAACAACACTTTCAATTTCATATTTCATCAATCTTCGATATCCCCTGTTGTAACACCTCGTAAAATCACGTCCAATGATGTGTTGACACGTGTACTAAACCCTAATAAGGTCAAACGTTGACTATGAGGGACTAATTTTGCGAAAAATCAAAAACTTTGAATGTAGAAGGACTAAAAGTGTTAACATGCTTAAACTAAGCCTCTGAATAACAATACACAGTATTCATAATTAGAATTAAGCCACTCGTTGGTCGAGATGAGCCGTTTGCATAATTATTTGAACGTATGCGCGTCGAAGGGTCAAAAGCGTCAACATGTTAATTCTTACCTCTGAGTGACCTTTTAACAATCTGAGAGCTTCAAGATGTGTGATTATACTCTCACAAATACCCAATATTGACCATCTAAGGCTTTTATGCCTATAAGTGACGTTACACGCACCTTTGCAAGTTAAAGGGGTTAAAAGCGTCAATATGTTTAATTATACCTCTGAATGACCTTTTAACGACCCCGAAGTATTATGAAGTGCAATCATACTCTTGAGAATGCCTAATATGGATAACATAGGGCTTTGACGCAATAAAATGATAATACGCGCAAATTTGCGCGTTAGAGGGACCAAAAGCGTCAACGTCTAAAAACTACACCTTAGAATGATCATTTAAGCAAACTGGAGCACCTTAATATCCAGCCATACCTTTGGGAAGTGTCTAATACTGGCCATATAAGGTTTTTATGCCATTTCGCGTTAATGCGCGCAAGTTCGCAATTAAGGGGTTAAAAGCGACAACAAGCGAAACTGCGCCTTTGAGAGGCCTTTGGAACAAACCGGGAACTCTGCAATGCTTGGCCGCACCACTAAGTATGCCTAAGGTTGACCGTTAGAGGTTTTGTACCTTGTATTAACATATTATGAGAGTTTAGGAATTACGCGCCAAAAGTGTCAATATAATAAATATATAAAAGAAGCTCAAAAGAAATGAGGGGCTGTTTTTGACAAAAGATGAAACTGGTGCCTGACCAAGCCTGTCTTCGTGGGCTGCTAGGCTTCATATCAGCAGCAACAAATTGCTTTTAAATCGTTGATTCGCTTAATACTCGATTATCGTTCCTAACTAAAGCAACTAAAACAATTCAGGGACTAAATCTGCCAATCAGCTAAAGCTGATTTCGTATTGGCTGGACTGACCCTTTTACGGGTTGTGACCCAAGTCTGAGCCTACTCTCACGGGCCACTAAGCTGTAAACAGCAATAACAAAACAATATTGTTATTGTTTGTTATACTTCTCATGATCTCCAATCCTTAAACAATACATATATAAGAAACAGGGACCAAAACAGTCAACTGCCAAACATTTTGAGCTGGGCTGGGTTAGCTCGTGGGCCGCGACCGCTGGGCCTGCTGCCTTCGCGGGCCGCCAGCGACAAACAGCAGCAGCAACATGTTTTTGTTGGTTGTTTTGTCAAAATACTTGAAGCCCACAATAACCACAAACCATTTTTATAAAACCATGGACTTGCCTACTGATTCTAAAACCTGTTTTACACCTGTGATGATCTCATTGCATCCCAAAAACACTTGGCAAGATCATGGGAGTCCTTGAAAACTATAAATAGGTGAGGATTTCTCACTTTTAAACTTGCATCTCATTCCATTCTTGCTCTTTCTCTCAATTCTGGAGGATCCTGAACATTTTGGAACCTCCTTTGAGTTCTATTCAGTCCATAGGACCATATGTAAGTGTCCTTTCGTGACTAGTTTATTTTATTTGGCTTAAAAAGCCGAAAAGTCAAGCGTTTACGATAAACGCTTTGACTTTTAGTTAGACCGTAAACGGTAAAGCCATTGTTCACAATGAACATGTCTACGTGATCGTAATTAGGTAGGTGTTAAACCCTCAAAAGGGCACCTCCTAAGAATCATGTTTGCTTGGTCAATTGACGAGTCAACGTAATATTGTTTTAAAAAGTCAACGGGTCAGTTTTCAAAATAATTGCGATATGAGTTTAGAAATGTTCTAAAATACGTTTTATCACTTAAAAAACTTGGTAATAATTATTAGAACATGTGTAAACATGTTCGGCTTGTCAATTCCAGTTTTAGGGTCGGTTCGCAATCGAAAGTCGCGAAGTTTGACTTCTGCGTTGACTTTCAATTATGAACCTAATTAGATTAGTTTATTACTGATTTTAGGTTCCGTTATGATCGTAATTTAATGTAGCATAACCCTATAAGGTTATATTACACGAAGCATAACCCTATAAGGTTATATTACACGATCATACTAGAAATCTGAGTTATTTGCTTGTTTCCGTTATTATGCTTAATTTTGACTATTATGCCCTTATAGCTTAAAAATGAGATTTTTGAATATATGGTCATATAAATAACTTAGTTACTGATATATAAACATGTCTAAATTAATTTGACATAATTTTCTGGTCTCAAATTAACGTTATGCAAGATATCGTAAAACTTAATTATTTTTTTTATTAAATTACGCTTTTGTGCATAAATCATGTTTAAACCTAAATTTTGGCACCAAACTCATTACATAATGTTAAGATATTATTTTTAGGGATTTTTGGAATGTTGGGTCAGATTATATACTGAACATAACTTAGAGTTCTTGTATAAATTCTATAATTGATGATAATGCCCTTTTTGTTAATAAAATGAGATTTACATATGATTAACATGCCAAACCTTTTCCTACTAATTTTATATGAAAAATAAAATATTTTAAACATTCAAGGCTAATCAAAATCTCAGAATTTCATAAACATCGCAAATATCGTCAATTGTCGACTTTTACGCTAATTAGGTGCATAGTATGGTTTATAACCATATTTAGCACCCAAAACTTGTTACCTACTGAATTTATAAATAAATTTTAATATTTTTATAGTAGGTATAAGTCATGAACTCAGACTTCCAATTTTGTCCTTAAGAACATATATGAAATGACCAAAATGCCCCTACGGTGCATAGTTTGGCCATAAATGGTAAACCACACATATGTATGATATCCTACTGTTATAACATCATAAAATAAATATTTTTACAGAATATTTTAGACCAGAACATCAGTTTATGTTTAAACCTCTTTTATAAATCTTAAAAGGACCAAAATACCCTCACGAGACCTAATTTGGTTTAAAAATCTTTTTGGGCATAATTGTTGATATCCTACTGATATCATAACATATTTAAAGCATAATAACTTATGAAACTTGTACATGACTCATCCGACTACCCGTTGTGCATATACGCGTTCGGTACAGTTTGCATAAATTAGCCGAAACGGGTCGAATCTTATCATTTTAACTTCAAAATCCAGAATGTATTTAGTTTACCGATTTTGTATAAGTCTCCATACTTGCCGGGTCTAAATCACATTCCAATCCGGTCATCGCTTAATCTAGCGTTTCGCACCGTAAACCTTTCTATAAACTAACCGGTCTAAAGTTTGTAACTTAAATAAGACCCGTTAGTAATCTAATAGGTTAATAAAACCTTCGTTCCAGATTAGGAGCCCCGATAAAAGATACTTGCACTAGTTTGAATAGACCATACGGCTGAGTAGACAAATCTTGCATTTTAAGCTCAGGTAAATACTTTTGACTTATTTTTCCTTATACGGGCTTGGGATACGGTAAATTATTACCGCTTGGTCGGGTATGGAATATTTAATCGATTAGTGGTTATTTCATTGACATAACCCGTTTTAATCTGTTTTGTTTGATATATAAACATTTGGGGGTTAACGACCGTGTCCTGGATATCCTTGGCATCATTTAAATGCAAATGGCCACGACCTAAGCACGGGGTGTAGGCATACACCTGACAGTTGCGATACGGTTTCTTTTCCCTAAAAAGGGAATTAAGATATAAGATATAACCACACGTGAGGATAACTCCTTGTGGACTATATTAGTGGTGTGTCTATTAATCATGTCTCGGCTTCTATCCCGGGCCCTGAACGTACGACAAACATGTAAATCTGTATACAAGATTAGTTTTATATAATTGTCCCAAGTTATAAAAGATTTTATGCCTTGTGCATCCAAACCAATTTTATAAACACTTTCTAATGAGTCGGTTAATTGTATTTACCAGTGTAAACTGACGTATTTTCAAAAGACCAAGTGACAGGTACTATACGTAATTGGCTGGAAGCTCCTAGGCGTTAAGTAGAGGATCTTGCAAGTCCGAAATGCCTTATGTCTGTTGAACATGTTTTGTACTTGATTTAGATTCGCCTGTGGATTTAATATTACAAGCTTGCATGTATTTTATCATTTCAATATTTTCTGACAATTGGGTTTGTAATAATAATATTTTATATTCCAAGACTTCCGCTGTGCTATTCTGTGTATGTTTGACTATGACGATATCAATCTTACGTCACGATACCCCCCACCGGGCCCACCGGGCTGAGCTGTAAATATTAGGGTGTGACAGGTTGGAATCAGAGCCAAGGTTTGAGTGAGTTAAACACTAGCCTTTAGTGTTTAATCTCAAATGACACAGTAGCATATTCCTTAGACTTTCTGAGTCTAGACATAACATAGGAATGCTCTCATCCCTATTAAGTAAACATTGTTTTCGATTTTATGTATTTTGAATATGTCGCCAGGCAAAGAAGCCGTTGATGGAAATTCTCCACATCCGAAGCCTAGAAATGCCAAGCTTCGTACCACGGGTAGGATAAGCGTGCAACCGGTTGGAGGAAAGACCTTTATGGACCTATTCCCAAAACTAAACTTGTTTAAACCCTTAACCATACTTCGGAGTCCATACCGGAGGTCCCTGAGGCTCAAATCATGAAGTCTGTACTTGTGGAGTCCATAGCAGGAGATCCCTGAGGCTTCCATATTGAAGATGATACATGTGGATAGCCATTAATCCCTATTTCCTATTTCCAAGTTTTGAAATCCCAAACTTGGACTATACCAGTCAAAAACCCAATTCGTGATCCAATTTAAAATTTTCAAATCATTAATCCTTGCATCCTACTCGTAGTAACCAATCCTGAATTGGAATGCTTATTTAATTCACTGAAATCTTCAGTATCGCAATAGCATACGGCAAACAAAGAAGAGAAACAATCGGAATGAAGTAAGGAAGGCATTAGAAAATCGATCCTTCATTATATTTCGTTTTTCCTCTAAATCCCTGTATGGGCATTTAATTATTATAGTCCCTCCATGGACATTATATTTCAATATAGTCCCTTCGAGGACATTATATTTCAATAAAGTCCCTTTGAGGACATTATGTTTCAAAATAGTCTCTTCGTGAGCATTATATTACAATATAGACCCTAAACGGACTTATATTTTTCCCTTTCGTCCCCGCGTTGACATGTATTGCTTCAAAGTCTGTTAGGATCTAAGTTTCTTTTGACTGTGCTTTGCTTGATTAGAAAGAAGATGAAACAAATTTAAGTGCAGCGGAATTAAGTAAAACAAACTTTTCAACACAATCAATGAGAGAACAATTATAAGCAAACATGTTTATCATAGAGTCGAAAGATTATATTTATTATGTAACAACTCTCCTAGGACCCTTAAGGTTACCCTAAACGCTCCTAAATACACCCCGAGTGCGAGAAACGGACCCGAAATACCTTCGTGCTCGGAGAAATCAAGGAAATCAAGATTTTTGGTTTGCTCGCGGGTCGCGTAAGAGTTAAGCCAAGCTTACGCGGTCCGCGAAAGCAATGCAAACTACCGGATAACGATCAAGGCCACGTGGCATGACACGTGTCGAAACCTCTGATGACTCAGCCGACCTAGACTTCCTCGCGGGCCGCGTAGATGTTCCTTCAAGTTTACGCGGGCCGCGACACGCCCCATTTCCAGCCCTCTAAATAAGGAGTTCGAGTTCAGTTGAAAGTCGCTCAATTCTTTTCTTCTTTTAGCTTCTATTATAGCAAAGTAATAGCTCGGGTATTATACTCTAAAACCCAAAACTCTGCTCGTCATCAGGGGAATAACTCTAATCACGGACACGGTACTATATCCGATTGATTGAAACTGATCCAACGGATGTTTAAGTGCTGCCTGTATATGGCTATACTTTGTCATTCGTTGTGAGTTTTGATCTCGTGATTACCGTTAAAGTTGAATTGAGTAATACACTAATATGAGTTCCATTGTAGCTAGAAATTAGAACATGTAACCAGGGAACTACTAAGCTAGAATACTTAGCGATTAAGTAAACTTAATAGTTAAGGAAAACTTAGTGGTTAAGTAAACTTAGTAGTTAAGATAACTTTGCGGTTAAGAAACCTTAATAGATAAGTTAAACTTAATCAGCTAAGTAAGATTAATTAATCAGTTAAGTAAGATTAATTAAAGTTAAGTAAGATTAATTAATCAGATAAGTATGATTAATTAAGTTAAGTATGATTAATTAATCAGTTAAGCAAGATTAATTAAGCTAAGCGAGATTAATTAAGCTAAGTAAGATTAATTAAGTAAATTAAACACCTAAATAGATATACATGAAAATAAATATATATGAGATAGATAATATCAAAGGAAGGTGCAAGGAAGGTATAAGAAGATATATATATGGGTAGGAAGCTTCCTAAAAAATTTGTATAGGTAACTTCCTAGAAAAGCTATATGAAATTTCCTAGAAATTTCATATTTCCTACCTATAAATAGGAAGCTTAGGATTCATTTTTCTTTGCTCATTCCTTCTATTTTTCTCTCTCTATACGTTGGTGTTCTAACCAATAATCACCGATGCGATATTCTGTCCGATCGATTCGGGAACCAACTAACGAATGCCAAAGTGCTATACTTTGTGAATTTCGTTAAGATTCTGAAACAGATGCCAAAGCGCTGTCTAAATAAGACTATACTTTGTGAATTTGATTAAGGTCCTGATCTCGTGACCATCATTAGGTTTGATATGGTTTTACACTAAAACGTATTCCACTCTGTTAAACCATATGTTTAACTATCAGAAAACTCCAAACCATACACTTACAATCAAACAAGATGCTTAATCATCAGAAGATTCAGCACTGTAAAGTAGATGCTTGTTTAATCAAGACTATATTCTAACAAGGTGAGTCATTCTCTTTTTATCAACAATGTTTTACAATACTCAAATTATTTTCAAGAGTTATAATTACAGGGATTAAGTCTTGGTTATCTTGAATCACTGGCAAGTGGGGTATTGTGCACATTACTAATTTCTCACGGTTAGGTAAACAAACCTAACTGTGATAATCATCACTACTTGGGTGAAAGGACCCAATAGTGGTATGACCATCGTCACCAGGGTGTGACACGGCGCCAGATAACAATAAGATAGTAGCCATTGTAATCGCTCTTATGCTGTAATCTATAACAATGTGTCATTTTTGTACAAACTGAATGAACTCACCAGTATTTCCTGCTGACCAAATGTTTTTAAAACGCGTTTCAGGTAATTACAGTAGATCGGAATAAGAGTTGGATACGGCACCAAAAGGCTTACAGAAGTGGCTTAATTTATCAATTAAATTAAATTAAGAAAAGTTGTTTTATGTATTCGGGTTTATCCCATATTAAAGCTACCTTTCAAAACATGGTTTTATCCCATCTATTTAATAAATAAAATTCGGTGTTTTCTAAACTCTGATATTTTTCCTAACTCACGGTCCTGATGAAATTTTCGCTGCACTACTTTTCTAAATAACCACTGGTACCACTGAACTGGTTCGCGGCTCCTGATTCCGTCCAGGGTGGGGTCAGGGGTCGTGACAGAAGTGGTATCAGAGCCACTAGTTTAAGCAATTAGGTGTTGTAATAAAATACCTAAGTTTAAACGAAGAGTTAGGAACTTGATATTTTCTGGTAGCACTCAGGATAGTATTTAGACTTGAACTTAAGAAAGATGCCTTAATATGAGCTTCAAGATGAGCTAATTACTTGTATAAGTATAATGTGATAGATATTGGTATGCCGTAAGAATAACGATTAGAACATTGCAAAGTACGATAAATAAGCAATAACATTTAATTGCTGTTAATTCTTGTTTATTGATACTACTTGGTCTAGAATAAGATATGTTATGGGAATACAAATTTCCTTGATTCTGGATGAAAGCCTTAATAAAAGAGGCACTTTTAAAATCTTGAAAAGATACTATTTATGGGAAACATAATAATTACCTCTCCGGCAAGAACCGGGCAAGATGAGGTTACCTCTCCGGCTAGAACCGGGTAAGAAGGAGTATAATATGTCAAACAAGTGACAAAATTCCCTAAATAGTACCATGACCTGATGTCTGACTTGTTTTTGGAAAAATCAATCTGTTAAATACATTGACCTTATGAATGGTATGTATGATTATATAGATATGTATATCTAAAAGGAATTCCAAAAGCCATAACGATTGACAATTTAAAATAAATCACGAACATAAGTGTCAATAATAATTCTAGATTTCTTTATCAGGAATCTCTTGCATATATCTATAATTCTGATATCAAACCTCATAACTCGTGCGACAATATAAACAATGGAAACCCTTTAAGTTGGGACGCCATCAAAAGTATAAGAATTTCCAATGCGTTACCATAGACTATTAACGCAAGTTAGAAGCATGTAAAGTTGTGCTAGTGCACAAGAAAACACATGAAACTTAAATTATACGTCCACAGATGTCGAAGTATATCACACACGACTTTCAAGGCAAGACCTTTGGAAAATATAATTGGGCATGACAACACCAATGCGAATCCCGTCAGTGGAAGAACTACTAATAAAAATAGCAGCACTTGGCCACGTGATCCTACAAACGACATGAATCTTGCTGAGGTACGATAGAACAAGATTTCACAACAATCGGTGCATAGTCTAATCCAATTCTTGACCCTTCAAAAGAAGTCACATACCCTTACAATCCCCCTATTTCATTTTATTCGACATTCCCTGGTAATGTCACTTAACAACGGTTATCACACAAAATTCCAGATAAAATTCTTAAATTCCTTTTGTTAAAATTCAGACCTCTGCATATAGTAAATAGACTTTTGCATTTCTACTCTCCTAATGGTCATCATGAGGATTTCTTTCATAATCGCGAATATTTATTTGGTTGTTTCATTTCTTGGTAAATCCACACGTTACACATGCACTGTTTGTTGCGCATGTGGTTAGTTTGAATTATGAAGACCATGGGAGGGCTTCATTCCAATTTGTTGTTTTATCAAAACTCAAATATCATTCCGCTATACTTGATCTTTGCATTGTAAACCGCGTTTTTTTGCAAAATGATGACTCTTTGATATCGAATCGACGAATTTCTTGAAAAACTCGATTTTCTTTTGAATGGTATACATGGTTTTTGTTGTAACCATGTCAGAACTTTCTTGTTGATACATGAACTCGTTGTGTTTAAGCCAAGTTCCATTGTTTGAACTTGCTCGCAATATGTGACAACCCTCAATTTACATGTATTCCGTACAATTTATTTAATAATAATTTAAGTGCTTGGTGACTGTGTTGAAATATTTAACTGCTCTCTGATTACCGAACTATACTTACATGAGCATGTTAACATACTGGTAGTATACAGAAAAGTCACTAAATGGTCCGGTGTATTTTCCTATGTGTTAGGAATTTATTTCGTTACAAAAATATATAAATAAGACGCCTTACGGAACAATTAAACAATTTAACGGAACAGTGTCCGACCGAATAACTGGACATTACCCGAGACACTAAATTTTTTGTCAAATACTTTATTTTATTATTTATGGCTAGTCATGATCCCCGTATGCCATAACACCCGCCAAAAATAAACCAACTAACTTATATCACATTACTTACATCTAACTTACACTTAGCCACTTTAGTCACAATATTTACATTATACCCCCCCCCCCCCAACGATTTTGGTTCCTTGTGGACCCACCATATCAACCTTCCATACTCCATATATTTGTCTTGATTTTATGGCAATTGCTTACTTGTGTAAGTATCCAAAACATACAAGTAATCTAATAAAGTATGGAACTTTGATTTCATTCATCACTTCACCAAGATTACACTCCCATTTCACTCTCTCTCCCTCTTGATCGGCTGCCCAAAACCGAAATCACCATCCTCATTTCATCATCATCCTCTTCATATTTCAAAGCTTAGTAATCATCCATGGAAGGTGCAACTTGAAGGGATTACAAAGGAGCATTGTTCTTGCTTGGTTCTTCACCTTTTCTCATCACATTTCTTCATTAGATACTTCCCTAGCTAGAGGCTAGTAGTAAGTTTCCTTACATTTGATCTCATCTTGTTCGAAATTTATGGCATATAGCATGGTGTATTGTTGTTTAAATTACTAGATTACAAGAACACTAGAAAAATATGAAACATGAGTTATGAACTTATAAGCTACATAAAAGTTTACTTATGTCTAAATCATGAAGCGGAATCTTGTTGGTTTGAGGGTTGGTTAAATCATACTTGATGTTGATTGTTGGTTTCTTGTTAAATCCATTGTTCGGACACTCGTTGATGCGATTTAGTAATGTTTAAACTTAAAAATAACATGCTGATGCATTTTTACAGCCGCCTTCAACAGGCTGTAAACGGACTTTAAAAACTCGAAAAACGGAATTTCAAAAGCCTAAATCGTGTCTTTTCGAAAAACGAAGAAAATGGCGCTAGAATCGTATTTTTCTGAGGTCGGTTACTATTTTAAAAATCTGTTTTCGTGACAGCAGCTAAGGCTGATTTTTACTGCAGAAAATTGGGCTGTGCGTTTTCGATCACAACTTAAAACCTGAACCGAACCAGCCCCTGAAACTTTTATAAAAAATGGTCACGGATGTATTTGTGACCTTCGAACTGGAATTTCGATAAACGGACTTACGAGGAATTTTAGACGAATTATTCCGTAAACTGTGATCAGAATGTGACAAATCTGATCACAGTTCGGTAAACGATTTTCTATAAAATTTTGGTAACAAACCGGACCCCGATATTTTTATACAATAAAATATGGAACGTTTAAGACATCCTGTAAAAATTTGGGAATTTTTGGAATCATTTAACTATTTTATTTAAATGTCCGAAAACAGCCGGTTTTGAATATTAATGCTAAATTGACATAAGTTGTGACTTGCGTATCTAAATGTCGAGTATGTTATCTGTTAATGATATAACGTGTTATATGTGTTATGTGCATTATCGTATGTTTGATTTTGAGTGGGGAATGGATGGGAAGTATATATGGGCATAAACCGTTAAAGTGATGCATGTTATGTGATAGATACGTGTAGGAACTTTGTGTTTTATTTGAAGTCACTAATAAACTAAGTGGTAATCGTACTAGGACGTGATTGACCGACCTTGACTGTTAGCTACTTTTGAGAGTCAAACCGAGCAACCGAGGTGAGTTCACACTTCTAAGGCATGGGATTCCCGGTGGGTTGGGAATGGGTTTGAATGACTAATTATGCTACCAACACTACTAGATTACTTACTCCTGTCCTCGGTAGAAGGGCACGTGCGTAAAACCTACGCACCCTTTCTAGCTCCTGTCCTCGGGTTAAAGGGCACGTTCGTAAAACCTACGCACACTAGCTACATTACTGTCCTCGGGTCGAAGGGCACGTACGTAAAACCTACGTACACTCATACTTACTCCTGTCCTCGGGTCGAAGGGCACGTACGTAAAACCTACGTACCGTACGTAAAACCTACGTACACTCATACTCGCTACGGTCATTGGATCAAGAAGGGCACGTACAAATACGACTAGTCTAGTGCATATAACATGGGAAACCCCCACTAAATATTATGAAAAGGATTATGAAACGAACTTATGTTTTCCTGAAACAAACGCATTAACTAAACAACCAACTGTGAATTCACTCAACTTTGTTGTTGACTCGTTGTTACATGCCTTACAGGTCGCTAAATGCTTGGGAGCTTGCACGAGGAAGGAGTCGTTGTGGTGTACGGACTGTTATGTTCCGTGCTTAATAAATAAATCCTTATGAACTTATTAAACTTGTGTTTTGAAACTTTAACTTATAAACTATGGACTTATGCTTTTGGATTTACGTTTATGCTTCCGCTGTTTAAACTGAACATGGTTAACTAGCTTTGGTCACCAATCGTATTATGTTTGGTTTTATTTACCATATTGAGTTGTTCAATATGATTGGTGGCTCGATCCTGGTCATGTCACGCCTCCAAGCGGTGATACCCCGCATGGTGGATTTTGGGGGTGTGACAGATTGGTATCAGAGCCATTGGTTATAGTGAACTTGGTTTTAATAAGGGAAAGGGTTTTTGTTAAAACAAGTTTCTGTTAAAACCAGACTATAACCTGTACAGTGCTCAACGATTCACAACGACGCTTCGCTCCACGTGCAAGACTCAACACTTTAGGTGGTATGATTTAAGTTTATATTGCCTACTTGCTATATTACTTTTGCATGGTGTGCTGTATATGGTATGTTTATTTAAGGTAATAACATGTTGTCTACTAGCCCTACTGCGTTCTTTATGACACCCAACTGTTTACTTGAAACTGACGCGTAGTGATCAAATTCTTTCCTGATTTCTTGTCACCCCTCTACAACGACTGCTTATGCATTCTATCTACTCGCACGTTTACCTCGACACGACGTCGCCATCAGACCCTCCGTACAGCCGGTTCGTACGTCAACATCCGCGAAGACCAGACTTGGCTTGCACGAACTCGGGCTTGGGAGAACCACACCCACGCATCCCGGTTGACAAACTTTATTACCTTCACCGGTCATAGTCGCCAGAAGCGAAGCAGTCACAGTTACACGCGTTTGTCGTTATGCAACACGATACCTTACTCTGTTTTGGACAAGTGATACACTCGCGCGACCGCGATGCAATGAACCTCCCTTTTGTGCCATGCCGCCCCGCACCACTACTGAAGATTACCTCTAGACAATAGATTAGCTGTTCAAATCCTTCGGTTATTGTTGGATCCCTGTTTTCACTCGATTCTTCACATGAACCTCGTTAATTTCCTATCGCTTCGATTAACAACCAATTTAATGAAAACCAACAACCATACCACGATTTTCACCAATCACAAGACCACCTTACTACCCTGTTGAATGGTTTATTCTAATTCTACTTGATTAGCTCTCTCGTATACCCCACTTAACGAATGGATGCCTATCCTGATGGGATTTTCTTCAGGACATTCGAGGACGGAGTTATGGATCACACAACCTACAGGCAAACACGATGATCTATACGTCTACCTTACCCCTCCTACACTACAAGAGTCGTATTTTAAATTCCATGATAGTCTTCTTTAATAGGTAAAATCCTTGCGCTAGCTTTTGCACCGACACATGATTGTTGATTAATGATATGTCCAATTTCTACCATTGGCTTAGACCAAACCATCACTCTCTCACTACAGTGACATTACGTTCTCGCTTCCCCATGCTGAGGCACCGAAACGAACACCCTCTGGTTTAGAAAAGTTGGAAGGCTCGACTCCCGATCATTGGTGACCCCTCCTCGAAACCCTGAGAATGGTGATGTATTGTTGATACGATCATAATCTCTTGAACACGTTTTCAAGTCTTTTCTTTGGAACCTTATGACTACGCAGACGTATTTTGGATTCATTCGCACGACCTAAGGAAACTCCTCTAAATTTGGTTGCTTACCAACTCGATAAACTACAAACTCATCTAAGTTCATCGATCAAGGTGAATTATCCCCCTTCGCATGAGGGGAGCCCAACAACTTCGACGGAAATTTCAGTGAACCTTAACACTACAAACCTGTATGACGGTCATCCTCCTTCTGCTAGTTCTGGTTGTGCCAACCATATCAATGTAACACTCCTATCGGTGAACGACGTTGTTATTGGGATGGATTGGCTATCCCATCATCAAGCGGAGATTATTTGCAAGGAGAAAATCATCCGCATTCCTCGTTCTGATGAAGAACCCATCGTGATTCGTGGCGACAAGAGTGGTGCTGTCGAAGGCATCATCTCTTTCCTTAAGGCCCAGAAATGTTTGCGAAAGGGGCACACTGCCATTCTGGCACTCGTTACTGACACATCCACGGAAGAGAAGAGAATTGAAGACATTCCTATTGTGCGCGATTTTCCTGAGGTATTTCCTGAGGAATTACCTGGTCTTCCGCCTCATCACCAAGTTGAATTTCAAATCGAGCTAGCTCCTGGAGCAGCGCCAGTAGCTCGAGCACCATATCGTCTAGCTCCATCAGAACTCAAAGAACTGTCTACACAACTACAAGAACTCTTGGAAAAGGGTTTTATACGTCCTAACTCTTCGCCCTGGGGAGCTCCAGTCTTGTTCGTAAAGAAGAAAGATGGTACCTTCAGAATGTGTATTGACTACCGCGAACTCAACAAGGTGACTGTGAAGAATCGTTATCCTCTTCCACGTATTGACGACTTGTTCGACCAGTTGCAAGGGTCAAGCTATTACTCCAAGATTGATTTGAGATCAGGGTACCATCAGCTGAGAGTCCGAGATGAGGACGTCTCCAAAGCAGCATTCAGAACTCGTTACGGCCATTACGAGTTTCGGGTTATGCCATTCGGGCTGACGAATGCACCAGCGGTTTTCATGGATCTCATGAACCAAGTGTGCAAACCTTACCTGGATAAGCTCGTTATTGTGTTCATCGACGATATCCTGATCTATTCTAAGAGTCAGGAGGAACACGAGCAGCATCTACGACTTATGCTGGAACTACTTCGAAAAGAGCAGTTGTATGCCAAGTTTTCAAAATGTGACTTCTGGCTTCGCGAAGTCCACTTTCTAGGCCATGTGGTAAACAAGGATGGGATTCATGTGGATCCATCCAAGGTTGACTCAATCAAGAACTGGCCTGCACCTCGTACACCAACAGAAATCCGCCAATTCTTGGGCTTGGCAGGATACTACAGAAGATTCATCAAGGATTTCTCCAAGATTGCGCAACCTCTCACTTCACTGACTCAGAAGGGTGTTATCTATCGTTGGGGTGATGCACAGGAGTCCGCATTTCAGCACTTGAAGGATAGACTTTGTAGCGCGCCTATCCTCTCATTGCCTGAAGGCATAGAAGATTTTGTGGTTTATTGCGACGCTTCCATCCAAGGACTTGGTTGCGTATTGATGCAACGTGACAAGGTCATTGCTTACGCATCGCGCCAACTTAAAGTTCACGAAAGTAACTACACTACGCACGACCTGGAATTGGGAGCAGTTGTTTTCGCGCTTAAGATATGGAGACACTACCTGTACAGTACCAAGTGCACCATTTACATCGATCACAGGAGTCTCGAGCATATCTTTAAGCAAAAACAGTTAAACATGCGTCAACGCCGATGGGTCGAGCTCTTGAATGATTATGAATGCGCTATCAAATACCGTCCGGGCAAGGCCAATGTTGTGGCCGACGCCCTCATTCGAAAGAATACTATACCTAAGCGTGTACGTACGTTACAGCTTACCATTCACTCTAGCCTTCCCGCTCAGGTTCGCGATGCTCAGGTTGAAGCGTTGAAAGCAGAAAACATCAGGGCTGAGTCCCTACGAGGATCGAGGCAACGGCTAGAACAAAAGGAAGACGGCGCCTACTATGTAACAGGGCGCATCTGGGTTCCACTTTATGGAAACTTACGCGAGTTTGTGATGGACGAAGCGCACAAGTCTCGTTATTCGGTACATCCTGGTTCGGATAAAATGTACCACGACTTAAAGACCACATACTGGTGGCCTGGCATGAAAGCCCACATAGCAACCTACGTCAGTAAATGCTTGACTTGTGCGAGAATCAAGACTGAATATCAGAAACCATCAGGCCTACTTCAACAACCAGAAATATCTAAATGGAAATGGGAGCAAATTTCCATGGATTTCGTTACTGGCCTGCCCAGATCTCAACGCGGAAACGATACCATTTGGGTGATCGTAGACCGACTGACCAAGTCTGCACATTTTCTGGCTATCAAAGAAACGGATAAGTTTTCTACTCTTGCAGACATTTACCTAAAGGAAGTGGTATCGAAGCACGGAGTGCCAACCTCTATTATATCTGATCGTGACGCACGTTTTACTTCTGAACTGTGGCAAGCAATGCACAAGTCCTTTGGCTCACGTTTAGATATGAGCACCGCTTATCACCCACAGACGGATGGGCAATCTGAACGCACCATCCAAACCCTTGAAGACATGCTTAGAGCATGTGTAATCGATTTTGGTAATGGCTGGGAAAACACCTCCCGTTAGTGGAGTTTTCGTATAACAACAGTTACCACACCAGCATCCAAGCCGCTCCGTTTGAGGCATTATACGGACGCAAATGCCGATCACCTCTCTGTTGGGCAGAAGTTGGTGATAGCCAAATCACTGGCCCAGAACTTGTGGTAGATACCACCGAGAAAATCGCTCAGATACGACAGCGAATGGCGGCAGCTCGTGACCGTCAGAAAAGCTATGCTGATAAGGGAAGAAAACCACTCGAGCTCCAGGTTGGGGATCGAGTGCTACTCAAAGTCTCACCTTGGAAAGGTGTAGTCCGCTTTGGTAAACGAGGCAAACTCAATCCGCGTTATGTCGGACCATTCGAAGTCATTGAGAAAATTGGCAAAGTCGCCTACAGGTTAGATCTACCTGAAGAACTCAGCGGAGTTCACAATGTTTTCCATGTGTCAAATCTGAAGAAGTGTCTGTCAGATGAGACCCTCATAGTTCCTCTGAAGGAACTCACTATCGACGACCAGCTGCGATTCGTCGAGGAACCAGTAGAGATTACGGATCGAGATGTTAAGATCCTCAAGCATACCAGGATACCTCTGGTCCGAGTTCGTTGGAATGCTCGTCGTGGCCCAGAGTATACCTGGGAACGAGAAGACCAAATGAAACTCAAGTATCCCCAACTGTTTAAGAAAAACGCAACCACTACTGAGGCTGAAGCTACTGCAGAATTTCAGGACGAAATTCCAAATCAACGGGGGGATGATGTGACACCCCAGGAAAATCAGGAAAACAACGCAACTTAACTAGCTTCCTCAGTAACCACGCGCTAAATTTCGGGACGAAATTCTCTTAACAGGGGGAGAATGTGACAACCCTCAATTTACATGTATTCTGTACAATTTATTTAATAATAATTTAAGTGCTTGGTGACTGTGTTGAAATATTTAACTGCTCTCTGATTACTGAACTATACTTACATGAGCATGTTAACATACTGGTAGTATACAGAAAAGTCACTAAATGGTCCGGTGTATTTTCCTATGTGTTAGGAATTTATTTCGTTACAAAAATATATAAATAAGACGCCTTACGGAACAATTAAACAATTTAACGGAACGGTGTCCGACCGAATAACTGGACATTACCCGAGACACTAAATTTTTTGTCAAATACTTTATTTTATTATTTATGGCTAGTCATGATCCCCGTATGCCATAACACCCGCCAAAAATAAACCAACTAACTTATATCACATTACTTACATCTAACTTACACTTAGCCACTTTAGTCACAATATTTACATTATACCCCCCCCCCCCCCAACGATTTTGGTTCCTTATGGACCCACCATATCAACCTTCCATACTCCATATATTTGTCTTGATTTTATGGCAATTGCTTACTTGTGTAAGTATCCAAAACATACAAGTAATCTAATAAAGTATGGAACTTTGATTTCATTCATCACTTCACCAAGATTACACTCCCATTTCACTCTCTCTCCCTCTTGATCGGCTGCCCAAAACCGAAATCACCATCCTCATTTCATCATCATCCTCTTCATATTTCAAAGCTTAGTAATCATCCATGGAAGGTGCAACTTGAAGGGATTACAAAGGAGCATTGTTCTTGCTTGGTTCTTCACCTTTTCTCATCACATTTCTTCATTAGATACTTCCCTAGCTAGAGGCTAGTAGTAAGTTTCCTTACATTTGATCTCATCTTGTTCGAAATTTATGGCATATAGCATGGTGTATTGTTGTTTAAATTACTAGATTACAAGAACACTAGAAAAATATGAAACATGAGTTATGAACTTATAAGCTACATAAAAGTTTACTTATGTCTAAATCATGAAGCGGAATCTTGTTGGTTTGAGGGTTGGTTAAATCATACTTGATGTTGATTGTTGGTTTCTTGTTAAATCCATTGTTCGGACACTCGTTGATGCGATTTAGTAATGTTTAAACTTAAAAATAACATGCTGATGCATTTTTACAGCCGCCTTCAACAGGCTGTAAACGGACTTTAAAAACTCGAAAAACGGAATTTCAAAAGCCTAAATCGTGTCTTTTCGAAAAACGAAGAAAATGGCGCTGGAATCGTATTTTTCTGAGGTCGGTTACTATTTTAAAAATCTGTTTTCGTGACAGCAGCTAAGGCTGATTTTTACTGCAGAAAATTGGGCTGTGCGTTTTCGATCACAACTTAAAACCTGAACCGAACCAGCCCCTGAAACTTTTATAAAAAATGGTCACGGATGTATTTGTGACCTTCGAACTGGAATTTCGATAAACGGACTTACGAGGAATTTTAGACGAATTATTCCGTAAACTGTGATCAGAATGTGACAAATCTGATCACAGTTCGGTAAACGATTTTCTATAAAATTTTGGTAACAAACCGGACCCCGATATTTTTATACAATAAAATATGGAACGTTTAAGACATCCTGTAAAAATTTGGGAATTTTTGGAATCATTTAACTATTTTATTTAAATGTCCGAAAACAGCCGGTTTTGAATATTAATGCTAAATTGACATAAGTTGTGACTTGCGTATCTAAATGTCGAGTATGTTATCTGTTAATGATATAACGTGTTATATGTGTTATGTGCATTATCGTATGTTTGATTTTGAGTGGGGAATGGATGGGAAGTATATATGGGCATAAACCGTTAAAGTGATGCATGTTATGTGATAGATACGTGTAGGAACTTTGTGTTCTATTTGAAGTCACTAATAAACTAAGTGGTAATCGTACTAGGACGTGATTGACCGACCTTGACTGTTAGCTACTTTTGAGAGTCAAACCGAGCAACCGAGGTGAGTTCACACTTCTAAGGCATGGGATTCCCGGTGGGTTGGGAATGGGTTTGAATGACTAATTATGCTACCAACACTACTAGATTACTTACTCCTGTCCTCGGTAGAAGGGCACGTGCGTAAAACCTACGCACCCTTTCTAGCTCCTGTCCTCGGGTTGAAGGGCACGTGTGTAAAACCTACGCACACTAGCTACATTACTGTCCTCGGGTCGAAGGGCACGTACGTAAAACCTACGTACACTCATACTTACTCCTGTCCTCGGGTCGAAGGGCACGTACGTAAAACCTACGTACCGTACGTAAAACCTACGTACCGTACGTAAAACCTACGTACACTCATACTCGCTACGGTCATTGGATCAAGAAGGGCACGTACAAATACGACTAGTCTAGTAGCATATAACATGGGAAACCCCCACTAAATATTATGAAAAGGATTATGAAACGAACTTATGTTTTCCTGAAACAAACGCATTAACTAAACAACCAACTGTGAATTCACTCAACTTTGTTGTTGACTTGTTGTTACATGCCTTACAGGTCGCTAAATGCTTGGGAGCTTGCACGAGGAAGGAGTCGTTGTGGTGTACGGACTGTTATGTTCCGTGCTTAATAAATAAATCCTTATGAACTTATTAAACTTGCGTTTTGAAACTTTAACTTATAAACTATGGACTTATGCTTTTGGATTTACGTTTATGCTTCCGCTGTTTAAACTGAACATGGTTAACTAGCTTTGGTCACCAATCGTATTATGTTTGGTTTTATTTACCATATTGAGTTGTTCAATATGATTGGTGGCTCGATCCTGGTCATGTCACGCCTCCAAGCAGTGATACCCCGCATGGTTGATTTTGGGGGTGTGACACAATACGTATTCAATTCAAGGTCCCGTATAATAGATTAAGGTCATCATATTCGAATTAATCCTAACAAGCCCTTCAATTACTTTGAACCATAACAGGCTTGTTTGGTCTTCGACTTCATTAAATCGTTTCTTTGATCACGATCACCTTGTGGTGACGTTTTCACAAAATTGACGCTTGCGGTAATCTCGTTTGCACACATCATATACGGATTTAATTATTTATTTATTTATATTGAATCCGCTTTGTTGGTTTATCCTATAAAAGCAATTTTAACACAATCGTGTGCTAAGATAATGATACACAAATTCATGTCATATTTCAGTGTATCTCTTAATGGTTCTTGCAGCATCGATCGAGCCTTTCGTGATATTTATTGCTTTATCATCTTCAATCGAAAAACATTATTCAATTGTTTCAATTTCATCAGAAATCCTACTAGATTTGTTTGAAACAAACATTCGGACTTACTTCATTTGATTTAAAACACGGTGAACTCGTCCAGTCACCGCTATTATTATTTCGATCACTACGACACCTTGTGGCGTCGGTATAGACTTGCAGCTTGAGCTAATCTATATATACCTTTCGCTTGACTCATCCTTAAAAGTGGTCTTAATACAATTATGTGTTAAGACAATGATACACTAAACTCTGTTGTATATCGATGTATCCTTGTAATTCGATAAATATCAACCCATTGATTTTTCTAATATCATAATTCAATAGTTGACAAATCATTTTCGTACTTCTATTTCATTCGAGCTTGTTGATTCTGAGACTTCCTTAGTTGACAATCAAAGTAAGTTTTCTGTTGACAGTGAATTCTATTGTTTCCAAAAATCATTCACAACTTGTAAACATTCACATCTATTGATCATATATCTTTTTGACTTAAACCTAATCACCTTGGAAACTATATCATTTCATCTCATTCATCTGACATCAACTTCTTGAACTAATTCAGTTGAACCATTGAGCCCTATTTATTGTAAAACACGAACTCATCTTAAAACTATTCTTATTGACTAAGACGTGACATAACTCTAAAAGAGATATCGTAGCCCAAATCTCGAGGACGAGATTTAAAACAAGGTGGGGAGGATGTAACAACTCTCCTAGGACCCTTAAGGTAACCCTAAACGCTCCTAAATACACCCCGAGTGTGAGAAACGGACCCGAAATACCTTCGTGCTTGGAGAAATCAAGAAAAACAAGATTTTTGGTTCGCTCGCGGGCCGCGTAAGAGTTAAGCCAAGCTTACGCGGGCTGCGACAACAATGCAAACTACCGGATAACGATCAAGGCCATGTGGCATGACACGTGTCGAAACCTCTGATGACTCAGCCGACCTAGACTTCCTCGCGGGCCGCGTAGATGTTCCTTCAAGTTTACGCGGGCCGCGACACGCCCCATTTCCAGCCCTATAAATAAGGAGTTCGAGTTCAGTTGAAAGTCGCTCAATTCTTTTCTTCTTTTAGCTTCTATTATAGCAAAGTAATAGCTCGGGTATTATACTCTAAAACCCGAAACTCTGCTCGTCATCATGGGAATAACTCTAATCACATACACGGTACTATATCCGATTGGTTGAAACTGATCCAACGGATGTTTTAGTGCTGCCTGTATACGGCTATAGTTTGTCATTCGCTGTGAGTTTTGATATCGTGATTACCGTTAAAGTTGAATTGAGTAATACACTAATACGAGTTCCATTGTAGCTAGAAATTAGAACTTGTAACCAGGGAACTACTAAGCTAGAATACTTAGCGATTAAGTAAACTTAATAGTTAAGGAAAACTTAGCGGTTAAGTAAACTTAGTAGTTAAGATAACTTAGCGGTTAAGAAACCTTAATAGATAAGTTAAACTTAATCAGCTAAGTAAGATTAATTAATCAGTTAAGTAAGATTAATTAAAGTTAAGTAAGATTAATTAATCAGATAAGTATGATTAATTAAATTAAGTATGATTAATTAATCAGTTAAGCAAGATTAATTAAGCTAAGCGAGGTTAATTAAGCTAAGTAAGATTAATTAAGTAAGTAAATTAAACACCTAAATAGATATACATGAAAATAAATATATATGAGATAGATAATATCAAAGGAAGGTGCAAGGAAGGTATAAGAAGATATATATATGGGTAGGAAGCTTCCTAAAAAATGTATAGGTAACTTCCTAGAAAAGCTATATGAAATTTCCTAGAAATTTCATATTTCCTACCTATAAATAGGAAGCTTAGGATTCATTTTTCTTTGCTCATTCCTTCTATTCTTCTCTCTCTATACGTTGGTGTTCTAACCAATAATCACCGATGCGATATTCTGTCCGATCGATTCGGGAACCAACTAACGAATGCCAAAGTGCTATACTTTGTGAATTTCGTTAAGATTCTGAAACGGATGCCAAAGCGTTGTCTAAATAAGACTATACTTTGTGAATTTCGTTAAGGTCCTGATCTCGTGACCATCGTTAGGTTTGATATGGTTTTACACTAAAACGTATTCCACTCTGTTAAACCATATGTTTAACTATCAGAAAACTCCAAACCATACACTTACAATCAAACAAGATGCTTAATCACCAGAAGATTCAGAACTGTAAAGTAGATGCTTGTTTAATCAAGACTATATGCTAACAAGGTGAGTCATTCTCTTTTTATCAACAATGTTTTGCAATACACAAATTATTTTCAAGAGTTATAATTACAGGGATTAAGTCTTGGTTATCTTGAATCACTGGCAAGTGGGGTATTATGCACATTACTAATTTCTCACGGTTAGGTAAACAAACCTAACTGTGATAATCATCACTACTTGGGTGAAAGGACCCAATAGTGGTATGACCATCGTCACCAGGGTGTGACACGCCGCCAGATAACAATAAGATAGTAGCCATTGTAACCGCTCTTATGCTGTAATCTATAACAATGTGTCATTTTTGTACAAACTGAATGAACTCACTAGTATTTCCTGCTGACCAAATGTTTTTAATACGGGTTTCAGGTAATTACAGTAGATCGGAATAAGAGTTGGATACGGCACCAAAAGGCTTACAGAAGTGGCTTAATTTATCAATTAAATTAAATTAAGAAAAGTTGTTTTATGTATTCGGGTTTATCCCATATTAAAGCTACCTTTCAAAACATGGTTTTATCCCATCTATTTAATAAATAAAATCCGGTGTTTTCTAAACTCTGATATTTTTCCTAACTCACGGTCCTGATGAAATTTCCGCTGCACTACTTTTCTAAATAACCACCGGTACCACTGAACTGGTTCGCGGCTCCCGATTCCGTCCAGGGTGGGGTCAGGGGTCGTGACATATTAGAATCTCCGATTACAATGCATGCATGCAACAAAGTCTCCCCCTTAACTTGAGCTCACAGTGATTGTTCGTACTGAATGACTTGTGTGTGAAGAGAGCTAATAGAACAGTACAGGGCACTGCTCTATTTATAGTATAGAACAAACCACTGTGGCATCTTTGCTGACGTCACCATGAAAGTGACATCTAACCTCCTAACAAACTCTAACAACTGATCTATACAACTACTGCTATTACTAACTACTGATTACAATGAATACAAAAGAGAAACTAAACTACTGCTTCTCATTCCACTATTATACTCCCAGCAGTGCTTTGTGTCTTCAGCAGTACTTGAACCATGACAGTAGATTGAGCATCAGTGCTTTGACTTCAACAGTCTTTGTAGATCAGCAGTTGTTGTAGAAGGGCAGTACTTTAGAGTACATCAGGTGTTAAGCCACTTTCAAGGGGAAAGACTGATGCAAACAACTGCATATTCTGGATCCACTGATCTGATCCAGTTTTGGCTTTAATCAGCTGTTCCTTTGGTAGGGTTCAATCCCATCAATCTCCCCTTGGAACAGATGATGCCAAAACTCTTCATTATGCTGGATCTTTATTGTCTCATCAGAAGTTCCCTAACTTGTCCTTTAAATTGCAATTCAAAGTTCATGGAATCTTCATCATCCTTATCCCTGCACAGTGTAAGCTCAAGGAGATTTTGCAGATCTTCAACACCCAGGCCATGTGCTTGTTCCCTTGATATGTGCTTCACCTCACCACTGGATTTGAGCAAAGTCAATACGTGGGTCTGTTTGTTAGATTTCCACTTTAGTATTTTTGAATTCAGTGGGTTTCTTAGGAAAGGTTTTATTGATGATGAGTTTGGAGATGGAGGCCTGGTTATAACACTTTGGGCAGTGTTTACAGCTTTTGCCAATTCAGGATTTTCTGCCATCATTTGTTGAAGAACCATCTTTATAATATAGTCCCCTTGTGCTATATCTTCTTCTGTTTTAGCATCCATCTGCTTTTGTTTCCATCTTTGATAAAGGATGGCAGCAGGAGGAGCAGTAGATCTCCTGATTTGTAACTTTTGTGGTTTAACTGGAACCACTGCTTCAGGACAATCAGGCTTTTGAGGAACATTGAGATTTTTCTTTCTCAACTCTTCCAACCTTTTGTAAGTGGCTAAGACTTTATCTTCTGACCATCTTGTGACCTGATTCCTTGACCCATAATCAGCTGTTATCAGCTCTTCTTTCATTCTTTTCAATCTCAAAGCTCTTTCTGGTACATTCTTCTTATACTTGGACCAAGCAGCAGGATTTTGTTTTACTTTATCTTTGATCATCTTATGTATTCTTGCTAACTCCTCTTTAAGCTCACCAATGGTCCATTCTTTATATTGAGCTTTTTTTGCCTTGTATTTCTTGAATGCCATAATTTGGTCAATGTAATCTTTTCTCAGGCTTTCATCACCTCTTTCTGATGATTTCTGACAAAGGTCTTTTGAAAACTGCTCCAAAGTTCTGACTTGAGTTAGCATGGTAGTTTCTTTGAATCTCTTTGTCAGACTTTCCTTCTGTATTAGGCCTGCTTGTTGAGCCTTTAACTTCAAATATTCTTCTATGTTATTAGGCCTAGGATAACCTTGAAGAGATTGCAGATTTCTTTTTGCAGGGTCATCTTCAGAGTAAAAGGATTTGATTTCCTCCCTTACTGCTGGAAGATCTAATGGATACAGGACTCCTGCAGGATTTATGGCAGTGTTTGGATTAAGAGCTGATACTGAAGAGATTGGAACAGGGTTTGGAATGGTAGCAAGGGTCAGTGGTTGTGAAGATGTTGGAGGTGGGGTAGTGTCATATTCCAGTATTATCCTTCTCCTTTTGGGTTTAGGAGAGGTTGGTGGTGTGTTGGTGGGTTGAGTGGTGGTGATTTGAGTGATGGGTGGCTGACTAACAGCTGTTGAAACAACTGGTGCTTCAACCACCGTTGTCACTACAACTGTTGATGTGTCATCAGTTGTCTTCTGCTTTTTTGGCAGGTGGTTTTTGTGATGGTGATGATGTTTTTGGTGTAGCAGTGGTTGTAACAACATTTGTTGGTTTGGAGGTTTGATGAGGGGAAGTTTTGGGGATTTGAGGAGTATGTTTTGTGGTTTTGGAAGGTGTGGTTTTGGGTTGCCTTACTTTTCTAGTAGGCTGTCTTCTTTTTGGTACAGGAATTTCTTGCTCTTCCTTAGGTTTAGAAGTACCATGCTCTTCCTTTTCCATCAAAGCTTTCTTCTCGTTTTCAAATCTTTTAGAACCCTTTGTTTCCCTATGTGAGAACTGGCACAAAACCGGTAATTTTCGTACAGTCTAATTATTATTAAATATCTACAATTACGTGCTTAAATGTCAACATCGTCTAATTTCATGCTATACATGTGAATTCATGCAAGTTTTATACTTCAAATATTGCTTTATGCATTACTTAAGCGTTGCGTCAGAAAGACTAGTAAACTCACCGGTAAGACACATTGTGTCAGTAATTCTGTAGAAAGCAGTCAGACAATAGAATTAGAGCCTAGGAGTAGGTCCAACATCTAAAGTACATTAAAACCCAAGTATGGATACAAGGGTTAACATATAAACTTTCCGGAAGCTAAACTATGCACTAAAAAGCACCCGAAACTCACTTTAAATGCAGAAATCTGCATAATTCAGCTATAAATCAGCTATAATCAGCTTTTAAGCACATTAATATCATATAGAATTTATGTTTTAATGCCCAAAATAACTTACAAAGTGTCGGGAATTAAAACTGCCACAAAAAGTGCTTTATACCTAGTGAAACTGCGCAATTCAGCACTTTAACGAACCGTAAGAACCGAACAACCGGAAAATAACTGGGACATCAAAATTTGACTAGAAGTAATGTTTTTATGATATTAAACTAGTATTGATGCTAGAACACCTTAAAAATCATAAAAACCCCTAAACACACTTAAACATACTTAAACCTTCTAGTTTGCACTTTAAACCTTCAATTTCCAAAATATTACACTTTACCCCCCCCCCCCTTCACCAAATCCGGACCCAATGGGTCCCACACATGGATTTTATTTGATTTCATTAGATTTTATTAGATTTTATGTGGGGAATATTCTAGTAATATACCATAAAGAAGATTTGGAAGATCTTTATAAATCCTAAAATACTCACACTTCCATCATTCACCTTCTTCTTCTTCCCTCCTCCCTCTCTTGCTCTCGGCTCAAACCCACACACATACACCCACCATTTTCAAGCTTCAATCATTCAATCCAAGGTGATCTAGTGGTGTATGGAGGCCATTTAGGAAGGTGTATGGTGCTAGAACTTAAAGGACCACCTTGTGGAGCTTTTAACCTCTTGATTTCTTCCTTGTTCATCATCTCCATTTTTGTGCCACTTCCCTAGCCATTAGAGCTAGTAGTAAGCTTCTTGATCACTAATTTAAGTCATGTTTATGTTATGAACAAGCTTCACCATCTAGACAACTTAACTTCTAATGTTAAAAATGAAAAGATCTAACATATTCATGAAGAAAATAAGTGATTACATGAATTTTTAGTGAATGTAATGTGTTTATGTTATGTCTTGAGTTTATGATTAGATCAAGTATGTTAAAGCTTAGATCTACCAAGTTTAAGCATGGATCTTGAAGGATCCATGGTTAGACTTGAAGATGAACATGTGAAGCATAATGTGAACTTGAAATATGAATTTTTATGCATAAACTTGTAATAAAGTGTGTGTAGAACTAAGTTTTGAAACTAAAATTCATGGAAAGTTTGTTTAAAATGTAACATAAAGCTTGTTTTTGAAGGATCTAAAGATATTAAGCATGGATCTTGAAATATCCATGGTTAAACATGATGTTAAAAATAATGATCCTTCTAATAAACATAAAAGTGTTTTTAGAACATGATTTACAAACTTTAAAGATCATTAAACTTATGGATGAGTTGGTTAATGAAATAAAGTTTCATAAAAAGTTTGTTTAAAATACAAAAGAACACTTGTTTTTGGAAAGATCATAATATGTAAAGTGTAGATCTAAAAGACTACACATTTTTAACAAGAGACAAGTTCACCATGATGTTTCATATGAAGAAGTTAGTGTTTATTGTTGATGATTGTTGTTGGAAAATTGTTTTGATGTTGAAAAGAAAATAAACACGTGTTTTGAAAACATGAAAAACCTCCATTTTTAGGGGAAACTATGTCAAAATTTTTATAAAATTTTGACACTTAGAAAAATATAAGTTTTGGTGAAACTTATTCCCTAAAAATTCACCTAAAAATGTTACCAAGGTTTCCCTAATGTTTTTGTGTAAATTTCAAGTCAAGAAATGGTGATTTCTTCAAGTTAAAATCAATATTAAGAATGTATATTTTTGGGGAAAATATATATATTTAGTGATCACCAAATTTTGTGCTAAGTGTATATTGTGTGTATTATATGTAATAGTGTATTAAGGACTTGAAAATACACTAAATACTCCCAAGGAGTATGAATACAAAAATACACATAGAACTACATGAGAATACATAAGCATACAAGTATACAAAAATCGGGTGAATAACGAGAATGATTATATATATTTTATAGCATGACAAAATATATATATTTCTTGCAAGTCTTAAAAATATATTATTTTTAAGAAATCTAATTCCGGAAAGTAATAGAAATCAAAGTATTGATTTTTGATGAAAAAAAATACAAAATACACAAGTATTTACATAAAATACAAGTATACTTTCCTAAGAATATTGAGGATATTATTTTACGAAATACTTATATTTATTTTTGGGAAAATAATATAAGTAACATACATGAAAAGTTAAAAATATAAATTATGTTTAACATCTATTACCTTAAAAAGGGACTACATGAATGAATATATATTTGAGAAGTAAAATATATATTTACAAAAATACATTACATACATAAAGTGCAAAGGCATGACAAACGGGCGAGACCCGACAAACAAGGGCACGACCCTCACAAAAATTGAACATACAAAGAACATATACATAAACAAAAGATGGTGACTTGTACTTGTGTGATACAAGTCTAGTGACTAACATACATAGAATACGTATAGGTCACGACGTTACAAAACCAACCGGTGAAGTTTACGGCGCAGGATACACAAAGTTGTGAGTTCATGTCCCCACTTTTAAACTTTTACATGCTTTTTAAACTTGGGGAAAATACATGTGTTATGGTATGCTGAATACAAAAACTAAGGAATGATACTTTAGATCATGTCACGAATAGGGTACCATAAGCACCATTAATCAGTTACATACCAAGACCGCGGAATAAAAGGTTAGATCTAATGGGTTTCAGGCAGCCACACTCTTGGTCATTCTAGTACCAAGCAGTGCTTTTGTGTCTCTAGTCGTGAATCGACAGTCGTGGAATCGACAACTAAAAATGCCTATGGTTTGGATGCTTCCTATGTCATGTCACATGTTAATGGCCTTGCAAACCATTAGCGATCTCGATTTCCTTACATTTACAGAAGTACATATTTCAGTACAATTACATACCATGTTTTCTACAACGAATGCTTAAATGTTTATACAAAAACTGCATGAACTCACACCAACATTATGTTGACGATATTCCAAAACATACATGTATTTTAGGGAACAAGTTGGATCTTGGGCACTGGTGTTATTTTCAAGACGTAAATTTCATGTTTAGATGTCATCCACTTTTGTTTTTATCATAACTTGAGGGTTTTGGTTGAAACTTAAATGACTTGTGTTGTAATATTTCAAACCTTTGAATGGATGAACATCATTTTGATCATATAGTTGTTTATTATAATCGAATGCAATGAGAACCGATTAAGTCACACGCATACGCTTCCGCAAAAGTCAGGGTGTGACACCCTATCCCTTTTCTGTTTTGCTTTTTCATCAGCAAGTGCATTTTGGGTTACATCAACCTTTTTTGAACCATCTGGCCTTGGGATTTCCACAGTAGGTTTAGACAGTTTATCAGGTGGTAAATACAAACCTTCTTTTCCCATTTTGCCTTTCTCCCCCTTTTTGGCATCTTCAGGGTTTTCAACATAAATGATTGAAGGAGGAGCAGTGCTAGTGGTTTGAAGTAAATGAGCCTTGATTGCTTTGATATCAGCTTGTGTATCTTTATACCTAGCTTCCATAGCATTTCTGAACATCTGAAGCTGAATCTCATGTTTCTGATCAGCATATTGTCTCTGTTTATGAAGCAGAGGTTGAAACAATTCCCAAAGCTCAGTGGGAGTAGGAGCAGATGTTACAGCAGTGGGTGTTGCCTTTTGAGCTTGTAACAACTGTTTCAGCATAGTTTTGATTTCTGCAACAGATGTATCAATTTTGTCGACCCTCTCCGTCAATTCTCTATATTTTAAACCATCACCCAACTTAATGTGATCATCTGATTTCCCACTGGCAGTGGTTGTATCAGCAGTTGACTTAGGGAAAGTTTCCCAAAAGTCATCCACTAATGCCCCTTTTTCTTGGTACTGGGGACTTCTTTCTCTAGCAGATGTTATCATTGTAAACACACCAGTAGGTATTGGATACTCACTAGTAGTTACTTTGGTTCCAAAAGAAGAAATTGCCTTCAAGGGAGTCTGAGTAATGAAACAACTGGCCAGGTGTAAATCAGTGGATTGAACACCTGTAGTTGCTGCTCCACTTGAACTACTGACAGGAAGTACTTGCACTTCCTGCAGTGTAACCTCCTCGGTTGTTGGTGGGTTAGCAGAGATAGGGAGCCCAGACTCAGTCACTTGTTGAGGTATATTCTCGGTTATAGGTGGTTGAGAAGAACTGATTTGTGTCTGGGCTATATCATTTTCATTTTGCAAGATAGCATATCCCAAGTATTGGATTTTTAATGGGATTTCATTAAAAGCGGTGGTCTTGTTTGAAACACACATGAGGAGGGTATGAAACAAAAACCTCATAGCAGGTGGAAAACTTCCTTTTTGCAAAGTATCATTTTTCATTTCTTCTGCATACCCTCTCTCAATGAAATCAGTTTGATAATCGGTTTTTGGGAAAGAAGTTTTACCTGTAATATCATTGAGTTCAAAAACCTCGGAGATGGTTTGAGGTGTGATGGTAACTGGAATACCCTTTATTGATGAAGTGATAGCTACAGGCTTTTTTTTCCTGAGTATCAAGTTTTGCATTTTTCAGAACTCTCTTTGGGTATCCAGATAGATGGTTGCATCGTAGGTTAACAAAGTTTTATACTTTGTGGAAGAAAGTGTGTCTATGACAGAATGAAAGGTTGTGTTTTCACTTGGTTTTTCAAGTATACACAAGTAATTGTGAGGGGTTTTGAATGGGAGAGCCATGGTGAATCGAGGATGTTTGTGAGCGGAAGAAGACGATGAAAGATTTGAGAGAAGTTGATGGTAACTGCTTTGAGAAAAGAATTTTGAATTCGATTCAACAGTGAAAACCCTGTTTGGGGTTTTAATCAGGTTTTTATAGGATGAAAAAGTGTATGCTGACATTGCAGCGGTTACAAAGATCTGACGGATAAGTACTGACCACGTGCCAACCTCTGATGAGATAATGGAAGACAGTTGTTTAGGAAACCACCGATGGAACAAGTATCAGTGGTTTGCTGAAAGGACAAATGAAAACAGTGGCAGACTTTTACTATCAGTGGATAGCCATCAGTGGGTTAAAACACAGATTTTGGACAACAGTGATTAACAAAAGAAATGAAGGGACAGAGGTTGACTTTTAGCAGTGGATAGCATTAAACAGAACAGATGTTTGAACCAAAACAGTGGTTATGGCAGACTTTTAAGGATTAATGAAAAATTTTCATTTTTAGCTATTTTTAAGGATGAATTTTTGATTTTCTGAAAACAATTTAATGCTTTATTCATGAGAAAAACAGGATTTTGCCTGTTATTCCATGTTAAGCATGCCAATCCTAGAGATCAAGCTTTCAAAGGTGGATGTGTCTAATGCTTTTGTTAACACATCTGCCAGCTGATCGTTAGTTGGAACATGGTGCAGAGAAATCAAACCTTTTTCATAGCAATCCCTCACAAAATGATGTCTGATGTCGATATGCTTGGTTGTTGAATGGGAAACTGGATTTTTGATGATATTTTCTGCTGCTTGACTATCCAACATGAGTGGTGTTTTCAAAGCAGTGATACCAAAATCCAGCAGATGGTTTTGAAGCCACAGGAGTTGGGCTGTACAGCTTGCAGCAACAATATATTCAGCTTCAGCAGTGGATGTTGAAACATCTGCTTGTTTTTTGCTTTGCCAAGACACTAAATAATTGCCTAGGAATTGGCACCCTCCTGAAGTGGGCTTCCTTGTTGTATTGCATCCAGTAAAGTCACTGTCTGAGAAACCTGAAAGCTTAATATTTCCATCAGCTGGATACCAGATACCAAGTGTGGGAGCACCTTTTAAGTATCTGAATATCCTTTTTACAGCAATAAGATTTGACTTTCTAGGGGCTGATTGGGATCTTGCACAAACACATGTTGCAAACATGATATCTGGCCTAGATGCAGTTAGGTACAGTAAAGACCCAATCATGCTTCTATACAGAGTTTGATCAACCAAATCATCCTTTTCATCAGACATGACTAACTTGGTGGTTGCTATGGGTGTACTACATGGTTTGCAGTCATTCATATCAAATTTTGTTAAAAGTTCTTTGGCATATTTGCCTTGATGAATGAAAGTACCATTTTGAAGTTGTTTCACTTGGAGACCAAGGAAACATTGTAGTTCACCCATTGCACTCATCTCAAACTCAGCTGTCATGAGTTGTCTGAACTCTTCACACATTTTGGGACATGTGCTTCCAAAAATGATGTCATCCACATAAATCTGGACAATCATCAAGTCTTTCCTTCTCCATTTTAAAAATAGTGTTTTGTCTATTTTACCTCTTGTGAAACCAATAGAGAGAAGAAAGGTGGAAAGAGTTTCATACCAGGCTCTAGGTGCTTGTTTCAAGCCATACAAAGCTTTATTTAGCTTGTAGACATGATCTGGATAAAATGGATCCTCAAAACCTGGAGGTTGACAAACATATACCTCTTCTTGAATTTTACCATAGAGGAATGCACATTTGATATCCATTTGATACACCTTTATGTTGTGGTTGACAGCAAAGGCCAGGAACAGTCTAATAGCTTCCAATCTTGCAACAGGGGCAAAAGTTTCATCATAGTCAATGCCCTCTTCCTGTCTGAAACCTTGAACCACTAGCCTTGCTTTATTCTTGACAACAATGCCCGTTTCATCAGTTTTGTTTTTGAAGACCCACTTTGTGCCAATAGGACTCACATCCTTTGGCAGTGGAACAAGCTCCCATACTTGTTGTCTTTTAAACTGTTGGAGCTCCTCTTGCATGGCTTCTACCCAGCTGTTGTCTTTTAGTGCCTCTTGGTACTTGACTGGCTGATGGAGTGATTGAAAACCAGCAAAAAGACAGATGTTTTGGGGTTGGCTTCTTGTGAGCACCCCTTCACTGATGTTGCCAATGATTTAGTCAGGTGGATGAGACTTCAAGAAGATTAAATCTCCTTTGTATGGAAGAATGGCATTTAAGGGTGAGGGCTGCAGATGTGAATCATCTGTGCTAACCGCTGTTGATGACTTTGATGATCCAACAGGGTCTTGAAATGGAGGTGGAGGAATAGGAGGTAGTGGTGTGGACATCTGTTGACTTTTATCCACTGTTTGAAGATTTTGAACAACAATGTTTGAGGATGTGGAAACAGGGGTTTTAGAGCTACTTTGGTCAACAACTGTTGATGTATCAGTGGATGAGCTTTGACAGCTGTTTTGAACATCTGCTGCTCTGGCAATGGGTTTGAAGGTTTGTTGAGGTATGATCACTTCATAACCATTGTCTGGTGATGGTGGTTGAGATGGACCTGCACTGTTAGTCTTGACAGAAACATTTTCAAAGGTGAATTTATCAAGATCAAATAATTCAGCAAGGTTTGTAGGGATTTTCATTGAAGAAAGTTCATTGAACTTAACATTCAAAGTCTCTTCCACTATCTTAGTCCTAGTGTTAAACACTTTGTAGGCCTTAGTAGTGATTGAGTATCCCAAATGGTATCCACTGTCTACCTTGGCTGCAAATTTTGAAATTGAATCTTTTAAATTTAGAATGAAGCATGGGCAGCTAAATACTTTGAAGTATGAGATCAGTGGTTTGATTTTATACAGAATTTCATAAGCAGTCTTTTGATGCCTGGGTTAATTAAAACTCTGTTCTGGACATAGCAAGCAGTGTTTACTGCCTCTGCCCAGAAAGTTAATGGCAAACCGAATCTGCAAGCATGGTCCTGGCTGCTTCAATCAGAGTTCTATTTTTCCTTTCAACCACCCCATTCTGCTCTGGTGTTCTTGGAATGCTGTACTGCCTTATAATTCCTTTTGACACACAGAAGGCATCCAACTCCTTATTTCTGAATTCCGTGTCATTGTCACTTCTGAAGACTTTTACTAGCAAGTCAAATTGCTTTTCAACCTGTTTGACAAATTCTTGCAAAATGCCTGCAGTCTCATCTTTAGAATGTAAGAAATAAGTCCATGTGAACCTAGAAAAGTCATCTACAATTACCAAACAATATCTTTTCTTTTTGAGACTCATGACTTTAATTGGGCCAAACAAATCCATGTGCAGCATTTGTAGACACTTGGTCGTTTTGGACTCTTCAATGGACTTAAAAGAGCTTTTATGTTGTTTTCATTTTAAACAGGAAACACAATGCTCAGGACATGTGAAGACTTTTTGTGGAAGACCTCTTACAAGGCCTTGTTTTGACAAAATAGTGATTGTCTTGAGATTTGTGTGCCCCAATCTTCTGTGCCATAATTCTGTCTCTTTGTTAGAGGCAGCTGAGAACAGACAGGCATCAGTTCTGGGACTCTCTTTTGACAGATTAACTACATAGACACTGCCACTCCTTTGAGCAACAAGTTGAGTTTTTCCAGTTTTTATTATTTCTTCAATCTTTTTGACCATGTCTGGTCCAACAATCCTACAACACTCCTTAGTAAAGAATAACCCATAACCTTTGTCACTCATTTGTGAGACACTCAGGAGGTTGAATTTTAGATTGTCAATCAGATTGACATTTTCAAACTTGACATTTCCAGACTGGACTGTACCAGAACCCATCACTTTACGCTTACTATTATTAACAAAAGATATATCACCCCCTCCGTGTGTTTTGAATTCTTTGAGAAGGGCTCTACATCCTGTCATGTGCCTGGAGTCTCCACTATCTACATACCAAAGACTATCTAAGCATGCAGAAGCTCCCTGCACATTATGTAGGATCGTTTTGTTCCCCAAACGAGTCGTTCAGAAGAGATTTTATCAGTTTCAGAGGTGGAAACTAAGAAATCGAAGTCGAAACAGCTTGAATATCACTTTAAACACTGATTATATTGATATTATATCAGTTACAATCAGTCTTCACACCGGCAGCACCTCGGTATGGAATTCTATGAACTGTTACAAATGAAATGCAACTAGCCTATTTATAGTAATCAAGTTTCGCTTGAATATGACATAACTTGTTCAAGCGAAACCCACTAAATCATGTTCAAGCGAAACCTATGACATTGACTTTCAAGCGAATCCATGCAATCTGTCTTCAAGCGAAAGCCCATAATCACAACTTTGTTTTGTCTTCATGTGTGATGATGCAATTTATGATGTCATAATATGATGTCATCATTCAATATGATGACATCATGCTTGAACTGATCCGCAATGAACCCGAGACTCGACATAAGACGAAGACGACAGATGAATACACTAACAGACTCCCCCTCAGATGTTGACGAGTCTTAAGTGTCGAGTCTTCGCATCTTCAGTCTTTATCAGTCTCTCTTCTTTCTTAGCATAAACCAGAATCTTCTCTTTGGCTCTAGCCTCGTCAGACTCCCCCTCTCATCATGATGGGATCGCCGTCTGGAATTAGCTATCACCTTGAGATCAATCCCTGGCTTTATCTCTGTTTAAGCTCATTTCCTGCACAATATCTGCTCACCACCACATAAGTTTTTACTTAAAACAATAAGAAAAACTTACTAGAAATAGTTAAATCAAGTTCAAATTAATGACCCTGATTAACTAAACTCAATTTCTTTCTCAAATAAAAAATTTTCAATTCAATACACACACTCCCAAACCAGTTCATCTTGTTTAGCACTCGGAATTTTGAAAAACAGCAACATCAGTTGTCGAAAATCTTTTTGTATTTTTCAAAATTTATGCTAAAACACACTGAAAATCTTTTTGGATTTTTTATAACATAAATGAAATGCAGTAACGAAATATTTACAAACAATATTTTTGTGAGTTTGTGTAAGAGGATCATATCAGTTTTTGTGACCAATCACTAGCACGATTAAGCTTTAAACATTTTAAGCTCTAAACGATTCACGTAGATTGACGATATGTTTGTCCTCTTAAGCTCAATCTAAAAACTTTCAATCTGCTTACCGATACGTTAAGGTATATTAATTTTGGACTAAGCTCTTATGGACCCCACGATCTTAGTATATCCCCTCATCATGTAATACACTGACTCAAGTAATGCCTTTAAACTTTTATCAACTGTGATTTGTGCAAAAACAAAGCAGAATGTTTAAACATTAACAATCAGGTCGATACTTCCGTATACGCAGAGAAAGTCCAATGTTTAAACAAAATAAGAAAAATAAAACAAGTTGAAATTGTTTAGGCTTTAACCACCAGGTCGATACTTCCGTATACGCAGAGGTGATCCAAAGCTTAAACGAAACATCAAAGAAAATAAAGCAGAACGTTTAGGCAACAACATCCAGGTCGATACTCACGTATACGCAGAGGATGTCCGATGCTTAAACAAAATAAAGAAATAAAACAAGTTTAAATCTTTGCAAAATAAAATGCACAATCACAGCGACTTTTCAGCAAAGTTGTGAAAGTTCACAAACTTAACCAGTTTTATGTCTTTCGACAATCAGCGATTACCGAGTAGGCACACAATCAAGAAGGACAAAACTAAGTACTATACTTTTGACCATGTTTCCCACTAGAACTAGGCTTTATCATTTAAATTTGTATCGTTATCGCAAATCTACTAGTCTAGCTGAGCCTATCGTCACATCTTTAGTGAGATCGCTTATCACATTTTATCTTTCCATTTCTTTAGCATGCTGTGACAGTCCAACTGATCTACTATCATTTCCTCTTTTTCACAACAAAACTCATTTTTTTCATTTTTCAATGTTTTTGACATTTTCAAATTTTCTAATTTTTTTAAAATTTTACTCCCCCTAAAATCAAAATATGTCTAAATTTTGATTTTCTGGGAAAATTTGAAAACAAGCTGTACAAGAAATGTGACAATATGATGAGAATCACTTCAATTCTCCATTCACTTGGCTTGAACAATCAGAACTCCCCCTGACAACAAAACATTTTCCCATAGTGATTTCAAAACACTTAAGTTTGTTTTAATCAAAATGGTTTTTCCGGAAAATTAGTTTTGTAAGTCATTTCTCAAACATGGGGTTTCATCACCTTGTTCTTTCAACCACTTGTAAAGATTTAACATTTCCGATTTAAAACAACAATACCACTTGTAGAAAATCAAGTACAACTTAATGTCCCTGATTTTCCACATGTACGTCGAAATATCACTTTCGTGAATTTCTCAAGAAATGTGCCGATTCCTGTTCCATGCTTACCAACCTGGGAACTCCGGCAAGTCAGGTTTTTCATTTAAACAGATTCACCCAAGCCTGACTGTCCTTGGGTGATTTTGAATTCTTGTTCAACAATGGTGGAAAATTTTCATCATCCATTGTTAGACCTGAATTCTCAACTTTTACCTCAACAAATGGCTCATCTAGTTTTAACGAACCAGAATCATTGCCTGAATGTGGCTTGTCTGACTTTGATGAGCCAGATTCATCGCCGACATGTGGCTCCTTTGTTTCCGAAGAAACAAATTCATCACCATCAACTTTCTTCTTCTTCTTCTTATCCTCTTTCGTCCTCAGATTTGTATCTGATGAATGCGTTTTGCTTGACTTTGCAGTCGAGGAAAGTGATTCATCAGAACTCTTATTTTTACCAACAGATGAACCTGAGGACAAGATTTTCTAGAGATACTCTCTCGCTTTCTTCCTCTTTTTCCTCAGTCTGTCTTTTTGCCCCTGTGAAAGTTTAACTTTCTTATCTTGAATTGTCTGTTCTTGAACTTTAGGTTTTAGAACCTTCTGTTCATGGAGCTTGACATTGACTGGAATCTTCGCCAATTTTTTAGAATTAGCCCTCAATCTGTCATTCGATCTCCTTGGGCAATCTCTGGCAATGTGACCTCTGATGTTGCAATTAAAGCATCTTCTCGTCTCATAATTCCAACTTTGGCAGTTAACAGCAATGTGTCCTTGATAACCACATCGGTAACACACTCTGTTATCGTACCAATCACCATTTTCAGTCCAAACATTCAGATCATAGCACTGTTTGGCTTGGTGATATTCCTTCCTCATGTTTGCTGGATTTGGCTTTTGAGCACTGTGGTCCAACCTGCACCACTTATTGTCAACATTTTTTGAGTTTTGATTTTCCAATTTTTGTGATTTTTTATCACGATTGGATGATTGAACTGATGAGCTTTTATTTTCTTTTTGAAGATTTTTCGGTTTTTTATCTTTTTGTTTTTGTTCCACATTCTTCTTTATAGGTTTTTGCGATGAGCATTCACCTTTTTCAGTAGAATGTAGAACAGTTTCTTTAAACATTTCTTTTAATTTCAAAAATGTTTTCTTTTTCTCATCATCATCAGTTTTCTCATCACAATCTTCAACTTTGACATTGTCAAAATTTGTGACATTGTCACTTATTGGAACAGAATTGATCGGTTTTGGACACAGATAATCTGGTGTTGATGACAAAGTCACAAAACCTTTCAATTTCTTCTCAAGCTCGTCAAATTTATTCCGAGCAATTTCAGTTTCATTTTCAAGCCGAATGATTTTCTGAAGATGAGAGTTTATTTCAATCTGTTTTTCAAGATTATTTTTAAAAATAGCAGATTTCTCATCTTCTAAAATTTTCATTTGACTTTGAAAATCTTTTTCAAATTTTAATTTTAATTTTTCATTTTCAAATTCTTTTTCCTTTTCTTTTAAAATCTCGTTTTCTAATGTCAAACTGTTCAAATCATTTAACAGTTTGTCATTTTCAGATTTCAACCTCTCACAATTTTCCTGCAAAACAAGAATCTGTTTATCAGCAGATTTCTTTTCATCCTTCATAACTGAAATCTCTTCAGTCTGTTCTTCTCCCACTTGGACACCTTTACTCTTGCTCTTCTTTAAAATTGATTTTCCACTTTGACTTTTCTTCTTCTCAGCATTGATCACCATCTGTTCTTCAATCTTTTTAATGAGTGGACAAATTGTCAGTTGGGAAAATTCTCCAGAAATCTTCAAGTTTAAGATATAATTTTCCCATTCTTCTTGAGGTAAAGCACTGACAAATTTTTCAACCCATTCTTCTGATTCTTTTTTAATACCCTTCTCAGACATTGAGCGAACAAGATGGCTATACCTCTCAATGATACTCTTTGTACTTTCTCCTGGACAACCTGAAAATGAATCAAATTCTTTATTTAATACATTTATTCTATCTAATGTTTCTTTAGTCATATTAAAGAAATTGATATCCATGATTCGGTAGCACTTTTATCGAGACAGTCACTTAAAGTGAAATAACTTGTTCAAGCGAATACACCTGCAAAAACAATACCTCAATCGAAAACAACTTTTTAATTATTCGACAACTCGTGATGATTCACATGAACTTCGGTATTCACATTTACCAACAATGATTTAGAAATTATAAAAAGTGGTCAACAAACTGTGTGAACTAAATTCTTGTAACTTGAACCTTTTAAAATATTTCACGTGACCTGACAACAACTTTACCTGCAAACACTTCTTTAAAAATCACATGCAATCTTGTTTGATTACATTCACATGTACTGTATCGGAAGTTGAACCCAAATGCTGATAAAGTGTCACATAAAGACTTTAATGAACCGACAATCCTGATCAACCCTAAATGCTCATTGGACCTTTCACATGTGTAGACTTATCCAAGACACATGATATCATTTACCAACTAGCTGACAATCCTTGTTTAATGTGTCACATAGATCGATGAACTTTC
The DNA here is from genome assembly GCA_030545235.1 of Helianthus tuberosus. Taxonomy (NCBI): domain Eukaryota; kingdom Viridiplantae; phylum Streptophyta; class Magnoliopsida; order Asterales; family Asteraceae; genus Helianthus; species Helianthus tuberosus. The sequence continues at coordinate 90,113,801 of CM060438.1, read as the reverse complement.
TAAGCGGTTCACACTACTCATAGCACAATCACTAATATCACATGCACTGACCCCCTTGTTTAATGTTTCACACAAAACGATGTACACACTTAAATGAACAAGTGATTCAAGCGGTCAGTTCAAGCGAGAGGTTTAATTCAAGTGGAAGGTCGATGAATTTTCAAGCGAGAGGTCAATGATATCAGCAAAATCAACACGTATTTTTCAAGCGAAAGCCAACGTATTATCAAGCGAAAGCCTATGTTTCAAGCGAAAGCCAGATGATGTCAGCAAATGTCGAACATATTTCAAGCGAAAGTTCAATTTGAATCAATTTTAAGACGATTTTAGTTCCGAAACTTTCCAGGATTTGTTAGAACATGATTACGCATAATATGTGTGAATTTGAGCCGATTTTATCCGTGAAAAATTTTTAATTTTGAAAAGAATGGTGTAGAAATCAGAAAAAGTGATGAAAACGAGCTGTTTTTGCGAAATCTCTTCCTCCTGAGCTCTGATACCACTTGTAGGATCGTTTTGTGACCCAAACGAGTCGTTCAGAAGAGATTTTATCAGTTTCAGAGGCGGAAACTAAGAAACCGAAGTCGAAACAGCTTGAATATCACTTTAAACACTGATTATATTGATATTATATCAGTTACAATCAGTCTTCACACCGGCAACACCTCGGTATGGAATTCTATGAACTGTTACAAATGAAATGCAACTAGCCTATTTATAGTAATCAAGTTTCGCTTGAATATGACAGATCTTGTTCAAGCGAAACCCACTAAATCATGTTCAAGCGAAACCTATGACATTGACTTTCAAGCGAATCCATGCAATCTGTCTTCAAGCGAAAGCCCATAATCACAACTTTGTTTTGTCTTCATGTGTGATGATGCAATTTATGATGTCATAATATGATGTCATCATTCAATATGATGACATCATGCTTGAACTGATCCGCAATGAACCCGAGACTCGACATAAGACGAAGACGACAGATGAATACACTAACACATTAAGTAAAGGATTAGTTTAGGATGGTCTCCAAAGCCAATATGGCTTTGGATGGGGTCACAGCAGTGTCTGTGTCAAGTACTGATGGTTGGACAGTGGTTAGCTGAGGAATAAGGTCAATTTTGGAAACATTTTTCTCTAACCACTGTTGGGGGTCCTGTCCCATTAACTGTTGGTACCCAAAGGGATACCTGTTCACTCTTGGTTTAGAAGGCTTTTTGTAAGCCTCATAGACATGTGGGACCCTTGGGTAAGGAGGTTGACCTTTACCTCTTTGATGGAATTGATTAGCAGGGGGTGCTGCTGTCACTTGAACCTTTCTTTTAACAGAGTTTTGGTTCAGATGTTTGGTAACAGCTGTTTGGACAGGCAAAAAAGCTGGTTGTTTCTTGACTTGTGAACTTGATGAACTCATAGGTGTTTTAGAATGTACTCTTCCTTTTTGTCCTCAAAAGATTTCAGGTACACACACTGTTGAGTAGAATGGTTTGATTTACCATAGATGGTGCAGCTCTTTGAAGGCACAATGGTACTTGATTTGTTAATGTCATAAGCCTTTAAGTGAAAACAATCTTTGGTCAAATGATTTTTCTTTTCACAAAAATCACAAAACAAGTTTTTAATCTTTTCTTTTCTTTTCTTTTCTTCTTTTCAGACTCCTTTGCAACGGAGTTTTGAACTACTGTTGAGATGTCCTTAAGACGTATAACTTTGGCCTTTGGAGCTTTGACACCATCCACAGTTGTGAAGTCCATGGGTTTAAAGTTTTCAAGGATGTCACACTCATCAGACCATGTGGGTTTGAATTGGTATTTCTCAATCTCCTCAAATGGTGAGGACCCCACAGATCTTTCCAGAGTGATTTTCTTACCACTTTTGTCAGTGATATTGACTTCTTGACCATCCTTGTTGATGAGTGTGATTTCAACAGTGGTTTGAACAGATTCATTTGAAGCAGTTTTTCAACTTGGTCATAATTTCTAAATCCTACACCAAATTTTACATTACTTTTGATCTGTTTTTCAAGCATTACTTCATAACCTTTGCAGGATTCCACCCATCTCTCACATGTGATTTGGGTGGATTCCAACTCCTTTTTGCAGACCTGATATTTTTCTATCATTGTCTGAAGTTGGTCCTTGGTTATGCTTTGCTCTTGTTTAAGGCTGCAAATCTCATTTTCCTTTTCTGACAATTTGTTTTTCAATTCTTTTACAGATTTTTTCAAATTGTACTTCACCATTTAACAACCTATCTCTAAGGTTTTCATTCACCTCCTTAATGTTTGCAAATGCTATGATGCATTTGTCTGAACAAAGGTTTTTAAGAACATGGGGTGATACCTTAGTTGCAGCCATCATGGCACAGTCACAGGTAGGCTCACTTTCTTCTTGAGGTTTCTCTTCTTTTTCACCTTGTTTCTTCTCCTCTTCTTCGGACCAGGGGTCAGAAAGTGGTTCCCACAGGGGTTTTGAATTTTCTCCCAACAGTATTTCATCAGCAACAGCAGTAACCACTGCTTCAGCAATTGTATCCACTGTTTCTCCACTTGATTTTCCCTCTTCAGTTTCCAGCCCCTCTGGTATGGACTCCAATGCTACAAAACAAAAGTCATTACTAGAATCATTATTTTCAGCATAGAGTGCAAAATTTTCATCTCCTAACTCCTCAGGTAAGCTACTCCAGTCAACAAAACCTTGGGTGAAAAAGCTTTGCTGATCTAGTTGAACCACTGCTGGTGTAGCTTGTTGAGGTGCAACTTGTTGTACCTGAACCTGAGGAGCAGGGGCCTGGACATACTGTATCTGAGGAACAGTGGTTTGAACATAGTGCACAGGAACAGGGGTTGCAGGGTGTGCATAGTGAGCAATGTTTACATGAGCAGCAGGGGCATATTGGGCATAAGCATAGTGTTTTGGTTATTTTGTGGTCTAGGGTTTGAGCCAGGATGTGTGATGATTGGTCAAGTGTTTTGACTCCTGCACTCTCTAGCAAAATGACCTAACCTATTACACTTATAGTATTTTATCTTTGACTTATCCAGCCCTACTTTCAAGTTCCCATGTAACCCTGGAAATTTTCTCCCTGTCCTTTTGTAAAACTTGCTGGTTCTAACACTCAGCAGTGCAAGTTGGTGCAAAATGTCCATCTCCTCTAAGTCAGTTGGATCAAAATGCTGCAAATCATTGAGTTCAAAGCACAGATTGTCAGAATTCTGGTTTTCACTACTAGCTGTGAAAGCATAGTTGTTTGAGTAAGAATCAGAGTTATTAAAGGCTCCACCAGCAGTCATGTCAATATAATGATCATAACTCTGATCCTTACTACTACCAGATTCTTCCTGACCCAAAAGAGCTGTGCTGCCACATGAATAATCATCTGCAACTTTACCAGACTCTTATAACTTCTTTTTCTGGTTCCACTCCCTTTCATAGGTCAGGAGTCTACCATGAAGCTGGGTTAGGGTCAGATCTTTGAACTCAACCGAATTTCTGGTTACAAAAGCAATTGTGTCACATTTTTCAGGAAGTGATCTTAAAAACCTGCTGTTTATAGTTGATTTAGGAAATTCAGTTTTAACAAGCTTAAGTTCACTTATAAGACAACTAAATCGCTCAAACTGTTGTGTTAATGTTTCACCCTTAATGTGACAAAAGGTTTCATACTGTTGATTCAAAATTTCCCTGTTATTTTCAATTACTTCTTCAGTTCCCCCAAATTATTCCTTAAGTGCATCCCATAATTCCTTGGCACTGTTACAGTGTAACAACCCAGCATAGATCTCATTTGGGAGTGCAGATGCCACGATGCTAAAAGCCTTGGCATCCAGTTCAATTTTATGAAAGTCCTGATCAGTATAATTTTCAACTTTCTTAGGTTCAAAAACTTTTGGATCCTCAGCACTCGGCACCATTGGAACATGTGGTCCAAAGATAACCGACTTCCAACATCCGGTATTCTGTTGAGCTAAGATGTGACCTATCCTTCGCTCCCAGATGTTGTATTCATTTCTCTTCAACATAGGTGGTTTGAAGAGAGAACCAATGTTATTATTCATGTCCTGTGATTGTGACGTCATTCTGGTTGTTTTACAGGCACTGATTAATCAACTTTGCTCGTGATTAAACCTTACTCTGTTTTTCAACGAAACGAACAATTGAAAGTATCAACTAAATTGAGCTGAACTTTTACGTCAAAAAGATTGTTAAATCAAATTTGACTGTCCAAGCTCTGATACCAATTGTTAGGATCTGAGTTTCTTTTGATTGTGCTTTGCTTGATTAGAAAGAAGATGAAACAGATTTAAGTTCAGTGGAATTAAGTAAAACAAACTTTTCAACACAATTAATGAGAGAACAATTCTAAGCAAACATGTTTATCATAGAGTCGAAAGATTATATTTATTACAATCTCCGATTACAATGCATGCACGCAACAAAGTCTCTCCCTCAGCCTGAGCTCACAGTCGAAAGATTGTTCGTACTGAATGACTTGTCTGTGAAGAGAGCTAATAGAACAGTACAGGGTACTGCTCTATTTATAGTACAGAACAAACCACTATGGCATCTTTGCTGACGTCACCATGAAAGTGACATCTAACCACCTAACAAACTCTAACAACTGATCTATACAACTACTGCTATTACTAACTACTGATTACAATGAATACAAAAGAGAAACTAAACTACTGCTTCTCATTCCACTGTTATACTCCCAACAGTGCTTTGTGTCTTCAGCAGTACTTGAACCATGACAGTAGATTGAGCATCAGTGCTTTGTCTTCAACAGTCTTTGTAGATCAGCAGTTGTTGTAGAAGGGCGGTACTTTAGGGTACATCAGGTGTTAAGCCACTTTCAAGGGGAAAGACTGATGCAAACAACTGCTTATTCTGGATCCACTGATCTGATCCAGTTTTGGCTTTAATCAGCTGTTCCTTTGGTAGGGTTCAATCCCAACAAAGTCCCTATAAGGACCTATCTCTTCTGTATAGTCCCAGTATGGACATTTCTTTATCATAATCCTTAATGGACATATTTTTCGACTTAAGTCCCTGAGAGGACATCTGTTCAGCAAGGTCCCATTTGTGGACATGACATTTTAATACAGTCCTTTCATGGACGCATTATTTCATTAAAATCCCTTTATGGATAAACTATTTTGAAATAGTCCCTTCATGGACACAAGACTTCATTATAGTCCCTTAGCGGACATGACATTTCATTATAGTCCCTTCATGGGCAAACTGTTTTAATATAGTCCCTATACGGACTTATGATATTTTATAGTCCCTATACGGACTTATAATATTTTATAGTCCCCATACGGACTTATAATTTCCTTTTAAGTCCTCTGTGTACAAATATGATACTAAAAGTCATGATTAAGGCACTATTGTAAGTTTCCTAATAATTTATGGGAAGCTTTGAAAATTTTATATAGGTATTCATTTCGTCCTTTATCAAACAATAGTGTAAATTTTATTCGAACTTTATCGATCTGCTAAATATTTTTTAAAAAGATCTTTTTAATGGTATAACCTAGCCAATATGTCAATACAGACATGCTATGATGGTAAAACCCTCTAAAGAAAATTAATCATTGTTAACATCTAAGAACATGTTAACACTCCTGGCAGTGTGACATGAGAAACCACACCAGCCGTCAAGGTATTTGGACTACGTCCAAGCCTTAAAGCCTATATGATCGAATTAGATCATGGCAAGTATCATCAATGTGATGATCATAATATAAACATCCAATGGTGATGAAGTGCCTACGGGCTAAACTTGTTGTCCAATAAGACAACGACAGTTGTGGTCTATGACCCCCTGTCTAAAGATATTGGACTATGTCCAAGCATAATAGTCTATATGATCAATGCGATCATGAATATCATCTGATACGATGATCATATTATTTAACATCCTTAATGATGTTTTGCCTACAGGCTATAACATATTGTCCATTTGAGACATTGACATTGTGATCTTTATGATCCCCTGTCCAAGGTAGTGAGCTATGCTCAAGCCTAATAGTCTATATATGATCAATGCGATCATGACTAATATCATCTGATACGATGATCATATTATTTAACATCCTTTAGTGATGTTTCGCCTACGGGCTATATACTATATTGTCCATTAGTGACATTGTCAAATGTGACCGTTATGGTTCACCGTCAAAGGTGATGGGCAATGCCCAAGCCTTATAGTCTATAAGATCGATAAGATCATGACTAATATCCTCAATTACGATAATTATATATACATATATGTATAAACATCCATTAGTGATGTCCATTGATTGGCCTATGTGGCAAAATAAATTGTCTTTTAAGCAATGACAGATGCAGTCTATGACTCTCTGCCCAAAGGTGAAGAACTATGTTCAAACCTTAAAATCCCTGATCAAATAAGATTGCGGCTTATATATTAATGTTATCTGTGACAGGCCTTTTATGCCATATCCTATATGTCCTTTGCGACAAGGCCTTCGTGCCTTATGGCTATTAATGTCCTTCATGACAAGCCTATGTACCACATTTATAAGTCCTTCATGACGAAATTATGCTTCATAATTTAAAAGTCCTTGTGGCAAGATTTCGAGCTATCCAAAATTGTCAATATGATAAAGACAGTTGTGACATTTTGATTCCCTGTCAAAAAGGTAATGGATTCGGTCCAAACCTTAAATGCCATTGATGGTCCTTTTTGTGACCTAGGATAAATATAATCGATATACATTCAAATAACATTCATTAGGAATGTTCATACCCTATTAGCCTATATGGTTTAATGATACCATGGCTAATGTATGTTAGGTCGTCATGATGATGACTCGCTATTGTAAAACAATTAAACAATTGTTTGATTTTGGTGTTTAGTGCCAAGCTTCAAGTATGGCAAACTTGAATGAGACAAATAACAATCGCGATACTGATGATGCGACAAATGCTAATGATGCAACAAATGAGAACCTCAAGGTTAATGGAATTAATCTCCAAGATGTGATTGACGCAACTGTTAGAAAGGCTATGAGAAAGGTCATGAAAAGGTTTAAAGAGCCGAATGCTACTTGCTCTAAATCATATTTCCCTGCTCATGAGAAGAGCTTTGTTCATACTTTGAATGCGAAGAATAAACCAAATAAGATGGCATATAGTGAGGAGCCCCGTTCCTCTAAAGGATGTACTTAAAAGTACTTTGTCTCTTGCAAGCCAAGAGACTTCAATGGCGAAAAAGAGAGCCATTGATTGCATAAAATTGTTGGATGAAATGGAAACCATTATGTATATCAGCGTTTGTGCTGAGAAAGACATTGTGAGGTATGTATCACAGTCATTCAAGGGCAATGCCCTTAGTTGGTGGAAGACTTTAATAAAGTTACAGGAAAGATACTCTTACACAATTTGGGATGGTCCAAGTTTATAGACTTATCAGAAAAACCGGTTGTCTGCGACACGGAATGGAAAAGATGGAATAAGAATTTTCTGACTCTCACCATGAAGGATCTAGACTGTCGACAGTATGTTACAGACTTTAATTCATTATCTGAGATAGTGCCCTTTTCGGTTAACCCAGAATCTAAGCTTAATGCATTAAATATTGGTGGTTTAGCATCGGAAATAAGAGGGCATATTAAGGTTTCAAAGCCTGCTTCTTATAAATCCATTATGGATCTATCTCAGCCACTCACGTTATATGGGTTAAGAAATAAACCAGTCAAAGCTGAGACTGCTCTAAAACTGTCAAAGATAGTATAGCTAAGTATAGAGAGACTAAGGATGGAGGCACTTAAACCCTCCTGATGAATGCCAAGAGGCGGTTCATATCAATAATGACACCAAGTACATCCCTTATCATGAATCAAGGATATTATTGCTAAGAATTCTGTTTTGATTCAGGTACTGATAAGTCTTTCATAAATTGTAAGCTTAGCAAACTTTTAGAATTTCTCATAAGAACTCCAGATATTAAGTATAAGGTAAAACTTACCGACACAAATCATAGGAACCATTTCTTCTATTCTTATCGGAAAATCTTCGTTCAAAAATCTAAAGTACTCTTTCTGCGGATGGAGTACGACAATATATGTTAATTTATTTTATTTTCTCATTGATTTTATCAACTGCGAATGCCAGAATGTATGATAAAAGCGCCATATGAGGATTGATGTACCTTAGTGTGTCCCATAGATTGCTTCCATGCCTGATCAGTATGGGGGTTTAATGCATGGAACCACTGAGATATCCCAATGGTCATATTGTACTAAAGTCAGCTAATGGTATTTAAAGAAGATATCCAGAATAGAAATGTCCAAATAAGTGTCACTAATTAAGGCATCCATGCTTACGTAAAGAAAATGTGTCATTTATATGACACAGGTAACGATAGATGAACTGAAGCCTGAGATTCAGAATATCTCTGTCATCTCTGTGAATCTCGATTTTCCTCTTCATAGAACTACCCTGTTTACCTCTTGAGAGGCTAGTAGAGTTAAGATTAATATCCCACTTAAAGTTGCATCTATTGAAAAATCTCCATATTGGTTAGTAACGACGGAAATGGAAGAACTAAGGGCCAATTAGATAAGCTTTTAGAGAAGGTTTCATAAAGCCTAATTCAAAAAAAATAAAAATTCCGAGAGCTCCGGTATTATTAATTAAGAAAGACGGTTCATTATACTTATGCATTGATTACCGCAACCCTATTTTAGTGACGATTAAGAATCGCCATCAGCTACCCAGGATCGTCGATTTGTTTGACTAACCATGAAGTTAGCTATTCTTTAAAAGATTGGATTAAGCAGTAGTTGGAATGACTATCTCGCCTTAAATAAGCTCTCCTATAACTAATAGATAGTATAGAAGCATTAAGGATGCTCCTTTGGAGACCTTGTATAAAAAGGAATGTCAAACGTCCGTTTGATGGACAGAAGATTAGTAAGTCCAATTATCAGGATCTGAAATTACCCTGGAGATAATGGATAGGATCATAGGAATCTGTGATCATCTGAAAGCTGCTAGTAATCGGCAGAAAATTAATGTTGATGAGAGTCGCAAACCTCTTGAGTTCTCCATAAGGAACAAGATTCAATAGAAAGTACCACCCTAGAAAGGTGTGCTGCATTTTGATATAACGGACAAGTTAAACTCTAAAATATAATAGACCATTCAAGAAAATCGAATATATCAAGATCGGTAGCCTATAAGCTAAAACTTACCTAAGGAACTTGATGGTATTCAATGTGTTCCACACTGGTGATTTAAGGATATGTCTCGCCGATAAGTCAATAGCGTTATCACATAATGATATGCAGATTAATGACAACTTATGGTTTGATGAGAAACCAGTATCGATTAAGGATCGACAGGATTAGAAGCTCCGAAAGAAAACATGTACCTATTATAAAGGTCAAATGGGGTGCCCATAGAGGCCCCAAATATGTTGTGGAGGTTAAGTCCATTATTCGACGGAAAGTACTTCCATCTTTTGAGCAAATCTTGAGGTCAAGATTTCTTTTAAGGGTTGAGGATGTAACACCTCGTAAAATCACGTCCAATGATGTGTTGACACGTGTACTAAACCCTAATAAGGTCAAACGTTGACTATGAGGGACTAATTTTGTGAAAAATCAAAAACTTTGAATGTAGAAGGACTAAAAGTGTTAACATTCTTAAACTAAGCCTCTGAATAACAATACACGATATTCATAATTAGAATTAAGCCACTCGTTGGTCGAGAGGAGCCGTTTGCATAATTATTTGAACGTATGCGCGTCGAAGGGTCAAAAGCGTCAACATGTTAATTCTTACCTTTGAGTGACCTTTTAACAAACCGAGAGCTTCATGATGTGTGATTATACTCTCGCAAATACCCAATATTGGCCATCTATGGCTTTTGTTGTGACAACCCTCAAATTTCATGTATTCCGTACAGTTTATTAATGTTAATTAAAGTGTTTGATGACTGTGGAATTACTTAACTGCTTTCTGATATCTGTGTTTGTGCTTGTTAACATACTAGTAGTATGCCGAAAAGTCACTAAATAGTTCGTTATAATTTCCTAAGTGTTAGAAATTAAAAGTGTTACAAAAATATACATAAAAGACACTTTACGAATTAATTAAACACTTTAACGGAACAGTATCGAACCGAACAACCGGACTCTACCCGGAACACAAAAAATTGACATTGACATTGTTTTTCTTTTTCTGAGCTAGTTAGGGTACCCGAACACCCTAACACTCGTTATAAATTTCAACACACATAATAAACTAATTTAAACTTCTAACTAAGCACTATCTACACAATTGAAATCCAACCATAAAACCCCCATCCCCAACCGATCGGTTCCCCCTAGGGAACACCCTCCATACACTTTTGAATATTTTATTTTAGTTTGCCTAATATCTAGTTTACATATTGACTAATGGATCTTAGGAAATTATGGTTTATAATAAGGTATGAGGGATAAGCACTTCCTTCATTCAAAACACTTAAACAAAGTTGGCACTCTCTTTTCCCTTCTTTGATGCTCTCGGCCGAACAACATAGCCCACCCACCAACACTTTTCAATTTTGATCTTGCAATTCTACATACAATCCAAGGTGTTAGAGCTCATACAAGGAGACCCGGTGCTTACGGATTGCCAAGGACCTCACCACAACGCTATTAACCACCCATTTTTCGTCTAGTTTCTTCCCTAGCCACGAGCTAGTAGTAAGTGACTCTAAACACCATATTGATCTTGTCTAAAGTGGTTAATAAGAGATTTGTCGGATAAAAAAATCATGAACATATAAGATCAAAGTTTAAAGTCTACTAAAAATGATGAACATGGTGGTTAATGAGCAAATATTAGTGTAAAACTCTTGGATCTTGTTTTGTTATGATTCTTGGTTGATTATCTGATGTGTTGCTGGTTAATATCGATGTTTGATGTTGTTACGATCACTAATCATGCTAACGGAATCAATCGAACGCGTCTTAGAAGATTAAAGAATGAAAACAGAATTTGTCCAAGTTTTACAGCCAACTTCAGTTGGCTGTAAACAAGTCATAAACTCTACGAAAAACTGATATTTTGAGTCTAAAACGTGTTATTACGAAATACGGTTCTAATGGCACCAGAATCGTAATTTTTGGACTTCGTTTACTATTTTTAAAGCGTCATTTCGTAACAGCAGCTAGAGCTGCATTTTTCTGCTGAAAATATATGTTTTGTTTTCTGTCATAACTTGGGTTCTGTGTAGAGTTGGACCATGAAACTTGTACTGTAGATGACCACTGACTTATTTGTAATTACCCCACTGGAATTTCGTAAATCGGACTTACGATGAATTTTTAATAAATTGTTCCGTGGACTGTGGTCAGAAATAGATAAATCTGAGATCAGTCCGGAAAATGAATTTTTATAAAATATTGGTAATGAACTGGACCCCGATATTTTTACACAATAAAAATTTGGAACGTTTAAGACATTCTGTAAAAATTTGGGAATTTTTGGAATAATATTTTATTAAAATGTTCGAAAACAGCCCGGTTTTGAATATTTAAGCTGAAACGACATAAGTTGTAATTTGCGTGTCTAAATGTCGAGTATGCTATCTGTGAATGATCTAACATGTTATATGTGTTATATGCATTATTTTATGCTTGCTTATGAGTGGGGAATGGATGGGAAGTATATATGGGCATAAACAGTTAAAGTAATGCATGCTATGTGATAGATACGTGTAGGAACTTTGTGCTCTATTTGAAAATCACTAAATGACTAATTGGTAATCATATTAGGATGTGATTGACCGACCATGACTGTTAGCTATATTTGAGAATCTAACCGAGCAAACCGAGGTGAGTTCACACCCTTACTAAGGCATGGGATTCCCGGTGGTTGGGAATGGGATTGAATAACTATTTATATTATCAACACTACCAGACTACCTACTACTGTCCTCGGATTGAGAAGGGCACGTACGTAAAACCTACGTACATTCATACTTACTACTGTCCTCGGATTGAGAAGGGCACGTATGTAAAACCTACGTATACTCATACTTACTACTGTCCTTGGATTGAGAAGGGCACGTACGTAAAACCTACGTACACTCATACTTAACACCGTCCTCGGATTAGGAAGGACACTTATGGATACGTCTAGTCTAGTAACATACATAATGGGAAGCCCCCACTGATTATGGTTATGGTTTGGGTAATGAAAAAGGAACTGGTTAAACATACTTTCAACTACGGGGTAACCCCCACGGCAATTAAGCCAACGAAACTCAAACCACGTTTTTCAGAAACAACTTAAAACTAAACAACCAAACGTGAACTCACTCAACTTTGTTGTTGACTCGTTGTTACATGCCTTACAGGTCGCTAAATGCTTGGAGCTTGCACGAGGAAGGATTCGTTGTGGAATAGGGATTGTTATGTCCCATGCCTAATTATTTAAATCCTTATGAACTTATTAAACTTGCATTTGAACTTTAACTTATAAACTATGGACTTATGCTTTTGGATTTACTCTTATGCTTCCGCTGTTTAAACTAAACATGGTTAACTAGCTTTGGTCACCAATCGTATTGTGGTTGGTCCTATTTACTTAATTACGATGTTCAATATGATTGGTGGCTCGATCCTGGTCATGTCACGCCTCCAAGCGGTGATACTCCGCGTGTGGATTTTGGGGGTGTGACAGATTGGTATCAGAGCCATTGGTTATAGAGAACTTGGTTTTAATAAGGGAAAAAGTTTTTATTTAAACCAGACTATAACCTGTACAGTGCTTAACGAACCACAACGACGCTTCGCTTCACGTGCAAGACTTGACACTATAGGTGATACGCTTCATGTTTATATTACCTACTTGTTAGTTATATAGAACATTGCTTATGATATGCTTAGATAACATAGTATCTACTGCTTGAAAACTTTGTGTGATCACTCTCTTCTGTCATTCCACACTTGCGTAATGATACGACGCACCTCTCACTTGCGTTCTCCGTATGGTGAAGATCATGAGTGGACGAATCAGCCTCACACAAGCCCAGCTGGCGGCTTTGATCAAAGAACAAGTTACTGCGGCACTTGCAGCCGCTCAAGCAGGAGGCCAGCTTACCCAACCGCCTGTGTGCACGTTCAAGACTTTTATGGACTGTCGTCCTAGTACCTTCAGTGGCACTGAAGGTGTCACACCCCGACCACGTGGAACATACAAAACGTGGCGGAAACATCGGGGAGTGTTGTAACAGAATTAATGTTTCAAATCCATGGCAATTGAAATTTCGTTTTATTCATTAGAAGTGTTACAATGTCTTAACAAACAAGGAAATACAACATAATTAACTAGTCTGCATCTTTTATTGTCACTAAGGCCCATGTCCGCCTAAGTGTATCTTGATCAATCCTATGCTTCATTTCCTGAAAAACACATGTGAAAATATGGTACGTCAGCATAAAAATGCCGGTGAGATACATAGGTTTTGTGAAAATAGGTTTCATGACTTATGTTTGAGAAAATGTTTAGTCATGAACCTTGTTATTTGCTTTGTCTTTAAATCATTTGAAAAACGATAAGATCAGATGATAAGTATAAATAAATGTAAGGTTAAATGGATAACCAAGTAAAATGTGTTTGTATAAGATAAGTTGTTTATAAATCAATGTCTTGTGAAAAGTATGTTATTTGTATGAAATGTTCTATGTCTCAAACTGAAATGATTCAAATAACGTGACGACATGTAATACCATACAAACACTTATATATAGGAAGTACCAGCGGCGTATCCACCATGCTTGTATCATATTACACACGCATCGTTACTTAATCACTTAATCAAACCAAACCAAACAATGTAAAATGTTCATGTCAAGATGTAAATCATGTCAAAATGTCTATGTCAAATATCCAAGTCAAATGTCTATGTCAAATATCCATGTCAAATGTCTATGTTTAAACCAATAGTCAAAAGTCCTTGTATAAACCATGTCAAATGTTGATAGTCCAAAAGTAGTCAAGTAATGTATAACCAAAATGATATGTATGGTAAGTAAAATTTAGACTACTTAAACCATAAGTAAAAATGAACAAAACAAAGTATTGAAGTAAAACTTGGTTTAAATCAAAGTTATGTTTTGTAGAATAATGCATGCTTTACTGATACAAACACTTATGCAGTATGTTAAACGCAAACATTCAAGCCTTGTGACAGCCGGATAACCCTTTCAGTCAAGGTTATCAAAAGAATTGTATTCGGATTCAGTCATTCCTTACATCCAAACAAACCCGGGATGTCAGGAATGGGATTTGTCAAGTCCTATGGTACCACTACTTACTCCCGAGCGGCGTAGCAAATGTTAATGAATGTTATATAGACCCGTTAAACAAACCAAATGTCATACCAAAATGTAAGCATGAGATGAAGATAATGTACCTAGTATGCTAGAGTAAACATACAAGGTAGAGTTGTAAAACAATGTGTCCATATGTTACTGGAACATATGCAACAGAGATGCAATGTAAAATGATGTACTAAGTATGCTAAGTTAACATACAAAGCAGAAAAGTCATGTAAATCAATGTGCTTAGCATGTTATCAGTCAACATACATAGCAGAAAAGTCATGTAAATCAATGTGCTTAGCATGTTATCAGTCAACATACATAGCAGAAAAGTCATGTAAATCAATGTGCTTAGCATGTTATCAGTCAACATACATAGCAGAAAAGTAATGAAATCATGTACTAACAAACATAGTCGGTATATGATGTGAAAACAGAAAAGCAGGAAAGTAACAAGTAGGCACATGTGTTCCACCCCAAAACAGTTTGGAAAACAGTAAAAGAGGGGTCTATGTACTCACTTGAGATTGCTCAGTTGTCTAAAGATAACCACCAAACAGTGCTAGAGATCTCGGAATCAAACGGCACCTAATATAGGTAACTATGTTAAATAACCGGACCTAAATCGGAAGACTGGGTAGCATTAGGGTTTGTAAACCAAACGAGTGTGGAGACTCATGTGATATGGTTTAACAAAGCCTACATACTAAATGAAACTTAACCTAACTGCTTACGACCCATTACGACCCGTTTAGGTAGCTTATGCTACTTTAACGCGTCGTTCGCGTGAAACGCGTTCGGACCGCCTAACTAGTCCTATGACAAGTGTTATATGCCTAAACATGTTACATAATCAGTTATGTGACAAAAGTTTAGGTTACATATGCTTAATTACCAATTATACATGAAAAGGGTATTCTGGTAATTTACCTAAGGCATATAAACTACCTATCATACAACTACTTAAACGATGTGACCATAGGGTATAACCTCGGAAGGTTATTCCCTACCTACTATGGTCACCTAATGTATTTGGTCGGATCCTAATGATCGACCAAACTGGGTCGGGTTCGAAGGTATAGGCGATTTATTAGATCGCCTACCCTACGACCCTAGACAACGTGGTAATCAGTGGGCATAGTCCCAAGGGACTATGACCAACGTGATTACACTCACGTTGCGAAGTTCAAACGAACTTCGCATTGACCATTACTGGTCAACGCTGAAAGTCAAACAAAGTTTGACTTTCTGACTCGAAAAGCAGTAAAATAAGGAAAAGAACGAAAGAATACTTACCCAGGGTCCCCGAATGCTAATCTCGATTCAAGAACTCAGGTATGAAACAATGGTTTCAACTTAGAGCTCTCAAATCAAGATTCTTGTGAGAAAATGCAATGGGGGTGGATGGGTATATATAGTTTTCGGGTAACCGTTGAGATCGTTTCATGGAAAAGAGGGCACGATCAAGGCCGTACATGTGTTGGAATGTTGTGGTGTGTCAAATGGCCACTCACCATAGGGAATTGACATGTGGAAGAGGGATTGGAGGTGCTAAACAGCTGCAACCAGCTGTAAAAACAATGAATCTGGTCTGCAGAGGCTGAGGCGGCCCGCTTCAGCATTAGACAAATCTAATGCGGGCCGCTTGGGGCTTCTGATCCGAAAATAAGTTTCAAAAATGACAGTTTCAGCCCCTGCACGTGTTTAAGGCCATTCCCGACACTTCTAAGACCCGTAAAGCCAACTTTAAGGCCCTAAAATGTTGCCTAAACATTGTGGACATGAAACATGCTCAAAAATATGTCGGAAGTCAGTTCGTTTGGTCGTACGAACGCGATGTTCGCTTAATTACGACGGAATGCGCATAAGCGCGAAAAACGATCCAAATGACGCGACGAATGGATTTTTCTTATGCCGAACACTAAAATAAAATATTTTAGTGCTTACATAAATTTTTGGATGTCCGGATGTATTCAGAACGTAAGTTACGCGTAAAAATGCAAACTTGTGCACTTTTTGACGCTTTTAGTCCCTGAATGCCACAAAAGTTTATTTTAGCATACCGAACACCTCAAAGCCTATTTCTAAGCTATGTAAAGGATATTTATGGTATGTTTAACTTATGGTCATGTTTCGGAAGGTCTGTTACAGTTCAAATTGGCATACTTTCGCAGTTTGTCAACTTTAGTCCCTGTAAGCGATTAAACTTTGATTTCACCACACCAAACCTTCCAAAACTTATATCTAAGTTATGTAAAGGTTATTTAAGGTATGTTAAGCCTATTTCACTATTCCGAAGTGTTTGTTGGATTAAACTGGTTATATTTACGCATCAGTGCGCGTATAGCCTTCCAGAAAGCGATTTAAAGCTTGAAATTGAACAAGAGTTGATATGTGTAAACTATACACATATTTTTAAAAATCCCAAGTATGAAATATAATATTTCATTGGTTTGGTATTTGTTTGATGGCCGTGAAGGCACAGGTGTTACAGTCTCCCCTACTTTAGGAAATTTCGTCCCGAAATTTATTTAGAGGAAACTTGTAAGAGTTTAAAACATGAAGTTGAAAAGATCGAACAATATTGGCTAGATTTCTGAACTTCTAGTAACTTTAATAATCATCATGATTGCAACGTAAGAGGGATACCTATATATACAAGTATATAAAGCGTCATTGGTGCGTCCACCGTACCTCCATTACATCGTCCTCATTTTGTTATTGTTGTCGCTATCGGTTCCTTCACATAATAAATCTTACTGGATTTCTGTGCACTAAATTTCATAATTATGTGCGCATCCATAATTAGAGAATTCCTTGCACAGTTCACACAGTCTATTTTATAATGTGTAGGGTAAAACCAAATGAACAATCCTGTGATGAGCGTGACTTAGACCGCCATAGAGTCCTTTAGACTAAATCAATAAATGATTTAAATAGACTATCAAGGAGTCTGTTCAGCTACATCACTAGATGTCATTTTTTTTTTTTTTTTACCAAATTGTGAATCAATCTTTTTGACTAGACCACTAAAGGGTCTCTTATGAATCTTGGAGTGGTACTTATATAATCCAAGGGTCTTAACTATTACATAGAAGCCCATTTAAGGATTAAAGGTAGTACCTTTTGAATATCCTGCTACGAATCCCTCATATGAAGATATGAAAGATCCTGCAAGGATTTGGATAAAGAATATCCAGAGTAGTAAAAACACCAAAAATGCAAAAAAGAAAACATAAGATGAGTAAACACATAGTCACATAACCACAAAATTGTTTGTTAATTTGTCTTGTAAATTGCGTACATGCATTTAAAGCACACTAGGAATCCATTCCGTGGATTTCATTTGGTACTTTAAACGTTATCAAGAATCCAACTATAAAGATAGAAAGATTCAAAAAGAAAATTCGACTTCGATTATTTGGAACCGAAGTGTTCGAATTAAGGTACATAAGGAATCCAATTAAGGACTCTGATTTGAATAATAATCATCCACAAGGATCTAATTGTGAGGATAAAAAGATCCCATATGGATTTAAAAGTTGGAGATGTTTTGAAACCTTGCACTGGACGTGCTTAGGTCAAAACATGATGTAAAATGCTTAAGAAGTTGAGATGCTTGATATGTCAAGGCGACATATGAAGCAGAATTTTGAAGGTTAAGTCAATGTATGAGGAAAATATTTTTGAAAACTATGCATGGGGTTCTTTTAAGAAAAATGTGTTTAACGTTTTTGAAACCTTATATATAATACTTTTTGAAATCATAAAGTAGGTGTATTAGGTAGATATATTTACAAAAATGTTTTAAAATCATGCGAGATGAATTTTGAAATTATGTATAAGGTTTTTGAAAGACATGAATGATGCTTTTCGAAATCATGCACTTGATCAGAAAATGTATTGTGTTAATATTGTCTTCAGACTATATGAAATATTTTGAAATTAGAAAGGTTGGTTTTGATAACATGACCAATGTTTTTGAAATAACATAGACAATGCATCTAGAAAAATTGTTTTCAAACTATATGAAATGTTTTGAGATCATGAAGATTGTTTTGAAATACTGGTACTGTGTATGTTGAAAAATTAAAACGTAATGGGTATGAGATTTGAAAACACCCTTAGTTATCTAACCAAGGATTCAAAGGCACTGATGTGCAGAAGCATGATCACTCATAATGTCACTTTATCTTCTGTACTTTGTTTCTTAGAATGAAACGAGTACTTAAAATGTTCGAGGGAATCACGAGCGATCATTTGAAAGAGAGAATCACAAGAGTAGTTTGTAAGGAACATAGTTCCTTGATGTAGGTATCATAGGAAAATCCTACACATATGTAACTACAATTGTACATCAGAATCTGTGAACAACTACATTTATTTATGAACGAGACAGATTGTTTCACAATCAAGAAAACGAAAGAAACAAAAGCATAAGATAGCAACATCTTCTACTCGGCCAACTGCTCATCCGTGGGTCAGATTTGCCTTAGCAAGCTTTGGGCAATCCCTTAGGAAATGGCCCATCTCGCCACAGTTATAGCAAAGCCCTCGTGAGAAACGAGCTTGAGCAGGAGTGTCGCCAGCTTGATTTGGTACAGCTGTAGTTGGGCAAACCCTTGCTGTATGACCTATAAGTCCACAAATCTGACATTTGCGGCACTTCACACAAGGGTGATGATGAAGGTTACATTGGTTGCACAAGAGTGCAGTTCCATTGTATGACTTCCTAGCAGGGGGTTGAGCTGGTTGGTTGGGGAAGGCTTGACCAATGTGAGCGACAATGGCGAAGTTCTGAGAAGCCTTTCGCTTCTTTGACTTCTTAGGGGGTTGTTCATCCATGGTCTTTGATTCCTCGATTGGTTTATTGGCTGATGGTGTTGTCACCTGACTAGGTCCTGCCTGTCTTGGTGACTCTTGAGTGGCTTCATCCAGGAGACGATACATGGCAGTAGCTAATTCCACAGTCTTCAGGACTACTTCGCCTATTCGCTGAGCGAATTTGGCTGCTTGCTCAGATATCTGGGCGTCATCGTGATGAAGAGACATTCTTGAAGAAAAAGAAAGGCATAGGGAGAAACAGGTGAAAGATTATTGGACAATCAAAACAGAATGATAACGCATGAAGATTGCGATCATTTGTTTGTTACCTAAGGCAAAAAAATGAGACGGTGACTAATCAAAGTAAATGGGTCAAAAATAATGTACCGCGAAGACATGCTCGCCTATAAGTGAACACTCATCCCAAGAATTCCCAGGTAAGCACAACTGGTCTCGCGTCTGATGAGATGTATACGAAGTGCTTGCCTAGCCAGAAAACCCAGAATACAGGCATTCACCCTTCCAGTTTGCACGTGTTCACATTATTAAAAACCCAAAACCTTGACGAGATTTTGAAAACTCAAAGGGTTCAAAACCATATAATAGAGAGTTCAAAACCTTACAATAGAGGGTTCAAAACCTAGTAATCAATCATCCTAGAACAGATGATTAGTTTTCAAAGCGGTTTTGAAATTTATGTTCTTGTTGTGATCGTCGCCTAAGGATAGGTGACGGTATTGTTTTATGACTAAACGCAAGTAAACTCGCGTTAGGGTCCTAAGAAGGTTATAGACTAGGTCAAAGCATTTCTAATAACCTAATTCCCTATAACCATTAGCTCTGATACCATCTTTTCTGTCACACCCCGACCACGTGGAACATACAAAACGTGGCGGAAACATCGGGGAGTGTTGTAACAGAATTAATGTTTCAAATCCATGGCAATTGAAATTTCGTTTTATTCATTAGAAGTGTTACAATGTCTTAACAAACAAGGAAATACAACATAATTAACTAGTCTGCATCTTTTATTGTCACTAAGGCCCATGTCCGCCTAAGTGTATCTTGATCAATCCTATGCTTCATTTCCTGAAAAACACATGTGAAAATATGGTACGTCAGCATAAAAATGCCGGTGAGATACATAGGTTTTGTGAAAATAGGTTTCATGACTTATGTTTGAGAAAATGTTTAGTCATGAACCTTGTTATTTGCTTTGTCTTTAAATCATTTGAAAAACGATAAGATCAGATGATAAGTATAAATAAATGTAAGGTTAAATGGATAACCAAGTAAAATGTGTTTGTATAAGATAAGTTGTTTATAAATCAATGTCTTGTGAAAAGTATGTTATTTGTATGAAATGTTCTATGTCTCAAACTGAAATGATTCAAATAACGTGACGACATGTAATACCATACAAACACTTATATATAGGAAGTACCAGCGGTGTATCCACCATGCTTGTATCATATTACACACGCATCGTTACTTAATCACTTAATCAAACCAAACCAAACAATGTAAAATGTTCATGTCAAGATGTAAATCATGTCAAAATGTCTATGTCAAATATCCAAGTCAAATGTCTATGTCAAATATCCATGTCAAATGTCTATGTTTAAACCAATAGTCAAAAGTCCTTGTATAAACCATGTCAAATGTTGATAGTCCAAAAGTAGTCAAGTAATGTATAACCAAAATGATATGTATGGTAAGTAAAATTTAGACTACTTAAACCATAAGTAAAAATGAACAAAACAAAGTATTGAAGTAAAACTTGGTTTAAATCAAAGTTATGTTTTGTAGAATAATGCATGCTTTACTGATACAAACACTTATGCAGTATGTTAAACGCAAACATTCAAGCCTTGAGACAGCCGGATAACCCTTTCAGTCAAGGTTATCAAAAGAATTGTATTCGGATTCAGTCATTCCTTACATCCAAACAAACCCGGGATGTCAGGAATGGGATTTGTCAAGTCCTATGGTACCACTACTTACTCCCGAGCGGCGTAGCAAATGTTAATGAATGTTATATAGACCCGTTAAACAAACCAAATGTCATACCAAAATGTAAGCATGAGATGAAGATAATGTACCTAGTATGCTAGAGTAAACATACAAGGTAGAGTTGTAAAACAATGTGTCCATATGTTACTGGAACATATGCAACAGAGATGCAATGTAAAATGATGTACTAAGTATGCTAAGTTAACATACAAAGCAGAAAAGTCATGTAAATCAATGTGCTTAGCATGTTATCAGTCAACATACATAGCAGAAAAGTCATGTAAATCAATGTGCTTAGCATGTTATCAGTCAACATACATAGCAGAAAAGTCATGTAAATCAATGTGCTTAGCATGTTATCAGTCAACATACATAGCAGAAAAGTAATGAAATCATGTACTAACAAACATAGTCGGTATATGATGTGAAAACAGAAAAGCAGGAAAGTAACAAGTAGGCACATGTGTTCCACCCCAAAACAGTTTGGAAAACAGTAAAAGAGGGGTCTATGTACTCACTTGAGATTGCTCAGTTGTCTAAAGATAACCACCAAACAGTGCTAGAGATCTCGGAATCAAACGGCACCTAATATAGGTAACTATGTTAAATAACCGGACCTAAATCGGAAGACTGGGTAGCATTAGGGTTTGTAAACCAAACGAGTGTGGAGACTCATGTGATATGGTTTAACAAAGCCTACATACTAAATGAAACTTAACCTAACTGCTTACGACCCATTACGACCCGTTTAGGTAGCTTATGCTACTTTAACGCGTCGTTCGCGTGAAACGCGTTCGGACCGCCTAACTAGTCCTATGACAAGTGTTATATGCCTAAACATGTTACATAATCAGTTATGTGACAAAAGTTTAGGTTACATATGCTTAATTACCAATTATACATGAAAAGGGTATTCTGGTAATTTACCTAAGGCATATAAACTACCTATCATACAACTACTTAAACGATGTGACCATAGGGTATAACCTCGGAAGGTTATTCCCTACCTACTATGGTCACCTAATGTATTTGGTCGGATCCTAATGATCGACCAAACTGGGTCGGGTTCGAAGGTATAGGCGATTTATTAGATCGCCTACCCTACGACCCTAGACAACGTGGTAATCAGTGGGCATAGTCCCAAGGGACTATGACCAACGTGATTACACTCACGTTGCGAAGTTCAAACGAACTTCGCATTGACCATTACTGGTCAACGCTGAAAGTCAAACAAAGTTTGACTTTCTGACTCGAAAAGCAGTAAAATAAGGAAAAGAACGAAAGAATACTTACCCAGGGTCCCCGAATGCTAATCTCGATTCAAGAACTCAGGTATGAAACAATGGTTTCAACTTAGAGCTCTCAAATCAAGATTCTTGTGAGAAAATGCAATGGGGGTGGATGGGTATATATAGTTTTCGGGTAACCGTTGAGATCGTTTCATGGAAAAGAGGGCACGATCAAGGCCGTACATGTGTTGGAATGTTGTGGTGTGTCAAATGGCCACTCACCATAGGGAATTGACATGTGGAAGAGGGATTGGAGGTGCTAAACAGCTGCAACCAGCTGTAAAAACAATGAATCTGGTCTGCAGAGGCTGAGGCGGCCCGCTTCAGCATTAGACAAATCTAATGCGGGCCGCTTGGGGCTTCTGATCCGAAAATAAGTTTCAAAAATGACAGTTTCAGCCCCTGCACGTGTTTAAGGCCATTCCCGACACTTCTAAGACCCGTAAAGCCAACTTTAAGGCCCTAAAATGTTGCCTAAACATTGTGGACATGAAACATGCTCAAAAATATGTCGGATGTCAGTTCGTTTGGTCGTACGAACGCGATGTTCGCTTAATTACGACGGAATGCGCATAAGCGCGAAAAACGATCCAAATGACGCGACGAATGGATTTTTCTTATGCCGAACACTAAAATAAAATATTTTAGTGCTTACATAAATTTTTGGATGTCCGGATGTATTCAGAACGTAAGTTACGCGTAAAAATGCAAACTTGTGCACTTTTTGACGCTTTTAGTCCCTGAATGCCACAAAAGTTTATTTTAGCATACCGAACACCTCAAAGCCTATTTCTAAGCTATGTAAAGGATATTTATGGTATGTTTAACTTATGGTCATGTTTCGGAAGGTCTGTTACAGTTCAAATTGGCATACTTTCGCAGTTTGTCAACTTTAGTCCCTGTAAGCGATTAAACTTTGATTTCACCACACCAAACCTTCCAAAACTTATATCTAAGTTATGTAAAGGTTATTTAAGGTATGTTAAGCCTATTTCACTATTCCGGAGTGTTTGTTGGATTAAACTGGTTATATTTACGCATCAGTGCGCGTATAGCCTTCCAGAAAGCGATTTAAAGCTTGAAATTGAACAAGAGTTGATATGTGTAAACTATACACATATTTTTACAAATCCCAAGTATGAAATATAATATTTCATTGGTTTGGTATTTGTTTGATGGCCGTGAAGGCACAGGTGTTACAGAAGGGGCCGTCGGACTCCTCCACTGGTTCGAGAAGCTCGAGTCGGTCTTCGAAATGTGTGAATGCCCTGAGGATCGTAGGGTGAAGTATGCTACTGGTACTCTTGAAGGGGTAGCGCTCACGTGGTGGAACGCTCAGGTTCAGCTGCTGGGGTTGGTTGCTGCTAATGCCACCCCATGGAATAACTTCAAGGAACTGATCAAGGAAGAGTACTGCAGTCGTGATGACATCCACAAACTAGAGGTGGATTTTTTCAATCTAAAGATGACGGGGTCTGAGATTGAGGCGTATACTAAGAGGTCGAATGAACTGGCCATCCTGTGCCCTACTATGGTGGACCCTCCCATCAAACGTATTGAGCTTTACCTCAAGGGTCTTGTACCCGAGATTCAGAGTCACGTGACTTCGGCTAACCTGGGTACCATTCAACAAATCATCAAGTTGGCTCACCGTCTCACCGACCAGGCAGTGGAACAAAACAGATTACCCAAGCGTATTGGTACTGCTACTACTGATACCCCCAATGATCACAAGCGAAAATGGGATGGAAATTCAGGAAAAGGCTCTACCTTTGTTCAGTCTCAGTCTCAGCAACGAAGGACTGAGGACCATAGGAGCCCTGGTCAGCACTCTTCTGGTAGTCAAGGGCAGGGTGGATATCGAGGAAACCACCCAAAGTGCAACAAATGCAACAGACACCACAGTGGTCAGTGCAACAAGGGACGCTGTCAGAGGTGTCTCAAGATGGGTCATGAAGCCAAGGATTGCAGGAGCCCACGGCCTACGAATCAGAATCGTCAGCAGCAACAGCGAGCACCGCAGAATCAGCAACAGCAACAGGGCAACAAGGGATGCTTTCAGTGTGGTGCTGAAGATCACTTCAAGAGACACTGCCCGCAGTTAAATCAGAATCAGAATCAGAATCACAACCAAGGAAACGGGTACAATAATGGGGGCAACCATGGAGGAAACAATGATGGAAACGGTGCCAGGGGTCGAGTGTTCGTGATTGGTCAGGGTGACGCAAGGAATGATCCTAACGTAGTGATGGGTAAGTTCCTTCTCGACGACTTTTATGTTACTGTTTTATTCAATTCGGGTGCCGATACTAGTTATGTGTCCGTAAAAGTTAGTCAAATGCTTAAGCGCACTCCAACACTTTTGATCCCCAAACACACAGTAGAGCTAGCAAACGGTAAAAGTCTCGAGGCCACGCACGTAATCAAAGGTTGTAACCTCGTCTTAGCTGGTCAGACCTTCTCTATCGATCTTATTCCTATCACACTGGGTAGTTTCGACGTCGTTATTGGGATGGATTGGCTATCTCATCATCAAGCAGAGATTGTTTGCAAGGAGAAAATCGTCCGCATTCCTCGTTCTGATAAAGAACCCCTCGTGATTCATGGCGACAAGAGTGGTGCTGTCGAAGGCATCATCTCTTTCCTTAAGGCCTAGAAATGTTTGCGAAAGGGCCACACTGCCATTATGGCACTCGTTACTGACACATCAACGGAAGAGAAGAGAATTGAAGACATTCCTATTGTGCGCGACTTTCCTGAGGTATTTCCTGAGGAATTACATGGTCTTCCGCCTCATCGCCAAGTTGAGTTTCAAATCGAGCTAGCTCCTGGAGCAGCTCCAGTAGCTCGAGCACCATATCGTCTGGCTCCATCAGAACTTGAAGAACTATCCACGCAATTACAAGAACTCTTGGAAAAGGGTTTCATACGTCCTAGCTCTTCGCCTTGGGGAGCTCCAGTCTTGTTCGTAAAGAAGAAAGATGGTACCTTCAGAATGTGTATTGACTACCGCGAACTCAACAAAGTGACCGTGAAGAATCGATATCCTCTTCCACGTATCGACGACTTGTTCGACCAGTTGCAAGGGTCGAGCTATTACTCTAAGATTGATTTGAGATCGGGATACCATCAGCTGAGAGTCCGAGATGAGGACGTCTCCAAAACAACATTCAGAACTCGTTACGGCCATTACGAGTTTCTGGTTATGCCATTCGGGCTGACGAATGCACCAGCGGTCTTCATGGATCTCATGAACCGAGTATGCAAACCTTACCTGGATAAGTTCGTTATTGTGTTCATCGACGATATCCTGATCTATTCTAAGAGTCAGGAGGAACACGAGCAGCATCTACGACTTATGCTGGAACTTCTTCGAAAAGAGCAGTTGTATGCCAAGTTTTCAAAATGTGACTTCTGGCTTCGCGAAGTCCACTTTCTAGGCCATGTGGTAAACAAGGATGGAATTCATGTGGATCCATCTAAGGTTGAATCGATCAAGAACTGGCCTGCACCCCGTACACCAACAGAAATCCGCCAATTCGTGGGTTTGGCCGGATATTACAGAAGGTTTATAAAGGATTTCTCCAAGATTGCGCAACCTCTCACTTCACTGACTCCGAAGGGTGTCACCTATCATTGGGGTGATGCACAGGAGTCCGCGTTTCAACACCTAAAGGATAGACTTTGTAGCGCGCCTATCCTCTCATTGCCTGAAGGCACAGATGATTTCGTGGTTTATTGCGACGCTTCCATCCAAGGACTTGGTTGCGTATTAATGCAACGTGACAAGGTCATTGCCTACGCATCGCGCCAACTTAAAGTTCACGAAAGGAACTACACTACACCCGACTTGGAACTGGGAGCAGTTGTTTTCGCGCTCAAGATATGGAGACATTACCTGTACGGTACCAAGTGCACCATTTACACCGATCACAGGAGTCTCGAGCATATCTTCAAACAAAAGGAGTTAAACATGCGTCAACGCCGATGGGTCGAGCTCTTGAATGATTACGAATGCGCGATCAAGTACCATCCGGGCAAGGCCAATGTGGTGGCCGACGCCCTCAGTCGAAAGGATACTATACCTAAGCGTGTACGTGCTTTACAACTTACCATCCAATCTAACCTTCCCGCTCAGATTCACGATGCTCAGGTTGAAGCATTGAAAGCAGAAAACATCGGGGCTGAGTCCTTACGAGGATCGAGGCAACGGCTAGAACAAAAGGAAGACGACGCCTACTATGTTAACAGACGCATCTGGATTCCACTATATGGAGACCTACGCGAGCTTGTGATGGATGAAGCGCACAAGTCTCGTTATTCGGTACATCCTGGTTCGGATAAAATGTACCACGACCTCAAGACTACGTATTGGTGGCCTGACATGAAAGCCCACATAGCAACCTACGTCAGTAAGTGCTTGACTTGTGCGAGAGTCAAGACTGAATATCAGAAACCATCAGGCCTACTTCAACAACCGAAGATCCCGAAATGGAAATGTGAGCAAATTTCCATGGATTTCGTTACCGGCCTACCCAGATCTCAACGCGGAAACGATACCATTTGGGTGATCGTAGATCGACTGACCAAGTCTGCACATTTTCTGGCTATCAAAGAAACGGATAAGTTTTCTACTCTTGCAGACATTTACCTAAAGGAAGTGGTATCGAAGCACGGAGTGCCAACCTCTATTATATCTGATCGTGACGCGCGTTTTACTTCAGAACAGTGGCAAGCAATGCACAAGTCTTTTGGCTCACGTTTAGATATGAGCACCGCTTATCACCCACAGACGGATGGGCAATCTGAACGCACCATCCAAACCCTTGAAGACATTCTTAGGGCATGTGTAATCGATTTTGGTAATGGCTGGGAAAAGCACCTCCCGCTAGTGGAGTTTTCGTACAACAACAGCTACCACACCAGCATCCAGGCTGCTCCGTTTGAGGCATTGTACGGACGCAAATGCCGATCACCTCTCTGTTGGGCAGAACTTGGTGACAGCCAAATCACTAGCCCAGAACTTGTGGTAGATACCACCGATAGAATTGCTCAGATACGACAGCAAATGGCGGCAGCTCGTGACCGTCAGAAAAGCTATGCTGATAAAGGAAGAAAACCACTCGAGTTCCAGGTTGGGGATCGAGTGCTACTCAAAGTCTCACCTTGGAAAGGTGTAGTCCGCTTTGGCAAACGAGGCAAGCTCAATCCGCGTTATGTCGGACCATTCGAAGTCACCGAGAAAATTGGCACGGTCGCCTACAGGCTGAATCTACCGGCAGAACTCAGCGGAGTTCACAACGTATTCCACGTGTCAAATCTGAAGAAGTGTCTGTCAGATGAGACTCTCATAGTTCCTCTAAAGGAACTCACTATCGACGATCAGCTGCGATTCGTCGAGGAACCAGTAGAGATTACGGATCGAGATGTTAAGATCCTCAAGCGTACCAGGATACCTCTGGTCCGAGTTCGTTGGAATGCTCGTCGTGGCCCAGAGTATACCTGGGAACGAGAAGACCAAATGAAACTCAAGTATCCCCGACTGTTTAAGAAAAACGCAACCACTACTGAGGCTGAAGCTACTGCAGAATTTCGGGACGAAATTCCAAATCAACGGGGGGATGATGTGACACCCCAGGAAAATCAGGAAAACAACGCAACTTAACTAGCTTCCTCAGTAACCACGCGCTAAATTTCGGGACGAAATTCTCTTAACAGGGGGAGAATGTGACAACCCTCAAATTTCATGTATTCCGTACAGTTTATTAATGTTAATTAAAGTGTTTGATGACTGTGGAATTACTTAACTGCTTTCTGATATCTGTGTTTGTGCTTGTTAACATACTAGTAGTATGCCGAAAAGTCACTAAATAGTCCGTTATAATTTCCTAAGTGTTAGAAATTAAAAGTGTTACAAAAATATACATAAAAGACACTTTACGAATTAATTAAACACTTTAACGAAACAGTATCGAACCGAACAACCGGACTCTACCCGGAACATAAAATATTGACATTGACATTGTTTTTCTTTTTTCTGAGCTAGTTAGGGTACCCGAACACCCTAACACCCGTTATAAATTTCAACACACATAATAAACTAATTTAAACTTCTAACTAAGCACTATCTACACAATTGAAATCCAACCATAAAACCCCCATCCCCAACCGATCGGTTCCCCCTAGGGAACACCCTCCATACACTTTTGAATATTTTATTTTAGTTTGCCTAATATCTAGTTTACATATTGACTAATGGATCTTAGGAAATTATGGTTTATAATAAGGTATGAGGGATAAGCACTTCCATCATTCAAAACACTTAAACAAAGTTGGCACTCTCTTTTCCCTTCTTTGATGCTCTCGGCCGAACAACATAGCCCACCCACCAACACTTTTCAATTTTGATCTTGCAATTCTACATACAATCCAAGGTGTTAGAGCTCATACAAGGAGACCCGGTGCTTACGGATTGCCAAGGACCTCACCACAACGCTATTAACCACCCATTTTTCGTCTAGTTTCTTCCCTAGCCACGAGCTAGTAGTAAGTGACTCTAAACACCCTATTGATCTTGTCTAAAGTGGTTAATAAGAGATTTGTCGGATAAAAAAATCATGAACATATAAGATCAAAGTTTAAAGTCTACTAAAAATGATGAACATGGTGGTTAATGAGCAAATATTAGTGTAAAACTCTTGGATCTTGTTTTGTTATGTTATGATTCTTGGTTGATTATCTGATGTGTTGCTGGTTAATATCGATGTTTGATGTTGTTACGATCACTAATCATGCTAACGGAATCAATCGAACGCGTCTTAGAAGATTAAAGAATGAAAACAGAATCTGTCCAAGTTTTACAGCCAACTTCAGTTGGCTGTAAACAGGTCATAAAGTCTACGAAAAACTGATATTTTGAGTCTAAAACGTGTTATTACGAAATACGGTTATAATGGCACCAGAATCGTAATTTTTGGACTTCGTTTACTATTTTTAAAGCGTCATTTCGTAACAGCAGCTAGAGCTGCATTTTTCTGCTGAAAATATATGTTTTGTTTTCTGTCATAACTTGGGTTCTGTGTAGAGTTGGACCATGAAACTTGTACTGTAGATGACCACTGACGTATTTGTAATTACCCCACTGGAATTTCGTAAATCGGACTTACGATGAATTTTTAATAAATTGTTCCGTGGACTGTGGTCAGAAATAGATAAATCTGAGATCAGTCCGGAAAATGAATTTTTATAAAATATTGGTAATGAACTGGACCCCGATATTTTTACACAATAAAAATTTGGAACGTTTAAGACATTCTGTAAAAATTTGGGAATTTTTGGAATAAGTTAACTATTTTATTAAAATGTCCGAAAACAGCCCGGTTTTGAATATTTAAGCTAAAACGACATAAGTTGTAATTTGCGTGTCTAAATGTCGAGTATGCTATCTGTGAATGATCTAACATGTTATATGTGTTATGTGCATTATTGTATGCTTGCTTATGAGTGGGGAATGGATGGGAAGTATATATGGGCATAAACAGTTAAAGTAATGCATGCTATGTGATAGATACGTGTAGGAACTTTGTGCTCTATTTGAAAATCACTAAATGACTAACTGGTAATCATATTAGGATGTGATTGACCGACCGTGACTGTTAGCTATATTTGAGAATCTAACCGAGCAAACCGAGGTGAGTTCACACCCTTACTAAGGCATGGGATTCCCGGTGGTTGGGAATGGGATTGAATAACTATTTATATTATCAACACTACCAGACTACCTACTACTGTCCTCGGATTGAGAAGGGCACGTACGTAAAACCTACGTACACTCACACTTACTACTGTCCTCGGATTGAGAAGGGCACGTACGTAAAACCTACGTACATTCATACTTACTACTGTCCTCGGATTGAGAAGGGCACGTACGTAAAACCTACGTACACTCATACTTACTACTGTCCTCGGATTGAGAAGGGCACGTACGTAAAACCTACGTACACTCATACTTAACACCGTCCTCGGATTGGGAAGGACACTTATGGATACGTCTAGTCTAGTAACATACATAATGGGAAGCCCCCACTGATTATGGTTATGGTTTGGGTAATGAAAAAGGAACTGGTTAAACATACTTTCAACTACGGGGTAACCCCCACGGCAATTAAGCCAACGAAAGTCAAACCACGTTTTTCAGAAACAACTTAAAACTAAACAACCAAACGTGAACTCACTCAACTTTGTTGTTGACTCGTTGTTACATGCCTTACAGGTCGCTAAATGCTTGGAGCTTGCACGAGGAAGGAGTCGTTGTGGAATAGTGAGTGTTATGTCCCGTGCCTAATTATTTAAATCCTTATGAACTTATTAAACTTGCATTTGAACTTTAACTTATAAACTATGGACTTATGCTTTTGGATTTACTCTTATGCTTCCGCTGTTTAAACTAAACATGGTTAACTAGCTTTGGTCACCAATCGTATTGTGGTTGGTCCTATTTACTTAATTACGATGTTCAATATGATTGGTGGCTCGATCTTGGTCATGTCACGCCTCCAAGCGGTGATACTCCGCGTGTGGATTTTGGGGGTGTGACATTTGTTCCTATAAGTGACGTTACGCACAACTTTGCAAGTTAAAGGGGTTAAAAGCGTCAATATGTTTAACTATACCTCTGAATGACCTTTTAACAACCCCAAAGTATTATGAAGTGCAATCATACTCTTGAGAATGCCTAATATGGATAACATAGGGCTTTGACGCAATAAAATGATAATACGCGCAAATTTGCGCGTTAGAGGGACCAAAAGCGTCAACATCTAAAAACTACACCTTAGAACGATCATTTAAAAAAACTGGAGTGCCGTAATATTCAGCCATACCTTTGGGAAGTATCTAATACTAGCCATATAAGGTTTTTATGCCATTCCGTGTTAATGCGCGCAAGTTCGCAATTAAGGGGTTAAAAGCGACAACAAGCGAAACCGCCCCTTTGAGAGGCCGCACCCCTAAGTATGCCTAAGGTTGACCGTTAGAGGTTTTGTACCTTGTATTAACATATTATGAGAGTTTAGGAATTACGCGCCAAAAGTGTCAATATAATAAATATATAAAAGAAGCTCAAAAGAAATGAGGGGCTGTTTTTGACAAAAGATGAAACTGGTGCCTGACCAAGCCTGTCTTCGTGGGCTGCCAGGCTGCATATCAGCAGCAACAAATTGCTTTTAAATCATTGGTTCGCTTAATACTCGATTATCGTTCCTAACTAAAGCAACAAAAACAATTTAGAGACTAAATCTGCCAATCAGCTAAAGCTGATTTTGTATTGGCTGGACTGACCCTTTTTACGGGTTGTGACCCAAGTCTGGGCCTGCTCTCATGGGCCACCAAGCTGTAAACAACAATAACAAAACAATATTGTTATTGTTTGTTATACTTCTCATGATCTCCAATCCTTAAACAATACATATATAAGAAACAGGGACCAAAACAGTCAACTGCCAAACATTTTGAGCTGGGCTGGGTTAGCTCACGGGCCACGACCGCTGGGCCTGCTGCCTTCGCGGGCCGCCAGCGACAAACAGCAGCAGCAACATGTTTTTGTTGGTTGTTTTGTTAAATACTTGAAGCCCACAATAACCACAAACCATTTTTATAAAACCATGGACTTGCCTACTGATTCTAAAACCTGTTTTACACATCTGATGATCTCATTGCATCCCAAAAACACTTGGCAAGATCATGGGAGTCCTTGAAAACTATAAATAGGTGAGGATTTCTCACTTTTAAACTTGCATCTCATTCCATTCTTGCTCTTTCTCTCAATTCTGGAGGATCCTGAACATTTTGGAACCTCCCTTGAGTTCTATTCAGTCCATAGGACCATATGTAAGTGTCCTTTCGTGACTAGTTTATTTTATTTGGCTTAAAAAGCTGAAAAGTCAAGCGTTTACGATAAACGCTTTGACTTTTAGTTAGACCGTAAATGGTCAAGCCATTGTTCGCAATGAACATTGCTACATGATCGTAATTAGGTAGGTGTTAAACCCTCAAAAGGGCACCTCCTAAGAATCACGTTTGCTTGGTCAATTGACGAGTCAACGTAATATTGTTTTAAAAAGTCAACGGGTAAGTTTTCGAAATAATTACGATATGAGTTTAGAAATGTTCTAAAATACGTTTTATCACTTAAACAACTTGGTAATAATCATTAGAACATGTGTAAACATGTTCGGCTTGTCAATTCCAGTTTTAGGGTCGGTTCACAACTGAAAGTCGCGAAGTTTGACTTCTGCGTTGACTTTCGATTATAAACCTAATTAGATTAGTTTATTACTGATTTTTGGTTCCGTTATGATCGTAATTTAATGTAGCATAACCCTATAAGGTTATATTACACGATCATATTAGAAATCTGAGTTATTTGCTTGTTTCCGTTATTATGCTTAATTTTGACTATTATGCCCTTATAGCTTAAAAATGAGATTTTTGAATATATGGTCATATAAATAACTTAGTTACTGATATATAAAGATGTCTAAATTAATTTGACATAATTTTCTGGTCTCAAATTAACGTTATGCAAGATATCGTAAAACTTATTTATTTTTTTTATTAAATTACGCTTTTGTGCATAAATCATGTTTAAACCTAAATTTTGGCACCAAAATCATTACCTACTGTTAAGATATTATTTTTAGGGATTTTTGGAATGTTGGGTCAGATTATATACTGACCATAACTTAGAGTTCTTGTATAAATTCTATAATTGACGATAATGCCCTTTTTGTTAATAAAATGAGATTTACCTATGATTAACATGCCAAACCTTTTCCTACTAATTTTATATGAAAAATAAAATATTTTAAACATTCAAGGCTAATCAAAATCACAGAATTTCATAAACATCGCAAATATCGTCAATTGTCGACTTTTACGCTAATTAGGTGCATAGTATGGTTTAAAACCATATTTAGCACCCAAGACTTGTTACCTACTGAATTTATAAATAAATTTTAATATTTTTACAGTATGTTTAAGTCATGAACTTAGACTTCCAATTTTGTCCTTAAAAACATATGTGAAATGACCAAAATGCCCCTATGGTGCATAGTTTGGCCATAAATGGTAAACCACATATATGTATGATATCCTACTTTTATAACACCATAAAATTAATATTTTTACATAATATTTTAGACCAGAACATCTGTTTATGTTTAAACCTCTTTTATAAATCTTAAAAGGACCAAAATACCCTTACGGGACTTAATTTGGTTTAAAAATCTTTTTGGGCATAATTGTGACATCTGTGCTTATAATCATTGTACAAACTCCAATTATTTCAATTATCAATAAAACAATGTGGTTTGATCCCAATGTTTGTTTATTTATGTTTGACATTTTACATGTTTTAATTTTGTTCGATTTCAAACTCTAAATCGCTTTCTAGAGAGTTATACGCAAACTGATACGTAAACGTAATCAGTTTAACACGACAAACACTCTGTAACATCAACATATGCTTAACATACCTTAAATAACCTTTACATAACTTAGAAATAAGTTTTAAGGGGTTTGGTATGGCAAAAACAGGTTTATTCGATCGCATGGACTATTTATGTCAAACTGCGAAACTATGCCAATTCGTGTAGTAACGAACATTCTGGAACTTGACCATAAGCTAAACATACCATAAATATCTTTTACATAGCTTAGAAATAGGCTTTGAGGGGTTCGGTATGCGAAAATAAACTTATTGGTCAATCAGGGACTAAAAGCGTCAAAAAGTGCATAAGTTTGCATTTACGCGCATATCTTATGTTCTGAACATATCCGGACATCCCAAAATTTTTGTAATCATTAAAATATTTTATTTTAGTGATTGGCATGATAAATTTCCATTCATCGTGAAATTTGAATCGTTTTTCGCGTCCGTTCGAGTTTCGTCGTAATTAACCGAACAACGCAACCGTACGACCAAATGAACCGACATCCGAGATATTTTCAAGCATATTTCAAGTCCCCTATACTTAAACTTCATTATTGAGCTTTGAAAATGGGTTAACAGGGTTTAAACGCGTCGAAAATGCCTTAAACCTGCTGTGGGGACCATTTCTGGCATTTTTTGAAAGTTTCTGCACATAGGAGGTGGTGGCATCGCACCACAGCATAAGGGTGTTGCCGTGGCGGCACGCGACCACCCTATCTGGGCAGAAATCCTTGTTTCAGCAACAGCAGACCTGTTTTCAGCAACCAACTTGATTTCTAGGGTCTTTTGTGCAACATTTGCAATACATTGAGCTGGTTTTGGACTCCCCTAGTATACTAAATCAGTGGGTTACACATGGAGGGCCAAGATCGAAGCTCAAAACCCAAGAAACGATCCTAACGGTTCTTAACTTTCTATAAATACCCACTAACCTCTTTTACATTCTTCACACATTTGCTCTCAATTTTGCTCTAAGTTGAAGCTCTACCTTGTGAAGCTTCATACCTGAGCATTTTGAGTTCAAATCTTCAAACCTTTTGTAAGCTTCTTTCATGCTTTTTATACATTTCAAGCATGAAAGTCAAACAGTGTTTGACTTTCTGCTTTGACTACTCAATGGTCAACACAAAGTTCGTTTGAACTTTGCAACGTGAGCGTAATCACGATGGTTATAGTACTTTGTGACTATACCTACTGATTACCACGTTGATTAGGCGTAGTAACGAGTCAAAGTTTCGGTCAAAATACGTGTTTACGCGTATTTTGCAACGAAGCTATTTTTGGGTATCAAAACATTTTGTTTTGATATCAAACTTGTTTTCTAACTTAGTTAAACATGTATTAACATGTTTAACTCGTCACTTTTAGTCTAGTGCTTATATAGGGTCGTAAAGATAAGCGGTCTAAATCACCGCTTAGACTTTCGAACCCAACCCGTTTGGTCGATCATTAGGGTCCGACCAAACACATTTTGTGACCATAGTTGTATAGGGAATAACCTTCCGAGGTTATACCTTATGGTCACTTCGTTTAGTTAGTTGTATGATAGGTAGTTTATATGCCTTAGGAAAATGACCAAAATGCCCTTTTTACGCATAATTTCATTTTAAGCATATGTAACCTAAATTTTGACATCTAAACTGATTAGGCAATATTATTAGACTTGTTAAGGCATATAATACTTGTCATAGGACTAGTTAGGCGGTCCGAACGCGTTTTACACGAACGACGCGTTAAAGTAGCGTAAGCTACCTAAACGAGTCGTAATGGGTCGTAAGTACTTAGGATAGGTTCCGATTTAGAATATAGGCTTTGTTAAACCATATCACATGAGTTCCAATACTCATTTGGTTCACGAAATCTCATTCTATCCGACCTTCCGATTTAGGTCCGGTTTATTAACGTAGTTACCTATATTAGGTGCCGATTGATTCCGTAATCCTTCTAGCTTTGTTTGGTTGTTATCTCAGGACTTCTAAGCATTATAAAGTGAGTACATAGTCCCCTTTTTTACTGTTTTTAAATATTTTGGGGTGATTCACATGTGCCTACTTGTTATTTTCATGCTTTTCGTACTTTCATAACTTATACTTGCTATGTTCACTAGTACGCATATAGTACATGATTTCATCCATGTTTATGCTATGTATGCTTAATTAACATGCTAGCACATTGATTTAATAAACACATTTGTTCCATATGTTTATTTTAGCATATGTACACATTGATTTACATCACATTTTTGCTACGTATGTTCATTTAGCATACTTAGTACATTGTTTTCACATAACATGCTTACATTTGGTATGACAATTGGTTTGTATAACGAAACTGAAATACGTTCATTAACATTGATCACGCCACTCGGTAGTATGTAGTGGTACCATAGGACTTGACAACTCCCATTCCTGGAATCCTAGGTTTGTTTGGACGTAAGGAATGATAGAATCCGAAAACATTTTTGGTAAACCTTTGATTTGTTCTAGGGTTTATCCTTCAGTCTCAGGGCATGAATGTATACATTTAACATTACCACATAAGTGTTTGTATCAGTAAAGCATGCATTTTGCAAAACATATCTTTTGACTTAAACAATGATTTATTTCAAATACATTGTTTTGTACATTTTTACTTATGCGGTTGAGTAATACTATTATTCACCATACATTTCATTTGGTTACACACAAACATTATACATATGGTTTGAGTAGTTACTTTTCACTTGCCGTACATAACATTTGATTTTACAAGGCATGGTTTACATTTAAAATTAAACATTGCTTACACAGAAACATTTTGACATCGATTTAAACAAGACATTTTGGTGGTTAATTGGTAAGTGATTTAAATAACGAGGCGTGTGCAATATGATAAAAGCATGGTGGATACGCCGCTGGTACTTCCTATATATAAGTGCTTTTATGATATTACATATCGTAGCGTTATCTAAATCATTTCGACCGGAACATATTACTTTTTACAACAAACGACATATTTTCACAAGACATTGATTTACAAACAACATAACTTATACAATTTTCGATTTTCATATGATTTACAAATGAAAAACATTTTACAAGATTCATGACAAACTTTTGTTAAACATTTCTTTCAACTACAAGTCATGAATCCTTCATCGATAAAACCTATGTATCTCACAGGCATTTTTATGCTGACGTACCTATTTTCACATGTGTTTTCAGGAGCTGATGCATAGGATTGAGCAAGATACACTTAGGTGGACTTGGGCCTTAGTGACATAAAATGAAGCAAGAATAGTTTAATTATGTTATGTACTCTTTGTTTCCCTTGTTTTAAGACAATGTAATCCTTTTTAATTCAAATAAAACCGAACTTTAATTACCATGGTTATGAAACAATGATTCTGCCACTCCACTACCCGACGTTTCCGCCGCGGTTTGTTGTTTTACGCGGTCGGGGTGTGACAGAAGAGTTGGTATCAGAGCCAATGGTTATAGGGAATTAGGTTATTAGTAATGCTTTGACCTAGACTATAACTTTTCTAGGACCCCAACACAAGTTATCTTGTGTTTAGATCTTAAAACACTACCGTCGCCTATCTTTAGGTGACAACCAAAACAAGAACACAACTTTCCAAAACAATTTTTGAAAATCAATCATCTACTCTTAGATGATTTATTATAAGGTTTTGAACCCTCTAAATTTTCAAAATCTCATCAAAGTTTGGGTCTAAATAATGTGAACACGTGCAATCTGGAAGGGTGGGTGCCTGTACCTCGAGTTTTCTATCTAGGCTAGAGTGTTCGTACAAATCCACATAATCGGACTAGTCACTCTTACCTGTGAACTCTTGGGGTGAGTGTCCACTTATAGGCTAAAGCATGTCTTCGCGATACATTATTATGACCCATTTACTTTGATTAGTCACTGTGTGTCGTTTGTTTGCTTTGTGGTACGAACGAATGACCATCATCCATGCTTTTTGTCGATATTTGTATCATCTCATTTTTCATCTTATGATCTCACTCATTTTCTCTCATGTTTCCTCTTTTAGAATGCCTCCTCGACGCGACAATCAGATACCTAATGCCGAACTGGCAGCAATCATTGCGCAGCAAATGGCTGCTGCACTCCCAAACATTATTTCTCAAGTTAACCAAGCCAACAATAACAACAATAATGCTCCATGCAACTTTAAGAGTTTCAATTCGGCTAAACCGCTCAAGTTCGGTGGTTATGAAGGAGCAACTGGGCTCCTACAGTGGTTTGAAAGCATTGAGAGTACTTTTCATCATGTTCAGTGTCCTGATAATCACAAAGTCAAGTTTGCTTCTAGCGTGTTCCAAAAGAGGGCTCTTACTTGGTGGAATGGGTTAATGAGAGATCGTGGTGCTAATGTCGCTTTGGGTCAAACCTGGGAAGAGCTTAGGGCTCTTATGATGAGGGAATTCTGTCCTCGTCATGAACAGAGGGCGTTAGAATGAGAGTTTGATGATCTGAAACAGGATAGTGGTAAACATCGGGCTTATACTGACAGATACGAGGAGTTGAGTTTGTTATGCCCTACAATGGTTACCCCACTTGAGAAAGCTATCGAGAGGTATGTCGATGGTTTACCTGACTCCGTGTAAGACATCGTCATTGGTAGCAACCCTACCACAGTTCGTCAGGCAATCGAGTTGGCTGCGACTTTGACTAAGTCGCAAATCAGAAAGGGTAAGCTTCATAGGAAGGGTGATAAGAAACAATCGTTTGAAAAGAGTGAAAACAAGAAGGGTAAGAAAGATGGATCTTCAAGGAGGTCTACGAAGCGCAAGGCTTCCCAAAATTTCACTGTTACAGCACAGGCAAATCAGGCAGCTCCAAATCAGCCAGCGCAACCACCTGCCAAGAAGCAATACATTGGCAATGCACCTCTGTGCAACAGGTGTAACAGTCATCACCAACCACACATTCAGTGTCCTTATTATACCAATTGTGGAAAATCTGGTCATCTTGCCGCCACATGTCGTCTTCCTGCTAATTAGAACCAAGCTGCACAAAACCCAGCTCAGCAAGCTGCTCAACCGCCTGCTCAATAACAAGCACAGTCTGCACGACCTCACTATCCTCCTGGATCTTGCTATAATTGTGGGGATCTGACCCACTACAGAAATCAGTGTCCTAGGTTGGCCAATGCAAATCAGCCACAGGCTCGTGGTAGAGTGTTTAACATGAATGCTAATGAAGCGCGAGTAGACAACGAGGTGGTCAGTGGTGTGTTCTTTGTTAACAATCAGCCTGCATATGTTCTTTTAGATTCGGGTGCCGATAAGAGTTTTGTGTCATTATCTTTTGAACCTTTGCTTAGCATGACTAGAATGAAACTAGGGAAGCCCTTGACAGTAGAAGTTGCTAGTGGTGAACCCATTGTTCTCAATTCTATACTTCGAAATTACCAGTTGAACCTTAATAACCATCTTTTTCCTATCGACCTCACACCCATGCAACTTGGAAGTTTCGACATTATAGTGGGAATGGATTGGTTAGCCAAGTACCACGCAGAGGTAGTTTGTTTCGAGAAGATTGTTCGTATACCTCTTTCGACTGGTGAAATATTAGAGGTTCGTGGTGAGAAACCTATTAGCAGTCTCAAACTTCTGTCGTGTACTCAAGCTCAAAGGTACTTACGAAAGAACTATGTGGCCTATTTGGCACATGTTGTAGAGGAGAAAGGCAAAGGTAAGTCAATTCAAGATATCCCTGTTGTTCGGGATTTTCCTGAAGTGTTTCCTGAAGAATTACCTGGTTTACCCCCAGCACGCTAAGTTGAGTTTCGTATTGACCTTGTACCTGGTGCTAATCCTATCGATAAATCTCCATATTGTCTTGCACCGTCTGAGATGCAAGAGTTATCTAACAGCTTCAGGAACTTTCTGACAAAGGTTTTATCCGTCCTAGCGTTTCATCTTGGGGTGCTCCCGTTCTTTTTGTCAAGAAGAAGGATGGATCTTTCAAGATGTGCATCGATATCGTGAGCTTAACAAGCTTACCATCAAAAATCGATATCCCCTACCTCGCATTGATGATCTCTTTGATCAGTTACAGGGTGCTACTTGCTTTTTGAAAATTGATCTACGTTTTGGGTATCATCAACTTCGTGTGATCGAGGAAGATATTCCCAAGACAGCTTTCCGCACAAGATATGGGCATTATGAGTTCACTGTTATGCCATTCGGTTTGACTAATGTTCCTGCTGTTTTCATGGACTTAATGAATAGGGTTTGTAAGCCTTATTTGGACAAGTTCATCATTGTGTTCATCGATGACATCTTGATTTATTCTAAGACACGAGCTGATCACGAACAACATCTCCGTCTTACTATGGAACTCCTAAAGAAAGAACAACTTTTCACCAAATTCCCCAAGTGCGAATTTTGGCTTAAGGAAGTTCAATTTTTTGGGGCACATTGTTAACGAACAAGGTATTCATGTAGATCCCTCCAAAATCAGTGCGATTAAGGATTGGGATACGCCTACTACTCCTCATGAAGTTTGATCATTTCTTGGTCTTGCGGGTTATTATCGCCGCTTTATCAAAAACTTCTCCAAGATTGTAGTTCCTCTCAATGCTCTAACTCATAAGAATAAACCCTTTGATTGGGGATCCAAACAGGAAGAAGCTTTTCAGACCTTGAAACAGAAGCTTTGTGATGCACCTATTCTATCTTTACCTGAGGGCAACGATGATTTTGTCGTGTATTGTGATGCATCAAATTTGGGTCTTGGCTGTGTTCTTATGAAAAGAAACAAAGTCATAGCTTATGCATCAAGACAATTGAAGATTCACGAGAAAAACTACACGACTCGTGATCTTGCGTTAGGTGCAGTTGTATTCGCTCTCAAAATCTGGAGACACTATTTATATGGTACTAAATGTATGGTTTTCACTGACCACAAAAGTCTTCAGCATATTTTCAATCAGAAAGAACTTAACATGAGTCAACGAAGTTGGGTTGAACTTTTAAACGACTATGACTGCGAAATTCGCTACCATCCTGGTAAGGCGACTGTCGTAGCTGATGCATTGAGTCGTAAAGAACATGTCAAGCTTCATTCTGTTCGAGTTCGATCTAATATTCAAACCCACATTTCTCAGGCTCAACATACTTGTGTTACACAAGACTTAATGGGTAAGGAATTACCATATCATATTAAGCCTGATCTCGAACTAAAGGACAATGGATTGTATTATTTCATGGACCGTTTGTGGGTCCCAAGTCAAGACAATCTTCGTACCTTGCTAATGGATGAAGCTCATAAGTCTCGTTATTCTATTCATCCTGGTGTAGATAAAATGTATAAGGATCTTCGAACCCAGTATTGGTGGCCCGGTATGAAAAAAGATATTGCCTTATACGTATCCAAATGCCTTACTTGTCTTAAGGTTAAGGCTGAATATCAACATCCCTCTGGATTATTGGAGCAACTAGAGATTCCAGTTTGGAAATGGGAAAACATTGCTATGGATCTTACTACCAAACTTCCACGCACTAAAAGAGGTCATGACGCTATCTGGGTAATTGTTGACCGTCTTACCAAGTCAGCACATTTCTTGCCAATCCGTGAGGATCTATCTGCCGACAAGCTGGCAAAAATCTATGTGGATGAGATTGTATCCCGTCATGGCATTCCTTTGAACATTATTTCTGACAGAGATGCTCGATTCTCGTCTCGCTTTTGGAGAACCATTCAATCTGCCATGGGAACCCAACTTAATTTGAGCACAGCTTATCATCCACAAACAGTTGGTTAATCTGAAAGAACAATCCAGACATTGGAGGATATGCTTAGAGCTTGTGTGATCGATTTTGGTGGTAGTTGGGATTCGTATCTTCCGTTGATTGAATTCTCCTATAACAATAGTTATCACTCCAGCATCAATATGGCTCCTTTCGAAGCTCTCTACGGTCGAAAATGTCGTTCACCAGTCAGCTGGAATGAGATTGGTGAAGCTCAGCTTACTGGACCTGAGCTCATTCTAGAGACTACTGATAAAATCAAGAAAATTCGCGACAACCTTCAGACAGCTAGAAGTCGTCAAAAGAGTTACGCGGATAGACAACGCAAGACTTTGGAATTTCAAGTCGGTGATCGCGTCTTACTTTAGGTTTCACCTTGGAAAGGTGTGATCAGATTTGGAAAGACAGGAAAACTTGCACCTAGATATGTTGGACCATTTAAGATCGTCGAAAGAATCGGAAAAGTGGCCTACAGGCTAGAATTACCTCCTGAACTTGGAAATGTTCATCCAACCTTCCATGTGTCCAATCTTAAAAAGTGTTTGGCTGATGAAAACCTCCACATACCGCTTGATGAAATTCGTGTTGATGACACGATGCATTTTGTCGAGAAACCTGTGGAAATAATGGACCGTGAAGTCAAATGGCTCAAACGTAAGCGCATTCCATTGGTCAAAGTTCGTTGGGAATCTAAACGTGGACCAGAATTTACTTGGGAACGTGAAGATCAAATGAAGGTGAAATATCCACATCTATTTTCACAAGTTTCCTCTAAATAAATTTCGGGACGAAATTTCCACAAGCAGGGGAGACTGTGACATATGTGCTTGTAATCATTGTACAAACTCCAAATAGTTCAATTATCAATAAAACAATGTGGTTTGATCCCAATGTTTGTTTATTTATGTTTGACATTTTACATGTTTTGATTTTGTTCGATTTCAAACTCTAAATCGCTTTCTGGAGAGTTATACGCAAACTGATGCATAAACGTAATCATTTTAACGCGAAAAAAACTCCATAACATCAACATATGCTTAACATACCTTAAATAACCTTTACATAACTTAGAAATAAGTTTTAAAGGGTTGGGTATGGCAAAAACAAGTTTATTCGATCGCTGGGACTATTTACGTCAAACTGCGAAACTATGCCAATTCGTGTAGTAACAAACATTCTGGAACTTGATCATAAGCTAAACATACCATAAATATCCTTTACATAGCTTAGAAATAGGCTTTGAGGGGTTCGGTATGCGAAAATAAACTTATTGGTCAATCAGGGACTAAAAGCGTCAAAAAGTGCATAAGTTTGCATTTACACGCATATCTTACGTTCTGAACATATCCAGACATCCCAAAAATTTTGTAATCATTAAAATATTTTATTTTAGTGATTGGCATGATAAATTTCCATTCGTCGGGTAATTTGAATCCTTTTTCGCGTCCGTTCG
Source organism: Helianthus tuberosus (assembly GCA_030545235.1). Taxonomy (NCBI): domain Eukaryota; kingdom Viridiplantae; phylum Streptophyta; class Magnoliopsida; order Asterales; family Asteraceae; genus Helianthus; species Helianthus tuberosus. The sequence goes on along the minus strand of CM060438.1, from coordinate 90,070,612 downwards.
AGTTTCGTCGTAATTAACAGAACAACGCAACCGGACGACCAAACGAACCGACATCCGAGATATTTTCAAGCATATTTCAAGTACCCTATACTTAGACTTCATTATTGAGCTTTGAAAATGGGTTAATGGGGTTTAAACGCATCGAAAATGCCTTAAACATGCTGTAGGGACCATTTCTGCCATTTTTTGAAAGTTTCTGCACATAGGAGGTGGTGGCATCGCACCACAACATAAGGGTGGTGCCGTGGCGGTACGCGACCACCCTATCTGGGCAGAAATCCTTGTTTCAGCAACAGCAGACCTGTTTTCAGCAACCAACTTGATTTCTAGGGTCTTTTGTGCAACATTTGCAATACACTGAGCTGGTTTTGGACTCCCATAGTATACTAAATCAGTGGGTAACACATGGAGGGCCAAGATTGAAGCTCAAAACCCAAGAAACGATCCTAACGGTTCTTAACTTTCTATAAATACCCACTTACCTTGTCACGACCCCCGACCCGGTTTAACCCGTTTCAGGAGCCGTGGGACAGAAATCCCGTGGTATTTATTTAATTGAGTTTAACAGCGGAAGTTTATCATCAGGATCTTTTTAAAGCTAAATTTTTCCTTGATTATTTTATTTCATAACTTGTGATAAAACCCCGGTAATTTACAATACTATGATTTCACAGAGAAATCTTTATTTTACAAAACATATTTCTTTATTTTATAATGAGCCACTTTCTTAAGCTTGAAGTGCTTCACAGCACTTTTCCTGAATCACAGCAGATCGCTTGAAACATGTTTGAAAAAGGTTTTGTCAGCGGAAAATACTGAGTGAATCATTCTAGTTACTATAACAGACCTGTTTGTTATAATTTACAGTATTAAGAGAGATTACAATGTTTCAGATATCAAACCAACTACCCACAATATTTGTCACTTGACTACACATTGGCTATCTCGTTGTCCAATGGTATCTGTGACTATGGTCATATCACCCCTTGGCTAACTCATTGTCCAATGGTGACGATTATCAAGTAATGTATACAAAACCCCACATACCGGCTGTAACTTGGTGATTACATAAACTTAATCACTGTAATTATAACTTTAAAAATAACATGCTTTTATAAATAAATTTGATAAAAAGAGAATGACTCACATTGCAGATTTAACACGGATAGAGTCTAGTCTATAGCTTAGTCTTGTTAACCTAATTTAAATAACAATGCACACAAAACTGGGTTAGTAAACAATACATCATTTACGATAACTCACGAGATCAACCCTCACAACGAATGACAAAGTGCTATGCTTAAACATCCATCGAATTAACGACTAATGACAAAGCATCACCCTAATGTGGGCAACACTTAAACATCCATTGAGTACATTGATCGATCGGACAATGAATCGTAATAGCGATCGAGTTATTACCCTGTTTTGCGGCAGCACTTCGTGTTATGTGTGTTTTGTAGTAAACAGCGTCTAAGTAATTGTACGTAACTAATTTTATCGTCGTAACATGTAAACAGTTCAAGTCCCAAGCCCTTGTATTTATACTTGAAAATCGGTTCCCCCGCGTGTCGCGGAGGGTGTCGCCGATTCTGTCGCGTATCGCGGGAAGTGTCAAAGTAGGGTAGGGTAGGTTAGTCACTGGTATAGGCCTGCTGAGTCGTTATTCGAACAAAATTTAAATTTTGACAACGTATTTCGAAGATAATTATCAATTAGGGTTTACCCCCCCTGATTTTTAGGGGCACTGATTCTAATTCCAACTATTCTGAAAATTTTAGGGATTATGCAGAATCACTTGGGTTTCTCAATTAGGGTTTCCTATTGGTCAATTTAATTAAATAAATATAACTTTTAATGAGAGTTGTTACATACCTCTTTTGCATTCTTCACACATTTGCTCTCAATTTTGCTCTAAGTTGAAGCTCTCCCTTGTGAAGCTTCATACCTAAGCATTTTGAGTTCAAATCTTCACGGCTTGGACCTTTTGTAAGCTTCTTTCATGCTTTTTATACATTTCAAGCATGAAAGTCAAACAGTGTTTGACTTTCTGCTTTTACTAGTCAATGGCAACACAAAGTTCGTTTGAACTTTGCAACGTGAGCGTAATCACGATGGTTATAGTCCTTTGTGACTATACCTACTGATTACCACGTTGATTAGGCTTAGTGACGAGTCAAAGTTTCGGTCAAAATACGTGTTTACGCGTATTTTGCAACGAAGCTATCTTTGGGTATCAAAACATTTTGTTTTGATATCAAACTTGTTTTCTAACTTAGTTAAACATGTATTAACATGTTTAACTCGTCACTTTTAGTCTAGTGCTTATATAGGGTCGTAAAGATAAGCGGTCTAAATCACCGCTTAGACTTTCGAACCCGACCCGTTTGGTCGATCATTAGGGTCCGACCAAACACATTTTGTGACCATAGTTGTATAGGGAATACCCTTCCGAGGTTATACCTTATGGTCACTTCGTTTAGTTAGTTGTATGATAGGTAGTTTATATGCCTTAGGAAAATGACCAAAATGCCCTTTTTACGCATAATTTCATTTTAAGCATATGTAACCTAAATTTTGACATCTAAACTGATTAGGCAATATTATTAGACTTGTTAAGGCATATAATACTTGTCATAGGACTAGTTAGGCGGTCCGAATGCGTTTTACGCGAACGACGCGTTAAAGTAGCGTAAGCTACCTAAACGAGTCGTAATGGGTCGTAAGCACTTAGGATAGGTTCCGATTTAGAATATAGGCTTTGTTAAACCATATCACATGAGTTCTAATACTCATTTGGTTCACGAAGCCTCATTCTATCCGATCTTCCGATTTAGGTCCGGTTTATTAACGTAGTTACCTATATTAGGTGCCGAATTTATTCCGTGATCCTTCTAGCTTTGTTTGGTTGTTATCTCAGGACTTCTAAGCATTATCAAGTGAGTACATAGTCCCCTCTTTTACTGTTTTTAAATATTTTGGGGTGATTCACATGTGCCTACTTGTTATTTTCATGCTTTTCGTGCTTTCATAACATATACTTGCTATGTTCACTAGTACGCATATAGTACATGATTTCATCCATGTTTATGCTATGTATGTTTAATTAACATGCTAGCACATTGATTTCATAAACACATTTGTTCCATATGTTTATTTTAGCATATGTACACATTGATTTACAACACATTTTTGCTACGTATGTTCATTTAGCATACTTAGTACATTGTTTTCACATAACATGCTTACATTTGGTATGACATTTGGTTTGTATAACGAAACTGAAATACATTCATTAACATTGATCACGCAGCTCGGTAGTATGTAGTGGTACCATAGGACTTGACAACTCCCATTCCTGGAATCCTAGGTTTGTTTGGACGTAAGGAATGACAATCCGAAAACATTTTTGGTAAACCTTTGATTTGTTCTAGGGTTTATCCTTCAGTCTCAAGGCTTGAATGTATACGTTTAACATTACCACATAAGTTTTTCATTTGGTTACACATAAACATTATACATTTGGTTTGAGTAGTTACTTTTCGCTTGCCATACATAACATTTGATTTTACAAGGCATGGTTTACATTTAACATTAAACATTGCTTACACATAAACATTTTGACATCGATTTAAACAAGACATTTTGGTGGTTAATTGGTAAGTGATTTAAATAACGAGGCGTGTGTAATATGATAAAAGCATGGTGGATACGCCGCTGGTACTTCCTATATATAAGTGCTTTTATGATATTACATATCGTAGCGTTATCTAAATCATTTCGACAGGAACATATTACTTTTTACAAAAATTGACATATTTTCACAAGACATTGATTTACAAACAACATAACTTTTACAATTTTCGATTTTCATATGATTTACAAATGAAAAACATTTTACAAGATTCATGACTAACTTTTGTTAAACATTTCTTTCAACTACAAGTCATGAATCCTCTTCATCGATAAAACCTATGTATCTCATAGGCATTTTTATGCTGACGTACCTATTTTCACATGTGTTTTCAGGAGCTGATGCATAGGATTGAGCAAGATACACTTAGGCGGACTTGGGCCTTAGTGACATAAAATGAAGCAAGAATAGTTTAATTATGTTATGTACTCTTTGTTTCCCTTGTTTTAAGACAATGTAATCCTTTTTAATTCAAATAAAACCGAACTTTAATTACCATGGTTATGAAACAATGATTCTGCCACTCCACTCCCCGACGTTTCCGCTGCGGTTTGTTGTTTTACGCGGTCGGGGTGTGACAATAATTATTGATATCCTACTGATATCATAACATATTTAAAGCATAATAACTTATGGAACTTGTACATGACTCATCCGGCTACCCGTTGTGCATATACGCGTTCGGTACGGTTTATGTAGCTAGTTTGCATAAATTAGCCGAAACGGGTCGAATCTTATCATTTTAACTTCAAAATCCAGAATGTATTTAGTTTACCCATTTTGTACAAGTCTCCATACTTTCCGGGTCTAAATCACATTCCAATCCGGTCATCGCTTAATCTAGCGTTTCGCACCGTAAACCTTTCTTTAAACTAACCGGTCTAAAGTTTGTAACTTAAATAAGATCCATTAGTAATCTAATAGGTTAATAAAACCTTCGTTCCAGATTAGGAGACCCGGTAAAAGCTACTTGCACTAGTTTGAATAGATCATATGGCTGAGTAGACAAATCTTGCATTTTAAGCTCAGGTAAATACTTTTGACTTATTTTCCCTTATACGAGCTTGGGTTACGGTAAATTATTACTGCTTGGTCGGGTATGGAATATTTAATCGGTTAGTGTTATTTCATTGACATAACCCATTTTAATCTGCTTTGTTTGATATATAAACATTTGGGGGTTAACGACCGTGTCCTGGATATCCTTGGCATCATTTAAATGCAAATGGCCACAACCCAAGCATGGGGTGTAGGCATACACCTGACAGTTGCGATACGGTTTCTTTTCCCCAAAAGGGGAATTAAGATATAAGATATAACCACACGTGAGGATAACTCCTTGTGGACTTTATTAGTGGTGTGTCTATTAATCCTGTCTCGGCTTCTATCTCGGGCCCTGAACGTACGACAAACATGTAAATCTGTATACAAGATTATTTTTATATAATTGTCCCAAGTTATAAATGATTTTATTCCATGTGCATCCAAACCAATTTTATAAACACTTTCAAATCAGTCGGTTAACTGTATTTACCAGTGTAAACTGATGTATTTTCAAAAGACCAAGTGACATGTACTATACGTAATTGGCTGGAAGCTCCTGGGCGTTAAGTAGAGGATCTTGCAAGTCTGAAATGCCTTATGTCTGTTGAACATGTTTTGTACTTGATTTAGATCCGCCTGTGGATTTAATATTACAAGCTCGTATGTATTTTATCATTTCAGTATTTTTTTATAATTGGGTTTGTAATAATAATATTTTATAATCCAAGACTTTCGCTGTGCTATTCTGTGTATGTTTGACTATGACGGTATCAATCTTACGTCACGATACCCCCACCGGGCTGAGCTGTAAATATCGGGGTGTGACACATGTGCTCGCCGAACTCCTAGAGTTAAGGTACGTTGGGAAGGAAAGCGTGGTGCCGAATTAACTTGGGAACACGAGGACGAAATGAAGAGCAAGTACCCGCATCTTTTCTCAGAGTCTTCCTCATGGATAAATTTCCGGAGGAAATTTCCCAAAGTATGGGAGACTGTAACGTTCCATATTTTCCGATTCTCTTTTCAATTTATTGTAATTCGTTATCTCATTTCAATCCCTTGTAATCCGATACCGTGATCATAATGGAAATCGTATTTTATATCATTCTTGCACAATTAAATTTGCATTATACGTTAACACTCACAACTGTGCATTTTATATAAAACAAGCCATACATCGAGTTTACATTTCCTTCAGAATGTTAATCATACATGAATTATTATTACACATACTTGCATACACCTTAAATACCCAAAAGCATGCTTAACTATGAGCACTGCACATTTTACAAAATTATAGAAAAATGCCTCCCTTGCGTAGCGCGAGGGGATACTAGTTTCCCCGTTGCACGATGCAACATGACCCTTTTTTCAGCCAGATTGTTGACAACTCGTGAATTTTGGTTTAATTCCCACTTCGCCCCTCTCCAACTCCAAACTACCTTTTTTAAACACCAAACCCTAATACCAATTTATAAATATAACACTTCCCCACCTCCTAAATACTTTCAACACCTCTAAATCACTTCCAAACTCTCTCATTTCATCAAAAATCTCAACTTGGACAAATTGTTCAAAGGTCCAAAATAGTGAGTTTTAAGCTTGTTTCTTCAACTTTTCTTCTTGTTTTCTTGCTTCTACTTCCTTTGATAACCTTTAGGAGTGTTACCACATGTTTGCCAAGATAAACAAAGATGGTGCATCACCATTTTGAGGTACAAAGTTAGGATTTTGTTTTTTTTTTTGTTTTGTTAAGAACTTTAAAACATGTTCATCTTTCTTGAACTTTAGAACATCTTTAAGTTGCCAACAAATCCGTACATTGGATAGGTTTGGATTGAACTTTTGTTCTAGAAATTTAATGATTATATGCGTACATTTTATACAACCTTAGTCACCAAGTAGCTTCCAAGTGAATAAACTACACCAAGTCTCCAACCGGAATCATGTTTGGAAGCACTCGTCTAGTTAAACTCAATTAGCTATTTGGAGAATTATATTCTTCATATTGTATTCATGACCATCTGAATCATCCATGGGATGATTTGTGCATTGGCGAAATCTTGAGGTTAATGGATTTATCCAACCCATGCTTGACAATACTTGACTTGATAATTACATGACTATATATATATATATATATATATATATATATATAATATGTATAATGATGCATATATATTATAAATCTCCAAAACCAAACCATGAAATCAACCAAACCCTTAGGTTGGACTTCTAATGGGTGACTTAGTTCCCATGAAAAAACACAATTTATTTGTATGTCCAAAAGAAGGTATGTTTTATATACTTTCATACACATATAATTCCCGTTTACTTTCCAATCTCCAACTTATTATACTCATAGACCATTGTTGATCCTTTTTAGGGTAACTTGGTGATTCCATCCCCTCAAACCACTCACTCACATTTGTGGAACTAATCTTCGCAAACCGTGAGTATACTTGACCCATTTTTCGCTTTAAATCACTATTTGGGTTGTAACATGTAAACATACTAAATTCACATACACACACATACAAACAATCTCATGCAAATACTCAATCTGTATACATACTTAAATTGATATGCTTACTATTATTCCATACATGACATTTCATGCTTACTATTATATCATTAATCTTGCAAGCCTCCCTTAACATGTATAGCGCTATAGGATTAGCACATCGCCCATTTGTGGTTATTGTTAAGTTATACTTTAGGGTCTTGTTACTTCGGTGACAAAATTACGCTCACGATCTTATTCACTTTGTTGATAAGATTACGCTAGTGGAAACTTTGGATTTTTGTGTAGTTATGCATGCTAGTATGTAACATGATTAGTATACTTTAACACGTGGATTTTATAACAACCCTCAAACACCTTATAACACTCTGTATACGAGAAACCGGGCCGGTATAACCTTAGTTTTTATTAAAAACAATAAAATAATTATTTTCTTTCACTCGCGGGCCGCGACAGGGAGACCCAGGTGTCTCGCGGGGCGCGACAACCCATTATGTGCCGGATACCCTTTGCGCCACCTGTACCATAATGTGGTGAGCCTAGGGTTGTGATCAGGCAAACCTAGCCGTAGCTAGGGTGCCCTCGCAAGGCACGAGACAACCAGGGGAGGGGGTCGCGGGGCGCGAGAGTGCCCGGATTCACCTATAAATTGAGCAGATGTGCAGCCTTTCAATCTCATTCAAATTTTCTTTCTCTCTGTGCCTATAGTGCAAAATAGTAGCTCGGTATTATACCGCTAAAACACGAAGCTCTGCCCCGTTGCAAGTATTTTAACCCCCGATCACTAATTCGTTACCCTACCCGATTGATTTAGGACCCACCAAAGCGTGTCGAGGCTCTGCCTGACTAAGTTCGTTGGGGTTCTGTCTCGGGTTGTATGGCTATAGTGACTTGGGTTATTTTACTAACACGTGTGCATTGTATGTTTTTTAATAGACAATAATCAGGAAAAATCAACAGGAAGCTATAGAAATACATGTCTACAATGTGAGTTCATTTCTCTTTTTCTCACAATTTGTGAGTCATTCTCCTTTTGTCACATTTTGTGATGCCATTATTTCAAATGTTTTACAAAACCCTAAATGTTTATCAGTTATAATTACAGTGATTAAGTCTTTGTATTCTACAATTGCTGCCAGTATTATGGGGTTTGTATACAGTACTTGATAACCTTCACAATTGGGCACGGGTATCCAATGTGTGATATGACCATAGTCACAGATCCGTCGAGTGACAAGTACTGAATGAGTAATTGGGTAGATATAAACACTGTAATCGCTCTTAAAACTGTAAAGTTATAAAAGCTTATTTTATTAAACTGGGATGCACTCGCCAGTATTTCATGCTGATAAAATATTTTTAAAACGCGTTTCAGGTAACTTGATGTGAAAGCTATTAGAAGCCAACTACGGAGCACTGAAAGCTTAAAGAAAGTGGCTATAAAAGTTACCTAAATAAAAGAAGTTTGTGTTTTCAATAACTAGGGTTTATCCCTATAAAGATGTTATGAATAGAACATGGATATTATCCTATTTGTTATTATAAAAGTTTGGTGTTTTGAAACTCTGAAATTTATTTCCTAACTACGATCCTGATGTATCATTTCCGCTGCCAAATTAATAAAAACCGATACCACTTGACTGGGTCGCGGCTCCCGCTCCCGGGGTAGGGGTCAGGGGTTGCGACAGAAGGTGGTATCAGAGCCACTGGTTTAAGCCATTTAGGTGTTCTCTTAATACCTAAATTTTAACCAATTGTGTTAGGAAATAACTTATGTGTTATTCTGTGTAAAAATATATTATTATTTGGTGTTATCTTGACAATTTTCTAGTTTACAGTATGAGTGATCAGGGTACTTTTGACGCTTATCGTCAATTACCTCATTCGCCAATGAATGAAGGAACATCCCAGCCAACCCCAGGATACACCGTTGATTCTGAGGATATCATTGTTTTCAAAGCTAAATCCGAAGAACCATTTCCCCCTAAAAAGAGAGGTTGGTTTAGTAGAGCAAAATCAGAGAGGAGAAAAATCATGAGAAATTTCCAACAACAAAGAATAGTGAATAGAGAGAGAAATACCCAGAACCCAGAAGCTAAAACCTTATGGGAAGAAGAATTGGATAGGCAATTAGTTGACCTTCATATGTTTGGAAATGTAGCAGGAAATTTTAATCTCAACCAAGACCCACAACTTCTACCATTATTCCCTAATCTGCCCATGGAGGTAGAACAGAACCACGAAAACCAACTTCCAATCCCAGCCTTTGACCCAAATGAGATACCTAGCATTCCAACACCAAACCCTTTAGATCAAGACCCGTGGTGGGACGACAACCGGTCAATTCAGGAAATATTGAATATCCCATATCCTTACGGAGAACCAATACCACGTTACCTTGACCCAGTGCCAGCCCCAATGCCACCAATGAGCCATGAAAATGTAGTAGAACTTCGCCAATACGGTGAAGAGTTGGTCGAAGAAGGAAATCGAATCCGCCAAATCAGAGAGAAACTCGTCTGGAAGTATGATGAGAACGAGATGCTATACCAGAAAAAGTCGCATTATATATATATATATTCGTGTGTGTGTGTAATTTCTTTTAATTTGAGAAAAAAAATTTTTAGATAAATATAAATTAATATATGTATCACCTATATATATATATATCGATGCATAATTACTAATATTTAAATTCCAGTTGCAGTTTGTAATAGATGCATATATAGATTTATGAAAAGAGTAAGTCGCAATGATCGACGTTTTTGGTTAAATGTGCTTGAGCATTTGTTTTTTAAATTCTGTGATATTAATACCTGATAAATGTTTACAATTCAGATGTCGAACGAAGTAAATTAGGAAATCCAGAATAATAATAATAATGAGAACTAAATGGATAAAAGTGCTATCGAACATATAGTAGCCTAATGAATCATAGATGCTATGCCATAAATTATCAAAACTATTAAAAAGGCAGAAAATAATTCTTTAATTGGAAGTAAACGTGCACCTACTGAACCAAGTCACAACGTGAATGGAAATCACGGACCACTTATCCAAGCTCCAATTCCAAAAATAAGAAGGACCATCTCATATGGTTGTTCTTATAAAGAATCCTTAGCCTGTAAACCGATAGAATTTTCAAGCAATGAAGGAGACATTTCAGCCTTGCGCTGGATAGAAAAGACAGAAGTAGTTTTAAAAATAAGTAAATGTGCAGATGAAGATAAGATCATGTTTGCTTCTAATCTCTTTAAGAATGCAACCTTGGAGTGGTGGAATACCATTCTTCAGTCCAGAGGAAGTGATAGGGTATATAACATGGAATGTACCAACTTTAAGGAGATAGTTGAAAGGAAGTTTTGTCCTCCTCATGAAAAGGAGCAGATTGCCAATAAGTTCTTAAATCATAGAATGAGTGGGGTAGATTGTAGGGAGTACACTACCATATTCTTTGAATATGCAAGGATAGTACCAACCCTAGCCTCACCGGAACCAGTATTAATCTCCCGTTACTTAGGAAAGTGTGCTGTGTCCTGCAACTATTGCAAGTTCCCAAGACATAAGGAAGAAGATTGTAGGAAGAAAGCTAGTGCCAGAACATGCTACAATTGTGGAGAAACTGGTCATATTAAACCGAACTATCTGAAACTAGCTCTAGCGACAACCAACAAGGCTAAGGCAACCGAAGTACCCAAGAAAAATGCCAGAGCGTTCGTTCTGACAGCTGAAGATGCCAAGATGATTCCGGATGTGATTGCCGGTATGTTTATAGTTAATGATGTTTATGCTAAAGTATTATTTGACTTTGGTGCAAACAAAAGTTTTATCAATACTTCTTTCTGTAAACTTCTTAATCAACCATTAACTAAACTTTAACAAGACTGTCTGGTGGAAACGGCCAATGGAAGTTCCATCAAGATAAGTGAAATCTTGCAGGAAGCAAGGATAGAAATTTTAAAGCATAACTTTACTGCTAATCTTTTTCGAATGAATCTAGCCGGATTCGATGTCGTATTAGGAATGGATTGGTTGGTAGCCAATCATGCCAGTATTTTATGCGATCAAAAGTAGGTACAAGTAAGTACACCAAATGGTGAAAAGATCACAATTAAAGGAGACAAGCCAACAAAAACCACAAAGTTCATCTATGTGATGAAAGCTGCAAGTTATGCAAGGAAAGGAGGAATGGTGTATATGATTTTAGTAATCATTAATACCAAAGGAAAAGAATTAAAAGTTATTCCTGTAGTATCTGAATTCTCAGACGTTTTTTCTAGAAGAATTACCTGGATTACCGCCAGATCGAGAGGTTGAATTTAGAATTCACCTAATACCAGGAACGACACCGATTGCCAAAGAACCTTATCGACTAGCACCAATGGAGATGCAGGAATTGAAGAAAAAACTTGATGAATTACTAGAGAAAGGTTTCATATAACCTAGTTTTTCACCGTGCGGAGCACCGGTGTTATTTGTCAAGAAGAAAGATAGATCGATGCGTATGTGCATTGATTACCAAGAACTGAATAAGGTTACGACTAAAAACCGGCACCCATTACCGAGAATCGATGATCTGTTCGATCAACTTCAAGGAGCTCGATTCTTTTCTAAGATTGACTTACGCTCAGGATATCATTAATTAAAAGTACAAGAAGAGGACATTCCTAAAACTGCTTTCAGAAGAAGGTACGATCATTACGAATTTACAGTCACGCCATTTGGTTTAACCAATGCCCCTGCCATATTTATGGACATGATGAACAGGATATGTAAACCATACCTGGATAAATTCATAATTGTCTTTATAGATCATATTCTAATTTACTCTAAGAGTAAGGAGGAACATGCGAAGCATTTGCATATACTTCTGACATTGTTGAGAAAAGAAAAGCTTTATGCTAAATTCTCAAAATGTGAATTTTGGTTGCCAGAAGTGCAATTCGTTGGACACTTGGTTAATCATGAAGGAATTCGTGTGGATCCCACAAAGATCGAGGCGATTACCAAATGGAAAGTCCCTGAGTCACCAACAGAAGTAAGAAGTTTCCTTGGATTGGCAGGATATTATAGACGTTTTATTCAAGATTTCTCTAGAATAGCCATTCCATTAACCAAACTGACTTGCAAATCAGTTAATTTTGAATGGGGACCAAAATAAGAGAAAGCATTTAGGATTTTAAAACAAAGGTTAACCGACACACCCATACTCGCTTTGCCAGAAGGAACTGAAGACTTCATAGTCAATTGTGATGGGTCTAAGTTAGGATATGGATGTGTATTGATGCAACGTAAAAAAGTAATAGCTTATGCCTCTATACAGCTTAAGAAACATGAGGAGAATTATACAACCCATGATCTATGATACGTGGTCGAAAACCGGTGTTCGTATTTGTTTAAACTGATGTTTTTACATGGTTTTTAATTTTGAATAGCCTACTTTTAATTAAAATTGTGTTTTGCAGGTTTAATAAATTTTAAGGAGCTATTTGGGAGCTTTACGGGCCACCGGGACAAAAAACAAACCACCGGGATGCGAATCGGGTCAATCGGGACCAAGACATTGGAAAATGGAAAGTTAGAATTCAAGGCATCGTCGCCGACGCCCTATTGGACTGTCGGCGACGCTATCACAAAGGTGCTGTCGCTAAAAAATGTCCGTAGACAGAAGATTTGGGCGTCTCCAGGTTCCACAACTTTAGCATACCGTCAGCGACGGGCTTTCATGCCGTCGGAGACGACCCGTCGTTTAGCAGCCGCGAGTTTTGTTGATTCTTTGGTTGTTGGACGATTAAAAACATAATCTTTGACCCATAAATGGGAGTTACACTTGGTTTTTGAACTTGAATATCATCTTGGAGCCTATTTTCATCATCAATTTCCATTCCCAATCAAAAAGAACATCAACCACGACCCAAATAATTATCCCATTTTCATTTCTCACAACCCTAATTCATCAAACAACCCATTCATTCATTCATCCATTCATCACCATCATTCAGCCCAAAACCCTAATCATTATCATTCACCATTTCCAAGATTCAAGATGTTCAATCTCAAGTTTCCTTCATCCGGTGATCGCGTTCGTCCTTCCATGAGCGGCTAAATTCTTGGAGGTTTCACCCCGGTGTAGGTTTTTGTAAGTCTAGGGTTTAAACATTGTTTTTAGTTTGTTTTGTGACAAGTTGCTAATTGATTTTTAAGCTTATGACAATTGTCTTGCATTTGTATTGAATTCATAAATTGTCAAGTGAAGATTAAATTTGACTTTACGAAATGTTTATGTGCATTCATGCCTTGTCTAGGTTAGAATTTACATGTTCTTGGTAACGAAGTGCATTTTTATCCGTTCTTTGTAACGTCGATAGCTATTGGCACCTAAGCCTTGCAACACTAAATTCATTAGTCACTTTTGCAATTGAATCAAATCTAAAACGTGTAGAAACCCTAGGATTGCAATTACCGAACTGGGTGTGAATCTTGTTCCAATTCATTGTTTTATGATCGTTAATTAAAGTCTTCTTGTAACCATTCAAGTTCTAGTAGTTAATTAATCAAACCAAACTTCTTGGTTCATTCCAACATCTTTTTCAAACAAACAAAAATCATAAAAACAAGCTAGTAAACTTCATAATTGTGACAAACATTTTAAATCAACCAAGTCCATTCGCAAACCACATACTCTTCATGGTTCGACCCCTTACTACCACTAACTATTTGTTAAGGGTAATTTGGGATTATAAATAGTATCTTTGACCGGAGCGCGACACTCGATCAAATTTTGGCGCCGTTGCCGGGGAGTTAGTGCACATTGCGTTTGGATTATGTTTGATAATTGTGATTAACTGTTTAAGTGCTTGTTTCTTTCATTTTATTTTCTTTTGTGTTACGCAGGGTGTGTTACTGCAGATTACAGGTAGTGCATGCGTACACGGAATTCCGGGCGAACATCACCGTTATTCTACGAACCAGAAATCGAGCGAGTAGCAAGAAGAAACTTAGCAAGCCGGTTAGAGGCAATGATTGTCTCTAATCAAGTCACCCAAAACTCACCATCTACACCATCCGTTGAACCCAGTTCAATGGAGCACCAAAATTCAAACCAAAACCTTAACCAAAATCAATTCCAATACCGAGGCAACCTTCGCCCAAATCAAAACATCCAACAAAACATACCACAAGATCAACCGGGCGGTGGTAACAATTCGAGACCACCTACACCACTGTTTCAAAACCAAGGTCCCAACAATAACCAAAGAACACCTCCACATTAAAATCTCAACCGACACAACTCCTTACCCACTAACCTCGATGACCGGAATGTCAACTCCGATCGTAGAGGCAACCAAGATCACGAAAATCCCGCGAATGAAGATCCATTCTTCAATATCGATGATTTGAGGAACACAAGCCCCGACGATGAACCATATAGTGTTCCTGGTTACCAATCGCCAGAACACGTGAGTATTCACTCAGAATACTCAGATGACGGGGGAAATTATGACGAACGGGTTGAAGACGATATATAGGGGGTGTAAATGCTAACAACTTTTACAATGCAAGGGGTTACGAGAACAAGGATTTTGGGTATCAAAATGCTTACTACGTGGGCAATGAGGGTTATGGTTATGAGAATGTCTGCAATGATGGGTACGGAAACAATCGCCAACCACGAAACAACAACCAAAGGAACCAGGATGGCGGTTACAACAACAATAACAACAATTCTAACCGTAACCGGATTCCCCGATTCATGGGAGGTGGTAATCAAGGTGGGGATCGAGGTGGCAATATAAGAGGAAATCGAAGACCGTTGGAGCAAGAAGTTGATGGTCCACGTCGTCGCCGACAATAAGTTCCGAGGGGTGTTAACGATCGCTTTAGACCGGTGGTTACCGAAAACGATTCTCCGATTATACCACCAACAAGAGGTAGAGCCGCATTCGATTGTAAACCGAACTACATCAACATCTTGCCTCATTTTAATGGAAGATCGAATGGCGAACCATACACAGATTTAGCGGAGTTTTTGACTATATGTAGTACCATCGGGGGTGGCCACTTTTCACAAGATGAGGTTTGTTTGTGTCTATTCCAATTCTCGTTGAAGGATAAGGCCAAGTAATGGTTTTTGACACTTCCTAATAATAGTATTTACACTTGGGTCGAGATGCAACAAGCCTTTCTCGAAGAATACTATTCAATGGCCAAAACCGCTGACGCACGTGATGAGATTCGAGCATTCAAACAATTATCGAGTGAAACGCTACATGAAGCTTTCACCCGATACAAGTAATTGATCTGAAAATGCCCTCATCACCAAATCGAAAAGTGGGAGTTAGTAAAATGTTTTGTGAGAGGTTTGGATGCGGAGACACGGAACCATCTTGAGTCGACTAGTAATGGAACTCTATTAAGCAGTCATGAGGATGATGATTAGGAGTTCCAAGAAAGAATGAGAAAGATATCAAAGGCGAAGAAGTCGGCCGATCGAGCCAAAAAGCATCCTATTTCTCGATCACTTCCCGATCTCAATCCTAATTCTAAGGATCAGATTACTCAATTGGAGAGAGAGTTGGCTCGAGCGAAGAGAAAAGAGGTGAGTGCAGTGCAATTTGCGGTGTGCGAAGATTGTGGGGAGATTGCTCATCGGGCCGATCAATGTCAAATGGGCACGGGTGACTACACCGAAGAGGTAAATCAAGTGTTCGGTGATAGAAAAAATAATGACATGAATTCAAACACCTATCATCCCGGATTGAGAAACCATCTCAATTTCCGATATGGGAATGCCGTGAATCAAATGAACCAAATTTTCAATCGGGTAATCAAAGCGGGTCGTCATATAAAAAACATCAAGGTGGTAGTCAAGGAGGTTACCAACGTAATTACACTCAAGGGTACCAAATTCAGGACAACAACTATCAAGGTGGGTACCAAAGGAATTACAACAACCAAGGTGGTAATGGGAATGGATCGAACAATCAAGGAGGGGGTGGTATTGATTTGAATGCCAAGATGGATGCAATGCTCTCAATGATGCAAGAGTCCAAGAAAGAGAATGAAATTCGAGACAAATTACATGAAGCATTGGCAAAGCAAGTGGGCCAACTTGCAGAAGAAATGGCTCAATTGAGGGGAAGTGTAGGGAGGCTTTCGAGTGACACCACGGTAAATCCGAAGCATCAAGGGTCATCCGGCAAGAATACACAAGAGGTACCAATTAATAAAATATCTTTACGTACTGGTTGATTCGTTGATAATGGTGTCAAAACATCACTAAGTCAGTTTGTTGAAGGGGTGGTGGAAGATGCTAGTGTTGAGGAAAGTGATGACGGTCAAACGAGTCAAAACAAAAATGATTTAAAAGTTAATAAAAATACACTCGTTGTGACCGTCCCTGTATCAAATGCTAAGGAAAAGGGTGTGGAGGTTAATACCGCCCCTTATCCCGGAGCATTGAAGGGACCCGTGAAAAAAGTTGTAAACAAAAGAGGTCCACAACAAGAAGAGTTGTTGGAAGTTTTTAGACAAGTAAAAATTAATTTACCTCTTTTGGATGCAATCAAACAAGTACCGTCATATGCTAAGTACTTGAAAGAGTTGTGTACCCAAAAGCGAACTCACAAATTCCCTAAAAAATTAGATTTAACTGAATATGTGAGTTCGATTCTTTCGGGTGCACTTCCACCTAAGCTCCAAGATCCAGGTGCGCCTATCATTTCAATTCAAGAAGGCGATTTTAAAATCAATCGGGCACTTCTAGATCTTGGTGCGAGTGTGAGCATTTTTCTGGGTAGTTTGTATGATCAATACAAGTTTGGTCCACTTCAAGCGGCAAACACCACCGTGGTGTTAGCTGATTTGACCCCCAAACTACCCCGCGGGATAATCTCGGATGTGATTGTAAAAATCGAGGATTTTTACTATCCGGTGCACTTTTTAGTACTTGATTATGTGACCAAAGGCCCAACCAAGCAACCTACGATGATTTTGGGTCGACCGTTCCTAGCAACCGCAAACTCTCAAATCGATTGCAAAACGGGAACGGTTGACATGACATTTGGAAACCGAAGGTTAAGGTTGCATGTTTTTTCGGGATTGACAAATCCTTCAGTCAACGATGAATGCTATATGGCAGACATTGTTGACAGGTGTATACCTCTCTATGACATCGTTGTAGATGAGGAAAACACAATGGAGGACTGTTCTATGTTTGACAGGTCACAGGTGGAGATGAATCGAAGCATAGATGAGGAGGTGAAGAGTTTGGAGTTGCTCGCGATAAAAGAAGGGAAACCGATATGGTCGCACCAAGTGGAGAGCTTACCGGAAACCATTAACACAAAATTGAAGCCGTCATTGGTGGAGCCTCCGGAAGTTGAGTTGAAGGTGTTGCCGAAGCATCTCAAATATGCTTATGTTGGCGAAGGCAACACGCTCCCTGTCATAATTGCATCGAATTTGACCGAGGAGCAAGAAGGGAAATTGATGAAGGTATTGGTCACCAATAGGGCGGCTATTGGGTGGACCATAGCGGATTTAAAGGGTATTAGTCCCTCGATAGTGATGCACAAGATCATCACCGAAGACACCATAACACCCGCCCGTGATATACAATGGAGATTGAATCTAAACATACGGGAGGTCGTAAAAAAGGAGGTATTAAAGTGGCTCGATGTGGGTATTGTTTAATCCATCTCTAATAGCCAATGGGTGAGTCCCACTGTAACACCCCGTGTTTTCACAAGTCAAAGTCAAAGTCAAGGACAAAGTCAACGACCGATTATACTAACTTGACTGGTAGAAATTTATTTATTTTAATTGTATTATGTGGAGTAAGTGTTGTTAATTGCTAAAATCGATGTGTGTTATTCGAAATCTAATCGACTTACGACTGTGAACAATAGGCAGTAACAATGCGATAAAGTTAACGAAACGATAATCAAACTATGCAAATCAAATCGACATCGAATCGAATCGTAACTCAAATTTTACATCTTAGTTATTGTTATACGTGTGTGTGTGCCTTATGTGTTACTTGTGCATGTTTACTTTTGTTATGTGTGGAAATCAATCGAAACGCAATCTAACTCGAAAGGCAATCGGACTCAAATCGAAGCTCGTAATCGAAACTATGGTAATTAGTAGTTGGGACTAAAAGTAATTTGACTAGGAAACCCTATCGTGGCGAGCCGCTCGCAATCGAAATCGAAACATCAAAAATCATTGCGCGAAACACTCGAAACGTGCGACTGATCGATCAGGCTCCCAGCCGATCGAACAGCCAGCCGAACGGACTGCTGTCCGATCGGACAGGCTGTCGGATCGAGCTGCCTGGCCGATCGGCCAGCACTTTCCTCTTTTGTCATCCTATAAATACCCCTGTCATTGTCATCCTTTCCACTTTTGGAAACCTCTGTTCGACCAGCACGCTCAACTCACCTTTTCGCATATTCCTCTCGATTTCGGTAAGATTTCATCCTAAATCTTGTACTTTCTTGATCTATACACACTCCTACACCTTTCTATCTTTCAAATCTCAACTTTTAACCGTGAAATCATCAAGATTCAAGTGTTCTAGGATGATGCCATCATGGGTTCTTGAAGAACTTCATGTTTTGGCCTCAAATCCACCAAGAATACCTTGGATCCAGCCGATTTCCACATAAACAAACAAAGATCTTTCACAGATCTAAACTTTTACATTGAAATATGGATTTTCCAACTTTCTTTCAACTCTTTTTCACTCAATAACTTCAAACCGGTAGAAACGGAGCCTGAGTCGGCTTACAAATCACTCAGGTGGTTGGATGGCTCAAGACCCGGATTCTCTCTACGAGGTTAACCGATTTCGGGTTGAATGTTAAACTCCGTTCCGAACAGTCCATCGACCGGACTTGGGTGATTCCTGTCCGACCCGGGGAACCAAGTAAGGACGAGAGATCTATAGTTCTACTCGTTGTCAAAAATACCTCAACAAAACGACAAACAAACAGAACAGCCAAGTGTTAAACGAATAGGCTGATCAGGTCAGAGTGCTGACCGAACGGACAGCCAGCCGATCGGACAGTCAGCCGATCGACCGGCCAGCCGATCGGCTAACACATGGTCCCACGCAATCAATTAACTTCTTTTGAAGACTAGTATTGGACGAACTGTTGTTTGATCGAACTACTGTCCGATCGGATTACTCTTCGGATCATGAGATACTATGCTTCAATACTTAATCGATTTTCAACATGTTCGATGCACTAGGAGTGCCACCCGATCGAACAGCCGTCCGATCAGGTGACACCCTGCTAAGAACTTGTCAAGGTTGATCATGCATGTTGTCCGATCGAACAGCACTAGTGTCCGATCGAACAGCTAGCCGATCCACTGCACCATACTTTGCATTTCATTTAAAGTTGTCGACTTGCCAACCGATCGATCAGCAAGCCGTACTATTGCATCACTTGTTGACCTGACCGATCGAACACCTGTCCGATCCAAGACAACTCACTACAAATACCTAACCGATCGGGTTTCCGGCCGATCGAACAGCCGTCCGATCGACCGACCTGAAAGGCAAATGTACTTCAATGTTTTCAAATGCTACAACGAAAACTTCCAAAGCTAAGCCATCATACACAAACACATCTTTCTCAAAGGAAGAAACAATCCACTCGAACAGCCATCCGATCGGCCTACCGACCGACTGGACAGCGGTCCGAGCGGACTGGCAACCGAACGGTCAGCCGTCCGATCGACCAGCTGTCCGACTCTCCAACACTTGTTTTTCGTTTTACGTTTCACTTATCGTTATACAATCTAATCTACTCAGGCTAATCTTACTCGCTAAGCGCTCCCTTCAATCCATTAATCGTTGTGAGTATACTCGATCCCTTTTTGCTTTATGCACTTTTGGGTGTTACATACGTTACGAATATTCAAACTACAACAATCACACTACTCAAAACTATTTGTACGCTAACCGTTAATGCATGTTATACGTGGCTTATGAATGCTTGTTTGTTATGTTTACACATGGAATGCTGTCTACCTGCCTTAGCAACGATAGTACTATAGTTTGGACTCAGCACCCGTTCACACAGGGGTTGTTAAGGATCTTTTACTTGCATGGATTACGGTGGTAATCATGTATTGCGAACTGCCTCAGGCAGTCAACCCGCAGTCATTGGTATCGATGGATCTATGTCGATAACTAACGTGCTTCATTTCACTATGTGTACGTGCTGGTTATGCGTAAACGAATTCGAACTCTATATGCTATATCAAACTTGTATGCTCACCTTTGCATTATATGTATTGACTTTATTTTAACGTATGTGACAGGTGCTTAGGACGCACACATGATAGGAAGTTGCAGCTAGAATAAAGCTTTAGAGCCCAACAAATAGTTGTCTGTAGTGGTCAAACTAAGGGTCTCTAGAAGCAGATAAAAAATTGCTGTCTATTTGAAATCTGAGTTGTCGGAACAGAATATTTGCCTGGATTTTTGTCTGTAATAATTATTTTGCTGTTTGAGATACGGTATGTGACGTATTATTTAAATTGAATAGTATAGATAATTGTTATGGAAACTTCTGGACAATCTGTTTCGCTCAGTGCCATGCCCTGATGATTCCGCCATCGGTTGGGGTGTGACAGATTGGTATCAGAGCCATAACTATAGGGAATTAGGCAAGACTCGACCTAGTCCGGGTCAAAGTCTTAGAAACCTAGACTATAGTTAAGAACCAGCAGACCGACTTGTGCGTATCCGTTAGGGAGTATGCATGAGCTCGTTGCTATCACTCGCTATTCTCGCTTATTCTACACTATCACTACACTCGAATTTTCAATTATGAATAGGCAATAAAGTCGAGAATAGGTGTGAAAACCGCAAACTCTCGACTAAAGTTGTTTATTCAACCCGCATTTTAACTACAAACGAGGGGAATTATACCAAATCAGGAGTGAAATCCATATTTTGATGAATAATCTCCTCTGTTTTACAAAAAACAGGGACGAAGTGGTTAAGATAGGGGTGAAACCCTAACCTTGGCTACTTGTTCCGATCATTTTACAAAACTCTCACCAAAGTCTCAACGGACTCCAACTACCTGAAGTCACAATAAGACTAACGGGATGTGTGCCAACGCCCAAGAATCGAGGCAAGGGCATATTCCTGGAAGTCAAACGTGTACAACGGATCCTTGTGAATAGTTGAATTACTTTGGTTAGTCGAAGTCTACTAGCCGCAGACAATCTACATCTCGAATTTTATGTGTTTTGATTCTAAAGCCCGCAATTTCTGACCTTGATGATTCGCTGATTTTAGGTATTTTGTGTGTTTTATGCTTACTTGTTAGCGTTTTGAGGTATCACTGGTTCGATCTAACGCCCTTGCATTCGCTACTTACACAACACACTACACATCGTTAACAAATCGCTGAATTTTGGACAACCTATGCTACGATATACGCTTATGCTACGCTATTCTCGGATAATCGCAGACTTTTGAATGATAGGTTTCTGTTTTCTAACTGCCTCTAGTGATTAAATGCGTGTGTGTCTCCTTGCTTATTTGCTCTACGTGCTCAGGTATTATGTGATTATGTGCTCTACGTGCTTATGTGATTTGTGCTCCATGTATTATGTGTTTACGTAAATGTACGTGTTACTAAGCTTTAGTAAGTAGTAAACGTGTGAGGTGAGATTCGAATACAATGTGTTGAGTTCCGTGGCGATGTCTATTGCAGACAATGTCATCTGGATCACGTTACGCACTTTCTCGTCAAGAAAAGAGAGACAAACGCCTTGCTTCTATTATCGCTAAAAGTGTGGCAAAGGCCGTGAGTGATGTTTACGAGAATGTCAGCAAATCATCTGAGGAATCAAGAACCGACGCTCCCAAAGCTGGCGCAAGGCCTTTCAGCTTCAAGCAATTCAAGTCATGTGGGCCAAAAGAATTCACTGGCGAGGGAGGTCCTACTGCACTATTTCACTGGTTTGACTCCATTGAGGTTACTCTGCGACAGAGTGGTTGCCCTGATGACCTCCGTACTCTGAATGCTACCGGCGTTTTCCAGTCCCGTGCCCTAGACTGGTGGACGGCCGAGAGGAACAAGCGAGGGAACGATGCAGCCTACAGTCTGTCGTGGGACGAGCTCAAGGAAGTTATGCTAGAGGAATTCTGCCCTCCTCACGAACGTCAAAAGCTAGAAGATGAATTTTGGCACATACAGCAAAAAGATGGTGACAATGCTGGCCTCACTGCTCGTTTCAAACAGCTCAGCATTATCTGTCCCGACCAAGTCAAGACTCCGGAGATTACAATCAAGAAGTACATCCGAGCTTTGCCCGACTGCGTTGCTGATTTCGTGCAAGCGGCTAAGACTACGACGATCGAAGAAACTTACCTACTGGCTGCCGAAATCAACGACAAAAGGGTTAAGGCTGGTGTCTGGGATAAGACTTCGAAGCATCTGCATCAAGCTACCGCTACCGCACCAATTGCTGAACCCACCTCGTCGAGCAACAAGAGGAAGAACAAGAAAAAGAACAGCTCCAGCAACAAGAACTGTGCGATCACTGCTGCACCAGTTCAATCAGTACCAGCCCAACAACGTCAAGTAGCGGCGCCTGTGACCAATGCACCTCTTGCTAAGCGTGCATATACTGGGCCACATCCGCTTTGCCCTACTTGTACCTACCATCACCCAGTTGCAATTTCTTGCCGCTTTTGTGCTCATTTCAATGTATACGGCCATTTTACTGCCAACTGCCGTATTCGTCAAGCTCCTGCCAATCAAGGTCTACTCACTGCCCCACAGGGTCAACAAGCTCCTCCGGCACCCGCGGTCAAAGCCAGAGCCTGCTTCGCATGTGGCGACCCGGGCCATTTCGCCAACATGTGCCCAAACAGGGTCGTGAAACAAGAGCCTCAACAACAGCAGCCTCAGCAACAACAACAACAGCACCAGCAACAGGCCGCACGCGCCAGAACTTTCAACCTCAACGTGCGTCAAGCCCAGGCCGAAAACAACGTGGTCAATGGTACGTTCCTTGTGAATGGTATTTATGCTTCCAGTTTGTTTGATACTGGAGCGGATAATTGCTTTGTGTCGTTCGAATTCGAGAAACTCCTTAGTCGTAAACGCTCCAAACTCTCCTCGACGTTCGATGTGGAAGTCGCTACCGGAAGAACCGTCGCCGTTCATTCTGTTCTTCGTGATTGTACCCTTGAGCTCAACAATCACATCTTCCCAATCGACCTTATTCCAATGCAACTCGGAAGCTTTGACGTCATAGTAGGCATGGACTTTCTACGCGAAAACCATGCTGAAGTCGTGTGTTATGATAAGATGATCCGATTTTCGCTCGCAAATGGTGACTTATTATGTGTATACGGTGATACTACTTCGAGGAGTCTCAAGCTTATGTCATGTGTCCAAGCTAGCAAGTATCTCCGCAAGGAATACAGAGCTTTCTTGGCTAACATTGTAGTAGCGGAGAAGGAAAAGAAAGAGAAGAAGGAAGTGAAAGACGTTCCTCTGGTTCGTGAGTTTTCTCATGTTTTTCCAGAGGATCTTCCTGGACTACCGCCATGTCGTGATATCGACTTTCGTATCGACCTCATTCCTGGAGCCAACCCTATTGCCAAAGCTCCCTACCGACTTGCGCCGTCCGAAATGCGCGAACTCTCAACCCAACTCCAAGAATTACTTGAGAAAGGCTTCATTCGCCCGAGCACCTCTCCTTGGGGCGCGCCAGTCCTCTTCGTCAAAAAGAAGGACGGATCGTTCAGGATGTGCATTGACTATCGGGAATTGAATAAGCTAACTATCAAAAACTGCTATCCCCTACCTCGCATCGACGACTTGTTTGATCAACTACAAGGCGCTACGTGTTTCTCAAAAATCGATCTACGTTCAGGATATCACCAGCTACGAATACAAGAGAAGGATATACCCAAAACCGCGTTTCGCACTCGTTACGGCCACTACGAATTCGTTGTCATGCCTTTTGGTTTAACCAACGCACCAGCGGTTTTCATGGATCTGTTGAATCACGTGTGTAAACCATATCTCGACCGTTTCGTCATCGTATTCATTGACGACATCTTGATCTATTCCAAATCGAAAGCCGAACACACGCAACATCTACGTTTGGTTCTCGAGTTACTCCAGGGGAACCAACTCTATGCCAAGTTCTCCAAGTGCGAATTCTGGTTGGAGGAAGTTCAGTTTCTGGGTCACATTGTTAATAGTCAAGGCATTCATGTCGATCCTGCGAAGATAGAAGCTGTTAAGAGCTGGGTTACGCCTAAGAACCCGTCTGAAGTCCGCTCTTTTCTCGGACTAGCGGGCTATTATCGACGATTCATTGAAGGATTCTCGAAGATTGCTGTGCCGCTTACCTCTCTTACGCATAAAGATCAGCCTTTTGTCTGGGGAACCAAACAAGAGACTGCCTTTCAAACCCTCAAGCACATGCTTTGCAACGCTCCTGTTCTTACATTGCCCGACGGAAACGACGATTTCATTGTTTATTGTAATGCTTCCAACCTTGGTCTTGGTTGTGTCCTGATGCAACAGGACAAGGTCATAGCTTACGTATCTCGTCAGCTCAAAGTCCACGAGAAGAACTATACAACCCATGATCTCGAGGTAGGCGCAATTTTTTTTGCATTAAAGATTTGGCGACACTACCTGTATGGTACCAAGTGTACGATCTTCACCGATCATAGGAGCCTGCAACACATCTTTAATCAGAAGGAACTTAATATGCGTCAACGCCGATGGGTAGAACTTCTCAACGATTACGACTGTGAGATCCGTTATCACCCAGGCAAGGCGAATGTTGTTGCCGACGCACTTAGCAGACGGAGTTATCTGCTTAGCACTCGTAATGTTCAAGCCCAACAGGATCTCGAAACCCTCATCCACGACGCTCAGCATGCATGTTTTAACGAACGCACCCTGAAGAAAGAAAGGATCTACCATGATGGAGCCCAGCTTGTGAGCAAATCGAACGGGATATTCCACTTTCTGGACCGAATTTGGATTCCCAAACGAACCAATTTGGGACAGATCTTGATGGACGAAGCCCACAAATCCCGGTATTCTATTCACCCCGGTGCTGACAAAATGTACCAGGATCTTCGTTATAAGTACCGGTGGCCGGGTATGAAAAGGGATATCGCTCTCTACGTCGGAAAATGCATAACTTGTGCCAGAGTCAAGGCTGAACATCAAAGACCCTCTGGCTTACTCGAACAACCACCAATTCCCATGTGGAAGTGGGAAAGTATAGCTATGGACTTTATAACCAAGCTACCGCACACGTCATCGGGTCACGACAGCATTTGGGTTGTGGTCGACCATTTGACTAAATCAGCACACTTTCTGCCAATACGAGAAGACTACAAGGTAGAACGATTAGCCCGAATCTACACCGACGAGATCATTTGTAATCATGGGACGCCTCGTGACATCATCTCTGATCGTGATGCTCGGTTTACCTCGCGACTGTGGGAAACGTTTCAAACGGCGCTCGGTACAACGCTTAATCTAAGTACCGCTTTCCACCCTCAAACTGACGGTCAGACTGAAAGAACGATTCGTACTCTTGAAGACCTGCTCCGTTCATGTGTCTTAGACTTTGGTGGTAATTGGGATAAATACCTGCCGTTAGTCGAATTCTCGTATAACAACAGCTATCATTCTAGCATCCAAATGGCACCATTCGAGGCTTTATACGGAAGAAGATGTCGATCGCCCATTGTGTGGCACGAGATCGGTCATTCGCAATTAACCGGTCCTGAGCTATTACAAGAAACGACAGACAAAATTTTCCAAATTCGAGACAACCTGGTGAAGGCTCGGGATCGACAGAAAAGTTACGCCGATAAAAAGCGCAAGCCCCGTGAATTTGACGTTGGTGACTACGTACTCCTAAAGGTATCAACTTGGAAAGGTGTAGTCCGATTCGGCAAGAAGGGAAAACTCGCGCCTCGATATGTTGGACATTTTAAGATTCTGGAAAGAATCGGAAAAGTCGCCTACAGACTCGAACTACCGGAGGAACTTAGTAATGTCCACCCGACTTTCCACGTGTCAAACCTCTGAAAGTGCCTAGCCGACCGCGACTTACACGTTCTTCTCGATGATCTACAAGTGAACGAAACATTACACTTCGTGGAAAAGCCTGTCGAAATCATGGATCGCCAAACCAAACAGCTCAGGCGTTCGCGCATTCCGATTGTGAAAGTCCGATATGAAGGAAAACGAGGCGCAGAGTTCACTTGGGAACTCGAAAGCGACATGAAGGCTAAGTACCCGCAGTTGTTTAAATAAAGAAGCTAGAGAGAGAAAGTAGACAACGTGATTCTAGTGTCTTGTACGATTTCATATCAATCTATAGAGTCACCGATTATATTACGTTCTTGTGTGTTTGGTCACGTTCATGTACGAATTCCGCACGTCACACGTTCGATTCGCAATCGTTTCGGAGTCAAAACCGGTCTGAACGAGAAAGTCCTCAAACGTGAATCACGGCGTTGTACAACTAGCGGCCTAATTTCGGGACGAAATTCCCTAAACAAGGGGAGGCTGTAACACCCCGTGTTTTCACAAGTCAAAGTCAAAGTCAAGGACAAAGTCAACGACCGATTATACGAACTTGACTGGTTGAAATTTATTTATTTTAATTGTATTATGTGGAGTAAGTGTTGTTAATTGCTAAAATCGATGTGTGTTATTCGAAATCTAATCGACTTACGACTGTGAACAATAGGCAGTAACAATGCGATAAAGTTAACGAAATGATAATCAAGCTATGCAAATCAAATCGACATCGAATCGAATCGTAACTCGAATTTTACATCTTAGTTATTGTTATACGTGTGTGTGTGCCTTATGTGTTACTTGTGCATGTTTACTTTTGTTATGTGTGGAAATCAATCGAAACGCAATCTAACTCGAAAGGCAATCGAACTCAAATCAAAGCTCGTAATCGAAACTATGGTAATTAGTAGTTGGGACTAAAAGTAATTTGACTAGGAAACCCTATCGTGGCGAGCCGCTCGCAATCGAAATCGAAACATCAAAAATCGTTGCACGAAACACTCGAAACGTGCGACTGATCGATCAGGCTCCCAGCCGATCGAACAGCCAGCCGAACGGACTGCTGTCCGATTGGACAGGCTGTCCGATCGAGCTGCCTGGCCGATCGGCCAGCACTTTCCTCTTTTGTCATCCTATAAATACCCCTGTCATTGTCATCCTTTCCACTTTTGGAAACCTCTGTTCGACCAGCACACTCAACTCACCTTTTCGCAGATTCCACTCAATTTCGGTAAGATTTCATCCTAAATCTTGTACTTTCTTGATCTATACACACTCCTACACCTTTCTATCTTTCAAATCTCAACTTTTAACCGTGAAATAATCAAGATTCAAGTGTTCTAGGATGATGTCATCATGGGTTCTTGAAGAACTTCATGTTTTGGCCTCAAATCCACCAAGAATACCTTGGATCCAGCCGATTTCCACATAAACAAACAAATATCTTTCACCGATCTAAACTTTTACATTGAAAGATGGATTTTCCAACTTTCTTTCAACTCTTTTTCACTCAATAACTTCAAACCGATAGAAACGGAGCCTGAGTCGGCTTACAAATCACTCCGGTGGTTGGATGGCTCAAGACCCGGATTCTATCTACGAGGTTAACCGATTTCGGGTTGAATGTTAAACTCCGTTCCGAACAGTCCATCGACCGGACTTGGGTGATTCCTGTCCGACCCGGGAAACCAAGTAAGGACGAGAGATCTATAGTTCTACTCGTTGTCAAAAATACCTCAACAAAACGATAAACAAACAGAATAGCCAAGTGTTAAACGAATAGGCTGATCAGGTCAGAGTGCTGACCGATCGGACTGCTGTCCGAATGGACAGCCAGCCGATCGGACAGTCAGCCGATCGACCGTCCAGCCGATTGGCTAACACATGGTCCCACGCAATCAATTAACTTCTTTTGAAGACTAGTATTGAACGAACTGTTGTTCGATCGAACTACTGTCCGATCGGATTACTCTTCGGATCATGAGATACTATGCTTCAATACTTAATCGATTTTCAACATGTTCGATGCACTAGGAGTGCCACCCGATCGAACAGCCGTCCGATCAGGTGACACCCTTCTAAGAACTCGTCAAGGTTGATCATGCATGTTGTCCGATCGAACAGCACTAGTGTCCGATCGAACAGCTAGCCGATCCACTGCACCATACTTTGCATTTCATTTAAAGTTGTTGACTTGCCAACCGATCGGTCAGCAAGCTGTACTATTGCGTCACTTGTTGACCTGACCGATCGAACACCTGTCCGATCCAAGGCAACTCACTACAAATACCTAACCGATCAGGTTTCCGGCCGATCGAACAGCCGTCCGATCGACCGACCTGAAAGGCAAAGGTACTTCAATGTTTTCAAATGCTACAACGAAAACTTCCAAAGCCAAGCCATCATACACAAACACATCTTTCTCAAAGGAAGAAACAATCCACTCGAACAGCCATCCGATCGGCCTACCGACCGACCGGACAGCGGTCCGAGCGGACTGTCAACCGAACGGTCAGCCGTCCGATCGACCAGCTGTCCGACTCTCCAACACTTGTTTTCCGTTTTACGTTTCACTTATCGTTATACAATCTAATCTACTCAGGCTAATCTTACTCGCTAAGCGCTCCCTTCAATCCATTAATCGCTGTGAGTATACTCGATCCCTTTTTGCTTTATGCACTTTTGGGTGTTACATACGTTACGAATATTCAAACTACAACAATCACACTACTCAAAACTATTTGTACGCTAACCATTAATGCATGTTATACGTGGCTTATGAATGCTTGATTGTTATGTTTACACATGGAATGCTATCTACCTGCCTTAGCAACGATAGTACTATAGTTTGGACTCAGCACCCGTTCACACGGGGGTTGTTAAGGATCTTTTACTTGCATGGATTACGGTGGTAATCATGTATTGCGAACTGCCTCGGACAGTCAACCCGCAGTCATTGGTATCGATGGATCTATGTCGATAACTAACGTGCTTCATTTCACTATGTGTACGTGCTGGTTATACGTAAACGGATTCGAACTCTATATGCTATATCAAACTTGTATGCTCACCTTTACATTATATGTGTTGACTTTATTTTAACGTATGTTACAGGTGCTTAGGACGCACACATGATAGGAAGTTGAAGCTAGAATAAAGCTTTAGAGCCCAACAAATAGTTGTCTGTAGTGGTCAAACTAAGGGTCTCTAGAAGCAGATAAACAATTACTGTCTATTTGAAATCTGAGTTGTCGGAACAGAATATTTGCCTGGATTTTTGTCTGTAATAATTATTTTGCTGTTTGAGATACGGTATGGGACGTATTATTTAAATTGAATAGTATAGATAATTGTTATGGAAACTTCTGGACAATCTGTTTCGCTCAGTGCCATGCCCCGATGATTCCGCCATCGGTTGGGGTGTGACACCCACACAAACCGTCCCAAAGAAAGCAGGTATACAAGTCATCAAAAATGACGTAGGTGAGGAGGTACCTACCCGGCCGGTAACTGGGTGGCATATTTGCATTGATTATAGGAAGTTGAACACCGCTACTTCCAAAGATCATTTTCCCTTACCGTTTATTGACCAAATAATGGAAAAGTTAGCCGGACAAAAATTTTATTGTTTCTTGGACGGGTATTCCGGATGCAATCAAACTGCGATTCATTCGGAAGATCAACAAAAGACCACGTTTACGTGTCCGTATGGCACTTTCGCATTTAGGCGAATGCCATTTGGATTATGTAATGTCCCCACCACCTTTCAAAGGTGTATGATGAGTATCTTTTCGGATATGGTGGGGGAGTCTTTAAAGATCTTCATTGATGACTTTTCCATTTTTGGGTCATCTTTTGAAACTTGCTTGGGCCAATTGGAAAAAGTGTTAAAAAGATGTGTTGAAACCAATTTGGTCTTGAGTTAGGAGAAGAGCCATTTTATGGTTCAAGAAGGGATCGTGTTGGGACACGTGATGTCGAGTCGTGGGATAGAGGTAAACCATGCTAAAATCAAAGTAATTTCTACTCTACCATATCCCACAAGTGTTAAAGGCATTAGGTCATTCTTGGGACACTCGGGTTTTTATAGGAGGTTTATTAAGGGGTTTAGTGACATTTCTAAACCATTATATAACCTTTTATTAAAATATGTGTCCTTTGTTTTTGATGAAAAGTGTAAAGTTGCCTTTAACATTTTGAAGTAAAAGTTGGTTGAGGCCCCAATCTTGCAATCACCGAATTGGTCTTTTCCATTCGAAATCATGTGTGATGCAAGTGACTATGTGGTGGTATTGGGTCAACGGGTGGATAAGAAACCAGTTGCTATATATTACGCAAGTAAGACTCTCTCGGATGCACAATTAAAATACACAACTACCGAGAAAGAGCTACTTGCGGTGGTATATGTGTTGGATAAGTTCCGGGCTTATATATGGGGTACTAAAGTGGTTGTTTATTCTTACCATTCTGCTGTTAGGTACCTCATGGACAAGAAGGATGCGAAGTTGCGACTAATCCGATGGGTTCTCTTATTGCAAGAGTTTGACCTAGAGATCAGGGACAAGAAAGGGAGTGAAAATGTGGTTGCAGACCACTTGTCTCAGTTGTTAGTGGAGGAGGATTCTTCACGTGTGGAGATTAATGAAACCTTCCCAGATGAGCACATATTAAAAGTTTCGGTATTACCTTGGTATGCTAATATTGTGAATTATTTAGTTACAGGTGAGTTACCGGCTCATTGGGATAGAAGGAGGAGGTTGCACTTCCTTTCACAGATCAAGTACTACACGTTGGAAGAACCAGACTTATTCAAGATATGTCCGGATCAAGTCGTTAGAAGATGCATCCCAGACGACGAGATTCCTACTGTCTTGATGCACTTGCATTCATTTGCTTGTGGGGGCCATTTCAGTGGTCACAAAACTGGACACAAAGTGCTCAATAGTGGGCTTTATTGGCCAACTATTTTCAAAGACGCATTTAACTTTTCTAAGAATTGCGTTGAGTGTCAAAAGTTAGGGAGTACTTCTAAACGGGATGAGATTCCCATGCAACCGATCCTCATTGTTGATATTTTTGATGTGTGGGGGATCGATTTCATGGGCCCGTTCCTGAATTCACATGGCAATCAATACATCTTGGTGGCGGTTGATTATGTATCTAAATGGGTCGAAGCGATCGCCACTAAGACAAATGACCATACCGTGGTTTGTAATTCTGTGCAAACCAATATTATTTCTCGATTTGGGATACCTCAAGTAATTATTAGTGATGTTGGATCTCATTTTAAGAACTTTAACTTTGGTAAGCTATTGAAACGGTATGGCGTTGACCATCGAATTGCTACTCCTTACCACCCACAAACGAGTGGAAGTGTCCAATAGGCAAATAAAAGAAATTTTTCAAAAGACCGTTCGACCGGACCATAAGGATTGGTCGACGAAGTTGAATGATGCTTTATGGGCCTATCGAACGACTCATAAAACACCTATTGGCACTACACCATACGGCTTAGTTTAAGGTAGAAATTGACACTTACCGGTGGAGCTTGTACGTCCTGCTTGGTGGGCTATTAAAGAAATTAACATGAAATACGATGATGCAGGTAAAGAAAGGAAGCGAAAGTTATGCGAGTTGGAGGAGCTTCAGGAAGAAGCATATGTGTGTGCCTCCAAATACAAGGACGGTATGAAGAGAGCACATGATGCTAAGTTGAA
The DNA here is from genome assembly GCA_030545235.1 of Helianthus tuberosus. Lineage (NCBI taxonomy): Eukaryota > Viridiplantae > Streptophyta > Magnoliopsida > Asterales > Asteraceae > Helianthus > Helianthus tuberosus. The sequence goes on along the minus strand of CM060438.1, from coordinate 90,038,518 downwards.
GACGAAGGAGTTCGTGGTGGGGCAAAAGGTGTGGCTCTACAACTCACGGCTCAAGTACTTCCCCGGGAAGCTCAAGAGTAAATGGATGGGCCCGTATGTGATTACACGGGTCAGGAAGTTTGGAGATGCTACCATTGAGGATCCGAAGGATGGATCGAAGCAAACGGTTAACGGTCACCGCCTTAAACTGTTCCTTGATGGTAATGAGGAGAAAAAGGATGCAAACATGGAGTTGGTAAGCTTTGTGGTAAGCGTGCCAACATACGAGGTCAACTAAAGGACCGGTAACATTGTTTGTAGAGTTTTGTACATTTTTATTATTTATTTCGTATCATTTAGTCTTATAATAATTTTTGTTTCGTACTTACCCCCTTTGATGTGTGAAATCCGAACATCACGAACGGGTCATGAAGGTGAAATGTATGTTTCTATACTTGTTTTTGTGTATTAGGGACAATACACGGCTTTTCGGGGGGTGGTAGGACCGTTAAACGGTTTCGTATTTTTTTTTAAATTTTAACTTATAAAAAAAATTACAAAAAGATTTTTAATAATTTTTAGGAATTTTTAGAGCATAAGATCCTTTTGTAAAAAGTTTATAATGTTTCTCTTACTTTTCATAAAAAAAAAACATAAAAAATTGAAAAATAAAAAACAGAAAAAGCACATACCGTCGGCGACGGCGAGCTCATGCGTCGGGGACAATGTTGGGAAATGGTGCGTCGGCTTAAAACCTCCGTATCCAGGAGGATAAGGCGTCGGGTGGTTCAACGAAATTAGGGTACCGTCGCCGACGACGGTATTATGCGTTGCCGACGACGCTTTAATTCCTGGCTGACGCAGAATTGGGGTTTATGTAAAAACTCGAACCAAAACACCTTTTTACCTAACCACACTCAATCAAAACATTATTTTCACCACATATTCATCCTCGTAACCCTTCCCCTTATCCAAACTTTACTAAAACTCCAAAATCCCTGGTCTCTCTCTCTCCTAACCCACTTTTCATCTTCATCTTTCCAAAACCTTCACAGAACCCTAGACCTTCAAAACCTCATAACTCCTTCAATGCTCCACCAAATCAACCGATTTTTTCAGCCTATTTTGCTTAGTTTTTCGAGAGGAACAAAACCCCCATCATAGTTTTTGTTGATTCTTTCTTATTTGCAAGATTTCTGGGCATGAAATTTTGGGTGTTTGAAAGGGTGTTCATCAAGTTTTGTGCTTTACATCTTTTGCTAGTTCTTCTTGTTCTACTACATTAAAGGTATGAAATTTCCTCTAATTTAAGCATGATTATCATACGGTACATTGATTTCTTCTGAAATTTTGAACTTTGCTTAAGAGTAGGTTGTTTATTACAATGTGTGATGTTTTAGCTTGAATTTGAGGATGTATGTTTGATTTGGGTGGGTTTTGAACATGCAATATCCATAGGGAAGTGAATACACTCGTTATTTGCATGATTGAACATTGTTAAAAACATTTAAATTTGTGAGTAAACATGAAAGATTAATGTTTAGATGATAAAATGTGCAACTTTGGAAGTTTAAATAGGAGATTTTACATCTAATAACTAATTGAAGTTCAACATCATATGTTATACTCAAGGTTTGAGATTGTTTTGATGTTCGAGTTTGTATTGATTGTTTCTTTGTTTTGTGATTGTAGTCATGTCCGGAAGTAGAAAGAAAGCTAAGACCACGGGACAAGGGTCGTCATTTGGGGCTGGATCATATTCAGGGCTACTACCAAAAAATAGGAACAATTTAGTACGATAGAGGAAGGTGACTGGAGGCTAAGTAGACAAGACTGGGCTTGGGAGAAATATAGGGATAGTCACAGTGCGAATGTTTGGGACAATGACAAGAAGAAGCCCCTCTCCAGGTTCAATGACAAGAAGTTGGAAATTAAATTGTGGAAGTGGAAAATGATCACAGGGGTGACGACATCGATTCAGGAAAAAGTCATTTTGGAAAGATCGGTGAATGTGGAGGAGTTGAGGACGATTGCGATCGTCCAAATGTTTGAGCGTTTAGGATGGGATCGGGTGCTTTATTGGTGTGAAGTCAACACACCCCGGAACTATTTGGCAGCAGTTTGTGAGTGGCTCGCGTCTCTTCGGTTTCAAAATAGAGATGCCCCCCCCCCCCCAGTACTTGGCAACTAGTTGGTAATACGAGAAGGGGGGAAATGACCATGTTATTTGAAATGATGAATTGTATTGCTCGGTTTGACGCCTTGGGGGTTGATGCCTACGATTATCCGAGGATGGATCATTTCTTCGATAACAAGATAAATATAGATTATCCTGAGGATATGATTGGATCTGTGTTGCCATACGCTGATGGTGGAGCGGCTTTGAAGAGCCATCTATCAGTCGAGGGAAAGATTTTACAAGGCATTTCCCTCGAAAATATCATGGTGCGGTTTGGAGACCGCAGGAAGGTGAAAGTGCCAGATTGTAGGGTCATCCACGCTTTATTGTATGGGACGCCCACATTGTCATGGAGACATATCGTAATGATGAACACGTGGGATACTAGGGAGGCGTGCCCTCGGAGGATGATACCATACCCACGATTGATCAGTGTGATGATCCTTCAGCAGAACTGTTTACCTCCGGAATCACTTTGGGTTTCTAGACCCGTGGAGGAATTCAGTTTGGCGTCGATGAAAAGGCATTGAAAAATCTAAGTGCAAGTCTACGGTCACAGGTACACGGTGACCGATGATGTGGGGCATAAGTTTGAGTTTACCGACCCGAGTGCGGCCCAAGAAGCCACGGGAGATGAAGAGATGTTGGATGAGGAAGATGAAGACGAGCCTGCCGGTCCAAGGGGACTGCGTCAAAGGTACCTACGGCCACACCAAGAAATATCCAGGGGTGTGGCAAACTTCGTAACTTGTCGCCGTGTACCGAGGTATCCCAATTTCAACCGCGGTCAACAGGCGGTTTTCGACAATGTCTCCGCGGTCATGGGGGAAGGATGGGAGTATGAGGGAAGGAGAAGAAACTGGGAACAAGAGCATCAAGCCCAGTTATAAGCTCAATGGGATGCCGAAGATGCTCACCGAGCTAAGGTGGAGAAATACTGGGAGGAACAACAGTTGTTCCAAGTTATGCAACGATCTCAGTGGGATCAAATGGAACAACACCATGTGCAAGAAGAGGCTCGAAGGCGAGCATGGGAGGAGGAGCAAGATAGGCTCTGAATTGCACAAAACACGAGGGAAGATAACAGATGGAGTGCCTTGTACACGGCCAACGAGTTAGCAATCAGTAATTCCAAGGTCCTCCATGATTAAGAAAGGCATCATCAGGATTGGTTTGCCGGTCTTCCATATGTAGAGCACTTGGGTTGGACCAACTATGTAGACCTTCCCATCCCTCAAGGTCCTTCCGACTGTTGGATCAACGTGTGACCCTAACGAGTCAATCAGAAGAGTTTATGATCCATATCAAAGGCGGAATCAATGATATAGACGTGAAACAACTTAATTCCTCTTAATTATCCTTTTATTAATGATTTCAAAGCAATCCTGATCGTTTGACAAACTGGCAGCACCTCAGCTCTGAAATCTCGAACGTTACAAATGAATCAGCAGGTTGGGTATTTATAGGCATGCTATTTCGTATGAAATAGGCAATGCTAATTTCGTACGAAATAACCAAGTGTTATTTCGTGCGAAATAGCATTTCGCTATTTCATGCGAAATTACCCATTAACATCTAAAACCTGTTTTCCGACCTGCTGAGCACTAGTCTATCCTATCTAGATACAAGACTCTATAAAGACGAAGTTAACAGACATCTATGCACCAACAGACTCCCCCTTGGATGTTGACGAAGTCTTTAGCGTCAAATCTTCAGTCTTTAGTCTTGATCTATCTTCTTCTCTGTCCAATTTGTCTGACATTGTAAGCATCGTTTAATCTCTATCTTCAAACTCCCCTTTGAATGTTGATCCAGAATGTAGACTCCCCCTTTCAATATGCTGGAGCTTGAATTCTGGTTCAAACTTTATACTTTCTTTGCCATGGGGATCTTGTTTCCTATTTCTCAAGAATAAAACATTACAGTGTATTCTCCTTTTTGACTACATTTGATGTTTTTTTTATCAGTTTTAGAAATCCACTTAAGTATTCAGGTCCAAGTTAATGACCCTGAGTACTCAATTTATCTACCAAGTCCAACTTAATGACCTTGGTTGATCTGATACAAAACAAAACTGTCTTTAGTTCAACATTTTTCAAAAACATTTTTCTAAAAATCACAAGTTTCAACTTAAAGAACTTATTTTGACTTTTCAAGTTTCACATTTTTTTATCATGATTAGCTCCCAACTCATCTTCCAGCTCAGAAACTTCCTGCATCTGCTTCAAACTACGAATCTGAAGATCAGCTTTCCACTTTGGTTTGTCGGAAAAACAAAACAGAAATGTAAAATCTTTTTTAATTTTGAATAAAGTTTCTAAACTAGAATGCTAAACAAAAATGAAATGCAGTAAATGTAAACTATTTACACACATATTTTTGGTGAGCGTGTTAAGGAATCATATCAGCTATTCGACAAGTCACAAGTACCATTAAGCTTTAATTTCATACTCAGAATTAAGCAATTCGCTTAGATTGTCGATATACTGATCCACTTAAATTCTCACACAAATTTCAATCTGTTCAGGATACGAATTAGGTGAATTAAGAACTTAAACTCATTCATGTGTCCCACCTCTTGAATATACTCTCGTATCCAAATCCCAATATTCAGTCTTACAGGTGAGTATACCACAGATGATATCTGTAAGGGGTTAAAGTGCGAGGGCCGTGAGAGCTCAGGCTATTGCTTCCGCAAAATCAGAGAGATGACGGCTTCGACTTTAGGTGTGTCCCCTTTAGAGGATCTTTTTTACAACAGCACATGATTAGCATTTTTCAATGTTTCATCATTTTTTATGCTGAGGGAGTTGCTAATATTTCAAGCAAGCAGAAAGTATTATACGGGGACTAGGCCATTGCTTCCGCAAAATCAGAAGTCCCGGGATAATACCCCAGATATCACTGAGTATAAAGACCTAGTATTTCAGAAAGAGGGATCTTTCAAACAAGATTCCAGGGGTTACCTATATATCCAAGTAATGTTCCCCACGAAATAAGCAAGTAAAGATTTAGGTTTATATCCCGAACAAACCTACTAAATGTGTAAAAACCTATCGGCATATCATCAGCGAGACTGCTTAATACTTTTAAACCTTACATATCTTTAGCGTACTGTAACTGTCAAGCCAATGTACTTTCATTTTCCCTTTTTACACAAGCTCTTTTTCATTTTTCTATTGTTTTTGGATTTTGAAAATATCTCATGTTTTTGGATTTTTGAAATTTTTTACTGTTTTTGTATTTTCTGAAAAAAAAATATAACCTACTCCCCCTAAATACCAAAACAAGTAAAAAATCGACAAACCATTGCAGATTGCTTCTCAACATCATCTACAGTGGTACCTTCATCTACGCCAAGAATCTCCTCCGACACCGATAAAAGCTTCATACCGTTCAATTTTAAAAGATATTGAAAACGAGTTTTATCAAACGCTTTGGTATGTAAATCAGCTTTTTGTTCGTCAGTGTGGATTTTCTCAATTCGTATCAACTTCTTCTCGAAACAGTCTCAGATGAAGTGATGACGAATTTCAATGTGTTTCATTTTAGCGTGATGAACAGGATTTTTAGTAATGTTTATCGCTGCCTCATTATCAACAAAGATAAGGGTGTTAAGAAATTGCAAACCGTAGTCTCTCATCTGTTGCTGGATCCACAAGATCTGAGAACAGCAGCTGCTAGCAGATACATATTCAGCTTCACATGTGGATAAAGCTACAGAGGTCTGCTTTTTGCATTGCCAGGTAACCAATCGTGGTCCAAAAAACTGGCACCCCGCTGTTGTTGATTTAGCGTTAACTTTGCAGCATCCAAAATCGGAATCGGAATACCCTTCGAGCGTGAAATCGCCTTCTCTTGGATACCACAACCCCAGTGATGGAGTTCCTTTCAGGTAACATAATACCCGTTTCACAATCACCATATGCGAAGCTCTCGGGTTAGATTGAAATCTTGCTGCGAGGCAGGTTAGATACATGATATCGGGTCTAGAAGCTGTCAAATACATCAGCGATCCGATCATGGAACGATACAACGTTTCATCTACCTTCTCTTCGGTGAGATCAGAGTTTATCCCATGGTTCGTCGCTAATGGGGTGGAAGATGGAGTAGAACCTGACATCCCAAATTTCTCTAGGATATCATGAACATACTTCGTCTGATGTATGAAAATTCCCTTAGGCAGTTGATCAACTTGAAGTCCCAAGAAGAATTTCATCTCACCCATCGATGACATTTCAAATTTTTTCTTCATAACTCTTTCAAAATCTTTGCACAGATTTTCATTTGTCTACCCAAATATGATGTCGTCCACGTATATCTGAACTATCAGAAGATGTCCGTCGACTTCTTTGGTGAAGAGAGTGGCATCCAATTTTCCACGGATGAAGCTGTTGGCAAGCAGGTGTTGAGACAATGTCTCGTACCAAGCTCTCGGGGCCTGGTGTAAACCATACAGCGCTTTATCCAGTAAATAGACCTTGTCTTTGTGGATTGGATCGGTGAAGCCCGGTGGCTGTCCGACATATACCTCCTCTTTTACCTTCCCATAGAGAAACGCCGATTTAACATCTAGCTGATAAACTTTAAAACCTTTCCAAGATGCAAATGCTAGGAAGATTCTGATCGCTTCGAGTCTAGCAACCGGAGCATATACTTCGGTGAAATCTATCCCCTCCTGCTGACTGAAACCCTGGACTACGAGTCGAGCTTTGTTACGAATAATAACCCCTCGATCGTCTCTCTTGCACTTGAACACCCACTTGGTGTTTATCTTCCTTTGTCCATCAGGCAAGTCTACCAATTTCCACACTCCCAACTTCTCAAATTGACTCAGCTCCTCTTCCATCGCGTTTACCCAAGAATCTTCAGTTAGTGCTTCTTTGTATGTTCGATGTTCAATCTGCGAAATAAAACAACTAAGTGAAAACTCAGTTTGTAACAGAGCAACTGTAGAATAAAAACAAGTAAGGCCTTGGTCAATTTGACGTCTAGTGCGAACGCCTAATTGTAATTCTCCAATAATCAGCTCTTCTGGATGGTACGAAAGAGTTCTCGTCATCACCTCGCCTGGAACATCTACCTCGCCTTCCAAATTTGTGACATTCTGATTTGCACCTTGTTCACTGACTGGAATTGTTTGACTTGATATCTGGATCTGCTCCCCCCCAGAATCTGAATCACCACGATCGAATATAGGTCTATCATCAGATTCTTGATTATCGTTGACTATCGTCTGATTATCAAGAGATTGTTGAATATCATCATTTTCTCCAGCATTACTAGGACCGGCTTCATCATCATTGGAAGCTCGATATTGACGTCTAGAATACTCAGCTGGGAATCTTTCTTGTGATTCTTCATACTCTCTCAAAATATCTAACTCGTCAAAGAAATCTGGTTCTTCTTCTATGTCAAACGAATCCCACAGTGTATCGTAACTAAAATGCCATGAGTCGTCTGGATTCTGCGGTGGCATGGTATAACTTTGACACTCAACATTATGTGCTTCGATGATCCGCTTCAAACTTGGAACAAAGACTAGTTTTAATGGACTTGCATAACCCACGAAAATTCCTTCAATGCTCTTTGCACCAAATTTACCAAAAGGTTCTAGAACTGTACAGGGAGACCCAAACGGTTCCAGATACTTCAGATTAGGTTTGCGGTTATTGATTAGCTCAAAACACGTCTTGTTGAATTTCTTCACTGTAAGAACCCGGTTGAGTGTATAGCAAGCGACTGACACTGCTTCTGCCCAAAAGTTGACTGGTAATTTCGAATCAGCGAGCATCGTCCTAGCCGTTTCAATTAGTGTCCTGTTCTTTCTTTCAGCTACTCCATTTTGTTGTGGAGTGTAAGGAGCACTAAATTCTTGCAGTATACCTCTCTCATCACAATATTCTTCCATCTTGTTGTTCTTGAACTCTGTACCGTTGTCACTCCTGATTCTTCTGATTCGAGTTTGGTACAAGTTTTCAATTTTTCTGAACAACGTCATCAAACTTTCATATGTCTCATCTTTTGACTTCAGAAAATATACCCATGAAAATCTCGAGTAGTCATCTGTTACTACTAGACAGTAGAGATCACCAGTTATGCTTTTGACATTTACAGGACCAAAAAGATCCATATGGAGTCTCTCTAACGGTCTCGAGACTGAGTTAACCTTCTTTCCAGGGTGAGATTTCTTCTTTTGCTTGCCTTTGACACAGCTAATGCACTCCCCCTCAAGATGAAAACCTTTCACATGAACACCAATAACTAAGTCGTTATGCACCAGGTGATTCATTTTTCGCAGGTGAATATGGCCCATCTTTCGATGCCACAATTGTGATTCTTTTTCCGTTGCTCTTGACATAAAACAGTGAGCCTGACCCATGGTAGTAGTTGCTACACTCATCTCCAACACGTACAGATCATTGACTCTGGGTGCTCTCATGATAACCCACTCTTCGGGAACAACAAATCCTGGTTTCAAGATCAAACATTCCTTATCTGTAAAGTGCGTTGTATACATACGATCACAAATCTGAGAGATGCTCAGAAGATTCTTTTCAAGCTCGGCGATGTAGTTTACTCTTTCAAACGTGATGATACCATTCGATAAAGTTCCTTCACCAACTATTCGACCACCTTGATTGCCTGCAAAACCTACATAACCTCCATTAAACCCTCGAACATCATACAGAAGGGTCTTCTTCCCCGTCATGTGCCGAGAAGCGCCACTATCCATAATCCAACATGAAACGGATCTTGGAAGCTCCTGCACATGTCACAAACACTTTAGTTAGATTGTGATGCCACCCAAGCCTTTTTTGACTCAGGTAGCTTGACTTTGATATAAGTTTTAGCAGTGTAAAGTGGCGTAAAATTCTTGTCATTCATCTTTAAGCTCTCCTCAGATCCAATCTCAACCTCTTTGTATAAAAAGAAATCATTTTTAGGAGGTTGACTAGATGATTGGTCTTTCTTTGGTACATACTTCTTTTCAGAAGTAGTAGCCTCTTGTGGTTCAAGTTTCTCATAGTAATCCACAGGAACATTCATCTTTACCGAAGTGGTAGAAGACGATTGTTTTTCCGTCTCAGAAACCTTTGGTTTTGGAGAACTTGATTTCTTGTCAACTGATTTTGGTTTCCATGTTTGTTGAGATGAAGCAACCCGTTTGTAAAACTTATCAGTTTTAGTTACCACATTCTTTACGGGTTCAGTTTTAATTTTTGTGTTTTCATTTTTCAAAACTTTCTTCTCAACAACCATTGGTGCTTTGCCTTTTGCATCAACTTTCTTTTTCTGACTCTCAACAACTTCAGACTTAGGCTTTAAGTTGGTGCACTTTCGTGCAATATGTCCAACTTTGTTGCACTTAAAGCATGTACGAGTATCAACTACCCGACTTGTGCCTTTGGTCTGAGGCTGTGAGGCCTTTTCTTCAAAAAACTCTTCATTTGACTTTGAAAAAATTTCAGATTCCTGCTCGGAATGAGAACTCGATCTTTTTACAAACACCTTTTTCTCTACAGACTTCTTGTTTTGAAAATTCCTTCTTTGATAATTCTTACGACCCTTATAATCACCCGACCATTGGTTTTGTTTGTTGTTAGAAAAACGTGGTGGTACAACGGGTTTTTTGTAGTAAGATTTATCTTTATCAAAATTTAATTGCCTTTTAGCATGTTTCAAACCTTCAATTTCAGACACATCAATCTCATTCAACTTGAACACATTTCTCAATTTATCAACATTCACATTCTCCAACGGAAAATCACGATCCGAATACAACTTATCAGATCCCGCCATCTTGTACATCACAAGATTAGGTTCTTCATTTAAGTTGTTTTTGGATTTTGATTTTGGAATATATTTGTCCAGAAAGCATTCATCATCCTCAGTAGTGTCACTTTCAGATTTTAAAACATTTTCAACCATGCTTTTCACAACTTCAGATTGAACACTATCTTCATCAGATGATGTGGTAAATGTGACATCAATCGTGTCTGGAAGCTTAACTTCATTTTCTTCTTCATCATTAACCAACCCTGATTTTTTCTTCGAAAAATTGTTTAACACTGGTGGTGGAACCTGATGAAACCCAACCCCGGTTCCATAAAAGTATACATCTTCGCCTGCTTTGTTCTTTCCAATTGGTTTAGGAACTATATGTTGAAGAACAAAACTTGCGGAGTTGTAACTGTTCAATTTCAACTGAATGCGTTCGTTTTCAATTTTGGCTTCTTGAAACTGAAGCTTCAACTTAGCAATTTCATCCAGTTGTTGATTGATTAACTAACTCTTCTTTTACCCTAAGAACACCTGACAATTGAACATTTTCTTTGTTTGTCTTACCATTTCTCTCATCAGAATCTTTTACCGTTCGTTTTAGCTTCTCAAAATTTTCTGAAAGTTGACGATTTTCATGAATTAATTTTTCGTTTTCTTTCCTAATTCTTTCTACGTCACTTTTATCTTTTTCGATTTTCTCAGTTAATTCTTTTAATCGTTCATTTGAAGCTTTTAACATTTTGTCACGGTTTAAGATCTGATCTTCAACGTCTCTGACTCTTCCTGTCAGTTCTTCGGTCTTTTTACCGTTAAGGTAAGCAAGTGTACTACAAACCTTGCAGTCTTTTATGCAATTTTTGCAGTCGCTCTCATTTTTAGCTTTCTTACCTGACTCATTGATTGCATCATTCTGACTGACCTTGCTTTTAGACTCAGATCCAGAACCAGAAACTACCTCTAGCTCTTTCGCAGCAAGTACTTTGTCAGCCATCTTCTTCAAATTTTCAGCAGTAAACTCTTGTGACGTGTCAATAATCCCGTCATCAGCTTTCTTTGTCTGCAGCTCCTTCTCTTTTTCATTTTCTTTTTCTTTTTCTTTTTCTTTTTCTTCAGCTTCTCCTCCTCCCCACCACTCTCTCTGTTTGGCTTCTTCTTCTTTAGCAATTTGTTTGGTGAGAGTTTCAACATCAACAGTATCTGGATCAACAACAATGTTTCCCTTGGGATCTAGGTAACATTCTCTATCAGCATCCCATCTATTCGCCTTTTTAGCTTCTTTGTATGTACGATAGATTCTACTAATCCTGTTCTGAGCTTGCATCTTTCTGTTGATGTATTTCACTTCCTCTGTTCTGGAGTCTTTGAAAGGAACAATCTTTGTCACAAACGTATAGCCCACTGCGTCTTCTTCTGGTAACACTTCACTCCAATCATATCCCTCATCGTCATGTATAACAGCAAGTGCTCTGGATTTTTCTTTGGGATTTTCTTCTAGCTGCTTCATTCTGGGGAATTCAGATTTGTTTTGATGATAGATGGCTCTTTTGTAATAATCTTCATGGAACGGATTTTCCGTATCATCAGCATATGCATTTTGACATTCTCTTTTAAAATGACCTTTTTGTTTACATTTAAAGCACGTGACCTTCGACGTATCAAACCCTAGCTTGGTTGAAGGTCCACCAATAGAATGTCTACCGGTAATCTCCATGAATCTTTGCGCTCTCCTAACCGCACTCGCCATACACCACCTGATATCAATCAACTCCATCTCCTCTGGGTCGATCTGATCATAATCTTCCTTGGTGAGGTTAGTATTTCCGATCTTTCCTACTACGAGGCTTTCATAAGATTCTAAGACAGATGCTAAAAACACCATTTGCTGCTTTGCGGATTCTTCACTAAAATTTTGTGCATTTTTGAAATCCACAGCAATGTTGCATTGAAACAGATTCTTCGGAACTAATTGACTTTGAGAAGTTGAAGTTGAACCTCCATGATAGCCACTGCTTGGAGTTTCTTGATTCACCGTGTTTGAATTTTCTGCTGAAAATGTTGTTTTTGGTGACACAGGTTTCGGGATCATACTTCCTCGGTAATACAGCTCAACATTCTGCTGATATGAAGAGTTGTTGACTTTGTTCGATTTCCTGATCTCCAAATCATGACTTTCCAATCTTTCGATTAACAAATCAACCGTCAGTTTGGTTGGTTCAACTGTGTTTTTCAGCATCAAAGCAAAATACTGCCAGTCTGTATCATCAGGCAGTGAGTCAAACAGTTTGTCAACCAATTCTTCTTGAGTGTTTATGATTCCATGTCTTGCAAGTTCCAGCTTCAAATGCCCAAATCTTTCAATCATCTTAGATACAGATTCATTTTTTAAACATCCAAACAAATCAAATTCTTTTCTTAACAACTTCTTTTTGTTTTTAACTATCTCGGCACTACCCACACATTTCACTCTCAGTTTCTCCCATAGATCTTTCGCATTTGTGTACTCAATCAACGATATTATGTCGTCTCTCACAGACTGATGAAGCAATGCAATGCACTTTTGTTCAGCAACAAAACTATCTACATCATCAGTATCTGTTATATTTTCATAATCCGATCTTCCCATATTGAAACCATTCTTCAAGCTTTTCCAGCTTGGATACGCAAACGCTTTTAGCCACTCTTCAAACCTTTTAGCCAATCTATTGAATTCTTCAATTGCCATCAGTTTGGGAGGTTTGTTGTATGTGCCATATGCACTCTCCACACTCAAAAGCATCAGACAAGGTTTTCTTTGCACTCGGATTAGGAGCATTTTCATTTGTGTTGTTTGATGTATCATCTCCGGTATTTCCCGTGAAAGCAAACATGTCACTGAACGGATTCATAAACTCATCCATCTTCACGTATCTGAGACAATCAACAAACACTTAGAAAAAGTTTTGATTTTAACAAAAACAGTTTCAAACGAAATCAGTTCAAACGAAATGAACAACCTTCAAATGAAATATCAACTCAAACGAAATCAGAGTTTTCAAACGAAATAGTGATTTCGTTCGAACTGACCAAACGAAATATGGTTTCGTGCGAAATTAGCTTGGATTCAAACGAAAATAGCCTCTTTGGAACGAAATAGTAATTTCGTATGAAATATCTCAAACGAAATCTAATTTCGTATGAAATCAACAGCAATTTCAAACGAAATTAATCACAATGTGTAATTTCGTGCGAAATTAAAAGGCTATTCCATGCGAAATAATGATGACATCATCATTTCGGCCACCATTTTGTTAAATTGATCCAGATTTTGTTCGAATTTTGGTCCAATTCTTTCAAGGATTCATTAAAACGGTGTTTTACATGATATATGTGAAATTCAATCCATTTTGTCCGTTAAATCTCGTTTAATTTTGAAAAGAAAGAGTAGAAGTAATGAAAACAAGCTGAATTGGTATAAACTCTTCTTCCTGAGCTCTGATACCACTTGTTGGATCGACGTGTGACCCTAACGAGTCAATTAGAAGAGTTTATGATCCATATCAAAGGCGGAATCAATGATATAGACGTGAAACAGCTTAATTCCTCTTAATTATCCTTTTATTAATGATTTCAAAGCAATCCTGATCGTTTGACAAACTGGCAGCACCTCGGCTCTGAAATCTCGAACGTTACAAATGAATCAGCAGGTTGGGTATTTATAGGCATGCTATTTCGTACGAAATATGCAATGCTAATTTCGTACGAAATAACCAAGTGTTATTTCGTGCGAAATAGCATTTCGCTATTTCATGCGAAATTACCCATTAACATCTAAAACCTATTTTCCGACCTGCTGAGCACTAGTCTATCCTATCTAGATACAAGACTCTATAAAGACGAAGTTAACAGACATCTATGCACCAACACCGACCCATCGCCTCACTGGCCCGAGTGAGTGGGATCCAGCTTCATCCCACCACAGTTTCAAGCACTGGCTGAAGGAGAATAAGTCCCCCTAGACAATTACTGGGATATGTTTGAGGCCCTCACCGGTTACCCGTACAATCCATACCCACCAGTGGACCCGAACGAGCGATACCAACGCTAGGGACGAGGTATGTCTTTTGTTGTTGTTGTTGTTGATTTATTTTTGACAGTTAGTTCTTATGTTTTTAGTATTTTAATTCATAGCTAAATGAACGTTGTGGGCGTGTTCCCTACATAACCCTCACGAGACCTACTCGTCCTCCCGAGCTATCGGGAGGTTTAAAAGGGCTTGTTGCATACGCTAAATGCAACCGTGATTCCTATGAAAGTGAGTTAGGTTTGTTGTTATTGTACATTATTTTTCCACATAAATCAAAGTGAAATAACGTATGGTTTGGTAATATTTTCATAAAAGTGGTAGAAAAAGGTCACTAACAAATTTTGATGGTTGTGAGAAGCATGCTTCTACACAAGGATTGAGATTTATAGGTACAATATGTTTGTGAGATGACCGCTTTGTTGAAAGATAAAGAGCACACGAGGAACGAGCGAAAACTAGGTGCATACGTTTCTTTTTATCTTTGATTTCTAGTTAGCAAATAAGTGGATTGTAAATTTGTATTTTATTTTCCGGGGTGAAATTTTGGGGAATTTAGCCGTGTCACATCCCTTGTGCGCTGTAAAAGCTCTATTCTTACACATTGAAGACAATGTTGACCTCAAGTGTGGGGATGGGGGAGTAAAAGTTTTTCGATTTTTGACACGTTCATTTAAACACTACACATTGAGGACAATGTTGACCTCAAGTGTAGGGATGGGGGGAAATTTCAAAAGCACAACCTATTTGGTCTTTAGTCGTAGTCAAGTTCGAGTTAATAGCATGAAGAGTATTTAGCGGGTGGTTATTTGGGAATAATCCGCCTAAGAAACTTGCAATTTATTCCATACCCTTTATACGTGAGATCTTGAGCCACTTGTATACATCATATATACACATATTTATTTGTTTGAGTGGACCATTAGTCATGTATTGTAGAACTTGCATCTTTTGATACGTTTAAGACCATAGACCCAATACAAGCACGAGAATGATTAAGGCATTAGGTAAACCTTTTCCTTTTACACCATTTGCTTACCTTTACCTGAAATCTATCCCTTAGTCGCCAACTTTGAGCCTAAACCTTTCGTTTGACAACCCATTTAGCCCATAACCAAAAACCTTTTCTTTTTAAACCCGTGTGATGAAAATTCGATTATAGGATTATGTGTTTGTTTAGTGTAATTCATATTAAGAAAAGGTAAAAATTCAAAAAATGTTGCGAAAAAGAATAGAAGAACATGGAGAAAAGTACAAAAATGCGAGTTATTAGTTTGTTGAATAAAAGGCGAAAGCCATTGCCTCATAGTTCATGTTTATAGTTAGTTTTGTTTAGAATAGTCGTTTGTAATAAAGATCGAAATTTTCATCACCTTAGCCACTTTAAAATATCATATTTCCTACCCTTCGCCTTGCCCCACTACAACCTTTAAAGACCTTTTGACTTGTGCTTAGTATTTGTGGTCGGTGGTGGAGAACGATTGAGTTGCAAGCTTATGCGGGTACATGTTCTATTCGGTTGTTGAGTGATTACTTTAAAAAGGTGCTAATACATTATTAAAATTAGCCAACTTGTAAACCGAGTGGAGTGAACATTGTGACGGATATGTATGATTTTTGAGTTTCAAGGGCTGGTTAATCTTGGATAACCATTTTATACGTGATTAGTCACTTTACCGTTAGATATGCTGAAAATTTAAAAAGTTTGAACCGGGTATGACAGTAGACCTTAACCTTAGTCTCGAGAATGGGATGTGTGTTTCTCGTTCGACCCACGTGAAAGTGAAAAACAGATTTGCTTGAGGGCAAGCAAACGACAAGTGTGGGGATGTGATAGGTGGTCGATGACAGGTGGTCCGTAGGACAACCCTTAAGTGCTTTAAAATGATAAAAATCACATGCTTAATTCGGTTAAATGTGGTGGAACATGGTAACTACGGTGTGTTTGTATTTGCAGGAGATAAAGAGCATAAAAGAATGGATTTACAATGCTTGAATGGAAATTAACCTTGGAAGAAACGAGATGGAGCTTTGAGGAATTGAAAAGAAAACAATGCAAGAAAATCCAGGGGCCGCCGTAGCCTACGGCTAGAGCCATAGGTTACGGCACTCAATTGCTTCATTCTTTCCGCCGTAGTCCAGTCTCGGATCACCGTATTGAATTTCTGGGCGCCGTAGCCTACGGATGGCGCCGTAGGTTACGGTGTTGCTTTGACTGTCCGTTGACCCACTTGGAGCGCCGTAGCTTACGGCACTAGCCGTAGCTTACGGCGCCGTCTGAAGAAAGATTGTAACTGCCTCATTAAATGACCTTTTTAAGTTGTTTTATGCAGTCCAATCATTCCATTCGGTTACCAACTGTTCTAGAGACGATTTTGGGTGTACTTGGTGCTTAAAGACAATTTCTAATCATTCGGTTTGTTTTTTGAATTGTTATGAACATTGAACTTATTGTGATGATTATTGTCCAAGCCATGTGTGGCTAAACTTATGGTGATCATCTTTAGTTGAAGGTTTGTCTGAGACGTTTATGCTTTGATTCGTATTTCTAGAATAATAGACTTGCTTTTATGGTTTGTTTATTATGGTGTGTGTTTTCTTGTTCGTAAATTGTTAATTTATATGTTAATCTTAGTTTGAACCATGCGTTCTTGGTGCCGTTGGCAACCGAGATATCATGGGTAGAAGTAGGATTGGATATTGATTGATTGGTCATCGGGTAAAAACCTCGCATTCTAGGAATCCGAGTACTTAGTTCCCTTTCATCACGACAAGTAATAGCACATGAACCATGTCTATGTGGTTCTTTCTAGTTGAATATTAGCATGAATGTCAAAGCAATCTGGAAACTTAAGATGGTCATTTGTCTCTAAACTGTTTATAAACCAATTCTCAATTCGCAATTAAATTAGTAATCTTAGGTTTAAAATCAAACAATCCAATCCAACTCTTGAATTTACTTTTCTTGCAATTAGCTTAAATTTTAATAAACTTAGATATACGTTTAGATAACATACATTCCACAAACTCCCTGTGTTCGATACCCACTTACCGCTATCTAATAGTTGTAGTTGGTTTAAATTTGATTGAGTCTTCGACCTCACGTCAAATTTTGGCGTCGTTGCCGGGGAGTAGTGCGCAACGTGTGTTATTTTTAATCTTTTTAAGTTTGTTATTTTCCTGGTTTACGCTGGGTGTGTTAGTGTGCAGGTATTTAGAGGTGCACGCATACTAGAGGCTCTCACAAGCTATCACCATTGGCATTTGATCCGAAGATTAAACGAACTTTGAGAAAAAAACAGAGTTTTGCTACGTGAAAACAAAATTATTGGTTCACCAACAACACCTACAACACTAGTGACACTGATTAGGAAAATGGATCAATTACACCTACCACACACTACGGGTCAACCTACACCATCCTTTGTACCTTCATCATCACAACCGTCACCAACTACTACCATTCCTACATCCACACCCGAAATTAAACCAACAAACACCACCTTACCTGAAAGCACCCAAACGGAATACTCTTTTAGCTATACACCTACATCATCAGTTGTTCCACCTTTTTCATCGTTTTTCCCAACATGCAGTCAACCATTATCATCACAACAAATACTACCACCCAATTTATTCCAAACCGGTCCATCTATCATCCATTCTGCTCCATTTCAACCATCTTTGCAACCGAGAGGACAATATCAACATGGGTTTGATGATGGGTATGATGAGGAATTTGGGGGATATGAAGATGAAGGATATATGTATGGAGGAGACGGAGAGCAAGGAGAGTACACTTATGTTCAAGGTCAAAACCAAGGGATGCAAGGCGTTGGTAGAGTTTCTCAACAACAAATGGTTCAATAAATCATACCTCAACAATTGCCACCACAAGGTCCACCGTTTGAAAGGCAAGTTCATCAATAACAACATGTGGGGCCAAGATTTCAGCCACCTTTACAGCAATTTGGGCCTCCAAGACCGCATACTCAAAGACCACTGGGTCCCGTACGTCCAAGAGTTCGTTTGGGTGTACCATGAAGACATATTCGAGAGCCCGTGAGAAGTATTGAGGCACATTTTAGACCGGTGATCACTAATAACCCATCACCAATAGTCATTCCTCAGAACAATTAAGGAAGGACTTTTGAAGTTAAAACCAATTCGTTTTAAAGTTTGCCAAAGTATAAGGGTCTAGCAACGGAGGAGCCTTATTTTCATTTGGAGGCTTATGATTCAATATGTAACACAATTGGTGGTCAAGGGTTTTCATCGGATGAAGTGAAGTTGGTGCTCTTCCAATTTTCTTTAAAAGACAAGGCGAAAAAGTGGTCACATCAAAAAGGAAAGCTCAATCGTCAAGGAGAGCACGACCGACCATTACTAGAACCCAAGTTCATGCGGCGGAAGATGCAAATGTACAAACAAGTAATCAAATCTATGATGTTTGTGTTCTTTGCAATGAATTGGGGAACGCAGCTGAAAATTGCCAAGGATTGGAATGGCAATATGAGGAGGTTAATGCATTACAAGGTCAAGGTGGGGGTGATAGAAATTACAACATGAATTCAAATACTTACCACCCCGGGTTACAAAACCACCCAAATTTTCGATATGGGAATCCTTCAAACCAAGCTAACCTGAATTTTCAAGGAAGTCAAGGTAACTTTGTTCCACGCCAACCGTTCAATAATCAAGGTGGGTATCAAGGCGGGAATAACCAAGGGTATCGAAGACAGTATCAAACGGGTCAAGAGCATGGTGGGTCTTCGGGTGGAAATGAGGTGATGGAAATGTTGAAGGCGATGCAAACGGAGATGCAAAAGAGGAATCAAATGGATGATGCTCGCATTCAAAAAGATGAGATCCGTGATAAGGCGATTCAATCTTTGACCACCTAAATGGGTCAACTCGCAACTGAAGTGGCGGACTTGAAAAAAGGTAAAGGTCAATTACCAAGCGACACTAAGGTAAACCCTTCACATAATTCATCTCATGGTAATAATATTAATATTAATCATGTGAGTGTTTTGAGAAGTGGGAAAGAGTATAAAACAATTCCTTCATCGGATTTGGTTGATGGGGTGGTTGAAGACATAACGGGTCAAGAAAGTGAGGATGAAAACAAAGCACCTAAAATTTCTTCTAAAAAAACAATTTTGAAAAACCCGTAAGTAATGAAGAAACCAAAGATAAAAATGAGGAAGGGGGATCTAGTCAAGTGCCATTTCCCTCGGCTTTATTAGATCCGGGTAAAAAGAATTTCATTTCAAAACGGGGTCCTAAAAAAGAAGAGATGTGGGAGGTGTTTAAACAAGTGAAAATAAACCTTCAATTACTTGAAGCAATCAAACAAGTACCCGCTTATGCAAAATTTTTGAAAGAATTGTGTACCCAAAAGAGGCAACAAAAAGTGCCTAAACGGGTCAATTTAGCTGAGCGGGTAAGTGCGGTTTTGAAAGTGGATCTTCCTCCTAAGCTACAAGATCCAGGAACGCCTCTTATTAATATTCAAGTTTGAAATTTTCAAACGGCGAGGGCGTTACTTGATCTTGGAGCCGGAGTGAGTATTTTACCGGGGGGCTTATATGACCAATATGATTTTGGTCCATTGAAGCAAGTAGAGACAACGGTTGTTTTAGCCGATTTGTCCCATAAGCTCCCCCGGGGTATTGTGCGGGATGTCATAGTAAAAGTTGATGAATTTTATTATCCCATTGATTTTCTTGTGTTGGACTACTCATCCGCCGACCCAATTCAACAATAAAATGTTATTTTGGGTCGGCCGTTTTTGAACACCGCTCACGTCGTGATTGATTGTCGATATGGTACGGTCGACATGGCGTTTGGTAATAGAAAAATGAGATTAAATGTTTTTACTATCGACGCTAATGCTTTTGGTAGTGATGAGTGTTTCTTAGCAGATATCATTGATGGATGCGACCCGCATGAATATGAGGAAGATATTTTGAAACCGTGCATTTGTGATTTTTCTTTGCAGGTTCTTATGTGTGCATTAGGGATGGAGGAAAAGGAGCAAGAGGCTCTAGCAGTTAAGGAAGGAAGACCGCCATGGACCCACCAAATTGAAAATTTGCCAGTGGAGATTGATTCGGGTACAAAGCCATCATTAGAGTGTCCACCAAACGTGGAATTGAAAGAGCTACCAAAACATTTGAAGTATGCATTTTTGGGGGACAATGACACCTTACCGTTGATCATTGCTTCTAATTTGAAGGTAGCTCAAAAAGAGGGATTGTTGCGGGTGTTGAAGGCTCATAAGGCGGCCATTGGATGGACGATAGCCGACTTTAAAGGTATTAGTCCATCCATTGTCATGCACAAAATTATTACAAATGAAGATGCAAAGCCTACTCGCAAAACACAAAGAAGGTTGAACCCGAATTTGAGAGAGGTTGTGAAGAAAGAAGTGATAAAGTGGTTGGATGCGGGGATCATTTATCCCATTTCGGACAGTGCTTGGGTAAGTCTGACTCAGGTAGTGCCTAAAAGGCCGGCTTCCAGGTAATTAAAGATGAACAAGGCGAGCAAATTGCCACCCGACCAGTCACCGGGTGGCGAGTTTGTATTGACTATAGGAAATTAAACGCCGCTACCTCTAAGGACCATTTCCCGTTACCCTTCATTGACCAAATTATTGAAAAACTTTCGGGTCAAAAATACTATTGTTTTATGGATGGGTACTCAGGATATAACCAAATTGCTATCCACCCGGACGACCAACACAAAACCACGTTTACATGTCCATATGGTACATTTGCTTTTCGGTGAATGCCATTTGGACTATGTAACGCCCCGGCCACTTTTCAACGATGTATGATGAGTATTTTTTCGGATATGGTCGGGGAATCTCTTGAAGTGTTTATGGATGATTTTTCCATATTTGACCCAAGTTTTGAGTCTTGTCTTGATGAATTAGAAAATTTTTTAAAAAGGTGTGTTGAGACAAACTTGGTGCTAAGTTGGGAAAAAGTCACTTTATGGTTCAAGAGGGTATTGTGTTGGGTCATGTGATTTCGGACCGGGGGATGGAGGTAGACAAAGCAAAAATCCGAGTAATTTCATCTTTACCTCCACCAAAGAATGTTAAGGGGGTGGGATCATTTTTGGGGCATGCGGGATTCTATAGAAGGTTTATTAAGGGTTTTAGTGTGATTACAAAACCTTTATGTAATTTGTTGTTGAAAGATGTCCCTTTTGATTTTACTAATGAATGTTTGCAAGCGTTTAATGTTTTGAAGGAACAGTTGGTGAAAGCTCCTATCTTGCAACCACTGGATTGGTCGAAGCCGTTTGAAATTATGTGTGATGCTAGCGACACAACCATTGGAGCGGTTTTGGGTCAAAGAGTAGACAAGAAACCGGTGGTCATTTATTATGCAAGTAAAACTTTATCCGAGGCGCAACTAAATTACACCACAACCGAAAAAGAATTATTAGTGGTGGTGTATACCTTGGACAAGTTTCGATCTTACATTTGGGGGAGTAAGGTGATTGTCTATTCAGACCATAGTGCGGTTTGATATTTGATGGAAAAGAAAGATGCTAAGCCCCGATTGAGTCGTTGGGTGCTTTTGTTGCAAGAATTTGATCTAGAAATTCGGGACAAGAAAGGTTGTGAAAATGTTGTGGCGGATCATATGTCCCGAATTCCATTAGAAGGTATTGACAATCCGAGTGAAATCAATGAACGGTTTCCCGATGAGCAACTTTTATCCATGTCGACTGCACCTTGGTATGCTCATTATGTGAATTATTTGGCCAAGGGTGCAATCCCCAATCATTGGACTAAAAAGCGAAGGCAACAATTTTTGGTCCAAGTCTAGCAATACATATGGGATGAACCGGATCTCTTCAAGATTGGGCCCGCTCAGGTGATTTGAAGATGTGTTCCCGAAACGGAAGTGCTAGAGATTTTGACCTATGCTCACTCATCGGCATGTGGTGGTCATTTTAGTGGACACAAAATAGGTTATCGGGTTTTAACTTGTGGGGTTTTATTGGCCAACAATTTTTAAGGATGCTTGTGAGTTTGCCTGTAATTGTGTCAATTGTCAAAAAGTGGGAAGCATCTCGAAGAGGGATGAAATGCCTCTACAACCTTGATGGGTGGGGAATAGATTTCATGGGTCCTTTTCCAAATTCGAATGGGTTCTTGTATATATTGGTTGCGGTGGACTACATTTCGAAGTGGATTGAAGCAATTTCAACAAGGACCAATGATCATTCTGTGGTATGTAAGTTTGTCCAATCTAACATTTTTGCTCGATTTGGAATTCCGCGGGTCATAATTAGTGATGGGGGTTCACATTTTAAAAACTTTAATTTTGGGAAATTGTTGAAAACATATAATGTGAATCACCGAATCACTACTCCTTACCACCCTCAAACTGGTAGACAAGTTGAAGTGTCCAATAGACAAATTAAGGAGATTTTGATGAAAACAATGAGGGTGGATAGGAAGGATTGGTCGGGTAAGTTGGATGATGCACTTTGGGCATAACGAATGGCTTACAAAATGCCAATTGGTACAACTCCGTATCGGATGGTTTACGGTAAAGGTTGTCATTTACCGATGGAGTTGGGTCATCGTGCACTATGGGCAATAAATACAGTGAACGCGGATTATGACAAAGCGGGTCGAATTCGGAAACTCTAATTGAGTGAGATTGAAGAGATACGGGATGAAGCGTATGAGTGTGCATCCGCATATAAAGACAAGCTGAAGAAGGTTCACGATGCAAAGATAAGAAAAAGAACCTTTGAAGTGGATCAAAAAGTGTGGTTGTACAATTCGTGGTTGAAGTTGTTTGCGGGCAAATTGAAGAGTAAATGGATGGGTCCTTATGTCATCACACGTGTGGGCAAGTTTGGGGATGTAGATATTCAAGACATTCAATCCAACACGAAGCAAACGGTAAACGGGCACCGACTCAAACCGTACTTGGAAGGGAATGATATCAACAATCTTGAGCTTGACAAAGTGGGTTACATTTTACGCCCATTGGATGACGAGGAAGTCTGAAAGAGGCCCAGGTTTGTTAGTGTAAATATGTAGTTTAGTTAGTCAAGTTAGTTTGTTTTTAAAATAATTACCGTACTTGTGTTCGAGACAAGTGTGGGGAAACTCGTACGAATTTCTCTAACATAGTGTTGAGGACAACACGGGTTTTTATTGGGGGGTAGGGTTTAATTTTCTCATTTTCGAAAAATTATGAAAACTATAAAAATTATAAATTTAAAACGAAAAAAAAAAACAAACAAAACATAAAAATTCTTTTACAAAGTTTAAAAATGGCCAAGGCAAAACGCCCAGATAGGGCCGTAACCTACGATCATCACCGTAGGCTACGGCGGTCAGAGAAACAAAAACTTTCTTTATGGCACCTTGAAACTACCTTACGGCAGAAAACAAGTTCACTCCTCACCGTAACCTACGGCCAGGGCCGTAGGCTACGGCGCGTACTTGGTTGCCAAGGGTCATTGTCGGCGACTTTTATAAAAAAAAATATATATCAATGAATTAATATTAAATATCAATAAACTCATGTGACTTTCCCCTATCCACTAATTTCCTGCATTCAATCCCCAACCACATATTCCTTTTACCTTCTCCTTCACCTCTTATCTTCCACAAGAACCCTAAAACCTCCATAGCTACAATCTTCCATAACTCTCTCTAAACTTCACCGAATCTAGTGGTTTTTGGGTCAATCTTGGCTAAAATTTCACAAGGAAGTCGGATTTGTGGTTGCATTGCAAAGATTCTCCTGTTTTAGTGTTCGATTTTTGGACATAAAGGTCCGAAAAATAGTGGGTTTTTGTGGGAAGTTCTTGTTCTCCCGTGAGGTTGTTGTGTGACTTGCATCACTAACTCAAGGTATGTGTTTTCTCACTATTTTTGTTGGTGCATTATGGATTGAAGGTTATTGATTTTTCTTATTCTTATACACACTTGCTTGAACATGTTTGATGATGTGAATATTGTCAGGTTGCAAGGGATAGGGGTGTAGATGTAGATGATGTCTAAGTTGAAATTTTTGGAAAATCTTTATATTGTTGAGACATCATGCCCAAATTTTAATTGAAAAGATAATTTTTGGTGTTCCTACATCTATAACCATAGTGTCAAGCAAGTATGGGGAGGTTGTGGAATTTGAATTTATGTGTGTTTTGTGTGTTGTGTGTAGGAGATGGGAAAGAGTAAAGGTAAAGCGGTAGAAGGGTCCTCGAGCCAACAAGCTGAAGCAAAACAAAAGAAGAGAATATTGATCCGGGCGGGCGACCCGGACTCGGAAAAGGATGCTCCACCGAGGGGCCCGAAACCGGATTGGACATCTGGGGTCCTTACTCGATCAACCTGTTGAATGGCAAACCGATTTATTCCATGAGCAAATGAACAGATTACAACAACGCAAGGAGGCGTTTATTTGCGAAAAGGAAATTAGAGAGGTTAACTTCGGGCCATTCGGGATCACGGATAAATTCAAAGCATTAGGATGGGAAGCAGCTTTGAAATGTTATGATGGAGAGGTGAAAAATCTTTATGATAGAGAGATACAAGAATGGATGGCTACTCTCACATGTCCTCCCTTTAAGGCCCCGTCAAAGATGAAGCTTATAGGGACGGTTAATGGGGTGTCTGTTGAAATGTCTTATGATTCTCTACGTCGAATTGCAAAATTCGATAGCAAGCCGTCGAATCAATACATCTTCCCACGGCTAGAGGATCTATACTTTAACCCCCAAAATCATCCCCAATGGCAACATATGCTTGACTATCTCTTTGTTCCGGGTACCACACATGGGAAGTTATTAAGAAGGAATCTAAGGATCGAGGCAAAATTGATGTTGGTGTTGTGTACGTAGAATGTTATCCCAAAGCGGGGTGACAAGGTGGAAGTAAGGTTTGCGGAGGTGTCGGTTCTCTATATGTTGATGCATGGGTCGCCATTTGTCCCATTTCGGTTTTTAGTGTTGAATAACATTTGGATTAGGCGGAGTAGTGGAGAAAGGAAGATTGTTCCACATTGTAGGTTAATCACTGCGTTGATGAAGTTATATGGGGCAATTGGAGCTGAAGATAAAGGATCATACAAGAAGTTCAAACCATTTGATATAAAACACTTGGGACCGGGTTGGGAGTATAAGGAGTCGGAGAGATATCATAAGTTGAAGAGTGATGGAAACGGTGGAGGGCATTAAAGGCGGATGCTCGTCCACTTCGACCGGGTGAGGCCGATGAGCCTGAGATTAGCGATGGGGATGAGAGCGGTGATGACGACTATCGAGAGGACACATTCACAGTCGATGTTGAGATGGGGGGTGCCGGCCCAAATGGTGGTGTTCATGGGGTAGGAAAACAGTCGGGCTACATTGGGAGTGCATTTGACTATGAACAGCAGCCATACGACCCATACTGGGCTCACTCAGGAAATATGGAGCAAGTGGTCGAACAAAGGCAGCCTCCCACATTCACCGATTGGTCTGAGCCAAATCAGATGCTGTTCGATCAATAAACATATATGGGAGCTAGTGTGGAGAGGGCTATTAAGCAGAGTTATGACAGGAAAGAGCAGTGGAATCGATCCCATATGTATGCCCATCAAGAGGAAATGAACAACCGTTATCTAGGTGATCGTCAGAGACGTATGCACGACGCTTGGCAGGCAGGCCAGCCAGTTATATCAGACCCACCGATTGTGGATTACTCCACATTACCGCCATACAATGGTAGTGTTACATATCCCACCCCACCATTACACCATTCACAGTGGGTGGATCCACATAGGGGCATGGGTCAGCAACAAGCCGGCCAAGAAGGCGATCAGGGCGGTAGCAGCAGTGGTGCATTTGGATTCAGAGAGTTTGCGGATATGATGACTTCTATCTTCGGGCCTCCGCAGCCGAGATATTATTGATTAGGTCGTGTCTCATCTCATCTTGTATATTTGTGTATATTATGATGTTTTATGTTTGTGGTTGGGAGGTTGCGTGGCGTTTATGTGTTTGATGTGTTTATGGGATGTGATAGTTGGTGGTGTTTTAAGTTAAAAAAACAAAAAGAAATTTGTGGTTTAAGAAAATAAGCGAAAAATGGATGTTCTTGTTGTAAGCGATCTTCCCTTCAAAACTGTACATTGGGGACAATGTATCCCAAGTGTGGGGATGAGGGGAAAATTTTGTAAAAATTGAAAATTTTTTAAATATCAAGTGAAAATGGTCCGAATTGAAAATTTGAGTACTAAACTCCATGATACATCGGCAACCCATACCACTTTTGTTCTTTCTTGGTGAGAGTTGAGCCACCTCTTCGCATGTATTAGAGATATTTTTCTTTGATGAGAGTGGCAATGGGTGGGTGTACATTAGAACTTGTGCTTAGATGCGGTTTGAGGCTTTAGCTTGCATGAATGTGAAAAGGATAAGGACATTTAGGTAGCCTCGTCTTGGTGTGTGCGAGTGTGGGAATTGGGGGGTTGGACCTCATGAATTACAAATATGAGCATGGTAGCGAGAGGGGCGGGGGTTTGGACTTTAGTAGCCCATTTGAGCCTAAGAGCCGATCATTTATAACCCGTGCCTAGCTTCTCTAAAAATTGTCCCGTATTTGACCCGGTCTATTAGTGTTGCGTATTGTAAGAGTTTGATTATCTTGTTTTAGTATGTTATCTTGTTATGTAAAAATGAAAATGAAAAAAAAGGAGAAAAAGAAAAAAAAGGGAAAAAAGCAATGAAAAAAAAGAGAGAAGTTGATGTATTGTATATAGTTGGTTCAGTTAGATAGAAATAAAAGAACAGGTCGAATCATTAGCTACTACATACATCTCCATTTCCTACCCATATGCCTAGCCGTGTTATAACCTTTTAAAGTCTCTTTGATTCGCATGCATGTTTAGCATATTATTTAGGCAAAAGATCGATTTGAGTACAAGCTTATTATTGTTCTTATACCCATTTGCCTTGAGTGTGATCTAGCTTCCTTTTGCTAGTTATTTTTGTCACCGAGAAGAGAGTATTGTGAGGGGTGTATTATGTGCGGGCTTAGGAAAGAATTAGTAAAGAGGACATTTGTTACTTGGTTTGCATTTGATCGCTTGGGTATGTTGTTTTGTTTAAATGGGTTGCTTGGGACAAGCAATGGGTAAGTGTGGGGATGTGACGGGTGGTCCGTAGGACAACCCTTAAGTGCTTTAAAATGATAAAAACCCCATGCTTAATTCGGTTAAATGTGGTGGAACATGGTAACTACGGTGTGTTTGTATTTGCATGAGATAAAGAGCATAAAAGAATGGATTTACAATGCTTGGATGGGAATTAACCTTGGAAGAAACAAGATGGAGCTTTGGGGAATTGAAAAGAAAACAAAGCAAGAAAATCCAGGTGCCGCCGTAGCCGACCCGATTGATTTAGGACCCACCAACGCATGTTGAGGCTCTGCCTGACTAAGTTCGTTGGGGTTCTGTCTCGTGTTGTATGGCTATATTGACTTGGGTTATTGTACTAACATGTGTGCATTGTATGTTTTTTAATAGACAATAATCAGGAAAAATCAACAGGAAGCTGTAGAAATACATAAGTCTACAATGTGAGTTCATCTCTCTTTTTTTCACAGTTTGTGAGTCATTCTCCTTTTGTCACATTTTGTGATGCCATTATTTCAGATGTTTTACAAAATCCTAAATGTTTATCAGTTATAATTTAAGTGATTAAGTCTTTGTATTCTACAATTGCTGCCAGTATTTTAGGGTTTGTATATAGTACTTGATAACCTTCACAATTGGGCACGTGTATCCAATGTGTGATATGACCATAGTCACAGATCCGTCGAGTGACAATTACTGAACGAGTAATTGGGTAGATATAAACATTGTAATCGCTCTTAATACTGTAAAATTATAAAAGCTTATTTTATTAAAATGGGATGCACTCGCTAGTATTTCATGCTGGTAAAATATTTTTATAATGCGTTTCAGGTAACTTAATGTGAAAGCTATTAGAAGCTAGCTACGGAGTACTGAAGCCTTAAAGAAAGTGGCTATAAGACTTACCTAAATAAAAGAAGTTTATGTTCTCAACAATTAGAGTTTATCCCTATAAAGATGTTGTGAATAGAACATGGATTTTATCCCATTTGTTATTATAAAAGTTTGGTGTTTTGAAACTCTGAAATTTATTTCCTAACTACGATCCTGATGTCTCATTTCCGCTTCCAAATTAATAAATACCGATACCACTTGACTGGTTCACGACTCCCGCTCCCGGGGTAGGGGTCAGGGGTTGTGACAGATTTGTGAACCAATCTTTTATATGTTACGTAGACAAAACTAGTATCCTCATCGACATTATTTGTGGTGACAGATACTTATTACATGTTGCACAAAATGTATTATGATGCCACAAGAAAACTACTTAGGGTGGAATTAGAAACTCATCCAAATTTATTTATTTATTTCAATGTTTAGTTATGTTTACTTTCAAGATGTTGTATTTCCTTTTGAAACAATGTATCGTTGGACCCTATCCTCAAAATTCACAAACTCAAATTATTATTCAAGATTTTTTTTTCTTCATGTATTTATTTTATCACACGTTCATCATCACATGTTCGATTTTAAAATTCCAATATATCACACGATTATTATATATTATTTATTTGTAAAAAATAATATATAATTTTGAAATATCTTTATTTTACAAAAAAACATTATTATTTATAAACGATTATATATGTATATATATATATATATATATATAGGGGACCGCTAAAATGAAAACCACCTCCAGTTGTAAGAACCGTGAGAACTTTTTGATCCGGGGCGAGTTGGACCAAATTTTTTTTTTCATAAACGTAGATGCGTGTATTATAAACACATTTGTAAAAAAAATTCAAAAAAAATTGTCGTGTGTGTAGTTTTGAGCACCACAAGTTTGTGTTTACGGGTACCGTAAATTTTAAATAACATTTACGGTACCCGTAAACACAAACTTGTGGTGCTCAAAACTACACTCACGACATTTTTTTTTTTACAAATGTGTTTATAATACACGCATCTACGTTTATGAAAAAAAAAATTTGGTCCACCTCGCCCCGTACGGTGTAGTTCTCACGGTTCTTACAACTGGAGGTGGTTTTCATTTTAGCGGTCCCCTATATATATATATATATAGGGTAGGGTTCTAGAGTGAACACTAGGTTGAGAGTGAACTGTGTGAACTAATATGAGCCGTTGGATTACATTATCTAGAGATTTTTAAACAATGGCAAGATTGTAATTATAATTTGTAACTTTCCTTTAAAATAATTGATAGAAGGGTTTTTGCGTCTTTTGTAAATTGCATTTATTAAACAATATAATCAAAATCTCTAAAATCTCGCTAGTTTCCGTATATACAAGATAAACAGCTGTTAGTGTATACACATGTGTGCAGTCTCGCTAGTATCAGTTTATACAAGATACAAAAATGTTATTTTATACACATGTGTACAGTCTCGCTAACTATCAGTTTATACAAGATACACAGCTGTTAGTTTATACACATATGTGTAGTCTCGCTAACTATCAGTTTATACAAGATACACAGCTGTTAGTTTATACACATGTGTACAGTCTTTTATACATCTGTGTATTATATTTCGAAATGGTTACATATGTGTATATTAACAATATATAGTATATTATGCATGCACACTAGTAGATTTATAAAAAAAATTATGAAATTAATGAAAACGAAACATATCATATGTATGCAAAAATAAATAACTAATCACATATTAAAAAAAAGTTAATACCCAAAAATAATTACAATTTCAATCTCTGAGAATTTTTTTAATATTTATTGAAAATTATAAAAAGTTAAATGTATTATGATATCTATATATACGGATAATAAAAGAAAAACAATATTCAAGTTAAAATTAAAACAAAATCTATGGATAAAGAAATGATGGAGAAATAATTAAAAATGAGAGAGAGAGAGTTAAGATATGAGAAAATTACGGGATTTTAATTAAACATAGTTGGCTAATGTCAATCTTACCCTTTTAATCTAAAAAATGATCAAGGGCCAAAATTAGTTCACTCAGTTCACTCTCAAGAAGTTGTTCACTCTTGATCCTAATCCTATATATATATAGGGGAATGCTAAAATGAGAACCACCTCGAGTTGTAAGAACCGTGAGAACTACACCGTAGGGGGCGCGGTGGACCAATTTTTTTTTCATAAACGTAGATGCATGTATTATAACAACATTTGTAAAAAAAAATTCAAAAAAAAAATGTCGTGTGTGTAGTTTTGAGCACCACAAGTTTGTGTTTACAGGTACCGTAAATTTAACCGGAAAATTTACGGTACCCATAAATACAAACTTGTGGTGCTCAAAACTACACACACGACATTTTTTTTAAAATTTTTTTTTACAAATGTTGTTATAATACATGCATCTACGTTTATGAAAAAAAAAATTGGTCCACCTCGCCCCGGATCAAGTAGTTCTCACGGTTCTTACAACTCGAGGTGGTTCTCATTTTAGCGGACACTTATATATATATGTGTGTGTGTGTGTGTATATATATGGGATAAATAGAAAGAAAACCCATATTAGTTAACAAAACTAAGAAACCCAAATGAATGGACCACCTTTTGCCACGTATTACACGTTTTTGTAGACTATGTTACGTGTAACAACCATAGGCTACCACGTGTTACGTGTAACAACTTTTGCAAACTTCCATCTTTTTCTAAAAAAGTAAAAGCTGTTACACGTAACACGTTTGCAAGAAAGGTGTAACACATGGCAAAATGTGGTCCATTCATTTCGGTTTCTTTGTTTTCTTAACTAGTATGAGATATTTTTCTATAATTGCCCAATATATATATATATTGGACTCGGTTCAAATGAAAACCACAACGAGTTGTGAGAACCGTGAGAACTTTTTAATCCTGCGTGAGTTGGGCCAAATTTTTTTTGTACAAACGTTGATGAAAACAGTATAAACACATCTGTAAATAAAAGTAAAAAAAAAATTTGAGGCGTTAGTTTTGACTGATGCAAGTTTTTTTTACGCTCTGGTGTAAAATTTTATAGTTGATAACTAATTTTTTTATCAGGGCGTAAAAAAACTTGCATCAGTCAAAACTAACGACTTAACAATTTTTTTTACTTTTTTTTTACAGATGTGTTTATAATGTTTTCATCTACGTTTGTGTAAAAAAAAAATTTGGCCAACTCGCGCGGGATAAAAAATTTCTCGCGGTTCTCACAACTCATAGTGGTTCTCATTTTAACCCATCCCTACACACACACATATATATATAGTCTTAGGATCCTGTAAAAAGTACACTTTTCGTGAGAAGTGTGAGAAGTTATAAGAATTGACATGTAGGCATCATATTTTGGACTTAGGAATAATGTTTTGATTTGTTTTGGCAAGAAAAACACTAAACATGTTAATTCAAGACACAATGCAATAAATTCTAGTTTTAAAAATTAAAACACTATGCCAAGAACGTTAAGTTGTGTGTTTTAAGTGTTAAGCAGTGTGTTTTTGTTGTTTTTTTTAAATTTCATGCCCGTAATACATTGCAATGTGTTTTAAATTGTTATGTTTGGTGTTTTTCTTGCCAAAACAACCAAAAACATCATGCTATGTCCAAAACATGATGCCTACATGTCAATTTCTATGCCTTCTCACACTTCTCATGAAAAAGGTCTTTTTTACAGGAACCTCACCCTATATATATAGGGTTAGGGTAAAATGAAAACTTATACGAGTTGTGAGAACTTAGAGAACTCGTCCTTATGAAAGGTTTTTTCAGAAAAAAAATTACCAAAATCCTGAAAATATCACCTTTTCCCAAAAAAATAGTTTTTTTTTCATTTACGGTAGCCTTAAATCCTGTAAAAAGTGATCTCATGCTTATGTCACCACCTTTCTGCAGCTACTGTTAGGGGCCGAAAATTATTTTTTTTTACCGCAGGATTTTCTATATTTTAATCTAGGCGTGTGAAAAAAATTGGGGTAAAACTCATACGTCAAGGCTGAGTTCTCTAAGTTCTCACAACTCCGTTGGAGTTTTCCCTTGATCTTGATCCTATATATATATATATATATATATATATATATATATAGGGGATGGATTATGAGAAAACTAGTTTAAATGAGAAAACCAGAAAACTAACCAAAAAAGCCTAAAAAAAACCTAAAAACATACCAAATTTTTTTTTTTTTTTACAATTTTTAATAAAAAATCGCTAGTTTTTATGCCTAAAAAAAATTTTCAAAAAAAAAAAAAAAATTTTTTTTTTTGTTGTACTGCACATGTGCACTAATACATAAAGCTTAAACCACTTAACCCACCCCCCACCGACACCCCCCAAAAACCTAAACCCCCCACCCCCCCAAAAACCTAAATTCACCCTCCCACAAAAAGCCTAACCCCCCCCCCCCCACCCCCCAAAAACCTAAACCCCCCCACCCTCCCGAAAACCTAAAACTAAACCCTAAACATAAACCCGAAAAAAACCTAAACCCCCCCACCCCCCAAAAACCTAAACCCCCCCTCCCCCCCACACCCAAAAACCTAATCATAATCCTAAACCTCCAAAAAAACTAACCCTAAAAGCTAAACTAGACTCAAAAAACTAATTTTAAACATGTAATGCAATTGTAGTACATGTTATATTGCACATGTGCACTACTATAATAATAGTATTGAAAACAAGACGACACCATAAATCTTTTTTTATGTCATAAAAAATATGCTCGAATATACTTGAATGAAAGATACAAAAATTTGTGATCTTATGGTGCCATTTTTGTTTTAAAATGATAACGTATGGAGAAATGGGAAATGTTTGAAAAGTTATATATATTTTTTTTTTCCAATTTTACCCCTCCTTCATTAAAAGTCCCCCCCTCACCCCCCCCCCCCCCCCTCCTTTTTAGTGTTTTTTTGGTTAGTTTTTTGGTTTTCTCATTTATATCTAGTTTTCTCATGATCCTCTCCCTATATATATATATATATGTATACTAATTCTAAATGTCTTTATAAAATAAATAGGAAAAATAAATAACATTTAGTGTTATTTAGTTTCAATAAAATTCACATTATAGAAAAACAAAATTCTAATTATATTAAAATAAATCCGAAAGATCCGCTAAATACATTCCCCGCCGTTTTCTTGTTTCAAACACTCAGGCCAAACCTCGTTCACACTGTTACTCATTTCCGGCAACCTCTATACGTTTCATTTAACCAATCCAATTCAATTATGTGTCCATGATTGCGATTTTCGAACATAACCATAGCATTTAAATACACAGGTTTAGCATAGCTGCCGAGACTTCGAAACATTTTGAATCTTTATAACGGATTAATCTTAATTCGACAATGATCAACTAATAATCCCAATTTAAAGATCATCGAAACGGTATAACTTGAAAATGTTGAATCCTAGTCGAGCCTTTTCCAAACCTGTTCTCGTGTTCATTTTATTCAACAACTGTTGAACGAAATCAATCCAAACTGACTATTTATATTGACTCGTTGATGGGCAACGAATTTTCCAGAGTTACCCAAATTAGCCGTCACAATTTAGTTCTAAGCACAGATGATTTTCTGTCAAACTTGCTATCAGTTTTCGCGCGTTTTTTTAACAAGCTGGTAATAACTTCCAGTAAGCAATGCATCACCCATCAGGTATAAAAGTAGCGTCATCTAAATCTATTACACCTTTTACCAATGAAGATACATAACCGAGACCAGACATCCTTCAG
The DNA here is from genome assembly GCA_030545235.1 of Helianthus tuberosus. NCBI lineage: Eukaryota > Viridiplantae > Streptophyta > Magnoliopsida > Asterales > Asteraceae > Helianthus > Helianthus tuberosus. The sequence goes on along the minus strand of CM060438.1, from coordinate 90,004,710 downwards.
GAGGGCCAAACCGAAACATAAGGGACACATATCCCAAAAGACTTCATCCCTCAGCCACAAATAGACGCAACCTCGAAAGGTGCGTCCTACCGAATGACGTTATCAAGTTGACCAATATAATTGCCCCCACCAAGTACACTACAAGTACGATTTTCTGAACCTTCATCCTTACTTTCTCTCTCTAGCAAATACTTATCCTCACGCCGGAGGGTGGTCGCAGAGTGGCCCTCCCATCTCTGCGGCAAGCCTAACGGTTTGTTCATCTTACAGGTTCGGATCTTCGTGTTCTTTACAAGGTCTAAAAGTCGTTTACATTGTCCGACCACTTTTTGGATCTTCACCCAACATAACAGCACTTTCAATTTCATATTTCATCGACTGCTGATCTGTATATTTGAATTATATGTTGTGTGCTTTTTGTCTACCTTTTAACACTCATCAAGAAACCCCCCGCGTAATTATGATATCAGTATATGATTAGTGTTCATGTTGGAAGTACCATGAATTAGTATTCTTGTAGAACATGTTTGGGATCTAGGGGCGTTTCCGATGTATGTTTAAATGAATTAAAGACATAATTCTACCAGCGATTTCCAGATTTACTTACTGGTAGCCCAGTTGGTTGTTATGTTGCATGTTAATCTGTTGAACCGCTGTGGGTCATTTGTTCGACTCTCACCCTTAGGCTACTCGGTGTGGAGGATTGTAGTTCTCAATGGATGCTCCGCCACGTAGGCGTCCACATAAGCAGGTGTGAAGATAGGCTTACAGGGGATGGAACTAGGGTGTGGAGGATGGGTCTAAATATATATATATATATATATATATATATATATATATATATAGGGGAGAGTTCATTGGGGAACACTAAAAAAGTGGGGAACCAGGGAACACTTTTTAAAATTCAACTTAACATGTTAAAAATCAACTTTTTCTATTTTTTTTCGGCGCTTTTCTTTATAAATACATGTAGAAACATTTTTAATAAAAAAACTAAAAAATATAAAAAAAATGTTTAAAAAACAGTTTACAAAAATATATCTAATAAAATTAACTTAACATGTTAAAAAAAAAATTCAGCGTTTTTCCTTATAAAAATAGGTAGAAACTATTCCAAAAAAAAAAATCATTTTTTGTAAAAAAAAAATTTAAGCCTTTTTTGAACTGTTTTTTTTATATCTTTAGTTTTGTTTTTTTTTTATTAAAAATGCTCCTACAAATATTTATAAACAAAAGCGCCGAATTTAAAAAAAAAATTATTTTTAACATGTTAAGTTAAATTGTTAAGAGTATTCCCCGGTTCCCCACTTTTTAGTGTTCTCCAGTGAACCTCACACACTATATATATAGGGTCAGGATTTAGAGAAAACGGTGGAAAGTGTGAGAACGATTATGGATCGTCCGATCAAAACAATATACGGACTAGATTGGTGCGGTGGCGTTTTCGTAAATAACATAAAATTTATTATGTGGACGCGCTTCATTAAGGGTAAAAAAGGTAAAACATCCTCTCACATAAAACGCCGTTGAAATATAAAACGCCAAGTAAATACAAAACGCCAATTTTATCACTGCGTAGTTTTTTCTATGTTTTTATTTAAGCTCCCAGGCTACAAAAACGCCATAAAATGTAAAACGCCATAATATAAATGCCAAGCCTTACACCGGATAAATGTTAATTGCATTTATTGTTATAAAATAATATCCCGCCTAAACTACGCGCCAAAAAATCTTATAAATAGAAACGTCTCACTACCTTCCATTTATCACACTAAAAAAAAACACAATGTTTCCTAAAAAATACAACTCAATGTAAAATGCCAAAAAGTTGAGAGAAATCAACGATGGCAAACATCTTTTCTTTGATACTCAATAATGTTCTGCATGAAGTTTCGCTGAATGATTTGTTAGGTGAGGGGAGTAAGATTTTTGCTGCATGAGATGGACAAAATTCAAGAAAGAGGGACTGATGACACCAATATGTCATTTTGTCTTCTTTGTTCTTGAAGAAGGTTTGGATGAGTAGAAGTGACCTATCCCAGTGTAAATGCTACTTTGGCCTCGATGATTATAATGAAGATGTAAGGCTGATAGCATCCACCCACACGGAGTCGATCTATGTCTCCAACATCCACAAAGACACTTCAACATATGAACAAAGAACATAAACCACGCCAAACCTAAAACACCATTTATTTGTGACAGTTCTTGTAGTTTCAAAAGAAGAAAGAGACTGATGACACTGAAGATTTAGATCATAAATTGCTTCTATTTGTTTTTTTTTTAATTTTCTTTTTCTATTGCTTGTTATTTAATATTCAGCTAAGAACAACAAATACATTAATCCTGTAATGAAAAATATAATAAAACGCCAAACGAGCAAATGCTTGTGAAACGCCATCATGCCATAAAACGCCCCCCCCCCCCAAAAAAAAACTACCAAACTATAATAAAATTACTTTGAACAAGTCCTATTATAATAATTCTAAAAAAAAGGTTAAAACAATGTGCAAAGAGAATAAAACAAAAAAAGTGCCATCTTTTTCTAAACGCAATTGGAAAACAAAACGCCATAATTACAGCCGTCAAGATGGGATGTGTTACACCATAAAAACAGATGAATCTGAAAACAAAACACGGTAACTGCAAACAGTAAAATGAAACGACGAAAACATAATTACTAACATTTATTATATTGAAAGCTAAATACTTGGGGAACAGAATTTATTTATCTTTTTCAAAACGCCATAATTACCTGTCATGCGCGAAAAAAAAGTCATTATAAAAGTAGACCATGAGAACACAAACTCAAACAAGCCAAAACGTTGCCTAAAACGCCACATATTGTCCAAAACGCCAAAAACTTAAAAAAATGGCTAAGGTTATTGCATGGAGGTTTGAAGGGTCAGAGAGGCGATTCATCATAAAGTTCTCTGATAGGAGAAGGGTGAAGGTCAGGACAATCAAAGCCATACTTGGTATGGATGAAGGGGTTCAGAGGGATATTCTGGCCCTTGGGATTCCAATGGCCAACGATTGTGAAAGAACTCGCACTGTAATAAGAAGATTGAAAATAAAATTTCCGGCAGAAGATGATGATGAAGAAGATGATGATGATATTGACGATACTCCTCTACCAACACTTAGGTGCTGTTTGTTTTTTGATAAAACGTCTGCGCAGGCTCTTCTGTCTGCGCGGCGCAGACCACGCGCAGACATTGCCACGCGCAGACTGTTTGTTTTTCCAAAGACGTTTCATTAAAAAAGGTCTGCGCGAGGTCTTCTTGGTGCTGACTTGGTCCAACCACTTCTAAGATCTTCTAAGGCATGCAGAGGGTTAAACACCACCACCCACCACCACCAACCACCACCCACCACCACCGACCACCACCCACCACCGCCGGCCACCACCGTCCACCGCCGTTTACCACCACCACCACTGTCCACCACCCACCACAACCGTCCACCACCTACCACCACCGTCCACCACCACCACCACCGTCCACCCACCATCACCACCGTCCACCAGCCACCACCACCGTCTACCACCACCTACTACCGTCCATCACCACCACCATCCACCACCCACCACCGTCTGTACACCTCCACCAGTTTATTTTAGAAGTCCACATATGTTAAAAAACAAACAGTCTTTTTCTTGCAGACTGCAGACATTTGGTCCACCTCTTCTTCAACAGATGTCTGCAGATGTGGTCTGCAGACTGCAGACATTTTACCTCTTAAAAAACAAACAGCACCTTAGCAGTTGGGTTATGCATGAAGAAGCAGGAACGGTTGAAGTGACTTATCAACACGGGGTCCAATATTCATTGCCAATGTAGGAAATGTTGAAGAAAGTGATGAACAAAGCGATGGGTACATCTCTGATGTAATCCCATCCACAGAAGACTATTAGTTTATTTTGATTTCGTATTATTGTAATCTTATAAAATATTAATCTATGGTAATCAATTATTAACAAAGACCCCGAACGCCAAAAAAATGACTTGGAAAACGCCATAACGGCAAAAAAAGTAACTATGTGACACAAAAAGAATTAATTCAACGAGACCAAATTGGGGAAAACAATAAAATTCCAAGTAATTAATGATTCTAGTTAACGCCAAAATTATCTTGCATGCCAAAAATGAAGCAGCATGTCACACACGAAAATCGGGAAAAAAAAGAGTATTGAAAAGACAAAAAAAAAACCCCTCAGACCCTGATCATGTCCTGCGCCACGTGTTGGCCAAGGATGCGCTCTCACCGTTCTCACACTTTAGGGCGTTTTCTCCTGATCCCGTACCTATATTATATATATATATATATATATATATATATATATATATATATATATCCTTCTCCTATATAGGGTAGGGTTCATGCAAGAACCACCTTTATTGCGAGAACCGCGAGAACCAATGTGAACACAAAAAAATACCTAAAAATATCTAAAAATCACACAATTTTTAAATTTTTTTCTTTTAAAAACGCTATATTTCTTTACAAAAAAAAAAGTTTTTTTTTTCGAGTAGCAATTATGGATGCACATGTGCATATGTATCGTTTCTTGTACAAATTCTGTAATATATTACCAGTAGTAGAAATATGCACTTTCATTTACATTACCATCCGCAATACACTACTTTTTACATTAACAATTTTAAAAATGCATATGTGCATAATTATGTATAACCATGATATAACGTATTTTGTTACAAAAAGTTTGTGATTTTAAATGATGAAGTAGGCCCATATACATGTTTTTGGTTAGTTATATCTAGCGGTTGATGCTTTGATTATATTTGTCACTTTATGATGTAATATGTTGTTTGGATGGTATAAAGGGTGTTGATGTACGTGTAATAAAGTGAAATATTGGTAATAGTATTGTATTATGGATGGTAGGAGGTAATGGTATTGTATTACGGATGGTAGGAGGTAATGGTAGTGTATTATGGATGGTACGATAGATGAAAGGGAAGGTGTATTTGAAGTGGTGTATCAAAACACGTTATAACATGTTCATACCTATAGATGCACATGTGCATTTATAATATTATTAATGTTATAACAAGTTTATACATATAGATGCACATATGCATTTCTAAAATTGTTAATATAGAAAGTAGTGTATTATGAATGGTAGTGTAAATGAAAGTGCAATTGTCTAATATTAGTAATGTATTACAGAATTTGTCAAAGAAATGATACATATGCACATGTGCAAATTGTTACTCGATTTTTTATTTTTTGCTTTTTTTAGTGACGAAATATAGCGATTTTTTTAAAAAATATATTAAAAAAAATTGAGTGTTTTTATTTTTATTTTTTTAGTTATTTTTTGATCGTGTTCACACTGGTTCTCGCAATAAAGGGTGGTTCCTAACGGATCCTTCTCGTGTATATATATAGGAGAAGGATCCGTTAGGAACCACCCTTTATTGCAAGAACCGCGAGAACCCGTGGGTACACAACCAAAAAATACATAAAAAATAAAAAAAAACACTCAATTTTTTTAATAAAAATCGCTATTTTTTCGTGTATTAAAAAAATTGTAATTTTTTTGAGACTAGAAGTAGCGATTTTTATTAAAAAAATATTAAAATCTTTTTTGTGTGTTTTTTTAGATTTTTTTTAGTTTGTTTGGGGTTTAGCTTTATAGTTTAGTTTTTAGCATTTAGCTTGGGGTGGAGGGGGGGGGGTAGGTTTTTTTAGGTTTTTGGTGGGTTTAGTTTGATGGGGGGGGGGGGGGTTTAGTTCTTTTTATTTTATTTTTATTAATTTATTTTTTTTGGGTGGGGGGGGGGTTAGGTTTTTTTTTTTCCAGTTTTTGGTGGTGTAGTTGGTTTATTTTGTTGTGTTCACATTCGTTCTCGCGGTTTTCGAAATAACGATGGTTCTTGCAAGAACCCTACCCTATATATGTTTGTGTGTATATGCGCGCGCGTGTGTGTATGTATATCAGTATATGTGTGTGTATAAAGAAGAAGAGAGAGAGAAAGAGGCCTGACGAGAACGTCTTCGAGAGGATGCCAACGACGGGGACAGACCTAGAGGGTGATGTGCTGGAGCGTCGCCAGCCCTAGTGCCACACCCCAACCGATGGCGAAAACATCGGGGCGCGGCACTGAGCGAAACAAATTGTCCAAGAGAATCCATAACAACTAAATTACCAGATATTTAAATATTATGTCCCATACCATAACATACCAAAGTAAATAGTTATTACAAACCAAATATCTCAAAGACAGATAACATGTTCCGACAACTCAGATTTTATTAGATTTGTTTCTAGACTCTCACTCCTACTTGATTCAACAAAAGCAGGTAAAGAATCCTAAACACCTGTCACATACGTTAAAATAGAGGTCAATACACATAATGTAAAGGTGAGCATACAAGTTTAATAGTAGTAATAGAGTTCGAAAGCATTTACGCATAACCAGCATGTAACATGTATAGTGTGAAGCTAGTAGGTTATCGACAATGAAATATGCACAGACTAGACTGCGAGTTGTAGAATGCGCAACACATATCACCACTGTGACACGTGAAGAAGTAACCTTAACAACCCCTGTCCACGACAGGTGCTGAGTCCAAACAAATAGTACAATCGTTGCTAAGGCGTCAGGCAACAATCACTGTGTTAACATAACATACAAGCATTCATCCAGCAACAAGTAACATGCAATACCGGTCAACGTATAAATAGTGTTTGCATTGTGTGTCGATGTGATTTAGAATAAGTAACGTATGTAACACCCAAAAGTGCTTAAAGCAAAACGGGATTGAGTATACTGACAGCGATGGTAGTTAATGGATTGAAGGGAGCGCTAGAATGAATGAGCCTGATCAGAACGATAGCATAAGCGAAGGACGGTGCGTAAAATGATGCACGGGGAGCAAGTGACGAGTGGTCATCCGGTCGGATGGCAATCCGAACGGGTGGACATTCGATCGGATGTCAATCCGTTCGGATGGTCATCCGTTCGGATGGCCATTCGGTCGGATTGACACTCGTTTGGGATGGATGTGTTTGTGTATGATGGCTTTGAAGTTTTCGTTGTTGCATTTCAAAGTCACAGAAGTTTCTCTACCATTTCAGATCGTTCGATTGAACGACAGTTCGATCGGGTGGCGATCCGTCATGTGAGGTATTTCTCAGAGAACAAGTTCACAGTAGGATTGTCATTCGATTGGATGGTCTACCGATCGGATGGCAATCCGTTAGAAACTGATCATCTTTGAAATTTTTAAAAATGTTTAAGTGTGGGAGTCCAAGTGCAATCCGATCGCATTGCGGTTCGATCGGATGGCAATCCGATCGGAAGGCAATCCGATTGGACGGCAATCCGTCCCATAATCTGACCGTTTGCAAACTTGAAATTTTGTTAAGTTTTGTGGTTTGCTTGAGACAGTATGACAACGTCCTAAACAACGGAACCTCGTTGAGCCCCAAGTCGCCCGATCGAACAGGTATCACCCAAATCCAATCAGTTAACTGTTCTCGACGGTTGTTCATGTTCAATCCGATATCGGTCGTCTCCTTGATACAAATCAGATCTCAGACCGACACTTCGCTAAGAATTGAGTAGAAGACCTGAACGAGCTCTGATTCTATCGGTTTTGAGAACATTGAGTGTAAAAGAGTTGAAAGAAAGTTAGAAAAACATCTTTCAATCCTTTTATCTCTGAAAATGTTTAGATCTAGGTGAAAATGGGGTTAAATCATATGGAAATCCTTTAGATCTAAGTTGTTCTGGGTGGAATGAAGCCAAATCTTGAAGTTCATAAGAACTCCATGATGACATCACCCTAGAACATATCAAATCCACTGATTTCACGGTTAAAAGTTAAGATTCAAAGGTGAAAATGATGTAGAAGTGCGTGTAGATCATAGAAGTACAAGATTTGATGTAGGAACTTACAAGAATCGCGAGAAATCGAGAGAAAAGTGAGTTGGAGCGTCTGGTCGAGCGAGTGGAGCTGTCACATCACTTTGGTGAAGCGACATAGGTATTTATAGGGTTTCCAAACGAGGAAAGAGCGCACTCAGTTGACGGATCGGAAGGCCATCCGATCAGATATCGAAGGGTCATTCGATCGAGTGGCTCTGGGGAGTTGGTTTTCGTGTTTTCGTTTCGTGCATTGAGCATTGCGATGCGTTTCGAGCGAGCGAAGCGATAGTATTACCCATTAGTTACACATATAACCTAACTACTATATCTAACATACAATCACTATAAATAACTTGCGTTTAGCATTTGCGATTTGATTGCGATGCGATAGAGTTGCGATTGCGATTAATAACCACAACACAAACATAACATACACAAGTAACACATAAGAAGCACACACACGTAAAACAATATCCATAACCTATAATTTGGGTTGCGAATGCGATAGCGATGCGATTAGCGATAAGTCGAGTAGCGATTAACTTCGATTAATTAGCAATTTATTAACATGTACTCCACATAATACAACTAAAGCGATTCGAATACAAAATTGGTTATAAGTCAAGGTAGTTAAACCAATAGTTTAGCAAAGAGTGACAGATCGCTATTAGCAATCTTTTCTTCCCTTGACTTTGATAACACGGGGTGTTATAGTCTCCCCTACTTTAGGGAATTTCGTCCCAATATTTAAGAAGTAGGCGTAACAAACAGTTGCGGGTACTTCGTCTTCATGTCACTTTCGAGTTCCCAGGTGAACTCGGCGCCGCGTTTGCCTTCCCAGCGAACCTTCACAATGGGAATGCGTGAGCGTCTGAGTACCTTGGTTTCTCGGCCCATGATCTCGACAGGCTTTTCCACGAAGTGTAATGTTTCGTCCACTTGTAAATCTTCCAGAGGGACATGTAATTCCTGGTCGGCCAGACACTTTTTGAGGTTCGAAACGTGGAAAGTCGGGTGGAAATTACTCAGTCCCTCCGGTAATTCGAGTCTATAGGCCACTTTGCCAATCCTTTCCAGAATTATAAAGGGTCCAACATATCGAGGCGCGAGCTTTCTGTAGGACCGTTGAATCGATCAAAACGAGTCGATCAGAAGAGTTCTAGACCAAATCAGAGGCGGAATTTAATGATTTGATCTTCATTGCAGCTTGATATACACTTAGAAGTAGATTAAATGTCGTTTGTATTGATTTCACAATGTTACAAGAGCTGACGACACTTTGGCAAAGCTTCACTACCGGAATCACAACGTTACAAATGAAGACCCAAGACCTAGTATTTATAGGGAAAGCCACTTCGCACGAACCAGGACAGACCAGTTCGCACGACCTGGTGCCAGGTCGCACGAACTGATCAGTTCGCACGAACTGGTCAGTTCAGACCTGTTTCCCGTTTTTCTCGTACTACGTGTCTTGGTCTAACTATCTAGTTACATGACTCGATACAAGACGAAGTCAACAGACATATGCACTAACAAACTCCCCCTTGGATGATGACGAGTCTTCAGTGTGTCGAGTATTCAGTCTTGATCAGTCTTCACGCTCTCTCCAAAGTATCTTTCTCTGTAAGCATCCTCAATCTCTCTCTTTCCCTTTCTTCAGACTCCCCCTTTCGATAAGCTGGGATCGCAGTCTGGAATATTCTATCTACAGGCTTTCACATGTTCAGGAACGTCTCCTGGCTCTCTGTAGCAACAAAATTAGAATCTGGCTCTAATCTGCATATGCTAATGCGAAAATCCTCAGGAGTCGAAACTTAGCTCTTTCAAATCTTTTTACCTGCATATACTCTACCCAAAAGTAAATTTTTATTTATAACAATTTTAATCTCTGCTTAACCACTCGTATTCGTAACACTCAAATTTGGTTTCAAATTAATGAACCATTTAATCAATTCAAAATCATTTCTCATTTCGAACAAACTCTCCCAACCCTGTTGTTCGTCATGTGTAGCACTCGGAATTTTGAAAATCAGCTTTTCAACATCAGTTGTCGAAAATAAGATGAAATAAAATCTTTTGGAATTTTCAAAATTTTATGCTAAAACACACTAATGAAAAGCAGTAAAGAAATATTTACAGACAAATATTTTTGTGAGTTTGTGTAAGAGGATCATATCAGTTTATGACAAATCACTAGCACCGTTGAGCTTTAAACACTTTAAGATCTAAACGATTCACTTAGATTGTCAGTATACTGATCCACTTAAATTTTCACACAAAGTTCAATTGATTCGAGATACGAGATTAGTGTTTTAATGGACTTAACTTATTCGCGTGTCCCACCTCAGAATATACTCCTGTATCCAGACTCCTATATTCAGTCTTACAGGTGAATGTACACTAATGATATATGTAAATGGGTGAATGCGAGACCATGAGAGCTCAGGCTATTGCTTTCGCAAAATCAGAGAGATGATGGCTCGACTTTTAGGTGTGTTCCTTTTAGAGAATATTTTCTTCAACAGCACATGATTAACATTTTTCAATGTTTCATCATTTTTTTATGCTGAGGGTGGGCTTTATGATTAAAGCAGTGTAAAGTATTATACGAGGACTAGGCTATTGCTCCCGCAAAATCAGAAGTCCCGATATAATACCCCAGATATCATCACGCACAAAGACCTAGTATGTCAGAAATAGAAAGCCCTTCAAACAAGATTTCAGGGGTTACCTATATATCCGAGAGATGTTCCCCATGAGATAAGTAAGCATTTGATATTTAGGTTTATATCTCGAAAACAATCTACTAAGCGTGTAAAAACCTACTGGCATATCATCAGTGAGACCGTTTATCACATTTTAACTTTCCAATTCTTTAGCGTACTGTGATTGTCTACTGATGTACTATCATTTCCTCTTTTTCACAACAAAACTCATTTTGAATTTTTCAATGTTTTTGGTTTTTAGATTTTATCATGTTTTTGGATTTTTCAAATTTTCAAAATTTCTAAATTTTTTACTCCCCCTAAAATCAAAAATATGTTTCATTTTTTGATTTTCCGGGAAAATTTGAAAATGAAAGCAATAAACTGTACAAATAAAATGACAAACTGATGTGAATTGCTTCAATTCGCCATCCACTTGGCTTAAACAATCAGAACTCCCCCTGACAACAAACTATTTTCCCATTATGATTTCAAAACACTTAAGTTTGTTTTAACCAAAATGGTTTTTCCGAAAAATTAGTTTTGTTGATTTCACACATCATGGGGTTTCATCACATTGTTCTTTCAATCCACTTGTAAAAACTATCATTTGACATTTTTCAAAACATTTTTCAAGAATGATGCCGATTCATGCTCCACGATTACCAACTTGGGAGCTCCGGCAAGTCGGGATTTTTATGCAAAGAATACAGACACCCAGGCCTGACCAGCCTTAGGTGCTTCCGGTTCAATTTCACTTGGTCTTTGAACATTCCTTTTTGATTCATAGAAATCTTTTACCCTTTTTTCCTTACCATCGACCATTTTTTTATAAATATGTTTTAGTTTCCCATTGAAAGCCTTTTTGACATCGAATTCTTTCTTTTCAGAATAAAATTGATTCGAAATTTCCACTTTTCCAACTTTTTGTTTTAAATTTTCAATCCGCAATGGTGGAAAGTTTGCGTCATCCATTGACGGAACTGAATTTTCTCTTTTTAGCTCAACTTGTGGCTCCTCTGACTTTGACGATCAGATTCATCGCCAGAAAGTGGCTCCTTTGCTTCCGAAGAAACAAATTCATCGCCATATTTAACCTCTGTTTTCTTAACAACCCACTTTTGATTGTTAAGATTCACATTTCTTTTGCAAAAACGTTTTGAACTCTCACCAACATCAAATGTAGAATTTTTAAACACTTTGAATTTTTCAGTTGGTGTTTCAGTTTTATCAACAACTTTTTCTTTGAGTTTAGAACGAACTTCCTGTTTTAAGTTGGTTGCCATTGGACAGTTCCAGGCGATGTGACCAACTTTTTTGCATTTATAGCAAGTTCTTGTTTCCTTTTTTGTTCCAAACACAGTCTTCTCAAACTTTTGTTTTTCAGCAAGAAACTCCTTGTTAGACTGTTTCCAGAAAGCTTTTTCCTTTTCTTCTTCTGATGAAGCACCTGAAACAAATACAGTTTTTGATTTAGATTTTTTAATATTTTGATTATTTTCAACATCAAAACCCAACCCCTTCTTTTCGAAATTGCTTTTATGATTCGGTTTCTTTTGATGACCTGGAGTGAAACCTTTTTTGTTGTTTAAACGTTGTTGAACTCTAGAAGTATATTTAGGTTTTGAAAATTTCATTTTATCTTTTATTTCTGAAAACTTTATTTTTATCAACTTAAAAACTGTTTTAATATTTTCAATTTTCACATTTTTAATTGGAAATTGCTCAGCAGAATATAATTTGTCTGAATCATTCAAAGTATATGCCACTTTGATTGGTTCATCATTCAAATTATTTTTTTATATCAGAAAATCTTTATTGTAAACCCTTTTGACCGATGATTTCGAACTGTCAACTGATGAACTTGAACTCTCAGATTCAGGCATTGACTCTGACTCCTCATCCTTATCCAACACCTGATCGACCACTTTCTTTATTAACTCCGACTCATGATTAGTGTCAGACGATGTGAATGTGACATCAATGTTGTCTGGTAACTCATCAGTTGTTTCAGACTTTAACTTTATATTGACTGCCTTTTTGACTTGTTCCGAATTTGGTTTTCTGGGAGAATAACCTTCCCAGATCGGAGGCGGACACTTGTTATAATTTGCACTTTGTTTCTTACCAGTATCCGTATCTTCCGACTTCTTATCTTGAAAGGCTTCAAAACCTGCAACTGTCGGATAAATTCTATCAATCAAGTAATCAGAACATGAGTAACTCATTAGCAATCGTCTGATTCTTTCATTCTCAATCATTTTAGTCTCCAATTCCTGTTTCAACTCTGCACACTCTTCAATATAGTGATTGATGGCCTTTTGCTTAGACATCATCACTGCATTCATCATTGTCAAAGCATCTTCCCTTTCTGAGTTTGTCTTTTCCAACTGGTTTACTGTTCTGTTCAACACATCATAAGATTCTTTCACGTACTTAACATCGAATAACAATTTTTCTTTCATCTTGTCTAGCTCACTATACTTCTTATCTTTTTCTTCACAATGTTTGCATGGTTCCAAACATTTCAGACAAGGTTTTGTGACATCTACAATCTTTTCAATCACTTTAGCTTCTTTACTCTGTTCATCCTTCTCTTCTTGAGCAACATTCTCACATTTTACCTCTTTCTTTTCTTTTGCTGCTCGTTTCTCCTTTAGCTTCTCCAATTTATCTGCAAAATAAAATTTGAAACTTTCAGGAGATAGATGAGTTTTACCAATGTTTATTTGATTAATTTCTTCATCATCATCACTGCTATCACTTGATGATTTATCAAAGACTGGTGTATTTTCTGAACTTTCTTCTAAAGAGACAGATTCTCCATCCTGACTTTTCTCATAATTTTCAAACACATCCATCAATTCTTTCATCAACTCTGGCTCTTGAATGATCTTTGCAACAAATGCTCTAAACTTATAGTTACTTTCAGCCGGAATGTATATGTCCCAGCTAAATCCCTCTGGCAATCTTTCATCTTCTTGATCTGGAGGCATAGTAATACAAGCTTTCTTCTTTCCATCTTCAATTGACGGTTGTTGAGCTACCTGGTGATATATTGCTTCCGATAATACTCATTGTTCCAGAACGGATTCTGAGCTCTACCTGCTTCTCGGTTGGTACATTCCCTCTTGAAATGTCCTTTTTCCCTACACCGAAAAAAAGTAACTTTAGACTTATCAAAACCTAAAGTATAAACATTAGCATCACGTAAGTCATCTCTTCCTGTAATCTGCTTAAATTTCTCAGCTCTCCTCAACACGCTCGCTGAACACCACTTAATATCCATTAGCTCCAATTCCTCAGCATCAATCTGATCGTAGTCCTCTTTTGTTAACATAGGATTTCCGATTCTTCCCGCAACCAAACTCTCATATGATTCCAACACAGTAACTAGTAATGCCATATGACCTTTAGCGACTTCTTCAGAGAAATTATGACCATTCTGAAGGTGCAACGCGATGTTGCATTGTAGCACATGACCATTACCATTGTTTGAGCTTTGAGACTGATAATTTGAAGTTGAAACATTAGGATTAACACTCGGATATGAAGAAAATCCACTGTTGTTTATTGAGCTTTGATTGAGTGATCCGGATGAGTTTTCTGCGCTGAAAACGGTTTGGATCTTCGGACTTGCTTCAACATTTTGAACATTACCTTTGAAATACATTTTGATATCTTGTTGACCACTTGGATTGTTCATTCTAGCAATCTTTTGTTGTTCAAGATCTTGTCCTTCAAGTTTTTCAATGAATTGAGCAATTGTCAATCTATCATACTCTCCGGTATTCTTCAAAATCATAAGATATGTACCCCATTCTTTTTGAGGTAAAGCATCGGCTAATTTTTCAACCCATTCCTCACGATCTTTATTGATATCCAACTGACTCATTGAGCGTACTAAATGACAATATCTCTCAATGAGAGTCTTTGTAGTTTCACCCGGCAAACTTGAGAACAATTCAAAATTTTTCTTTAATAGTGACTTTTTATTCTTGATCATCTCCGTACTTCCTTCGAATTTTGTACGAAGTGCTTCCCAAATCAAACGTGCACTATCATCATGTTGAAGTAATATGAAAATGTCTTCTTTCACAGCTTGTTGAAGTAAACTGATCATCATTTTTTCTGCCTTGTACATTTCTCTCTCTTTTTCCGTAAATTCAGAAATATTCTTTATAACTCCCACATTATTACGAGGTCGAACGTACTTAGTTTCAATACATTCCCAAGACCTTAAATGGTTTGCTTGAACCCAATTCTCAAATCGTTCTTGCCAACAATAATATTCTTCAATGCTCATCAGCTTTGGGGGTTGCTGCAAAGTTCCCGTTTCATTTTCCATGTTAACATTCTGAGCAACAGTAACAGGAGTACCCGGGGCAGTAGCAAATGCATTATAAAATTCGTTGTCCATGTTTCGGTATTGAGATTTCACAAAAACAGACTTTTCAAACGAACTGACTGGTTTTCTAACAATCTGAACACCCTTTAACCAAACTGTACGAACTGAAGACCTAAGTTCAATTTGTGCGAACTGAGTCACCTCAAACAATCTGGACCTAATATGAACTCGTGCGAACTGATGTGATGTCAAACCGTGCGATGTGAAGCACCTCGTGCGGACTGACTGATAATTTCAAACGACCTGAACAACTCGTGCGAGTTGGATGATTCAAACCGTGCGAACTGAACAAACTTCCACGTGACCTGACCTGTTTCAAGCAATCTGGACTACTTTCACACGACCTGATTCAGTTCGTGCGATCTGGATGAATCAAGTCGTGCGAACTGATGTGATCTTCGAACGAACTGAAAAGTGTTTCACGCGATCTGGTCCATTTTACCAAGTTTTAGGTTGATTTTAGTTCTGATTTTTTCAAGGATTGATTAAAACTCAGTTTTACGTGTTATATGTGAAAATCAGGTCATTTTAACCGTAAAATCGTTGAAATTTTGAAGAAAATGTGTAGAAAGTGAGTAGAAAGAAGTAGAAATTAGATTTATCCGTGAAAACAAGCTGAAATGGTAAGAAATCTTCCTCCTGAGCTCTGATACCACTTGTAGGATCATTGAATCGATCTAATGAGTCGATCAGAAGAGTTCTAGACCAAATCATAGGCGGAATTCAGTGTTTTGATCTTCATTGCAGCTTGATATACACTTAGAAGTAGATTAAATGTCGTTTGTATTGATTTCACAACGTTACAAGAGCTGGCGACACTTCGGCAAAGCTTCGATACCGGAATCACAATGTTATAAATGAAGACCCAAGACCTAGTATTTATAGGGAAATCCACTTCGCACGAACCAGGACAGACCAGTTCGCACGAACTGGTCAGTTCAGACCTGTTTCCCATTTTTCTCGTACTACGTGTCTTGGTCTAACTATCTAGTTACATGACTCGATACAAGACGAAGTCAACATACATATGCACTAATACTTTCCTTTCTTGCCGAATCTGATCACCCCCTTCCAAGGTGCAACCTTTAGGAGTACGTGATCGCCAACGTCAAATTTAAGGGGCTTACGGCGTCTATCGGCGTAACTTTTCTGACGATTCCGAGCTTTCAACAGATTGTCTCGTATTTGGAGGATTTTGTCAGTCGTTTCTTGCAACAGCTCGAGACCGGTAAGTTGCGCGTCTCCGTTCTCGTGCCATACAATAGGCGATCGACATTTTCTTCCGTATAATGCCTCAAATGGTGCCAGTTGAATGCTAAAGTTATAACTGTTATTGTACGAGAATTCGACTAAAGGTAAGTGTGTGTCCCAATTACCACCGAAATCTATGACACACGAGCGAAGCATGTCTTCAAGGGTACGAATCGTGCGTTCAGTTTGACCGTCGGTCTGGGGATGGAAAGCAGTACTAAGATTGAGAGTAGTACCGAGAGCAGATTGAAACGTTTCCCAAAGACGCGAAGTAAATCGACCATCGTGGTCAGAAATGATATCACGAGGTGTCCCGTGTCGACAAATAACCTCGTCGGTGTAGATTCGCGCTAATCGTTCTACCTTATAGTCTTCCCGTATTGGTAGAAAGTGAGCGGATTTAGTCAAACGGCCAACGATAACCCAGATGCTGTCGTGACTTGATGGGGTGCGCGGTAGTTTCGTTATGAAATCCATAAGTATACTCTCCCATTTCCACATAGGGATCTCGGGTTGTACAAGTAAGCCAGATGGTCTTTGATGCTCAGCCTTGACTTTCGAACATGTCAGGCACTTCGAAAGATAGATAGCGATATCCTTCTTCATGCCCAACCACCAGTACTTGTAGCGCATGTCCTGCTACATCTTATCGGCACCGGGATGACGGGAATATCGAGATTTGTGAGCTTCGTCTAGTAGAATTTGTCGTAAGTTGGTGCGCTTGGGAATCCAAATTCGGTCTAGATAATAAAAGATACCATTCGATTTATTCACCAGTTGTTCACCATTATTGATTATTCTTTCCTTCTTCAGGGTGCGTTCTGTAAAACAAGCATGTTGTGCGTTACGTATAAGAGCTTCGAGATTGTGCTGGGCTTGGGTATTACGAATGATATGCAAATAGCTTCGTCGACTGAGAGCATCGGCGACGACGTTTGCTTTTCCTGGATGGTAACGAATCTCGCAGTCATAATCGTTGAGTAGTTCTACCCACCGGCTTTGGCGCATATTCAGCTCCTTCTGGCTAAAGATGTGTTGTAGGCTCTTATGGTCGGTGAAGACCGTACACTTGGTACCGTATAGGTAGTGTCACCAAATCTTTAACGCAAAAACAACTGCACCAAGCTCGAGGTCGTGTGTGGTATAGTTCTTCTCGTGGATCTTGAGCTGGCGAGATGCGTAAGCGATAACCTTGTCCCGTTGCATGAGAACGCAACCGGGACCGAGGTTAGAGGCATCGCAGTAGACTACGAAGTCTTCATTTCCGTCAAGTAGCGAGAGCACAGGAGCATTGCAGAGCATATGCTTGAGAGTTCGAAAGGCAGTCTCTTGTTCAGTTCCCCAAACAAAAGGCTTGTCTTTGTGTGTGAGAAAAGTAAGCGGTAATAACCCGCTAGTCCGAGAAAAGAATGGACTTCGGACCGGTTCTTGGGTGTAACCCAGCTCTTAACTGCTTTAATCTTCGCAGGATCGACATGGATACCTTGACTATTGACGATGTGACCCAAGAATTGGACCTCCCCAAGCCAGAATTCGCACTTGGAGAATTTGGTATAGAGGCGGTTTCCCTGGAGTAACTCAAGAACCAAATGGAGATGTTGCGCGTGTTCGGATTTTGACTTGGAATAGATCAGGATATCGTCGATGAATACGATGACGAAGCGGTCAAGATAGGGTTTGCACACGAGATTCATTAGATCCATGAAGACTGCGGGAGCGTTAGTCAAACCAAAAGGCATAACAACAAACTCGTAATGACCATAGGGGGTTCGAAAAGCGGTTTTGGGTATATCTTCTTCCTGAATCCGTAGTTGGTGATAGCCTGAGAGTAAATCAATTTTTGAGAAACACGTAGAACGTTGTAGCTGATCAAACAAGTCATCGATCCGAGGCAAAGGATATCGATTCTTGATGGTAAGCTTATTCAATTCCCTGTAGTCGATGTACATCCGGAACGATCCCTCCTTCTTTTTGACGAAAAGGATAGGCGCCCCCCAAGGAGAGGTGCTAGGGCGAATAAAGCCTTTATCAAGCAGTTCCTGGAGCTGACTCGAGAGTTCGCGCATTTCAGAGGGAGCGAGGAGATAAGGCGCTCTGGAAATAGGATTTGCTCCAGGAATGAGGTCGATTCGGAAATCGATATCACGAGTAGGAGGTAAACCAGGTAAATCACCAGAAAAAACGTTAGGAAATTCATGAACAACAGGTACTTCTTCCATCATCTTTCCTTTCTTTTCCTTCTTCGCTACTACGATGTGTGCTAAGAAAGTTTGGTATTCTTTGCGGAGATACTTTCTAGCTTGGACACACGACATGAGTTGTAATCTCTTTGAAGCGACTTCGCCATAAACACACAATTGATCACTATTTGCGAGAGAGAAACGAATCATCTTATCGAAGCAAACAATTTCAGCATGATTCTCCCGAAGGAAATCCATACCTACGATGACATCAAAGCTACCGAGTTGCATCGGAATGAGATTAATCGGGAAAATGTGGCCGTTGAGATCTAGGGTACAGTCACGCAGAACGGAATTGACGGTGATGGTCCTTCCAGTGGCAACTTCTACGTCGAAGGTTGATGGGAGGTTAACGCGCTTACGATTTAGGAGCCTTTCTAATTTGAATGATACAAAACAGTTATCGGATACAGTATCAAATAAACACGAAGCATATATACCATTTACGAGAAACGTACCATTAACCACATTGTTGTCTGCCTGAGCTTGGCGGGCGTTGATGTTGAAGACTCGCCCGCGGGCTGCTTGCTGTGCTGGCTGTGGCTGCTGCTGCGGCTGCTGCCGTTGATGTTGTTGCGGCTGCTGTTGTGGCTCTTGCTTCACCACTCGATTGGGGCACATGTTTGCAAAGAGGTTAGGATCACCACATGCATAGCAGGCTCTTGCATTGGCAGTAGGAGCAGGAGCTGCTTGCTGTCCTTGCGGAGCTGGTAGAGCAGGAGCTTGAGCTGGCGCTGGAGTTGGAGTTTGGCGAGGACCAGTATGGCAGTTTGAAGTGAAGTGGCCGTACATGTTGCAGTGAACGCAGAACCGGCACGCAATACCAACCGGGTGATGATAAGTACAAGTAGGGCAGAGCGGATGTGGGCCGGTGTATGCACGCTTTGCTGGCTATGCATTGGCCACAAGCGCCGCTACTTGGCAGTGTTGAGGTTGCGGTTGAGTCGGTACTGCTTGAAGTGGTGCGGCGGTAACTGCATAGTTCTTGTTGCTGGAGCTGCTGTTCTTTCTCTTACGACGTGAGAGCTTTGAAGATTGCGGTGCGGCGGTAGTTTCAGCGGTGGGAGTAGCGGTGACTTGATGTAGACTCTTGGCAGCTTTATCGAACTAACCAACCCTGACTCGCTTATCATTGATCTCAGCAGCGAGCAGGTAGGTTTCCTCAATAGTTGTCGTTTTGGCGGCTTGCACAAAGTCTACAACACAATCCGGAAGAGCACAGATGTATTTCTTGATCGTAATCTTAGGGGTAGTGACCTGACCAGGGCAGATGATACTCAACTGCTTGAAGCGAGCAGTTAAACCAGCGTTATCTCCCCCATCCTGCTTAATATGCCAGAATTCGTCCTCTAGCTTTTGAAGTTCATGGGGAGGGCAGAACTCTTGCCTCATGATGTTCTTCAACTCATCCCACGACAATCCAAAAGCTGCATCGTTCCCTCGTTTGTTCCTCTCAGCCGTCCACCAATCAAGAGCGCGGGATTGGAAGACGCCGGTGGCGTTGACAGTGTGGAGGTCTTCCGGACAGCCACTATAGCGTAAGGTGACTTTGATAGAATCAAACCATTGAAACATGGCCGTAGGCCCATCTTCGCCGGTAAATTCTTTTGGACCGCAGGCTTTGAACTGCTTGAAGCTAAAAGTAGTCTTGGGAGTATCAGTCCTGGACTCTTCAAAAGACTTGCTAGCGTTTTCGTTCAGCTCGCTAACAATTTGCGGTATGACTTTCGCTATCTGCTTTGCGACGAGAGAGGCGATTCGCTTGTCAGCGTGATTACGTCTAGCAGCTCGGGAGTGGTGTGTACTGAATGACGACATTGTCTGCAACAGACATCGTCACAAGGCTCAACATAATTTGATTAACCCTAATATAGTCTAGCGATCTTACCGCAAGCTACTAAAGCGCAGGAACACGTCAAAACACATAATCACATAGTCACGAAGGCACATAAGCACAGAGACACATAGGCACGCAGAGCACAGAAGCACGTAATCCACAGAAACCACACTATATTTTGCACGTATTCACCTACATTTGTCGTACAGATTCTCCTATTATTCAAGGTTGCGGAAGCGATCGAGAGTTGCGAGTGCGAATAGCGAGTAGCGATTGCGAGTAACATAAGCGATTTGTCCATGGAGCAACGATTCGTTAGCGTGTTGAGATAGAGGTGCAGTGTGAGTGGTGTGTGTTGATCAAAGCGAGAAGAGAAAAGCGAATAAATCACCAAAAATCGAAACTCATAAACAGGTAAATCCACATGAAACACATAAAATCCCACATAAAATCGATAAATTTTCAGAGTTAGCGGCGGCGAAATCCAGAATCGAAACACATAAAATCGAGAATAGACTGTCTGCGGCTGTTAGACGTTGACTATCCAAAGTGATTCGACTATTCACAAGGACTTTGAGTGCACACATAGGCCTTCTAGACTGTGCTCTCGCCTCGATTTGGGCGATCGGCACACATCCTTCCAGATACAGTGTGACTCCAAGTCGTTGGAGTCCGTCGAGGCCTTGGTAAGAGTTTTGCAAAACCACAATAAAGAGCGGAATGAGTCATCAAGGTTGGGGTTTCACCCCTAACTTAACGACTATGTTTCCTGTGTTGATGAAGTAGAGGGGAAAATTTGCGTCGAAGTATGGGTTTCATTCCTGATTCTATGCAAATTCTTGTGTTTATAGTAAAAGTTCGAGTCGAGCAAGCGATCTAGTCGAGAGTTTGCGGTTTTCACACCTAATCTCGGCCAAATCACCTTGCTTTCGCGAGAAATTTGAAAATAGTGAGAGTTGCCAGCCTTAGGAAAGGCCGACCTTGAACGAGCGGTAATATGCGATGTTCGCGCATGTGTGTAGTATTTAGCGAATTCGAACGAGAATAGAAAATAAGCTTGTGCAAAACCACTACCGGGTTTGCATAAGTTGGTCTGTTGGTGCTTAGACTATAGACTAGGTCGATTCTAATACATCAACACGGACTAGGTCGAGTCTTGCCTAATTCCCTATAGTTATGGCTCTGATACCAATCTGTCACACCCCAACCGATGGCGGAAACATCGGGGCGCGGCACTGAGCGAAACAGATTGTCCAAGAGTTTACGCATAGTGTAAAGGTGAGCATACAAGTTTAATAGTAGTAATAGAGTTCGAAAGCGTTTACGCATAACCAGCATGTAACATGTATAGTGTGAAGCTAGTAGGTTATCGACAATGAAATATGCACAGACTAGATTACGAGTTGTAGAATGCGCAACACATATCACCACTGTGACACGTGAAGAAGTAACCTTAACAACCCCTGTCCACGACAGTTGCTGAGTCCAAACAAATAGTACTATCGTTGCTAAGGCGTCAGGCAACAATCACTGTGTTAACATAACATAAAAGCATTCATCGAGTAACAAGTAGCATGCAACAACGGTCAATGTATAAATAGTGTTTGCGTTGTGTGTCGATGTGATTTAGAATAAGTAACGTATGTAACACCCAAAAGTGCTTAACGCAAAAAGAGATCGAGTATACTCACAGCGATGGTAGTTAATGGATTGAAGGGATATCTAGAGTGAATGAGCCTAATCAGAACGATAGCGTAAGCGAAGGGAGGGCGTAAAACGATGCATGGGGAGCAAGTGACGAGTGGTCATCCGGTCGGATGGCAATCCAAACGGGTGGCCATTCGGTCGGATTGACACTCGTTCGGGATGGATGTGTTTATGTATGAAGGCTTTGAAGTTTTCGTTGTAGCATTTCAAAGTCAGAGAAGTTTCTCTTCCATTTCAGATCGTTCGATCGGTCGTTCGGGTAGCGATCCGTCCGGCGAGGTATTTCTCAGAGAACAAGTTCACAGTAGGATTGTCATTCGATTGGATAGTCTACCGATCGGATGGCAATCCGTTAGAAACTGATCATCTTTGAAATTTGTAAAAATGTTTAAGTGTGGGAGTCCAAGTGCAATCTGATCGGATTGCGGTTCGATAGGATGACAATCCGATCGGACGGCAATCCGTCCCACAATCTGACCGTTTGCAAACTTGAAATTTTGTTAAGTTTTGCGGTTTGCTTGAGACAGTATGACAACGTCCTAAACAATGGAACCTCGTCGAGCCCCAAGTCGCCCGATCGAACAGGTATCACCCAAATCCAATCAGTTAACTGTTCTCGACGGTTGTTCATGTTTAGTCCGGTATCGGTCGTCTCCTTGATAGAAATCAGATCTCAGACCGACACTTCACTCTTCACTAAGAATTGAGTAGAAGACCTGAACGAGCTCTGATTCTATCGGTTTTGAGAGCATTGAGTGTAAAAGAGTTGAAAGAAAGTTAGAAAAACATCTTTAAATCCTTTTATATCTGAAAATGTTTAGATCTAGGTGAAAATGGTGTTAAATCATATGGAAATCCTTCAGATCTAAGTTGTTCTTGGTGGAATGAAGCCAAATCTTGAAGTTCATAAGAACTCCATGATGACATCACCCTAGAACACCTCAAATCAACTTATTTCACGGTTAAAAGTTAAGATTCAAAGGTGAAAATGATGTAGAAGTGCGTGTAGATCATAGAAGTACAAGATTTGATGTAGGAACTTACAAGAATCGCGAAAAATCGAGAGAAAAGTGAGTTGGAGCGTCTGGTCGAGCGAGTGGAGCTGTCACATCACTTAGTTGATGTGACATGGGTATTTATAGGGTTTCCAAAAGAGGAAAGAGCGCACTCAGTTGACGGATCGGATGGCCATCCGATCGGATGGTCATCCGAACATGGTCATCCGTTCAGATGACCATTCGATCGAAGGGTCATTCGATCGAGTGGCTCTGGCGAGTTGGTTTTCGTGTTTTCCTTTCGTGCGTTGAGCATTGCGATGCGTTTCGAGCGAGCAATGCGATAGTATTACCCATTAGTTACACAAATAACCTAACTACTATATCTAACATACAATCACTATAAATAACTTGCGTTTAGCGTTTGCGATTTGATTGCGATGCGATAGAGTTGCGATTGCGATTGCGATTAATCACCACAACATAAACATAACAAGCACAAGTAACACATAAGAAGCACACACATGTAAAACAATATCCATAACCTATAATTTGGGTTGCGAATGCGATAGCGATGCGATTAACGATAAGTCGAGTAGCGATTAACTGCGATTAATTAGCGATTTATTAACATGTACTCCACATAATACAACTAAATCGATTCGAATACAAAATTGGTTATAAGTCAAGGTAGTCAAACCAATAGTTTAGCAAAGAGTGATAGATCGCTATTAGCAATCTTTTCTTCTTTGACTTTGACTTTGATAACACGGGGTGTTACACCTAGGCCGCTCCCCATACCGTCTAGTCTTATCTTTTTATACGTTTTTATGTTCCATTCATATTTAAACAATTGTGGCTTTAGTAAACCCTTTTTTATACATATTTTTACCCACTAAGCAGCTTTTTCTTTTTTCGGAAGGAGGAATTGTAAAGGGTCCTAATATTAACACATGGAAAAAACTTATTTACACATGGTGTATACGGGCCGTATACTGTTATACGGCCCGTATAGAATAAAATAAATAACAAAGTCTGTGCCAGCAGACTTTGTCAGTTTTTTTATTCCATACAGACCGTATAACAGTATACGGCCCATATACACCATGTGTAAATAAGTTTTCCTGGTCGTATACAATGTATACGAACGTGTATACGGGGCGTATACTTTTATACGGCCCGTATGGAATGAAAATTTGATTTTTCTCAAAGTATTTAAAGGATTTAAGGTGTAAATCACACTAGATATTTTACAGTCGTGAGGTGCTCAAACCTTTCTAAAAGTAGAAAAAAATAAAACATTAACAAGTAACAAAGAGTGAAGAACAAAAAAACGTGTCGTATGACTGTAATAAAACGGAAGCTATCAACGCGGGATTACGGGCATGGTGTTATTCTTTATTTAATATTTACAGAATAAAAGGAAGGGTGAGGCATTTGATGAGAGTTGTAAGGAGTCTGAGTCTTCGGTTTCATCAGCCTGTACCGAAGAAACCAAATTCGCAACAATGAGTGTGAGTCCATTGTTGTTCGTGAATGTTTCGAATCATCATAGAAGACGTGTCGGGTTCTTCTGCTAGTGGTCGGGCTTACAATGCTCACACAGGGTGATAAACAACGCTGATATGAACACAAACCAACTGCTTTATCTTGAGTCGTCGGGAAAACCTTTCCTCAGGGGAGGGTGAGTAGTATGAGTCTGAGTCCATTGTGGTTCGTGAATGTTTCGAATCAACATAGAAGACGTGTCGGGTTCTTCTGCTAGTTATTCGGAATGTTTCGAATCATCATTAAAATTAACAATGCGGTCTTGATTGAAGACGTAATTGCAAGACTGTTTGTCGGGCTTCCAATGCTCACACAGGGTGAAAAACAACCCTTGATGTTGAAACCGGTTTTACCTCATGAAAAGGAAAGGAACAAATTTTTTAGAGAAGCATTGGGATTTAAGGGTTTATGAGTCAAAGTTAACATTCAGATTCAGATTCAGAAAGCAGATGATTTGTACTTGGTTTATTCTCTTTAATCTATTAGAACGATCCTTTTTTTGTCACGTACATGCGTTTAATTCCCAACATACTTGTTTTGTCACGTACATTTCGTAAGAAACTTTTCGTGCACTGAACCTACACCTCCAATCATTTCTTGGTCAAATCACACACTATAAAATTTAAACTTATCGTGTATTGCAGTTTGGAAAGATGACCGAATAGAGATCTGAATAACAAACTGTGGAGAACTTGTTTGCGTTATCCATCAACATAAGCTAAAAATACTCTAAAATTAACAAGGCGGTCTCTTTGTTGCGTACTGATTACTGAAAAGATTTGTTGAGATCGAAGAAAAGAGTAAAAAAGATGAATTGAGGCGTACATTAGGAACAAGAAGTCCAATAATCCATTCATTATCTGTTGTTTGTCTAAAACAATATCAATTAACGTTCAGTTATGTACACAAATTCATCACCGGTTTCTACAGCACAAGCACATACACAGGGAGAATGTTCTCGAAATTGAAGGAAAAGAAAAAATGGTTGCTGATGTTTTTCACTATCAGGATTTTGTTGGTTTGTTTGAGAACCTGATTCCAATGTCCTACTACTACAATCCTTCCTACATTATTGAAAATTACTATATCACCCCCACCAGATACATCAATTTGTGTAGAGATCTTTACAGTATGGTTTCTCGACAAATGAAGTATTAAAAGATGTTAGTTTCTTGGCAGTATGGTTTCTCGACAAATGAAGTATTATCTGACAAAACTCAAAACAATTGTAATCTTCCCAGTAATCATCCATAACAAGGGTGAGCTCGTGTATTGGACCCCGGCGCAGCAACAAAACTTGGTGTAAATCATTCATGTCCATGTTTTTCCTTGTACTTGCTACGTCAGATGTTAGCTTGGAAGTTCTATTACACAAAGTAAACCGAAGGCTTGTCCTTGCTGCCTCTTCGGTTGGTAAAAGACATAGGATGGTTTCTAATACAGGCTCTTTTAGAAAAGCGTTGGGATTCAAGGGTTTATGAGTCAACAAATCATTGGTTTAATACCAACTGCTCGAAATCCCTTTCGTTTTTTGGATCGTTCTAATAGATTAAAGAGAATAAACCAATTTTTACCATTTTTTACCATAAGAATACGGGCCGTATACAATTATACGGCCCGTATACACAAAGTTAAAAAAAATTACCGGATCATATACAATGTATACGATCTGTGTATACGGGCCGTATACTATTATACGGATCGTATACTATGGGTAAAAAATGATTGTATCAGACTCTCTCCCCCTCCTTTTCTCTCTCTGACAACCCTAGACCCAAACCACCGTAATCCACCACGTTCTCCGAAAAAAAAACATCATCTGTTCATCATTGTTCTTGAAGATGAAGATGAAGAAACGAGGGTTTATTCTCTTTAATCTATTAGAACGATCCTTGTCTTGAGAACCTGATTCGGATTTAAACAATGCACGAAGATCCTTGCATTAGACACAATTTGATGGAATTTGTGGATCAACAGAAATAAATGAAATAACTCGCCATTCTCTTGCACCTGTATACATTGATTGTGGATTTAACTTGCAAGAATTGCGGATTTCGGTTGGTTCAGATCTCGGAAGTACTGAACAACAGAAATAACAGCTTCAGTTTCATCAACCGGCTTTGAAAACCCGATGGAATCTACGAAGAAACTGTTTGAATAATGGCCAATAATACGTTCATTATTTTTCACAGTGGTGCCAATGTCCTACTACTACAATCCTTCCAACGCCTGATTCCGATACGGGCCCACAAGACTTGAGCAAGATTGGGTCCGTCGCATGATAGAAGATACATATCGTCCGTTCAAGTTGAGCTTCCAGATACATAACGTTCGTAAGAAACTTTTCGTGCACCTGTATAACTCGCCATTCTCTTGCACCTGTATACGTTGATTGTGGATTTAACTTGCAAGAATTGGGTCTGTCGCATGATAGAAGATACATATCGTCCGTTCAAGTTGAGCTTCCTGATGCAATTTGTTGGAATTTGTGGATTTCGGTTGGTTCAGATCTCGGTTCAGAAATAACAGCTTCGGTTTCATCAACCGGCTTTGAAAATCGAACGGAATCTACGAAGAAACTGTTGGAATTTGTGGATTTCGATATGGTTGGTGTAAAAGCTCACATGTTACTATGTTGACCATGTTTTTTGACAAATCATCTGCTTCCTGAATCTGAATCTGAAAGTTAACTAGACCCCTCAAGTTGTCATTCATAACAACTAAGCGTCTGAAGAAGAGTATGTTGATATAGGAGAGTTGATGCAATTTTCCAAGCATTTTATCGTGTGTTGTAATTTTATTGAAGCAATGAAGATTGAATATGCAAACCGCATCTGTCCTCTGTTATGATTCGAAACATTCCGAATAACTAGCAGAACCCGGCACGTCTTCTGTGATGATTCGAAACATTCCGAATAACTAGCAGAACCCAACGCGTCTTTTGTGATGATTCGAAACATTCCGAATAACTAGCAGAACCCGACACTCACAAGTTGTTGATCTTTGGGTGGTGATTTACTCCCGAACAAACCATGCCCACCTTGACCAGAATAGATAAGCGTATCACTCGATCCACTTACATTCGAATAATGCTGAGAATCCACAACGCTTATGGCCAGATTCTTTCCTTCAATCATGGCAAAATCAATGCCTGCTTGTTTTATTATCACGAAAGTACTAAACAACCGAGATAACAGCTCCGGTATTTATCACCAACTCATCTTTAGTAGTGTTTGTTTGAGAACCTGATTCAGATACACAACGGTCTCTTTGCTTCGTCCACTAGAACTATTTGTGTATGCATTCTTTTGGTAGTTAACAACGCTAATTAGAAAAAAATCTGTAAAATTAATCGTATCGATTGCTATAACAGGATGGATGTGACACACACAGATAGATAAGTTGTCACAGTTGTCAAGACTGTTTGTCGGGTTTCCAAAGCTCACACAGGGTGATAAACAACGCCGATACGAACACATGTGTTTCGAAATAGGCTTTGTTCTTGGTTTAATGAAGTTACACGTAACATCTAGTTATATTCACATTTAAACAATGCTCGCCTCAACTGAGATAATGGACATCCATCAAGCTAAAAAAGAAAAATGTGTTTCCCATAGTCACAAAAGATTGCGGTTTGTATTTCGCATAGCCACCGTTTCCGTAGTAAAAAACGGTTGCGGTTTGTATTTCGCATAGCCACCGTTTCCGTAGTAAAAAAGGGTTGGGTTTGCACATTCAATCTTCAATACTTCATTAAAATACCACTAGTAGAAGAACCCGACACGTCTTCATGTTACGGAGAATGTTCTAGAAATTGAAGGAAAAGGAAAAGATTTGTTGAAATCAAATTTGACAACTATGACAGCTTATTAAAAGTAGCAATCACCTCCAATCATTTCCTGGTCAAATCACACACTATAAAGTTTAAAGTTATCGTGTGTTGTAGTTTGGAAAGATGACCGAATAGAGATCTGAATAACAAACTGTGGAGAACTTGTTTGTGTCGGGTTCTTCTGCTAGTTACTCGATCAACGGACTGATCGGTAACGTTACTCTACTTGTGCTCCGATTTAAGCGGCGTGTTCCGATCAATGTTGTTAAAATGATGGTGTTTTTACTGGAAAAAACGTGATACTTGAAAAAACATCCTTATATACGGCCCGTATACAGTTATACGGCCCGTATACATTTGGTAACATCAAAAACCTACCAAAATAATTCCATTGAGTCGTATACGTTTTACAAATCGTATAAACATGTATACGGCTCGTATAACTATATACAGGCCGTATATAGTAAAATCAAAAAAACATTCTCTGCGTATTTTCCTATTAAAAAACATTCTATACGACCCGTATATTTTGTATACGGCCCGTATACACTAGGGATGTGAAAATAAGATATATGGGGTGTGGGAACAAGGGGAGCCATTGTAAAATATGACTAAGCAGCTTTTTTTTTCGGAATGAGGAATTGTAAAATATGTTGTCAAACTATTATTTTATTTAACATTTACTTTATATTTTAAATTTAAATTATTAAAAGATAAACGTTATTCTTGAATCTCTTAAAATTTATAATCTGTGTTATTATTTAGATATTTTTTTATTAAAACAGGAATCATAAATCTTATTTATAAAAATATTAGTATTCATTAATTGGGGTAAGATCAAATAAAAAATTTAGTTTGCCTAAATATGATAAGAAAGAATCTTAATCTTTCAATTTTCTTATTAATGGTTAAGATAAAAATCTAAGAAAAAGAGGAGGGTAATGGTATTTTTGAAAAATCATATTTATTTACTTTCTCTCTAAACATGCATATTTTACCCTTATTTTTTAAACATCCATAACTTTTTATACAACATTATTCGAGCGTTTTTTATCTTTAATTTGAGTATCAACTTGTTATATAAAATATGACAACTAGAAAAATCAACAAAAATGTGTTGTATTTTTTGTATAACATTTTTTGTGCTGGATTTTTATACTACATTTTTGTACCAAATTTTTGTACTACATTTTTTGGTAATTTTTTTGTGCTAATTTTTTTCGTCTTAAATTCTTTTTTCAGAATTTTTTTGTGCTGCATTTTTTGTACTAGATTTTTTGTGCGAATTTTTTTTATGTTATATTTTTTGTACTAGATTTTTTGTGCTATATTTTTTTACTATAATTTTTTGTACTAGATTTTTTTGCACTAGATTTTTTGTTGTATTTTTTAGAAACAAAAGAGTTGTCACATGTCATTTTCACACTCTTACTTATAAGGACCAAAATGTTTTAGTACACAAATGTCCTTCCTTCCTACTTATAAGGAGTGTCACATGTTATCATCAGAATCTTTGCTTAGGTTACTTTGGCAAAACCTATTTTTAGTGAATTCTTCCCCTTCATTAATTAATCTTTATAAAGACTAAGGTGGTGTTTGTTTTTCTAAAAAAAGATCTGTGCAGACTGTTTTGTTTGCGCCGCGCGGCAACGCGCAGACATTACCATCAGCATACTATTTCTTTTTCCGCAGACGTTTCATTTAAAAACTTCTGCGCGAGCTCTTGTTGGTGCAAACTGGCCCATCCACTTCTAAGATCTTCTAAGCTCTGCAAAGAGTTAAACACCACCACCCACCACCACCGTCCACCACCGCCATCGTCCATCACCACCACCACCACCGTCCACCACCCACCACTACCATCAACCACTACCGTCACCACTACCATGGTCTACCACCACAACCACCACCACCACCACCCACCGTCCACCACCCCTACCTCCGTCCACTACCACCACCCGTACACCACCACCAGTTTGTTTTAGAATTCTACATACGTTTAAAAACAAACAACTTTCTTCTTATAGACTGCATAGGTTTGTTCCACCTCTTTTTCTACAGATGTGGTCCGTAGACTGCATACATTTTACCTCTTAAAAGACAAATAACACTTATACCATTGTTCAATCGTGTTTTACCTAAAATTGTTAGGACTTTTTATATAAACTTAAATATCTATTTTCAAAATTATAAAATTATTTCTTAAACCCCTAAATAATTAATTAGAAAATTAATTAATTATTCTTGGCTATTTGACCTAAGCGAATAAATATTTATTTATTTAAATAATCACACTTAGAAATTAGGTTATAAGCGGATATGGTCGAGTGTGCTAGGATCCCAAAAGAATGAACTACACAATATTATGCATTAAAACACATAGTTCCTTGTTTGACAATCGAACCCTTGCAACCCTATGGTCAGAGCTAGTCAACGAAGCATCAAGAAGTATGTTGATCCTAAACACCCCTTGTCCTATTATTGATTTCTACCTTCTATTTTCCTCGTTATTTTTCTTTTGAGTCATTTTAAAACTTTTACTTTTGGATTTGACTAGACGTTAACAAAGACTCAGTACTAAAATACTTGTATCCATAGACGACCTTGGTATCTTACCATCAGTACATTATGCCAACGATGGGTGCATTTGCCCAATGTGAGTTATAGTATGATAGTATTTATCGTGTTTTTATAAATATTAAAACTTGTAGTAGCGTATAAAACAATTAACCATCTTTATATAAACACACCAAACCACGTCACCTAGCCCAACAGGCATCCCTTAAACATACAACTGCCAACCGCAAGTTTGTGAATATTTCGTTTCTACATGCAGTAGACCTCAAGACACGAACCATCACGAGTGTTTGTGAACCAAACCCCTTGGGCATTCGAACCATGTCATGGACCCAATCTGAGCAGTTGTTTTTCCAAATACTTTTCCTTTTCATTTTTTAAGGCTCCAAAGTAAAAACATTTGAACTTATAAAAGAAAGTGTTTCCTGACAAAGTGCAATGTGCCTCTGGTTATGGCGTTCTTCGTTAAAGACGTTATTGAATGGCATAACTATAGCGGGTTGGGAGCTCCGGAAATAGAAGTGATGCAAGGCATTGTTGTCGTGGTTTGTTGGATGATTTGGAAGGCGAGAAACGAGAAGGTAAATAATGGTATAGAAACTAATATTGAAGACATCGTTGGCGAAGTGAAGGCATTAGGTTTCTTGTGGTTCTCAAATAGATCTAAAGTCTCTCTTATGGCACATTTGGTGTAAATTTATCTTTGTATGGTTGGTGTTTGTTGGCGGTCGCTTCGTGTCAAAGGGCCATTTTTCTTGTTGTTGGTTGCTAATATATTTCATCTTTTTAAAAAAATCATACTGAATACACCCTCCAATATTTGTTGAAAAATAAATACAAATTGGGTAATAGCATTTATTATTAGTCTCCCAAGGTTGTGGTTAAAATAAATCAGAAAATATTAAAATCTTCTGCATCAACAAGAAATGCATTATTCATCACTTGTTGTCTAATGGTTGAAAAGACTTGGATTCTCCTTGGAGACCCAAGTTCAATCCTCATTAGTGCCATATTTGGTGGAAAGGCAATGATGACTAGTTCTCCCAGACCCTAGGTCAAGAGTTCGAGCCCAAGCCACCCCAGGTTTTAGTTCACCGTGCATTACTCCAAAGAGATTCTCTCTTGTGGCAGCACAAGCCCCTGCCACTGGCAGTAGGTGGTATGGTTTCCTTGGGAACGCCGTCTGACGCCAACATGGACCCTGTTAAGACAACATAGTCTGGCCAGAGTAGGGTTAGGTCCCTCTGTTTAGAAGGGTGTCGGATCTCTCTCACAACATGTTAAAGATTCTCACCGTTCAAAAAAAACTAAAAATGCATTCATATTCCCCTTCTGTTTGGGACCATTAATGACAGTTGTTGATCCTTCAAGCATGATCGAGGCTGCAATTTGTGTCTATATAAGTGAGATAACAATCAAGTAGAAAGCACATGTGATTCTAAGAAAAAACCAGCCAAACCTCACTTCAAAATCATGGTAAAACCTCATGTTCTACTCATATCCGCTCCTGGACAAGGCCATGTTATTCCTGCAACTGAACTTGGTCGACAATTAGTCGCACAAGGTGCTAACATTACAATCATAAACACAGAGGCCATTCACAGGCTATAATGACGAATTGGTTTGAGAACGACGATTGTGAGGGTATGATGCAGATGGTTTCTATCCCTGATGGGTTAGAACCATGGGAAGATAGAAATGACTTAGGTAAGTTATTTCGATCGTGTCAGAAGTCTATGCCTAGCAAGTTGGAACAACTTATAGAGACAATTAACAAACAAAACGATAACAAAGTCACATGTCTTATTGCTGATGTTTGGATGGCATGGGCTCTACAAGTCGCAAAGAAGATGGGAATTGGAAGAGCATGATGAGCATTCCAAAGTTGATTAATGATGGATTCATAAACAACAATGGTTAGATTTATAATGTTATATAACTGTTTATTTAATTCCATAGGCCCTCTTTTGGCAAGCAATCGGCTTGCTGATCAAGTGGGTCATTTTTGGGCAGAAGACACCAGCTGCTTAGAATGGCTTGATCAGCAACCAGCATGTTCAGTTCTTTATATTGCATTTGGAAGTTTCACTACTTTCAACCAAACTCAGTTTGAAGAACTGGCACTTGGTCTTGAACTTACCAACCGGCCCTTCTTGTGGGTTGTGCGGTCCGGTCTGACAAAGGAGACCACAACTGTTTTCCCAGATGGTTATGTAGACCGAGTGGGGCCTCGTGGGAAAATTGTGAGCTGGGCACCTCAACAGAAGGTCTTGGCTCATCCTTCTGTAGCTTGTTTCATGACTCACTGTGGTTGGACCTCTACTTTAGAGGGCGTGACAAATGGGCTGCCTTTTTTGTGTTGGCCATACTTTGTTGATCAAATTTACAACCAAACTTACATTTGTGACGTCTGGAAAACAGGACTTAGGTTGCAGGAAGATAAAACTGGTATCATCACATGAGAAGGAATAAAAAGTAAGGTAGAGCAGCTGCTCAGTAACAAAACATTCAAATCTAAGGCCATTGATATCAAAGAAAAGGTTGTAACTAGTGCGGCAAAAGGTGGATGCTCACATAGTAATCTTACCAAATTTGTTGACTGGATACATGGAAAAGACGCAGATACCAACGATCATTAATCATCATAGCTCAATGTGAACCAGAATTTATAAAATGGTGTTAGGTAAGCCAATAACTTCATCTAAGAAATAAGGCATGCCATTAGCTGGAAATGATAAAGGACATATAAGCTACCTTTCATTTATTATATGTGTTTGAATTCCTACTTGTATTCTATCCTATATTCAAAAATTAGTAAAAAATATGTTTGTACACATTTCCTTTTAAACTCGATATATGAGATATTAATCATACGTCTTATGACATGGAAATGTATATGATTTATTTGATCGGGTTTTAGTTCAGTTTTGTTAAAGATGGTTAGTAATATTGTATTTACTGTTTATTTGTATTTATCCCACAAGTCCAAATTACATTTTCTCTAGGGTTTCTTGTATATATTAATGGTTTCTTCCATTGTATTTGATTCAGTTAATATATTGTTCATCAAAATAAGCATTCAAAGCATCAATTATAGAGACTTTATAAGGAGGAACACTTCGTGTAGCCTTTTCCTCTACGATTTTTAAACCGGTGTAACTTTTTTTCATAAGTTAATATGTTTTTAAAAACTCACACCAAATTAAAGAGAATAAATTGGTCTTTAATTTGCTGTAATTAGAAAATATTGTTGTATGAAAAAAGTTAAGAGCGTTCAAAAATCATGGAGAAAATACAGAGGAAAAGGCTACATAGAGACTTCACATGGTCACTAGCGTATTGGTTAGAGTTTGGAAGCTTCATGAGTGAAGTCTCTACACGGACACTTCCTCCATGTGAAGTCACTATGTGTACTTTTTCCTCTTTTATTTTTTAACGATTTTTAAATGAGCACACTTGTTTATATGATAATACTTAAAAAAAATATACCAAATGAAAGAGAATAAAATGATCTTTAATTTGGTGTAATTTTTATTAAAAAATATATATCATCCTATGAAAAAGTTATGCATGTTTAAAAATCGTACGGGAAAACAAAAGAGGAAAAGGCTACACATACTCTTTCTTCATGTGAAGTTTCTATGTTTAGGTGCTTTGAATGTTTATTTTGGTGATTTTGCATAAGTCAACGTCTATATTGATGGTTTTTCCTAATTTTAATAAAACTTTGCAATGACGGATTCACATGTGACGCCCTAACACATTCTTACCCTTAATTTGTAGCGGAAAGTACATACCTAAAATTTCTTTCATGATATTCTTTGTTTCACTTAAGTACATTAATCCCTTTTTATAAATTAATCAAAAACTAACATACTTATATCAAATTAAGTGACCACATACACACCCACGTACAATCCATGTCTTGACTCGATCTTCAACCGCGTACACTTCTTGATGAAACATCCATAAACCTGTACAGCCTGCAGTCACCACATTCAATCACATCATTAACAACCGGTGACATAATACAAAATCTTAACACATGCATAATAAGGCGTCAACATATCATGCTTTCTCTTATACTAGCCCCTTCATCCATCCATTCGATCACTCGCATCGGATTGCGGAGTCAACCTTCACTTCCATTGTTAACATGCCTATACTTCACATTAATTCTCAATAGAAAAACGGTTAGTATCATTAGCTTCCCTTCATATGAACATGTCCTCAAATATACATAACTTATCTTATTTGTTCAAGCATATAATTAAATACCCACTCAAGCATGTATTCACTTTCTATTCATACACGTACTTACAATTTACATCCTACATGTATAACTCCTTAATTCATCTTTATGCATAATTCATTATGTAAGTTCCCTTTTCTTACCCAAACTTAATCGAATCTCTTTCTTAACCACTTCCAACCCATTTCCACTAAAACTTAACTTAGTAATAACATCGATTCATATCTTCTTACATTACATTCAATAATTACCATATATCATAAATACATTACCAAACAAAAGGGTAAGTTCGGAGTTCACTTACCTCGTGCGTCCGAGTTCAAGCATAGCTTCCGTGTTTATCCTTGACCCGTTGCCCTTCCATGCTTGTGTCCATGTTGACATGACTCCTATCCGTACATGTCATCACATTCATCATAACATGATTAGCATACATGAACATACATACCTTTTAATGAAGGTTTCTTGCCATATCATCTTATCAAACTAATTTCCCACTTGTAATCCATTCAAAACACATTCCTTATACAAATCTATTATCTAATACATCATCATCACATTCTACATACATTTATTCATTATTAGCATACAATCTCACTTATCATTTTCTCCTAAGCATTTCATCAAACACCTGGTGCGCATATCACTTTCTAAGCATAATGTACAAGTGCTTTAAGCATGTTCTTCCCTATTTCATCTTATGAACCATCACATTCAAGCAAAATCTCATAATCATAAATTCCACATCAAGTTTATCTATCTCAGTCTATCATATAACACCTTATACATCACAAGATCACACTATAACATCTACAAGTTCATCATGATCATCATCTTCACACTCATGCAATGGGTTTCATTCTAAATCATCCAATTACTTGAAATTATTCATAACACAAGTTCTATTTGGTGTTTCTAACACCTCTACATGCTTAATTTCATACAAATTCATGGATTGATCATAACCCACTTCAAACAAGATCATCAAATCTAAGTTTTAAGACATACCTTATGATCCCCTTGTGAAGGTGATCGTTAATTCATGTTCGGTTGTGAATTTGGGCTTCGTTTAGCCTTTCAATTTGGAGAATTTGATGAAGTTTAGGGTTTTGGCTTCATGGGAGCCTTCCCTGCTCGTTCATGAACACACACACGATGTGTGTGTGTTGTTTTCTTTTAATAAAACAACTTTCAAGTTGTTCACTTTGGTCCCTCATGTTTCGTTTTAATTAAATAAGGCTACAACCATTCATTTAATACCAACAATACTAATATTCAACTAGGTTAATTATTCCTAGTTAATATTCATTTACGGGTTCACTTTTACCCCTAACGGTATTTTTACCCGTTCCTTTATATTAACCGGGTTTGAAATTACCAAACCCATTTTTGGGGTGTTACATCACATAAGGCAAAAGAATCCAATCATGTTTACCTAACAATCCGTAGCCGAATATGAACACATACTCAGATGGCTTCTTAATGAAAATGGATTCATACATGATCAATGGTAAATGATCATCAAAAACCAAATATTGATGATTGACCAATCTTCTCTTGCAAAAGTAGAAGTTAAATGCAAAGACTAATCACATGAACACCGCTCGAATATTATACACTAGCAAAATAAGAAACCTACTTTCAAGGTTTTAGCCTGATTCAAAAATGAAGTTGAACTCATTTGCATATCTAAAACCTACACTACAATAAACTGGAGCAATAGGGGCCTTTTGTCAATAGCGACGACTTATGTCGCCACTAAAAGTTTTTTTGTTTTTTTTTCCAGTTTTTTTATATCAAAACCCGACAAATTCCAGTTCACGACACACAAAAACTAAATAAACATAAACTACATAAATGTCATAAATTTCACAATCCAGGTTAGCTTTAAGTCGCAAATACGTTCTAAAACTACTTAACATATATAATGTCATAATTCAACATCATATCCGTTTCTCCCTGCCATCATCCGATTCTTCATCAAGGCCTTCTCAATGCCTTTTTGCATAAAAACGGTTCGTTCAGGGATCTCTCCAAGAAGTAAGCGTACAAGAGCGGCTATAGGAGCTTTACAAGCAGCTTGAAGAAGGGATTCCTTTGCATTAGTGTATTCTTGACAACGTGCAAAGTGCTTCTGGTTTGGCGTTCTTCGTTAAAGACATTATTGAATGGCATAACTATAGCGGGTTGGGAGCTCCGGAAATAGAAGTGATGCAAGGCATTGTTGTCGTGGCTTGTTGGAGGATTTGGAAGGCGAGAAACGAGAAGGTCAATAATGGTATAGAGACTATTATTGAAGGCATCTTTGGCGAAGTGAAGGCGTTAAGCTTCTCGTGGTTCTCAAATAGATCTAAAGTCTCTCTAACGACATATTTGGTGTGAGTTATGTTAAATATACCCAAAAGTCAACCTTTCAGGGGAGAGAAGGGTGGGCAGGAGAGAGAAAAGGACTGACATTAATTACCTAGTATTTTTATTTTATTTTAATTATTAGTTACAATCATTAGCTTTTAGTTTTTATATTATTTTTTAAGTGAACATAAAGTATTTTTTATACAATCCAACTTTTATGTAATGTGTTTTCTTAATCTTTGTTATAACACATAGACTTGACAAATGTTTTTTAATACATTATTCAACTTTTAAACCAATTAGATAAAAAGTGGTCTATGACAGAGGAGAGAGAATACGAACAGTCGCCGGAAATCTAACAACATCCGATCATCGGTTTGGCTCGACGAAGTGAAGTGGTTCTGTTTAGCGAGTGAGGTTTGATCGATCTAGCATATCGTCTGCTAATCTGGACTCACCTTCCTTTCTAAATCGACCCCTTCATCTTTCCATTCGCCGTCCGGGATCGAGTTTTCCGTCTATGCGACTGCGAGACTTCCTGTGGCCATTCCTAGTATTTGATTGCTTAGTAGGTCTGTTATTGGTCGCGGCTATCTTGATAGTTAAGTTAGATCGATACGAATCCTATTAACCTTTTAAAATCCTGTGTGTCTGGTCATATGGAAAGAGAGGAGGGAGAGATTGAAAATTCCGGTGAAAATATGGATCACTACAGAGAACAGCAAATGAAAGACCAAGTGAAAGAGAAGGCGGTAACTTTTTACGTTTCTAATATACACCTACACATCTCGGATGGTGAACTATGGATGGAGTGTAGAAATTATGGACAAATCGTCGATGCTTACATAGCAAAGAAACTGGATAAAAAGGGTAAACGATTCGGGTTCTTTAGATTCGTTAAAATTACAGAAGCGGACAAAATGGTGAAGGCTTTGAACCAGTTAACTTTCTATGGATGGAGAATCAGAGCAAATGTGGCAAGATTCGTGAAGATAGTAAAAAATGAAAAAATAAATAAAGGCAGCATATGGATACCAAAAGAGCATAAGGAAAACAACAGGCCGGTGCCAATAAACAATTCATTCCTAAAGAATGGGACAACCTGGGCAGGGGTGGTGGCCGGAGAAAAGATACAACAAGAAGAGGATAACTGGCTCACATTTGCAAATGAGTCAAAGGCATATAGGAACTGGAGAGGGAAATCAATACTGGGTGAACTTCAAAAGTTGGAGCATCTTAGAGCAATTAAAAGGATGAGACAACAGTTAGGTCTCAGGAATGATCAAGTGAGGTATGTAGGTGGGGTGAGCGTGTTAATCGTATATGACTCAGAGGAAGATATGAAGTCATCAATGTCAAAAGATGAAGAAGTCTGGGAGTATTGGTTTAACAGCCAGAAAATATGGAACGGGGAAGACATCCCATTTCAAAGAATAGCATGGCTCAAAATAAGAGGTGTTCCAATGCAGCTATGGATTGACGGTGTGTTCAACTGCATTGGCGAAAAGTATGGTAAGGTGGTGAGACCATCAATTGCAGACGATAAGGATCTTAGCTTTAATTATGACTCGATCGGTGTATTGGTAAATCACGGAGCTACGATAAATGAGAAGATAAAGATAACATGGAAACATCTCTTGTATGATGTCTGGATAACAGAATCTAATCAATTTTGGGATCCAGATTTCATAATTGATTTTGATAAGGAAGAGGAAAAAACACCAGTCAAACCAGCATCCTCGAATCAACTAGACGAAGAACACTCGTTAATGAAGTCGGTCACCAACAACGGGGATGAGGAACGGCCGGAATTGGAAAAACTCCCACCGGAGACGGGGGCGGGGTACGAGGAAGGAAGAGGAACCGTCGGAAACAAGGTAAACGTGGAGACAGTTGAAGAGTCTCCGATGAAGGAGATGAGTCCCGAGAAAAATGAATTTAATGTGGATTTAAATTTAGGTGGTGGTGAGTCAGAAGGAGCCAACAAGGATAATCCAGATAAGGTCAACATGCAAAATAATATTGGGCCAAGAATAAGGTCCCAAAAGAGAAAGAGAATTAACTTGGCTGAGGCCCGCAATGCATAACTGAAGCCCAATGCAGACATTAGTAAAGGTAAAATACCCGATCTCAACTTAGATTTATCTGACGATTCAAGGTTAAGATCTAAAAGGAGAAACCTTAGTAAAAGGGGAAGGGCGACAAGGAGAAAAAACAAAATCAGAATAAGATTTTTAGAGAGAGAAATAGAAGATTTACAACAAGAAGAAGGGGGACTGGAAGATGCGCAAGAATCTGACTGGGAAGAATGATCGATTTCAGAAGAGACCTAAATCAGTACAGAGGTACCAGAAACTCAGGTAACTAGGGCTCAACATGAAAATAACGAATCTGTGATCAATGATGAAGTCAAGGCCACAAAGGAATTTGCGGAGAAAATTGGGATTGATTTATTAAAGGCAGAGAATTTGATAAAGGAAGCAGTCGTAGATGATCAGGTGGACGTAGGACATCAATGAATTTTGGATCCCTAAATATCAAAGGTGCATGGGGGGGGGGGGGGAAGCAACGGGTGTAAGAGGACTTCTCTCGAAATTCAACTTATCATTCATTACTCTGCAAGAAACTCAATTTAGTAATTCACCGGAAAAAAAGATTAGGAAGTTTTGGGACAATTCAGAGTTCGATTTCTCTAAAGTAGATGCGGATGGTAGATCGGGTGGGATTTTATCACTTTGGAATCCAGGTATGTTTAAGAAAGAAATGGAAATAAAAAACCAAATTTTTTACTAGTAAGAGGCCGAGTTACAGGGGTTGAAGATGAAGTGGTAATTGTAAACGTATATGCATCAACGGTTTTGGCTAACAGAAGAAGAATGTGGGATGAGTTGCTGGCTATAAAAGATGTATTATGTGGTCTTTGGATTTTGATAGGTGACTTCAACGAAGTGAGGGTACCAGAGGACAGGTTCAACTCTGTCTTCGACGCAAACGGAGCTTTGCATTTCAACAACTTTATTAGCAACGGAGGCTTTCAAGAATATAACATGGGAGGTATGAGATATACTTTTCTATCTGGTGATGGGTCTAATCTGAGTAAACTAGACCGTGTTCTAGTCTGTGAAAATTTTATGATGAAATGGCCAAATGCAACATTATTGGCTTTAAATATGAAGATTTAAGATTATAGGCCAATCATCTTGACGATAGTTAATAATAATTTTGGCCCGTCCCCGTTTAGACTTTTTAACAGTTGGTTTACACTTAACGGGTTTGATGAAGCGGTAAGAAAAGGGTTGGATAAGGTATGCGATTCAAGGTTCAAAGACGAAGTGATGGCTGTGAAATTAAAGGCTGTGAAAGACGAATTAAAAACTTGTTAGAAACGGAAAAAAAGAAGAGGATGAAAGAGAGATGGTAGAGGCATAGAACAAATTAAAGGTATTGGATGGGCAAGCCAAAAACAGAATTCTAACAGAGACAGAACTATCAATATGGCAGGAATGCAAGAAAGTAATAAGGGATTGGCATAAGGTCCAGGTAATGGATATGCAACAAAAGGCAAGATCAAAATGGGTGGGATTAGGAGATGAAAACACGAGTTATTTTCATGCTATCGTTAATAGTTACGTCGCCAGGAATAGGATTAGTGGCTTATGGATAGAAGGGGTTTGGGTGGTTGACCCAAACGTTATAAAAAATCATTTCGTAAAGACATTCCAAACAAAATTCAAAGAGCCGGTGAGTGTCAGACCCATAATCGGTCTAGATGGATTCAAATGTTTGAACTCCGATGAAGCGGCTGGTCTAATATTGCCCTTTACTACGGAGGAAGTCCGCAAGGCTATTTGGGAGTGTGGTGAAAATAAGGCCCCGGGCCGCGATGGAATCACGTTTAAGTTAATAAAGGCATACTTGGAAGAGCTTAAGGAATCAATAATGCAGGTCATGTCACAATTCTTCACACATGGGTCTATACATCATACCTGTGGAGCTTCGTTCATTGCAACTATTCCGAAGGTACCAGATCCTCTAACTTTATCCGATTTTAGACCAATATCACTAATTGGTGTGGTTAATAAAGTCATATCTAAAGTCTTAGCAAATAGAATGAAAGGGGTTATAAAAAGTGTGGTATCCAATGTCCAGTCGGCATTTATGTTAGAAAGGAATATAATTGATGGCCCCTTGGTAATTAACGAAGTAGTCGGGTGGGCAAAAAAGACAAAAAGCAAGATTTTTGTTTTTAAAGCAGATATAGAGAAAGCTTATGATACACTTAACTGGAAATTCCTAATATCTATCTTAACGCATATGAGGTTTCCACCAAAATGGAGGAATTGGGTTATGGGAATATTGTTTGCGGGAAGAGGATCGGTCCTAGTGAATGGATCCCCAACAGGAGAGTTTATTTATAAAAGGGGATTGAGGCAAGGCGATCCTTTATCCCCTTTACTATTTATTGTGGCGATGGAAGCAGTCCACGTTATGATGGAAAGGGCGAAAAGTAATAATGAGTATTCGGGTATAAAACTACCAAATGATGGACCATATTTAACCCATATGTTATTTGCGGACGACTCTATTTTTTGGGGGGAATGGGAAGAGAATAACGTAAGGAATTTAAAAAGATTACTCAGATTTTTTTATCTTCTATCGGGCCAAAAAGTGAATCCACGGAAAAGCCAAACTTTCAGAGTAGGTACCACTGTTGAGGAGATCACGCAGATGGC
The DNA here is from genome assembly GCA_030545235.1 of Helianthus tuberosus. Classification (NCBI taxonomy): domain Eukaryota; kingdom Viridiplantae; phylum Streptophyta; class Magnoliopsida; order Asterales; family Asteraceae; genus Helianthus; species Helianthus tuberosus. The sequence continues at coordinate 89,962,372 of CM060438.1, read as the reverse complement.
ATCGGTTTTCATGTGCAAAGCTGGGAAACTGCCTTTTACGTACCTAGGGTTGAAAGTTGGGGCGAATATGAACAGAATAATACATTGGAAGGAAATTATCGAAACTTTTAATAAAAGATTATCAAGTTGGAAGGCTAGGCATCTATCATTTGCGGGTAGGGTAATATTGGTAAAGGTTGTACTCAGGAGCCTTCCAAATTACTACCTGTCCCTATACAAGTGCCCAGTAACCGTGCTGAAAGTGCTCGAAGGAATTAGAAGGAAGTTCTTATTGGGAGTGTGTAGTTCAGTTAACAAGATCAGATGGGTTAGATGGGAAAGAGTGGTAGCATCAAGGGATTTTGGTGGAATCGGAATTGGTAACATAAAGGATCTCAACTTAGCTCTCTTGCTAAAATGGTGGTGGAGATTGAAGATGGAACCGGAAAGTATATGGGTCAGAACAGTAAAATCGCTAAATAAAAATCGAAGAAACTTGAAGCCGGTTCCGGTAAAGAAAGTATTAACAGGAGTCTGGAAGAACATAGGGGAGATAGATAAGGATTTCTTGAAATATAACGTGGACGTCAGCTCAAGATTAAGAAGTAAAGTTGGTACCGGGGAAAAAACACTATTTTGGATAGATACATGGATTGGAAATGAGCCACTAAGAAAGAAATACCCTAACTTGTTCCAATTGGCTGCAAATAAATCGGCAAGAGTAGTGGATTCGTACAGGTTAAATAATGGAAGCAGATTATGGGACTGGGCGTGGACGAGTATTCCGAATAGTGTGGAAGAGAGAAATGAGATGGCCGATCTGACGAACATGCTGCAACAACATCAAACATCAACAGACGGGGATTTTTGGCTCTGGTGCGGGTCGGAACAGCAAGGTTTCCAGGTAAAGGATGTGAGAAACACACTTAGTCAGCAAACGAACCTAAACGAAACTGCTTCCAGTTTCGTATGGAATAACTGGGCAACAAAAAAAAGCATGATGTTCGTATGATGAGCTATTGACGAGAGAATTCCAACAACTACAACCCTTGCATGAAGAGGAATGATTATGGCCGGGACAATATGTAAAACATGCGGGGCAGCAGAAGAATCAGCAGCTCATATCCTTTTGCAATGCAATTTCGCAAAGCGAGTGTGGGAGAAAATAACAACATTGTGACAACCCGAGATTTCAAACCCTTTCATTCACGTATCTTTTGTGTGGCAATCCTGTGTTGATAATTTATTTAGATTATGAAAGGTGTAACAGATTGAAAGACTGATCCTAATCTTTATGTAGTGGTGTATTGTGTTTGTAATTGCATTAGTTATTGTTTAGTAAAAACCCTTTATGACAAAGCCACTATACCCGACGAAACATAAGACTTTCGTCGCTGAATCTTAGCGACGAAACATATAAGACTTTCGCCACCTTTGTGCTCGACGAAACATGTGTTTCGTCTGGGATGATCTTTCGCCGTGAAGGGCTCCGGCCCAAATAAGGCCCAAACATGTCCCGATTATATTTATACGTAGAATGGTAGTTAGCAAACCCTAGAATCTTTCTAAACCTATCGACAACAGCAAACCCTCTCGAAGCATATCATCTTCTTGGTATAATTACCCTAGCTACTGTATCAAGGTGAGTGTTTTGTTTGTTCATTGGATCTATATCCGATACGTCGATGTGTGTTGCAATGATTATGTGTGAATACGTTAGATCTTAAGTGTGTAATGTTCATCGTATTATAACCGTGTATGTAGTTAGGGCAGTTCGATGGAATCTTGTATGTTCTTGTGTTTCCTTATGATTATTGTTTGGTTAGAATGATGAGCAGATGATTGATTGAATAACTGTTATAATGATAATGATCATATGAGTATGTGAATTGTTAAGACACTTGTTGCATGATTAATTGGGAACTGAATGATCGATGATTATGGTGAAACTGTTGATGATGATTAGGGTTCTAGAACCTGTCAAACTGTAACCATTGAATCCGTAACTGCTGCTCGGCGAAACATAAGGTTTCTCGTCACAACCCATATCGACGAAACATGGGTGTTTCGCCGACAAGCATACTAACGGAACTTAAGGTCTTTCGTCGACAAGCCCCTCGACGAAAGTTGATCTTTCGCCACAAGAAGTGTTTCGCCGTGTAAGTCTCTGAAGTGAACAGTAGGTGCCTATGATGTTATTGATGACAGATATTTGTTTGTATGTATGATCCATGATGCTTGTCAATGGTAATAAGAAACTTGGTGCGATTAATTGGTATAACAAACTCACCTGCTACGTTATGTGCTAATTACGATGTTCGCATGAGATGTGAAATTGTATTAGAAAGTTATACTGGCCAACTGATGCACTGTGAACTGTTGTGTGTTATGCAACCTGTGTTAAAGCAGTAACTTGTTAAATCGTGAAACTGATATTCATTGGTAACCACGTTAGGGTTGGTTGATTAACTTGGAAACGGGTAACTAAACAAACCGAGCAAACCACGGTGAGTTCACTGCTCTTTTTCCAAGCATGCATCCCGGGGAGGGATATCGGGTAACGTTCCGGGGAGGAATGTCAGGTTATTGGGATGTTGGTTATTACACTCATTTTTATCCATAAGTCCCCTTACACATACCGATTAGTTGCCGGGGAGGCAACGAGGTTATTAGTTGATAGCGCTATTAGGTTTGGCACCCTCACACCGTACCGGGGAGGACGGTCATGAACTAATTACCTTAACCACTTGACCAATGTGTGATAGAGCATTGGGGTTTGGGCAAATACATCTAGAGCCATCTGCGGTAATCGAGTTAATAACAACATCAAATCAAATCATTGAATTGTCTTACACTCATAGCTGGTAACTAAAACGTATTAACAAACTTTGAACTCACCAGCGTCTTCTGACACACTTGTCTGCATGCTTGCAGGTCGTTAGATACTTGATTATGGACTTGCTATCTGGGAGTGCTGGAGTGATCATGGGTCGAGACTCTTGGATACTTGCTTCGTTGATTGTGAACACATGTTTTGAAACAATTGATTTACAGTTTACATTATGCTTCCGCTAAACGTTTACTTTGATTTAACTTATGATTTGGATTTATATTTTGAAATGAATGGAATGTTTTATTTAAATATTATGTGTAGTTCAATGTGATTGGTGGCTTGGATCCTGGTACGTCACACGTCCCGCGGTGATTCCGCATGTGGTATTTTGGGGGTGTGACAGTTTGGTATCAGAGCCACTGGTTATAGTGAATTAGATTTTAAAACATTTTTATAAAACCAGACTATAACCGAACAACTTCGAAAATCGACCATGACACTCAGCTCTAGATTGTAAGGTTCGTCTTCTGTTTACTTTATGCATTACTTGTTTAGTAGTCACACACTCACAACTTGCATGAAACGATATACTAGATACTATGGTGATTTGATAGTGTGACACTACTCTTCGACTTTTGTGATTCGTAATCCTGTCATAGCTTTCGTTTTGCTATTTGAATGTGGGGGAAACTTTTAGCGCAAGTTAAGAGGCATTGAGATAAGCATACAAATTGCCTTGTTATTATGGGTGCACACATAATAATAATGTGAGGTGCATGTGAGTCCCAGTGAGGCTTAACGAGTGTGAGAAGGGTTCTGCCCTATTGTTTGGTGTAAACTTTTTAGTTTGTAGATGTCAACGTGAGATTTGACTCCTACCTTATCTCGATTCTTAAACTTGTTCCCTCTCCTTATTTAGAATCATGAGTGGACGAGGCCATGGACGTGGACACATTGCAATGACTCAGGCTGAGTTGACAAATCTGATTAACACCAGTGTAGCTGAGGCATTAGCAGCCTATCAAGTTGGTATGATATGTGCCAAAACTTCTTTATTCTTGTGTCACGTACACAACTCTTACCCTTGTGTTGTATTTTTTTTCGTCCATTAGGTCAGCCAGCGCATCAGAATCAAAACCATCCGCCTGCTTGCATGTTTAAGACATTTTTGGATTGTAAGCCACAGACCTTCAGTGGGACTGAAGGGGTTGTGGGGCTAATTCGATGGTTCGAGAAAGCTGAATCAGTGTTCTCTATGTGTAACTGTCCCGTGGGGGATCGGGTGAAGTATGCTACTGGCACCTTGGAGGATGGTGCCTTAACTTGGTGGAATGCCCAGGTGTAGATGTTGGGCATCGAGATGGCTAATGCAACGACTTGGGATGATTTTAAGGTGTTGATGCGAGAAGAGTATTGTCCTCATGATGAGATTCAAAAGCTCGAGAATGAATACTACGATTTGAAGATGGAAGGATCCGAGATCGAGGCTTACACGAAACGATCTCATGAACTAGCAATTTTGTGCCCTAACCTGTCTCGACCTCCACATCGACGAATTGAGTTGTATCTCAAGGGCCTAGCACCAGCTGTAAAGGGCTATGTCACTACTGTAAACCTTAACAATCTGCCCCAGATCATCCGTACTGACCAAGAGGTCGAATGTGGCTCATTGCCACCACGTGTTTCTGCTACTACCTCTGCTACTGCAGCTACCATGCCTGCTAGTGATAACAAACGAAAATGGAACGACGCTGACAAGGCAACCAGTGCCAGTCAATCTCAGAAAAAGCCTGACAACAGCAATAACCGTAGTTTCAGTCAGTCGTCCTCAGTTAACCAAGGCCAGGGCAGCAATCAAAATCAAGGCTCCTACGTTGGAAAGTAGCCACAGTGCAACAAGTGTGGTTATCATCATTATGGACCGTGTGTCCGGGCTTGCCGTAGGTGCAAAAAGGTGGGCCATCAGGCCAAAGACTGTAGAGCCCCACAGCCAAAGCAGCAGCAGCAAAATCAGCAGCATCAGCGACAGCAAAGGCAACAACCCCATCAGAACCAGAGATTTAGGAAGGGGTGTTTCAAGTGTGGGGATGAGGGCCACATTAAGCGGGATTGCCCTCAGTTGAATCAGAATGTTAACGACAACAACAACCGCCAGAACAACAACAACAATGCTGGAAACAACAACAATAACGGCAACAATGGGGGCAATGGCGCTCGTGGAAGGGTATTCATAATTGGTGCTGGTGATGCGAGGAACGATGGCAATGTCGTGACTAGTACGTTTTCTGTGAACGATCTTTTTGCTTCTGTATTATTTGATTCCGGTGCCGATTGGAGTTATGTGTCCCTAGAGTTTAGTCAGCGATTAGGGTTAACTCCAACACCTTTAGAAGTTAAGCATATGGTAGAATTAGCTGATGGCAAAATGATTGAAGCTTCGCATGTCCTATTTGGGTGTAAACTATATCTTGTGGGTCAAGTGTTTGATATTGACCTCCTTCCTGTTACCCTATTTGATATAGTGGTTGGTATGGATTGGTTGTCTAAACACCAAGCTGAGATTCTGTGTAAGGAGAAGATTGTACTTATTCCTCTCCCTAGTGGAGAGTCATTATCGGTTCAAGGGCATCGTAGTGGGACGATGGTTGGTATTATCTCAGCTATGCAAGCGCAGAAGTGTCTACGAAAAGGGTATCCTGCAATTCTAGCACTTGTTACTGATACTCCATCAGAAGAAAGAAAGATTGAAGACCTGCCAGTTATTCTTGAATTTCCTGATGTATTTCCTGAGGAACTACCTGGTTTACCGCCTCACCGCCAAGTGGAATTTCAGATTGATCTTGCACCCGGAGCAGCCCCGATAGCTCGTGCTCCTTACCGTTTAGCACCTGGAGAGTTGTAGGAGTTGTCTAATCAACTGCAAGAGTTACTGGATAGGGGCTTTATTCAACCCAGTTCTTCGCCTTGGGGAGCCCCAGTTCTGTTCGTAAAGAAGAAAGACGGGTCCTTTCGCATGTGTATTGATTATCGGGAACTCAACAAGGTGACTGTCAAGAACCGTTATACATTACCACGTGTTTGACCAGTTGCAAGGGTCAAGTTTTTATTCGAAGATCGACTTAAGATCGGGCTATCATCAGATGAGAGTCCGAGAGGAGGATGTTCCTAAAACGACTTTTCGAACGCGTTATGGGCACCATGAGTTTTTAGTTATGCCGTTTGGATTGACGAACGTGCCAGCGGTCTTCATGGATCTCATGAACCGAGTATGCAAACCGTATCTCGACGACTTCGTTATTGTATTTATCGACGACATTCTGATCTATTCAAAGAGCAAGGAAGATCACGAGCGGCACCTGCGTCTTATTTTGGAACTCTTGAGGAAGGAGCAACTCTACGCGAAGTTTTCCAAGTGTGACTTCTGGATTCGAGAGGTACACTTCCTTGGCCACATTGTGAATGAATCAGGGATACATGTGGATCCTGCTAAGATTGATGCTATCAGAAATTGGGCGGCACCAAATACTCCTTTGGAGGTGCGACAATTTCTTGGACTCGCTGGGTACTATCACAGGTTTATCAAGGACTTTTCAAAGATCGCCCAACCTCTTACCTCATTGACACAGAAAGGCGTTGTATACTCGTGGGGAACGAAGCAAGAAGATGCTTTCTAGTTGTTAAAGCAGAAACTCTGCAGTGCACCGATCTTGTCTCTACCTGAAGGTACAGAAGATTTTGTGGTATATTGTGATGCTTCCATTCAGGGTCTCGGTTGCGTGTTGATGCAACGCGAGAAGGTGATAGCCTACACCTCGCGACAGTTGAAGGTCCACGAAAGGAATTATACGACACACGACTTAGAATTGGGAGCCGTGGTATTTTCGCTCAAAATTTGGAGGCATTACCTGTACGGTACTAAATGCACTATTTATAACGACCACGGGAGCCTTCAGCATATTTTTGACCAGAAGGATTTGAATATACGACAGCGTCGCTGGGTAGAACTTTTAAACGATTACGATTATGCAATCAAATATCATCCGGGTAAGGCTAACGTTGTAGCTACGCTCTTAGCAGAAAGGAATCGAAACCCAAACGTGTTCGCGCTTTGCAGCTCACCATTCATTCTAACCTACCTGACCATATCCGTTCTGCACAAACGAAAGCGTTGAAAGAGGAAAACATCGAAGTAGAGTACTTAAGGGGCATGGAAAAATCACTTGTAGAAAGATCGGATGGTATCCTCTACTTTATGGAGCGTGTATGGATTCCTTTGTTTGGTAACCTTAGAGAGCTTGTGATGGACGAAGCACACAAGTCTCGATACTCTGTTCATCCAGGTTTGGATAAGATGTATCAGGACCTCAAAGTCATGTATTGGTTGCCGAAGATGAAAGCTCACATCGCGACTTATGTGAGTAAGTGCTTGACCTGCTCGAAAGTTAAAGTGGAATATCAGAAACCGTCTGGATTGCTCCAACAACCAGAAATACCCATGTGGAAATGGGAGCAAATCGCAATGGATTTTGTCACTGAACTACCTAGAACTCAAAACGGGAACGACACAATTTGGGTGGTCGTTGATCGTCTCACGAAGTCAGCGCACTTTCTAGCAATCAAGGAAACGGAGAAGTTCTCACAATTAGCTGTTGTTTACCTCAAGGAGGTGGTTTCTAGGCACGGGGTGCCAACTTCTATTATCACAGATCATGACCCGCGTTTCATTTCAGATTTGTGGCAGTCGATGCACAAATCGTTTGGCTCACGCCTTGACATGAGTACTGCTTATCACCCACAGACGGATGGTCAAAGTGAACGAACCATCCAAACACTAGAAGACATGCTGCGGGCGTGCGTGATTGATTTTGGCAAGGGTTGGGAGAAACACTTGCCTTTGATAGTGTTTTCTTATAACAATAGCTACCATACCAGCATCCAGGCAGCTCCGTTTGAAGCAATGTACGGACGAAAGTGTCGTTCACCTCTCTGTTGGGCTGAGGTGGGTGACAGCCAGGTCACAGGCCTGGAACTTGTACTTGAAACCTCCGAGAAAATTGTCCAGATCAGGAATCGTATGGCGGCAGCGCGTGATCGTCAGAAAAGCTACGCCGATAAGCGTAGAAAACCTTTGGAATTCGCAGTTAATGATCGTGTTATGTTGAAGGTCTCACCCTGGAAGGGTGTGGTGCGTTTTGGGAAACACGACAAGCTTAACCCTCGTTACGTTGGACCATTCAAAATTCTGGAGCGAATTGGTAAAGTGGCCTACAAACTAGAGTTACCTGCTGAGTTGGGTAACTTTCATGATGTTTTCCACGTGTCACAGCTGAAGAAGTGTTTGTCTGATGAGACACTTGTGTTACCATTTCAAGAGCTGAAAATCGACGACAAGTTGCAGTTTGTCGAGGAACCCATCGAAATCATGGACCGGGAAGTCAAAGTCCGCAAGCATAGCCGAATTCCGATTGTGAGAGTTCGTTGGAACTCAAGGCGTGGACCGGAGTTCACATGGGAACGCGAAGATTAGATGAAGCTCAAGTACCCACATTTATTCCCGGATGAAAAGTCCAAGTCTGGCAAACCTAAGTCTGGCACAACTAGTGAATTTCGGGACGAAATTCCCATTCAAGTTAGGGATGATGTGGTACCCGCGGAAAATCCACAGTCATCCTGAGTTAACGACTTGCTGTTTTGGATTACTTGTCAAATTTCGGGACGAAATTTCTTTCAAGTTGGGGATGATGTGACAACCCGAGATTTCAAACCCTTTCATTCACGTATCTTTTGTGTGGCAATCCTGTGTTGATAATTTATTTAGATTATGAAAGGTGTAACAGTTTGAAAGATTGATCCTAATGTTTATGTAGTGGTGTATTGTGTTTGTAATTGCATTAGTTATTGTTTAATAAAAACCCTTTATGACAAAGCCACTATACCCGACGAAATATAAGACTTTCGTCGCTGAATCTTAGCGACGAAACATATAAGACTTTTGCCACCTTTGTGCTCGACGAAACATGTGTTTCGTCTGGGATGATCTTTCGCCGTGAAGGGCTCCGGCCCAAATGAGGCCTAAACATGTCCCGATTATATTTATACGTAGAATGGAAGTTAGCAAACCCTAGACTCTTTCTAAACCTATCGACGACAGCAAACCCTCTCGAAGCATATCATCTTCTTGGTCTAATTACCCTAGCTACTGTATCAAGGTGAGTGTTTTGTTTGTTCATTGGATCTATATCCGATACGTCGATGTGTGTTGCAATGATTATGTGTGAATACGTTAGATCTTAAGTGCGTAATGTTCATCGTATTATAACCGTGTATGTAGTTAGGGCAGTTCGATGGAATCTTGTATGTTCTTGTGTTTCCTTATGATTATTAATGATGAGCAGATGATTGATTGAATAACTGTTATAATGATCATGATCATATGAGTATGCGAATTGTTAAGACACTTGTTGCATGATTAATTGGGAACTGAATGATCGATGATTATGGTGAAACTGTTGATGATGATTAGGGTTCTAGAACCTGTCAAACTGTAACCATTGAATCCGTAACTGCTGCTCGGCGAAACATAAGGTTTCTCGTCACAACCCATATCGACGAAACATGGGTGTTTCGCCGACAAGCATACTGACGGAACTTAAGGTCTTTCGTCGACAAGCCCCTCGAAGAAAGTTGATCTTTCGCCACAAGAAGTGTTTCGCCGTGTAAGTCTCTGAAGTGAACAGTAGGTGCCTATGATGTTATTGATGACAGATACTTGTTTGTATGTATGATCCATGATGCTTGTCAATGGTAATAAGAAACTTGGTGCAATTAATTGGTATAACAAACTCACCTGTTACGTTATGTGCTAATTACGACGTTCGCATGAGATGTGAAATTGTATTAGAAAGTTATACTGGCCAACTGATGTACTGTGAACTGTTGTGTGTGATGCAACCTGTGTAAAAGCAATAACTTGTTAAATCGTGAAACTGATATTCATTGGTAACCACGTTAGGGTTGGTTGATTAACTTGGAAACGGGTAACTAAACAAACCGAGCAAACCAAGGTGAGTTCACTGCTCTTTTTCCAAGCATGCATCCCGGGGAGGGATATCGGGCAACGTTCCGGGGAGGAATGTCAGGTTGTTGGGATGTTGGTTATTACACTCATTTCTATCGATAAGTCCCCTTACACATACTGATTAGTTGCCGGGGAGGCAACGGGGTTATTAGTTGATAGCGCTATTAGGTTTGGCACCCTCACACCGTACCGGGAAGGACGGTCGTGAACTAATTACCTTAACCACTTGACCAATGTGTGATAGAGCATTGGGGTTTGGGCAAATAAATCTAGAGCCATCTGCGGTAATCGAGTTAATAACAACATCAAATCAAATCATTGAATTGTCTTACACTCATATCTGGTAACTAAAACGTATTAACAAACTTTGAACTCACCAGCGTCGTCTGACACACTTGTCTGCATGCTTGCAGGTCGTTAGATACTTGATTATGGACTTGCTATCTGGGAGTGCTGGAGTGGTCATGGGTCGAGACTCTTGGATACTTGTTTCGTTGATTGTGAACGCATGTTTTGAAACAATTGATTTACAGTTTACATTATGCTTTCGCTGAACGTTTACTTTGGTTTAACTTATGATTTGGATTTATATTTTGAAATGAATGGAATGTTTTATTTAAATATTATGCGTAGTTCAATGTGATTGGTGGCTTGGATCCTGGTACGTCACACGTCCCGCGGTGATTCCGCATGTGGTATTTTGGGGGTGTGACAAACGTGGACTAGGATACCGATGGTAAACACCGACGGCAACTTAAAAGAGTTACTAATTGATCTGAATGATCTGATCCGGGGCCGTAGAATGAAAAAAGCAATACATGCAATAGCTATTCAATCAATGTGGATCCTTTGGTGTGTTAGAAATAAGAAGATCTTCGGTGAAAGACAAAACTCGGTGCAAACAGTTATGGCAATCATAAAGGAGACAACTTTTCAAGGCATGAAGATGAGATCAAAATACAAAAGTATCACACAACAAAATTGGTGGTATTTCAATAAAAACCGGTAAAATATGTAGATAGATTATTGGCGAAGTTTTTTGTTTGTTTTTGTTTCTCTTTTGATATGTTTGAATTACTAGCTCCTGGCTGGTTGGTTCAGTTTTGGTGGATAATAAAAAGGTTCCTTTTGCTATTAAAAAAAAGATAAAAAGTGGTCTGAAATGTGTAAAAATGTTAAAAGACAACAGTTTATAATATAAATGTTTTAGTTTTTTAATTTAAGATGGTTAAACAATTCTAAATGACATTTATAAAGCTATGGTGCTTTGAAAAAAAATAAGATAAATGTCTTTATTAATTATAAAACATATATGAAGCAACATTAGTATGTATGCGGCTGGATGGGAGACAATGCATTGGTGGCGTCTAGAATTATATATCCAACTTTATCGTCGTGAAAGTGATTTTGTCAATCTAGGTGATTAATTGTTTTAATGTTTGCACGTTTACTTTTTTATTAGAGACGCGTTATTTATTTATTTATTTATAATGAACATTTTCACTTTCGTGTTTATAATAAGGTGTCTTGATTATTTATTTATTAATATTGATATTAATACTAAAACTAATAATAGTATAACAAAATATAAAAAAGTAACAAAAGTATTATAAAATAATATAAAAAAACATAATTATTACTTTTGACTTTAGAATAAAATAATGTATTAAAGTACTAATCTTGATTATTTATTTATTTATTAATATTGATATTAATACCAATACTAATAAGGTTAAATAAAATATAAAAAAGTAACAAAAGTATTATAAAATAAAATAATATAAAAAACATAATTATGACTTTTGACTTTAGAATAAAATAATGTATTAAAATACTTAATCATTACCAAGTTTGACTAATTTGGTATATTAATCCATATGTTGGGTGTATTTATCACATCCCTTTTGTGTAAATTTATCTTTGTATGGTTGGTGTTTGTTGGCGGTCCCTTCAAGTAAAAGGGCCATTTTTCTTGTTGTTGGTTGCTAATATATTTCATCTTTTAAAAAAATCAAGTTTTTTCCCAAACTAGTGTTGATGGAAAAAGTATTTACCATTTTGGTGCTCCTTCAAAACTATTTACCAAAATAGTGTTTTTATTCATTTTGTATTTGCCTTTTCTTTTAATCAACAAAAAAAAAACTTACTAATTTTTTTTTCTATTAAATCAAGAAAACCGTTAAAAGATGTGGTAAAATTATTAAGTCTCATTACCAGAGTAAAACCGTTAAGTAATCATCTTTTTTTTTTATCATATCACTAAGTTAATATTAAAAAACAAATTCATTGTTCATAAATTCATACCATTTTGTTTTGGAAATTGATTTTTCTTGCTATCTCAACCCAAGAATGTTAGTATAAGTTTCACTAGAGTTATGATGTTTGATTAGTTTTTTTTTTTTTTGTATGTTTTTTTTATTTCATTGTTTAAATTTACTATGAATGATTTTATTAGTTTGTCTTTGACATGGGTTGATTGAAAAAAAATTCATAACAAGATGGAAAAGGGTATAATATTGATTTAATATAAAAAAATAATAAATTCTTTATGTTGATTAAAAGAAAAGGTAAATACAAAATAAATAAAACATAAATAATTTGATTGAAAAAGAAAACATATCGGATTGACTGAAAAAAGGTATAATAAAAAAATAAAAATACGCACAGCGAATTGATTGAATAAAAAAAGAATAAGTCCATTATGTTGGTTAAAAGAAAAAGGCAAATACAAAATAAATGAAAACCCCAATTTGGTAAATAGTTTTAAAGGAACACCAAAATAGTAAATACTTTTACCATCAACACTAGTTTGGAAAAAAAACTCAAAAAAATCATACTGAATACACCCTCCAATATTTGTTGAAAAAATAAATACAAATTGGGTAATAGCATTTATTATTAGTCTCCTAAGCTTGTGGTTAAAATAGTTCAGAAAATAATAAAATCTTCTGCATCAACAAGAAATGCATTATTCATCACTTGTTGTCTAATTGTGGAAAAGACTTGGGTTCTCCTTGAAGACCCAAGTTCAATCCTCACTAGTGCAATATTTGGTGGATAAAGACAATGAATGCTAGTTCTCCCAGACCCTAGGTCAAGAATTCGAGCCAAAGCCACCCCGGGTTTTAGTTCACCGTGCATTCCTCCAAAGAGATTCTCTCTTGTGGCGGCACAAGCCCCTGCCATGCCACTGGCAGTTGGTGGTATGGTTTCCTGGGGAACATCGTTAGCCAAACTCTGACGCCAGCGTGCACCCGGTTAAGACAACATAGTCTGGCCAGAGTTGGGTTAGGGCCCTCTGTTTAGAAGGGTGTCAGATCTCCGATCTCACAACATGTTAAAGATTCTCACCGTTCAAAAAAAAAACTAGAAATTCATTGATATTCCCCTTCTGTATGGGACCATTAATGACAATTATTGATCCTTCAAGCATGATCGATGCTGCAATTTGTGTCTATATAAGTGAGATAACAATCAGGTAGAAAGCACCTGTGATTCTTAGAAAAAACCAACCAAACCTCACTTCAAAATCATGGTAAAACCTCATGTTCTACTCATAACCGCTCCTGGACAAGGCCATGTTATTCCTGTAACTGAACTTGGTCGACAATTAGTCGCACAAGGAGTTAACGTTACAATCATAAACACAGAGGCGATTCACAAGGCTATAATGACGAATTGGTTAGAGAACGATGATTGTGAGGGTCTTATGCAGATGGTTTCTATCCCTGATGGGTTAGAACCATGGGAAGATAGAAATGACTTAGGTAAGTTATTTCGATCGTGTCAGAAGTCTATGCCTAGCAAGTTGGAACAACTTATAGAGACAATTAACAAACAAAACGACAACAAAGTCACATGTCTTATTGCTGATTTTTGGATGGCATGGGCTCTACAAGTTGCAAAGAAGATGGAAATTGGAAGAGCAATCTTCTGTCCTGCATCAGCTGCTACACTAGCCACCATGATGAGCATTCCAAAGTTGATTAATGATGGATTCATAAACAACAATGGTTAGATTTATAATGTTATATAACTGTTTATTTAATTAGATATATTTGTTTTAATAATTTCTTGTAAACTTTATTAAACATTTTACTCAGGAATACCAGCACGAAACAGTGAGATGATTCGGTTGACAGAAGCTATGCCACCTATAAAACCTGAAAACCTTGTGTGGGCAAGTTTTCGTGACTCAAACAGTATAGAAGTTCATTTCCAGAATCATGTAAAATTTGTTGAATCAGCCACAACAGCAGAATGGTTTATATGCAACTCAGCTGTTGAGCTAGAGCCTGCAGCATTTAGCATGTTCCCAGAGTGGTTGCCCATTGGCCCTCTTTTGGCAAGCAATCGGCTTGCTGATCAAGTGGGTCATTTTTGGGCAGAAGACTCCAGCTGCTTAGAATGGCTTGATCAGCAACCAGCATGTTCAGTTCTTTATATTGCATTTGGAAGTTTCACTACTTTCAACCAAACTCAGTTTGAAGAACTGGCACTTGGTCTTGAACTTACCAACCGGCCCTTCTTGTGGGTTGTGCGGTCCGGTCTGACCAAGGAGACCACAACTGTTTTCCCAGATGGTTATGTAGACCGAGTGGGGCCTCGTGGGAAAATTGTGAGCTGGGCACCTCAACAGAAGGTCTTGGCTCATCCTTCTGTAGCTTGTTTCATGACTCACTGTGGTTGGAACTCTACTTTAGAGGGCGTGACAAATGGGCTGCCTTTTTTGTGTTGGCCATACTTTGTTGATCAAATTTACAACCAAACTTACATTTGTGACGTCTGGAAAACTGGACTTAGGTTGGAGGAAGATAAAACTGGTATCATCACACGAGAAGGAATAAAAAGTAAAGTAGAGCAGCTGCTCAGTGACAAAACATTCAAATCTAAGGCCATTGATCTCAAAGAGAAGGTTGTAACTAGTGCGGCAAAAGGTCGATGTTCACATAGTAATCTTACCAAATTTGTTGACTGGATACATGGAAAAGATGCTGTCACCAACGATCATTAAGGCATGCCATTAGCTGGAAATGATAAAGGACATATAAGCTTCCTTTCATTTATTATATGTTGTGATGTGTGTGTTTGAATTCCTACTTGTATTCTATCCTATATTCCAAAATTAGTAAAAAATATGTTTGTACGCAATTTAAACTCAATTTATGAGATATTAATCATACGTCTTATGATATGGGAATGTATATGATTTATTTGATCGGGTTTTAGTTCAGTTTTGTTAAAGATGCTTAGTAATATTGCATTTACTGTTTATTTGTATTTATCCCACAAGTCCAAATTACATTTTCTCTAGGGTTTCTTGTATATATTAATGGTTTCTTTCATTGTATATTCAGTTAATATATTGTTCATTTTCACATGGTATCAAAGCTAAGGCTCTTGGTACAACCCTAGAGGCCACTTCCAAGAACTGAATCTAGTCAAGTTATTCTTGTTTTAAAAACATTATCTAGTCGATGTTCCTGTTCCTTTAAAAAACTTGTTCCTGTTCGGATTTCTTGCTCCTTAGGATTACCCGGTTTCTAGGATTCCTACTCTTGTCCATGTTCCGGTTTACCGGATTCGTGTTCATGCTTGTTCAGGTTTCCCGGTTTTCTACCTCTGTCTTGTTTTGGATTCTTGCCTATGTCTTGTCTGAATTCCCATTTTTTTTAACATTAATGAGCCACATGCCAACCTTTAATCACCTTAGGGCCCATTTCTGATTTGGCTTCACAAATGGGATTGTTGCCATTCAAATTGGCCGATTGACATAATTTGATTCATTTAATTAAAAAGTTTCCAGATTGTTGCTAAGTTAGAACTAAAAAGTTATATAGACATAAAAGGTCATCAAATAGAGACTTTATACGGAGGAAGAGTTCGTTTAGCCTTTTCCTCTACGATTTTTTAAACCGGCATAACTTTCTTCATAAGTTAATATGTTTTTAAAAAATTAAAGAGAATAAATTGGTCTTTAATTTGCTGTAATTAAAAAAAATATTATTGTATGAAAAAAGTTAAGAGCGTTCAAAAATCATGGAGAAAATAATAGAGGAAAAGGCTACACATAGAGACTTCACATGGTCCCTAGCTGTATTGGTTAGAGGTTGGAAGCTTCATGAGTGAAGTCTCTACATGGTCCGCCTCCTCCATGTGAAGTCCCTGTGTCTACTTTTTCCTCTTTTATTTTTCCATGATTTTTAAACGAGCTCACTTTTTTGTATGATAATAATTAAAAAAATACATTAAATGAACGAGAATAAAATGATCTTTAATTTGATGTAATTTATATTAAATAAATATATCATCCTATGAAAAAGTCATGCATGTTTAAAAAATGTACGGGAAAATAAAAGAGGAAAAGGCTACACATCTGTGAAGTTTCTATGTTTAGACTCTTTGAACGTTTATTTTGGTGATTTTGCGTAAGTCATGTCAACGTCTATATTGATGATTTTTCCTAATTTTAATAAAACTTTGCAATGACGGATTCACACAAGGCAAAAGAATCCAACCATGTTTACCTAACAATAACTACAAGAAGTATATATCATTAGCGGCGGCAGACCAAATGTTACCGCTATTGGTCGATCCGCGTCCCGGAGTCTGAAACCAAACCCCAGCCGTTGATCAAAATCCTGATCTAACGGTTGGGGATTTAAAAGGTATTAGCTGCGACAAGAGCATGGTCATTAGCGGCAACATGTGTCTCCACTAAAAGTAGGTATCAGAACTTTAAACCCTAGCCACACAAACCTTATCTCTGGTCAACCCTTTAGCGGCGACACAGAGCAACACCGGCGAGACGACGTCGCCGCTAATGGTTAAAACGTATCAGTCCCATATACAGCGCCATTTTCTCCCTCTTTCTTCACTCCCCCCCCCCCCCCCCCAAAAAAAAAAAACTTCCCTCTACCGCCGGTAACACGCGAATTTTGCCCAAATCGGTTAGTTAAACTTTGTTTTTGTTAAATTTCTTCTTTATTTTGTTGTATACATGTTATAGGCTTTAGTTTTTGTGTATTTTTGTGTGTTTTTGTGTTTATGGTAGAGAAATCGGATCATCACCATCACTTCTCCGATCACCACCATCACTTCTCCGGTCACCACCTCGTCTCCGCGGTCTACATCTCTTTGAAACTTGAAAATACGGTTAGTTTTATATGTATTTTTTTTCAAAGTTTAGAAATTATATAATTTTTTGTTTAGGTATGTAAATGTGTATGTAAGGATGTATGTTTGTATGTCAAATGTATAATGTAGGTGTATTTGGTGAAAAAGTGTATATGAAAATATATGTATTTGTGTATGTAGGTGTATGTGTGTATGTAAGTCTATGAATGTATGTATGTAGGTATATGTTAGTATGTTAAATGTATAATGTAGGTGTATTTGGTGAAAATGTGTATATGAAAATCTATGTATTTATGTATGTAGGTGTATGTAAGCATGTATATATGTATGTAAGTCTATGAATGTATGTATGTAGGTGTATGTTAGTATGTAGGTGTATGTAAATGTGAACAATTGGTGAAAAATGTGTATGTTAGTATGTATGTTTGTATAAAGTATGCAAATGTATATGTAAGTATGTATAAATTTTGTGGTTTTGGTCAAAATGTGTGTTTGTAAGTATGTATGTGTAAGTATGTAAATGTGTTTATAAGTATGTATGTGTGTTGGTAGTATGTTAATATGTGTGTATAAAGTATGTGTTAATGTGAATAAATAATGTTTAAGTTTCATGATTTCTATGTTTATGGTTATGTTTGAAAAAAAAATATATGTTTAAGTTGATAATTTCTATGTTTATGTTTAGGTTTGAGAAAAAAAAATTATATTTAAGATGATAATTTGAATGTTGTTTATGTTTAGGTTTGAGAAAAAAAAAGTTTAAGTTTGATAATTTGTATGTTTGTGTCCAGGTTTGAAAACATTTATATTTAACTTTGACAAATATATATTAGTTAGGAAACACCCTCCTTAAATTAAAATCATCATTTAAAACATAACGAACATAGAAAATACCCGCCAAAATTGAAATCATCATTTAAAACAAAAGGAGCTAAGAAAATACCCGCCCGAAATTTAAACCATTATGAAAAACATTACAAGCTTAAAAAACCGCGCCTGATATTGAATTCATCATTTCAAACATAACGAGCTAAGAAAATACCCAATCGAAATTGAAATCATGATTTAAAACATAACGTGCCGCCCAAAATTTAAAACAATCATTAAGAACATAACAAGCTTAAAAAACTGCGCCCGTGTTTGAATTCATCATTTTAAACATAACGAGCTTAGAAATACCCGCCCGGAATTGATTTAGAAATTAATTTCGGGTTGTCCCCGTTTAACTTGGGACTACTTTTTGAATACTTTATCTCATTTAGGATGTGAATGTGTATTACATGATTATTTGTTTAAGAAGGATTCGGTTATCATTTTCTCTTTTCTCCTCGGGTATATATATCATTACATATATACTTGGGAGCTAAGAGGAAATACTGCCAAATTTTTCTTAAACAAACAATCATGTAATACACATTCACATATGAGATAAAGTGTTTAAAAAGTGGGTTTAGTAGCCTACCCTTGTCTTGTTAATCCTAAATTAGATTTTCT
Organism: Helianthus tuberosus; assembly: GCA_030545235.1. NCBI lineage: Eukaryota > Viridiplantae > Streptophyta > Magnoliopsida > Asterales > Asteraceae > Helianthus > Helianthus tuberosus. The sequence goes on along the minus strand of CM060438.1, from coordinate 89,943,851 downwards.
TTCAGTTGCATAATGCCTATCGATAAAAGCTGGATTGATTCCCCACATCATTCACCTCACTACAAGCAAGGACTCGAGTCTTTCATCGAGATGTGTGAAAAAGTGATAAAAAACCATGATGAAGTTAGATGTCCGTGTACCCTATGTAAAAATTCCGGCTTAATAAACATGGCACAAATGAAATACCATTTGCGTATTAACAGTTTTTGGTAGGAATACACGAAGTGGACCTATCACGGGGAAACGGCTCCAATTGCAGAAGTAAACGATGTTGCGCCACAAGACGGTATGGGAAACGTTATTGAAGACGTTAGGGGGCAGCGTATGGAAGAAGATACATACCTTAACCAAGAGAACTCGAATGGAGATAGTAGCGGTGTTGGTGATGATTTTGAAGACCAGGTAAAGGAAGTTGAAACAGAATTATATCCTGGTTGTACCAAGTATTCTTCTCTTGACTTTTTAGCAAAGCTTATGAATATAAAGGATATGCACCATTTGACTAATGAAGCATTTGATCATATCCTCTCGTTGTTGCGAGATTTAATGCCAGAGGGCAACAAGATTCCCCTTTCGTATTATGTAGCTAAGAAGGCATTTAAGAAGATTGGTTTGGCATATGAGATGATAGATGTGTGCACAAATGATTGTACTCTCTTTTGGAAAGAAAACGAGTCCTTACAAAATTGTCCCGTTTGTAATGAGAGTCGATGGGTCGATAAAGACACAAAAGGCACGAAGGTGGCTTGTAAGGTGTTATGATACTTTCCTTTGACGCCTAGACTACGACGTTTGTATTGTTTAAGGCACACAGCAAAAGATATGATATGGCATAGTACCGGACGATCGGAAGATGGGACTATGCGTCATCCAGTTGATGGATCTTCATGGCAAGACTTTGATAAAAAGTACCCAAACTTCATGATGGAGCCACGAAATGTTCGCTTAGGGCTTGCAGCTGACGATTTTAATCCCTTTAACAACGGTAGCGGATCCTCAACTCATAGCACGTGGCCGGTTATACTCACCACATACAATCTGCCTCCATGGCTATGCATGCGAGAGTCGACATTCATGTTGACCTTGTTGATTCTTGGCCCTAAATCACCTGGGAAAGACATGGACGTTTTCCTTAGACCGTTAGTGGATGAGCTTAAGTAATTGTGGCAGTCAGGTATACGTACTAAAGACGCAACAACAAACACATACTTCACAATGAAGGCGGCGTTGTTATGGACCATAAATGACTTTCCAGCCCGTAGTAGTCTATCAGGTTGGAGCGGACAAGGTTACATGGCATGCCCAACTTGTAACCAAGACACTCCTTCAATACGTGTAACTGGTAAATGTGCTTATGTTGGTCATCGCCGGTTCTTAGATGCCAACCATCCTTGGAGAACAAGTCTCGACTTTAATGGGAGACCCAAGACACGAGACCCTCCGAGACAGTTTAGTACAGCTGACATGGAAGCTCAACTCGGCCGTTTAATTAATCGTCTACCAGGCAAGCATCCAGCTTTTGGAGGTGGGAGGATAACCCAGTCAGATTTCGAGTTGAACTGGTCCAAACGAAGCATATTTTTTTACCTTGAGTATTGGTCTTCTCTGCAGCTGAAACATAACTTAGATGTAATGCATATAGAGAAAAATGTATGCGACAGCTTGCTCGGTACTCTTCTAATGAACGATAAGAGCAAAGACACACCAAATGCGCGGTCCGGCTTGGAAAAACTAAACATTCGGCCGACACAATGGCTGAAACAATCGGGTGGCAAGTTCTTAAGTCCCCACCCAAAGTACTCATTCAAGTCCGATGATCGAAAACTTTTTTGTCAGTTTATAAAAAATGTTAAACTACCAGATGGGTTTGGATCTAATATCAGTAAGAGGGTGACAGATAACAATGCTAACATTACCGGGTTGAAAACTCATGACTGTCATATCCTCATGCAACGTTTGAAACCGATTGGGGTTAGAGGGCTTTTGACCAAAGATACATCTACACCGATAGTAGACCTTTGTATGTTCTTTAAGCAACTTTGCTCTAGAACACTATTGGTGGATGATATGAAGAAAGCGAAGGATGACATTCTTACCATCTTATGCAAGTTAGAGATGATCTATCCACCTGCGTTTTTTGACATTATGGTTCATTTACTTGTGCATTTACCTGATGAAGCGATTGCGGGAGGTCCAGTTGTCACACCCCAACCGATGACGGAAACATCGGAGTGAGACGAAATAGATTGCTCAAGACATCATAACACTAAATTTATGACAAGTATTTAAATAATGGATTTATTTCATTACTAAAGAGTCAATTAGAAAGATTGAAATCAAATATAACAACTTGAAATACAAGAATTACAATACAACAAGAATACAAAATTTTAAATGTGTATCTAGGCATCCTACTATGTTCCATGCATCATCAACATCATCTCAAAACCTGCAACATGTTTTAAAAAGCATAGTTCAATACAACGTATTGGCGAGTACACTAGTTTTAGACTCGTGACATATGTATAAAAAGTATTTTCAATCCAACATAGCAATTTGGTATACAAGGTCAAACTATCATGCATAACTAAAAGTCAAACCCAAGTGTCCACAAGAATTTAGCATCCCTCGATATAGCAATATCGAGACCGTAAAGAATAAATAATAGCATCCCTCGATATAGCAATATCGAGACCGTAAAGAATAAATAATAGCATCCCTCGATATAGCAATATCGAGACCGTAATGAATATAACTTAACAAAAACCCCGTCGGGTGGTGTGCTACTCCTATAGCGCTATAATTGTTAAGGCGGGTTAACAAGTAGTATGAATTCTAGCATTAACCTAAGCATAACAAAGCATGTATAACGGATTGATGAATAAAGCATATTTGTGTGAATCGTGCATTTTAACAAGTAAAACATGTTGCACCCAAAGTGTGTTGAAAGCAAAAGGGGTCAAGTGTACTCACAGTTTTACAAAGTTTCCTTTGGTGATTCCGTGAAGAGTTGGAGGTTGGAGCTTCAAAGCTTCCTTTAAAACACTTAGTGTTTTCTTTTAGAACTCTTAGAGTTCTCTTCCTTGCTTGGAAGATTTGAGAGAAGTAGAGAGGTTGAGAGAAGAATGGTTGGAGCACTTAGTGTCCTTTTAGAATTCTTAGAATTCCTGATTTAGAGAGATTGAGAGAATTAGAGAGATGGAGAGAAGAATGGTGTGAAGAAAATGGTAGAAGGAGGTTGGTATATATAGGTAGAGAAGGTGGAAAAGGTGAAACATGATTGGTTAAAGAAGGTGGAAGAGGATTGAAAAGATGATTGGTGGAGAAAGGAGGTGGTAAAGGGTGAAATATGATTGGTTAAAGAAGGTGGAAGAGGATTGATGAGGTGGAAAGATGATTGGTATATTTCTTGGTATTTATTGAGTATATATTATGTAATTGGGTATATAAAAAGTATAAAAGTATAATTCAAGTATTGAGGATGTGCGTATAAGTATTTATACGTATAATTATGTCGGTTTGCATATAAATACGTATTTAAATGATCGGTTGTGTGAATAAAAAATATGTATAAAATATGAATTTTATTATGATTAACGCCTCGAATTGTGAGATTGAAATTAAAATACGAATGTAAGGTTTCTAAAATTAGAATACGAATACGAACATTTTTAAAATAGAAATACGAAGATACGAGGCGTTATAGTCTCCCCTACTTTAGAAAATTTCGTCCCGAAATTTATTCAAGAGGAAGACCTTGGAGAAAAAGCATTTCGGCTAGAAGAATGATTGTCTAAAATCAAGACTTGGAAGTTTTGAAATGTGTTGAAAAGTATGAAGTTTCGAGGAACGAAAAGATAGGTTTGTAAAAAGGGTTTATTTGTATAAAATGATTCGAGGCATTGAGCATAAGTAAAACGTGTATGTGTGTGTATAGACAAACGAGTTTAAACAAGTTTGAATAACTCAATGATGAGGTATTTTAAAATGTGTTACCTAAGAAGGAAGTTTTCGTATAAAACGGTATGTATTTTGATGAAAAGTGTGGCCGCACTATTGGTTGTGAGAAAAAGTTTCGTTGGATTTAAAGAGCATTCACAATCTCAGTTTTGTAGAGAATTCTTTATCGGTGAAAAACGAGGAAGTTAGGTATTTTAAATAAAAAATGGTTTTGGAGGTAATGGCCAACTAAGTATGTTGGCGCATAAATAAAGAATGGAAAAGAGTTTTAAAAGTAAGAAAGCATTTTAGGGTTCGAATGTTTAAACCGATTGATTGCAAACGGGGTTTGTATAAAAGGCAGAGAATAGTGGGGAATAATTGAGGTATAAGAGTGAACGATTGACCTAATAAAGGAATGTGAGTATAAGAATGGTATGCGTATTGAAAGCGATGAGTTAAGAACGGGGTCTCGTCGTGGATAATCGGATATCGCGCGTTTAACATTACGTTTGTGAGTTGTTAAAGTTTGTATCAGGTCTAAATAGGTCTGCAAAACACCGAATTTCTCATGGCATGTTTTACGAAAGTTTGGTAACATGGTGAAAACACTTATATATAGGAAGTACCAGCGGCGTATCCACCATGTTTTGACCATGTTACGTACGTTTCGTATTTGGTGTCATGTTACGTTCCATATCTTACCATACACAATAGTACACTCTATGGTTTTCATGCGCTTATCACTATAATCCCGTGTGCACCCGCGATTATACCGATCATCACATGATTCGCATAGCTTGTACTAGTTGCATATGAATTAAGGTATTTGAAAATAAGAATGAGTACGTATACAAATGTAGTATATAAGCAAGTCCATGTTTAAGTATGTATGGGACCCACGTAAGTGAATCCCTCGGATTCCACTCGCGTACAGGTACGAATGTATGATTCATGAATATGAATGAAAGTATGAGCATAAATATAAGTTTAAGTATGAATATGCACATACGTATGAGTATCGACATAAAACGTATGAGTAGTGTGAGTATAAGTATAAGCATAAATGTATCGTTATGAGTATGAGTATGAGTATGAGTATGAGTGTATGTACGAATAATAAGGATTACGTATGTAGTATATGTTGGCACACAGCGGATTTAAGCGTATAAAAGCGTTCAAAAGGTTGAGTATGTAAATACGAACGATATTAATGATATTGTCGCGAGATATCGACTAAAACATGTATGATGATATGCATGTATAGTTGTTTAAGCGAAACGTTGAGTTTATAGAATCGAAAATACATTGAGTTTGATTTGGAAGGTAGAATATAGTTTGTAACTGTAAGAGAATATAAGATACTCATTGGTTATGCATAACGTACTTTGTAATGAATGGAAATGCTACTTTTGTTTTAAAAGAATTTACGTAAGTTGAAGATTGACGGTCCCCATGAAGTCTTCTTGCCCAGGTGTTTTGAAATTTGAATGACGAATTGAGCGGTGTAGAAAAAGGTTTTCGAAAATAATGGGTTCGTTTCATTTGCATCGAAACAAGATTTTTTTTTTTTTTTTGAATTTTGGAGGTTCTTGTGAAAACGTTGATCCTTGGAAAAGAAATTTAGCAAAATGGACTTAGTGATCATTGAAAAGAGTTTTAACAAATGATTCGTTGATGTTGAAAAGAGTATTTGGTAAAACGATCTTATAATATCTATAAGATCTTATAAGTATATGAGAAAGTTGGTTTGAATTCCGATTGAGAATGGAAGTCTTTAGTATGGTGATATAACGTGAGTGTGTTTTAGTGTTTAAGTCGAATATGAAGTTCATGGGCAAGAGATTCATTGGACCGATTAAATTGATAGGTAGCATTTCGTAAGGTTTTGAAATTGGGGTAATAAAACGTTTTAAGGTATGACCAAGAATTTCGTATATGTGATTTATGAGAACACAGGTTATAAGGTTAGAGATATGTTTGAATAAACAATGTACTTTGAAATCGATACAAATAGGTGTAAAACATGATCGTGTTTGCATAATAAAGTATTTTGAGGGAAAGTTTTGGTAACGATCACCTACGTAAAGGAATCACCCCTAACTCGTTGGTGAGGTCGTTTTAAGAAAGGAAAAGAAGCGGAGTTAGTCGTCAAGGTAAGGAAATCACTCCTATCTTGATGACATGTCTCCATTCATTGTTGCAAGGAGTGTAAATAAAATTACGTGAAATTATGCATGTTAATAATGTATAATTGTATGAAAAGGAATAATATGATGAGTACGCAAAAGTGAAATCTCAAAATGGTTCAACATCGAGAAGAGAGAATTGCGTCATAAAAGATCGAAAATAATAAAGTGTGAGTTCGATTAAAAAATTGGATGGTTCCGAAACGGAACTTTGACTAACCAAAGTGATCGAAAGGTCTTTTGAAAGTGAGAAACATGCTTTGGCCTAATAGGTGGTATACTCTCGTCGACATGTCGGTTAACGGTATTCACCCTTCTGGTTACTACATGTCCCAAATCAATCGAAATTTCGAGACTTGGCGGGATTTATGAAAAATCAAGGAGTGGAACTAGTCGACAAGGTGCGGGTTTCACCCCTAACTTGACGATTTCGTACCCTAAGTGTGGTCGGTACTCGTCGGGTCAAAAATTTAATTTCGACACTTTGACGAGGGTCCACTAGAATTTGAAAATGAAATTCTCCATCAATGTGAGGATCTCACTCCTAACTTGGTGCCGAATTTCGTGTAAAACGAATAGGTGGATTAAGAGTCTTTCACCAAATTGTGGGTTTCACACCTATTTTGGTGAAGTCGTCTCGTTTATGAAATACGAGTGTTTTCAAGTTTAGTATAAACGAGTAAAAGATGTATGTTCGAAATTATAATAACAAATATGAGCACATAAAGCATTTCAAGAAAATAACACGTAAGAGACATTTCAAGAATAATATGTAAAGATGTTTCATAAAAGTAGCATTTGAAGCAAGTATGGTCGAATTTGGTACTTAACTATAGACTAGGTCAAAAGCATGGCAATTTTCCTAATTCCCTATAGTTATGGCTCTGATACCAATCTGTCACACCCCAACCGATGACGGAAACATCGGAGTGAGACGAAATAGATTGCTCAAGACATCATAACACTAATATTTATGACAAGTATTTAAATAATGGATTTATTACATTACTAAAGAGTCAATTACAAAGATTGAAATCAAATATAACAACTTGAAATACAAGAATTACAATACAACAAGAATACAAAATTTTAAATGTGTATCTAGGCATCCTACTATGTTCCATGCATCCTCAACGTCATCTCAAAACCTGCAACATGTTTTAAAAAGCATAGTTCAATACAACGTATTGGCGAGTACACTAGTTTTAGACTCGTGACATATGTATAAAAAGTATTTTCAATCCAACATAGCAATTTGGTATACAAGGTCAAACTATCATGCATAACTAAAAGTCAAACCCAAGTGTCCACAAGAATTTAGCATCCCTCGGTATAGCAATATCGAGACCGTAAAGAATAAATAATAGCATCCCTCGATATAGCAATATCGAGACCGTAATTAATATAACTTAACAAAAACCTTGTCGGGTGGTGTGCTACTCCTATAGCGCTATAATTGTTAAAGCGGGTTAACAAGTAGTATGAATTCTAGCATGAACCTAAGCATAACAAAGCATGTATAACGGATTGATGAATAAAGCATATTTGTGTGAATCGTGCATTTTAACAAGTAAAACATGTTGCACCCAAAGTGTGTTGAAAGTAAAAGGGGTCAAGTGTACTCACAGTTTTACAAAGTTTCCTTTGGTGATTCCGTGAAGAGTTGGAGGTTGGAGCTTCAAAGCTTCCTTTAAAACACTTAGTGTTTTCTTTTAGAACTCTTAGAGTTCTCTTCCTTGCTTGGAAGATTTGAGAGAAGTAGAGAGGTTGAGAGAAGAATGGTTGGAGCACTTAGTGTCCTTTTAGAATTCTTAGAATTCCTGATTTAGAGAGATTGAGAGAATTAGAGAGCTGGAGAGAAGAATGGTGTGAAGAAAATGGTAGAATGATGTTGGTATATATAGGTAGAGAAGGTGGAAAAAGGTGAAACATGATTGGTTAAAGAAGGTGGAAGAGGATTGAAAAGATGATTGGTGGAGAAAGGAGGTGGTAAAGGGTGAAATATGATTGGTTAAAGAAGGTGGAAAAGGATTGATAAGGTGGAAAGATGATTGGTATATTTCTTGGTATTTCTTGAGTATATATTTTGTAATTGAGTATATAAAAAGTATAAAAGTATAATTCAAGTATTGAGGATGTGCGTATAAGTATTTATACGTATAATTGTGTCGGTTTGCATATAAATACGTTTTTAAATGATCGGTTGTGTGAATAAAAAATATGTATAAAATATGAATTTTATTATGATTAACGCCTCGAATTGTGAGATTGAAATTAAAATACGAATGTAAGGTTTCTAAAATTAGAATACGAATACGAACATTTTTAAAATAGAAATACGAAGATACGAGGCGTTACACCAGTAGCTTTTAGATGGATGTGTCCATTTGAAAGGTACATGAAAAAACTAAAGAACTATGTCAGAAACCCGGCAAGGCCGGAAGGTTGTATAGCTGAAGGTTATGTGCTTGAAGAAGCTCTAATATTTTGTTCAATGTACCTTAAAGATGTTCAGACTAAGTTCAATTGCCCAGATAGAAACGAGGATGTCGTTGTTGAAAAAAGAAAGTTATGGGTGTTTGAGTCCAAATGTCGTCCTGTTGGCGCAACAAAGTAGAAACATCTATCAATCATCGAAAAAAGCAAGATGGAATGGTTTGTCCTCGAAAACTGCGCAGAAGTCAGGGAGTACATGAAGTGAGTGTTTCTATCTTTAACATTTCATAATCTGTTAATTAGTATTTTGCATTCCTTTCTTATATTTGTGATCAATGTAGTGAATTCAAACATACACATCCCCATGATGATCTTAAAACCAAATTTCCGGGATGGTTTCTCCATAAGGTATAATACATATATAACACACATTACTCTACACTTGCTAGGTAATACATACATAACAAACATTATTACTCTATATTTGTTAGGTCCATTCGATGAAAACACAAAATTCTCCAGAATTCCACCTAGAGTTGTATGCTCTTTCAATTTGTGCGAAAATGACTGCTTACACTTACACTGCTTGCATAGTCAACGGTGTTAGGTTTAAGACACTTGAACGTGATGCAAAATGCGCAACGCAAAACTCTGGGGTGGAAGTGGTTGGAGAGAACGGTGTGAAATTTTATGGCCAATTAGAAGAAATTATTGAGTTGCATTATACAAATGATTATTCAACTGTCCTATTTTGGTGCAAGTGGTTTGATACTCGAAGGGGTGTAAACCATGACAATAATATCACAAGTATAAGCACTGAACATGAATGGGACAAAGACGATCAACTCATATTTGCTTCGCAAGCCAAACAAGTGTTCTTCATCCAAGAAACATCTCGAAACCAAAAAATAAACATAGGTGGGTAGTCGAAAATGTTAATCATCGAAAAATTTGGGATCGGCCATTAAGTGATGATCGCGTCAAGAAGGTTCAAAATGTTGACACAGGCTTAGAAGATATTGACGTTGTCGACAACAACTCTTCATCTGACTGTCCACTTATCATTGACTTGACCCAATACTTTCAAATTGGATCTTCTCATGTTACTGCGGGTGAGCCTTCAATTGAAGTTGATCCCCCAATGGCTACCGTCGATGAAGTGTTTGAGGTCGAGACTGATTGTGATGAGGACGATCCCGAATATATGGAGTCTGACTAAAATAAAAGTTATTGTAATTTATATTAATTGTTATTTGATAAACACTTGTTGAAATATTTATTTGAATTTGAGTTACACTTGTTGTATTTTCCATTAATTTCTATTAGATACACATACTGTAACATCTGTAACTTTTTAAGGATAATGTTTTCGATATTGCTTATATTTGCGTATCTGATGGAGGATGTGAGCCCATGGGGACATGGGGGTGACGGCGCTGGTGTCCACCGCCTCCTGGTGGTTTTTTGAGAGGCACGCATGAGACGGATGGTAAGTCTTTTACTAAATTATTTTTTAGTCCTTATATTTGATATATTATAAATGGTGTTACTAATTATTTTTGTTTTAATTGCAGCGGTTCCCCCGAAGAGGGTTAGGGGGAAAGCCAAAAATGAAAAACTACGGCGTATGGTAAAAGCGGGGGGGCCCGTATCGCTTACATTTGACAGACAGGTCACGTATACCCCCGTTGGTACAGCAAGAGATGTGTTTTCAAGGGAGGCTGGCTTGTATATGTGGCGGACCATCCCGTTCGATAAAATGGGATAGGATAACGTTTCAGCACCGCACAGGGAAGCCATCATGAACCACTTACGGGTAAATAAGTTATATGCATAAAATTTTATCAAATATTTAAGCACATGCAAATGCGTCGTTGCCATACATAGCCGTTTAACGGCGCATTTACAGCAGTAAACGGTTGCAAACGCGCCGTTAAAGGGCTGCAAAATCGCTGCCGTTTGCGGCTGCGTTTGCAGCCGTTTAAAGGCCCGTTTACGGCTGTAAATGCGCCGTTAAACGGCTGCTAAATCGCTGCCGTTTAACGGCGCATTTGTAGCCGTAAACGGGCCTTTGAACGGCTGCAAACGCGCCGTTAAAGGGCTGCGAAATCGCTGCCGTTTGCGGCTTCGTTTGCAGCCGTTTAAAGGCCCGTTTACGGCGATTTTGCAGCCATCATTAAACTTAATATATATATAATATTTTAATTTTTTTTATTTAATTCGTAGGAAAATTTCAAGTTTGATGAATTGGAACGTGATTTAGAGGTGAAAAACTTGACGGGTGGTATTTGGAGTGTGCTTATGAAGCGGTACTCTGACCGCAAGCACGATGCTAAAAAAATATTTATGTGGGAGGGAGGTTACGACGATATTGAGAGGGCAAGGGCATACCATCCCGAGGATATGCCCTATGATAACTGGTTGAGAACCATTGAAGGTTTCCGGGACGAAAAACATATTAAAAGAAGTGAGGCCAACAAACAAGTACGCGGGAAACAACAATTCCCATTCCGCGGGGGGACATCGTCATACGGTAGCACCGCCTATAAAAATGTAATGTTTTATGTGTGTGTACGTGTGTGTAAGCTTTTGTTTATTTATTGTCTAATCTAAGTTTAATGTTAAACAGGATATAGATTGGGTACCTGCGTACGCTAAAACCCACACTGATAATCAGGGGAATTGGGTTGACCCAGCTGCAGAACAAAATTACGTAAGTATTTCTTTTAAGTATGATTTTCTATAACAAATATATATATATATATATATATATATACATACATATATTTAGTCATCTTCGTAAAATACAGCGGAATTTACAGTAGGCCACAAACGAATGGAGCGGTGATGGTCCTCCAATTGGCCCGTATCAGGAAGCGTTAGGAGAGCGGCGAGGATGGTACATGGGGATGGGGCCTAAACCTTCTTCGAACACGTCCTCGAACTTGTCGTCTTCGCAACCTCGGACTCAAGAACCCTTTTCTGATGTAAACTACGCAATTTATAAAATGACAAACGAGCGCATGTTTCCTTGTTAAATATATGTTGGTAGCGTTAATTAATATGCTAATATACGTTTTGAAAACTATTATTGTAGGAATTTGTTAACAGCTTGTTCCAAACCCCGGCCTTTTTGAACCAACTTAACAACTATCTTGGTTCAAAAGGAAAAGGAAAGGCAAACGACTACGATTTTGATGACTTATTCGATAGAGAAGATGAGGATGATTCCGACGAGTGACTTGTTATTTTTAACGTAGGATGATAATGTAGGATTTAAATGTTGTAGGATGATAATGTAGGACTTAAACGTTGTTTGTAATTATATTACTTTTAGTATATGTTTATGGCGTATGTTTGAATTTGGAAGATTGTGTTTTCCGGCCGGAAACTGGCTGGGTGCAGCTGTATTCAGTTGTTGTATTAATTTTTTTTTACTTTTAGCGGCGACAGGTGTCGCCGCTATTGCCTATCATCTTTACCGGCCATAGTTAATACCGACGGCCCTTTAGCGGCCACACGTCGTCGCTAAAAGTCAAAGGTCAATAGCGGCGACATGGGCCTTTACCTGCCATAGTTAATACCGACGACCCTTTAGCGGCCACTTAGCCGAGGGTAACGTCACCTTCAAAAGAGGGGCCTACAACTTTTCGCATTAATAACTTACTTAATTATCTTTCAGTATTCCGACCCTTTGGGATTGTATCCCTGCTGACTCAAACCACTGGGTTGAGGGTAACGTCATCTTCAAAAGAGGGGCCTACTACTATAACTAAGATAATCTCTTAAAAAGTCCGAAAATGCGAAAATCATCAAAGGATACATTAAAGACGAGTTGGATCCAAGTGATTCTATCTTATCTATCTATTTTTATTTTATTTATACTTGCATTTTTATTTTTTATTTTTATGTTTCAAAAAACCTTTCTCAAAAGAAATTTAGATTGATTAGATGTTGAGGATAAACCGGTACTAAAAGCTCTTGTGTCCTTGGACGACCTTGGTATCTTACCAACGCTATACTACGCTCACGATAGGTGCATTTGCCCAAGTGTGTGTTTAGTGTTAGTAGAATATCGTGTTTTATAAATGTAAAACTTGATTTATGTGTAAAATGGGCTCAAAATATTAATAAAAATATATCACGCTTTGCACACACCAACTATCTGTACGCGTGTAACCGTAGCTCTGATACCGCTCTTGGGAATCAGTGTATAAAAATAATAGCGGAAGCGGTTTATATGTTTTTCCAAAAGCCGATTATATATACATATATATATATATATATATATAGCCGATTTTATATATAAACTATTTTGTTTGATTTATTAATCCAATTAATAAATATTCCCAATCAGGATCTAGGTTATATGCGTATAAACAAATAAAAAGAATAAACAACCATAGAGGGTTTTAGTAATCAACCTTTGATGACTACACCGGGATTGTAACACGTGGGTTACAACGAATCCTCGCTAGTAGGAAGTTCACAACCGAGCACAAGATACTTGCAGGTGGAACCGGCCAAAGAGAAGGCGGCGGTGGTGCTTAGTCGACGAGCATGAGGGCGGCGTCCCTTTGCTTGGGGTCGGCCGAAAACCAGAGAAGGAGGCTAGGGTTTTGTTTTGATAAAAAGTGTGTTTAAGGTTTGCACCTTAACCTTCTTTTTATAAAACGCAATCTTACATTAAGCCCCTTATGATTATACAATTATAACCCCTTAATAATAATCTAATTAATATTAAGTACCTCGGGTTTAAACTATTATTATTTCACAAATAATAATCCACCTACTCGTGAACATATGCAATTCGTGTACCAACGTGTAACTCTTCGGATCGTACCGAGTTGGTTACGTTGACTTTAATTACATTCGGACATATACATATCTCCAACATCAATTTCATATTTCATCGATTGTTGATCTGTATATTTTATTTATGTGTTATGTTCTTTTTGTCTACCTTTTAACACTCATCAAGAAACCCCCTGCGTAATTATGATATCAGTATATGATTAGTGTTCATGTTGGAAGTAACATGAATTAGTATTCTTATAGAACATGTTTAGGATCTAGAGGCGTTTCCGATGTATGTTTAAATGAATTAAAGACATGATTCTACCAGCGATTTCCAGATTAACTTACCGGACGCCCAGTTGGTTGTTATGTTCCGTGTTAATCTGTTGAACCGCCGTGGGTCGTTTGTTTGACTCTCACCCTAATATTTTTATATTTTTTGAGTCAATTTCAAGGATTGTCCTTTATCTTTATACTCATTTTCAGGCGTTGTCCTTTATGTTCAAAATTGATGAGTTTTGTACTTTATATGTTCAAAACATACACGTTTTGTCCTTTAAGCTAAACTAAGTTAATTTTTTCTTTTATATCTGATCATGTGCTTTGCACATGAGGGCATTTTTGTCAATTTATATTTACAGGGACTAATTGTGTAGATAATATAAATAACCAACCTTTTTAAAAAATTAAAATCTTATAAAAAGGCCCACCTTCTTCATCAAACTCCACCACCAACACCTGCCATTGCCAACTCCGGCCACCGCCAACTCCGGCCACCACCAACTCCGGCCACCGCCAACTTGAATTGTTCGCTCTCAAGGGACCAAGAAAATATATTAATTTAAAATTTTGGGTTTCCTTTTCAAAGAACCGGTCACAACTCACATGTTTGACCTGGACTTCCTGGTTTAAAAGAAAGGGCACCACTTAAAAAATTTTCGTATTATAGTTGATAAATTCAAAATTTTGTTATATTCACTAACTTCACATGATTCTTGACAGTCTTTCAAGCAACACCATTTATGGGTATTCTTTGGCCTGCAACTCATCTGGTCAGTTTTCATTTTTTTTTTCTCAGTTTTCTTGTTCAATAACCCTAAACCCTCTTCTTGTTTGTTCTTACAAAAATAGATTGAAGCTCTTTAATTGAAATTTAGTGTAAAGATTCAATCTTTTTGCTGTATCATCATGTTATCTGGCAATTCAATATCTGTAAGGTATAATTCATTTAAAATCGTTGAGTTTTCTGTGGTTTGGTAAAACAACACCTATAGTCCCAAACTTTTGGAAATTAGAAGTATGTTCCCTGTGGTTTCCTTTTTGTTACTCGTATGCTCCCTAAAGTTGATAGAGGTTAGTTTTCTCAGTTAAATTGATGTGAAATGGCAAAAATAGCCTTACTATTAAATATAATAACTTAAAACATTAAAAGAAATCTATGTTTTTTTTATTATTTAATTAATTAAGTGGGGCCACCATCCTTATCTTCATCTCCCCCACCCCCAATCTAACCCTCACTGTCATCAGAAGATTCAGAACAATGAAGACGTAACTCCGGCATAATTCGGCGTGATTCCGATCGCAAGAAATCCATAAACAAAACCCCCAACCTCACCCACATGATTATGGATTTCTTGAAGTAACTCTGCTCATGAATTATTGTTGGCGTTTATAAACAACCGAGACAGATCACTTCAACTGCAACTTTAAATTGAAGTAGAAAGAAAGAGGAACCATATTCAAATTTCACCATGATCGCCTCTTCAAGATTAACCACCACCATCCAGCCCTATACCACTCTCACTCCTAAGCCACCCAGATTTTCCTCATCCCCTGTTCCCCTCAAATGTCGCAAACCTCTGACTATCACCAGTGTCCTTAAAATCGCGGATTCTCTAAATCTATTCTCACCTGCTGCTCCAGATCTCAACTCCCTTCTGAATCTAAAGCTCACCGTCCTTGTCTCCGAGAAACTTGGAGATGTAGGCCTCGACCTCCTCCGAAGCTTCGCCAACGTTGACTGCTACTACAACCTCTCTCTTGTCTCTCTCTTAATGTTCCAATCCTGTCACGTCTCTCTCTTAATGTTCGAAATAAACTGTGAAAGAACACAGGCCGATCAAGAACAAACAGGTCTTTCTTTCCAATGATGCAGCCAAGTGTCAGCTAATGATTGGACGCCACAAACGACCCAAGAATCAGAAGGATAGTGATGACCCATTTGGGGATGGTGTTTGTACTTAGAAATGAACTCTTTTTTCAGCCTAAAAAGGGCATAGAAGTGTATTATGATCAGTAGGATAGAGCAAGAAAATTGTGAAGAGAGATTTGGTATGTGTGATCTATTGATTCTGTAGGTGATGTTGGGGGTTTTGTTTACGGATTTCTTGCCATCGGAATCACGCCAAAATTACGTCGGAGTAACGTCTTCATGGTTCTGATGATGGAGAGGGTTAGATTGGGGGTGGGGGAGATGAAGATAAGGATGGTGGGCCCTACTTAATTAATTAAATAATAAAAATACATATATTTCTTTTAATGTTTTAAGTTATTATATTTAATAATAAGGGTATTTTTGTCATTTCACATCAATTTAACTGAGAAAACTAACCTCCATCCGTTTCAGGGAGCATCCGACTAACAAAAAGCAAACCATAGGAAACATACATGTAATTTTCAAAAGTTAAGGACTATAGGTGTTATTTTACCAAACCACATGGAGCATCCGGGCATTTTACTCTTTTAGTTATTATAAGATAAACGTTATTCTTGAATCTCTTAAAATTTTTAATCATTTTTATTATATATATATATATATATATATTGTTATAAATATATTATATTATGTGGTTATCAACTCCTTAAAATAGATTAGCTTGTTCTCCAAGACTTCATCTCCTATATATATTCATTGTATTCCTTTGTAAAAGACACACCTCAATTAATAACATCAATCTCTTTCTCTTTGTTATTCTCTCTTATTCTTTTGCTAATAGGCTAGTTTCACAACACGTTATCCGCACGAGAGTGCTCTCATCGAAAATCTTGGCTCGTAGATGCACCAAGGAGATGATTTAGATTGATGTGATTTGATAGAGGATCCAAAATCAATCTATCCGGCCTAAACGGAGTCTTGGCTGTCAACAATGCTTCTCAACTCTGGCCATCTCGACTGGACACTAAGAATTCCAGGTAACCAAATAAATTTTAGACTTTCTTTTATGTATGCATGGATTTTACAATAATACTAATTCATGGAAGAGGAAAACAATAAATTGAGAAACCCATAAACCTAAACAAACATTCTGATTTTGTTATGTTTTCCATTGAAATCAAACATTCCGTTGTGTTCTTTAGTCGGTCTCCATGACGGGTAAACCTCGAAACATATTTGAAACATAACTGTGAATATAGGAAATTATTACAGTTTGGTTTTAATAATTGCAGCGGCAATTGTTTTACAATAGGTAGATGATAAAGGTTATAATTTTTAGTCACATTGTTTTTAAAACATAGGCTTCCAGCTTTGTTTAAGCCCTTGTCACTAAGGAAATCTGGTGGGGTGGTTAATATTTTGTCACAATAGATTTTGAATTATATTTTAATCTATTTTTTTTTAAGTTCAAAATTTTTATTGGTTTTTGAATATTTAGTGTTTTAAAAGTGACGTGGTCGAACATGATCCCGAATGAACATAGTATGTATATTTATTTATGTTTTTATATATAGTCTACTCTTTTCTTCAAATAAATATCGTGTGAAAAAAATAATAATAAAATAAATGATTAATAATAAAGTTTTGAATTTGAAGTTAACATGTATTTGAGATTTACTATCGGAGATAACTTTTTTTAATCTGTTTTCTTTCAATATTATAATCTAGGTATTTATATAAGTTTATAAATTCTCATCTTATTAATAACTAGTGTTTTTCAATGACGCGCGTTGCGCGAAAGACATTGGTGTTTTCGACCGACATCATTCTTCAAACGATTCGAGATAAACGATGCGTAACCAGCCATATCCGGCATCGTGGAGTGTATTAAAAAGGGAGCAATTGGACGATTGGATGCTGGGCTAGGTGTTTCTTGGAATGCCCACGGATTGTTCGGGTCAAAACCACGATTATGAGGATTCATTTTTCGTATTGTGGTTGGATGAGATTTTTTTTTTTTAAATAAGATAGAGATGATTATAGAAGAGGTGGAGTAGTTGTGGTAAAAAAATGAATAGAAGTGTGAGTATTTATAGTGAATAATTTTTTTTTAAACACATAGTCGTTGGCCAACGGCTAGCCCAAACGGCTACTTGTCTAGGCCAATGAGATCCCGTCATGTCATCTTGATAGCCCCGTCCAACGCCCGGGCTGAAACCCCCGCCCAAGGGGCCACGCCGAAACCCAAGCCCACCCGGGGTGGTGACTTTGGCGTTTGTACCCAACCCACGCCACAACCCCCGCCCCCGGGCTGAAACCCCCGCCCAAGGGGACACGCCGAAACCCAAGCCCACCCGGAGTAGTGACTTGAGCGTTTGTACCCAACCCACGCCACAATCCCCGCCCCATACCCCATATTCTAATATAGCCTAAATTCACTTTTCATTTAGTTCGGGTCAAACCCACGATTATGAGGATTCATTTTTCGTATTGTGGTTGGATGAGAATTTTTTTTTAAAATAAGATAGAGATGATTATAGAAGAGGTGGAGTAGTTGTGGTAAAAAAATGAATAGAAGTGTGAGTATTTATAGTGAATAAATTTTTTTTAAACACATAGCCGTTGGCCAACGGCTAGCCCAAACGGCTACTTGTCTTGGCCAATGAGATCCCGTCATGTCATCTTGATAGCCCCGTCCAACGCCCGGGCTGAAACCCCCGCCCAAGGGGCCTCGCCGAAACTCAAGCCCACCCGGGGTGGTGACTTGGGCGTTTGTACCCAACCCACGCCACAACCCCCACCCCCGGGCTGAAACCCCCGCCCAAGGGGCCACGTCGAAACCCAAGCCCACCCGGGGTGGTGACTTAAGCGTTTGTACCCAACCGACGCCCCACCCCCCCCCCCCCCCCGCCCCATACCCCATATTCTAATATAGCCTAAATTCACTATTGATTTAGTTTGAATTTTATCATATATGAATTTATAGATATTAGTATTTGATTGACATATCTTTACTAACTGGGATTATTAATTTTATGATAAATGCTTATACGCATGAATTATACGAATTGAATATATATGATATATTTGTTTGGAAAAAAAGTATATTATTTTTTATTTTGTTTTTTTGAATTGCGAAAAAGGTATATTTTTTGAATTGATCGAATCTTTTGAAAAGATTTATTACTTGGAATAATAATTATTATAGAAAGAAAAGCTTATTTACTTTTAATAAAATATCATATGCTCTTTTATAAATATCATACGAAGTTATTGAGATATTTGTTTATCTTTTCAATTATGGGACAAATATTTATATGTGTGATATACTTATATTTGATTATACTGTGGTATGTTAATATATATAAATTTTATACATTTGCTTGTAATTAATGAAGATGGCTCTTATTTTACAAAGTGTTATTATAACTTGTTTACATAGTGACATATTATAATATCATGTATCATATAATTTGACTTGTTTATACAGTGGCATATTATAATATAATGTATTGTATAATATGATTTTATGGTATGCTTTGTGGTATGGATATTATTGAATAGAACTCATAAACCAAAGTTGTGGTTTTTTTTTTTCATCACTATCATGAAAGGGAATAAGATGTTTAGATAAGACACCTGAAGTGTCATACTCCCTAAATCTTATTATCAGTTTGTAGAAGGTCATAAGATATAAGATTGATAAAACTATATGACTCACATATACAATTACTTCTCAATTGATGAAGAGAAGATTATTTATGTTGAAAAACCGAATAAAAATTTCCATTTATCACACATGAGATATACTCGTGAAGTAGCAATATCATTAAGAGAGTATGAAAATATTGAAATGATTTTATATTCGTGTGACCAAGTAAATAATGGAAAGCTATGAAGCTTGTTCGGTTATTCCATTCCCTGAAGTGAATTTGAATATATAGTGATCATTGTGTTCATGGACATCATTGAGAAATTGTAATGATGGTCATATTAATAATGAGATCGACCATCTAAAATGCAACGATGATCATGTCAATAACGAGGTAGAACCCTAAAAGTGTTATAACATGATTGTTGAACTTTGAAGTTATAATACATTTATTGTATCTTATATTTTGTATTACATACATGCAAGTAATACATATACGATCATAAACCAGAAGTTTATGGATCACGATTATTTACTTTATTGGCATGACCGGTCAGACCACACCGAGTCAATGATGATGTGAAACATATTGAAGAACTTGAAGATTCTTCTAGCTGATAGCATGTATTGTTTGCTCTTAAGGGAAATAATGTATTTGTCACTTAAGGGTGTGTAACCCTAAATATTCTGGAAGTGATTAAGGGGATATGCATATCCCAACATGATACCATTTAGTGTTTTAAATCGATGCATCGTCTAAATGGTTATCAAATTCACAACTTGATGTTTGTGTAATTTATGGCTTAGCTAATAAGATAGCAAGCACAATATTCCAGATTGCATGTATTTATTAGTTGTGATGATAAGTTTATTTCCCTATCTATTAATGATCGGCAGAATAAGTGTTGAACTTCCTGTAGATTATGTTCATACACAAATTGCTTTTGTTAAAACGATCATTGAACATCTATGATTGATAACAAAGCCACTAATCATATGAGCAAGTTCATGTTTATATATTACATGCAATAACATTAATACACATTAAGCCAACATGTTGTAATAGTTTCTCCCCATTATAGTTGGTTTTTGGTCAGAAACCAAAGATATCCCTTCTAAGATTTTGGTTGTGCGGTATATATTGAAAGTGATCCACCACTACACACAAAGATGGGACCTTAAAAGGTGGTTGAGAATATATGATAAATTAATTGATATCCTCTCAATGGATTAACATTCCCAACATCAGGGGGAGATAAAAAGCAGTTGGAAAATAAATGAGTTGGTATGAATTATCATTGATCCTCAAAACTAAAAGTGTGAACCATAAGTTCAAAGAATAACTCATATATAAAGATTAGCGAATCTATTACCAGACGAATTCACTGACCTTAAAAAGGTGACTATGTCACATATACCAACTGCTAATGCTCCAATTAAAATGAGTGTCCTAGAAGGACAACCACATGTTTGTAATGAGTTTATTGCACATCTGAAGCGTGGTAGACTAGTCGATTCCAATAATAAAATTCCTCGAAAATTGGAGCAACTAATTAAGATGGTCAAGTCGGGGTTATATTAAAAAGGTCTCCTGAAGAGATAGTAGACATGATGGTTCAAGAAGAACCTCAGGTACCTGAAACTAAAGAGATCTCGATAAGTTGTATCATGTCTAAGATATACATGGAATCGAAATAAAATCGACATCGTTATACTTTTGTATATAATTTAGCGCTTGTAATGATGAAATGATGAGGATCAAATTTAAGATCTGCCTATGAGAAATGATTGGCCAAAATGGAAAGACGCAAATGAGGCAGATTTGAATTCTCTAATGAAATGGAAAGTTTTCGGACCAACAGTCCATACAACTGAATTTGTAAGGTATGTTGGATATTAATGGGGCTTTTATGCGAATCATGTGAAAATCAAATTAAATGAGATAAGGCAAATATGGTGCAGAAGGATTTTCGCAAAAAAAACCCATGATTGATTATAATGAGACACATTCTCTAGTGGTGGATGTAATGACTTTCCAATATTTTATTAGTCTGGTAATATAAAGAGAGAATTGATATGCGTCTTATGAATGTTATGTATCACTTGATACTAAAAGTTTACACGAAAGTCCCTCAAGGATTTGAATTATCAAAAATCATGTAAAATGAGTTCTCGAGAACGATATGATCGTTGTATACAAATTCATATTTGAATACGTTGAATATAATTGAAACTCCTGATGAGTATCGTAAAGCATTTAAGTGCTTATAAGGTTAGTTGAAACATCTTAAGGATGTAATTCTTGTGCACCAATAACTATACATAGAAAACTTGTGCCTGGTTATTATGGCATCTTAATGTACAATGTATAAGCATGGTACAATATGGATTAAATATTCAAGACATCCTTGCATATGATATAGAAATCAATGAGGAGGTGTATGTAATAGAACTCCTATAGAGTGAATGCACATACATTGTTTTTCAAAGTTGAAAGAAGTATGTATATGATTGCAAATGCCTGAAGCATTGATTTCAAGTCCTCAAGAATGTATCTTTATAAAGTTAAAGATAGTATGAACTAAAATAGTCAAGTTGAGTGTTGTACAACTCAAGATATATTCTGATAAAGAGCAATATAAATTTGATAATATTATCCATCTTTATCAAATGTTCTTTCTTAAAAGTTCACTATAATCGCAATTTACAGTGATGATGTCTGATCATCATCAAGAGAAACTGGCAAGCTTTTAGAAGGGGAATTTTTTAATGACCCTAGCACAGTCTAATTATTACTCGACTTGCAGTTCGAGTATATTTGTAATCATACTTTTATTCATCTATCAAACTACATCTAGAAGATGTTGGTGGACATTTTAGTATGTAGAGAGCTCAACCTTATAGTATGTTAAAGGTTGTTCATACACTTTTTATAAGAAATGATTATTATCATCTCCTACCAAAGTAGAGATTATCATTTCAAAAGTACCATGGCTAAAGTGCAATTGTGCATTAACTTAACTTTCTAGCTATGCATGATAATATATATTTTTTATTTGAATTTATCAACATGATATAGCACATGTCCAATGAGGAGACATTTGAATGGTAAAGCAGATATGTCGATACCCTAAAGGTAAGAATGATATGTGTCTATATTTTACTAACCCATGAAAGCTAGTTCTGTTAGTCTTGTAGATATAAAGAATGTAACACAAATAGTCTTGGATCTTATGGTATTTGTTCGCAAGAGGAAGCATTAGAAGTCTCACAAGAAGATTTTACAACATTACTCAATACAAAGGATTGCATTTCAAGGCATCAAACGACAAATCATTCTACAAAAGTTTTGAGCAACTTTCGAGGATGATAGACACACTTTACTTAAAGGATACATGTTAAAATGAGGGGGAGACTTATTCAAGTTGCACTCTTTTTTTCTTGACTAAGTTTTGTCCCATTGGGTTTTCTTAGTAAGGTTTTTAATGAGGCAACATACCTGATCCAGAAGTATCAGGGGGAGATAATGTGCATTACACGCTGCACTCTTTTTCCCTTAGCTATGGTTTTGTCCCACCGGGTTTTCCTAGCAATGTTTTTTAACGAGGCAGAGTCAAGCGTATTATGTTGATAACCAAGGGGGAGTGTTATAAATATATTATATTATGTGGTTATCAACTCCTTAAAATAGATTAGCTTGTTCTCCAAGACTTCATCTCCTATATATATTCATTGTATTCCTTTGTAAAAGACACACCTCAATTAATAACATCAATCTCTTTCTCTTTGTTATTCTCTCTTATTCTTTTGCTAATAGGCTAGTTTCACAACATATATATATATATATATATATATATATATATATATATATATATATATATATATATTAAAATGGGAATCATAAATCTTATTATAAAAATATTAGTATTCATCAATTAATCTTTATAAAGACTAAGATTGTGTTTGTTTTTCTAAAAAAAACTGCGTAGGCGGTTCTGTCTGCACCGCGCAGACCATGCGCAAACATTAAAATCTGCAGGCTGTTTGTTTTTCTGAAAACGTTTCAATAAAAAATGTTTGCACGACTTCTTCTTGACGTAGACTTTACCCATCCATTACCAAGATCTTCTAAGCTCTTCAAAGAGTTAAACACCACCACCACCACCGTCCATCACCATCACCACCACCACCGTCCACCACCCACCACTACCATCGTCCACCACCACCACCCACCGTCCACGTCCATCACTCACCACCTCCGTCCACCACCACCGTCGAGCACCACCACCACCACCACCACCCGTACACCACCACCAATTTATTTTAGAAGTCTACATACTTTTAAAAACAAACAGTCTTCTTCTTGTAGACTGCAGATGTTTGGTCCACCTCTTCTACAGATGTCTGCAGATTTGGTCCGCAGACTGCAGACATTTTACCACTTAAAAAACAAACAATACCTAAACCATTGTTCAATCGTATTTTACCTAAAATTGTTAGGACATTTTATATAAACTTAAAAATCTATTTTCAAATTTATAAAATTAATTCTTAACCCCCTAAATAATTAATTATTTTTGGCTATTTGACATACGTAAATAAATATTTATTTAAATAATCACTTAGAAATTAGGTTATAAGTGGATATGGTCAAGTGTGCTAGGGTCCCAAAAAAATGAACTACACAATATTATGCATTAAAACGCGTAGTTCTTTGTCTGACGATCGTACCCTTGGGACCCCATGGTCAGAGCTGGTTAACGAAGAATCAAGATGTATGTTGATCCTAAACACCCTCTTTTCCTATTGTTAATTCTACCTTTTATTTTCCTCTTTATTTTTATTTTGAGTCATTTTAAAGAGTAAATTGCCATTTTAGTCCCTGAGTTTGACCAAAATTGACACTTTAGTCCAAATAGTTTTTTTCTTGCCATTTTAGTCCAAGTAGTTTTGTTTTCTGCCATTTTAGTCCCTGACTTTTGTCATTTTTTGCCATTTTCATCGACCACCACTACCACCTCCCACCATCCACCCCATCACAACCTTCTATCATCGCCACCACATGCCTGCATCGTCACCACCCATCCACCCACCCCACCATTTCCACCACCACTGGCCACTTTTCCGCCACCCACGTCATCAACCAACACCACCGCCATCATCGTAAAACGAACAACCATCGCCATCATCTTCACTGTAAACCGGCACAACACCATCCCTATACCATCGCACCTGCAAAAAAAATGTGGTTTGACCAAAATTCACCTAAGTTAGCTAATGTTTTTTAATGGAGTTAGTGGGTTAGATGAAAATTGCAAAAAATGACAAAAGTCATAGACTAAAATGGCAGAAAACAAAACTATTTTGAGTAAAATGGCATGAAAAAAAACTATTTGGACTAAAGTTGTAATTTTGGTCAAACCTTAAGGACTAAAATGGCAATTTACTCCATTTTAAAACTTTAACTTTTGGATTTGAATAGACCTTAACAAAGACTCGGTACTAAAACTTTTGTATTCATAGACGACCTTGGTATCTTACCATCATTATATTATGTCAACGATGGGTACACTAGCCCGACATGAGTTATAGTGTCATAGTATTTATCGTGTTTTTATAAATATTAAAAACTTTTAGTAGCGTATAAAACAATTAAAATTAACCATCTTTTTATACGCACACCAAACGACGTCACCTGGCCCAACAGGCATCCCTTGAACATACAACTGCCAACCGCAAGACTGTGAATATTTTGTTTCTGCATGCACTAGACGCCAAGACACGAACCATCATGAGTGTTTGTGAACCAAACCCTTGGGCATTCGAACATGTCATGGACCCAATCTGAGCAGTTGTTCTTCCAAATACTTTTCCTTTTCATTTTCTAAAGTTCCAAAGTAAAAACATTTCAACTTTATAAAAGAAAGTATTTCCTGACAAAGTGCAAAGTGCCTCCAGTTATGGTGTTCTTCTTTAAAGACGTTATTGAATGGCATAACTATAGCGGGTTGGGAAATCTGGAAAAAGAAGTGATGCAAGGTATTGTTGTCCTGGCTTGTTGGAGGATTTAGAAGACAAGAAACGAGAAGGTAAATAATGGTACAGAGACTAATATTGAAGACATCGTTAGCGAAGTGAAGGCGTTAATCTTCTTGTAGTTCTCAAATAGATCTAAAGTCTCTCTTATGGCATATTTGGTGTAAATTTATCTTTGTATGGTTGGTGTTTGTTGTATAATTGGTCTAAAACAGTGAATTCAAAGAAATTAACAAACCTGGAACCGAATTAAAATTGCAAAGTTTGTGAAAAACCTGGATTAATCTCTGAATCGTATGAGAACTATCAGATAAACCTATTTGCGGGTTACACGCAATGATTTATCGGATTAGACAGAGATCGCCCTTGAAGGAATTGGATTTGATTGAATCTGTGAATGAGAAAATATCATATCCTGTAACCGTAAGAATGCTATATCCTTTTTGTGCGTTCTCCTATCTGATCGAGAAAAAACAACTATGACTGCCTCTTCTTTTTATTAGCCATATCTCATGGACAAATTTTAATTAATGGGCCCAAAGAATACTTATAGTAAATTAAATTACATTGGCCTTATTAAAGTGTAATGGCCAAAATAATATTGCCATTAAGAACCATTAAGCCCAAAAGAATATTTATATAAAAAAAAACTTAAATAACATTAGAATTAAATTGAGCCCGCACTCCCGCGGCACCTAACTCGTCCAATCTCCAATGTTATTTCCTCGATCAATGAGTTAATCCAATATCCTAAAATCGTTGATAACACTAAAATTACCAACATTCCTCCCCCATTTTAGTGATATCCATGATTAACTTAACCATCCTCACAGAAACACAAACGCATGCATAATGAAAATGTCCTGAGGATTGAATTTTCACTTAGTATATTACACGTTACAAATATTAGAATAACAGGGTGTCTGTAACGCACTGCTTTTACGTGCATTTGTTTGATACATGATTCGTAATTCACATAAACGTAAATTTAGATCATAAACAACTAGCGTATATTCGTAATTCTTAAACGTTCTATGCAAACAAAACATTTGGTTATTCGATTTCGAGACTTATACACATTCAACACTTCATTACTTGCTACTTATACTTGTTACATCATTTCAACACTTCATTCGTTCTTACAACACCAAATCCATGTTCAATTACTTGATTAAACCCTCACTTCATGTTTTGATTATGTATGTTAGGACATGATACTTGACACATATACAATTGATACACCTTAAATAAATAAAATACACAACGATTAATCATCTAGTATGTTACGTATACTTGTCACTTACAATCACGTAACATACTTATACATCACACTTTTTACCTAGTTAAATCATGTTTTATTTCATGTTATACCTTGTTACAAGTTAGGGGAAACATTGTGGCATATTATTACCTAACTTAATTAACAAAATTACACATTATAATGTTTTAAAAAAAATAAAAATATATGGCAGCCCCAAAGTCAGCGCAAATCAACCCTTATTGGGTTGGTTTTGTGGGCTTGTTTCAAGGTTTAACCCCTTCTAAACACCTCTAAAGCCCAACCCAATGAAACCCTAATCCCTTCCCTATATAATAAGCACTTCCCCACTCCTTATTCCACTTTTACAAGCCTCCAAACACTTCAAAAATCCTCCCAAACTCTGCTGAGTTTCAGCATCAACATCAGGAACTTTCAGCAACAAAAAGTGAGTTTTAACTCACTTCCACTTCGATTTTCTTCTTGTTTCTTCTTCTACAACACATGGATAACCTCTAGGAAGGTTCTCAGAAGTTTGCTTCGGCAAACTAAGGTAAAACCTCACCATTTTTGAGGTCCAAAGTGCACATAAATTCTGCTCATTTTTATCTTCATGTTATACACTCCTATGTCCTTATGCCACTAATCAAGACTATGATTATGTGTGCTTAGAAACAAGGCTGTAACATGTAAATTCAGAGGTTTAATCCTCAAAAACTTTCTGTTTTAAAAGGGTTTTAACCCACAAGTGATGAACAAGTCTTGAACTTGTGAAAGTGTGATTATTTGGATAGCTTGGGCTATCCTATTTACAAATCCACACATCACTTGATGTTTTCTTCTTAGATAGTTAGTTTATTTCATTTCTTTATTGTACATTCATGACCATCATTGTTGTCTATGACAACTTGTGCATTGGTGAATACAAAAGAGGTTCCTAAATGGAAGATTTATCTTCCTACCTCATGCATGACTTCTATGACATTCTTGTTATGTTAATGGACTAGAACTTATAAACATATACTATATATAATATAAGACCTATAGTAATCAAACTTTTGATGATAACCTAATGGTTATTTGTCAAAATACTAGGTTACACCACCTAAGAACTTATTACTTGTCACGATTCTAATGGGTACTTTAACCCATGAAAACATACAAAACCCTATGGGTTTCATAGTGTCAAAAACGAGTATTAGGTGCTAGATGGTTATTTTCTCCTATGTTTACTTTCATATACTTGTAAATTCCGAATCTTGACTCTAAACATACCTAGAACTCCAAACCGTATACATTCAACCTCCTAAACTCATTCACTGGTCAATACTTGGATAATCGGAAGACATAGCAATTTTGTGAGTATACTTGAAACCCCCTTTTTCGTTTACCACCTTTTGGGGTGTAACATGTTAAACTATGAACTTACACTTATACTTTATTCTTAAATGCACAAACATTCCTTATACATGCATGCATACTTGATTACTTGATACTTTAAATCTGGGGTTATACGTTTTGTGTTAGACTTATCATTAACTTCGTACGAGCCTATCCTTAACATATATAGCGCTATAGGATTAACGCACCGCCTGTAAACTTTGGGTTATGTTAAGAGCTTATTGCGTTTCATCATGGGTTGATTAGTTAAACACATGCCGGTTTTATTGTTTATCTCGTATGAGTTGCTTGCCATGTGGAATAATTTAAAAACTTATCTAATTCTTTATTTATGCTATGTACAAAAACCTATATACTCACATTCGCTTTTACATTGAACTTTATTTTAAACATGTTACAGGTTGAGGATAACGATGCTTTCAAACTGAAGTAGTGATGATGCTTAGATACACATTTAGACGTCTTAGGTTTTAATATGTTGTATCAATTTCGTACTTGTTGTTGTATTTTTTTTCTTGTATTGACATGTTGTATTTCAAGTTCCATGTATTGTAACATTTTGTTATGAATGAAATCAATTTATCTTTAATTCTATTGTCACAATTAGTGTTATGTGTGATGAGCAATCTTTCTTCGTCTCACTCCGATGTTTCCGCCATCAGTTGGGGTGTGACAGCGTCTTTATGGATTGAACCCGTGTTATCCCTTTAAATACATGTAGGTAATATACACAAACGTTTACAAATCCAAATTCCACTTGACACAATGTTTTACTAGCCTGTGTCCTAATCCTTCAAAGAATATATCAAAGCTCAAGTCCAAAGCTTCTTGAAGCGGCTAAACTTCATATTCTTATAGGTAGTTCATTACTCTTGCACCTGCACTGCAATTTATCAATGAACTATTAAGAAGTTCAATTTCAACCTACTTTATCTAGCAGTCTGAATACATACCGTGGGATGATTTACTAATGTGTTCCAATATCGTTATGACAAGCTTTCCACATTGAATTCTGCATCTAACGTTGTATTAGATGGGAATTGGGTGTCTTGACATAAGATATTTAAAATAGACTTTAAACCCATCCCTTTAGCTGATTTCTTCACGAGATCTCTTCCTAACCGTTTAGTTAGATGATCAGCTAAATTAAGCTCAGATCTAACAAACTCAACGGATATCACCCCATTCATGATTAATTCTCTAATCATACTATGTCTAACACCTAAGTGTCTAGACTTCCCATTGTACACTTGACTATATGCCTTAGCCAATGTAGCTGCACTATCGCACCTGGTAGAGATTGGTAATATCGGTTTCGACCATAATGGAATCTCATAGATCAAATTTCTGAGCCACTCCGCTTCTTTACCAGCTGCAGCTAAAGCCACAAACTCAGATTCCATAGTTGAGTCAGTGATGCAACTTTGTTTCTTTGAAGCCCAAGAGATAACACCTCCACCAAGTAAGAACACCCATCCACTTGTAGAGGAATGATCTTCCTTATTGTTTATCCAACTTGCATCAGAGTACCCTTCTATAACTGAAGGAAAACCTGAATAGCATAAACCAAAGTTCATGGTTCCTTTTAGGTACTTAAGCAGTCTATTCACTGCTTGCCAGTGTTGAACACTAGGATTACTAGTAAATATGCTCAACTTACCCAAAACATAAGCTATGTCAGGCCTTGTGCTAATCATAGCATACATCAAACATCCAATGACCTTAGAATATTCTAATTGTGAAACTGAATCACCAGAATTGGGCATTAACCGGATGCTAGGATCTAGAGGAGTGCTAACAGGAGAACACTTATAATGATTGAATTTCTTCAACACTTTCTCAATGTAATGAGACTGTGTCATGGTTATACCATTGTTACTCCTTTTAATCCTTATTCAAAGGATCACATCCGCCTCCCCCATATCCTTCATTTCAAAATTCGAAGACAACAATTTCTTTGTCTTATCAACCTGATCTTGGTTAGTGCCAAAGATCAACATATCATCTACATATAGACAAATAATCACTCATTTACCATTCAAGAACACGGTCTTGACATCCATTTGGTGAATTACCAAGTTACGAATAGAAGCAAGAGCTAAAGAAGCCTTATGGTGGAAATTCTTGCAACAGGAGCATAGGTATCAAAGAAATCTATTCCTTCCTTTTGTCTAAAGCCTTGGATAACCAACCTGGCTTTAAACTTATCTATGCTACCATCAACTTTCATCTTTCATTTAAAAATCCATTTGCAACCCAGGTTTGCAACCAGGAGGCAAATCAGTCAATTTCCATGTATTATTATGCATGATAGAATCCATCTCATCTTGGATGGCTTCTTTCCAGAAAGCAACATCCTTAGATGCCATTGCCTGACTGTATGTCTTAGGGTCCTCCTCAATATTGAAACAATATTGATACTGATGTTAAACCCCATTACTGGTTCCTTCCACCAAATAAAGATGAAAGTCAGAGCCAAAAGACTTGGCTTTCCTGACCCTAGTACCCTTCCTAGGTTCGGTACTAGTAGATGGTACATCTTTGGTACCAGCAGAGTTATTACCAAACTCAGTTACAACTGATGTTTTCAGACTATAAGGCATGTCCTTTAGTCTAGGCATAGAAGAAAATCTATCCTCATTGTCAAAATCAGCAGTTCTTGATTCAATCACAGTGTGAACAGAAACATAGTCATTTGGTTCTGTGACATATAACCTATGAACAGGGTAATGCTCACCATACCCAATAAAGATGCAATCAATGCCTCTTTCACCTATGTTTCCCATTTTTGGTTCAGTAAGCTTTACAACAACTCTAAAGCCCCAAACTCTAAGATGACTTAAGTTTGGTGCCTTTTTGTACCAGAGTTCATGTGGGGTTACTTTAGACTTTTTATTAGGAACTCTATTTAACAAATAACAGGCTGTTAACATAGCTTCACCCCATAATCCTTCACTTAACCCAGAATAAGATAACATGGAATTAACCATTTTTTTTCAAAGTCCTATTCTTCCTTTCTGATACACCATTTTGTTTTGGTGTATAGGGAGCAGTGGTTTGATGTATTATACCAGTAGACTGAAAGTAAACTGGATCATAATACTCTCCACCTCTATCAGTACAGAGGTTCTTTATCAAACAACTTTGATGTCGCTCTACCTCTTGTTTATAAATTTTGAATTTATCAAGAGCTTCATCCTTTGAATACAACAAATAGACATAACAAAACCTAGAGGCATCATCAATAAAAGTAACCACATACTTTTTATTTCCAAGTGAGGGCGTACTATGAAAGTCACATAAATCAGAATGAATTAATTCTAATACCTTAGAATCCCTTTTAACATCTTTAAACGGTTTCCAAGTAATTTTAGTCAATTTGCAAGTATGACATTTACTACAGTTTTGCATGTCAAAGGCAGGTATTAGGCTCATTTTAGACATATCTTTCATCACGTAATAATTAACATGACCTAATCTAGTATGCCATAAACGTGAATCATTCTCAACATTACTAGAAGATGTAGATGCCATACATACAGATTCAGTAGCAAACGGGACATTAATATTAAGCATAAACATGCCATTACATAAATATCCAAATCCAACAAAGGTTCCATGTCGAGACAAGATAAACTTATCCGACTCAATGACCTGTTTATAACCACAATTATTTAATACAATTCCAGATAAGAGATTCTTTCGAATCCCTGGTACATACAACACATTATCTAATAATAGATGTTTTCCAGAAGTAAATACAAGTCTAACTTTTCCAACGCCTTTGATGGGCTCGGTTGCAACATTTCCCATCCTTAGTACAGATCCATCTTCAAGTGGTTCAAATTCCTCAAACCATTTGAGATCTTTGCAAACGTGACTCGTAGCATCCGAGTCTACCCACCATGCAAGCATGTCATCTTATACATAAAAGGATTCAGAAATAAATGATACATAATTCTCAACCGAATTATTTTTATAAACGATTGGACTTTTTGAGTCCAATAACAAACCCGAAGACCGGGTTTCATTTATTTCATACCTCAATGGGATTTTTTCGACTTGTACACTTCTTATGTTTGTATCACAGCTAGTAGGCTGCACCTTTGTATTGAATTTGTTTGATTCAAAAATATTAATTTTTATTTGTTTATTATTCAAATCACAAAATAAATTTTGTTTATCTGAATCAAATCCAATTTTTGTGTTTTGTAAATAATTAACATGTCCCGAATGACCAATTGAATCAACTACAAAACTCATAGGTTTTGTCAAACTTAGAGTGGAATCAGTAAACGCACATTGTGAAGCATTTGAATCTTTTGACCCACTTGTACCCGCTATGTTAGCTTTGTTTCTACCAGTAGTCTTCACATGACAATCTTTCTTAAAACGCCCCGGTTTGCCACATCTCCAACAACCTCCTTTTGGTTTCTTATTGGAATCATTATTACCCCGGTCAAACTTTCTTTTATCATCCTTACCCTTGTTTAACTTTCCAGTCTTCTCATCATGTTTAACCATTTTGAATCAACTGACTTAGAAATTTGATAGTGATCAAATTAAAATAACGAGAGTAACCTTCTAAGTCAATTTGAAAATATCACTTTCAATTAAAAGAATTTTCCAATCCTTAAAATTAATTCCCCAACCAAATAAATTCCTAATTCTTTGACCAAAATAGAGTTAATTGTCAAAATCGTCCCTGAGGTTTGGGCAGTTTGCCATTTTCGTCCAAAATAACAGTTTTGTACCAAATTGTCCCCAACGTTTGTAATTTTGTGCCATTTTCATCCAAACCACTAACTTAGTTTATTTTTTCTATTAAGTTGAGGATATTTGGATGAAACTGGCAAATATAAACCACAGGGACGATTTTGGCAATTTACTCAAACTCTTTTAAATTTCTTTCATTTAATTAATTTTGTTACATATATAATAAAAAAGAATATACATGTAATCTTTATATGAAAAAAATAATAGCTTTGTCATATAATTTTTATAAATTTTCATCAAAATCACTAACTCAGTTTATTTTTTCTGTTAAGGTGAAGGATGTTTTAAATTTTATAAATGAAGACAGAAATTAATTTATAGCTTCTTTATATAAATCAGTTTTATAAAGAGAAACCATCATTGGTGTGCAACACATAACAATCGATTACAACTTTTAGTATTTATCAGTTGTAGAGATAGAAAAAAATTGTAAAACATTATAAATTTTTTTAATGTGTTGAGCACCTAGGAAATATGTTGGTAGAAATAAAATATTTATTTAATTAAGATTATGAGGGTAACTAACTAATACTTATTCTGAGTGGCTTGAGTAAAGAAACTTTTGGTTCATAGCATTATAATTACAATTTGGTGGGTAATTTTAAGGTTTGGTAACGATACGTTGTTTGATAGGGGGCACTGGCTTGTGTTTTTCCTTAGGAGCGAATTTAAAAAAGTAGAAGATGAATTACAAACTTGGTACATATGATAGGATTTTTTTATTTGACTTTTTTTCAATAAAGTAAACAGCATTTTAGTTTTATAAAATTTAGAGGTTTAAGCAGATTTTATTTTTATAAAACTGATCTATATAAAAAATTAGAAATTAATTTATGTCTTAGTTTATAAACATCCTTCGCCTTAATAGAAAAATTAACTTAGTTAGTGGCTGGATGAAAATTTATAAAAATTATGTGACAAAGCTATTATTTTTTTCATATAAAAATTGCATGTATATTCTTTTTTTATTATATATGTAACAAAATTAATTAAATAAAAGAAATTTAAAAGAGTTTGAGTAAATTGCCAAAATCGTCCCTATGGTTTTATATTTGTCAGTTTCATCCAAATATTCTCAACTTAACAAAAAAAATAAAATAAGTTAATGGTTTGGATGAAAATGGCAAAAAGTTACAAACGTTGACGGCAATTTGGTACAAAAGTGTCATTTTGGACGAAAATGACAAACCTGCAAAAACCTCAGGGACGATTTTGGCAATTAACTCATCAAAATATTATTTAAACAACTTTGATCAACACCACAAAATCAAAATATAAATTCCAAAGTCTAGAAATCAAGTCACCTCAAATTAAATTGGAATATTCTCTTTCATTCAATAATTTCACAAAATA
Organism: Helianthus tuberosus; assembly: GCA_030545235.1. Taxonomy (NCBI): domain Eukaryota; kingdom Viridiplantae; phylum Streptophyta; class Magnoliopsida; order Asterales; family Asteraceae; genus Helianthus; species Helianthus tuberosus. The sequence continues at coordinate 89,909,859 of CM060438.1, read as the reverse complement.
GGATTTCTTTCAACAATTAAAATTATATACTAAATGGACAGTACACAATTGTCATTGTCAACTACTACAAACACCAATATCGGCGGCAATAGTGCCTGCCGGCTATTGGGTCACATGGGCGGAAGGGGGAATAGTGTTAGGCAGCTGCCTAACACTCCCCTATTGGCCCAACAAATTTACAATTTTATCTCGCTTTAAAATTACGCTTTTATCATCGGTTCAAAATTTTGTTTTTACCCTCACTAAAAAATAAATTCGCGTTTTTGCTCCCAGCTAAATATTTCGATTTTGCCCCCGGTTTAAAATTACGATTTTGCCCCGTTTCAATTTACAGTTTTGCCATTAGCTTTTTTCCCTTAAAAATACGATTTTCCCATCAGCTCAAAATTATGTTCTTACCCCCATTTAAAAATAAATTAGCGCTTTTGCTCCCAGCTAAAAATTTCGATTTTGCCCTCTATTCAAAATTACGATTTTGCCCCGTATAAATTTATACTTTTACCATTAGTTTTTTTTCTCACAGCCAAGTTACGATTTTGCCCTCAACTTATATTTACATTTTCTCCATCGTTTTTGTTTGTTTTCCTGGTGAAATTACAATTTTGCCCCAGTGTAAAATTACAGTCATGCCGGCAGCTTCCTGGCACTCCCCCATAGGTCCATTTAACTTACGATTTTATCCCTGAATTAAAATTATGATTTCGCCCTCAATTAAAAATTACGTTTTTCCCATCGTTTTAGTTTTTTTAGCAAAACTATAAAGGTTTTTTGTTTTAATTAATTGGTTTACTCGATTTAATTCTTTTTCGTGTCAATGAGCTGCCTAACACTGGCTCATTAGTCCTGAAAAATTACAGTTTTGCCCTGCGCCCAAAATTACGGTCTTGTCATCGGGTTTTTTTCATAGCAAAATTATAGTAGTATTTTTTTAATTGATTGAGAATTATTCGGCCATCGCCCCGCAACGCGTTTATATTCGGCCATCGCCCCGTTTATATTTATAGTCAGACATGGCACTCCCTATTGGCCCAACAAATTTATGATTTTATCCCGTTTTTGAATTACGATTTTGCCATCAGTTCAAAATTATGTTTTTACCCCAGCTTAAAAATAAATTTACGCTTTTGCTCCCAGCTAAAAATTTCAATTTTTCACTCGGTTAAAATTACGATTTTGTCTCGTTTAAATTTATAGTTTTGTCATTATGTTTTTTCCTTAAAATAACGATTTTGCCATCTGTTCAAAACTATATTTTTACCCCCAGTTAAAAATAAATTTACGCTTTTGATCCCAGCTAAAAATTTCAATTTTGCCCTCGGTTCAAAATTACGATTTTGCCCCGTTTAAATTTACAGTTTTGCCATTAGTTTTTTCCTCTCACAACCAAATTACAATTTTTCCCTCAACTTAAATTTACATTTTCTCAATCGTTTTTGTTTGTTTTCCTGGTAAAATTACAATTTTGCCCCCAGTGTAAAATTACAGTCATGCCGACAGCTGTCTGGCACTCTCCCATTTGTCCATTTAATTTACGATTTTATCCCTGAAATAAAATTATGATTTTGCCCTCAGTTTAAAGTTACGTTTTCCCCGTCGTTTTAGTTTTTGTAGCAAAACTATAAAAAAAAAAATTTTTAATTGGTTGACTCGATTTAATTTTTTTTGGTCTTAAGGAGCTGCCTAACACTCGCTCATTAGTCTTGAAAAATTACAGTTTTGCCCGGAGCCCAAAATTGCGGTCTTATCATCGTTTTAGTTTTTTTTTTCCTAACAAAATTATAGTTTTTAATTGATTGAGAATTATTCGGTTATCGCCCCGCAACGCGGGCGGGGCGTCAACTAGTTGTAGAACAAATTCAAACTCAATTACTTTTTCTCTTAAATCCAGTCGATGACACCATATATTTAACAAGTAATATAATTGAATTCAAAGTAAGAATTTTCCAACTTAAACTTTCCAATAAAATTACTATCACAGGCAAATATTTGAACAAAACTACAACTACAATTCGAACCAAATTGAAACCTAAAATAGGTTTATCTTTTGTTGTATAATTGGTCTAAAACAGTTAACTCAAAGAAATTAACAAACCTGGAACCGAATTGAAATTGCAAAGTTTATAAAAAACCTGGATTAATCTCTGAATCGTATGAGAACTATCAGATAAATCTATTTGCGGGTTACATGCAATGATTTATCGGATTAGACAGAGATCGCTCTTGAAGGAATTGGATTTGATTGAATATGTGAATGAAAAAATATCATGTCCTGTAACTGTAAGAATGCTATATCCTTTTTGTGCGTTCTCCTATCTGATCGAGAAAAAACAACCACAAGTCATATGACTGCCTTTTCTTTTTATTAGCCATATCTCATGGACAAATTTTAATTAATGAGCCCAAAGAATACTTATAGTAAATTAAATTACATTGGCCTTATTAAAGTGCAATGGTCAAAATAATATGGCCATTAAGAACCATTAAGCCAAAAGAATATTTATATAAAAAAATAACATTAGAATTAAATCGAGCCCGCACTCCTGCGGCACCTAACTCGTCCAATCTCCAATGTTATTTCCTCGATCAATGAGTTAATCCAATATTCTAAAATCGTTGATAACACTAAAATTACCAACAGTGTTTGTTGGCGGTCCCTTCGTGTCAAAGGGCCATTTTTGTTGTTGTTTGTTGCTAATATATTTCATCTTTTAAAAAAAATCATACTTAATACCCCCTCCAATATTTGTTGAAAAAATAAATACAAATTGGGTAATAGCATTTATTATTAGTCTCCCAAGCTTGTGGTTAAAATAGATCAGAAAATAATAAAATCTTCTACATCAACTAGAAATGCATTATTCAGGTCTAGTGATTGGAAAGACTTGGGTTCTCCTTTGAGACGCAAGTTCAATCCTCACTAGTGCTATATTTTGTGGATAAAGGGAATGAAGGCTAGTTCTCCCAGACCCTAGGTCAAGAGTTCGAGCCCGAGCCACCGCGGGTTTTAGTTCACCGTGCGTTACTCCAAAGAGATTCTCTCTCGTGGCTGCGCAAACCCCTGCCACTGGCAGTGGGTGGTATGGTTTTCCGGGGAACGCCGTTAGCCAAACTCTGACGCCAGCGTGGACCCGGTTAAGACAAGATAGTCTGGCCAGAATAGGGTTAGGGCCATCTGTTTAGAAGGGTGTGAGATCTCTCTCACAACATGTTAAAGATTCTCACCGTTTAAAAAAAAAATAGAAATGCATTGATATTCCCCTTTTGGTATGGGACCGTTAATGACAATTATTGATCCTTCAAGCATGATCGATGCTGCAATTTGTGTCTATATAAGTGAGATAACAATCAAGTAGAAAGCACCTGTCATTCTAAGAAAAAACCAACCAAACCTCACTTCAAAATCATGGTAAAACCTCATGTTCTACTCATATCCGCTCCTGGACAAGGCCATGTTATTCCTGCAACTGAACTTGGTCGACAATTAGTCGCACAAGGTGCTAACGTTACAATCATAAACACAGAGGCCATTCACAAGTCTATAATGACGAATTGGTTAGAGAACGATGATTGTGAGGGTCTGATGCAGATGGTTTCTATCCCTGATGGGTTAGAACCATGGGAAGATAGAAATGACTTAGGTAAGTTATTGGGATCATGTCAGAAGTCTATACCTAGCAAGTTGGAACAACTTATAGAGACGATTAACAAACAAAACGACAACAAAGTCACATGTCTTATTGCTGATTTTTGGATGGCATCGGCTCTACAAGTCGCAAAGAAGATGGGAATTGGAAGAGCAATCTTCTGTCCTGCATCAGCTGCTACACTAGCCACCATGATGAGCATTCCGAAGTTGATTAATGATGGATTCATAAACAACAATGGTTAGATTTATAATGTTATATAACTGTTTATTTAATTAGATATATTTGTTTTAATAATTTCTTGTAAACTTTATTAAACATTTTACTCAGGAATACCAGCTCGAAACAGTGAGATGATTCGGTTGACAGAAGCTATGCCACCTATAAAACCTGAAAACCTTGTGTGGGCAAGTTTTCGTGACTCAAACAGCATAGAAGTTCATTTCCAGTATCATGTAAAATTTGTTGAATCCGCCACAACAGCAGAATGGTTTATATGCAACTCAGCTGCTGAGCTAGAGCCTGCAGCATTTAGCATGTTCCCAGAGTGGTTGCCCATAGGCCCTCTTTTGGCAAGCAATCGGCTTGCTGATCAAGTGGGTCATTTATGGGCAGAAGACTCCACCTGCTTAGCATGGCTTGATCAACAACCAGCATGTTCAGTCCTTTATATTGCATTTGGTAGTATCACTACCATCAACCAAACTCAGTTTGAAGAACTGGCTCTTGGTCTTGAACTTTCCAACCAGCCGTTCTTATGGGTTATGCGGCCCGGTCTGACCAAGGAGACCACAACTGTTTTCCCAGATGGTTATGTAGACCGAGTGGGGCCTCGTGGGAAAATTGTGAGCTGGGCACCTCAACAGAAGGTCTTGGCTCATCCTTCTGTAGCTTGTTTCATGACTCACTGTGGTTGGAACTCTACTTTAGAGGGTGTCACAAATGGGCTGCCTTTTTTGTGTTGGCCATACTTTGGTGATCAAATTTACAACGAAACTTACATTTGTGACGTCTGGAAAACTGGACTTCGGTTGGAGGAAGATAAAACTGGTATCATCACACGAGAAGGAATAAAAAGTAAAGTAGAGCAGCTGCTGAGTGACAAAACATTCAAATCTAAGGCCATTGATATCAAAGAAAAGGTTGTAACTAGTGCGGCAAAAGGTGGATGCTCACATTGTAATCTTAACAAATTTGTTGACTGGATACATGGAAAAGATGCTGTCACCAACGATCATTAATCGTCATAGCTCAATGTGAACCAGAATTTCTAAAATGGTGTTAGGTAAGCCATTAAATTTATCTAAGAAATAAGGCATGCCATTAGCTGGAAATGATAAAGGACATATAAGCTTCCTTTCATTTATTATATGTTGTGATGTGTGTGTTTGAATTCCTACTTGTATTCTATCCTATATTCCAAAATTAGTAAAAAAGACGTTCGTACGCATTTCCTTTTAAACTCAATATATGAGATATTAATCATACGTCTTATGACATGGAAATGTATATGATTTGGTTGATCGGGTTTTAGTTCAGTTTTGTTAAAGATGGTTAGTAATATTGTATTTACTGTTTATTTGTATTTGTCCCACAAGTCCAAATTACATTTTCTCTAGGGTTTCTTGTATATATTAATGGTTTCTTTCATTGTATATTCAGTTAATATATTGTTCATTTTCACATGGTATCAAAGCTAAGGCTCTTGGTACAAACCCTAAAGGCCACTTCCAAGAACTGAATGTAGTCAAGTTATTCTTGTTTTAAAAGAGTGTGCCTATTGGCACACCAAACCCTAGCAAAATTAGGGTTTATCTACGCTGCGTATTGGTCAATACGCAGCGTAGATAGACCATAGATCTCAGTGCCTGATAACCAATCATTGCACAGAAAACAAGGTGTATATACGCTGCGTATTGACCTATACGCAGCGTATATAAACCTGGCAAAAATTTGACACTTCTTTATATACCTGGCAAAAAAAAAAGGTGTATATACCAAAATGACCCCAAATTTGCAGCTGTTTTATATACGCTGCGTAGCGGGTAACAATTACGTAACCATACTTCTTTCCCGTTTCTTGTACCCAATTTTTCAAATCAGTTAGAGACATGAAACGCTAAAAAAAAGTTACGTTAATAATAATAATAATAATAATAATTATAATTATAAGTATATAAACCTGAAAAAATTTGACACTTCAAACCTACAAAAATGACCCCAAATTTGCAGCTGTTTTATATACGCTGCGTATTGACCTTGACCTATTTGGTCATTTTATGAAACTCATACTTCAGGGACTAATATGGTCATTATTGAAACTATTTTAACTGAATGTTTTAGCCAGGTTAACTTTCATATAAAGATTTCTTCTTTAAACACTAACTCAGTTAGCATACTTAACTGAACAGTACAGGGACCATTTTTGTCAATTTTCAAAACTTCAGGGACCATTTTTGCAAATCTTGGAAACATCAGGGACCATTTTTGTAAATTACGAAACTTCAGGGACCATTTATGTCAATTTTCGAAACTTCAGGGACCATTTTTGTAAAAATTGAAACTTCAGGGACCAAAGTGTAAATATATCAAAAATCTGTAAAAAAGGGGGTCTTCTTTAAAGAACCGGCCCTTGCAAGGATCGAACTCGTGACCTATCGTTTAGAACCGCAACGCCTTAACCAGTTTATCCTCCGTCTCGGAGCTGTTAGGATATAAAACTTAATTCCTTATATACACTAGCTATGTTATACGCTGCGTATTGACCTATACGCAGCGTATATGAACACTTTATATACGCTGCGTATAGGTCAATACGCAGCGTATATAACCTTCCTGAATTTTATATGCACACAGTATATGTTAAATAACCTGTTATATATAAACTTCCAGAACTTTATCTATACAACAGAACATGTTATATAACCTGCCAGAATTTTATATGTACACCATAGTATATATATAACCTTTCAGAATATACAAGAGTTTGATATATACAAGAAAAGTTTGTGCATACATAACAAAATGATAAAATGATAAAATACTACTGCTGCTGCTCCTGCTCCTGCTGCTGCTGCTGATCCCATTCCGCATCCGTAATGAAGGGTAGTGGAGGTAACCGTCATGCTGTCGCTGCTGCTGCAGCGCCACAGCCACCCACTCCAACAGATAATTGTTCCTTTCAACTAACCGAAGCTGCCGCTGATGTGATGGGTCAGGACCGGGCCAAACATGGCGTGGGAACTGAGGCGCCCCTGGTGGTCCACGCGGCGGTGGTGGCTGCGGAATGACGACGGCCGGCTCATGCGGCTCCGGCGGCTCCGGATCGCGTGGGGGATATACCAGAGGGAACTGTTCCGGCAGCTGTTCAGGCTGATATTGCGTGTCGTCCGGCTTCTTAAACCGCTTCCCGTCTGGGAAGTCTTTGATAACGTGCATTCCGGATATAACGTTCTTCCCCATCCGCTTCGGCTGTGCCGGCGGGCCTACTTGGTCGCGGTCAGTCTCCGGATGATAGCCCAACGAAAGGGCTATCCTAGTCACGTAGGCGCCACCGAATAACTTTCCGCGCTCCTGTCGATGATGCGCGGAGGCGAAGTATTGCGCCAACCCGTAGGCGAGAGCGCACGGCCTCTTGTATAAGAGGGAATATAAGAAAAATAAATCACCACTGGTGCACCACTCCCGGCTTTTGTTTCGAGCAGTGATCGAAGTGGAAATCATTTTGTGCAAATACCTGCACAAAAGGAAACCAGTCAGTAAATAATAATCAGACGACATCGACTAAGATCGTCGTTAAACTATATTTTTTTATTATTTAGTCTACGTCGTCCGTAAGGCGCGTACGGGCCTAACGAGCGTCGAAACTAAGTTCGTCGTTAAAGTATAAAACGACGAACTTAGTTTCGACGCTCGTTAGAGACCTACGCGCCTTACGGTTCGACTTCGACTAAATAATTAAAAAAAATTATGTTTAAAAATATAAATCTGTTTAAAAAAATTATGTTAAAAAAATTCTGTTTAAAAAAAGCAGTTTTATGTTAAAAAAAACAATTTAAGTTTAAAAAAATATTTCTATTTAAAAAAAACAGTTTTCTGTCGACGCTCGTTAGGGACTTACGCGCCTTACGGTTCGACTTCGACTAAATAATAAAAAATATATATATTTTAACGACGAATTTAGTTTCGACGCTCGTTAGGCCCGTACGCGCCTTACGAGCGTCAAAACTAAGATCTTCGTTAAATTATATTTTTTTTATCATTTAGTCTACGTCGTCCGTAAGGCGCGTAGGTCCCTAACGAGCGTTGAAATAAGTTCGTCGTTAAAATATAAAACGACGAACTTAGTTTCGACGCTCGTTAGAGACCTACGCGCCTTACGGTTCGACTTCGACTAAATAATAAAAAAACTAAAAATATATTTTAACGACGAACTTAGTTTCGACGCTCGTTAGGCCCGTACGCGCCTTACGGACGACGTCGACTAAATAATAAAAAAAATATTATTTAGTCGACGTCGTCCGTAAGGCGCGTACGGGCCTAACGAGCGTCGAAACTAAGTTCGTCGTTAAAATATATATTTTTTTATTATTTAGTCGAAGTCGAACCGTAAGGCGCGTAAGTCCCTAACGAGCGTCGAAACTAAGATCGAAGTTTTATATTTTAACGACGATCTTAGTTTCGACACTCGTTAGAGACCTACGCGCCTTACGGTTCGACTTCGACTAAATAATAAAAAATATATTTTTTAACGACGAACTTAGTTTCGACGCTCGTTAGGCCCGTACGCGCCTTACGAGCGTCAAAACATTTCTTTATCGTCGTTAAATTATATTTTTTTTATTATTTAGTCCATGTCGAACCGTAAGTCGCGTAGGTCCCTAACGAGCGTCGAAATAAGTTCGTCGTTAAAATATAAAACGACGAACTTAGTTTCGACGCTCGTTAGGGACCTACGCGCCTTACGGTTCGACTTCGACTAAATAATTAAAAAAAATATGTTTAAAAAAATAAATCTGTTTAAAAAAATTCTGTTAAAAAAAATTATGTTTAAAAAAGCAGTTTTCTGTTAAAAAAACAATTTAAGTTTAAAAAAAAAAATCTATTTAAAAAAAACAGTTTTCTGTCGACGCTCGTTAGGGACCTACGCGCCTGACGGTTCGACTTCGACTAAATAATAAAAAAAAAAATTATTTTAACGACGAACTTAGTTTCGACGCTCGTTAGGCGCGTACGGGCCTAACGAACGTCGAAACTAAGTTCGTCGTTAAAAAATATTTTTTTATTATTTAGTCGAAGTCGAACCGTAAGGCGCGTAGGTCTCTAACGAGCGTCGAAACTGAGATCGTCGTTAAAATATAAAACTTCGATCTTTGTTTCGAAGCTCGTTAGGGACCTACGCGCTTTACGGTTCGACTTCGACTAAATAATAAAAAAAAATATTTTAACGACGAACTTAGTTTCGACGCTCGTTAGGCCCGTACGCGCCTTACGGACGACAAAACTAAGATCTTCGTTAAATTATATTTTTTTTATTATTTAGTCTACGTCGTCCGTAAGGCGCGTAGGTCCCTAACGAGCGTTGAAATAAGTTCGTCGTTAAAATATAAAACGACGAACTTAGTTTCGACGCTCGTTAGAGACCTACGCGCCTTACGGTTCGACTTCGACTAAATTATAAAAAAGTATATATATTTTAACGACGAACTTAGTTTCGACGCTCGTTAGGCCCGTACGCGCCTTACGGACGACAAAACTAAGATCTTCGTTAAATTATATTTTTTTTATTATTTAGTCTACATCGTCCGTAAGGCGCGTAGGTCCCTAACGAGCGTTGAAATAAGTTCGTCGTTAAAATATAAAACGACGAACTTAGTTTCGACGCTCGTTAGGGACCTACGCGCCTTACGGTTCGACTTCGACTAAATAATAAAAAAAATATATATATTTTAACGACGAACTTAGTTTCGACGCTCGTTAGGCCCGTACGCGCCTTACGGACGACGTCGACTAAATAATAAAAAAATATTATTTAGTCGACGTCGTCCGTAAGGCGCGTACGGGCCTAATGAGCGTCGAAACTAAGTTCGTCGTTAAAATATTTTTTTTTTTTATTATTTAGTCGAAGTCGAACCGTAAGGCGCGTAGGTCCCTAACGAGCGTCGAAACTAAGATCGAAGTTTTATATTTTAACGACGATCTTAGTTTCGACGCTCGTTAGAGACCTACGCGCCTTACGGTTCGACTTCGACTAAATAATAAAAAAAAAATTTTAACGACGAAATTAGTTTCGACGCTCGTTAGGCCCGTACGCACCTTACGAGCGTCAAAACATTTCTTTATCGTCGTTAAATTATATTTTTTTTTATTATTTAGTCCATGTCGAATCGTAAGTCGCGTAGGTCCCTAACGAGCGTCGAAATAAGTTCGTCGTTAAAATATAAAACGACGAACTTAGTTTCGACGCTCCTTAGGGACCTACACGCCTTACGGTTCGACTTCGACTAAATACTAAAAAAAAAAATTAACGCTGAACTTAGTTTCGACGCTCGTTAGGACCGTACGCGCGTTACGAGCGTCAAAACTAAGATCGTCAAAAAAAATTCTGTTTAAAAAAAACAGTTTTCTGTTTAGAAAAAAAAACAATTTAGGTTTAAAAAAAATATATTTTCTATTTAAATAATAATAACTATTATTAAAATAATAATAACTAACGTACCTGTAGAGCGGATCCGTAATCGTCGTAACCCTCCCCTTGGATTGTTGGTTGTCCCACTGACCGATGTCCGCGATCAGAGCCCAAAACCCTAAAAGCGTGGGTTTATCAACAATTACCAACCCCTGTTTACACAAATGTTTATTAAACGTTAAATTAATATTAAATCTTAAATTTTGTATATTAAAATAATAATAATAACAATACAAAATTTGTGTTAAACGTACCTTCGTATATAGATCCGTAGCGATCTCAGCCTCCGTATACAAACCGCTATGCACCGCAAACTGTGCAAGTGACATAGAACGCGCCTGGCCAGCCATGCGAAACGAAACCTCGGCCGGGGGAGGTTGCTGCGCGGGGTCCACAGCCTCATTTGGCCGACGAGGATGAAACTCGAACGACGACAGGAACTCGATCAGTATCTCCCTGTAGCTCGGCGTAAACGCAAGCTCAAACAATCGATCCCACGGTGAATCACGGGGAACAAACTCCCGCGCCCAATCTTCAGCCCCGAGCTCCCGGAGGGTTTTCCAAGAAACCGCAAAATGGGCACCAACGTGCATCTTCCGAAGCTTGTCGCAACGGAGAGCAGCGTCGGACTCCGGAGGAAACTCCAAATACGGGTGATTCAGCAGAGGATCCGCCGGTGGACGTTTCTGCTTCTGCGGCTGCTCCGGATTAATTTCTTCCATTTCCATTTCAGCATCCATCTTTCTCGTCCTGAAAACCAAAAAATTTATTAGATAAATCAACGGCTGTGAAATCGCTGCCGTTTGGGGCTGCGTTTGCAGTCGTTTAAACGCCGTTTACGGCTGCAAACGCCGCCGCAAACGGCAGCTGCGAAATCGCTGCCATTTGCGGCCGCATTTGCAGCCGTAAACGGGCGTTTAAACAGCTGCAAACGCAGCCCCAAACGGCAGCGATTTCGCAGCCATTTGCGGCTGCGTTTGCAGCCGTTTAAACGCCCGTTTATGGCTGCAAATGCGGCCGCAAATGGCAACGATTTCGCAGCCGTTTGCGGCTGCGTTTGCAGCCGTAAACGGGCGTTTAAACGGCTGCAAACGCAGCCGCAAACGGCTGTGAAATCTTAGTTTCGACGCTAATTCGCTGTCGTTTGGGGCTGCGTTTGCAGCCGTTTAAACGCCCGTTTACGGCTGCAAACGCAGCCGCAAACGGCTGTGAAATCTTAGTTTCGACGCTCTGTTTAAAAAAATTCTGTTTATGAAGCCTTCAAGGTTAGTTTACACAGGAATCATATGCATTAAACAGTTTTCTGTTTAAAAAAACTTCGATCTGTTACACATCATATGCATTAAATGGTTATGTCCAAGGTTTAAAAGAACGGAAACGCTTTTCGAGGCGTTTTCCCTCCGCCTCACGAGGCGTATGCCTCGAGGTGGAACGACGCGTAAGTTCGAGGCGGTATTAATAAATAAATATAAAAAAATATATATATATTATAAAAAAAACACTGAGGCGTACGTTTAATTAGAACAGGTGAGGCGCCGCCTCAGGAACGTTTTTGTACGCCTCAGACGTTTTTTAAAACCATGGTTCTATCAACTGCAATGACCATTACAGTTGACACAAATAGCATTACACATTACACAGGAATCAAATTGCATTACACATTATACAGGTTTCAAATAGCATTCGTATCAAATTGCATTACACATTACACTAATCAATGCTTAACCAAACCCTAATTTACGAAAGGTCAATCACTAACCAAACCCTAACTTACCTAAAAAACATCAAATTTACGGATAAAATACAAAAAAAATCAAAATTACTTAAATAGGTTGAGCAAATACCTGTTTTATACTTCGAATTCGTGTCGAATATGGTCGATTTTGTCAGTCGCCTTCGTATGCTCTCTTGTGTGTGTGTTTTTGAGATTTGGGGAAGAACAGAGCTGCGTAGGTATTTCTCTGATTTAAATCAGTACCACTACGCAGCGTAGAGAGCCCTACGCAGCGTATAAGAATAATAATTTTACCATTTTGCCCTTGTGTTTGGGGCAATATGGAGCTGATTATAAGGGTAAAAAGGTCATTTAGAACCTTTATATAAGCTGCGTATGGATCTCTACGCTGAGTAGGATTAATATAATTATTAATTAAATTCAGAAAACAAAAAGGGTTTTATTATTATTATTCTTGTTATTATTATTGTTATTGTTATTATTATTATTATTATTGTTATTGTTCTTATTGTTCTTGTTGTTGTTGTTGTTGTTGTTGTTGTTGTTGTTGTTGTTGTTGTTGTTGTTGTTGTTATTATTTTTAAACTTGACCTTTTTCTACGCTGCGTAGTGATCTATACGCAGCGTATACAAAGGTGGTAGATGACCTTTTTACCCTTATAATCAGCCTCGTATTGCCCCAAACACAAGGGCAAAATGGTAATTTAACACATATAGGGTTTTGAAATTTTGATTTGGGGGGAAAATGTCCGCCTTTTACATACGCTGCGTAGTAGTCTATTAATTTTACCATTTTGCCCTTGTGTTTGGGGCAATACGAAGCCAAAAACAGGGACTGTTTTGTCATTTGAGTCCCATACGCCGCGTAGGGATCCCTACGCAGCGTATATAAAGCTACATTTTTTATTTTATTTTTTGTTTTTTCCTTTGTTTAAATTTATAGAAAACAATATTATTTGATAAATAATACAAATATAATTTAGAAAAGCTAAAAATAATACAAATTATGAATTATAAAAATAAAAAATGATACAAACTTTATAAATTAAAAAATTTCTACAATTTACAAAAATACAAGTTTCCGCTTAATCTTCGATAACATTTAAACTCGGTTCTCTGTCTTTGTCTGAGTCTGCTTTAGGATTGATTAACTCGTAGTAGTGCTGTAACCGCGGTCTATACATTTCTTCCCACCGTTCCGCAGCTATTGATCGATGTGTCGACCACAACGGGGTCAGTAAAGGCATGGGGTAGTCTCCTTCCAACTTAGCATGTATGAAGTGTCCCCCGTCAACATGTACGAGCGTTATCGCTTGAGGTCGTGGATCTAGTGGGGCATCCGTTAATGGGAAGATCGTAGTGCTCCATTCGATGCTTAGCACGTGGAGGACAATATTATACCTTTGCGCTACGAGAAGCCCTCCCTGGGGCATTTCCATCCAGTGACTTGGACCGCACCCTTTCACTAAATGCCATTCGATGCTGTTACGTATTCGTTTAAAGTCTCCTTCGTTATATGTTTCGAATACATGCTTCCAACGCGGCTTGTTATGGTCAATCTCCAGTAGTAAATCTCTTCGAATATTGGGCCATGCGTGTTCCGTAAAACCTAACCCGACAGCCACAGACCTGTACCGACAATGACCGTCTGGGGTCACATCTTGTATACGCGATATGTAAGAGTGAAACTCTGATGGAATTTGATTCTTAAACCTCCTAATGCTTAACAAGTGCTTGTCCCCCTTCATTAATGGAAAACCCTGATCATCCCGCGTCTCCTTCTTTTTAGAACTCGTTGAATTATTTTGTCGCATTTTAGGTTTTTCAGACTTTACAACTGAACCAGTTCCACGAGAGCCCTCTGACGGTACGTATGAGCTGTGTCGGGGTAAATCGTACCTATGTTTGGGGGAAGCGGTATATACATTGCTGTCCTCGCCATAGGAGCTGTGTCTCGCAGCTTCGTCTAACCTCGCAGCTTCATCTAACCTTTCTTGTACTTTCTTTGATGTAGGCCGACCGCGAGTATTTTGCTAGACGATCGGTAGTTTCTTGGTTGACGATTTCGGGGTGAAGACCGCTTTTATCTTTTAAAGCAAACACTTTTGCTGAACGGGAGACTGCGCCTCTAAATGTTGCCGCACATTATTTAGCTCTGCTACAACATCGACTTCCTCGTCTACCAGTTTACACGGGCGCAAGTCAAGCTTACGCCAGAATACATCTATGTCGTCGAGTTGTATCATACGCCCTGCACAGTTAAGTTAATACGGTGTGAGAAACAGCTAAATCGTACAAGATAACAAAAGGTTTGTGGTTTTAATATTTTTTACCTGTACTTTTGTAGTTTTCCAGCCTACAAGCACACGGCAATCCACAGCTAAGCCACATATGGCAACCACATGATGCGTTAAGTTTCCGCAACACCTCCATCTTCCTCAGTAGCTCTTTTGCCAGCGAATCAAGTGCTTAATGGGAAACCTTTCCACGTAGGTTGTCTAACAGTCGGTGTCTGTGGTGGTTCATCGTTTTTTCGGCTGCTCCACTAGCTTGTATTCGGCTTCAGTAAATCTTCGCACAAAAGCGTGGCCCAACAGACTCGTCGTAGGTTCGTGGTTATGGTTCGCGTCTTCCACTTTTAACTCCCACGTGTCATTCGTCACGTCCCGGATAGCGAGTAATGAAAATGGGCAACCGATTTTTTTGCTACCAGCTTTCCTAACCGTTGCTTTACTACGGTGCTCACCACTACGGTCGCACACAAGCCATACCATCCCAGTAGTACCGCCAATATTTTTCGATCGGCGGGTAACAATTACGTAACCATACGCCTTTCCCGTTTCTTTAACCCAATTCTTCAAATCAGTTAGAGACATGAAACGCTAAAAAAAAGTTACGTTAATAATAATAATAATAAATACAAGGGTTAAAATGCAATTATCGAAACTTTATGGACCGTTTTTGTAAATTTTTGAAACATCAGGGACCATTTTTGTAAATTTACGAAACTTCAGGGACCATTTGTGTCAATTTTCGAAACTTCAGGGACCATTTTTGTAAAAATTGAAACTTCAGGGACCAAAGTGTAAATACACATCAGGAATTTAATATATTAAATCAAATATAGTATTTAACAATAATAATAATTATTATAATTATAATATTTTTAATAATAATAATAACAATAATAATAATAATAATAATAATAATAATAATAATAATAATATTAA
Source organism: Helianthus tuberosus (assembly GCA_030545235.1). Taxonomy (NCBI): domain Eukaryota; kingdom Viridiplantae; phylum Streptophyta; class Magnoliopsida; order Asterales; family Asteraceae; genus Helianthus; species Helianthus tuberosus. Next base: position 89,894,562 of record CM060438.1, on the reverse strand, counting down.
TAACAATTATAATTATAGTATTTTAACAATAATAACAATAATAATAATAATTATTTTAATGTGATACCTCATTTATTTGAAACGGATTGCCCGGGGTAGATGGTTTATAAAGTGATGTGTTACGGGGCTCATAACCATATCCACCATGTTCTTCGTATCCACTGTAACCACCTTCACCCCCATATCTATCGTATCCAATGTATCCACCTTCACCCCCGTATCCACTGTATCCACCTTCACCCTCGTATCCACCTTCACCCCCGTATCCACTGTAGCATCCGTATCCACCTTCACCCCCGTATACCCCGTAACCCGGATACGATTGCTGCGTCGGGTAATATGGTTCATCAACAGGTGCATTCTCAGCACCGTATCCACTTTGTTGCACGTACGGAGATTCATACCCGTATTCGTAATCCGGATACACTTGATGCGCCGGGTAATTTGGTTCATCAACAGGAGGAGTGGGAGTCTTGTTCAAGTCTGGAAATTGTGTTTTTTGATCAACAGGGACTCCAGACACAACCTCCTCCTCCTCATTGGCATCATTTGCTCCCCTTGTGTTGTTAGAATAGCGATTACCGAAATAATTATCGGTCCAAAATGATGACATTTTAACAAGATTGAGCAAAAAACAGAATAAATGATTTTGGTTTGGAGTGTAAACTGTTTACTGAAGAACAAATGAAATATGAATGAAAGAAGCGAGCCAAGAAAGCAGTGATAAACAGAATAATGAAAGAAGCGAACAAATGAAATGCGAAGATGAAAAGACAGCACTGCTAAATAGACTTTCAATTTTACTGAAATAGGCAGCGTATAGCCCTCTACTCCCCGTATTACTTTATTCCCGTGCCTGACAACATCGCATCAGTGTCAAATCAGTCTGACATACGCTGCGTATTGACCTATACGCAGCGTATATAAAGTGTTCAAATACGCTGCGTATAGGTCAATACGCAGCATATAATCTAACTAGTGTATATAAGGATTAAGTTTCATATTCTAACAGCTCCGAGACGGAGGATAAACTGGTTAAGGCGTTGCGGTTCTAAATGATAGGTCACGAGTTCGATCCATGCAAGGGCCGGTTCTTTAAAGAAGACCCCCTTTTTTACATATTTTTGATATATTTACACTTTGGTCCCTGAAGTTTCAATTTTTACAAAAATGGTCCCTGAGGTTTCGAAAATTCACACAAATGGTCCCTGAAGTTTCATAAGTTTACATAAATGGTCCCTGATGTTTCAAAAATTTACAAAAACGGTCCCTGAAGTTTCGAAAATTGACAAAAATGGTCCCTGAAGTTTCGAAAACTGTTTTATATACGCTGCGTATTGACCAATACGCAGCGTATATAAACCTTGCAAAAATTTGACACTTCAAACCTACCAAAATGACCCCAAATTTGCAGCTCTTTTATATACGCTGCGTATTGACCAATACGCAGCGTATATACACCATGTTTTATGTGCAATGATTGGTTATCAGGCACTGAGATCTATGGTCTAAATACGCTGCGTATTTAAACCCTAAGTGTGCAGATAGGCAAACTCAGTGTGCAGATAGTGAGCCCCTTTTAAAAACATTGTCTAGTCGATGTTCCTGTTCCTTTAAAAAACTGGTTCCTGTTCGGATTTCTTGCTCCTTAGGATTATCCGGTTTCTATGTCTTGTTTTGGATACTTGCATATGTCTTGTTCTGAATTCCCAATTTTTTACATTAATGAGCCACATGCCAACCTTTAATCACCTTAGGGCCCGTTTCTGATTTGGCGTCACAAATGGATTGTTGCCATTAAAAGCATTCAAAGCATCAATTATAGAGACTTTACACGGAGGAAGACTTCATGTAGCCTTTTCCTCTTTTATTTTCCTCTACGATTTTTAAACTGGCATAACTTTTTTCATAAGTTAATATGTTTTATAAAAATTACACCAAATTAAAGAGAATAAATTGATCTTTAATTTGCTGTAATTAAAAAAAATATTATTATATGAAAAAAGTTAAGAGCGTTTAAAAATTATGGAGAAAATAACAGAGGAAAAGCTACACCTAGAGACTTCACATGGTCCCTAGCCATATTGGTTAAAGGTTGGAAGCTTCATGAGTGAGGTCTCTACACGGACGCTTCCTCCATGTGAAGTCCCCGTGGTGGCAGAGCACGGACCCGTGGTGATTGTACTTGTTGTACTATCTCAGATTCTGCGAATCTTAGAATTGACCACGGCCAATGTTGAGTTGGCACGACCCCGTGTTAGTTTGTCTTTTGCTGTTGTCTTTTTCTGTAGGGAATCTAGACTGGGCACGGCCCTGTGCCTAAGCTTCTGTTTTTGTTATTTTTGTTGGTTTAGATGTGGATGGAGGTTTGGCAAGTCGTGTCAATCCTTCTTCTTTGTATTTGTGTTGATTTCTGATGCTAATTTGTTCCTTTTGTTCGTTTAAGATCTTTTGATCCTGTAAATTAAAAGTAAACAAAGAAACATGTTTTTTCCAACATTAATACCGAAAAATGGTTGATTTTACGCCTTGTTTGATGTAATTTATATGTTGCATTTTACGCACATCAGTAGGCATCAACCTTTTCCTTTCCCTTAGTGAGATATGGACAGTTTTTGACAATGTAGCCATAGTCAACGCATTCAAAGCATGATCTCCGCTCAACAAACCTCGAAGTATCATGATAGTAAAAAGTTGATGATGAACTTCGTGATCTCGAGGTACTTGGTCCTACATCACAATAGTTTGTATGTTGTGTGTAGTTGTTCTGACAATTTCTTTTAAAAACTGGACTTGTTTAACAAAATCCGTTTTGGATTTGTTTTAGAAAGTTTCAATTGTATCAGTCCCGTGAGACTTCACAAAATTTATCTTTTGAAACTTCTTCTTGTTCTGAGCTCTTTTGCCCTTTCTCTTTCCTTGATTAGCGTGATTTTGCTTTTGTTGATCTAGAAGTTTCTGATTTCCATGTTGTTTCCAAACTTTGGCTTTTGGGATAGGAGCACTCTGAGTTACTACAACTGTTGGGCTCGACTTTCTCAGAAACTTACTGGTTGAATCCTCAAACACTTTATCAATCAAGGATTGATTAACATTTTTAATGGGAAAATCTTTGTTTGAGTAAACTTTGTATCGGAACCAATCAACGTATAAACCAAGTTCACGCTTTCTTTGGTTTCAGCATGAGCTTCAGCATTCTTAATAGGAGCAGTCACACAGGTTTTGCTAGAGGATCACAAAGAATGTTATTCTTGAAAGGTATGTTTGCCTCTTTTGTCACCGTGTTTGACTGCTTAGCTTCGTCCTTATTCGACTCATCAGCCGAACTATCACAATCCTCAACAATGACTGGAGGATCCTGATTTTGTGTGGTTGTGGAATCTTTGACATCAGCTGATTGAGCTTGATTGGAGGATATGTCCTTTTTGTATCCAAGCCCAACTACGAATTCCTCAATGTGTCATGAAACCGACGACTCAAAACAAGGCATATCCTCCTCATCAGGCATCTTGATATAATTGTGTCTTATTGGTGGAGGACATGATTGATACCCAATGCATTTGACATTGTCGTTCTTCTTTTGAATGTCAATGATGTGTTCCAACACGTATCGTGAGTTGGAATAGTTATCCAACTTAAGTTTGATCGCATCATGTTCACACTTTGCACAGGCTAACTCGTTTTTCGTTTCATCAAGTATGCTAATGTAATTGTTAATGGTTGTTTGTTTTCTCAAAAGAGTCTTTGTTATTTAAGAAACATATTTCTTTAAGGTCTCAATGATGGTTTTAAATTCCTTTTCATGTTGTTTTCAAACCATGTTAGCCTTTGTGCATTTCAAAAGGTCAATAATCGATTTTTGATGGTAGAAGGTTATTTCTAGAACTAGATTGTAGCATTGATTGAGCCCAAGATGACGGATCGAATTGTTGCGAGGCTTAAACTATTTGGGCTTGACCAATCCCATGGGTTGGTTGCCATTTTCCGAAAAATTTTTTTATCAAACTTATGCAAAATTTAAAAAATTCAAAGCGCTACACACGACAATTTGGCTTGAATTTTGGGTTAAACGATGATGGGTGTTTGTTAATTAAAGCAATAATGGACTAAATGTGTTCAACTGATAATGGGCTGGCCTGATCTAAATAATTGTGTTAACGAACAATACTGGCCTAAACCATAGTTGTTGAAGAAATTCTAAATGATAGTTGGCCTATCGATATATGTGCTTGTTTGTTGTAAAATTGCAATTAGAAAAGGGGCTCACTATCTGCACACTGAGTTTGCCTATCTGCACACTTAGGGTTTAAATACGCAGCGTATTTAGACCATAGATCTCAGTGCCTGATAACCAATCATTGCACAGAAAACAAGGTGTATATACGCTGCGTATTGGTCAATACGCAGCGTATATAAAAGAGCTGCAAATTTGGGGTCATTTTGGTAGGTTTGAAGTGTCAAATTTTTGCAAGGTTTATATACGCTGCGTATTGGTCAATACGCAGCGTATATAAAACAGTTTTCGAAACTTCAGGGACCATTTTTGTCAATTTTCGAAACTTCAGGGACCGTTTTTGTAAATTTTCGAAACATCAGGGACCATTTATGTAAACTTATGAAACTTGAGGGACCATTTGTGTCAATTTTCGAAACCTCAGGGACCATTTTTGTAAAAATTGAAACTTCAGGGACCAAAGTGTAAATATATCAAAAATATGTAAAAAAGGGGGTCTTCTTTAAAGAACCGGCCCTTGCATGGATCGAACTCGTGACCTATCATTTAGAACCGCAACGCCTTAACCAGTTTATCCTCCGTCTCGGAGCTGTTAGAATATGAAACTTAATCCTTATATACACTAGTTAGGTTATACGCTGCGTATTGACCTATACGCAGCGTATTTGAACACTTTATATACGCTGCGTATAGGTCAATACGCAGCGTATGTCAGACTGATTTGACACTGATGCGATGTTGTCAGGCACGGGAATAAAGTAATACGGGGAGTAGAGGGTTATACGCTGCCTATTTCAGTAAAATTGAAAGTCTATTTAGCAGTGCTGTCTTTTCATCTTCGCATTTCATTTGTTTGCTTCTTTCATTATTCTGTTTATCACTGCTTTCTTGGCTCGCTTCTTTCATTCACATTTCATTTGTTCTTCAGTAAACAGTTTACACTCCAAACCAAAATCATTTATTCTGTTTTTTGCTCAATCTTGTTAAAATGTCATCATTTTGGACCGATAATTATTTCGGTAATCGCTATTCTAACAACACAAGGGGAGCAAATGATGCCAATGAGGAGGAGGTTGTGTCTGGAGTCCCTGTTGATAAAAAAACACAGTTGCCAGACTTGAACAAGACTCCCACTCCACCTGCTGATGAACCAAATTACCCAACGCATCAAGTGTATCCGGATTACGGATACGGGTATGAATCTCCGTACGTGCAACAAAGTGGATAGGGTGCTGAGAATGCACCTGTTGATGAACCATATTACCCGACGCAGCAATCGTATCCGGGTTACGGGGTATACGGGGGTGAAGGTGGATACGGATGTTACAGTGGATACGGGGGTGAAGGTGGATACGAGGGTGAAGGTGGATACAGTGGATACGAGGGTGAAGGTGGATACAGTGGATACGATAGATATGGGGGTGAAGGTGGTTACAGTGGATACGAAGAACATGGTGGATATGGTTATGAGCCCCGTAACACATCACTTTATGAACCATCTACCCCGGGCAATCCGTTTCAAATAAATGAGGTATCACATTAAAATAATTATTATTATTATTGTTAAAAATATTATAATTATAATTATAATTATAATTATTATTATTATTGTTAAAATACTATAATTATAATTGTTATTAATATTATTATTATTATTATTATTGTTACTATTATTATTATTATTAAAAATATTATAATTATAATTATTATTATTATTGTTAAATACTATATTTGATTTAATATATTAAATTCCTGATGTGTATTTACACTTTGGTCCCTGAAGTTTCAGTTTTTACAAAAATGGTCCCTGAAGTTTCGAAAATTGACACAAATGGTCCCTGAAGTTTCGTAAATTTACAAAAATGGTCCCTGATGTTTCAAAAATTTACAAAAACGGTCCCTAAAGTTTCGATAATTGCATTTTAACCCTTGTATTTATTATTATTATTATTATTAACGTAACTTTTTTTTAGCGTTTCATGTCTATAACTGATTTGAAGAATTGGGTTAAAGAAACGGGAAAGGCGTATGGTTACGTAATTGTTACCCGCCGATCGAAAAATATTGGCGGTACTACTGGGATGGTATGGCTTGTGTGCGACCGTAGTGGTGAGCACCGTAGTAAAGCAACAGTTAGGAAAGCTGGTAGCAAAAAAATCGGTTGCCCATTTTCATTACTCGCCATCCGGGACGTGACGAATGACACGTGGGAGTTAAAAGTGGAAGACGCGAACCATAACCACGAACCTACGACGAGTCTGTTGGGCCACGCTTTTGTGCCGAATACAAGCTAGTGGAGCAGCTAACTGCTCAAAACATGGAGCCACGTATCATATTTCAAACCCTAAGAAAGCAGTTCCCCGATAGCCTGCATGTTCAGAAAGTCGTGCAAAATGCGGTACAAAAAATTAGAGCGACAATAGTGGACGGAAAGAATCCTATTCAGGCACTGGAAAGCCTGCTGCATGACCACCGATTCATTTACGAAACCCGACAGGAACCCAAAACAGATGTCGTAACAAAGATTTTCTTTGTTCATCCTTATTCAATCACTATGTGGCGTGCATTCCCGCACGTGATGTTGATCGACGCGACCTACAAAACAAACCTCTACAACATGCCATTTGTCCAGGTTGTGGGTATGACGTCGACTGGGAAGTCTTTTTGTATCGCACATGCCGTTATTTGTAAAGAACGAAGGGGTAACTACGTGTGGGTGCTTGAGCGGATCAAGTCAATATTGCATGAATGTATGATGCCGCGTGTGATAGTCACGGATAGGGAGCTTGCCCTAATTAACGCGTGTTCTAAAGTATTCCCGAACGCAACCAGGCTTCTATGCCACTTTCACATCCAACAAAATATAGTTAAAAAGTGCAAGGAAGGGTTCGATAAAGAAGATTGGGGGAAATTTATGTCGTACTGGCGGAGATTGTGCGAATCTTCTTCAGAGCCCATGTACAAGTACAACTTGGAGAAAATGTATAACCGACTCATGTGGTTGCCATATGTGGCTTAGTTGTGGATTGCCGTGTGCTTGTAGGCTGGAAAACTACAAAAGTACAGGTAAAAAATATTAAAACCACAAACCTTTTGTTATCTTGTACGATTTAGCTGTTTCTCACACCGTATTAACTTAACTGTACAGGGCGTATGATACAACTCGACGACATAGATGTATTCTGGCGTAAGCTTGACTTGCGCCCGTGTAAACTGGTAGACGAGGAAGTCGATGTTGTAGCAGAGCTAAATAATGTGCGGCAACATTTAGAGACGCAGTCCCCCGTTCAGCAAAAGAGTTTGCTTTCAAAGATAAAAGCGGTCTTCACCCCGAAATCGTCAACCAAGAAACCACCGATCGTCCAGCAAAATACTCGCGGTCGGCCTACATCAAAGAAAGTACAAGAAAGGTTAGATGAAGCTGCGAGACACAGCTCCTATGGCGAGGACAGCAACGTATATACCGCTTCCCCCAAACATAGGTACGATTTACCCCGACACAGCTCATACGTACCGTCAGAGGGCTCTCGTGGAACTGGTTCGGTTGTAAAGTCTGAAAAACCTAAAATGCGACAAAACAGTTCAACGAGTTCTAAAAAGAAGGAGACGCGGGATGATCAGGGTTTTCCATTAATGAAGGGGGACGAGCACTTGTTAAGCATTAGGAGGTTTAAGAATCAAATTCCATCAGAGTTTCACTCTTACATATCGCGTATACAAGACGTGACCCCAGACGGTCATTGTGGGTACAGGTCTGTGGCTGTCGGGTTAGGTTTTACGGAACACGCATGACCCACTATTCGAAGAGATTTACTACTGGAGATTGACCATAACAAGCCGCGTTGGAAGCATGTATTCGAAACATATAACGAAGGAGACTTTAAACGAATACGTAACTGCATCGAATGGCATTTAGTGAAAGGGTGCGGTCCAAGTCACTGGATGGAAATGCCCCAGGTAGGGCTTCTCGTAGCGCAAAGGTATAATATTGTCCTCCACGTGCTAAGCATCGAATGGAGCACTACGATCTTCCCATTAACGGATGCCCCACTAGATCCACGACCTCAAGCGATAACGCTCGTACATGTTGACGGGGGACACTTCATACATGCTAAGTTGGAAGGAGACTACCCCATGCCTTTACTGACCCCGTTGTGGTCGACACATCGATCAATAGCTGCGAAACGGTGGGAAGAAATGTATAGATCGCGGTTACAGCACTACTATGAGTTAATCAATTCTAAAGCAGACTCAGACAAAGACAGAGAACCGAGTTTAAATGTTATCGAAGATTAAGCGAAAACTTGTATTTTTGTAAATTGTAGAAATTTTTTAATTTATAAAGTTTGTATCATTTTTTATTTTTATAATTCATAATTTGTATTATTTTTAGCTTTTCTAAATTATATTGGTATTATTTATCAAAAAATATTGTTTTCTATAAATTTAAACAAAGGAAAAAAATGTAGCTTTATATACGCTGCGTAGGGATCCCTACGCAGCGTATGGGACTCAAATGACAAAACAGTCCCTGTTTTTGGCTTCGTATTGCCCCAAACACAAGGGCAAAATGGTAAAATTAATAGACTACTACGCAGCGTATTGCTCCATATAACAGGTTATTTAACAGGTTATATATAACAGCGTATTGCTCAAATGACAAAACAATCCCTGTTCTGGAAGTTTATATATAACAGGTTATTTAACATATTCTGTGTGCATATAAAATTCAGGAATGTTATATACGCTGCGTATTGACCTATACGCAGCGTATGTAAAGTGTTCATATACGCTGCGTATAGGTTAATACGCAGCGTATAACCTAGCTAGTGTATATAAGGAATTAAGTTTCATATCCTAACAGCTCCGAGACGGAGGATAAACTGGTTAAGGCGTTGCGGTTCTAAACGATAGGTCACGAGTTCGATCCTTGTAAGGGCCGGTTCTTTAAAGAAGACCCCCTTTTTTACAGATTTTTGATATATTTACACTTTGGTCCCTGAAGTTTCAATTTTTACAAAAATGGTCCCTGAAGTTTCGAAAATTGACATAAATGGTCCCTGAAGTTTTGTAAATTTACAAAAATGGTCCCTGATGTTTCCAAGATTTGCAAAAATGGTCCCTGAAGTTTTGAAAATTGACAAAAATGGTCCCTGTACTGTTCAGTTAAGTATGCTAACTGAGTTAGTGTTTAAAGAAGAAATCTTTATATGAAAGTTAACCTGGCTAAAACATTCAGTTAAAATAGTTTCAATAATGACCATATTAGTCCCTGAAGTATGAGTTTCATAAAATGACCAAATAGGTCAAGGTCAATACGCAGCGTATATAAAACAACTGCAAATTTGGGGTCATTTTTGTAGGTTTGAAGTGTCAAATTTTTTCAGGTTTATATACTTATAATTATTATTATTTTTATTATTATTATTATTATTATTATTATTAACGTAACTTTTTTTTAGCGTTTCATGTCTCTAACTGATTTGAAGAATTGGGTACAAGAAACGGGAAAGAAGTATGGTTACGTAATTGTTACCCGCTACGCAGCGTATATAAAACAACTGCAAATTTGAGGTCATTTTGGTATATACACCTTTTTTTTTGCCAGGTATATAAAGAAGTGTCAAATTTTTGCCAGGTTTATATATGCAGCGTATATACACTTTGTTTTCTGTGCAATGATTGGTTATCAGGCACTGAGATCTATGGTCTATCTACGCTGCGTATTGGTCAATACGCAACGTATAGGGTTAACCCTATACGTTACGTATTGACCAATACGCAGCGTAGATAAACCCTAATTTTGCTAGGGTTTGGTGTGCCAATAGGCACTTTAGTGTGCCAATAGGCACACTCTTAGAAAATTATCTAAAGATATATTATTCTCTCTTTTCAAATGTGAATAAAATAATACGGTGTAGGTCATGCTTTCATGCATGCAGTGGACTTTCGTGAGTTTGTATAATGTGGAAACAGATGAATATAAGGGCCCAATTCGATAAAAAGATTGATAATGGCCCAATCACTTTCATTATAGAGGACTTAGTTAAAGTTACTTTCGTTTTAAAAAAAAACTTTCGTGATACACACATGGTATAGTCACTTTCGTTGGAAGCTAATTGTAATGAGACAAAAACGCACAGATTGTAGTGATAATAGGACATAAGGGAAGCGGGGGTGGTCACTAGTGATAGAATTCCATTACTCACAAGCATCCAATCAACTACTGCCATGTCATCAGTCACTATTCTATCAATCTCAAGCATTTTGTAGTGGCGGTGGTCATCACTAGTGATGGAATTCTATCACTCACAATTTTTTTTAATTTTTATTTTAAAATTAGAAATTAACAATAAAACAATAAAATTATAAATTATAAATTTCATTAAAATTAAAACAGTTTTATGTTTTTATAAAAAAAATTGTTTTTCTGTTTTTTATAAAAAAACTGTTTTTCTGTTTTTATAAAAAAAACTGTGTTTCTGTTTTTTATAGAAACAGTTTTATGTTTTTATAAAAGTCCATAATCATATCTTTTGTTTTTAATTCAGAGAGCCTTTCATTTATAATTTTTTATGAAAATATATTAAATTATGTAGGCCCAATATAAAAATCAAATAAAAATAAAGTCTGCATCGTCTTCTTCTACCTCCTGCTGCAGCCCATCCATCTGGTCCCACCCCAACGATCAGTTTGCGAATTTACAACGCGTGAAAGGATTGACGTGTTATCAATTCAACGCGTTATACACTTTACCGGCGGCCGTGTGCGTTATAATTTAACGTGTGACCGGGGCTTATCACGTTGCCACCCCGGGTCCCCTAACCATGTGTTAGCCAATAAAATTTCAAACAAAAAAGTACTATTCCAGTCACGTTTTCCTTTTCCGGTTAGCTTGCTCACTGGAAAAAATGGTGAATTGTATTTTCAACCTCAAAACTCAAACTCAATAATATTCGTACTATCTCTACTCATTTTATTTTATTTTGGAAATTTGTGAAAATAACATTTTTCACAAATATAGGAAAATGATTTCTTCCTATTTTGGACTAGAAATAAATATAAGAAAATGAGCGAGTTTTATATATTTATTTGTGGGTTTGTGTTCTATGTTGGAAGAGCTTCGCAACGAACTAAACCACGTCCAAAACGGAGCTAAGATTAATGAGATATCGATGCTTAAAATTTTGTGTTTGAAACTTGAATGCTGAAAAAACTGGGAAAGTGGCACCTTGTCCCACATAGGAGGAGAGATGAAAGCTAAAGGGGTATTTAAGTAGGAACTCTCCATTCTTATTGTTTCATGGAAGCACACACTAAGTGTACTCGCGAAGGCACCCTAACTTGCACTCGCCCACGCGCGCGTGGCGTGGGCGATGAGGCGCAATGTGGCGCTTTGATGGGGCACTTTGTATTTTTGACCGCGTGCGCGTGGTGAAGCACAAGGGCTACAAGGACCAGGTGGTTAGTGACGTGGCATGCAAGTGCATGACCCTGGTGGGGTCCGCGCGCAGTGGCGCATGACGTGGCAGTCTAGCACTTCCGCGCGCGGGTACACGTGGCAGGTAGGCGCGCGGTTGCGCGCATGGAGCATGGGCACTGATGTGACGTGCGCGGCGCAACAAAGTGAGCCAATACGGCGCGACTGTGTGGCGTGTTCGTATAGGCTAACAGGTGACATGGCGCAGGTGCGCATGGTATTGAGCCAGTGTGGCGCACGCGCGCATGAAGGTGAGCCAAAATGGCGCACGCACGCATGAGCGTGCAGACCTACGCGCGCAAGGGTGCGCGCACACAAGTCTGTCTTGCGCGCGCGCGCGCAGAAGCTTCCTGCATTTATGACAGTGCAGTTACATTTCTGCATTTGAAACTGACGAGTCAATGCTTTTGACTGATAATTAAATGACGAATTAAAGTGCATTGAAGACGTTTAATGCAGTTTAATTCTCCTATTTAATTATTTTTCAGTTTCGAGTTCAGACCTGCTGTATAAATAGGGAGGACCCTGCTGCAGATCTACACACCGAAAACACATAGCAAACAACTTTCTCTCTACTGAATTCGTCTTCATCTTCAAGCAGCAAGGTACACCTTCGGGTTGGAGTCAAGACCGGCAGTGCGACTGCTTTAGCTGTTGTATCCTGGAAACAAACGAGTTCTCCTGGGAGACTCGAAATTTGTTTTAAGGGACCCGTGTCTAACACGATACTCAGCTGTGAACAGTTTTTTTGTTTGATTTCTCTGTTCTTAATTTTCTTTCCAGTTGTAATTGCAATTTTATTTTTCACTATCATTCTGTTCTTGTTTGTAATTTAAGTTAATAAAAGAATTTATTTATTTTGCACGAACGGATTCCCACATTTTAAACAAAGACATCATCAAATAGCATTAGTTTTTGCGCTTTAATCCGTGTTTTCAGCCAAGACAAGTGGGTTTTTAAGTTTTGTCCAAGAAACCTTAAAAAAATCACTCAAAAATTTCACCAGAAACTCGGTTTTCAACAAGAAATCGAGCCTTACGCTCGGATCGATGGACGAACATGATTTCTTGTTTCGGATGTCGTAGCGAGTGCAAAATCCAAGCTACGACACAAAACGAGCGAGAGAACGTTTTACACAATAAAGATTCACCGTTAAAACAATAATAAATCAGCACATTTATTATTTTAACAGATTTATTAACTTGGTTTTGTGTAATTTTTCAGAATGTCGACTGAAAATACCAACGTCAACGTTGTTGTCGGTACCCCTGCCAACACTATGGGAGCGTCCACAGTGGCGAATCATGCTGAACGACCCGAGAAGTTCTCGGGTCTCCACTTCAAAAGGTGGCAACAGAAGATGTTCTTCTATTTAACCACCATGAACCTTGTGAGGTTCTTGACTGAAACCGCTCCCCAACCTGTTGAAGGGGAGACCGACGCACAAGCACAGTGCGCGGTAGATGCTTGGAAGCATTCGGATTTCATATGTCGAGGCTATGTACTTAACGGTCTCTCGGATGCACTGTATAATGTGTACTATAATATCAAGACTTCCAAAGAATTATGGGAGTCCTTGGATAAAAAGTACAAAACGGAGGATGCGGGAATAAAGAAATTTGTTGTGGCTCGTTTCTTGGACTATAAAATGGTTGATAACAAGACTGTTATGAACCAAGTCCAAGAGTTGCAGATTATACTTCATGATATCCATGCTGAAGGAATGGTACTTAGCGAGAGATTCCAAGTGGCAGCCATGATCGAGAAATTGCCTCCTTCATGGGTAGAGTTTAAAAACTACCTAAAGCACAAGCGAAAGGAAATGGCGATTGAGGAACTTGTCGTCCGTCTTCGTATAGAAGAGGACAACTGGGTGGCCCAAAAAGGCACAATTGTGCAAGCTTCGGCTAAGGCAAACATGGTGGAAGTTGGGGAGTCCTCAAAGGGCAATAAGGGCAAACGGGGTAAAAAGGACAACAAGGGGAAAGCAAAGGTTAACAACCTTGGACTGAAAAAGGGGGCTGTGAAAAAGAAGCTTGCGCCTTTCCAAGGTACTTGTTACAATTGTAACGAGACGGGGCACCGTGCTAACCAATGCAAGAAACCTAAGCGTGAGCGTGCACACATGGTTGATGAGGATGGTATGCCTCTGATTGCAATGATAACCAAGGAAGCGACTATGATTGAAGAAGTCAACGCGATAGGTGAAAACCCATAAGGATGGTTTGTTGACACGGGTGCAACCCGCCATGTTTGTGGAGATAAGGCTCTTTCTCAACATTCAAGGAAGCAACAGGTGAAGAAAAGCTTTATATGGGAAATAAAGCTACCGCAAGCATCAAAGGGGAAGGAACTGTCATCTTGAAGATGACCTCTGGCAAGAAGCTTACCTTGAAAAATGTGCTTTAAGTTCCAGAGATACGGAAGAATCTCATGTCGGGATGGATGCTCAACAAGTTTGGATTTCGTCTAGTGTTTGAATCGGACAACTTTGTTCTTTCTAGACGTGGAATGTTTGTTGGAAAGGGCTATGCCCTTAATGGAATGCTCAAAATGAATGTAATAGTTGTAAACCAAAACAAGAATATGAATGAAATTTCTACTTCTACTTACATGATTGAGTCTTCTAATGTTTGGCATGGTAGACTAGGACATGTAAATTTTAATTCATTACGACGTTTAATTAAATTAAATTTGTTACCAACATTCCATATCGAGTCCGATCACAAATGCGAGACATGTGTCGAATTCAAACTTACGAGATCATCGTTTAAATCGGTTGAACGAATAACCGAACCCCTTGATTTAATTCATAACGATGTGTGTGATTTAAAAGCGGTTAGTACTTCATCACGTTTATTGATGATTGTACTAAATATTGCTATGTGTATTTACTTAAGAGTAAAAACGAAGCAATAGAAAAGTTTATCTTGTACAAAAACGAAGTTGAGAATCAACTTAAAAAGAATATAAAAGCTGTGAGAAGCGATCGAGGAGGTGAATATGTTGCACCTTTTGCGGATTTATGCGCAAAAAGTGGCATTATACATGAGTGTACACCTCCTTATTCTCCACAATCAAATGGTGTGGCGGAACGAAAAAAACTGCACATTGAAAGAAATGATGAACGCCATGTTGATAAGCTCGGGTGTGAACCGAGAAATTTGGGGTGACACCATTCTATCAGCAAACTATCTTTTGAACAAGATACATTTGAAAAATAGGGACGAAACTCCATATGAGTTATGGAGAAAAAGGAAGCCTTCATACAAATACTTGAAAGTGTGGGGGTGCCTAGCAAAGGTGATTGTAGCACCTCCTAAGGCTCTTAGGATAGGACCCAAAACGGTTGATTGCATTTTCATAGGATATGCACATCAAAGTAGTGCACATCGTTTTCTTGTACATGAGTCCAAGAATCCCGATGTACACAAACACGCTATCATCGAGGCAAATCCTAACAGTGTCTCATATTTTAAAAATGTGTTTCCTATGTTAGGACAAACACATGCGACTTCATCAACAGCGGCTGATGAAGCAGGTCCAAGCTCATCTATATGGTTAGATGAACCAGGTCCAAGCTCATCTACATGGTTAGATGAAGCAGGTCCAAGCTCATCTACATGGTTAGATGAAGCAGGTCCAAGTTCATTTACATGGTTAGATGAAGCAGGTCCAAGTTCATCTACACGGTTAGATGAAAGACATGAACGACCTGAGGTTGAGGAGGGTGAGCTTAGACGAAACAAACGACAAAGGGTTGAAAAATCCTTTGGTTCAGACTTCATGAAAAATCCTTTGGTTCAGACTTCATGAGCTATATGGTTGAGGGTGAGCCGAATACCTACCGCGAGGCGGTTACCTCCGCAGAAGGACCTCAATGGCAAGAAAAAATTAAGAATGAAATTGATTCTATATTGCAAAATCATACGTGGGAGTTAGTAGATCTTCCACCTGGTTGTAAACCACTTGGATATCGTTGGATATTCAAAAGGAAGATGAAAGCTGATGGAAGTATTGATAAATACAAGGCAAGGTTAGTAATCAAAGGATTTAGACAAAAGGGAGGTCTAGACTACTTTGACACTTACTCGCCTGTGACACGAATAACCTCTATACGATTGGTTCTTGCAATTGCGGCTCTAAGAAATTTGGAAGTTCACCAAATGGATGTAAAGACTGCATTTCTAAATGGCGATTTAGAAGAAGAAATTTACATGGAACAACCTGAGGGTTTTTCCACACTAGGAAAAGAGGGCAAAGTATGTAAATTGGTCAAGTCTTTGTATGGCTTGAAGCAAGCTCCAAAACAATGGCACCAAAAGTTTGATCATGTCATGATTGACAATGGTTTCAAAATAAATGAGTGCAACAAGTGTGTTTATTTTAAAGACACACCAAGCGGTTATGTAATCTTATGTCTTTATGTAGATGATATGCTTATCATTGGGAGTGATGATAACATGATCAACTCAACGAAAGATATGTTGAAAGCGAGGTTTGACATGAAAGACATGGGTCTCGCGGATGTGATTCTTGGAGTAAAACTAGAACCCAAAATGGTCTTGTGTTGAGTCAATCTCACTACGTGGACAAGATCCTTGGGAAATTCAATTCGCACGATACGAGTATAGCTCGCACTCCAATTGATAATACCCAATGCCTAAGAAAGAATAGAGGCGAGAGTGTTGCTCAGTTAGAGTACTCTAGGATCATTGGTAGTCTCGTGTATCTAATGACATGTACTAGACCCGACTTAGCATATGCTGTGAGCAAGCTAAGTAGATACACCAGTAATCCGAGTGCGGATCATTGGAAAGCTATCACGAGGGTGCTTAGATACATAAGATACACAAGAGACTATGGATTGCATTATACCCATGATCCAGCAGTGATCGAAGGATACACTGACACGAACTGGATATCAGATATAAAAGATCATAGATCGACAAGTGGATATGTGTTTACACTTTCGGGAGCAGCTATAGCTTGGAAGTCTTCCAAGCAAACGGTTATAGCAGGGCCGGCCAACCCGTGCCGTCGCTCGAGGCCCAAATTTTTAAAGGGCCCGGAAGGTTTTTATAAGCTTTTATATGTATAGTAAATTATATATTTAATATATGCATTCATTCATTATAGATAAAAGTGTTAGTGGTGAAGTGGAAAAAACCATCTCAAGATAACCTTAAGGTCTCAAGCTCAATACTTGGCTCCACCACCAAAGGCTTAATTTTTTTGTAAATTCATTTTCCCTTAGCATAATTTTGGGCCTAGTTTTTTATTTCGCCCGAGGCCTAAATTATTTTTAGAGTTCTCGAAGATGGCTCTGGGTTATAGCTTGATCCATAATGGAATCCGAATTCATCGCTTTAGATAAAAGCGAGGAAGAGGCGGAGTGGCTACGTCAATTTGTGGAAGATATTCCAAGATGGCCAAAGCCGTTGATGGCGATCTGCATACATTGTGACAATCAATCTGCGCTTGTTAGAGCACAAAGCGTGATGTACAATGGCAGATCAAGGCACATTCAACGTAGACACAATATGGTACGACAACTTATCTCAACGGGTGTTATCTCAGTTGACTATGTTAGGTCAAAGGAGAACATTGCAGAGCCGTTAACAAAAGGCTTAAGCAAAGATAAGGTGTATAAGTCATCAAAAGGAATGGGACTAAAGCCCATAGAAGAAGGGAATATGAGGGAAACCTAACCTAGTTGACTAGAGATCTCAAGATCTAGGTTCAATAGGCAAACTTAATCATAAACCCAAAGGGAGTCACTGTGGGGGGTGCCCCAAAATTAATAAAGGGAGTTGTATGCTTCCTAGTCCATTCCAATCAGTGATATGAAAGAAAGGTTAAGCATGTTGAGGTTAAGGATTTTGAGGAAATCCAAAATTAACCATGATGCTTTTAATGATTCAGAGAATTCACCTATGTTAGAGAGAAGTGGGGTCGCTTCGAATGGATTTGTGGGGAGTCGCAAATCCTAGAGCTCTCGCAGAACCAGGAAAGTGTTCCTTGACCATAAACGGACACAACCATGAGGACTTGACTCAACTAGGGAGAGTATTGTGTGAATGTATATTGTCGCCTACATAAATGGGGGATTGTTCAAAGACACTGCGTCTACAAGACCCTAGGAGGCTAAGTATGCTTCACAAAAGAAGGTTCAAAGGTTACACCTGCCTATCTTGCAATACTCAACTGTTGAACGTGTATCATTGAAACTTGATAGATCGATTTCTATTCATGTGGGGGATTGTTGGAAATTTGTGAAAATAACATTTTTCACAAATATAGGAAAATGATTTTTTCCTATTTTGGACTAGAAATAAATATAAGAAAATGAGCGATTTTATATATTTATTTGTGGGTTTGTGTTCTATGTTAGAAGAGCTTCGCAACGAACTAAACCACGTCCAAAACGAAGCTAAGATGAATGAGATATCGATGCTCAAAGTTTGGTGTTTGAAACTTGAATACTGAAAAAAGTGGGAAAGTGGCACCTTGTCCCACATAGGAGGAGAGATGAAACTTAAAGGGGTATTTAAGTGGAAACTCTCCATCATTATTGTTTCATAGAAGCACACACTAAGTGTACTCGCGAAGGGTACGGAGCACCCTAACTCGCACTCGCATTCGCACACACGCGCGCGCGTGGCGTGGGCGATGAGGTGCAATGTGGCGCTTTGATGGCGCACTTTGCACTTCGCACGCTCGCATCGCGGGCGCGCAGTGGCACATGACGTGGCATTCTAGCGCAGTTGCGCGTATGGAGGTGAGCCAAAATGGCGCACACGGGCATGAGCGTGCAGACCTGCGCGCAGAAGCTTCCAGCATTTATGACAGTGTAGTTACATTTCAGCATTTGAACCTGACGAGTCAATGCTTTTGACTGAGAATTAAATGACGAATCAAAGTGCATTGAAGACGTTTAATGCAATTTAATTCTCCCATTTAATTCTTTTTCAGTTTCGAGTTTAGACCTGCTGTATAAATAGGGAGGACCCTGCTGAAGATCAACACACAGCAAACAACTTTCTCTCTACTGAAAGCTTCTTCATCTTCAAGCAGTAAGGTATACCTACGGGTTGGAGTCAAGACCGGCAGTGCAACTGCTTTAGCTGTTGTATCCAGGAAACAAACGTTTCTCCTGGGAGTCTCGAAATTTGTTTTAAGGGACCCGTGTCTAACACGATCCTCAGCTGTGAACATTTTTTCTGTTTGATTTCTCTGTTCTTAATTTTCTTTCCATTTGTAATTGCAATTTAAAATTTCAGTATCATTCTGTTGTTGTTTGTTATTCAACTTAATAAAAGAATTTATTTATTTTGCACGAACGGATTCCTACATTTTAAACAAAGACATCATCAAATAGCATAAGTTTTTGCGCTTTAATCCGTGGTTTCAGCCAGGACAAGTGGGTTTTTAAGTTTTATCCAAGAAACCTTAAAAAAATCACTCAAAAATTTCACCGGAAACTCGGCTTTCAACAAGAAATCGAGCCTTACGCTCTGATACCACTTGTAGGCCCCTTTGCGGATCGATGGACGAACGTGATTTCTTGTTTAGGATGTCGTAGCGAGTGCAAAATCCAAGCTATGACACAAAACGAGCGAGAGAATGTTTTACACAATAAAGATTCATCGTTTAACGATTCAGTGTATTCGATTCGACAAATTTTCGGTATAGATTACACAAATACTAAGCTTTCCGACAACTCTCTCTCTCTCTCTATCTCATTCAAGCTCACGTTACAAATAAGGGAACAAACTATTTATATAGAAACACACAAAGCCTATCGACAAACTATAGATATTGATCAGTACATGTTGATCGATAGCTTGTTGATCGGTATATAAAGATCGATAGACCATGTTGATCGATATACCATTTTGATCGATATCATGGATTCAACTTTGTATGATTGATGATGTCATGCTGATGTAAGCTTGATGACATCATCATGATGTCATGATGTCATCACTATCTAATCCAAGTATCTGTTTCGTTCTCGTATCTTCGTCATTTGTATCTCGTTCGGCAGGTCGTACGACGGAGGAATGTCGTCGACTTCGGTCACGAACCGAACTGAGCTACATCAACACCAGTAAACTTTCGTTTTCTTTTTCTCGTTTATTTCTAGGATAAGCCAAAAGGGTTGTCGACTCTTGTATCTCCCAAGCATCAACAAAAGCAGCCAAGAGGGTGCTGCCTTCGAAACCGTGCTTAGCAACTCCCTTGAAATTTTCATGCGTTTTACTTTAAATACCTCCTAATACCGACTCCCAATCGAAATAACTTATCCCACTTGATTCACTTCATTTTCTTTCGTAAAATTGCAAGCTGTTGAAACATATTTTATAAAGAGTTAAGTACATAGATAGTCCTGGTGGGTTACAAAAAAATATATTTAGGTCTAAGGTATTTGATTTATAGGTTCAAGTTCTATGGTTACAATTTTATAACATGTTAGGATATTAGTATTAACATAGGTTAAAATTTAACTAAACCCCCTCACGTGCCCCAAGCATTTGGGTATTCTTTTCAATCCGTTATTTGATAAACATAGAACACTTTTATTGTGAAAAGGACACCTTTTTAATACAATATATACATGTATCAACTTCTCCTTGATTTGAAGAATTGGTGGGTTCCATTACCACACCTCCACCACACAATCTTTATTTGATAAACTTGTTTTGTTAAGGTCATAAGCTTTTAAGTGAAAACAATCTTTGGTCAGGTGATTTTTCTTTTCACAAAAGTCACAAAACAGGTTTTTAATCTTTTCTCGTTTCTTCCTCTTTTCAGACTCCTTTGAAACAAAGTTTTGAACTACTGTTGGAATGTCCTTAAGAGGAATGACCTTGGCCTTTGGAGCTATGACACCATCTATAGTGGTGAAATCCATGGGTTTAAAGTTTTCAAGAACGTCACACTCATCAGACCATGTGGGTTTGAATTGGTATTTCTCAATCTCCTCAAAAGTTGAGGACCCCACAGATCTTTCCAAAGTGATTTTGTTACCAAGTTTGTCAGTTATTTTAACTTCTTTGCCATTCTTGTTTATGGGTATGATTTCAACAGAACCAGTTTGATTTGCAGCAGTGTTTTCAACTTGGTCATTTTTTCTAAACCCTATGCCAAATTTTACATTGCTTTCAAGCTGTTTTTCAAGCATAATCTCATAACCTTTGCAGGATTCCACCCATTTTTCACAAGTGATTTGGGTGGTTTCCAACTCCTTTTTACAGGCTTGATATTTTTCTATCATAGACTGAAGTTGGTCCTTGGTTATGCTATGCTCTTGTTTGAGGCTGCAAATCTCATTTTCTTTTTCTGACAATATGTTTTTCAATTCTTTTAAAGATTTTTCAAATTGTACTTCATCATTTAACACTCTATCCCTAAGGTTTTCATTCACCTCTTTGATGTTTGCAAATGCTATGATGCATTTGTCTGAACAAAGGTTTTTAAGAACCTGAGGTGATACCTTAGCTGCAGCCATCATGGCACAATCACAGACATGTTCCTTCTCATCAGTTACCTTCTCTTCTTTTTCACCTTGCTTTTTCTCTTCTTCTTCAGACAAGGGGTCAGACAGGGGTTCTGAATTTTCTCCCAACAGTATTTCATTAGCAACAGCAGTAACCACTGCTTCAGCAATTTCATCCACTGTTTCAGCACTGGATGTTCCTTCTTTAGTTTCCAGCCCTTCAGGAATTGACTCTAATGCTACAAAACAGAATTCATCACTAGAAATAGCATCATTAGCATAAAGAGCAAATTTTTCATCTCCTAATTGCTCAGGTAAGCTACTCCAATCAACAAAGCCTTGTGTGAAAAAGCTTTGCTGATCTGTTTGAACAGCTGTTTGAGGTGCAGCTTGTTGTACATGAGCCTGAGGAATTGGGGCTTGGACATACTGTATCTGAGGAACAGTGGTTTGGACATAGTGCACAGGAACAAGGGTTGCAGGATGTGCATAGTGAGCAGTGTCTACATGGGCAGTAGGGGCATATTGGGAATAATGCATAGTGATTTGGTTATTTTGTGGTCTAGAGTTTGAGCTAGGATGTGTGATGATTGGTCCACTGTTTTGACTCCTACACTCTCTAGCAAAGTGACCTAACCTATTACACTTGTAGCACTTTATTTTTTATTTATCCAACCCCACTTTTAAATTCCCATGTAAACCTGGAAATTTTCTCCCTGTTCTTTTGTAAAACTTGCTGGTTCTAACACTCAGCAGTGCAAGTTGGTGCAAAATATCCATCTCTTCCAGATCAGTTGGATCAAAATGCTGGAGATCATTGAGTTCAAAGCACATATTATCAGAATTTTGGCTTTCTCCATTTGCTGTGAAAGCATAATTGGCAGAGTGAGAATCAGAGTTAAAATTTCCACCAGCTGTTATGTCAATAAAGTGATCATAACTCTGATCCTTACTACTGCCAGATTCTTCCTGACCCAAAAGAGTTGTGTTGCCAAATGAATAATCATCTGCAACTTTCCCAGACTCTTGCAACTTTTTTTTCTGGTTCAACTCCCTTTCATAGGTCAGGAGTCTACCATGAAGTTGGGTCAGGGTCAGATCTTTGAACCCAACTGAATTCCTGGTTACAAAAGCAATTGTATCCTATTTATCAGGAAGTGACCTAAGAAACCTGTTATTTTGTGTTCATTAGCAAATTCAACATTAACAAGTTTTAGTTCACTTATGAGACAACTAAATCGCTTAAACTGTTGTGTCAATGATTCACCCTTAATGTGACAAAAGGTTTCATACTGTTGATTCAAAATTTCCCTGTTATTTTTAATTACTTCTTCAGTCCCCCCAAACTGTTCCTTAAGTGCATCCCACAATTCCTTGGCACTGTTACAGTGTAACAGCCCAGCATAAATTTCATTTGGTAGTGCGGAAACAACGATGCTAAATGCCTTGGCATCCAGTTCAATTTTCTGAAAATCCTGGTCAGTATAGTTCTCAATTTTCTTAGGAACAAAGACCTTTAGATCCTCAGCACTCGGCACCATTGGAACATATGGTCCAAAGATAACCGACTTCCAACATCCGGTATTCTGTTGAGCTAGGATGTGACCCATCCTTCGCTGCCAGATGTTGTATTCAGATCTCTTCAACATAGGTGGTTTGAAGAGTGAACCGATGTTATTATTAACATCATGTGATTGTGATGTCATTCTGGTTGTTTTACAGGCACTGAATAATCAACTTTGTATGTGATTATACCTTACTCTGTTTTTCAACAAAATGAACAATTAAAAGTATCAACGATTTATGAGCTGAACTTTTACGTCAAAATGATTATTAGATCAAGTTTGAATGTCCTAGCTCTTATACCAATTGTTAGGATCTGAGTTTCTTATGATTGTGCTCATTTGATAATTATGAAGATGAATTAGTAATAAGTGCAGCAGAATTAAATGGAACAAACTTTCAACACACAATCAAATGAGAGAATTGCTTTCAACAAACATGTTTAGCATGAAATCGAATGATTATATTTATTACAATCTTCAATAACAATGCATGCATGAATGCATACAATTTCCCCCTCAGCCTGAGCTCATAGTGAATGTTCGTACAGAATGACTTGTGATGAAGAGAGCTAATAGAACAGTACAGGGTACTGTTCTATTTATAGTACAGAACAAACCACTGAAGCATCTTTGCTGACGTCACCATGAAAGTGACATCTAACCTCCTAACAACCTATAACCATTGATCTATACAAACACTACTTTCTAACTACTGATTACAAATATAATACAAAATACAAAGTAAACTACTGCTTCTCATTCCACTGTTATACTCCTAGCAGTGCTTTGTGTCTTCAGCAGTACTTGAACTATGATAGTAGATTGAGCATCAGTGCTTAGTCTTTAACAGACTTTACAAGTCTCAGCAGTTGTTGATGGTCAGCAGTTGTTGTAAAAGGACAGTGGATAGAGGTCATCAGATGTTAGTCCACTTTCAAGGGGAGAGAACTATTGCAAACAACTGCTTATTCTGAATCCACTGATCTGATCCAGTTTTGGCTTTATCAACTGTTCCTTTGGTAGGGTTCAATCCTAACAAGTGTTGGCAGGGAAGCATCTTGTGTTGTTTGAATCGCCCAGATCATAACTTGCGTAACTTGCTCTGATACCAGTATGACGGATATCATAGAACAACCGAAATTTTCAAACACATTTAACACACACTTGATTCGAATAGGATTTGGATATTAAATAATAATTATATCTTGGTAATTCAACATTGTTGCAGAAGAATCACTACATATACAAGTTTGAAAGACGGTTGAATAAAAGTTTGAGTTATGGTGGGAATAACCGCCAACGGCGGTCAACCAGCACTATCACACACCCGTCGCACCGTTTTACTAAATTAACAAACATAATAAACTTAAACCATCCTAATTAATAGTTTATATAAATAATACTAATTATAATTAAGTTTATAAACCAATAGACTGTTACGTACCTCCTTGATTGAGGTGGTTTGTTGGTCGTTATCCTTAATTAACAAGCCAAGATAGTAGGAGTCAGTACTCTATTCGGTGAGAGCATGATCCTCTTGGTTAAGTAGGCTCCTTCGGTTAACTAAAAGATGTTGGCTCAAAGTGTTGGATATTACCTCTTCACTATACAAACTATATATGTTAGGTGAGAAACAATGATAGAACTTGAGAACAATAAACCGAAACAACCTTTGATTAATGGAAAATTGGACACCCAAAAATTGGTATACAAACTCGCAATTTAAACTTAACTAAACATCAATTCCTAAACGTATTATAACTTTTTTTAGAACAGCCAATGAATACTATATAAGTCTAGTCACCAGGGCAAACATATTGGCGAATGGTCAACCACACTCTACGAACCTAATATAACTAAATGTGATTTAAATAATTAATAAAATAAAACCAGAAAACCTAAAACAACTAAGTATAATTAACCTATTTTAATATCAAGCAATCCTCTGTGATCGTTTCCAAATCCCTATAAATATGCTTTCAATTAATTTAGGATTCTTTTAATAGTTTCAGAAGTATCTTGTGATTAATTGCAAACCCTTACTCTCAGTTTTACTCCATGGACCTTCATCCTTCATCAAAACTGATCATGTCGAACCTTGCTTTTCGTCTTACCCACAACCTTCCTCCTTATCTTACCTGTCACACCCCAACCGATGGCGGAATCATCGGGGCGCGGCACTAGGCAGATCTGATTGCTCAAGAGAATCCATAACGACTAAATAGCGACAATATTTATTATATTTGTTATCCCATACTAACAAACAATACAATCACATAAGTCATCACAGATTTCTTGTCCTCTCTACAATTCAAATCCGACAACCTAGATTTTAGATGAGTTTCTAGACTTCCTATCTTGATTTGATGTAGACTGCGACTAAACCTGCAACATACGTTAAAACAACGTCAATACAAAAGTATTGGCGA
Source organism: Helianthus tuberosus (assembly GCA_030545235.1). NCBI lineage: Eukaryota > Viridiplantae > Streptophyta > Magnoliopsida > Asterales > Asteraceae > Helianthus > Helianthus tuberosus. The sequence continues at coordinate 89,869,352 of CM060438.1, read as the reverse complement.
GTATACAAGTTTTGATAGAGTATTCATAAATAGTTAAAAGTGTTGTGAATTACCAAATACATAAACGAGATACCTCAACATATATGCATATAAGACAGATACTACCAGCTGTTTTGGTCAAAAATTACCGAAGCAATTAAGTGATCAAATTAGTTAAGTGAGGTAGTGTGCTTGAAATGTGTATCGAAAATATGCTAGTTAAGTTATTTGCAAAAACAGTTTCAGGATACGGCTCAGGATATAGAGCTGTATCTATGATCAAACAATGAGCAAAAATGTAAAGTGTGACACAGGATGTACGAGGAAAGCCCTTGATCAATCTAGATCGCCGACGCAAAACCTTGGGAGCTGACAATCGCAGCTGCCTTGTTCTTCTATTACTTCAAATATCAGGATACAATGCAGGATATGATGCAGATCAACTAGGTGTTACAATGTAATTCGAGTACAAGTGTTTGTGTGTTGTGATTGTTTGCTGCCAGAGAGAAAAAGTGTGCGTAAGAGTGTGTGCCTTAATCTGACCCGATCAATCTATTTATAGTAAAAGAAAACTAACTAAACATCCTATTATCCGGGATTCAGCGGATATTCCCCATACGAACGTTGCAGTCCTGGTCTTTCGGGTTCAACGTCTACAAGCTAACTGATTTGCCCGAGTCTTGAAGGGAAGAAGTCTACTTGAACGTTGGAGACTTGCACCTTCTAATCTGCACGTGGTTAAATCAGTTACTACCAGGATATCATACCAGGATGTTACCAATATCCTGATCCGGTATCCTGATCACAAATAAACAATCAAAACCAGAATATTAGTCAGGATATATATGCAGAAAATGACCCATAACAATTGTCCCCAAATATATATGTTGGTATACCAATCCAACGGATATATTTTAAAACTTTATCTCTCGAATCGAGGTTATTAAATTGGAACGACGGTCAAGATAGCACTATGCAACTCCCCACGCGGTTTTCACTCGATGGATATCCATTATTCCCCTATATCTTCTCTCTTTTTGTTTGAAAATCAAATATCATCAACAGAGTCTCCAGGTAATTACTCATCCCTTCCTCATTTCCTGTTAATCTCTCTACTCTACTTCCAATGGCCACTAGAACCCTCTCTCAAACCGGTGAATCATCGGAGACCTTCGTCCAGCAAAACCTTCTCAAAAATCCCAAGAAGGAGATCTGTGCTTTTGATAACGCAGACATTGCAGCATTGAGAGCCTCTGGCGCTTTCCCCGATGGCACGATTTTTAGACCATTTGATCGATCAATTCGATCAGATGTTTCTTCTACCGATTGGGTCTGTTTTCCGGCATACCCTTTCTCGCTAGGTCTTCGGTATCCATTTCCAGAATTCATGATGCAATTCTTCAGAACCACTGGTATTTCTTTTGCCCAAACCATGCCCATGGTTTGGAGAGTACTGATTGTGCTCAACCAAATCAAAAATCTTCATTGTCTTGACCTCTGCATCGAGGATATCCAGATTGCTTACCGCCTCCGGTCACACAGTTCCAGTCGGTTCTTGCTTTTTTCAACTTCCAGCAAACCCCTTATACTTAAAGCCACCAAGAACGAGGATGGATGGCAACGTAAATTCTTCTTTGTCAAGCGAGACTCCATTCATGAGGCTGCTAGCCTTCCGGTGGAGTGGTTAACCACCGGTAGGGTCTAACGTTTTAAGAATATCCCTAGATTTTTCCTGACCTTTATCCTGAGCTAATATTTTCTTCTTTGGCCTTTATGCAGTGAACTTTAAGGAAGTAGCCCCTTCTACTGCAGAATCCGAAAAAAGAATTGAAGCAATTTATCAGTTACTGAAAGATGACAAAAGTTTTTCCACTCACATCCCAAGTTCCAGTCAATATTCATCATTTGAAATGTCTGGTAAGAATCATTTCGTAAATAATCTATTAACGCAATATAATGAAAGAGTAATAAGGATTTAGAATTTCCCCCTTATGCAGCACCAGCCAAGATCCCAGAAGTTTTCGACCTTGAGGAGCTGGATAGTTACTCCGACCACGTCCAGGTTAAGAAGGAGCCCAGTCCCAAGGCTACGGCCTCATCCAAGCCCAACAGTTCCAAAGCCATCATCATACCTAAGCCATCATCATACCTAAGCCTTCACCAGCCACGAAGCCCCGGAGTTCAAGTTCTCGCAAAAGGAAAGAGACTGATTCACCTACCATCTCCGATACGTTCCCCTATGAGAATCACGGGTTCATTGAGGCAAGCGGTTTCATGACTTCCTTTCTTAACCAGGTATAAATTTCTATTCCACATCCTGCACATATATGTCAAACCAATATCCTGGTTATCATAATACCTGTGTTCCTGGGTGTAGGGTCTTGAACGCTTGGTTCACTTATATCAAGAATCCTGTGGGCTCAACAAGACGCTCGAGTCCAAGTTGAAGAAAGCTGAGGTTACCATTTCCGACCAAGGTATGATAGCTGCTGCCAAAACTCGACACTACGAAGACAAGTTCAAGACCATGACTCAGGAGCATCAGGCCGCTCTCCAAAAAGCCACTCATGAAGCCCAAGCCCATCTGGACGCTGTACACGCCCAACACGAGCAGGATATGGTCACTTACCGGGAAGACCTCAAAGGCTCCATTGTCATCTCCCTTTTGCAGGCTCTGCTAAAAATGGCTCACGAGGCCAAAGCCCTGGGCTTCGAATGCCCTGCTTGGAACGTCGAGGCCTGGGAGACCAAGCTAAAAACTCTCGGAGGTAATCCCGCGGAGCATCCCATCAAGTTTGCGGCTGTAGGGTCTCCAAAAGCAAAGGGAAAATTAACGGGTGCTGGCGACGAGGCTGAGAAGAAGGTTCAAGCTAATCCTGAGGCGGATGCTGGTGAAGATGCGACGGTTGAAGAAGGCGTTGCCCCCTAAAACTCATTTCTTTTAAATTTGATTATTATGTTTGTTTGAACAATTTTACTTCTTGTCCTTGAACAATTTCTTTTCCTGCATTAAAACAATTTGATAACCAAAGGTGGATGGGTCCTAGGTTTTAGGATGAAGCCTTTGGTTATCAACTAGTATCGCTTATTTTAGATAATACCACCTTCTTTTAACTTATTTGTTGTTGCCTTTTAATTTTTTGTCATGCATTGCTCAGTTTAGATTTCAACTTTGCAAAATTATTTTTTTGAAAATATCTTGATCAACATACTCGGCGGTATCCCACGAAGACTTTCGTCAAATAGGGTTTTTCAAAATTCAAACAATTTAGATAAAGTCTTTAAAGAATAAAGGATAGTTTATTTTTCAAAATCCGTTTTGATAACACTTGTTTGACCAGGTTACTAGTTTTCAACCCAAGTATTATTTCCCAAATATTCCAATCAAATATCCTGAAATATATCCCGAAAACACATTTTGAGAATATATCCTAAGGATATATCCTAATCAGGATATTTAAGCCTTAAACATAGTTTCAAAAGTTCAAACAACTTATGTAAGGTTCACAAAGGAAATATCATACCAGGAATAGAGTGTAACCCTAGTATCGAGCTTTAATCCTTCTGCAACTTCTTCCACTAAGATGTCCCCAGTCCGAGATACTTAGTACACTAGGTTCAAATTTGATTCTTTGAGCCTTACACAATCGCCTTAGGAGGAATGTCCCCTGTGCATAAAGTCTTTGAACACTTAGAAAATTTTTTGAACATTAGTTTCAATCGTCTGAACAGTTCTTATGTTACAGGGGGTAAACCCTAAAATATACTGGAGATAATTCCTTAGTATCCTGGGGGTAAACCCATAGGTATCCTGGGGAAAATCCCAAATTTTCATGCGCTACAGGCGGGAGTGTATAAACTCCAAGACTTAAAAAGGTGAAAACCTTTAAACCTTAGAGAGTATGAAAATACCTTTTCGCGAGAGAGGGTGATCAATCCTCATATACCTTAAGGATCCAGGATATAGCCAACAGTGACGAAATTGTCAGCCACTTTTACATGAACTGGTCCCGCCACCTTGAACTATCCCTGGATAGCTTGCGCTCCAGGCGGGGTGTTTAAACCCAATTCGTGTGAAAGGTGAATACCTTTAAACCTGTGAAGGAATCAGAATCCCTTAAACGTGAGAGAGGGGGCCAATCCTATAATCTTTCGAAGTATCCTGAATGTGTATCCTGGAGCTATATCCCGAAGCATATACTGCAAAACAATTGTAAGCTAATGTGGGTGTTAGCCTGGCTAACACCCCTCCGATGCTTAAGTCAGTAATGGGTTCATAACAATAAATAATATTAAAAAGATATTAAAAGAAATAGAATCCATACCGTCCTGAGTTAGAATTTAAATTCCAAACTCACTTGAAATAGAGCTTTAGATGTATAGCATTCCAGGATCTTGGTAGCATATCCCCCTCCATATTCTTGAGTCGGTATGCTCATTTTCCGGATTCTGATTCAATCTCATAGGGTCCTTCCCATTTCGGAGCCAACTTTCCATCAGCAGGATTAGTAGTATTCTGAAAAGCCTTTCTCAATACCCAATCTCCAACCTGGAACCTTCTAGTCCTTATATTCTTGTTATACGCTTTAGATATCCTCTGTTGATATGCTGCCATCCTTAGCCTTGTTGCGTTTCTTGTCTCATCAACCGTATCCAATTCCTGTCAAAGGACTTCAGGATTCTGCTCAGGATCCCGGAGGTTGGATCTTGCTGTTGGTATCACCATTTCCGTTGGGATTACCGCTTCTACTCCAAATACTAGGGAAAATGGGGTTTGACCAGTTGCACTTTTCACCGTCGTTCTATCAGCCCATAAAACAAAGTGTAGTTCTTCTGCCCATCTCCCTTTTTTAGCTCCTAGTCTCTTTTTCAGGTTGTTGACAATTATCTTGTTTGAGGATTCTGCTTGTCCATTTGCTTGAGGATGTACCGGTGTGGATGTGATCATTTTGATTCCCCAACTCTTGCAGAAGTCAGTAGTCCTCTTACTTATAAACTAAGATCCATTATCACAAATTATCTCAGCTGGTACTCCAAACCTAGTCAGGATATTCCTTTTTATGAAGGATACCACTTCTTGATCTCTAACTTGAACAAATGCTTCAGCTTCGACCCACTTAGAGAAATAATCAGTCATTGCCAACATGAAGACCTTTCCTCCTGGAGCCTTTGGCAATTTTCCTACTATATCCATTCCCCACTTCATGAATGGCCAAGGGGAAGCTATAGGATAAAGTGGCTCAGCCGGCTGATGTAATATATTACTGTGTCTTTGATAAGCATCACATCCTCGAGCATATTCTGTAGCATCTTTTCTCATTGTCGGCCAATAATATCCTGTTCTTAACACCTTTGAGAATAACGACCTGCCCCCAGTATGGTTACCACAATCCCCTTCATGTATATCCTGAAGCACTTCTTTGGTTTCGGGATCCTCCAAGCACCTCAGATATGGTCCTGCAAGAGATTTCTTATACAAAACGTTATTTATAATAGTGAATCGTGATACCTTCATTCTAAAGGCCTTAGGATTCTCATCCTTTGGGATGTGTCCTTCCTTGAGATATCTCATGATTGGAGCCGTCCAGGACATAGGATCCTTCTCAGAATATTCAACACCAGGATCCTGAACACTCACTACTTCCTTATCCTGAGGATCCGTCGCAGGATATAGGATATGCAATATCGGTATTCGGGTTCCTTCCGGTATCCTGACTGATGATCCTAGATTTGCCAAGGCATCAGCTTCAGCATTATCCTCTCTTGGTACTTGTTCAAGTGTAAAAATATCGAAATATCCTGCTAATTTTTTGAGAATTTCGAGATATTTGATTAACTTCTCCCCTTTAACTGCATAGGTTCCATTAAAATGGTTAGTGATTAACAAGGAGTCAACAAATACTTGTAAACTCTTAATATTCATACTTTTAGCCAATTCTAATCCTGCAATTAAAGCTTCATATTCCGCTTCATTATTAGTAGCAGGAAACTCACACCTAATAGCCTGGGGTAATTTGTCCCCCTGTGGCGATATTAATAGTATACCCAAACCTACACCTCTTACATTAGACGCACCATCAGTATATAACGTCCAGGATTCTAAGTTTTCTCCTAGCTGTTGTACTTCTAGGTCTACTTTACTTTGAATATCACTACTGAAATCAGCCACAAAGTCAGCTAAAGCCTGAGACTTTATGGCATTTCTAGGTTCATACACTAGATCATATTCGCTTAATTTCACTGACCACTTAGCCATCCTACCTGACATCTCTGGTTTTCTAAGCACGCTTTTTACAGGATAGTTTGTTTTAACATGAATCCTATGTGTTTCAAAATAGTGTCTAAGTTTCGTTGAAGCCATAACTAGGGCTAATATTAATTTCTCTAAATGAGAGTACCTAGTTTCAGCATCTAATAAAGTTTTACTAACATAATAAACAGGATACTGCTGACCTTCATGATCCTTTACAAGGACAGCACTTACTGCATTCCCCAATACTGCAAGATACAGGGATAATGGTTCACCATCCTCAGGCTTCATCAATAGAGGTGCGGTTGAAAGATACCGCTTCAAATCCTGCAAGGCTGCTTCATGCTTTACTCCCCATTCAAACTTCTTGTTCTTCTTCAGGATATCATAAAATTCCTTGCATTTTTCTGAGGATCTTGAAATAAATCTATTCAATGCTGCCACTCATCCTGTCAGTCTTTGAACATCCTTCATGTTAGAAGGTGATTTGATATCCAAGATGGCTTTGATCTGTTCTGGGCTTGCTTCTATTCCTCTTTTAGTCACCATATATCCTAGAAACTTTCCTGCCCCCACTCCGAAATGGCACTTAGCAGGATTTAGTTTCATGTTATACTGATCCAGGATATCAAATGCTCCCTTAATATCCTGGAGGTGATCCTCAGCCTTTTTAGATTTTACTACCATGTCATCGATGTACACCTCCATAGTGTCCCCCAGCTTGTCTTTGAACATCATATTCACCAATCTTTGATATGTTGCACCTGCATTTTTCAAACCAAAGGGCATAGAAGTGTAACAATAAATACCTGTTGGTGTCATAAAGGCAGTATCCTCCTGGTTTGAAGGTTCCATTTGGATCTGCTGGAATCCTGAGGATGCATCCATGAAGGTTAACATCTCATGGCCGGAAGTAGCATCCACCATTGAGTCAATATGAGTGTTTTGGTCAAAAATCAAGCAAGGATAATGCAACCAAATCTTTTGTTGTGAGGTGTGATGCTTGAATCAATGAACAATGTTAAGGATAACTCAGAAATGTAATGAACAAGTGACACAAGGATTTATACGAGGAAAAAGCCCTTGATCAAGAGTTGATCTCCGGCACAAAAAACCTCGGGTGATGGAAACTACCGATCACCAACTAAGATTAATCAAAAGAAGTTTACAACTCGGGATGATAACAAGCTTGTTACAAGGATCACTAGTGTGCAATGTGCAAAAAATATATGAAATCGCCAAGTAGTGTTTGAGAGCTGTTACGAGAGTGTGTGAATGCCAAAATTAGCTAAGTGTTCTAACTCAAGCTTGTTATCCCCATTTTAAATTAGAAATAACTAAACTAACTAACTATCCGCAAATTGTGCAAGCTCCCCACGATCTCCATAACGTCTACAAGAGCCAAGTGTTAGGGGAGGATTTTCCAATCCTAAGGATCACGGATCCTCAAATGCTGCCAGGATCATGGATCCTCAATTCTGTTTGAATTAAGGATCCTCAGTAGGTGTTGCAGGATCAGGATTCAGGATCCTTATTGTTATCCTTGTACTAACGATTGTCTTCATTATACGTAAGCTTGTTTTGCAGGAGCAAAGGTGTTAGGGGAAGATTTTCCAATGATCAGTGATCCTCAATTATTGTCAGGCTTAGTGATCCTCAATTCTATTGAATTAGTGATCCTCAGAAGTTATTGTGGGATCAGGATCATGGATCATCATAAGGATCCTTATACTAACGATTGTCTGCTTTGAATATGAAGTTGTTTTGCAGGAGTACGAGCTTGGACTTGGTCTTGGCGATATTCCTGGAGCATATTCCATACTTATTCCGCACGTGCATAACTGAAGTGGACGTTATGGAAGTCGTGGAAGACTTGCACAAAATGTGGACAGTTTGTTAGCTTAGATTTTTTTTCCATTTTTAAAAGGGGATAGCGAGCTAAATAGAAACACTTGGCTATTTTTAGCTTAACACACATACTCGCAACTGCTCTCACCAGCTCTTGACAATTCACTTGGCGATTACACACTTTTTTGCACGTTACACTATAGTGATCCTTGTAATTAGCTCGCTATCATCCGAAGTTGTAATTCATTTCTTGTTTAATCTGAGTTGGTGATCGGTAGTTTCCATCACCCGAGGTTTTTTATGCCGGAGATCATTCATTGATCAAGGGCTTTTTCCTCATATAAATCTTTGTGTCACTTGTTCATTTCATCTCTGAGTGATCCTTAGTATTGTTCATTGATTCAAGCATCACACCTCACAACAGAAAGTTTGGTTGCATTATCATTGCTTGATTTTTGACCAAAACAGTTTGGCGCCCACCGTGGGGCAATTGGTGCTTCATTCCTAAGAAGATTCATATTTTTGTGGTCATTTCGGTTTGTTACAACCAGGCAGATGGCTTCTTTAGCAAAGAATACATCAAGCTCTATGCCGGCAATCAGTTCTTCACAAGGCGTTCCTCCTTTGCCTCCACCACCTTCTGGATCCCAGAAGAATGGTGAAAATGCTGTGAAGAGACAAACCCCCATTTTCCAAAACCACCAACTTCTTCTGTTTCCACTAATCCTACTACTAATGATCTTTTTAATCTGATTTTGCAGATGAGGGATCGCATGCAAGAGCAGGACAAAACCAATGAATGGATCCTCCAAGAGATTGGTGATATCAAGAAACAGAAGAAATCAGTGGAGGATCACTCTCCTCTGATGCCAAGGTCATTGAATTTTGACACTCCAGTTGTAACTACCCTACAATCGGCAGTTCCGGGCATCCAATATCAAAGTGGTCCATCAGAAAGGTGTTATGGAACGGCAACTATGAGTCAGGCATTTAGCTCTCACTCCCAGCCTCAGGGATCCTATTTTCAGCCATCGGGATCCTCTTTTCAGCATCAGGGATCCTTCGTCAGCTCAGGAGGATATTTGGGAATGCACACAGTTCAAGGATCCTCCCAGGTTCAAGGATCTCCCAGATTCAAGGATCCTCCATGGCTCCAGGATCCTCCCCGGTTCAAGGATCCTCCATGGCTCCAGGATCCTCCCAGTTTTTAGGATCCTCTCTGCCCCAAGGATCCTTTCAGGTTCAAGGATCATCTCAGCTTCAAGGATCCAACATCTTTCAGGATCAAGGATTCTTAAGAAGTATGCAGCCTCCAAACACAGATATTCATCAAGGAGACTTCATCCCAATGCAGACCATTGCTTCCTCTGGTCCTTCAATCATACCAGAATTCCGCCAACATGGATTCACATTTGGAACTCCAAACTTGAATCCTCCGGGAGGTAACACTTTCAATAATTCTTATAACACTAACCATGGCCCTATGCAGGATACTGGTATCAACCAGGCTATGGCTAAGGAATTACAGAAGTTGAAGGATATGATATCCAGTGTTCCAGGGGTGGTCAAGCCCATTCCTGAGATCGCAGACGGTAGCCATAGGATATCTCGTTTTGCACCACCTTTATGTGATGCTGAGATACCCAAAAGGTTCCAGATACTATCCATGAAGCTGTATGATGGTTCAACAGATCCAGAGGAGCATGTGGCTCAATACAGGGAAAGGATGGAGATCAATCCAATTCCTGAGAGGTTAAAAGAAGCGTGTCTATGCAAGGGATTTGGATCCACACTCACAGGATCAGCTCTTAAATGGCTGCTAAGTCTTCCCCGTTACTCTATTACTTCATTTGCTAATCTAGTTAATTTGTTTAATAGTCAATTCTCTTGTAGTAGAAAGTTTGAACGATTAACTAGTGATCTATATAGGGTAACACAAGGTCAAAATGAATCACTTAGAGATTACATCAGTAAATTTAGTAAAGAATCCTTAGATATCCCTAACCTGGATATAGCTACGGCTGTAGAAGCCTTTAAAATGGGATTGCTTAGGGATTCATTATTCTATGATGATCTTGTTATGACCCCTTGCAGGAATCTTGATGAAGTAAGAACCAGGGCCCTTAGGTTCATCCGCCTAGAGGATGAAAAAAGGATCCAGGATAGATTGACAGGATCCTCAAAACAGGAGAAACAAGGATCCTACTTCAGGAACAACAAATCCAAGTCCTACAACAAGTCTGATAACCAGAACGTGCATGCAGTGGAACAAGAAGAGGATGATGAGGATTATCCTCCTATTTCTGAATACTGTTTTTCTGTTGATAACAATGAACTAATCCTTGCAATGCAGAATCTAGGTGAGAAAGCTAGGTGGCCGAGAAAAAGTGATAAACCAGCTGCTACAAAGGATAAGTCCAAGTGGTGTTCATATCATGAGGATTTCGGGCATCTCACTGAAGAGTGTATTGCACTAAGAAAGGAAATTGGTTACTTGTTGAGCAAGGGGCATTTGAAGGAACTTTTGGGACGAAAGAAGTCAAGGATCCAGGATCCTGAAAGGATCCCGGAAAGGGCTCCTGCTCCTCCAGCAGATGCACAAGTTATAAACTTCATATCCGGTGGATCAGACATTTGTGGTACTTCCTTTTCAGCAGCCAAGAGACATGCTAAGGAAACCAAGATGGATAATGGGGACAGACCCATCCGGACCTCCACCGTCACCAAGGATAAGATCATAACTTTTGATGAGGATGATCGTGTTGATGTCCAGGATCCTCATCATGATGGTCTTGTTATTACCTTATTTATTTCTAACCACTTTGTTCACAGGATCCTAATCGATGTAGGAAGCTCTGTGAACATCATTCAGCTTGATGTCCTTAAGAAAATGAATATCCCGGAGTCTGATATTGTCCCAAGATCCTCAGTCCTTGTGGGATTCAGTGGGGAAACCAAAAACACATTGGGGGGCATCAAACTCCCTATTTGTATTGAAGGACTCCATTCTTATCAGAAATTTTGTGTTATAGATTGCTTATCATGTTGTAATGTTATCCTTGGCAGGCCGTGGATACATGACATGAAGGCAGTCCCATCCACCTATCATCAATGTGCAAAGCTTCCAAGTCCATGGGGAGTGGTGAAAATTAAGAGTGATCAACAAGAGGCTAAGAATTGTTACACATCATCAATGAAGCCAGCCTCAAGACCAAGGGAGCAATAGCAATTAAAGTATCCTTCAAGAGATGTCTTGGAGGCAAGAGAACAGGATTTGAAAGAAATCCTCATGGATCCTGATGATCCTGAATCCAAGATCTTCATAGGATCAGGGATCCTTAGCAACATTGAACAGGAGCTAGTATCCTTCCTTAAAAGAAGGAAAACTACCTTTGCTTGGACACATGAGGATATGACAGGTATATCTAAAGATATAATTACTCATAAGCTTGGCATTGACAGGTCATTCAAGCCTATATATCAAAAGAGGAGGAAGTTTGCACCTGAAAGGAATGCTATTATCCAGGAAGAGGTAGATAAACTACTTCGGGCAGGTATGATTAGAGAGGTTAAGTATCCAAGATGGTTAGCCAATGTGGTTGTTGTTCAAAAGAAAAATGGAAAGTGGAGGGTATGTGTCGATTTTACTGATTTAAACAAGGCATGTCCCAAGGATCCTTTCCCATTACCCCACATTGACTCCATGGTGGATGCTACCGCGGGTCATGAGTTGTTGACTTTTATGGATGCTTCATCTGGATTTCAACAAATTCAGATGGAACCATCTGATCAAGAGGATACAGCCTTTATGACCCCAACCGGTATATATTGTTATATTGCTATGCCATTTGGACTAAGGAATGCAGGTGCTACTTATCAAAGGCTAGTCAATATGATGTTCAAGGAACAAATTGGACACACTATGGAAGTCTATATTGATGACATGGTGGTTAAGTCCAAGAAAGCTGAGGATCACCTTAAAGACTTGGAGGAAGCATTCAATATCCTTGATAAGTTTAATATGAAACTAAATCCTTCCAAGTGTCATTTTGGTGTTAAGGCAGGTAAATTCTTAGGCTATATGGTGACAAAGAGGGGCATTGAAGCAAGTCCAGAGCAAATCAAGGCTATTGTGAATATCAAATCTCCTGCCAATGCTAAGGATGTGCAAAGATTGACATGCAGGATCGTAGCCTTGAACAGGTTCATATCCAAATCCTCAGAAAAGTGCAAGGAATTCTATGACATCCTAAGGAAGAACAAGAAATTTGAATGGACTGAGAAGCATGAAAGTGCCCTCAAAGCTCTTAAGGATTACCTATCCTCAGCCCCGGCCCTGATGAAACCAGAAAAAGGGGATATATTATCCTTATACTTAGCAGTATCCTCAAAAGCAGTAAGTGCGGTCCTTGTTAAGGATCACCAAGGTACACAACATCCTGTTTATTCTGTAAGTACGAGTTTACTTGATGCTGAATCCAGGTATTCACACTTAGAGAAACTTATCCTTGCATTAATTATGGCATCTACTAAATTAAGACATTATTTTGAGACTCATGCCATTATTGTTAAGACTAATTTTCCAATTAAGAATGTTCTCAGGAAACCTGAAATATCAGGGAGGATGGCTAAGTGGGAAGTGAAGCTTAGTGCATATGATATAAGATATGAACCAAGGACTTCCATCAAATCCCAAGCCTTAGCTGGCTTTGTGGCAGATTTTAGTAGTGATTTGCAAAAGGAAGCTGAGTTAGAAGTCCAACAGCTTGAAGAAACTAAGGATCCTTGGATACTCTTCACTTATGGAGCCTCTAATGTAAAAGGAACAGGGCTGGGAATACTACTAAAATCCCCACAGGGGGACATAATACCCCGCTCCATAGCTTGTGAGTTTCAAACTACTAATAATGAGGCTGAATATGAAGCCTTGATAGCTGGTTTGCAAATTTCCAAGCATATGAGGATCAGGTATCTTGAGGTACATGTAGATTCTTTATTAATCACTAATCACTTTAATGGATCCTATGCTGTTAAAGGTGAAAAGCTAATCAAATATTTAGAGATAGTCAAAGAATTGGCACTCTCTTTTGTTTCATTTAGTTTGACACAGGTACCAAGGGAAGAGAATGCAGAGGCTGATGCATTAGCCAACTTAGGATCATCCTTGAAGATCCCAGAGGATATCAAGATCCCTATTATCCACATCCTGACTCCTGCTATCGAGGATCATATAGCTATGGAAATAGGAGAGGATTTTGCAATCATCCCTAGTGATGATACTCAATCTCATTCAGGATCTTGGATCCTCCCAATCATGAGATACATACAACATGGAGAGATTCCTACAGGAGAAAACCCTAGGGCTTTCAAAATTAAGGTTTCTCAATTTACAATATTGAATAATATGTTGTATAAACGATCTCTTGCAGGACCATATCTAAGATGCATTGAGGATCCTGAAATCTAAGAAGTCCTAAAGGATTTCCATGAAAGAGATTGTGGAAACCACACTGGGGGCAGGGCATTATTCTCAAGGATCCTGAGGACAGGATACTATTGGCCTACCATGAAGAAGGATGCTGTGGAGTATGCCAAGAAGTGTGATCCTTGTCAGAGACACAGTAATATCCTTCACCAACCAGCAGAACTTTTGCATCCTATATCCTCTTCTTGGCCATTTATGAGATGGGGAATGGATATAGTTGGAAAGCTTCCTAAGGCACCTGGTGGAAAAGTATTCATGCTTGCTATGACTGATTACTTTTCCAAGTGGATAGAGGCTGAAGCCTTTGCTCAAGTCAGAGAAAAAGAAGTGATATCCTTTATTAAGAGAAACATTATTACTAGATTTGGTATCCCTTCTGAAATTGTTTGTGATAATGGATCCCAGTTTATTGGGAATAGAACTACTAACTTTTGTGACAGCTGGGGGATTAAGATGATAACATCAACACCAGTCCACCCACAAGCTAATGGTCAAGCAGAATCATCCAACAAGATCATCATCAACAATTTGAAGAAGAAGCTTGGATCCAAGAAAGGAAAATGGGCAGAAGAACTTCCTTATGTACTTTGGGCTGATAGGACAACTCCCAAGAATGCCACTGGCCAAACTCCATTTTCTTTGGTATTTGGAGCAGAATCAGTGATCCCTACAGAGATGGTGGTTCCAACCGCAAGAACAAGCATTCGTGATCTTGAAGAAAATGCTGAAAACTTGGTTCAAGACTTGGATACTATAGAAGAACTCAGGGATTTGGCAAGGATAAGGATGGCTAGTTATCAACAAAGTATGGCTGGAGCCTACAACAAAAATGTCAGGATCAGGAAATTCCAAGTTGGTGATATGGTATTAAGGAAAGCATTTCAGAATACCACCAATCCTGCTGATGGAAAGCTAGCACCAAAGTGGGAAGGCCCTTACTTGATTGAAGCTGAGGCAGGAAAGGGGGCATATCGATTGCTAACAATGGAAGGTGATTTGCTACCAAGAGCTTGGAATGTTGTCCACCTGAAGAAATACTTCATGTAATAAGGATCTATGATCCTTACCTGGCAAGTATCCTTGGAGGATCCTTACAGGGCAGAGGATCCTCATTTTGGTAATGATCTAATCTCAAACTATTTCATTCATTAATTATCTTATATAAGGATAAGGATCCTGTATCCTTTATCCTCCTTTTACTTGATTCTGAGTTTTGAAGGTTCAGGTATCCTTAACAAAAGATTGAGTATCCACAGAAGTATCCAGTTATTTGGGCTTGACCCCAGTTATTTGGGCTAGTCCCCAGTTTGGGCCTGTCCCTAGTTTCGCCAGTAGCGCACGATGATCCTGGTATAGTTCATGGCAATGGGACCAGTACTCGCTTTAGGGGCTAACAATTTCATTGTACTGGCTATATTCAGGATCCTACGTATAATGGTAGACGTACCATACATCCATTCCTAAGGTTTCTAACGTTTTCACGTTAGCTAAGGTTTTGGCATTTTCATGTCACTAAGTTTGGATAGTCGCCAGTAAGGGCCATACTCCAGTTTACACACGATCCTTTAGGCTTGTCCCCAGTTATCCTTTGGGCTTGTCCCCAGTATATTGGGCTTGTCCCCAGAATTGTTGGGCTTGTCCCCAGTTACTAACTCTTATCTTATATTGGCTTAGTCCCAAGTTGTATCCTATTTCAGGTTTTTGGAGATAAACGACCAAGGATCCTTGATCCTTACCTTCTACTAAGGTTTGTCTTTTGGTTATCCTGATTATAAGTGTTAAAGGTTAGGATCCTAACTTGGATTCTCAGGTATGATCCTTAACTATTTTGATTTTATTCATTATTCATTTGAGTGACCCTTATCCTTTGACAACTGAACTTATGATCCTTAAACTACACTACTTTTCAGAACTTGTCGACTATAGGATATGTGATCCTTGATCATATTCTAAACTTTTTGAGGATATTTATTAAATTTTTTCTTTACTTTATAAGTTTAGACAAAATGAATATCACAACAATTGAAAAGTAAAGTACTAACAAGGATAGCAACACGGGAGATAGCCAAAAAGTTAAAGTTATTTTATTCACAAAACGTTAAACCCTTTAAGGTTGTCAAAATTGCCAACCCACGTTTCTACCAGCAAAACGTGGCCCGTCCACATGGGTTGGCAAAGGGTGTCCATTGTTTACGGGTCTTTGTAGTGCAGGAAATAAAAGACGGAAGGATAAAGAGTGGCTTCATCCCCCAAACAGAGGATCCATCCACCACCCATTATCCTGCCTATTGTTCAAGGATCCATGATCCTTCACCCTAGAAACTATTGTCTAAAGTTATTACAACCCAAGATTGTTTCAAAACACTATAACCAAAATAAACCTACCAAATTCTAAAAAATGGGCTCCGGCTACGTCTAGAAATGTCCTTCATCGCCCATTCCTGCAGCTTACACCTTCGCTGCATCACCTTCACCATCACCTCCAGCTCCAGTATCATCCGCATGATCCTTAACCCCACTGCCGCTAGCCTCGATTGCCAGGACCTCATCAGCCTCTTCTTCGTCGTCCAGCTCAGCCAACCTAGCCTTCCAGCCCTCTATGTCCCAGTTGCTCTTGTCAAAGTCAGGATCCTGAGCTTCTTGGGCCATCTGCAACTTGGTTTTATACATAGCAATGGCAGCGGAGACTTTAGCATCATTGGTGATCTCATTCTTCTCCTGATCAGCAGTGATATGAGCTAGGACAAGTTCCCTCTTCACCAGATTGACGTCGTTTTCAAGGGAGGCAATCTTCTGATCCTTGGCCAACATCATCTTTTGGAGGTCCAGGCACTTTAGCTCAACCTCTTCAACATTGCCCACGTAGTCCTCGATTTCGGTAAATTTCTGCAAAAAGACAGTGTAAAGCTTAGGATAACATGATCCTCAAGTGGGCAGGATAATTAAGCTAAGTCAGTGATCCTTACCTCGGCAAAGTACTCAAGGAACTGATGGCGGATCAGAGGCAAGCCTTCTAGATTGTCAGCCTCAGAGGTCTTCCTTTTCTTACCACCCTTACCCTTAGAAGTTGTTGCCTTGGGGATCGTGACAGTTGGACTGGCAGCAATCTTCTTCTTTGAGGATCGGACAGTGTCAAGGTCAGTGACACTGAATTTGGAGGCAGATCTTGAAGATTTTCCAGCACCTACACATCCAAAACATATAAGTATCCTTATTTCATTTTAATTTAAGCATTTAATTACATGTAAACATGGATACTTACTTGACATCGTGACAGAACCTGAGGATACCTCTTGAGAATCCTAGGTATTTGCTTTAAATGATCTTATTCCAGGATCAAGTCTCCGGAAAGCAGCAAGCCTTTCCTTCGTGGCAGGTGTTGTAATAAGGTGTGCGACAGTAATAACTGCAAAATAGAGACAAAAGGACGTTAGTGATCCTTAAACAAAAACAAGGTCATCTGGTGATCCTTCTCAGGATCCTCTATCCTACCATGAGTGGTCCATTTTCTAGGCAGATCCTTTCCATCAGGGATAGAATCCCTTCTGACAAAGAAGAATCGCCGTTTCTAGTTGGTGTCATTCTTAGTGGCTTTGAAGATGGGGTGTTCTTCACCAGGTTTATGTTTGAGTAGATATCGGTGAGATCCATGGCTCACAAAGTCGTACATCTCTGCAAACTCCGACATTCCCAGATCGATACCTTCACGCTCAATGATTCTTTCAAGGGTATACAAGACCCTCCAGATCATTGGCATTGCTTGGATGTAGGAGATGCCGGTGAGAGAGAAGAAGGATTGGGTGAAATCATGAAAAGGATACGAGTATCCTATCGTAAATGGGATGACCGGGAAGGCTACCCAGGTTTCAGAAATATAGTCGCTTAGAACGGTGGGATTAAATGGTTTGAAATCGGTGTTTGCCGGAAAGCAATGTCGGATCCTGTCTATCTGTGGATCGGTAAAGCAGCATCTTTCTTTCGCAGAATCTTTGATGATCCCTTGGGACTTCAAGGAACTGTCCTTTTTATGATCCTTAACCGGTGAAGACCTCAGCAACATCTTGATCGCAGATAAAGATAAAGAATGAAGGAACAGAGAAAGAAGATGAAGAGAGAAAGGAAAGAGAAATACCTGATCAAGTCTTCGAATGAGGATTTAAAGAGGAAACGCACGAATTTAAATGCTCTCTAACCCTTATCTCTAACTTCAATTTATAATGATGATTTTGCAGGATTGTCATTTCAATGACGTCAGAATTGGCAACGGATAGTTCGATTACAATGGCTATATATCCGTTAGTTGGTTACGGATAAGAACGAGAAAATATAACTCGTTATTTTACATTTTTACTCCTTATATTTTGGGGGCAATTGTTAGGGGAAGATTTTCCAATGATCAGTGATCCTCAATTACTGTCAGGCTTAGTGATCCTCAATTCTATTGAATTAGTGATCCTCAGAAGTTATTATGGGATCAGGATCATGGATCATCATAAAGATCCTTATACTAACGATTGTATGCTTTGAATATGAAGTTGTTTTGCAGGAGTACGAGCTTGGACTTGGTCTTGGTTATATTCCTGGAGCATATTCCATACTTATTCCGCACGTGCATGATTGAAGTGGACGTTATGGAAGTCGTGGAAGACTTGCACAAAATGCGGACAGTTTGTTAGCTTAGATTTTTTCCATTTTTAAAAGGGGATAGCGAGCTAAATAGAAACACTTGGCTATTTTTAGCTTAACACACATACTCGCAACTGCTCTCACCAGCTCTTGACAATTCACTTGGCGATTACACACTTTTTTGCACGTTACACTATAGTGATCCTTGTAATTAGCTCGCTATCATCCGAAGTTGTAATACATTTCTTGTTTAATCTGAGTTGGTGATCGGTAGTTTCCATCACCCGAGGTTTTTTATGCCGGAGATCATTCATTGATCAAGGGATTTTTCCTCGTATAAATCTTTGTGTCACTTGTTCATTTCATCTCTGAGTGATCCTTAGTATTGTTCATTGATTCAAGCATCACACCTCACAACAGAAAGTTTGGTTGCATTATCATTGCTTGATTTTTGACCAAAACAAAAGGCATGGACCAAGTCTCACCGAAATTCCTAGAGCATATTCCCTCAATATTCCTCACGTGCTTGGCTCTTGTGGACGTTATGGAGATCGTGGGGAGCTTGCATAATTTGCGGATAGTTAGTTAGTTTAGTTATTTCTAATTTAAAATGGGGATAACAAGCTTGAGTTAGAACACTTAGCTAATTTTGGCATTCACACACTCTCGTAACAGCTCTCAATCAGCTCTCAAACACTACTTGGCGATTTCATACAATTTTTGCACATTGCACACTAGTGATCCTTGTAACAAGCTTGTTATCATCCCGAGTTGTAAACTTCTTTTGTTTAATCTTAGTTGGTGATCGGTAGTTTCCATCACCCGAGGTTTTTTGTGCCGGAGATCAACTCTTAATCAAGGGATTTTTCCTCGTATAAATCCTTGTGTTATTTGTTCATTACATTTCGGAATTATCCTTAACATTGTTCATTGATTCAAGCATCATTCCTCATAACAAAGATTTGGTTACATTATCTTAGCCGGATTTTTGACCAAAACAGTTTGGCGCCCACCGTGGGGCAATTGGTGCTTCATTCCTAAGAAACTCTTGTTTTTGTGATCATTTCGGTTCATTACAACCAAGCAGATGGCTTCTTCAGCAAAGAGCACTTCAAGTTCAATGCCGGCAATGGGTTCTTCACAGGGCGTTCCACCTTTGCCTCCACCACCTTCTGGATCCCAGAAGAATGCTGAAAATGCAGCAAAGAGACAAAGCCCCATTTTTCCAAAACCACCAACTTCTTCTGTTTCTTCTAATCCTACTACAAATGATCTTTTTACTCTGATTTTGCAGATGAGGGATCACATACAAGAGCAGGACAAAACCAACGAAAGGATCCTCCGGGAAATCGGTGACATTAAGAAACAGAAGAGATCGGGGGAGGATCACTCTCCTCTGATACCAAGGTCACTGGATTTCGACACTCCAGCTATAACTGCCCAGCAATCTGCAGCCTTAGACATCCAGTACCAAACTGAACCATTGGGAAGGCGTTATGGAGTAACAACTATGAGTCAGGCTTTTGGGTCTCACTTCCAGCCTCAAGGATCCTGTTTTCAGCCTTCAGGATCCTCTTTTCAGCATTAGGGATCCTTCGTTAGCTCAAGAGGATATTTGGGAATGCACACAGTCCAAGGATCCTCTCAGGTTCAAGGATCCTCTAGGGTCCAAGGATCCTCCATGGTTCAAGGATCCTCTCAAGTTCAAGGATCCTCATTTCAGGTCCAAGGATCCTCTCAGCCTCAGGGATCCTTTCAGGTTCAAGGATCCTCTCAGCCTCAGGGATCCTTTCAGGTTCAAGGATCCTCTTAGCCTCAGGGATCCTCTCAGGTTCAAGGATCCAACATCTTTCAGGATCAAGGATTCTTGAGAAGTATACAACCCCCAAGCACAGATGTTCATCAAGAATATCATTCCAATGCAGACCATTGCCTCTTCTGGTCCTTCAATCATACCAGAATCCCGTCAATATGGATTCACATCTGCAATTCCTAACTTGAATCCCCTGTGAGGTAACACTTTCAATAATTCTTATAACACTAACCATGGCTCTATGCAGGATACAGGTATCAATCAAGCTATGGCTAGGGAATTACAGAAGTTGAAGGATATCATATCCAGCGTTCCAGGAGTGGTTAAGCCCATCCCTGAAATTGCAAATGGGAGCCATAGGATATCTCGTTTTGCACCACCCATTTGTGATGCTGAGATACCCAAAAAGTTCCAAATACCAACTATGAAGCTGTATGATGGTTCAACGGATCCAGAAGAACATGTAGCTCAATATAGAGAAAGGATGGAGATCAACCCCATCCCAGAGAGGTTAAAAGAAGCATGTTGTCACACCCCGACCACGTAGAACATACAAAACGTGGCGGAAACATCGGGGAGTGTTGTAACAGAATTAATTGTTTCAAATCCATGGCAATTGAAGTTTCGTTTTATTGATTAAAAGTGTTACAATGTCTTAACAAACAAGGAAATACAACATAATTAACTAGTCTTGCATCTTTTATTGTCACTAAAGCCCAAGTCTGCCTATGTGTATCTTGATCATCTTATGCAACAGCTCCTGAAAAACACATGTGAAAATAGGTACGTCAGCATAAAAATGCCTGTGAGATACATAGGTTTTGTGAAAATGGGTTTCATGACTTATGTTTGAGAAAATGTTTAGTCATGAACCTTGTAATTTGCTTCGTCTTTGTAAAACATTTGAAAACAATAAGTTCAGATGATACGTATAAATAAGAGAATAATGCATGGTTAAATGAATAACCATGTAAACTGAGTTTGTATAAGTTAAGTTGTTTGTAAAACAATGAATTGTGAAAAGTATGTTATTTGTATAAAATGTTATATGTATCAAACTGAAATGATTCAAATAACGCTACGATATGTAATACCATACAAACACTTATATATAGGAAGTACCAGCGGCGTATCCACCATGCTTGTATTATATTACACACGCATCGTTACTTAATCACTTAATCAAACCAAACCAAACAATGTAAGATGTCTATGTTTAAACCAATAGTCAAAAGTCCTTGTATAAACCATGTCAAATGTTGATAGTCCAAAAGTAGTCAAGTAATGTATAACCAAAATGATATGTATGGTAAGTAAAACTTAAACCATAAGTAAAAATGTACAAAACAAAGTATTGAAGTAAAACTTGGTTTAAATCAAAGTTATGTTTTGTAAGATATATGCATGCTATACTGAATATGAACATTTATGCGGTATTGTGAAAATTCATACATCCAAGCCTTGAGACAGACGGATAACTATGTAAAAGTGAGTTATCAAGAGAATATGTATTCGGATTCGGTCATTCCTTTCATCCCCTTTCCCTGGGATGTCCGGAACGGGATTTGTCAAGTCCTATGGTACCACTACCTACTACCGAGCGGGATGATCGGTGTTAATGAATGTATAGTATAGTTTAAACAAACCAAATGTCATACCAAAATGTAAGCATGTTTTATGAAGATAATGTACCTAGTATGCTAGAGTAAACATACAGGGTAGAGCTGTAAAACAATGTGTCCATATGTTACTGGAACATATGCAACAGAGATGCAGTATAAAACAATGTACTAAGTATGCAAAGTCATCATACAAAGTAGAAAAGTCATGTAAAACAATGTACTAAGTATGCAAAGTCATCATACAAAGCATAGAACACCATGAAATCATGTACTAATGAACATAGCAAGTATATGATGTGAAAACAGGAAAGCATGAAAGTAACAAGTAGGCACATGTGTTTCACCCCAAAACAGTTTGGAAAACAGTAAAATAGGGGTCTATGTACTCACTTGAGAATGCTCAGTAGTCCTTGAGTGACAACCAAACAATGCTAGAGATCACGGAAATCAAACGGCACCTAATATAGGTAACTACATTAATAAACCGGACCTAAATCGGAAGATCGGATAGAATGAGGTTTCGTAAACCAAACGAGTATAGAGACTCGTGTCATATGGTTTATCAAAGCCTACATGCTAAATGAAACTTAACCTAAGTGCTTACGACCCATTACGACCCGTTTAGGTAGCTTATGCTACTTTAACGCGTCGTTCGCGTGAAACGCGTTCGGATCGCCTAACTAGTCCTATGACAAGTGTTATATGCCTAAACATGTTACATAATCAGTTATGTGACAAAAGTTTAGGTTACATATGCTTAATTACCAATTATACATGAAAAGGGTATTCTGGTAATTTACCTAAGGCATATAAACTACCTATCATACAACTACTTAAACGATGTGACCATAGGGTATAACCTCGGAAGGTTATTCCCTACCTACTATGGTCACCTAATGTATTTGGTCGGATCCTAATGATCGACCAAATGGGTCGAGTTCGAAGGTATAGGCGATTTATTAGATCGCCTACCCTACGACCCTAGACAACGTGGTAATCAGTGGGCATAGTCCCAAGGGACTATGACCAACGTGATTACAATCACGTTGCGAAGTTCAAACGAACTTCGCATTGACCATAAGCTGGTCAATGCTGAAAGTCAAACAAAGTTTGACTTTCTGACTCTAAAAGCAATAAAATAAAGAAAAGAACGAAAGAATACTTACGAAGGGTCCCCGAATGCTAATCCCGATTCAAGAATCTCAGGTATGAAACAATGGTTTCAACTTAGAGGTTCTCAAATCAGAATTCTTGTAATTTTGAAGCATGGGGGGTGGGGTATTTATAGTAAAAGGTCCACCGTTAAGATCGTTTCATGGAAAACGTGCCTTAATCCCACCCGTACAAGTGTCGGGACCTTATGGTGACTAAAATGTGATCCTTATCAGATGACTAGACAAATGAGAATGTGTGGTGGTGGATCAAACAGCTGCAATCTGCTGTTAGAAACATTTAACCTGGTCAGAAGGTCTGACGCGGGCCGCCTAAGGATGTTAAGATCCTGAGGCGGGCCGCCTAGGAGTCACAGATCAGAACAAAGTTTCAGAAATGTCAGTTTCAGTCCCTGCACGTGTTTAAGGCCATTTCCGACACTTCTAAGGCCCGTAAAGCCAACTTTAAGGCCCTAAAATGATGCCTAAACATTGTGGACATGAAACATGCTCAAAAATATGTCGGGTGTTGGTTCGTTTGGTCGTACGAACGTGATGTTCGCTTAATTACGACGGAATGCGCATAAGCGCGAAAAACGATCCAAATGACGCGACGAATGGATTTTTGACAAGCCAAACACTAAAGCATAATATAGTCATGCTTACATAAAATTTTGGATGTCCGGATGTATTCAGAACGTGAGTTATGCGTAAAAATGCAAACTTGTGCACTTTTTGACACTTTTAGTCCCTGAATGACCCAAAAGTTTATTTTAGCACACCAAACACCTCAAAGCCTATTTCTAAGCCATGTAAAGGATATTTATGGTATGTTTAACTTATGGTCATGTTCCGGAATGTCTGTTACAGTTCAAATTGGCATACTTTCGCAGTTTGTCAAATTTAGTCCCTGTAAGCGATTTAACTTGATTTTGCCATACCAAAGCCTTCAAAACTTATTTCTAAGTTATGTAAAGGTTATTTAAGGTATGTTAAGCCTATGTCACTATTCCGGAGTGTTTGTTGCATTAAACTGGTTATATTTACGCATCGGTGCGCGTATAACCTTCCAGAAAGCGATTTAGAGTTTGAAATTGAACAAGAATTGATATGTGCAAATGATACACATATTTTTACAAATCCCAAGTATGAAATATAATATTTCATTGGTTCGGTATTTGTTTGATGGCCGTGGAGGCACAGGTGTTACACATGTCTATGCAAGGGTTTCAGATCCACACTTACAGGATCTGCTCTTAAATGGCTGCTAAGTCTTCCCCCTTATTCTATTACTTCATTTGCTAATCTAGTTAACCTGTTTAATAGTCAGTTCTCATGTAGCAGAAAATTTGAACGTTTAACTAGTGATCTATATAGGGTAACACAAGGTCAAAATGAATCACTTAGAGATTATATCACTAAGTTTAGTAAAGAATACTTAGACATTCCTAACCTAGATATAGCCACGGTTGTGGAAGCCTTTAAAATGGGTTTGCTTAGGGATTCATTATTCTATGATGATCTTGTTATGACCCCATGCAGGAATCTTGATGAGGTGAGAACCAGGTCCCTTAGATTCGTCCGATTAGAGGATGATAAAAGGATCCAGGAGAGATTGGCAGTATCCTCAAAACAGGAAAAACAAGGATCCTACTTCAAGAATAACAAGTTTAAGTCCTACAACAAGTCTGATAACCAGAATGTGCATGCAGTAGAAAAAGAAGAGGATGATGAGGATTATCCTCCAATTTCCGAATACTGTTTTTCTGTTGATAACAATGAACTAATTCTTGCAATGCAAAATCTAGGTGAGAAAGCAAGATGGCCAAGGAAAAGCGATAAACCAGCCGCAACAAAAGACAAGTCCAAATGGTGTGCATATCATGAGGATTTCGGACATCTCACTGAAGAGTGTATTGCACTTAGAAAAGAAATTGGTTACTTGTTAAGCAAGGGGCACTTGAAGGAACTTTTGGGACGAAAGAAGTCAAGGATCCAGGATCCCAGAAAAGGCTCCTGCTCCTCCAGCAGATGCAAAAGTTATAAACTTCATATCCGGTGGATCAGACATTTGTGGTACTTCCTTTTCAGCAGCCAAAAGACATGCCAAGGAAACCATGATGGATAATGGAGACAGACCCATCTGGACCTCCACTGTTACCAAGGATAAAATTATAACTTTTGATGAGGATGATCGTGTTGATGTTCAGGATCCTCATCATGATGGTCTTGTTATTACTCTGTTTATTTCTAACCATTTTGTTCGCAGGATCCTGATAGATGGGGGGAAGCTCAGTAAACATCATTCAGCTTGATGTCCTCAAGAAGATGAACATCCCTGAATCAGACATTGTCCCAAGATCCTCAGTTCTTGTGGGATTCAGCGGAGAGACCAAGAATACATTGGGGGACATCAAACTCCCCATCTATATTGAAGGACTTCATTCTTATAAAAAAAATTGTGTTATAGATTGCTTATCCTGTTGTAATGTTATCCTTGGCAGGCCATGGATACATGACACGAAGGCAGACCCATCTGCCTATCATCAATGTGTAAAGCTTCCTAGTCCGCGGGGAGTGGTGAAAATTGAGAGTGATCAACAAGAAGCAAAGAATTGTTATACGTCATCAATGAAGCCAGCCTCAAGACCAAGGGAGCAATAGCAATTAAAGTATCCTTCAAGAGATGTCTTGGAGGCGAGAGAACAGGATGTGAAAGAAATCCTTATGAATCCTCATGATCCTGAATCCATAGTCTTCATAGGATCAGGGATCCTCAGCAACATTGAACATGATCTAGTATCCTTCCTTAAGAGGAGGAAAACTACCTTTGCCTGGAAGCATGAGGACATGAAAAGTATATCTAAAGATATAATTACTCATAAGCTTGGCATTGACAGGTCATTCAAGCCTATACATCAGAAGAGGAGGAAGTTTGCACCTGAAAGGAATGCTATTATCCAGGAAGAGGTAGATAAACTACTTCGGGCAGGTATGATAAGAGAGGTTAAGTATCCAAGGTGGTTAGCCAATGTGGTTGTTGTTCAAAAGAAAAATGGAAAGTGGAGGGTATGTGTCGATTTTACTGATTTAAACAAGGCATGTCCCAAGGATCCTTTCCCATTACCCCACATTGACTCCATGGTGGATGCTACCGCGGGTCATGAGTTGTTGACTTTTATGGATGCTTCATCTGGATTTCAACAAATTCAGATGGAACCATCTGATCAAGAGGATACAGCCTTTATGACCCCAACTGGTATATATTGTTATATTGTTATGCCATTTGGACTGAGGAATGCAGGTGCTACTTATCAAAGGCTAGTCAATATGATGTTCAAAGAACAAATTGGACACACTATGGAAGTCTATATAGATGACATGGTGGTTAAGTCCAAGAAAGCTGAGGATCACCTTAGAGACTTGGAGGAAGCATTCAATATCCTTGATAAATTTAATATGAAACTAAATCCTTCCAAGTGTCACTTTGGTGTTAAAGCAGGTAAATTCCTAGGCTATATGGTGATAAAAAGAGGCATTGAAGCAAGTCCAGAGCAAATTAAGGCTATTGTGAATTTCAAATCTCCTGCCAATGCCAAGGATGTGCAAAGATTGACAGGCAGGATCGCAGCCTTGAACAGGTTCATATCCAAATCCTCAGAAAAATGCAAGGAATTCTATGACATTTTGAGGAAGAACAAGAAATTTGAGTGGACTGAAAAGCATGAAAATGCTCTCAAAGCTCTTAAGGATTACCTATCCTCAGCCCCTGCCTTGATGAAACCAGAAAAGGGGGATATATTATCCTTGTATTTGGCGGTATCCTCTAAAGCAGTAAGTGCGGTCCTTGTTAAGGATCACGAAGGTACACAACATCCTGTCTATTATGTAAGTAAGAGTTTGCTTGATGCTGAATCCAGGTATTCACATTTAGAAAAACTTATCCTTGCATTAATTATGGCATCTACTAAATTAAGACATTATTTTGAAACTCATGCCATTATTGTTAAGACTAATTTTCCAATTAAGAATGTTCTCAGGAAACCTGAAATGTCAGGAAGGATGGCTAAGTGGGCAGTGAAGCTTAGTGATTATGACATAAGATATGAATCAAGGACTGCCATTAAATCCCAAGCCTTAGCTGACTTTGTGGCAGATTTCAGTAGTGACTTGCAAAGGGAAGCTGAGTTAGAAGTCCAACAGCTCGAAGACACTAAGGATCCTTGGATACTCTTCACTGATGGAGCTTCTAATGTCAAAGGAACTGGACTTGGAATACTACTAAAATCGCCACAGGGGGACATAATACCCCACTCCATAGCTTGTGAGTATCAAACTACTAATAATGAGGCTGAATATGAAGCCTTGATAGCTGGTTTGCAAATTGCCAAGCATATGAGGATCAGGTATCTTGAGGTACATGTAGATTCATTGTTAATTACTAATCACTTTAATGGATCCTATGCTGTTAAAGGTGAAAAGCTAATCAAATACTTAGAGATAGTCAAAGAATTGGCACTCTCTTTTGTTTCCTTTAGTTTGACACAGGTACCCAGAGAAGAGAATGCAGAAGCTGATGCATTGGCCAATCTAGGATCATCCTTGAAGATTCCAGAGGATATCAGGATCCCTATTATCCACATCCTAACCCCCGCTAATGAGGATCATGTAGCCATGGAGATAGGAGAGGATTCTGCAATCATCCCTAGTAATGATACACAATCTCATTCAGGATCATGGATCCTTCCAATCATGAGATACATACAACATGGAGAGATTCCTACAGGAGAAAACCCCAGGGCTTTCAAAATCAAGGTATCTCAATTTACAATATTGAATAACATGTTATATAAACGATCTCTTGTAGGACCATATCTAAGATGCATTGAGGATCCTGAAATCCAAGAAGTCCTAAAGGATTTTCATGAAGGAGATTGTAGAAACCACACTGGGAGCAAGGCATTATTCTCAAGGATCCTGAGAACAGGATACTATTGGCCTACTATGAAGAAGGATGCTGTGGAATATGCCAAGAAGTGTGATCCTTGTCAGAGACATAGTAATATCCTTCATCAACCAGCAAAGCTTTTGCATCCTATATCCTCTTCTTGGCCATTTATGAGATGGGGAACGGATATAGTTGCTAAACTTCCCAAGGCACCTGGTGGAAAAGTGTTCATGCTTGCTATGACTGATTACTTCTCCAAGTGGATAGAGGCTGAAGCCTTTGCTCAAGTCAGAGAAAAAGAAGTGATATCCTTTATTAAGAGAAACATTATTACTAGATTTGGTATCCCTTCTGAAATTGTTTGTGATAATGGATCCTAGTTTATTGGGAATAGAACTACTAACTTTTGTGACAGCTGGGGGATTAAGATGATAACATCAACACCAGTCCACCCACAAGCTAATGGTCAGGCAGAATCATCCAACAAGATCATCATCAACAACTTAAAGAAAAAGCTTGGATCCAAGAAAGGAAAATGGGCAGAAGAACTACCTTATGTATTATGGGCTGACAGGACAACTCCCAAGAATGCTACTGGCCAAACTCCATTTTCTT
The DNA here is from genome assembly GCA_030545235.1 of Helianthus tuberosus. Taxonomy (NCBI): domain Eukaryota; kingdom Viridiplantae; phylum Streptophyta; class Magnoliopsida; order Asterales; family Asteraceae; genus Helianthus; species Helianthus tuberosus. Next base: position 89,841,015 of record CM060438.1, on the reverse strand, counting down.
TGGTATTTGGGGCAGAATCAGTGATCCCTACAGAAATGGTGGTTCCTACTGCAAGAACAAGCATCCGTGATCCTGAAGGAAATGCTGAAAACTTGGTTCAAGATTTGGATACTATAGAAGAACTCAGGGATTTAGCAAGGATAAGGATGGCTAGTTATCAACAAAGGATGGCTGGAGCCTACAATAAGAATGTCAGGATCAGGAATTTCCAAGTTGGTGATATGGTATTGAGAAAAGCATTTCAGAATACCACAAATCCTGCTGATGGAAAATTGGCACCAAAGTGGGAAGGCCCCTACCTGATTGAAGCTGAGGCTGGAAAGGGGGCATATCGATTGCTAACAATGGAAGGTGATTTGTTACCAAGAGCTTGGAATGCTGTCCATCTGAAGAAATACTTCATGTGATAAGGATTTGTTATCCTTAGCAATATTCATGATCCACATCCTTGAAGGATCCTTAGAGGATGGAGGATCCTCATCCTGGTAATGATCTAATTTCAATCTAATTAATTTTTTAATTATCTTATGCATAAGGGGAAGGATCCTGGATCCTTTATCCTTCTTTCACTTAGTTCTGAGTTTTGCAGAAAGATGACATATCCTTGACAAAGGACTGAGTATCCATAGAAGTATCTAGTTGTTTGGGCTTAACCCCAGTTATCCTTTGGGCTTGAGCCCAGTTGTTTGGGCTTGAGCCCAGTTGTTTGGGCTTGATCCCAGTTGTTTGGGCTTAACCCCAGTTTTTTGGGCCTGTCCCCATTATCGCCAGTAGCGCACGATGATCCTGGTACAGTTCATGGCAATGGGACCAGTACTCGCTTTAGGGGCTGACAATTTCATTGTACTGGCTGTATCCGGGATCCTACGTATAATGGTAGACGTACCATACATCCGTTCCTAAGGTTTCTAACGTTTTCAAGTTAGCTAAGGTTTTGGCATTTTCATGTCACTAAGTTTGGATAGTCGCCAGTGAGGGCCATACTCCAGTTTACACAAGATCCCTTGGGCTTGTCCCCTGTTATCCTTTGGGCTTGTCCCCAGTTATCCTTTGGGCTTGTCCCCAGTATATTGGGCTTGTCCCCAGAATTGTTGGGCTTGTCCCCAGTTACTAAATTTTCACTTATATTGGCTTAGTCCCAAGTTATGTTCTGTTTCAGGTTTTTGAAGTTAAACAGCTAAGGATTCCTGATCCTTACCTTTTACTAAGGTTTGTCTTTTGGTTATCCTGATTATAAATGTTAAAGGGTTAGGATCCTAACTTGGATTCTCAGGTATGATCCTTAATTACTTTGATTTTATTCATTATTCATATAAGTGACCCTTATCCTTTGACAACAGAACATGATTTATTAAACTTTTATTCTTTACTTACAAATTCAAAGAAAGTGAATAACAACAGTTGAAAAAATAAAGAATTCACAAGGATAAGAACGCGGGAAATAGCCAAAAAGTTAAAGTTTTATTTATTCATAAAAGTTAAACCCTTTTAAGGTTGTCAAAATTGCCAACCCAAATTTCTACCAGCAATACGTGGCCTGCCCACTTGGGTTGGCAAAGGGTGTCCATTGTTAATAGGTCTTAGAAGTGCAGGAAATAAAAGATGGCAGGATAACAAGTGGTTTCATCCCCCAAACAGAGGATCCCTCCACCACCTATTATCCTACCTATTGTTTAAAGGATCCATGATCCTCAACCCTAATAGCTATTGTTTAGTTATTACAGACCAACAATTGTTCAAAACATCATAACCAAAAAACCACTACCAAATCCTAAAAAACGGGCTCCGGCCGCGTCTAGAAATATCCATCATCACCCATTTCTGCAGCTTACACCTTGGCTGCATCACCACCAGCATCATCACCACCAGCATCATCACCACCAGCTTGATCCTTCCCGCTGCCACTTGCCTCAATCACCAAGACCTCGGTAGCCTCCTCCTCATCATCTAGCTCAGCCAGCTTCGCCTTCCAGCCCTCCTTGTCCCAAGTGGTCTTGTCGAAGTCAGGATCCTCAGCCTCCTGGGCCATTTGCAGCTTGATTTTGTACATGGTGATGGCAACAGAAACTTTAGCATCCTCCAGCAGCTCATGCTTCTCATGATCAACATTTATCTGGGCCATGACCACCTGCTGCTTTGCCAAGTTCAGATCCTTCTCAAGGTGAGAGATGGTCTCATCCTTAGCCAAGAAGATCTTTTGGAAGTCCCGATGCTTCTGCTCGGCCTCTTCAACATATGCATCAAACAACATCTCGACCTCGGCGAATTTCTGCAAAAAGACAAGGTAAAGTTCAGGATCCGTGATCCTCAGGTGGGCAGGATAATCAAGCAGAATCAGTGATCCTTACATCAGCAAAGTATTCTTGGAACTGGTGGCGGATGAGAGGCAAGCCTTCCAGGTCATCAGCCTCAGTGGTCTTCCTTTTCTTTCCTCCTTTACCCTTGGAGGTAGTGGGCTTTGGCACCGGAACGATGGGACTGGCAGCAGTTTTCTTCTTCCCGGAGCGGGCAGTGACAGTGTCAAGATCACTGACACTGAAGCGAGTGGCTGACCTTGAGGATTTTCCAGCACCTATCAATCCAAAACAACAGATAAGTATTCTTGTTTTATTTACATTTTAATATTTAATTAAATACAAACTCGGATACTTACTTGACATTGTAACTGAGCCTGAGGATACTTCTTGAGAATCCTTGGTGTTTGCTTGAAATGATCTTACTGCAGGATCAAGATTCCGGAAAGCGGTGATCCTCTCCTCCGTTGCAGGTGATGAAATGATATGAAAGACAGAGATAGCTGCAAAATAAAAAAGAAGATATCAGTTATCCTTACAGGAACAGGGTTATCCTATGATCCTTCTATCAGGATCCTCTATCCTACCATGGGTGGCCCATTTTCTAGGGAGATCCTTCCCATCCGGGATAGAATCCCTCCTAACGAAGAAAAACGTTTCTTCCAGTTGGTGTCATTCTTGGTGGTCTTCAGGATTGGGTGTTCTTCGCCGGGTTTGTGTTTGAATAAAAAGCGGTGTGAACCATGGCTCAAAAGGTTGTACAGTTCAGCAAGTTCAGACATTCCTAACTCTATATCCTCCTGCTCAATGATCCTTTCCAGGGTATACAAAACCCTCCACATTGATGTGTGCAAAATGCAACATATAAATTACATCAATTGTGGCATAAAACTAACCCTTTTTTAGTACTAATGTTGGAAAAAGTGTGCTTTTGTCTTCCTTTTGTATTTTCAGGATTAAATGAGCTCAAATTAACAAAAGAAGCAAAAAGACAGCAAAATCTAACATAAATACAAGAAGGGGAACAAACGTGACATGCCCGACCCCACGACAGCATCTTCCCAAGCAAAACAAGAAGACAGAAGGCTGAACACGCCCCGTGCTCACTGAGCACGGGGGCGTGCCCAAGTGTCAGCATAAAAGACAAAGTTGTAGAAGCTTCCATCGCCCACCACGGGGCCGTGCTCAGCGGACACGGGGTCGTGGTCAACTATAAGATTCGCAGAATCCATGCAAATCTTGATAGTACATATATGCTTCTGCACACGGGGTCATGCCCAGCGGACACGGGGGCGTAGTCAACTAATAAAGACAAGAGCAATTAATGAAGAAAGAGAAGGATGTGGACACGGGGCCGTGCCCGAGCTTCTGTTCAGCCTATAAATAGGAGTGCTTGGCTCAAGCTCAAACCATCCCTTGGCACACCACCTCTCTCTCACTTCACCCACCACCCACCACCACCATAACACCATCATCCACCACCATCATCCATTGTCCATCATAGAGTGTGTGAGTCGTCTCGGGATCCAAGATTGATCGTAAGAGTTCTTGACAATCAAGGCCATGTTTGCCTAAGTCTCTTACATCACTTGGTGAAGACAAAGTGTCTAGTGTAATACTTTTTATTTTTAATCTTTTCGCACTTTTTAATTGGTTATGTATTAATGACTTTAATAACTAGTTTCTTATGTTGAAGGTGATTCTTCCTTATCGTTTGTCCGTGGTGTCTTGGCAATATTTTACTGTCTATATAAAATAAAAGATTTTCACCATTCATATCTCCACGGTCTATATGGAGGTATGTTGGCTACCTGGTCGGGGGTTAAGGGAACGGTTTGGTAAGAGTCTTGCCTTGTTCAGTGTATAGATCCTGCAAGGACCTGGGTCAAATTTAGTAGGACCTCCTTCAATACTTAACGGTATTGGATGGCGGGGGTCCAAACTCTTTGATCCCCTCATATGTAAGCTACTATTAATACTATAACCCGGCTATTTAGGACTGTATCCCTGCTGACTCAGACTACTTAGCCGAGGGTAACGTCACCTTCAAAAGAGGGGCCTACCATAATTTGCATTAATAACTTAATTAATTATCTTTCAATAATCCGACCCTTTAGGATTGTATCCTTGCTGACTCAAACTACTGGGTTGAGGGTAACGTCACCTCCAAAAGAGGGGCCTACTACAATAACTAAGATAATCTCTTAAATAGTGCAAAAGTGCGGAAATAATCAAAGGTTACACTAAACACGAGTCGGAACCAAGTGATTCATCTTGTCTATCTGTTTTTACTTTTATTTTTATTTTCAGCATTTTAGTTAGTTTTTATTTTTCTTAGTTTAAAACATTTTTCTAAACTTTTGATTTGATTAGACGTCTAGTGTTAGTAAATATCGTGTTTTATAAATTTAAAACTTGGCTAAAGAAAGTGTAAAAGGGCTTAAAATATACTTAAACTTATATACACACTTCACACGCATCAAGTTTTTGGCGCCGCTACCGGGGACACAAGGATTTTAAGAAAGCTTAAAATCGACGGCCTAATCAGTTTTTTTTCAAAACCTTTTTAAAACGCGCGCACATTTTTGTGCATATTAGTTTAGTTTTGCATTTACAGTAACCTGAACACGGGCCGTGCTCACTGAACACGGGGCCGTGCTGCACATTTTTCATAAAACACCCAGTAACAGTAGCTTGAACACGGGCCGTGCTCACTGAACACGCCCCGTGCTCAACGAAATCAGTAAATTTAATTAAAACGCCCAGATACATATTCTGTACACGGGGCCGTGTCCAGCCTCTGTTTCCATTTTTATTTTTGTTTTCTGATCTCGAGACTTGGTTGTGGTCTGCTGAGTGATTCTTATGGATCAATACTCAGGAGGTTACAACTACACCTATGAGGAGGATGATTATAGGAGTAATTATTACACTAATTGTAGTAACCCACACTCGGTTCAATATTGTCACTCATATCAACCATCCAATTCATACACCTACTATGAGGAACCTAGGTACGAACCATCAACTTCATACACATCCTATGAAGACCAAATGTATGAACCTCCTCCCTCATACTCAAATTTTGATGAACCAAGGTATGGGCCTTCTTACTCATACTTTGAGGAACCAAGATATGAGCCATCACCTTCGTATGCTTATTATGAGGAACCATGGCGTGAACAACCCACCTCAAAACTACGAACCTTATCCATCATATGCTTACAATGAAGGACAATGGTGCGAACCATCTACTTCACATGGGTATTATGAGGAACAAAGGATCGAACAACCGGATTCGAGCTTTGAAAATCCCGATCCTTTTTGTATAACCGAAGTGACCGATAGGATATTAGAACACCTTAGAGTTATCGATCGCTATATAAAAGAATCTCGCGCAAGGGAAGAGGAGTCCCGCGCGAGGGAAGAATTAGATAAAGAAAAGATAACTGAAAGTGTAAAAATGGAAGAACAATTAAGTGAAAACCCGACACATGAGTTAAACAACGAAAAAGGTGAGTTCGACAACGTTAAAATTCAAGAAGAGTCTAATTTTGAAGAAATTAATCTCTTGTCACCTTCTTTTGAAAATCATTGTTTAGTTCCCACTCATGCTAAGTTTTTAAAAGAGTTAAACACTAACACTAAAATTGACGAAACGGTAAGTGTTAAGTTAACTAATGATCAAACCTCGCTAATAAAAGAAGACCCATTTGAAATTAACCTTACACCGGTTCCATGTTTCTATCAAAATTCGTTTATTAGTAATGTCACAATCGATAAAGATCTTTGTGTTAACATAATGCCTAACTACATTTTCGAAAAATTAAGTATTAGTGATTTTTCTCCACTTCAAATACCCATTTTTCTATCCAATCGGAAGGTAATAAAATCAATCGGTGTAGGTGAGGATGTCTTGGTTCAAACAAATCAAATGATAGTTCCCACCGAATTTGTCATCCTCGATGACGCTCCTCTAATGTTGGGACGACCATTTGTAAAAACTCACGAAGCTTTGAAAAACCGGAAGTTCAACAATCTACCTCTTCAATTAGGGGCATTTAAAAAGAGTGTCGATCTTGAGCGGTCAATGAAATATCCATTCGGCAATAATGACCCCCCTAATTGAAGATGAAGATGAACCACCCGATACAAGTTAAAAGTTTGACCACTTTGTTGAAGAAGAGGTCGCCATAGAACAAACTTTTAAAGTTCTTGATCAAAATGAGCAACCAAATAAGGAGTCTCCTAAAGACCCACCTCTTGAGCTCAAAGAACTTCCAAAAGGTTTGGAATATGCTTTTCTAGACAAAGATGGTAAATTACCTGTAAAATGAATTAGTCCTTCCATAAAAGGAATTAGTCCTTCCATGTGTACACACAAAATTTTAATGAATGATGACTACAAATTGGTAATACAACCACAACGTCGAGTAAATCCAAATGTTCAAGAAGTGGTTAAAAATGAAGTCATCAAATTACTTGATGTTGGACTTATTTATCCTATCTCCGATAGTCCTTTGGTAAGTCCCGTCCAAGTAGTCCCAAAGAAAGGAGGTATGACGGTAATAACTAATGAAAAGAATGAACTAATACCAACGAGAACCGTCACAGGATGGAGAGTATGTATAGATTATAGACGATTAAATAAAGCAACAAGAAAATATCACTTTCCTTTACCCTTCATTGATCAAATGTTAGAAAGATTATCCGGTCATAAATTTTATTGTTTCTTGGATGGTTTTTCAGGATACTTTCAAATCCCGATAGCACCCGAAGACCAAGAAAAGACAACATTCACATGTCCCTATGGAACTTTTGCTTATCAACGCATGCCGTTTGGTCTATGTAATGCCCCCGCAACATTCCAACGTTGCATGGTAGCCATCTTCCATGACATGAAAGAAAAGACAATGGAAGTCTTCATGGACGACTTTTCTATCTTTGGGGATTCATACGACCAATGCCTCGATAACCTTGAACGAATGCTATCCCGATGTGAGGAAACTAACCTCGCCCTTAATTGGGAAAAATGCCATTTCATGGTAACGGAGGGAATAGTACTTAGTCACAAAATCTCAAGCGAAGCAATGGAGGTGGATCGAGCCAAAATAGATACCATTTCTAGACTACCACCTCCATCCTCCGTAAGAGCTATCAGAAGTTTCCTAGGGCATGCCGGATTTTATAGGCGGTTTATCAAGGACTTTTCTAAAATTTCAAGGCCTCTAACAAAATTACTTGAAAAAGATGCCCCTTTCATCTTTGACAAGGATTGCAATCAAGCATTTCTAACCTTAAAAGAAATGCTAGTCAATGCACCTATCATGATAGCGCCTGATTGGAAATTTCCTTTCGAAATCATGTGTGATGCCAGTGACTTTGCAGTTGGAGCTGTCTTGGGACAAAGAAAAGAAAAGCATTTTCACCCAATTTATTATGCTAGTAAAACACTTAACGATGCACAAGAAAATTACACAACAACTGAAAAAGAATTACTAGCTGTGGTATTTGCTTTTGATAAATTTCATTCTTATCTTGTTCTTTCTAAAACTATAGTCTATACAGATCATGCAGCCATTCGATATCTCTTCAAAAAGCAGGACGCAAAACCACGTTTGATTCGGTGGATTCTACTCCTCCAAGAATTTGATATTGAAATCAAAGATAAAAGAGGAGCAGAAAACACCGCAGCAGATCATCTTTCACGCTTAGAAGACCCAGCTTTGGAGGCAACCAGGGACAAACAAATCAACGAAAATTTTCCAACGGAGTCCCTAGAAATGGTGGAATACAAGGAAGAACCATGGTACGCCGACTATGCTAACTACCTAGCTAGCGGTATAGTCGCTAAGGGTTGGCCACATTATCAAAGAAAAAAATTCTTTGCCGATGTGAAACACTATTTTTGGGAAGATCCATATCTTTTCAAAATGTGTGCCGACCAACTCATCCGACGATGCGTACATGGTAGTGAAGCACGAAGAATTCTCCGCCATTGTCATGAAGGTCCATATGGAGGACATCATGGTGCCGCGAGTACCGCACGAAAAGTATTTGATTCAGGATTTTATTGGCCAACCATTTTACAAAGACGCCCAAAGTCTTGTCAAGACTTGTGATGCGTGCCAAAGAACAGGTAATATTTCTTCCAAAAACGAAATGCCACAAAATGGCATTCTTGTTTGTGAGATTTTTGATGTGTGGGGACTCGACTTTATGGGACCTTTCCCACCGTCAAAAGGAAACAAATATATACTTGTGGCAGTAGACTACTTGTCTAAATGGGTCGAGGCCGAGGCACTTCCAACAAACGATGGAAGAGTCGTGGTAAGATTTCTGAAAAAATTATTCTCTCGTTTTGGCACACCTAAAGCATTAATAAGTGATAGAGGTACCCATTTTTGCAACCATCAACTTGAAAATTTTTTTAACAAGATATGGGGTCTATCACCGGGTCTCAACGGCATATCACCCTCAAACAAACGGACAAGCCGAAGTGACTAATAGAGGTTTAAAATGAATACTCGAAAAAACCGTAGGGTTAAATAAAAAGGAATGGGCAGATAAATTAGATGATGCTTTATGGGCTTTTCGAGCTGCTTATAAAACAACAATAGGTACAACCCCGTATAAGCTTGTCTATGGAAAAAGTTGTCACTTACCAGTAGAAATTGCACACAAAGCCTACTGGGCAATTAAAAATGTAAACTTAGATTTAGAATTTGCTGGTAAAAAACGATTTTGTCAATTAAATGAATTAGACGAGCTTAGGAATTATGCGTACTCAAACTCAGAAATTTACAAGGAAAGAATGAAAAACTTACATGACAAACATATTAAACCTAATGAATTTCGAGTGGGAGATCTAGTTCTTTTGTTTAATTCACGACTTCGATTGTTTCCTGGTAAATTAAAGTCTAGGTGGTCAGGACCTTTTTCCATCACCCATATTTTCCCACACGATGCAGTGGAAATTAAATCTCGGAATGGACCTCCATTCAAAGTCAATGGCCAACGGCTAAAACTCTATCAAGGATTCATTGAGGATGAAGAGGAGGAGATCTCGCTTCAAACGATCGAAGAATGAAAGCATCAACATCATACCTGGTAAGTTACGAACGATTGGAACGACATCTAAAGCGGTAAGTTTTCTAACCAAAGTTCATGGGAAACAAGAGCACTCACACGAGCACTTTAATAAAAAAAAACTTTGCTCGGCACGAGGCCGTGTCCGCTGGACACGGGGCCGTGTCCGCTGGACACGGGGCCGTGTCCGCGCAACTGTCGGGATATATCCCCTTTTTCATAACAGTTACTTCATTCCACACGCCCCGTTTCCCCGAAAACACTCTGGTTCCAGGCGACTTTCCACAGATTTTCAACATCTCCTATCATCCTAACAACATCAAGGTATGATTCTATCACTATCATTAGTTAGATTTAGCTTTTGCATGTAGTTAAAACATAACAAATTTAGGGAAAAATCTAGGGTTCTTGAACTTCATACGGATCGAACCTCAAATTTTTGCCTAAATCTGTTTGCATTTAGTTAGATTAGTGTTAAAAGAAGTAAATCCACTTGTATTGTTCATAGATTCGCCCGATTTCTCACAAACACCCCAAACCCTTGTTTTTTAACCGAAAAAGATAAAATTGAATGGGTAAACGGGTTGTTTTGGGAAAAACGGCGCTTGGGGTTTCATTTTCGGGGGAAACCGCACCTATTGGACCAAAAATTTTCAAGTTTTCGAAACCGGGTCGAAAAATGATATTTTTGTGTAACAGACGCCTGGACACGGGGCCGTGTCCGCTGAACACGGGGTCGTGTCCAGCACACTGTTTGCAGTTTTATCTGAAAATTCTAATGTTTCGCGCTAATTTTTTATTTATTCTTTCAGATGGCAAGGAAGTTCACAAGGTTTAACGTAAATGAGCTCGATGCTAGGGCTAGATACGAAATACTTCAAACAAGGCCGAAGGAATACCCAAGGCAAGCATGCATGGATTTGTTAGCATTAGTGAACCAACTCGACCGTTTCAACAACCTTGTCACAGGACCACTAAGAGTCGCTTTAACAACTCGACTCCGTTCCGTCCACGAATGCACTTTGGAATTCTATAGCACCTTCACGTTCAACTCAAGGTGCGACCCATTCGACAATGATGGGGTAGCATTCCGATGTGGCGGAACTAGGTATTCGATCTCTATGGCACAATTTGGGTCGATTGTCGGGTTGTATGCGGAAGAAGATGCAGGTAATGAGGAAAATACTAGAGGAATGCGAGAGATAGATGAAAATGATCGCCAAGCCGCGTGGGCTCAGATTGGTGAAGGGCATTACAATCCGAGCAGCACTAAGAGCACGAAGTTGAGGGATCCGCTCTACCGATACATCCATAGGCTCCTCGGATACTCTCTTAGTCAAAGACACGATAGCGGTGGCGTCGTTGGGTTAAGAGATTTAGTTGTCCTCCATTGCATCCATAACTGCAGGCACCTTGATGTTCCGTTCCTCATGCTCCGAAACATGCATCATAACCGCCTTGCCACTGCACCGACCCCTATCTTCTTTGGGGGATGGGTGTACCGTCTCTTCAAGCACTTCACCAACATACCTAGGTCATTAGGAAGGAGCCCATGGTCGGGTAGGGTAGATATACACATCTGCCGCTCAATGAACCTAATTTATGAGGCTGAAGACGGGACGGTTAGCTTCCAAAGGATGCAAGGGCATGCATGGACCCCGCAAGAAGCACTTGTCCTCCACGCTCCACAACATCATCAGTACCAGCCCCATGGTGATCCAGGCCAGTCCTCCTCGGGAGGCGGTTTTCCTAACTTCCAAAGTTTACATGATTTATTGCAGGAAAACCTCATGTGCACCAGGAACACCTACAATATGGCAAGCAACACGTACAACCGGGTGGGGGCGATCGAGAGAAACATATCCGATATCCAAGATGATATTGGAAATATCCGGGAGTACATTGCCGAGCATGGTGGAGATGATGATGATGAGGACGAGGACATGGATTAGGCGGGAGGAGCGGAGGAATAAGCGGTTGGTTGGTGATTCCCCAGGTTAACCTTTTATCTTGAACAATTTCCGGCCTGCGTGCCGTGTGTCAAACAATTTATTTTCCTTTAACTCTTTTATTTTTCTGCATTTTTTTCCCTAACTTTGTGATGGATGGGATGTTGAACATTGGTAATCTAGGATGTTTGTTATGTTTTGGAGGAGTGTTTATTGCTAAAACAGGTACATACGAGGCTTAGAGCACTAAACCGTAGTGCTACTAAAGCCGGGACGGAAAAACCAGAACCAGAAACCTGTTTTTCAACCTTGCAGATTGTCTACACGGGGTCGTGTCCACTCGACACGCCCCCGTGCCCACTACCCCAGACCTGATGTTTGTCTAAATATGCAGACATTTTGCCAGACACGGGGTCGTGTCCAGCCGACACGCCCCCGTGTTCACCTTCTGTAAGTTTTCGTTACTGGCACTTGAACACGGGGTCGTGCCCACCAGGCACGGGGCCGTGTCCAGCGCCCAGTAACACAAATTTTTGCTTTTTCACACCTTTTTACGCATTCAATCAACCTAAAAATTTATTTTTGGGACACATTGAGCACAATGTGTAATTTAAGTGTGGGGGGGATGCTAAAACCTTGAATCTTGCAAGTCCTAATAACAAGCCTTACACAAAACTCTATTGGAACCGCTAATCACCCCAAATTTTTTCAAAAAAATCTTTCATTTTTTACTTGTCTAGGTTTAATTCGGGAATTTCAAAATTCTAAAAAGGTTATATTTTTACAAATTTACAACCGATAGCGTCGTGATAAAAAGAACCAACATAAGAGAATTATGAAAAGGCATGACAAGCATAGTTAAAATTTAATTATATATACTTGATCACATAAAAACCCATTCCCACAAAAGTGAGTTTTGAGCCTTTATTGAGCATACAAATACATATCTTTAAATTAAATGCTCATTTTTCGTTTCTTGTGTGAATAGCTGCTTGGTTCTTACAACTCTAGAACTTGCCACGACGATACATTCCCGGTCCTTACCAACTTAAACCCGAGTAAGTAAATGATGGAGGCATTAGGACTAACCCTTTTTATTTCTACACCATTATTTTTCTTTTTTTTACCACCTATCCAAAATCCCCCTAGTTAACCCCTTTGAGCCTAAACCTTTTCATTTCTTAACCCAAACCAAACACCCTTTCACCCAAAAAAAAAAAAACCTTTTTTATTTTTAACCCTTTGTTTTAGTAACAAGCTCGGTTTTTCATTTGACTTTGAAAAAAAAATAAAAAAATGTGTGTTGATGATGAAGCAAAAGAAATAAACAAACAAGTTCATCAAAATAACTTTGTTTGAATAAAAGCTTCATCAAAATAAAAACATTGCAAAAAATTAAAAAGTCTTTCGAAAACCGACGCTTGTTACGCTTTTTCGCCCTTTTCTACTAACCACTAACCCAACCACCTACCTTTAACCCAAGCCTAACCCTTCACCCAAAAGTCCTCTTGATATTTACAAAGGTATATAGTTAAAAAGGAGGAGGATTGATTGTTTGGCAAGCATATGGTAGGAGTAAGTTCCATGCCGCTCTCGAGTGATTCACTAAAATACATCTTCGGCCGAGTGTTGAGTGATCCCCCGTGAGGTATGTGAACTTGTATATAAATAGAATTTTAAAGAGGCATGTTATGCCCTAATAAGTAGTTTATCTTATGAAAAGTTTTAAATAAATCATGACGAATAGAATTGTAAATAAATAAAAATAAAACTAAATAAAGAATCTTGAAAATCCCGACACTCTATGACAAGCCCAAAAACCTTCTTTTCTACCCATTCCATTTGGGAGTGTAAAGCCATATTATAAAGAGTTTTGCTTGAGGACAAGCAAAGATTCAAGTGTGGGGGTATTTGATGTGTGCAAAATGCAACATATAAATTACATCAATTGTGGCATAAAACTAACCCTTTTTTAGTACTAATGTTGGAAAAGTGTGCTTTTGTCTTCCTTTTGTATTTTCAGGATTAAATGAGCTCAAATTGACAAAAGAAGCAAAAAGACAGCAAAATTTAACATAAATACAAGAAGGGGAACAAACGTGACATGCCCGACCCCACGACAGCATCTTCCCAAGCAAAACAAGAAGACAGAAGGCTGAACACGCCCCGTGCTCAGTGAGCACGGGGACGTGCCCAAGTGTCAGCATAAAAGACAAAGTTGTAGAAGCTTCCATCGCCCACCACGGGGCCGTGCTCAGCGGACACGGGGTCGTGGTCAACTATAAGATTCGCAGAATCCAGGAAAATCTTGATAGTACAGATATGCTTCTGCACACGGGGTCATGCCCAGCGGACACGGGGCCGTGGTCAACTAATAAAGACAAGAGCAATTAACGAAGAAAGAGAAGGATGTGGACACGGGGCCGTGCCCATTGGACACGGGGCCGTGCCCGAGCTTCTGTTCAGCCTATAAATAGGAGTGCTTGGCTCAAGCTCAAACCATCCCTTGGCACACCACCTCTCTCACACTTCACCCACCATAACACCATCATCCACCACCATCATCCATTGTCCATCATAGAGTGTGTGAGTCGTCTCGGGATCCAAGATTGATCGTAAGAGTTCTTGACAATCAAGGCCATGTTTGCCTAAGTCTCTTACATCACTTGGTGAAGACAAATTGTCTAGTGTAATACTTTTTATTTTTAATCTTTTCGCACTTTTTAATTGGTTATGTATTAATGACTTTAATAACTAGTTTCTTATGTTGAAGGTGATTCTTCCTTATCGTTTGTCCGTGGTGTCTTGGCATTATTTTACTGTCTATATAAAATAAAAGATTTTCACCATTCATATCTCCACGGTCTATATGGAGGTATGTTGGCTACCTGGTCGGGGATTAAGGGAACGGTTTGGTAAGAGTCTTGCCTTGTTCAGTGTATAGATACTGCAAGGACCTGGGTCAATTTTAGTAGGACCTCCTTCAATACTTAACGGTATTGGATGGCGGGGGTCCAAACTCTTTGATCCCCTCATATGTAAGCTACTATTAATACTATAACCCGGCTATTTAGGACTGTATCCCTGCTGACTCAGACTACTTAGCCGAGGGTAACGTCACCTTCAAAAGAGGGGCCTACCATAATTTGCATTAATAACTTAATTAATTATCTTTCAATAATCCGACCCTTTAGGATTGTATCCTTGCTGACTCAAACTACTGGGTTGAGGGTAACGTCACCTCCAAAAGAGGGGCCTACTACAATAACTAAGATAATCTCTTAAATAGTGCAAAAGTGCGGAAATAATCAAAGGTTACACTAAACACGAGTCGGAACCAACTGATTCATCTTGTCTATCTGTTTTTACTTTTATTTTTATTTTCAGCATTTTAGTTAGTTTTTATTTTTCTTAGTTTAAAACATTTTTCTAAACTTTTGATTTGATTAGACGTTGAGGATAAACCGGTACTAAAAGCTCTTGTGTCCTTGGACGACCTCGGTATCTTACCAACACTATACTACGCTCACGATGGGTGCACTTGCCCATATGTGTGTCTAGTGTTAGTAAATATCGTGTTTTATAAATTTAAAACTTGGCTAAAGAAAGTGTAAAAGGGCTTAAAATATACTTAAACTTATATACACACTTCACACGCATCAACATCATGGGCATAGCCTGAATGTAGCATATGCCGGTGAGAGAGAAGAAGGATTCAGTGAAGGCAGGGAAAGGGTAGGAGTATCCTATCAGAAATGGGGTGGCCAGGAATGCAACCCAGGTTTCAGAGATAAAGTCACTCAAGACGGTAGGATCAAAAGGATTAAAAACAGTGTCTGCCGGGAAGCAATGGCGAATCCTGTCTATATCCAGATCGGTGAAGCAACAACGTTCCTTCGGAGAATCTTTGATGATCCCTTGGCTCTTCAAAGGACTATCTTTTTGATGATCCTTAGCAGGGGATGATCGTAACTTCATCATGATTCAAAGGTTTTAAAGAAGAACAGAGTAAGAAGAAAAGAGAAAGGGGAGAGAAGTACCTGCTTGATCTTCGAATGAGGATTTAAAGGGTGTAACGCACGAACTTAAATGCCTCTAGATCCTTATCTCCAACCTGAATTTATAATGATGATTTTGCAGGGATGTCGCTTCAGTGACGTAGGATCTGCAACAGATAGTTAGATCCTGACGGCTATATATCCGTTAGTTTGTTGCGGATAAGATCAAGAAAATATAACTCGCTATTTTACACTTTACTCCTTATATTTTGGGGGCAATTGTTAGGGGAGGATTTTCCAATCCTAAGGATCACGGATCCTCAAATGCTGCCAGGATCATGGATCCTCAATTCTGTTTGAATTAAGGATCCTCAGTAGGTGTTGCAGGATCAGGATTCAGGATCCTTATTGTTATCCTTGTACTAACGATTGTCTTCATTATACGTAAGCTTGTTTTGCAGGAGCAAAGGCATGGACCAAGTCTCACCGAAATTCCTGGAGCATATTCCCTCAATATTCCGCACGTGTTTGGCTCTTGTGGACGTTATGGAGATCGTGGGGAGCTTGCATAATTTGCAGATAGTTAGTTAGTTTAGTTATTTCTAATTTAAAATGGGGATAACAAGCTTGAGTTAGAACACTTAGCTAATTTTGGCATTCACACACTCTCGTAACAGCTCTCAAACACTAGGCGATCTCATACAATTTTTGCACATTGCACACTAGTGATCCTTGTAACAAGCTTGTTATCATCCCGAGTTGTAAACTTCTTTTGTTTAATCTTAGTTGGTGATCGGTAGTTTCCATCACCCGAGGTTTTTTGTGCCGGAGATCAACTCTTGATCAAGGGCTTTTTCCTCGTATAAATCCTTGTGTCATTTGTTCATTACATTTCGGAATTATCCTTAACATTGTTCATTGATTCAAGCATCATTCCTCACAACAAAGATTTGGTTACATTATCTTAGCCGGATTTTTGTCCAAAACACCAAGCAAGTGCGGAATATTGAGGGAATATGCTCCAGGAATTTCGGTGAGACTTGGTCCATGCCTTTGCTCCTGCAAAACAAGCTTACGTACAAGGTAGACAATTGTTAGTATAAGGATAACAATAAGGATCCCGAATCCTGATCCTGCAATACCTACTGAGGATCCTTAATTCAAACAAAATTGAGGATCCATGATCCTGGCAGCATTTGAGGATCCGTGATCCTTAGGATTGAAAAATCCTCCCCTAACAATTGCCCCCAAAATATAAGGAGTAAAGTGTAAAATAGTGAGTTATATTTTCTTGATCTTATCCGCAACAAACTAACGGATATATCGCCGTTAGGATCTAACTATCCGTTGCAGATCCTACGTCACTAAAGCGACATCCCTGCAAAATCATCATTATAAATTCAAGTTAGAGATAAGGATCTAGAGGCATTTAAATCCGTGCGTTACACCCTTTAAATCCTCATTCGAAGATCAAGCAGGTACTTCTCTCCCCTTTCTCTTTTCTTCTTACTCTGTTCTTCTTTAAAACCTTTGAATCATGATGAAGTTACGATCATCCCCTGCTAAGGATCGTCAGAAAGACAGTCCTTTGAAGAGCCAAGGGATCATCAAAGATTCTCCGAAGGAACGTTTCTGCTTCACTGATCCGGATATAGACAGGATTCGCCATTGCTTCCCGGCGGACACTGTTTTTAAACCTTTTGATCCTACCGTCTTGAGTGACTTTATCTCTGAAACCTGGGTTGCATTCCCGGCCACACCATTTCTGATAGGATACTCCTACCCTTTCCCTGCCTTCACTGAATCCTTCTTCTCTCTCACCAGCATATGCTACATTTAGGCTATGCCCAGGATGTGGAGGGTTTTATTTACCCTTGAGAGGATCATTGAGCAGGAGGATATAGAGTTAGGAATGTCTGAACTTGCTGAACTGTACAACCTTGTGAGCCATGGTTCACACCGCTTTTTATTCAAACACAAACCCGGCGAAGAACACCCAATCCTGAAGACCACCAAGAACGACACCAACTGGAAGAAACGTTTTTTCTTCGTTAGGAGGGATTCTATCCCGGATGGGAAGGATCTCCCTAGAAAATGGGCCACCCATGGTAGGATAGAGGATCCTGATAGAAGGATCATAGGATAACCCTGTTCCTGTAAGGATAACTGATATCTTCTTTTTTATTTTGCAGCTATCTCTGTCTCTCATATCATTTCATCACCTGCAACGGAGGAGAGGATCACCGCTTTCCGGAATCTTGATCCTGCAGTAAGATCATTTCAAGCAAACACCAAGGATTCTCAAGAAGTATCCTCAGGCTCAGTTACAATGTCAAGTAAGTATCCGAGTTCGTATTTAATTAAATGTTAAAATGTAAATAAAACAAGAATACTTATCTGTTGTTTTGGATTGATAGGTGCTGGAAAATCCTCAAGGTCAGCCACTCGCTTCAGTGTCAGTGATCTTGACACTGTCACTGCCCGCTCCGGGAAGAAGAAAACTGCTGCCAGTCCCATCGTTCCGGTGCCAAAGCCCACTACCTCCAAGGGTAAAGGAGGAAAGAAAAGGAAGACCACAGAGGCTGATGACCTGGAAGGCTTGCCTCTCATCCGCCACCAGTTCCAAGAATACTTTGCTGATGTAAGGATCACTGATTCTGCTTGATTATCCTACCCACCTGAGGATCACGGATCCTGAACTTTACCTTGTCTTTTTGCAGAAATTCGCCGAGGTCGAGATGTTGTTTGATGCATATGTTGAAGAGGCCGAGCAGAAGCATCGGGACTTCCAAAAGATCTTCTTGGCTAAGGATGAGACCATATCTCACCTTGAGAAGGATCTGAACTTGGCAAAGCAGCAGGTGGTCATGGCCCAGATAAATGCTGATCATGAGAAGCATGAGCTGCTGGAGGATGCTAAAGTTTCTGTTGCCATCACCATGTACAAAATCAAGCTGCAAATGGCCCAGGAGGCTGAGGATCCTGACTTCGACAGGACCACTTGGGACAAGGAGGGCTGGAAGGCGAAGCTGGCTGAGCTAGATGATGAGGAGGAGGCTACCGAGGTCTTGGCGATTGAGGCAAGTGGCAGCGGGAAGGATCAAGCTGGTGGTGATGATGCAGGTGGTGATGCAGCCAAGGTGTAAGCTGCAGAAATGGGCGATGATGGATATTTCTAGACGCGGCCGGAGCCCATTTTTTGGGATTTGGTAGTGGTTTTTTGGTTATGATGTTTTGAACAATTGTTGGTCTGTAATAACTAAACAATAGCTATTAGGGTTGAGGATCATGGATCCTTTGAACAATAGGTAGGATAATAGGTGGTGGAGGAATCCTCTGTTTGGGGGATGAAACCACTTGTTATCCTGCCATCTTTTATTTCCTGCACTTCTAAGACCTATTAACAATGGACACCCTTTGCCAACCCAAGTGGACGGGCCACGCATTGCTGGTAGAAATTTGGGTTGGCAATTTTGACAACCTTAAAAGGGTTTAACTTTTGTGAATAAATAAAACTTTAACTTTTTGGCTATTTCCCGCGTTGTTATCCTTGTGAATTCTTTATTTTTCTACTGTTGTTATTCACTTTCTTTGAATTTGTAAGTAAAGAATAAAATTTTAATAAATCATGTTCTGTTGTCAAAGGATAAGGGTCACTTATATGAATAATGAATAAAATCAAAGTAATTAAGGATCATACCTGAGAATCCAAGTTAGGATCCTAACCCTTTAACATTTATAATCAGGATAACCAAAAGACAAACCTTAGTAAAAGGTAAGGATCAGGAATCCTTAGCTGGTTAACTTCAAAAACCTGAAACAGAACATAACTTTGGACTAAGCCAATATAAGAGAAGAGTTAGTAACTGGGGACAAGCCCAACAATTCTGGGGACAAGCCCAATATACTGGGGACAGGCCCAAAGGATAACTGGGGACAAGCCCAAAGGATCTTGTGTAAACTGGAGTATGGCCCTCACTGGCGACTATCCAAACTTAGTGACATGAAAATGCCAAAACCTTAGCTAACGTGAAAATGTTAGAAACCTTAGGAACGGATGTATGGTACGTCTACCATTATACGTAGGATCCCGGATACAGCCAGTACAATGAAATTGTAAGCCCCTAATGCGAGTACTGGTCCCATTGCCATGAACTGTACCAGGATCATCGTGCGCTACTGGCGATACTGGGGACAGGCCCAAACAACTGGGGTCAAGCCCAAACAACTGGGGTCAAGCCCAAACAACTGGGGTCAAGCCCAAACAACTGGGGTCAAGCCCAAACAACTAGGGTCAAGCCCAAACAACTGGATACTTCTGTGGATACTCAATCCTTTGTCAAGGATATGTCATCTTTCTGCAAAACTCAGAACTAAGTGAAAGAAGGATAAAGGATCCAGGATCCTTCCCCTTATGTGTAAGATAATTAAAAAATTAATTAGATTGAAATTAGATCATTACCAGGATGAGGATCCTACATCCTCTAAGGATCCTTCAAGGATGTGGATCATGAATATTGCTAAGGATAACAAATCCTTATCACATGAAGTATTTCTTCAAATGGACAGCATTCCAAGCTCTTGGTAACAAATCACCTTCCATTGTTAGCAATCGATATGCCCCATTTCCAGCCTCAGCTTCAATCAGGTAGGGGCCTTCCCACTTTGGTACCAATTTTCCATCAGCAGGATTTGTGGTATTCTGAAATGCTTTCCTTAATACCATATCACCAACTTGGAACTTCCTGATCCTGACATTCTTATTGTAGGCTCCAGCCATCCTTTGTTGATAACTAGCCATCCTTATCCTTGCTAAATCCCTGAGTTCTTCTATAGTATCCAAATCTTGAACCAAGTTTTCAGCATTTCCTTCAGGATCACGGATGCTTGTTCTTGCAGTAGGAACCAACATTTCTGTAGGGATCACTGATTCTGCCCCAAATACCAAAGAAAATGGAGTTTGGCCAGTAGCATTCTTGGGAGTTGTCCTGTCAGCCCATAATACATAAGGTAGTTCTTCTGCCCATTTTCCTTTCTTGGATCTAAGCTTCTTCTTTACGTTGTTGATGATGATCTTGTTGGATGATTCTGCCTGACCATTAGCTTGTGGGTGGATTGGTGTTGATGTTATCATCTTAATCCCCCAGCTGTCACAAAAGTTAGTAGTCTACTCCCAATAAATTGGGATCCATTATCACAAATAATTTCAGAAGGGATACCAAATTGTAACACCTCGAAAATTCATGTCCAGTGAAATAAAGACACGTGTCATGTTATGCAAACGTGTTATAAAAACGGATCCAGATAAAGATGTACGGTACGATTTAAAAACGTCGACATGTTAATTTATACCTCTGAGCGACCTATTAATAAATCCCTAACCAGGATATATTTAATCAACATCTGAATTATGGCTATCCTAAATAATAAATTGGTTATAACCTTGGACATGGATCCATTATGAATTTCTTGGTATTTCCGACATTAAAAACCTCCCACAAGAATACAAGTTGTGTAAGTGCATGGCTAGGCTTGCAATGGCTGACTTCATGGTCCCCATACTGATTAAAAAACACAAGAATCGGAGATGTCATAGTTGCATGGTCACAGCCTGAAAGAAAACAACTTTCTGCCTCTGGCGAAGTCTTACGGACCGTAAAGGTCTAACCTTACAGTCCGTAAGGGATTCGGTTACGGACCGTAAGCTCCGAGTCTTACCCGTAAGGCCTGCATCTGGGCGAATTTTTGGACAGCTGCCTGTTAAAACGGTTGCACCGCCTTATTTGGATGGTTTTCGAATTCAGGGGCTCCTATATCCGGTTATTAGCATCATAGGACACCTGGGAACATCTTGCAACCTTCCTAGACCTATGTGTGATGATCCTATGGAATTTAGCTCAATATATAAGTGAGGTGAAGTTGCAACCATTTGTTCACTTCATTCAAGACCCATTTCAACTGATTTCTGGAGCTCTCTGGATAGAAACCAACTTCTCTTAGGATCCTTAAGCATACTTAGGACCTTTGTAAGTGTCCTTAACCCTTTCTAATTCAGTTTAGCTTAGTTAATTAGCTAAAAGTCAAACCGTCGTAATTAAGGTTTGACTTCGAGATTAATTAAAATTTGTTCAGTCAAATCTCGAATTGAAAGTACCTATAAGTAGGTATTTATGTGGGTAATAAACCCTTAAAAGGGTACTCTCTGATTCCCACTCTAACTAGGTCAATTGTCGGGTCAAACTTGTTATTAAAAAGTCAACAGAATGCTTATTTTCAAATTAATGCATATTTAGCAATGTAGGATCCATGTAACCTGTTTTATCATTAATATAACTTGGTAAATAATATAAGAACTTGTCTAAACGTGTTTAACCCGACAATTTTCAGTAGAGACCCGGTTCGGAACCGAAAGTCGCATAATTTGACTTTTGCTTTGACTTTCAGTTCTGACCCGTTTAAGCATGTTTTAGAATTGCCTTAGAGCTTTATTTGGACCAGGTTTCATATAAGTATAACTCTATGAGATTATACAACTTGGTTCATTAGTTATCCGATTCATATGCCTGTTTCCGTTAAGTGCTTAAACGTTGACTATTATGCCCTTTTGACTATAAAACGTAATTTTTGAAAAAGTAAAAGAGTAGAAACCTTAGTTACCAATTTATAAACTTGCACCAAAAATTTGACATCAGTTTGAGGTCTAGATTAAGAGTTATGCTCATTAGCGTAATTAGAAAGCTTCTTATTAAATAAATGGCGTAATTAGCATATAGCATATCTAAACCCACTTTTTGATATAAAATTTTTTACCCACTGATGTAATATAATATTTTGGGATTTTTGAAGATTTTTATTAATTTTTTGGCTGAGCATAACATAGGTCTCTAAGTTTAATTCGGTTAATGCCGGTTTTGCCCTTTTAAGCCATAAAATGAGTTTTACAAATCCTTTTGACCCCAAACCTTTTTCTACTGATTTTATTTGATAAATAAAATATTATGAGCCTTCTGGAATTATAAAAATATCCGCTTTCCTTTGAAAACCCGGAAATGGCTCCAAATCGCCTTTTTAAGCGTTTTTTTTAACGCATAGTATGTACTAAAACTATATTAAACTTATAAGGTTGATACCTACTGATATTTTAGTATATTTTTATATATTAACAGTAAGTAAAAGTTTTTAAACTCCGGTTTCCAGTTTTGACCTATTAAGCCTTAGTGAAATTACTAAAATACCCCTAAGATGCATAGTTTGGTTTTAAATGATAAATTTCACATATAGGTCATACCCTACTGTTATAACTTATTAAATTAAGTGTATTTACTGAATAAATCAGACCTGTAACTCAGATTACTAATTAAACTCTTTTATAATCTTTTAAATGACCAAAATGCCCTTATGAGGCATAATTTGAGTTTAAATTCGTTTGGGGCATAATAGAAGATACCTTACTGATATCACAACATGTTTAAGGCATATTAACTCAGGGAACTTGCATATGACTCTTATGGTTACCCGTAACGCCCTTTTCGCGTTCGGTTCGGTTTATGTAACTAGTTTGCATAAATTAACCGAAACGGGTCAACCCTTATCATTTTTGTCTCAAAATCCAGAATGTATTTAGTTTACCCATATTATACAAGTCTTCAAACTTGTCAGGTCTAAATCACATTCCATTCCGGTCTTCGCTTAATCATGCGTATGAACCGTACCTTCCTTTAAAAATAACCGGTCTAAGCTTAAGCTTAATTAAAGACCCGTTAGAAATCTAATAGGTTATTATAAACCTTTGTTCCAGAATAGGAGAACCAGTAAAAGCTACACGCACTTGCTAATTGTGATTTATACTTGCAAAGGTAAATACTTTTAACTTATTTTCCCTATACGGGTTTGGGGTATGGTATATAAAATACCGCTTGGTCGGGCATTGAATCTTTAATCGAATAGAGGTTAAGCCATTGATATGCTCCGTTTTGAAATGTTTTGTTTGCTTAAAGCCTTTGGGGGGTTAATGACCATGTCCCGGATATCCTTGGCATCATCTTACGAGATGGCCACGACCTAAGCACGGGGTGTAGGCGTACACCCGTCAGTGCCTAACCAAATAATGTGGTGTGTCTATTGATCTTTAACCCGGTCTACGGATCGGGCTACTGAACGCATAAGAAACATGTAATTCTTTTACAAGATTATATTCAAATAATTATCCCAAGTTATAAAAAGTTTTGTGCCATGTGCATTCAAATCAATTTTCAAACATTTTCAAAATGAGTCAGTTAAATTGTATTTACCAGTGTAAACTGACGTATTTCCAAAAGGTTAAGTGCAGGTACTACTCGTACTAGGCTGGCTGTCTTCTAGCGTCCACAATAAGTCTCGCAAGCTTGGATGTCAATAAAACTGTTGAACAGTATTTTCCTTTTTATTTTGATCCGCCTGTGGATCCGTTTCAACTATTTCGTGATATTTAATATTACAATTTATTAAAGTTGAAATGAATCTATCTTTGCTTCCGCTGTGCATTTAAATTTGTGTTGTTTGACTATGATGATATCAACTACGTCACGATACTCCCCACCGGGCCCACCGGTAATACGTGGAAATATCGGGGTGTGACAGGTTGGTATCAGAGCCAACGCTGAGTGAATTAAACACTAGCTTTTTGTGTTTAATCTCAGTTACACAATTGCACATTCCTCGATTCTCGAGTCTAGACAAAGAACTTAGGAATTATCCAAATTTGTTTTATTTATAACTTTATCTTTTATATATTTTCTTGTTGTATCACTTGTTTATTTTTGACAGGTTGACAAAATGCCACCAAGGATGAGAGGAAGAGGAAGAGGAAAAGGGCCACTCGTCGCCCCAAATGACCATGAAGCCGGACCTTCGCACCGGCGAACACCGTCAGATTCCCACAACCCGGGTCCTCAAGATCCCTGGAGGACCTACATTGAACCAGCGAGGCGCTCAGTTTCGCTGAGTACTTCCCCTTATTTTCCACTCTCTTTTGGGCCTCATTCTGAAAATGAGCCCCACAACTCCCACCAATCCTACATCCCTCTCCAAGGTCATAACTCACCTGTCGACCACCTGTCGCCTATTTTCCAGGGCCAGTTCAACCAAGCCGACTACCTTGGAGAACCAGTGGGTTTTAACCCACTGGGACCTGAATATCATTTTTCCGGTGGCAACGCGATGGATATAGATGAGGACACCGATCCTGCAGAGCCACCATCCGGAACCCCTAACCACCCCATTGAAATTTCAGATGGGTCACCTTTTGTGGGATCACCTTATAATGGTCCCGACAGCTATGAGGAGAGGTTCAGACAGTGTGACTGGGTGTTTACCCCTAGTTACCACAACTCTCCGCAGCAGCAGCAGCAACAGCAGCAGGATCCTTCCGAGGATTCTCGATTTGTCGCGGTCACTCCACCGCCACCACCAGTCCAGCAACAGCCTCCGGAGCCACCGAGGCGAAGAAGATCGAACGCACGGATATCCGCGCGAGGAGGAGTACGCATCAACACCCCTCCACTTTCAAGTGGCAGTCGCTACTCGCCACTTCATGAAGAGCCGCAGGCGGGTGAGTCTTCAAACCCCATCTCGGAAGTAAACTCAGCGTCGGTCGCACCGCCACCATTGGGATTTGGCGACCCTATACCTACATACACCGGTGCGACGGCATATAATCCCTTCGAGCAGCCGATCCACACCAATTATAACTATGCCGAGGCTGATCCTTACTTGGTAGCGGCAAACTACAACGCTCTCCATCCGGAAGGTCCCTATGGAGGTCCTTGGACTACGGGATACCCGACTTATGGATACCCACCATATGGGTATCAGCAACCGCCGCCCCCTCAACCTCCGCATTATCAGCAACCACCGCAGCCGCCGGTGATGTCACCACCATAGTATCAAGAAATCCTTCAAGGGATAAATGAGGTGCGGCAGGAGGTGCGGGAAGACCGTAGGCATAACCGAGGGATGTTCAAGAAAGTGGTGGACTTAATCAAGGGAAAAAGTAAGAAGGACCATTAGATCCTTCATTTTATTTTATTATAGTAATCATGTCCCTGCGTGGGCATGTCTTTTAGTATTCTGCCCCTGCGTGGGCATGTCTTTCTGTTGACCCCTGCGTAGGTATGTTTATCTTGTTTCGCCCCTGCATGGGCATGTTATTTTGTAGAAGTCCCGTTCAGGGCAAAATTTGTACTGATTAAATTGTGATGGAATGATTTAATTTTTAATTTTCATTTTTGCTGCCAATCACATGCATAAACATAAAGCATAAAATAAATGAAAATAATAAATCTATTATAAGATCTACCATTATAATTAAAATGGAAAAATCTATAAAGGATCAGACCTAGCCACATGTCACCTTAAGACAGGGCCAAGATGGTATTTCCATAATTAGATTTAGATCCATATAAACATCTCAATTTAAGATTATTCTGCGTTAGTTATTAAAAAGAATCTTAAAAGGTAAAACCTAGCTTGAATGTCATTATAAGACCTGGCCAATATGGTAAAACCTGTTTTAAAAGATTCAAATCCTTGTTAACATCTGCAACCATGTTGACATTCTTGGCTAATGTGATCTGCAAAATCACACATGTCACCTTTGTGTTAAATTATCTCAGTTATTTATTTAAACTTCCGATTGTGATGTAATGCCTACGGGCTATAATTATTATCATATAAGGCAAAAGACAGTCGTAGATTATAAACTCCCTGTCTAGAAAGGTAATGAACCTTGATTTAAACCTTAGTAACTAGATCCTATAAGATCTAAATTTATAATTTAAAATTTGTCCACGTGACTAGGCCTGTTGTGCCAATATTTTATTTCATTCTAGAACAGGGTTACTAATAAAAAGTCCCGAATGAAATTACTTAACAAATTAACTAGTATGGCTCTTTAATTACCATGGTTAATAAATTATCAAGATGACAGGCCTATTATAATTCCTTAAATGAATCATTGTCATCATCTTATGTAGCAGTTCAACTACATGGCCGAGTCTGACGAGGTCAACAGTCGGCCAAAGGAGAATCATGACGCCACCAGGATCAATATAACTGGTGCAGAACTCCAAGCATTAATTGACAATGCAGTCACTAAAGCCATAGAGAGGCAGTATAGTGAATCGAGTAGTACTCGAAGCAGGACCCAATCAGCACCCCATTCTAAGTCAAAAACACATTCTGAGGCTCACAGTAAGCCACCCTCTAAGCTAGATAAGCCAAAGAATGATGATGACGATCATCACTCCTCGAACTAGCAAAGCGTCCCGTTAAAGAGGATCGAGCTTAAACAGGAACCGCGAAGTAAGTCCTGTACTTATAAATACTTCGTCTCATGTAAACCCAGAGATTTTACTGGGGAGAAATGAGCGATTGACTGCATGACCTGGTTGGATGAAATGGATACCGTGGTCGATATCAGCGGGTGCGCTGATAAGGATGTAGTAAAGTTTGTGTCTCAATCGTTCAAAGGTGAGGCCTTAGCCTGGTGGAGATCGTTGATTCAAGCTACTGGGAAGATTCCACTGTACAATATGACATGGGAACAATTTACTACCCTCATCAAGGAAAACTACTGTCCTCAGCATGAGGTTGAAAAGATTGAGTCGGATTTTCTGTCTTTGGTAATGAAAAACCTGGATTGCCAAGCTTACCTTACGAGCTTTAACACAATGTCAAGGTTGGTTCCTTATCTGGTGACCCCGGAACCCAAAAGAATAGCTCGTTTCATTGGGGGTTTAGCCCCAGAGATTAAGGCAAGTGTAAAAGCTTCTCGGCCAACTACGTTCAGGTCCGTAGCTGATATATCCTTGTCCCTCACGCTGGACGCGGTCAGGCAGAGATCGCTGAGGAACACGGATGCCGAGAAAAGGAAGCGTGAAGATGACAATTCACGACGGTCAGACAAGAAGCACAGGGGAAACAATAACCACAAGAAAGGGTCTGGATCTAGGAAGGATGGGCATCAATCTGGGGATAAGCCCAAGTGTAAGGTTTGTAAGAAGCACCATTTTGGGAGGTGCCGACTTGAGTCGAAATCCCAGTCTCAGCCGAGGCCATGTGGGATTTGCAAATCTTTGGAACATAAGACCCTAGAATGCAAGAAGCTGAAGGACGCAACATGCTACAGTTGCAATGAAAAAGGGCACATTAAGTCCAATTGCCCAAAGATCACCAAGAAAACCGAGGATGGGAAAAAGACCAATGCTAGGGTCTTCAAGATGGATGCAAAGGAAGCTGTTTAGGACGACAATGTGATCACAGGTACTTTTCTCATAAATGATGTTTATGCTAGAGTATTGTTTGATTCGGAGCAGATAAGTCTTTTGTGGATAACAAGTTTTGTGAGTTGTTGAAATTGCCTGTAAAAGCCTTAAGTGTGAAGTATGAGGTGGAACTAGCTGATGGAACCATAGAAACCGCCTCAACTGTGTTAGATGGATGTGTTATATCCATTAGGAACCACTCTTTTCCTTTTTCCTTACTTCCCTTTAAGCTAGCCGGTTTTGATATAGTGATAGGTATGGATTGGTTATCACATAACCAAGCTCAGATAGTGTGCAATAAGAAGCAAGTGGTAATTAAGACTCCGTCTGGTGAGCCACTTACCATTCAGGGAGACACCCAATATGGACTGCCTGAGCAAGTGTCCATGCTCAAGGCATCCAGATGTCTGTAGAAGGGCTGTGTCATTTATATGGCACAGGTTACTATTGATGAGCCGAAGCCTAAGATTGAAGACATCCCCGTCATCTCAGAATATCCTGAAGTTTTTCCTGAAGAACTACCTGGTTTACCACCAGACAGGCAAGTGGAATTCCGAATTGACATCATTCCTGGAGCAGCACCTGTTGCTAGAGCACCTTATAGGTTGGCACCAATAGAGATGAAGGAGTTGAGGACGCAGTTAGATGATCTGCTAGCCAAAGGTTTCATTAGACCTAGTTCGTCTCCTTGGGGAGCGCCGATCTTGTTTGTCAAAAAGAAGGATGGATCGATGAGTCTGTGCATCGATTACCATGAGCTTAATAAGGTCACTATCAAGAATAGGTATCCTTTGCCTAGGATCGACGATCTGTTCGATCAATTACAAGGGGCAAGCTACTTCTCTAAGATTGACTTGAGGTCAGGATATCATCAATTAAAGGTTAAAGATGAAGATGTACACAAGACTGCATTTAGGACTCGTTATGGTCATTACGAGTTCCTAGTGATGCCTTTTGGGCTCACTAATGCACCTGCCGTATTCATGGATCTCATGAATCGCGTCTGCAAGCCCTACTTTGACAAATTTGTCATCGTCTTCATTGACGACATCCTCATCTACTCGAAGAACCAAGCTGACCATGAGAAACACCTTCGCTGCATTCTTAAGCTTCTACATCGTGAGAAACTCTACGCCAAATTTTCGAAGTGTGAATTTTGGCTTCGAGAAGTCCAATTCCTTGGACATGTGGTTAGTGAGCATGGTATCCAAGTGGATCCCGCCAAGGTGGAAGCAGTTATGAACTGGCAAGAGCCAAAGACGCCTACAGAGATTCGTAGCTTCTTGGGTTTAGCAGGATACTATAGGCGATTCATCGAAAACTTCTCAAGAATTGCAGCACCCCTAACTTTACTCAACCGCAAGAAAAGTAAGTTTGACTGGGGGCCTAAGCAGCAAGAGTCTTTTGATATTCTGAAGAAAAAGTTGAGCAATGCTCCTGTATTGACGTTACCGGATGGAATTGATGAGTTTGTAGTATATTGTGATGCATCACACACCGGTATGGGCTGTGTGCTCATGCAAAAAGGTAAAGTCATTGCTTACGCTTCGCGACAGTTAAAGGTGCACGAGAAGAATTACACCACCCATGACTTGGAGTTGGGTGCCATTGTATTTGCACTAAAACTGTGGAGGCATTACTTGTATGGAACCAAGTGTGTGATCTATTCAGATCACAAGAGCCTTCAATACTTGTTTAATCCGAAGGATTTAAACATGAGGCAACGACGCTGGATGGAAACCTTAAATGATTATGATTGTGAGATAAGATACCATCCAGGCAAAGCAAATGTGGTTGCTGACGCCTTAAGCCGGAAGGAAAGAGTGAAGCCTATAAGAATCAATGCCAAGAGCATTGAGATAAAGAATAGTTTGAACGAAAGGTTGTTAGCTGCACAGAAAGAAGCTGTGTTGGAAGCTAACTATCCTAATGAAAAGCTAGAAGTAACTGAAGAACAGTTATCCTATGACAAGGACGGAATCCTAAGGTTAAATGGACGAATATGGGTTCCAGTTTATGGAGGACTTCGGGATGTTATCCTCCAGAAAGCCCACAGTTCCAAATATTCTGTTCATCCTGGAGCTGATAAGATGTACCAGGATCTGAAGGCAAACTATTGGTGGATAGGCTTGAAAAAGTATGTAGCCGCCTATGTAGCTAAATGTTTGACATGCGCGCAAGTCAAAGCCGAGCATCAGAAGCCGTCAGGTTTGCTACAACAGCCTGAACTCCCCACATGGAAGTGGGAGATGGTGACAATGGATTTCATCACCAAGTTGCCAAAGACAAGGAAGGGAAATGATACTATATGGGTGATAGTAGATAGACTGACTAAGTCAGCACATTTCTTACCCATTAAGGAGACTTATAGCTCAGACATGTTAGCCCAATTGTACGTAGATAAGATTGTATCTCTGCATGGCGTTCCAGTGTCAATTATCTCTGACAGAGATACGAGATACACATCACATTTTTGGAAAAGTTTCCAACAGTCCTTGGGCACGCGCTTAAATTTTAGTACGGCTTACCATCCTCAGACGGATGGACA
The DNA here is from genome assembly GCA_030545235.1 of Helianthus tuberosus. Lineage (NCBI taxonomy): Eukaryota > Viridiplantae > Streptophyta > Magnoliopsida > Asterales > Asteraceae > Helianthus > Helianthus tuberosus. The sequence continues at coordinate 89,810,835 of CM060438.1, read as the reverse complement.
GAGTGAGCGTACAATCCAAACTTTGGAAGACATGCTTCGTGCATGTGTGATTGATTTAGGTGGTAGTTGGGATAACCACCTGCCATTGATCGAGTTTTCCTATAACAATAGCTACCATACAAGCATTAAGGCTGCGCCTTTTGAGGCATTATATGGTAGAAAATGCAGAACGCCTATTTGTTGGGCGGAAGTAGGAGAAGTTCAATTGTCAGGACCTGATTTAGTGTTTGAAACAACGGACAAGATTGTCCAGATTCGTGACCGCCTGAAAGCTGCCAGAGATAGGCAGAAAAGCTACGCAGATCCAAAGCGTAAACCTCTAAAGTTTGAGGTTGGTGATAAAGTTTTGCTTAAAGTATCACCCTGGAAGGGAGTGATGCGGTTTGGTAAGAAAGGTAAGTTAAGCCCAAGGTATATAGGACCATTCGAGGTCATCGAATGTGTCGGGTCAGTGGCTTACAAGTTAAGCTTACCTGAAGAGCTCAGTGGTATTCACAACGCATTCCACGTCTGCAATCTGAAGAAATGCCTAGCTGACGAATCGCTAGTCATACCACATACAGATGTGCATATAGATGAGAGCTTGAAATTTGTGGAAAAACCTTTGTCGATTGAGGATCGACAGGTTAAGAAGCTTCGGAGAAAGCATGTACCTATTGTAAAGGTCAAATGGGATGCCCGCAGAGGTCCCGAATACACATGGGAGGTAGAATCTACCATGAAGGAAAAATATCCTCATTTATTCCAATAAATCTCGAGGTCGAGATTTCTTTTAAGGGGGTGAGGATGTAACACCTCGAAAATTCATGTCAAGTGAAATAAAGACACGTGTCATGTTATGAAAACGTGTTATAAAAACGGATCCAGATAAAGATGTACGGTAGGATTTAAAAACGTCGACATGTTAATTTATACCTCTGAGCGACCTATTAATAAATCCCTAACCAGGATATATTTAATCAACATCTGAATTATGGCTATCCTAAATAATAAATTGGTTATAACCTTGGACATGGATCCAATATGAATTTCTTGGTATTTCCGACATTAAAAACCTCCCACAAGAATACAAGTTGTGTAAGTGCATGGCTAGGCATGCAATGGCTGACTTCATGGTCCCCATACTGATTAAAAAGCACAAGAGTCGGAGATGTCATAGTTGCATGGTCACAGCCTGAAAGAAAACAACTTTCTGCCTCTGGCGAAGTCTTACGGACCGTAAAGGTCTAACCTTACGGTCCGTAAGGGAGTCGGTTACGGACAGTAAGCTCCGAGTCTTACGGTCCGTAAGGCCTGCATCTGGGCGAATTTTTGGACAGCTGCCTGTTAAAACGGTTGCACCGCCTTATTTGGATGGTTTTCGAATTCAGGGGCTCCTCTATCCGGTTTTTAGCATCATAGGACACCTTGGAACATCTTGCAACCTTCCTAGACCTATGTGTGATGATCCTATGGAACTTAGCTCACTATATAAGTGAGGTGAAGTTGCAACCATTTGTTCACTTCATTCAAGACCCATTTCAACTGATTTCAGGAGCTCTCTGGACAGCAACCAACTTCTCTTAGGATCCTTAAGCATACTTAGGACCTTTGTAAGTGTCCTTAACCCTTTCTAATTCAGTTTAACTTAGTTAATTAGCTAAAAGTCAAACCGTCATAATTAAGGTTTGACTTCGAGATTAATTAAAATTTGTTCAGTCAAATCTCGAATTGAAAGTACCTATAAGTAGGTATTTATGTGGGTAATAAACCCTTAAAAGGGTACTCTCTGATTCCCACTCTAACTAGGTCAATTGTCGGGACAAACTTGTTATTAAAAAGTCAACAGAATGCTTATTTTCAAATTATTGCATATTTAGCAATGTAGGATCCATGTAACCTGTTTTATCATTAATATAACTTGGTAAATAATATAAGAACATGTCTAAACGTGTTCAACCCGACAATTTTCAGTAGAGACCCGGTTCGGAACCGAAAGTCGCATAATTTGACTTTTGCTTTGACTTTCAGTTCTGACCCGTTTAAGCATGTTTTAGAATTTCCTTAGAGCTTTATTTGGACCAGGTTTCATATAAGTATAACTCTCTGAGATTATACAACTTGGTTCATTAGTTATCCGATTCATATGCCTGTTTCCGTTAAGTGCTTAAATGTTGACTATTATGCCCTTTTGACTATAAAACGTAATTTTTGAAAAAGTAAAAGAGTAGAAACCTTAGTTACTGATTTATAAACTTGCACCGAAAATTTGACATCAGTTTGAGGTCTAGATTAAGAGTTATGCTCATTAGCGTAATTAGAAAGCTTCTTATTAAATAAATGACGTAATTAGCATATAGCCTATCTAAACCCACTTTTTGATATCAAACTTTTTACCCACTGATGTAATATAATATTTTGCGATTTTTGAATATTTTTATTAAATTTTTGGCTGACCATAACATAGGTCTCTAAGTTTAATTCGGTTAATGCTGCCGGTTTTGCCCTTTTAAGCCATAAAATGAGTTTTACAAATCCTTTTGACCACAAACCTTTTTCTACTGATTTTACTTGATAAATAAAATATTATGAGCCTTCTGGAATTATAAAAATATCAGCTTTCCTTTGAAAACCCGGAAATGGCTCCAAATCGCCTTTTTAAGCGTTTTTTTTTAACGCATAGTATGTACTAAAACTATATTAAACTTATAAGGTTGATACCTACTGATATTTTAGTATATTTTTATATATTAACAGTAAGTAAAAGTTTTTAAACTCCGGTTTCCAGTTTTGACCTTTTAAGCCTAAGTGAAATTACCAAAATACCCCTAAGATGCATAGTTTGGTTTTAAATGATAAATTTCACATATAGGTCATACCCTACTGTTATAACTTATTAAATTAAGTGTGTTTACTGAATAAATCGGACCTGTAACTCAGATTACTAATTAAACTCTTTTATAATCTTTTAAATGACCAAAATGCCCTTATGAGGCATAATTTGAGTTTAAATTCGTTTGGGGCATAATAGAAGATACCTTACTGATATCATAACATGTTTAAGGCATATTAACTCAGGGAACTTGCATATGACTCTTATGGTTACCCGTAACGCCCTTTTCGCGTTCGGTTCGGTTTATGTAACTAGTTTGCATAAATTGACCGAAACGGGTCAAACCTTATCAATTTTGTCTCAAAATCCAGAATGTATTTAGTTTACCCATATTATACAAGTCTTCAAACTTGTCGGGTCTAAATCACATTCCATTCCGGTCTTCGCTTAATCATGTGTATGAACCGTACCTTCCTTTAAAAATAACCGGTCTAAGCTTAAGCTTAATTAAAGACCCGTTAGAAATCTAATAGGTTATTATAAACCTTTGTTCCAGAATAGGAGAACCAGTAAAAGCTACACGCACTTTCTAATTGTGATTTATACTTGCAAAGGTAAATACTTTTAACTTATTTTCCCTATACGGGCTTGGGGTATGGTATATAAAATACCGCTTGGTCGGGCATTGAATCTTTAATCGAATAGAGGTTAAACCATTGATATGCTCCGTTTTGAAATGTTTTGTTTGCTTAAAGCCTTTGGGGGGTTAATGACCATGTCCCGGATATCCTTGGCATCATCTTACGAGATGGCCACGACCTAAGCACGGGGTGTAGGCGTACACCCGTCAGTGCCTAACCAAATAATGTGGTGTGTCTATTGATCTTTAACCCGGTCTACGGATCGGGCTACTGAACGCATAAGAAACATGTAATTCTTTTACAAGATTATATTCAAATAATTATCCCAAGTTATAAAAAGTTTTGTGCCATGTGCATTCAAATCAATTTTCAAACCTTTTCAAAATGAGTCAGTTAAATTGTATTTACCAGTGTAAACTGACGTATTTCCAAAAGGTTAAGTGCAGGTACTACTCGTACTAGGCTGGCTGTCTTCTAGCGTCCACAATAAGTCTCGCAAGCTTGGATGTCAATAAAACTGTTGAACAATATTTTCCTTTTTATTTTGATCCGCCTGTGGATCCGTTTAAACTATTTCGTGATATTTAATATTACAATTTATTAAAGTTGAAATGAATCTATCTTTGCTTCCGCTGTGCATTTAAATTTGTGTTGTTTGACTATGGTGATATCAACTACGTCACGATCCTCCCCACCGGGCCCACCGGTAATACGTGGAAATATCGGGGTGTGACACAAATCTAGTAACAATATTTCTTTTGATAAAGGATATCACTTCTTTTTCTCTAACTTGAGTAAAGGCTTCAGCCTCTATCCACTTGGAGAAGTAATCAGTCATAGCAAGCATGAACACTTTTCCACCAGGTGCCTTGGGAAGTTTACCAACTATATCCATTCCCCATCTCATAAATGGCCAAGAAGAGGATATAGGTTGCAAAAGCTCTGCTGGTTGATGAAGGATATTACTATGTCTCTGACAAGGATCACACTTCTTGGCATATTCCACAGCATCCTTCTTCATAGTAGGCCAATAGTATCCTGTTCTCAGGATCCTTGAGAATAATGCCCTGCCCACATTGTGATTTCCACAATCTCCTTCATGAAAATCCTTTAGGACTTCTTGGATTTCAGGATCCTCAATGCATCTTAGATATGGTCCTGCAAGAGATTGTTTATATAACATGTTATTCAATATTGTAAATTGAGATACCTTAATTTTGAAAGCCCTGGGGTTTTCTCCTGTAGGAATCTCTCCATGTTGTATGTATCTCATGATTGGAAGGATCCATGATCCTGAATGAGATTGTGTATCATTACTAGGGATGATTGCAGAATCCTCTCCTATCTCCATGGCTACATGATCCTCAATAGCGGGGGTTAGGATGTGGATAATAGTGATCCTGATATCCTCTGGAATCTTCAAGGATGATCCTAGATTGGCCAATGCATCAGCTTCTGCATTCTCTTCTCTGGGTACCTGTGTCAAACTAAAGGAAACAAAAGAGAGTGCCAATTCTTTGACTATCTCTAAATATTTGATTAGTTTTTCACCTTTAACAGCATAGGATCCATTAAAGTGATTAGTAATTAACAATGAATCTACATGTACCTCAAGATACCTGATCCTCATATGCTTGGAAATTTGCAAACCAGCTATCAAGGCTTCATATTCAGCCTCATTATTAGTAATTTGAAACTCACAAGCTATGGAGTGGGGTATTATGTCCCCCTGTGGCGATTTTAGTAGTATTCCAAGCCCTGTTCCTTTGACATTAGAGGCTCCATCAGTGAAGAGTATCCAAGGATCCTTAGTCTCTTCCAGCTGTTGGACTTCTAACTCAGCTTCCTTTTGCAAGTCACTACTAATATCTGCCACAAAATCAGCTAAAGCTTGGGATTTGATAGCAGTCCTTGGTTCATATCTTATGTCATAAGCACTAAGATTCACTGCCCACTTAGCCATCCTTCCTGACATTTCGGGTTTCCTGAGAACATTCTTAATTGGAAAATTAGTCTTAACAATAATGGCATGAGTTTCAAAATAATGTCTTAATTTAGTAGATGCCATAATTAATGCAAGGATAAGTTTTTCTAAATGTGAATACCTGGATTCAGCATCAAGCAAACTCTTACTTACATAATAGACAGGATGTTGTGTACCTTCGTGATCCTTAACAAGGACCGCACTTACTACTTTAGAGGATACCGCCAAATACAAGGATAATATATCCCCTTTTTCTGGTTTCATCAAGGCAGGGGCTGAGGATAGGTAATCCTTAAGAGCTTTGAGAGCATTTTCATGCTTTTCAGTCCACTCAAATTTCTTGTTCTTCCTCAAAATGTCATAGAATTCCTTGCATTTTTCTGAGGATTTGGATATGAACCTGTTCAAGGCTGCGATCCGGCCTGTCAATCTTTGCACATCCTTGGCATTGGCAGGAGATTTGATATTCACAATAGCCTTAATTTTCTCTGGACTTGCTTCAATGCCTCTTTTTGTCACCATTTAGCCTAGGAATTTACCTGCTTTAACACCAAAGTGACACTTGGAAGAATTTAGTTTCATAATAAATTTATCAAGGATATTGAATGCTTCCTCCAAGTCTCTAAGGTGATCCTCAGCTTTCTTGGACTTAACCACCATGTCATCTATATAGACTTCCATAGTGTGTCCAATTTGTTCTTTAAACATCATATTGACTAGCCTTTGATAAGTAGCACCTGCATTCCTCAGTCCAAATGGCATAGCAATATAACAATATATACCAGTTGGGGTCATAAAGGCTGTATCCTCTTGATCAGATGGTTCCATCTGAATTTGTTGAAATCCAGATGAAGCATCCATAAAAGTCAACAACTCATGACCCGCGGTAGCATCCACCATGGAGTCAATGTGGGGTAATGGGAAAGGATCCTTGGGACATGCCTTGTTTAAATCAGTAAAATCGACACATACCCTCCACTTTCCATTTTTCTTTTGAACAACAACCACATTGGCTAACCACCTTGGATACTTAACCTCTCTTATCATACCTGCCCGAAGTAGTTTATCTACCTCTTCCTGGATAATAGCATGCCTTTCAGGTGCAAACTTCCTCCTCTTCTGATGTATAATGCTAAGCTTATGAGTAATTATATCTTTAGATATACCTGTCATGTCCTCATGCTTCCAGGCAAAGGTAGTTTTCCTCCTCTTAAGGAAGGATACTAGATCCTGTTCAATGTTGCTGAGGATCCCTGATCCTATGAAGACTATGGATTCAGGATCATGAGGATCCATAAGGATTTCTTTCACACCCTGTTCTCTCGCCTCCAAGACATCTCTTGAAGGATACTTTAATTGCTATTGCTCCCTCGGTCTTGAGGCTGGCTTCATTGATGACGTATAACAATTCTTTGCTTCTTGTTGATCACTCTCAATTTTCACCACTCCCCACGGACTAGGAAGCTTTACACATTGATGATAGGTAAATGAGACTGCCTTCATGTCATGTATCCATGGCCTGCCAAGGATAACATTACAACAGGATAAGCAATCTATAACACAAAATTTTTGATAAGAATGAAGTCCTTCAATATAGATGGGGAGTTTGATGTCCCCCAATGTATTCTTGGTCTCTCCGCTAAATCCCACAAGAACTGAGGATCTTGGGACAATGTCTGATTCAGAGATGTTCATCTTCTTGAGGACATCAAGCTGAATGATGTTTACTGAGCTTCCTCCATCTATCAGGATCCTGCAAACAAAATGGTTAGAAATAAACAGAGTAATAACAAGACCATCATGATGAGGATCCTGAACATCAACACGATCATCCTCATCAAAAGTTATAATTTTATCCTTGGTAATAGTGGAGGTCCGGATGGGTCTGTCTCCATTATCCATCTTGGTTTCCTTGGCATGTCTTTTGGCTGCTGAAAAGGAAGTACCACAAATGTCTGATCCACCGGATATGAAGTTTATAACTTGTGCATCTGCTGGAGGAGCAGGAGCCTTTTCTGGGATCCTTTTAGGATCCTGGATCCTTGACTTCTTTCGTCCCAAAAGTTCCTTCAAGTGCCCCTTGCTTAACAAGTAACCAATTTCTTTTCTAAGTGCAATACACTCTTCAGTGAGATGTCCGAAATCCACATGATATGCACACCATTTGGACTTGTCTTTTGTTGCGGCTGGTTTATCGCTTTTCCTTGGCCATCTTGCTTTCTCACCTAGATTCTGCATTGCAAGAATTAGTTCATTGTTATCAACAGAAAAACAGTATTCAGAAATTGGAGGATAATCCTCATCATCCTCTTCTTGTTCTACTGCATGCACATTCTGGTTATCAGACTTGTTGTAGGACTTAAACTTGTTATTCTTGAAGTAGGATCCTTGCTTTTCCTGTTTTGAGGATCCTGCCAATCTCTCCTGGATCCTTTTATCATCCTCTAATCAGATGAATCTAAGGGCCCTGGTTCTCACCTCATCAAGATTCCTGTATGGGGTCATAACAAGATCATCATAGAATAATGAATCCCTAAGCAAACCCATTTTAAAGGCTTCCACAGCCGTGGCTATATCTAGGTTAGGAATGTCTAAGGATTCTTTACTAAACTTAGTGATATAATCTCTAAGTGATTCATTTTGACCTTGTGTTACCCTATATAGATCACTAGTTAAACGTTCAAATTTTCTGCTACATGAGAACTGACTATTAAACAGGTTAACTAGATTAGCAAATGAAGTAATATAATAAGGGGGAAGACTTAGCAGCCATTTAAGAGCAGATCCTGTAAGTGTGGATCCAAAACCCTTGCATAGACATGCTTCTTTTAACCTCTCTGGGATGGGGTTGATCTCCATCCTTTCTCTATATTGAGCTACATGTTCTTCTGGATCCGTTAAACCATCATACAGCTTCATAGTTGGTATTTGGAACCTTTTGGGTATCTCAGCATCACAAATGGGTGGTGCAAAACGAGATATCCTATGGCTCCCATCTGCAATTTCAGGGATGGGCTTAACCACTCCTGGAACGCTGGATATCATATCCTTCAACTTCTGTAATTCCCTAGCCATAGCTTGATTGATACCTGTATCCTGCATAGAGCCATGGTTAGTGTTATAAGAATTATTGAAAGTGTTACCTCCCAGGGGATTCAAGTTAGGAATTGCATATGTGAATCCATATTGACGGGATTCTAGTATGATTGAAGGACCAGAAGAGGCAATGGTCTGCATTAGAATGAAGTCTCCTTAATGAACATCTGTGCTTGGGGGTTGTATACTTCTCAAGAATCCTTGATCCTGAAAGATGTTGGATCCTTGAACCTGAGAGGATCCCTGAGGCTGAGAGGATCCTTGAACCTGAAAGGATCCCTGAGGCTGAGAGGATCCTTGAACCTGAAAGGATCCCTGAGGCTGAGAGGATCCTTGGACCTGAAATGAGGATCCTTGAACCATGGAGGATCCTTGGACCCTAGAGGATCCTTGAACCTGAGAGGATCCTTGGACTGTGTGCATTCCCAAATATCCTCCTGAGCTAATGAAGGATCCCTGATGCTGAAAAGAGGATCCCGAAGGCTGAAAATAGGATCCTTGAAGCTGGAAGTGAGACCCAAAATCCTGACTCATAGTTGTTGCTCCATAACGCCTTCCCAATGGTTCAGTTTGGTACTGGATGTCTAAGGCTGCAGATTGCCGGGCAGTTATAGCTGGAGTGTCGAAATCCAGTGACCTTGGTATCAGAGGAGAGTGATCCTCCCCCGATCTCTTCTGTTTCTTGATGTCACCGATTTCCCGGAGGATCCTTTCGTTGGTTTTGTCCTGCTCTTGTATGTGATCCCTCATCTGCAAAATCAGAGTAAAAAGATCATTAGTAGTAGGATTAGAAGAAACAGAAGAAGTTGGTGGTTTTGGAAAAATGAGGCTTTGTCTCTTTGCAGCATTTTCAGCATTCTTCTGGGATCCAGAAGGTGGAGGAGGCAAAGGTGGAACGCCCTGTGAAGAACTCATTGCCGGCATTGAACTTGAAGTGCTCTTTGCTGAAGAAGCCATCTGCTTGGTTGTAATGAACCGAAATGATCACAAAAACAAGAGTTTCTTAGGAATGAAGCACCAATTTCCCCACGGTGGGCGCCAAACTATTTTGGTCAAAAATCAAGCAAGGATAATGCAACCAAATCTTTTGTTGTGAGGTGTGATGCTTGAATCAATGAACAATGTTAAGGATAACTCAGAAATGTAATGAACAAGTGACACAAGGATTTATACGAGGAAAAAGCCCTTGATCAAGAGTTGATCTCCGGCACAAAAAAACCTCGGGTGATGGAAACTACCAATCACCAACTAAGATTAATCAAAAGAAGTTTACAACTCGGGATGATAACAAGCTTGTTACAAGGATCACTAGTGTACAATGTGCAAAAAATATATGAAATCGCCAAGTAGTGTTTGAGAGCTGTTACGAGAGTGTGTGAATGCCAAAATTAGCTAAGTGTTCTAACTCAAGCTTGTTATCCCCATTTTAAATTAGAAATAACTAAACTAACTAACTATCCACAAATTGTGCAAGCTCTCCACGATCTCCATAATGTCCACAAGAGCCAAGCACGTGCGGAATATTGAGGGAATATGCTCCAAGAATTTCGGTGAGACTTGGTCCATGCCTTTGCTCCTGCAAAACAAGCTTACGTACAAGGTAGACAATTGTTAGTATAAGGATAACAATAAGGATCCTGAATCCTGATCCTGCAATACCTACTGAGGATCCTTAATTCAAACAGAATTGAGGATCCATGATCCTGGCAGCATTTGAGGATCCGTGATCCTTAGGATTGGAAAATCCTCCCCTAACAATGAGGAAGAGGAAATGGGTCTTTGGGACAAGCTTTGTTCAAGTCTGTGTAATCTACATAAACTCTCCATTTCCCATTCTTCTTCTGCACCACCACTACATTTGCTAGCCATCTTGGAAACTTGACTTCTCTGATCATTTTGGACTTCAATAGCCTCTCTACTTCTTCCTGAATAATCACATTTCGCTCCGGAGCAAACTTCCTTCTCTTTTGTTGGACAGGCTTGAATGACCTGTCAATACCGAGCTTATGTGTTATAATATCCTTGGAAATACCTCTCATATCCTCGTGCTTCCACGCGAATGTTGACATCCTGCATTTCAAAAAATTAGTCAATCGATCTTCAATATCCTGAGGGATATTGGTTCCCACGAGCACCGAGATATCCGGATTATCCTGATCCAGGATAATTTTCTTTACATCCTCTTCTGAAGCCTCCATGATATCCTGGCCTCGCATCTTTAATTGCTATGCTGCACTAGGTTTTGTTGAGGAATTCATTGAAGAAGAATAACACTCCTTTGCTTCCTGTTGGTCACTTTCCACCTTGACAACTCCCCAAGGGGTAGGGATCTTGATACATTGATGGTAGGTTGACGGAACAGCTTTCATATCATGGATCCAAGGCCTACCTAATATAATATTATAGCAGGATAGAGAGTCCATGACACAAAAGCGCTGCATTGAGTTGACCCCTTGAATATATACGGGCAACTTTATCTCTCCTACGGTATTCCTAGCTTCTCCACTGAAACCAACGAGCACAGTGGACTTCGAAGTAATATCCATCGGGGATACATTCATCCTCTTCAATGTTTCCAGTTGAACTATGTTGACTGAGCTGCCATTATCCACTAATATCCTGTGTACAAAATGGTTAGCAACATATAACGTTATTACTAAAGCATCATGATGGGGATCCTGGACAGTATCCCTGTCATCAGTATCGAACGTGATGACTTTGTCAGTCGTGAGGGTTGACATCCTTGTCGGCTTATCTCCCCTCTCTGCTTTGGCTTCCTTCGCGTGTCTTTTTGCCGCAGAATATGATGTGCCGCAGATGTCGGATCCTCCCGAAATGAAGTTAATTATTTTTGCATCCGCAGGAGGTGATGCTGCACGTTCAGGATCCTTCTCAGGATCCTGACCCTTATTCTTCTTTCTTCCCAAGAGGTCCTTCAGATATCCCTTACTCAAGAGATAGCTTATTTCTTTTCTCAAAGCGATGCAATCCTCAGTAACATGTCTGAAATCCTCATGGAAAGCACACCATTTGGACTTGTCCTTCCAATCAGCTTTTTGTTGATTCTTTCGGGGCCATCTTGCTTTGTCTCCTAAACCCTGCATAGCATACATCAGTTCAGGTATGTTAGCAGAAAAACAATATTCAGACAACTCAGGATACTCCTCAGGATCCTCATCTTCAACAGCATTCACTTTTTTGCCATCATATCTGCCATACGGTTTAGGGCGATATGGTTTATACGAGGATTCTGATTTCCTGTTGGTTGACTCATAGGTTGTGGACGAATTCATCCTCTCTTGCATCTTTTTGTCATCCTCCAGGCGAATGTACCTCAAAGCCCTGTTACGAGCTTCGTCCAGATTCCTGCAGGGATTCATTACAAGATCCTGATAAAACTGAGAATCTTTTTGTAATCCCATCTTAAAAGCCTGCACAGCTGTTGCAACATCAAGATGTGGGATATCCAAGGATTCCCGACTAAACTTGTTCATATAATCCCTCAAGGATTCCTGAGGTCCTTGAGTTATCCTGTAAAGATAGCTGGTTAGTTTCTCAAAACTCCAGCTGCAAGAAATTTGACTATTAAATAAATTAACAAAATGGGCAAATGAAGTAACTGAGTGGGGAGGAACGTTTAAGAGCCATTTTAAGGCTGATCCTGTTAAGGTAGAACCAAAACCCTTGCACAAGCATGCTTCTTTGAGATCTGGAGGGATAGGGTTGATTTCCATCCTTTCCCTATATTGGGCAATATGCTCCTCAGGATCCGTAGTTCCGTCATAGAGTTTCATGTTGGGGGTTTGAAATCTTTTTGGGATTTCAGCATCACAAATGGGATACGCAAACCGGGATATCCTGTGGCTGTCCTGGGACACTTCAGGAATTCGCTGAACCACCCCAGGTACACTGGATATCATGTCCTTCAGTTTTTGAAGCTCCCTGGAAAATGCTGATGTCATACCTGCATCCTGCAAAGATCCAACACCATTAGTAGCAAGAGTATTATTATTATTATTAGATACATTACCAGCTTGGGGATTCTGGCCATATCCTGAAGCATATCCTGAGCTTCTCACAGTTGACACTCTTACTGAAGAGGGTATCTCAGGAGTATGATTCTGGGAATGGCTAGGCACAATATTCCCCCGGTTATCCTCAGTAAAAACTGCAGAACTGAAGTTCAAAGCCCTGGGTTGCAAGGGAGTGACAGTATCTTCAGCAGGCCTACTTGGGCCGGATTTCAAGAGTTGTATCTCTCTCATCAGCATCTGATTAGTTTCCTACTACTGCCTCATCTGTTCCTGTACACTACCAAACAAAATCTAGAATTTCTTCATTAGAAGCCAAAACAGGAGCAGATCCCTGGATATTGCGAGCGGGGATAACATCCCGAGCCACATGACTTTCAGTTCCCTGTGAAGAGGCTTGCATTCTCGGAGGAGGTGGTGGAAGCACCGAACCAATTGTTGCAGAGGTTGTAGTAGACACGGTGGAAGAGCTCATGTTTGATCTCGAGGCCATTGAAAATAGTGTAGCAAAAAGTTTTGAAAATAGAAAACCAAGTAACGATTTTACAAAAACTTTTAGTAGAAGTAGCACCACTTGCCCCACGGAGGGCGCCAAATTGTTTTGGTCAAAAATTACCGAAGCAATTAAGTGATCAAATTAGTTAAGTGGGGTAGTGTGCTTGAAATGTGTATCGAAAATATGCTAGTTAAGTTATTTGCAAAAACAGTTTCAGGATACGGCTCAGGATATAGAGTTGTATCTATGATCAAACAATGAGCAAAAATGTAAAGTGTGACACAGGATGTACGAGGAAAGCCCTTGATCAATCTAGATCGCCGGCACAAAACCTCGGGAGCTGACAATCGCAGCTGCCTTGTTCTTCTATTACTTCAAATATCAGGATACAGTGCAGGATATGATGCGGATCAACTAGGTGTTACAATGTAATTCGAGTACAAGTGTTTGTGTGTTGTGATTGTTTGCTGCCAGAGAGAAAAAGTGTGTGTAAGAGTGTGTGCCTTAATCTGATCCGATCAATCTATTTATAGTAAAAGAAAACTAACTAAACATCCTATTATTCCGGGATTCGGCGGATATTCCCCATACGAACGTTGCAATCCTGGTCTTTCGGGTTCAACGTCTACAAGCTAACTGATCTGCCCGAGTCTTGAGGGGAAGAAGTCTACTTGAACATTGGAGACTTGCACCTTCTAATCTACACGTGGTTAAATCAGTTATTACCAGGATATCATACCAGGAAGTTACCAATATCCTGATCCGGTATCCTGATCACAAATAAACAATCAAAACCAGAATATTAGTCAGGATATATATGCAGAAAATGACCCATAACACCAGCTAAGTCACTCGAGCTGTGATTGCGATTGCTATTCATCCTAACTAGACCCCGTCGGGTACTATAGTACTATACTAGTTAAGGCGGGACCTCGCGAGTAAAAGTCCTAACACATATGTAACTAGCATCACGTGTAAATATGCATAACAGTTATTGGCAAGTGATAAACAGTTTGATTAAATAATTCGTTTTGATAAATTCGATTTGATAGGAACGTATGTTACACCCAAAATGCGATAAAAAGGGGGTTCGAGTATACTCACAGTCGGTGTTCAGCAAGTAAACACAACTTGGTTGGATTGAAGGGAGCGCGTCTGAGATTCGCCTGATTACATATTGATAGCGTAAGCATCGAACAGTACGTTAAACGGTGGCAAGTGAACCAAATGTTGAATGGTAATCCGATCGGATGGCTATCCGATCGGTTGGCCATTCGATCGGATGTCAATCCATTTGGATGGTCATCCGATCAGTTGGCCATTCGATTGGGTTGACATTCATTTGGAATGAATGAATGTGTTTGTGTATGACGGCTTTGAAGTTTTCGTTGTAGCATTTTGAAAACAGAGAAGTATCTTTATGATGCGTGTGAAGTGTGTATATAAGTTTAAGTATATTTTAAGCCCTTTTACACTTTCTTTAGCCAAGTTTTAAATTTATAAAACACGATATTTACTAACACTAGACACACATATGGGCAAGTGCACCCATCGTGAGCGTAGTATAGTGTTGGTAAGATACCGAGGTCGTCCAAGGACACAAGAGCTTTTAGTACCGGTTTATCCTCAACGTCTAATCAAATCAAAAGTTTAAAAAAATGTTTTAAACTAAGAAAAATAAAAACTAACTAAAATGCTGAAAATAAAAATAAAAGAAAAAACAGATAGACAAGATGAATCACTTAGCTCCGACTCGTGTTTAATGTAACATTTGATTATTTCCGCACTTTTGCACTATTTAAGAGATTATCTTAGTTATTGTAGTAGGCCCCTCTTTTGGAGGTGACGTTACCCTCAACCCATTAGTTTGAGTCAGCAAGGATACAATCCTAAAGGGTCGGATTATTGAAAGATAATTAATTAAGTTATTAATGCATAATGTGGTAGGCCCCTCTTTCGAAGGTGACGTTACCCTCGGCTAAGTAGTCTGAGTCAGCAGGGATACAGTCCTAAGTAGCCGGGTTAAAGTTTTAATAGTAGTTTAACTTATGAGGGGGTCAAAGAGTTTGGACCCCCGCCATCCAATACCGTTAAGTATTGAAGGAGGTCCTACTAAATTTGACCCAGGTCCTTTGCAGGATCTATACACTGAACAATGGCAAGACTCTTACCAAACCGTTCCCTTAACCCCCGACCAGGTAGCCAGCATACCTCCATATAGACCGTGGAGATATGAATGGTGAAAATCTTTTATTTTATATAGACAGTAAAATAATGCCAAGACACCACGGACAAACGATAAGGAAGAACCACCTTCAACATAAGAAACTAGTTATTAAAGTCATTAATACATAACCAATTAAAAAGTGCGAAAATATTGAAAATAAAAAGTATTACACTAGACACTTTGTCTTCACCAAGTGATGTAAGAGACTTAGGCAAACATGGCCTTGATTGTCAAGAACTCTTACGATCAATCTTGGATCCCGAGACGACTCACACACTCTATGATGGACAATGGATGATGGTGGTGGATGATGGTGTTATGGTGGTGGTGGGTGCTGGGTGAAGTGTGAGAGAGGTGGTGTGCCAAGGGATGGTTTGAGCTTGAGCCAAGCACTCCTATTTATAGGCTGAACAGAAGCTCGGGCACGGCCCCGTGTCCAATGGGCACGGCCCCGTGTCCACATCCTTCTCTTTCTTCATTAATTGCTCTTGTCTTTATTAGTTGACCACGGCCCCGTGTCCGCTGGGCACGACCCCGTGTGCAGAAGCATATCTGTACGATCAAGATTTTCCTGGATTCTGCGAATCTTATAGTTGACCACGACCCCGTGTCCGCTGAGCACGGCCCCGTGGTGGGCGATGGAAGCTTCTACAACTTTGTCTTTTATGCTGACACTTGGGCACGCCCCCGTGCTCAGTGAGCACGGGCGTGTTCAGTCTTCTGTTTTCTTGTTTTGCTTGGGAAGATGCTGTCGTGGGGTCGGGCATGTCACGTTTGTTCCCTTTCTTGTATTTATGTTAGATTTTGCTGTCTTTTTGCTTCTTTTGTTAATTTGAGCTCATTTAATCCTGAAAATACAAAAGGAAGACAAAAGCACACTTTTTCCAACATTAGTACTAACAAAAGGGTTAGTTTTATGCCACAATTGATGTAATTTATATGTTGCATTCTGCACACATCAAATACCCCCACACTTGAATCTTTGCTTGTCCTCAAGCAAAACTCTTTATAATATGGCTTTACACTCCCAAATGGAATGGGTAGAAAAGAAGGTTTTTGGGCTTGTCATAGAGTGTCGGGATTTCCAAGATTCTTTATTTAGTTTTATTTTTATTTATTTACAATCCTATTCGTCATGATTTATTTAAAACTTTTCATAAGATAAATTACTTATTAGGGCATAACATGCCTCTTTAAAATTCTATTTATATACAAGTTCACATACCTCACGGGGGATCACTCAACACTCGGCCGAAGATGTATTTTAGTGAATCACTCGAGAGCGGCATGGAACTTACTCCTACCATATGCTTGCCAAGCAATCAATCCTCCTCCTTTTTAACTATATACCTTTGTAAATATCAAGAGGACTTTTGGGTGAAGGGTTAGGCTTGGGTTAAAGGTAGGTGGTTGGGTTAGAGGTTAGTGGTTAGTGGTTAGTAGAAAAGGGCGAAAAAACGTAACAAGCGTCGGTTTTCGAAAGACTTTTTATTTTTGCAATGTTTTTATTTTGATGAAGCTTTTATTCAAACAAAGTTATTTTGATGAACTTGTTTGTTTATTTCTTTTGCTTCATCATTAAAACACATATTTTTTTTTTCAAAGCCAAATGAAAAACCGAGCTTGTTACTAAAACAAAGGGTTAAAAATAAAAAGGTTTTTGTGGGTGAAAGGGTGTTTGGTTTGGGTTAAGAAATGAAAAGGTTTAGGCTCAAAGGGGTTAACTAGAGGGATTTTGGGTAGGTGGTAAAAAAAAAGAAAAATAATGGTGTAGAAATAAAAAGGGTTAGTCCTAATGCCTCCATCATTTACTTACTCGGGTTTAAGTTGGTAAGGACCGGGAATGTATCGCCGTGGCAAGTTCTAGAGTTGTAAGAACCAAGCGGCTATTCACACAAGAAACGAAAAATGAGCATTTAATTTAAAGATATGTATTTGTATGCTCAATAAAGGCTCAAAACTCACTTTTGTGGGAATGGGTTTTTATGTGATCAAGTATATATAATTAAATTTTAACTAAGCTTGTCATGCCTTTTCATAATTCTCTTATGTTGGTTCTTTTTATCACGACGCTATCGGTTGTAAATTTGTAAAAATATAACATTTTTAGAATTTTGAAATTCCCGAATTAAACTTAGACAAGTAAAAAATGAAAGATTTTTTTTTTTGAAAAAATTTGGGGTGATTAGCGGTTCCAATAGAGTTTTGTGTAAGGCTTGTTATTAGGACTTGCAAGATTCAAGGTTTTAGCATCCCCCCACACTTAAATTACACATTGTCCTCAATGTGTCCCAAAAATAAATTTTTAGGTTGATTGAATGCATAAAAAGGTGTGAAAAAGAAAAAATTTGTGTTACTGGGCGCTGGACACGGCCCCGTGTTGTCCGGGCACGGCCCCGTGTTCAAGTGCCAGTAACAAAAGAAACAGAGGCCTGGACACGGGGGCGTGTTGGGTGAACACGGCCCGTGTCCAGTTTACCTGAACTGGGTCATTTCTGCAGACTGTGCAGCACAGGGCCGTGTTGGGCGGACACGGCCCGTGCTGAGCTTACTGTTAATGAAGAAAATCGTCGGATGGTCTTGTTTTCCTGCATGGGGTGCTGGTTCAAGTTTCCCTTGTATGCTTTGCCATCTCGAGTGTGTTTTATTCATTTCAACACCATCCAAACACCAAATTAACTAAAACCATCATTCATTAGATCATAGAGAGAATTACATAATAGTCCTAAGAATTAAAGTACTAGATAGTTAGGTCAAAGAAACACAAGAAATCTAAACCAAGAAGTTCTAGCCTACTACTTATTTTATTAGCAAAATTTCCAAAAAGGTAAATCCCTCGGTTAAATGTGGCTTGAAGAACTTCTTTCTCCGGGCATGGGTTCCTCACACGTCGGCGAGCCATTCTTCTATCTCCCTAGGGAGAAGAAAAGCGGGCTCATTGGCATCGGTTTGAGGAGGTTCAACCTCCACCGGGACTTCTTGTAGATCTACAAGAGGTGCTTCCGCTGGAATGTCGTCCCAACCGGTAGGATTGTGGATTCCAAGTGCTAGGTTCCAATCCTCTTGAGGGAGGATCGGTTCCATGGGAGGTGTTACAAGAATGTTTAACCTCTGGTGCAAGAGGTTAATTTCTTGAAAACTGTTTTCCAACCCCACCGTAAGATAATTTATACGGTCTGTTAGGACCTCCTCTACCGAAGTCATCTCGTCAAGAGCTTCACGTAACGCCATTACGTAACGTATGAGAGTTGCTTCAATTGATGGCCTTCTTTCCCTTCGACTGTTTCTGGAGTGCGCAGAAGAGGTTGCACTGTTTTGGCTAGACATTCTACGAAAACAAACCAGAAATAGTTCATTTTAATGAAACAGTACCACGGACACGGCCCCGTGCTCAATGAGCACGGCCCCTTGTTCACCTTTCTGCAGTTTTTTAGAACAAGGAATCTTGAAGTTTCAAATTATTTTCCCGACTTATGAAGCGTTTTTGAACAGAAATAACTTAAAACAATGTTGTGTAACTTATTTTTAACAAGATTCCTTGAACAAAGAGTTAACAAACATCAAAATAAAGCTTGGAATCAAGCTTCAATGGAGGTGTTGTTGCAAGAAAGATGAAGAAGAAGGTAATGGATAAAAGAGGAAGGGACAAGATGTTTGTTAGAAACTTCTTTTAGAACATACCTAGGATGGTAAGTTAGAAAATCCTTTCAAATCTCTGTCCCTGGATGGTCCAAATGTGCAGGATGCTTGGCTGTATTTATAGAAAACGACAGCATGCTGGACACGGCCCCGTGTCGGCTGGACACGGCCCCGTGTGCAGTCAAGATCCTGACACGTTTTGTCCGTATTCTGACAAAAAGTCAGAAGGGAATCTTTTGGTGGACACGGGGGCGTGTTGACCTGGGCACGGC
Source organism: Helianthus tuberosus (assembly GCA_030545235.1). NCBI lineage: Eukaryota > Viridiplantae > Streptophyta > Magnoliopsida > Asterales > Asteraceae > Helianthus > Helianthus tuberosus. The sequence continues at coordinate 89,791,637 of CM060438.1, read as the reverse complement.
CCCGTGTCGAAGGGCTGATTATGAAGTTTGTCTATTTTTTAAGGAATTTTTCTGGATCGGATGGTTCCTTACTAGATGGAACAACCCCAAAGTGCCTAAGATACCTTAATTGTTCTAGATTAAAACGAGAACGCAAGAGGTTGTCGGTGAGGGTGATTCCTATGCTATATGTAGGTGGACAAGTCCAACCCTTTCCCGGGCCCTCGTTAAAGAAGGTATATGCCGAATCGCTCGGGTCTATGTATGCATCGAACGAAGTCGATGGGGAGTCCTTCACGGTACAATCGGCACAGGGACGACTATCGCTCAAGTCCTTACTAGAGTTAAAAGTATCGTCGGGGACAACGAAGTTGTTTGAATGCGATTCCAACACTTCTTCTTGGTTATCATCTTGAGATAAATTATTGAAATCTATCCTAAGTTCTTTTAACCAATTAAGAATTAGATCTTCTAATTGAAATAGTTCGTCAAGAAGCATTTCTCCTAGAAAATCTGGTTGGGAGCATTCGAGGGAGAGATAGGGATTATTTTTACTTTCGCCCCTCTTAAGGATACAAGGAAACGATGGGTCTATATAGTGGGGCTTATAATTTAGAAAATAACATTCTAATTCCTCATGGGTACCACCACATAATTGACACCACGTACCATAAGAGTGCCGAAAGTAAAAAGTATCAGTATCACTCATGTTTGTGTCAGAAATTACCAACCGTCGGGATCTTACGGTTCTGTTTTCAGTAACTGAATCTTAGGCACGGGGCGTCTTGAGTGGGCACGGCCCCGTGTTCAGCTTACTGTCTGACTTAAAACAAGATTGCCAGTTCCAATGATTGGGCACGGGGCGTGTTCAGCGGGCACGGCCCGTGCTGAGTTCTGCAGAAGCTGAAAATCTAAGAAAATCCTAAAAAATGGAAAAATAAGAAAAACTATTAGGCCGTTGATTCCTAACTTTCTTAAAATCCTTGTGTCCCCGGCAACGGCGCCAAAAACTTGATGCGTGTGAAGTGTGTATATAAGTTTAAGTATATTTTAAGCCCTTTTACACTTTCTTTAGCAAAGTTTTAAATTTATAAAACACGATATTTACTAACACTAGACACACATATGGGCAAGTGCACCCATCGTGAGCGTAGTATAGTGTTGGTAAGATACTGAGGTCGTCCAAGGACACAAGAGCTTTTAGTACCGGTTTATCCTCAACGTCTAATCAAATCAAAAGTTTAGAAAAATGTTTTAAACTAAGAAAAATAAAAACTAACTAAAATGCTGAAAATAAAAATAAAAGAAAAAACAGATAGACAAGATGAATCACTTAGCTCCGACTCGTGTTTAATGTAACCTTTGATTATTTCCGCACTTTTGCACTATTTAAGAGATTATCTTAGTTATTGTAGTAGGCCCCTCTTTTGGAGGTGACGTTACCCTCAACCCAGTAGTTTGAGTCAGCAAGGATACAATCCTAAAGGGTCGGATTATTGAAAGATAATTAATTAAGTTATTAATGCATAATGTGGTAGGCCCCTCTTTTGAAGGTGACGTTACCCTCGGCTAAGTAGTCTGAGTCAGCAGGGATACAGTCCTAAGTAGCCGGGTTAAAGTTTTAATAGTAGTTTAACTTATGAGGGGGTCAAAGAGTTTGAACCCCCGCCATCCAATACCGTTAAGTATTGAAGGAGGTCCTACTAAATTTGACCCAGGTCCTTTGCAGGATCTATACACTGAACAATGGCAAGACTCTTACCAAACCGTTCCCTTAACCCCCGACCAGGTAGCCAACATACCTCCATATAGACCGTGGAGATATGAATGGTGAAAATCTTTTATTTTATATAGACAGTAAAATAATGCCAAGACACCACGGACAAACGATAAGGAAGAATCACCTTCAACATAAGAAACTAGTTATTAAAGTCATTAATACATAACCAATTAAAAAGTGCGAAAAGATTGAAAATAAAAAGTATTACACTAGACACTTTGTCTTCACCAAGTGATGTAAGAGACTTAGGAAAACATGGCCTTGATTGTCAAGAACTCTTACGATCAATCTTGGATCCCGAGACGACTCACACACTCTATGATGGACAATGGATGATGGTGGTGGATGATGGTGTTATGGTGGTGGTGGGTGCTGGGTGAAGTGTGAGAGAGGTGGTGTGCCAAGGGATGGTTTGAGCTTGAGCCAAGCACTCCTATTTATAGGCTGAACAGAAGCTCGGGCACGGCCCCGTGTCCAGTGGGCACGGCCCCGTGTCCACATCCTTCTCTTTCTTCATTAATCGCTCTTGTCTTTATTAGTTGACCATGGCCCCGTGTCCGCTGGGCACGACCCCGTGTGCAGAAGCATATCTGTACTATCAAGATTTGCCTGGATTCTGCGAATCTTATATTTGACCACGACCCCGTGTCCGCTGAGCATGGCCCCATGGTGGGCGATGGAAGCTTCTACAACTTTGTCTTTTATGCTGACACTTGGGCACGCCCCCGTGCTCAGTGAGCACGGGGCGTGTTCAGTTTTCTCTTTTCTTGTTTTGCTTGGGAAGATGTTGTCGTGGGGTCGGGCATGTCACGTTTGTTCCCTTTCTTGTATTTATGTTAGATTTTGCTGTCTTTTTGCTTCTTTTGTTAATTTGAGCTCATTTAATCCTGAAAATACAAAAGGAAGACAAAAGCACACTTTTTCCAACATTAGTACTAAAAAGGGGTTAGTTTTATGCCACAATTGATGTAATTTATATGTTGCATTTTGCACACATCACTTTACCCTTCAGGTCGGTCGATCGAAAGGTCGGTCGATCGAACGGCCGTTCGATCGGATAGCAATCCGATTGGCGAGACATTTCTAGTGAGAACAAGTTCACAGCAGGATTTTTACTCGATCGGATGGCAATCCGATCGGATAGCAATACGTTAGAAACTGATGTTCTTTGAAACTCATGAAAATGTTTAAGTGTCGAAGTTCCAAATGTCAGTTGATCGGATGGTCATTCGATCGGATGGCAATCCGATCGGACGGCAATCCATTCAACGTTCAGAGCCTTACAAGTTTGAAGAAAAAGTTTAAGTGTGGAACCAAGTGCAATCCAATCAGATAGCAGTTCGATCGGATGGCTATCCGATCGGATGGCAATCCATCCCAACGAATCTGATCGTCTTGAACTTGATTATTTTTGAAAGTTTGCAGTTTGATCGAGATGGTGTGACAAGGTATTAAACAATGGAACTCCACCAAGGTTAAGTCATCAGATCGGACAGGAATCACCCCGTTCGGTCAGTTAACTGTCCTTGACGTTTGTTCGTGTTCAACCCCTTAACCGATCATCTCGCCGATAGAAATCAGTTCTCAAACCGACACTTCACTATAGAATGAGTAGAAGGTCTGAACGAGCTCTGATTCTATCGGTTTTGAGTAAAAAGTTAAGAAAGCTTGAGAGAAACTTGAAATACTTAGATTCGGCTTAGATCTAGATGCGATTAGTGTTTACATACCGTGGAATCCATTAGATCTGAACTGTTCTTGATGAGATGAGGTCACGCTTCATTGTTCCTAAGAATTCCATGATGACATCACCTTAGAACGCCCCGAATCAGAGGATTTTATGGTGAAAAAGTGAGATTTGATGTTGGTAAAGATGAAGGAGTGCGTGTAGGTCGTAGAAGTACAAGATTTGAGGTAGAAACTTACAAGAATCGCGAGAAATTGAGAGAAAATAGCCCCAAAGCGTGCTGGTCGACTGAGAGCTGTCACATCACTTGAATAGTGATGTGACAAGGGCTATTCATAGGTGAAGAGGAGAGAAGGTAATGAAGTGCAATCGATCAGATGGCAATCCGATCGGATGGCCATCCGATCGGTTGGTCACTCGATCGGATGGTCATCCGATCGGATGACCATTCGATCGAATGGTCGTTCAATCGGTGGTCTCCGGCGAGTTGTGTTTTGAGGTTTCGTTTTGTTCGTTGAGCGTTGCGATGGTTTGTGTATATATATATATATATATTATAATTAGTCACAAAGGGTCGTATATAAATATCCACATTTCCAAGTTGCGATACAATAATCGGGTTTCGTTTCGAATATGTGTTACTTTGCGACGCATCACGGCTATCGAGGAGGATAGAATACGTCCTCACTTAACGTCATCGTGAGCGTTAGTTTATGCGGTATGATGTGTTATGGCGATAAAGTATGCGTAATATGCGAAAATACTGCGAAGTAGCGATGTATGCGATATAGCTCCATTATGATCCGAATATCTGGTGCTAGGCGTAACGAGTATAACGAGTAGTAACAACGCACGAACGTGCGGGTTGTTATATTACCAAGGAGAAAGATCACCCTCAATTCCACAACATCATTGATCTTATTAAAAAGTCTCCATTCCACCATGCACTCACAGTTATTCAACCACTTTATAAAACTACCCTTAATGAGTTCTGGTTTGCCGCAAAGCTAACCCATAATGATAAAGGAAAGGTACTTGCTATCACAACAACAATGGGAGAGAGACAAATTGTTGTCACCCCTCAGGTCCTATCAATAAAACTCCAAGTTGGAGATGCCGAGGGTGCTGGAAATTTTCTAAAACAAAGATGGATTTGGAGTTCATTAAACAAGGGTACTATGGTGAAACCAACTATGTCACCCATGAGAAGAAAAAATGAGCTCCTGATCTTAAATATCTATTCCATACTCTCATGCAATGCTTCTTAGGTAAACCTGGTTCTTCGAATGAGGTTCCACAGTCAACACAATTCTTTGATGATCAATTTTGACTGAATCTAAATTTAAACTTTCAAATCAACTTTTTAAAGAACTGGTTTCAAATGTCAACTCCGCCACAAAATTTTTGATGTAACCTAGACTCATCATGGCAATTTTGCAACAAGAGCTACCTGATGAACTCTACAAAAAAGGTGATATCATTCTCATCAAATCTCTTTTGGCTCAAACATTTACAAGGATGGGAAAGATAAAAAATGAGCCAAATGCAATTAAAGAAGAAGCTAAACATGCTCAAGGAATTAATTCTCCACAACCAGCTATTGAGATACACTCACTTGAGTCCACTGCTCTTGCTGACCAAGGGGAGAAACCCATCCTTGAGGAACCCACAACAAAAATCACCAAAAAGAGGAAGAAGTCTTCAGCACAAAATACTTCTAAACCCTCACACTCCAAATCCAAAGCCATCCCTTCAAAAGGAATCAAAATAAAGACTACTCAAGAGTCTAGCTGTAACACAAAAGTAGTTGGAGATTGTGGTTACTTCTTCACCATAGTCTCTAAAACCTCCAACCAAACAAACCAGCCCTCCCAGTAGTTCTGATAGGAGACTCATGGAGGCAGTTCTTCCTTTATACATGAAATGAGCACATCTCAACCACAACTCATATAGATGTAGCCACAGAATGAAGCTGTGGTAGATAAGGAATCTAGCACTCACCCACATGAGGAAAAGGGCTATCCCACTCAAGTAAATCCTGATGTGGAGATTGCAGAGGTGGCTTCCACTATTCTTGCAAAACCCATACGTTTACAAGAAGGTAGTGGAAACATCCTTAAGACCACCTTGTAGGTAACACCAATTGAACTTCTGCATGCCTCTAAGGTATTGGAAGAAGAAACTACTGGAGGTCCCCGATACCAAGAAAAGGGGCATCAAGAAGTGTCTTTATGTCTGAAAGGCCACAAACACCAACAGATATAACCACCTTTGGTGGGGGAGCAGATGAGTCCATTAACTTATAGAGCCTCACTTCACAATAGCCACAGAAAGCCGAACCGCTAGTGAGGTTAAAGCCACCTCATCATTTCCACGAGGGGAGCTCCACAATGCCTTTAAAAACATCATTGAGCATATGTTACAATCATACCTTAACTAATTTGATGCCAAAGTGTTCGGAACTTCTGCCCCCCAGACCCTGGTCACATCATTTTATGCACAGACATAAAACTATTAATGCCAAAAAGTGGGAGAAAGATAATAAACCTGACATGATTGAAGCAGGGGAAACAGGTACTAATAAAAGAGCTGATGAGGCAAAGGTATTGGCAATGGTTGAGAAGTGGAAAGGGATATATGTTGGTGATATTGATCATGAAGAAAGTAGGGCTAAATTTAAAACGGATCAAACAGGGCTAAGTGTTACTCAGGTTAAAGCCGAGATTGAAAAACAAAGATTTGAGGAAAAAGCTACAAGGCAAGATGTCAACGTAAACATGATAGTTAAAATCAACATGAGAACACCGCCAGTCATCAACATGGTCAAGACTCTTGCAAAGCTTGAAGCCAAGAAAAACAAGTACCTCTTCAGGCTCAACCAGTAGTTTCTATTACCTAAGGACAAACAACTGGAGTTAAGGCTCAAACAGCTGGTCTAGGTCAAAAAGCTGGACCAGGAAAAACCGCTAGTTCTCAACCACCAATAACCAGATCTTCAACACCAAAAGCATAATCTAGTACAAAACCAATTGTTGCTAAAACTACTAGTAAACTATCTAATACAAAACCAATAGCTTCCTCAACTAGTAGTTCAAGACAAACAAGAAGTTCCTGAGAATTCAACAACTCAATCTTCAAGGAAACGGAAGCTAGTTCTAAAGGATGATCTAGAAGATTCATCAACACCTGCTCCAACATCAGCATCAACTGCAAAAACCACTGAAGATGTGTCTACAACAGTTTTTACTTAGAAATTTGCAGAAGAATCTCCTCTCTCTCTCTCTAAACTTCATTTAGTCACTATAAAAGCTAGAACCATTGATAATTGACAAAAAACTTAATTATGAGGATAACTCAATGAAAATGGAAGAGGAAGCTATCAAAGAATTCGCAACAAATCAAGGCACGATGACTTACAGAATGTCCCAATACATCATGGATAGGATGATGAGAGAAATCAAGAATTATGAACAATACATGTATCAAAAATCCCAGAGACTCTCTCAAATACCTCCATTCAAAAATGCCTATGTTGCTAACATTTCAAAGCAGGAAAGCATAGACTAGCTTAAAAAGAAGGCACCCTATCCAGTCAAAAACTTCTATGTTTTCCAGAATTAGAATGCACAGAAAGTCTTGGCAGAAGTTACAAGAGTAGAGAAGATGCTAGCAGATCCAAGCATCATGGTCACCCCTCCAAATTGGAACCTTGGCAGTAAAAGAAAGCCAGAGGCTGCAAAGACCTTCAAAATGAAGTACGAGATGATATATGTTGATTGGGCTCCTAAAAGCTCAATTACAAGGTGGAAGGAGTCAACTCTATCAAGATATCACATGGACTACTTGGATGCAGGAAAGAAAAAAATCCTGATAAATATCCACCAAGACCAAACTGGGAGAATACAGAGATCTACATTGCTGAAAAAAGAAGGAGCCTACTGTTGTTCCATTTAAACCCCATGAAATATTCTCCTACAATCCCAAGATCACGGAATGTTACATGAACAACTTAAAAGAGAAACATGGTTATGCTAGGTGGAATGTGGATATTGATGAAGAGGAGAAACTGCTGCTAGTAACCTGTATGCCTGATGCTACACATGTCTTTACCAACCAAACTATAGGAAGTCACACAGTTGCTTTGGAGGAATTTTCCAAACGAAGATCCACAAGATCTATCACATCAATCAGTGCCTCCCACTAAGGTCTTAGACTTGCCTTACATTCTCCCTAACCCAAAGATTGTTATATGGAAAGCAATGAAGGACTCTAATGATGTGGAGATCTTTAAAGAAGATGGCTTTAGAACCCAAGTGGATGCGTATGAAGTTTAAAGTTTGAGCCGAGAAGACATCAATGTCATTCTTGATCTTGAAATGGAAAAGGATGATGATCGATAATGATCAAGCTCTGAATCTGGAACTTGGTATCAAAGGCATGATCATGGAGAGACTGAAGGGCTCTATCAAATAAAAGAATAAAAGACAAGCATTAATAAGAAAGATTTTGGTATCAGCAGATCTATGGGGAGATTGTTGGGTTATGTATGATTTGCTGATAATGAAAGCGAAGACCCAAGGGAACCATCTTCCCTTTCTGATGGAATAAATTGAAGTACAATTACAAGTCCAGAAGTTTCCCCCCTTCAAGGCTTTTGAAACAACTACCTAAACTAAACTACTAGAACATAACTGATGATTAAACAAAGACAAGCATTAATAAGAAAGATTTTGGTATCAGCAGATCTATGGGGATATTGTTGGGTTATGTATGATTTGCTGATAATGAAAGCGAAGACCCAAGGGAACCATCTTCCCTTTCTGATGGAATAAGTTGAAGTACAATTACAAGTCCAGATGTTTCCCCTCTTCAAGGCTTTTGAAACAACTACCTAAACTAAAATACTAGAACATAACTGATGATTAAACAAAGATGAAGACAAAGTACAAAGTGTTGGATTGCTAAACTGTCGGGTCAACAAAGTCAAGGATGAAGACTAGAAGACCAAGTCAAACAAGATCAAAAGTATTTGATTCCAAAAATGCTGGAATCCTTACAGTTGTTTTGAGAATTCAATTGTTTTCTCTTTATTCACAGTAGTTTTAATGTAACAATGTCTTTGGTAACTATCTAGTAGCAGTCTTGCATAACTACTGACAATTACATTTTTAATGAGTTGTTAGGGGTTGCTTTCATGGTGACGTCACCAGTAGTTCTCTCCTTTTATATATAGTTCTTACGTCAATGTAATAGTTAACACATAGAGCCAAAAGACATTAGAACTAACTGAGAGAGTGCACCTGGTTGGGGGAGTACATCTGTACTATAACAACCCTCGAAAAAACGCCCTATAATGCTCCGTAAACGAGAAACCGGACACGTACAACCTTAATTCTTATTAAAAACAAATAAAATAATTATCTCTACTCGCTCGCGGGCCGCGACAGACTTCTCTAGTCTTCCCGCTGGGCGCGAGAGACCCATGTCTTGCAGAACACCCAGGGCACCACGAGTCATGACATGTGTTGGACCTACCGGTTGACAAGTCAACCCTAGCCATAGCTAGGGTGCCCTCGCGGGGCGCGACAGGATCAAGTGGGACAGGTCGTGGGGCGCGAGAGACCCCCGAAACACCTATAAATTGAGCCTCAGTTCAGCATTTCAATCCCTTCACGTTTCTTTCTTTCTCTCTATCTCTATAATCCGAAAATATAGCCAAAATACCCCCCTAAAACACGAAGCTCTGTCCCGTTTTAAGTATTTTAACCCCTGATCACTAATTCGTTACCCTACCCGATTGATCTAGGACCCAGCATCGCATGTCAAGGCTCTGCCTAACTAAGTCCGTTGGGGTTCTGTCTCGTGTTGTATGGCTAATGTGATTTGGATTATTTTACTAACATGCGTGCATTGTATGTTTTTAATAGAAACTCAAGAAAATAATTAGGAAATGTCACTAGGAAGCCCGTAGAAAATCATAAGTTTGCAATGTGTTTCCATTATCTTTTCTCACAGTTTGTGAGCCATTATATTTAAAATGCTTTGCAAAACCCTAAATGTTTTCAGTTATACTTACAGTGATTAAGTCTTTGTATTCTACAATTACTGCCAGTATGTGGGTTTTTGTATACACTACTAATCAAGCGTTACTATTGGACAAAGAGTTAGCCAATAGTAATATGACCACGGTCATTGTAACTACCAACATGACAAATACTGAATGAGTAATTGGATAGATATAAACATTGTAATCGCTCTTAATACTGTAAAATTATAAAAGCTTATTTCTGTAAACTGGAATGTACTCGCCAGTATTTCTTGCTGATAAAAATGTTTTTAAAATGCATTTCAGGTAACTTGTTGTGAAAGATATTAAAAGACAGCTAAGGGTCATTGAAGGCTTAGAGATAGTGGCTATAAAATTACCTAAATAAAAAGTTTATGTTTTCAGCAACTAGGGTTTATCCCTATAAAGATATTATGAATGAAATATGGGTTTTATCCCATTTGTTTAATATAAAAGTTTGGTAGTTTGAAACTCTGAAATTATTTCCTAACTACGATCCTGAAGTCTCATTTCCGCTGCCAAATTAATAAACACCGATACCACTGGCTCGTGTTCGCAGCTCCCACTCCCGAGGTGGGGTTGGGGGTTGCGACATGTACTATTTGATTTTATTGTAAACATTCTGAATTCAGTGAAATCATTATGCAATCATTCCCAAATCTAGTGTTGCTGATGATGATGTGTTTATTCTAACTGTTTAATTGAATTTCCATTTTGTTGAACTGTTTAATAAAAAACACACACACTGCACACTCTCAGATCCACGGTAAAATAAATGCGTATTACAAAATAAAAAAAGAAGTTTCCTTACAATGGTTTAATTATACTACAAATTGTCACATGTAATTTTAAAAATAAAGTCGTGATATGCCCAAAACGACATTGACATGTGTTTTACAATGACATAAATCATATGCATGAATACGATACGATGTAACAATGTTGCTCGGTCGGTATCCATTTAGTTCATTACGATAATACATTACTAGGTATAATTTATGATAAAATATACATTATATTGGTTACAACTCTAATTTTACTAAGATTTACATGAGAATGGTGAGGAAAATACTAAATACAATTGTGTATTAAGTTTTGTTTTATTGAAGTTAATATACACAAGTTATTATAGAATAATATTATATGATAATTGAAATACTATTAAAAAATAAATAAGTTAAAATGTATATTAATTATAATATAAGAGGTGAAACTGAATTTAATTTAATTAAAGGTTTCAATAGTTAAAAAAACTTGTAATATTCTTGCATATTACTAAAAATAAAAGTTGCAATGTGTATGTCTTTTAAGAAGACCTAATCACTATAACTTTTTAACAAGTTAGAAAATGTTATTATGTTTATAACCCTTGAAAGCTAGAAAATGTTTTTCCCATTTCATTAATGAACGTGCGATATACATTTTTTCTAGTAAAGTTTTATAACTTAAATACACAATTTTGCTTTTTATTGTGTACTTTGCATAATTTATTTTAACTAGTTGATTTTCCGCCCGCGCGCTACGGCGGGAAACCAATGACTGCAAAACGCGTGTCAGCAACGGCAAGTAGATACTGAATATCAAAACATAAATAAAAATGGCGTGGTAAGGATAGTCACTCCATCCTAAAAAACAGTTTTAAATAACCTAATATATAAAAATAGGACCCACACGTCCTACATGTTGGAAATTCGGTTGTTTTCAGTTCAGTTATTACGGTGCTAACACGTTAAAATATGGATGAGCTCGGTACTGGTAACGACACCGAAAGTACCGATCCGGGAAATCATTGAAATTAGGTACCGGCACTGAAAATGCTCGGTACAATACGGTATGGTATTTGAAGGTAAAAATCAATAAATACAGGTATGGTGCCAGACCGGTGTTGAACCGAAAGTAACGATTCTGAAAACGCCAAAAGGTGGGTACCAAATTGGTACCGAAAATGATTTGGTATAGTAAATTTGGTACCAATACGATACTGGTTTGATTACAAGATTTGATACGATTTGCTCATCAATAATCTAAATATCCAAGTTAATTTTACATGCTACAATTCATTCATTACAGAAAAAGACAAAAATGAAAGCAAAATAAGTTGTTGTGTATATAAAACCTCATTCAAACGAAATACAGTTTATTTACTGTGTGTATGAAAAGTAATCTAAACGGTGCAATTACTTGCATTACTGCGTTGCTACAGGATTTGATGAGCTCGGTACCAACCGGTACCGAAAATACCGTTATCGAAATCCCCAAAGTGGGTACCGGTACCGAATATACCTGGTACGGTAAGGTTCGGTACCGGTCGGTACTAGTACGGCAACGATATTTGAGGGTAAAAACCGGTGAAAACCGGTGCCGAACCAGTACCGAAAATACACCCGGTTTGGTAAATTTGATACCGATACCGATACCCGATACCATTTGCTCATCACCTTGTGATTTTTACTATTCATTCAATTTTCCCGAACAAAAAGATTTCCAATATCAATTTGGCACCAAGTTTTGGCGTTTTTGGTATTAGTGCCGGTTTTTACCTTCATGTACTGATACCGAACAGGACTGTACCGGTATTTTCGATACCAGTACTGCTTCGATACCGGTTGACACCAAGCTTATCCCAACCCCTGATATTATAAAAAAGTATTAAAGTTAAAAAATAAAGAAAATAACTATTAACATAATATAAAAATAATAAAAGTATTAAAAAGGCTATATATTATTATAATATTAAAATAACTATTCATTTCAATTTCTTTATTAACATATAGTAATTTATTTTAAAACTGAGTTGTATTTAAATAATGTATTTTTTTGTCTTATAATGTTAAAATACTTTATTTTAAATATAAATAGGGTTTAGATTAAGTTTATACTATATTTAAGAAACTAAATATGGATATATATATATATATATATATATATAGAGAGAGAGAGAGAGGAAGATTAACGTACATTACGGCTTAACGTACATCACGTACGACAGGTAATTACGCACGTTCATTTTAAAATCACGCACATTATAACTCAAAAATCCAAAATCACGCATGTTGAAACACAATAATCACGCATATTGAAAACATTAATCACGCATGTTTGAGAACAAATCACGCATGTTGTAGTACGTGAAGTACGTTAAGCCGTAATGTACGATATACTTTTTCTATATATATATATATATATATATAGGGGATGGATCATGAGAAAACTAGTTTAAATGAGAAAAACAAAAAATTAACTAAAAAAGCCTAAAAACATACCAATTTTTTTTTTTTTTTTACAAATTTTTATAATAAAATCGCTAGTTTTTATGCATGAAAAAAATATTCAAAAAAATAAAATAAAAGACAAAAATGTTTTGTTGTATTGCACATATGCACTATTACGGATATAGTGCACATGTGTAGTACACATATAATGAACATGTGCAGTACAACAATTTTTTTATTTTTTTTGAAATTTTTTTATATATAAAAAATAGCGATTTTTTTTTAAAAAAATGGTATGTTTTTTAGCTTTTTTCTAGACTTTTTTAGTTAGTTTTCTAGTTTAGATGTAGTTTTCTCATGATCCTCTCCATATATATATATATATATATGGGGTTGAGTTCATTTCAAAACTCTAAATAACTACAGAACTTTCAACTTTCAGAACTCCTAATAAACAATCATTTTATATATAAGTTTTTGTATTTAGGATCTTTTTATCCTCTATTATATGTATTTCTTTTATTACATACATTTTAAAAGTAGTTTACATATGTTTAATTGCCAAAATTATATATATGTGTCATAACTAATTACATATATGTAAAAAAACTAGTTTACATATGTGTAATTATAAAATTACATATAAAAAATGATAAAATTACTCTTAACATGTATGTAATCGTAAAAATACACATAATAAATGATAAAATTATCCTAAACATAAAAATATATAAATAAAAAGATTGTTTATTATGAGTTCTGCGAGTTCAGTAAATATTTATGGTTCTGAAATGATCCTGACCATATATATATATATATATATATATATATATATTTAGGGTGGGGTTCTAGAGTGAACACTGGTGTATTTGTGAATTGAGTGAACAAATTCTGACCATTGATTTACATCATCAAATCGTAAAATACACAAGTGTATTTACATTTGTGTATTAATAATCAAGGGCTAGGATTAGTTCACTAGTGTTCACAATCAAGGGGGTTGTTCACAAATGAACCTAACACTACATATATATATATAATCAAGGGCTTGCGAACTGAGTGAACTAATCCTGGTCATACACGTGTGTAGATCAATGGCCAAGATTTGATGTTGAAATACACTAGTGTATTTACGATTTGATGAGGAGATCCTAGCCATACACGCGTGTAGATCAATGGCCAGGATTTGTTCACTCAGTTCGCAAATACACTAGTGTTCACTTTAGAATCCCACCATATATATAATATAAGTGACCGCTAAAATGAGAACCACCTCGAATTGTAAGAACCGTGAGAACTTTTTGATCCGGGGCGAGGTGGACCAAAATTTTTTTTCATAAATGTAGATGCATGTATTATAAACACATTTGTAAAAAAAAAAATTCAAAAAAAAAAAATGTCGTGTGTGTAGTTTTGAGCACCACAAGTTTGTGTTTACGGGTACCGTAAATTTTTCGGTTAAATTTACGGTACCCGTAAATACAAACTTGTGGTGCTCAAAACTACACACATGACAATTTTTTTTTTACAAATGTGTTTATAATACACACATCTACATTTATGAAAAAAAAAAATTGGTCCACCTCGCCCCGTACGGTGTAGTTCTCACGGTTCTTACAACTCGAGGTGGTTCTCATTTTAGCGGTCCCCTATATATATATATATATACATATATATATATATATATATATAGGGAGCTGCTAAAATAGAAACCACCCCCAGTTGTAAGAACCGCGAGAACCACTCTCAACCAAGTAGATTATGCCAACATAAAGGGTATTTTGGTCATTTACCCTAAATGTCATATCTCATCTCTCTCTCCATTTATTGCCACCAGAGATTTTAAAATCTCCCACCTTTATCTCTCTTCAAAATATAACCCCTCACGTCATGTCCCTTCTCTCTCACTCCCTCAAACCCTAACCCAAACACACCAGCAGCACCTTCCTTCTCTCTCGCAACTCCGGTCGACGGAGCAACTCCGGTCGGCTTCCAACGGCGATTTCTCCAGCAAAGACACCCCCAACCCCCCTTATCTTCATATACGCACACTCACCTGTTAGAAGTTAGGACAAAGATAGAGAGGGATTCGATGAGAGATAAGGGGAACCGGAGAAGGAGATCAGAGAGAGAGAGAAATGGCGGAGGCCAGTTAGGACAAAGAGAGAGAGAGAGAGAGATTCGATGAGAGAGAAGGTGGTGGTGTTTGGACGATGACGGTAAAAGTGAGGGTACGTCGGAGCTTCGATCCGGTCAGCGACGACAACAAGTTTCAGTCCGGTAAGCAACCTCACTTATTTCTACTGCAGTTCGGTAGATCTGTTAATTCTACCTTTTTTTAAATTCTTGTTTCTTTCTTTTCGCTTCCGGTAATACTCGATGAGGATGATGATAACCGGCATGATGATGTTGAAGATGATCGACAATGATGATGATATTGATGACGTTGGTGGTCCGTCGGCGGCGTGGCCGCCGGAGCCACACCCTCTACGGTCGTGGTGGTGGAGGTTATGTTTCGGGTCAGTTTGGGGATGTTTTCAAGAAAAATCAGTTTTTGGTTCAAAAGTTTCGAGTTCTTGGTTCGAGCCCTTGTTATAATGTTACAGATTCTCATTTTGGTTCAGGGTTTAGTTCCGGGTCAACCGAGTCAACACAGCGAGTGACTGGTCAAACCGGGTCGATTCAATTTGGGTGTCGCGGCTCAGTTAGTTTTGGCTCTTGGGTTTCCCTCAAATGACCAAGTCCCCGGTGGTGCTGGTGCCCACCGGTGGTGCCGATGATGCCGACGATGCGGATGGTGCCGGTGAGGATTGAGTTCTGTTTGGGTCAAAAGTAGCAGTCTTGAAAACCCCTCAACTTTGGATTCTAATTTTTGTGGAAATCTTGGTGGAAAAATTAAGTTTTTTGGTTCAAAAATTTGGTTGAATGGGACAAGTTTCGATCGATTACATATTGAATTTGGTTGATTTATAGTGTAATCGGATCAGATTTCGTTGATTAACAGTGAATCGTTGATTAAGCAAGTTTTTTTACTGATTCTTGTAAGTGTCGCGTTGGTTTAAATTGTCGTTAGTTGGAAGAAAATGTTTCGTATAACTTGAAGACATCGATTTGGTTGTGATTCTGCCTTCCGTTTTTTTCTATGAATTGTCGTTAGTTGGAAGAAAAGGTTCCGCAAACTTTTTAACGTAAAATGTAAACTTTTTAACGTAAAACGTAAAGTTTTTAACGTAAAACGTAAAAAGTTTAACGTAAAGCGTAAAAACGTAAAACGTAAAAAGTTTAACGTAAAACGTAAAAAGTTTAACGTAGAACGTAAAAACGTAAAAAGTAAAACGTAATAATTTTAACGTAACGTAAAAAGTTTAAAAAATCTGTTAAAAAAGTTTGAATTTAAAAATGATTTTAATAAAAAATTATGTTTAAAAAATAAAAACTAATATAATAATACAAAAAAGTTTAACGTAAAACCTAAACTTTTTAACGTAAAACGTAAAAAGTAAAACGTAAACTTTTTCACGTAAAATGTAAAACGTAAACTTTTTCACGTAAAACGTAAACTTTTATGTAAAAACTTTTTAACGTAAAACGTAAAACTTTTTCTACGTAAATTGTAAAACTTAAAAAACCGTATGATAAAACGGCGCCTAAACAAGGGGCGTGAATACGGGGAATAAAAACGCCGCCGCATTAAAATGGGACTTAAAAAACAACGCGTTAAAAAAACGACGCTTGAAAAAGCCGAGCGTAAAAAACGGCGTGCAAAAACGACGCGTTAAAAAACGATGTGTGCAATAACCGGCCCGCAAAAAATTTGTTTTGTTAAAAAAATCTGAATTAAAAAATGATTTTAATAAAAAAAATTCTGTTTAAAAAATAAAAAAATAATAATACAAAAAAGTAATAAAAAAATAATAATAAAGACAAAAAAGAGTAATTTTACTAAACTATCATTTTGGATTAAAATATTAAAGACATAATAAGACAAAATATATTTAATATTAATTTTAGTTACTTTTAATCTCATCCATCCATCTTGTTGATCTAGTGGCTAGAAAGTGGTTCTCACGGTTCTTACAACTGGATGTGGTTTTCATTTTAGCGGTCCCCTATAAATATATATATATATATATATATATAGGAACAGGATCATGAGAGAACGCCTCAAATTGTGAGAACGGTGAGAACGATTCTCAGCCACAAGATCTTAGTGGTTTGTGGCTGAGATTGATGCGGTGGCATTTTTGTAAATAATAAGGGTCTTAGAACTAACAGGAGTGGTAAAATAGGAAGATCCAAACAAAGATGCACATGCTAATCACATGCCATTTTCCCCCATCATATTTAAACGACAATAACTTTTTTATACATGATTATTTTTCGAAAAAAAATTACACCATAAAACTCAGCGTTTTTTTATCTTTCCAACGAGTATACTATTGATATACTTTTCGAAAAAAAATTAACTGGGTTTTATAGCGTTTTTCTGAACTAGGTGTTTTAGACTAGGTATTTTCATGGCGTTTTTCTGAACTAGGTGTTTTTATGGCGTTTAAACTAGCTATTTTCATGGCGTTTTTCTGAACTGAGTGTTTTATGGCGTTTTCAACTGAGTTTTTTCATGACGTTTTTCTGAACTGGGTGTTTTATGGCGTTTTTACAGTACAAATTATGATTTTTCTGAGCTCAAAAAATATTAATTTAGGCGGTTAGACACATAAACCGCACAAAAATCAGCACAAATAAACTTACACGCACATTTTTTGAGCTATATGGCTCAAAAAAATGGTTTTTTTTGAGCTGTTGTAAATTATAGCTCAAAAAATAGCTTTTTTTGTTATGGTGTTTTAACTGGGAGCTGGCTAAAAGAAAATTATTTTTTAAGCTGTTGTAATTTATAGCTAAAAAATAGCTTTTTTTGTTATGGCGTTCAAAAAATGGTTTTTTTGAGCTGTTGTAAATTATAGCTCAAAAAATAGCTTTTGAGTGTTTTATGGCGTTTTAACTGGGTCTTTTTCATGGCGTTTTGGGTGTTTTTATGGCGTTTTATTTGAACACCCAGTTCATGTGAGTGGGTTTTTTGACAATATTACCCCTTAGTATAATTTAACATCAATGCCACATATCACCACAAAAATCGTTCTCACCGTTCTCACACTTTTCACCGTTCTCTCTAAATCCTGGCCCTATATATATATAGAGTGGGAATCCTACGGAAAGTGTGTTTTTCCTAGAAAGTTTAGGAAGCGATCTGGGCCATCCAATAGGTGTGTTTAATGGTTGAGATCATCTTGGTGGCATTTTGGTAATATGTGTTTCTTAAAAATAGGATTATATAATTAATCAGGGGTAGATATGTCATTTAGCTTGTTTTAAATATGGAAATAATTGTCATTCCATAACCACCCCACATTTTTTGCGATTTTTTCTCCCTCTCTCTCCTTTTCTCTCTCTCTCTCTCTCTCTCTTCATTCTATCATTCATGAAGAAACACATCAAGAAAACACATTGTATTAATCTGCTTGCTGTTAAAACACAGCGTCAAGAAATCCTCCAGCATTACCAGCATGGATGGTAAAACACAGCGTATGAATCTGCTTGCTGTTAAAACACAACTGTATGAATCTGAATGCTAAAACACAACTGTATGAATCTGCTTGCTGTTAAAACACAACTGTATGAATCTGAATGCTAAAACACAACTGTATGAATCTGCTTGCTGTTAAAACACAACTGTATGAATCTGCTTGCTGTTAAAACACAACTGTATGAATCTGAATGCTAAAACACAACTGTATGAATCTGCTTGCTGTTAAAACACAACTGTATGAATCTGCTTGCTGTTAAAACACAACTGTATGAATCTGAATGCTAAAACACAACTGTATGAATCTGCTTGCTGTTAAAACACAATTGTATGAATCTGAATGCTAAAACACAATTTTATGAATCTGCTTGCTGTTAAAACACAACGTCCAGAACATTCTGGTGGTTTCCAGACATAATTAAAAATCGATACAGACCAAATAATAGTAAACAGAAAAAGAAGTGTATTTGCCATATCCGCAATCAAGAATTGTGTTTGAAGCCATAACTATCTCTCACGTAAAAAATGATTTACGAATAAAGTTGATCAAGATTGTGAAAGGAACAAATGAGAATTTGATTGATATTTACATCCGGTAGTAATTCGCAAATCATGGAGAATCAGTTACCATAAAATCGTGCATAGTTAGTTAATGAGATATAAATTTCAAAATTAAAATAAAATGTCAAATTACACAATTGCCCTTTTAGTTAAAATCCTTCAATGCCACATGTCACGTTCTGATTGCTTCCTAGACTTTCTAGGAAAATAAGGCTTTCTACCCAACTCTTACTCTCTCTCTCTCTCTCTCTATATATATATATATATATATATATATATATATATATATATATATATATATATATATATATATATATATATATATAGCCGCTAAAATAGAAACCATCCCAAGTTATAAGAACCGTGAGAACCACTCTCAATCAATCAGAATAAGGGGTAATTTGGTCATTTCCTTCAAATGTCCAATCTAACTCTCTCTCTTTATTAAATTACCTGACTTTTTCAAAATCTCTCTCATCTGTCATCTCTCATAAGTCTATCTCATCTCTCATCTCTCATCCCTCATAAGTCTCTCATCTTTCATCTCTCATAAGCCTCTCATCTCTCTCATCTCTGAAGATCACCAAATCTTCATCCCCACACCGGTGACCACCAAACACCACACCCACTCTGGCGTACCCCTCGTTTCTCCGGCGCCCCCTCGTTTCTCTAGCGACCCTCAGGCCTGCAACCCATCTCCGGCGACCCTCAGATTTGCAACCCATCTCTCATCTCCTCCAAGGAACCCAAAAGATGTTTGATCGGTGGTGAGGAGGTGGTTGGTCGGCGGCGGAAGACGATGGTGGGAGGTGGTTGGTCGGCGGTGCTGGTGTTGGAGGCGGTTTCACTTATGTGGAGATTAGAGCAGAAAAGGGGGAGGGTTTCACTTATGTGGACGCCGCCGCCATCTCCGATGGATGTCGCCGCCGCACAGGGGTGGGTGGGTGGTGGCACCCTTGGGACGGTGTTTGCTGGTGATTGTGAATGTTTGAATCTGGATGTTTTTGCTGGTGCTTTTGAATGTTTACTGGTGCTTTTTTGAATGTTTTGAATCTCGGTGCTTTTGAATGTTTGAATATGGTAAGGGTTTTTGCTGGTTTTTGCTGGTGATTTGAATGTTTGAATCTGGATGTTTTTGCTGGTGTTTTTTAATGTTTTCTGGTGGTTTTTGCTGGTGCTTTTTTGAACGTTTTTGAATGTCGGTGCTTTTAAATGTTTGAATAGGGTGCTTTTGAATGTTTGAATCTGTTGAATCTGGTGCTTTTTAAATGTTTTGAATCTGGTGCTTTTTGGTAGATTTTAAACAGCGAACTATGTGGGGTTTTATCCGTTTGGATTTGGACGGTGATGATGCAAAAAAAATGTATATTTTGATGATGATGGCGCGGCACGGTTGGTGGATGGTAGATTTTTGAACCTACAACCCCACTTTGCAGCCTCTGATTATCGGAAAAATCTGAGCCAAAGCCCGTTTTTTTTCAAGAATCCAAACATTGTTTTGATTTTTGTTGTTGATTTTTTATATTTTTTTCCCAATCGATGATGATAACAATCTATCTGAGACACCTTCCGAGTTGCGATTTCTGGCTTCGTTCGTTTTGTGTAAAAAAGTTTTTGAAAAAAAAAAGTTAAAACCGTAAATTTTTTAACGTAAAATGTAAATTTTTTAACGTAAGACGTAAAGTTTTTAACGTAAAAGTTAAAACCGTAACTTTTTAACGTAAAACGTAAAAACGTAAAAAGTTTAACGTAAAACATAAAACGTAAAAAGTTTAACGAAAAACGTAAAACTTAAACTTTTTAACGTAAAACGTAAAAACGTAAAACGTAAAAAGTTTAACGTAAAAAGTTTAACGTAAAAAGTTTAACGTGAAATGTAAAACGTAAAAAGTTTAACATAAAACGTAAAAAGTTTAAAAAATCTGTTAA
Source organism: Helianthus tuberosus (assembly GCA_030545235.1). Classification (NCBI taxonomy): domain Eukaryota; kingdom Viridiplantae; phylum Streptophyta; class Magnoliopsida; order Asterales; family Asteraceae; genus Helianthus; species Helianthus tuberosus. Next base: position 89,770,835 of record CM060438.1, on the reverse strand, counting down.
AAACTGAATTTAAAAATGTTTTTAATAAAAAATTATGTTTAAAAAATAAAAACTAATATAATAATACAAAAAAGTAATAAAAAACAATAAAGACAAAAAGACAAAAAAAAAGTAATTTTACTAAACTACCCTTTTAAATTAAAATATTAAAGAAATAATAAGACAAAAAATATTTAATATTATTTTTAATTACTTTTAATCTCATCCATCCATTTTGAAGATCTAATGGGTGAAAAGTGGTTCTCTCGGTTCTTACAACTGAGGGTGGTTTTCATTTTAGCGGCCCCTTATATATATATATATATATATAGGAGAAGGATCCGTTAGAAACCACCCTTTATTGCGAGAACCGCGAGAAACAATGTGAACACAACCAAAAATACATAAAAATAGCTAAAAAACACACAATTTTTTTTTTAACATTTTTAATAAAAAAAAAAATTTTGGCTACTAAAAGTAGCGATTTTAATGTAAAAAATATTAAAAAAAATGAAAAAAAAATTGGTGGTTCTCGCATGAACCTTACCATATATATATATATATATATATAGTGAAAGTGTAAAATACAATATACCTTAACGTACAATACGTACGATATAGTGAAATCGCAGGTTATAAAATAGCATGGATGAAATCGCATGTGATAATTTTGATGAAATCGCATGTTGGTTTTTTGTAACAATTTCGCATGTGATAATTTTGATGAAATCGCATGTTGGTTTTTGTAACAATTTCGCATGTGGTAGTTTTGATGAAATCGCATGTTAAAAAACCAACATGCGAAATTGTTACAAAAAACCAACATGCGATTTCAATGTGGGATGAAGATCTGATGGCTGAGATGGGCGCGTACATATTGTACGATAAGGGATATTCTACGTTAACCTAACCCTGTGTATATATATATATATATATATAGAGAGAGAGAGAGAGAGAGAGGAAGGTTAACGTACATTACGGCTTAACGTACATCACGTACGACAGGTAATTACGCACGTTCATTTTAAAATCACGCACGTTATAACTATATATATATATAGATATAGAGGAAGGTTAATGTACATTACGACTTAACGTACGTCACGTACGACAGGTAATTACGCATGTTCATTTTAAAATCACGCACGTTATAACTCAAAAATCCAAAATCACGCATGTTGAAACACAATAATCACGCATATTGAAAACATTAATCAAACATGTTATAGAACAAATCACGCACGTTGTTCTACGTGAAGTACGTTAAGCCGTAATGTACGATATACTTTTTCTATATATATATTTGGTAAAATGAGAACCATTTTGAGTTATAAGAACCGTAGAAACCAATATGAACCATTGATCAAAGGTGTTTGGATGGATGAAATTAAAAAACAATAAAGTAAAGTAATGATTGTGTGTTAATTATTGAGATTTTGTTTTTACTGGGATAAGGGCAATTAGGTCTTTTACTATATCCATTAATGATTGTTCTCATTAATGTGATTTATTTTATGTTATTTATTTAATGTGATTTGATTAATGTGATTTTTGAAACATGGAGTAAAATTTTTACAATAAAATCAACAAAAAATTAATAAGATTTAATTAATGTAATTTAATTTCTTGAGCTCCTTACACAGTAAAATTTTTTGAAAATATGCAGTAAATATTTATATTACAGTAAATCATCAAAAAATGTAAAACAAAAATAGATAAAGCGAAGACGTCGGTTTTCGTTTCTTGTAAATGATAGTTTGCAACTCCATCGTCTGAAATCTGCACGGACACCACACAAAATTTAAAATTTGTAAAAATAAAAAAATTATCATTCTACAAACAAATTAAATATCATTACTAAAAAATAGCGTTTTACAACCGATTGTAAATTTTTATTTCCATCTCGGTTGTATGTTTTTTTACGCCCCTGTTAAAACATTTTAAACTTTTTTACGCCTCAGTTGTAAACTTTTTTTACGCCCCCGGTTGTAATTTTTTTTTACGCCGTAAAATCTTTTTTTACGTGTCGGTGTAAATTTTTTTACGCACGGTGTCGTGTGTGAAAACGTTACTATTTTCACATGGGGCGTAAAAAAATTAAGGTTTTTTAGTAAAAATCACAGGTGTAAAAATACGGATTTTTTTTGCAAGGACGTAAAAAACATTTATAAGTGTAAAAGTCCAGAATTTTTTACGGATGTAAAAAACATTCACAAGCGTAACAATCCGGAATTTAAATGTCGTTTGCAACAAGTTTTTACGCATGGGTTTCGCGTGTGAACTTTTTACGGATACAAACTTTTGACACCCCCGTTGTAAATTTATTACGGGTGGCGTAAAAGGTTTGCAACCAAAGTTTTTACGGGTGACGTAAAAGGTTTGCAACACCCCCGTTGTAAATTTTTTACGCACGTGTTAAAAAAAGTAAACCTTTTTTATGTCCCCGGTTGTAAACTTTTTTTACGCCGCGGTTGTAAACTTTTTTAACATCCGGATTGTAAAATTTTTTTAAGCCATGGTTGTAAACTTTTTTTACATCCGGATTGTAAATTTTTTTACACCTCTGTTAAAAATTTTTTTAACATTTTTCACGCCGCGGTTAAAAAAAATTAAACCTTTTTACGCCCCAGTCGTAATTTTTTTTAAACCGCGGTTGTAAACTTTTTTTTACATCCTGGTTGTAAATTTTTTACGTGCGTTGTAAACAAAACATTCACAGGTGTTAAAATACAGATTTTTTTTGCAAGGGCGTAAAAAACATTTACAAGTGTAAAAATCCAGATTTTTTTTTACGGGTGTAAAAAACATTCACAAGCGTAACAATCCGGAATTTACATGTGGTTTGCAAGAAGTTTTTGCGCACGGGCCCCACCAGACCCGTAAGGATTCCAAAGACCGAAAACTTACCCAGTCGTGAACTCCTTGAGCTTCTTTTAAACCATAGGTAAGACCAGAATACATCCCAGCAGCCAAACCTGAGACGAGAAATATAGATTGTGAACGAGCCAACGATGTCTTAAAAAGACATAGGCGGTCCGTGTTATCAACGACAAAGTATTTAAATCATTTTGTTACCCCATTGTATAGATTCTTTCCCTGTGACCTTCACCTGAAAACACCAAAAAGAAACAGTGAACGAAATAAATCTAGTGTTGGTGTAGAAAGGATAGGCGTCATAAGTTGACCGGGTCAAGTGCAACCCGAAGTGTTCTCAAAATGCTACAAACCTTCTAAACCACTTTTTTATATAAAAAAAATAAGAGTATCAACAGCACATCATTTATAGTTACTTAGTACAACGGTTGCTCGACAACTTCTTTTAAAAAGAGACAAGTGTTGACAATCTGCCTTAACCGACCCGACCCATAACATGATAACCATCAAATCATAACGAAAAAGAGAACCGATAGTGATTATTACTGATTTCACTCGATCGATTTGTAAATCAAATTAACCTAAAATCAAACAAAATCACAATAACACAGCTAAAAATCTCAAATAGCGGGGTCTTGCACGGTGTGGAATAGCGGCCCCCCTATAAAGCTCATTTTAACTATATTAAAAAAAAAGAAAAAAAAAGATAAACAAAATCAAAATCTAATTGGTTGATGGAGGTGGACCCCATTGCTTTCTTCATCTCACGCCTGCTATGCCTTTGGCGGAGGCCAAGGATAGCGCCCCCATTGGCGAAGGCAGGGTGGTGTAGGGGCACCATGGGGCGCTAAAATAGGTGACGTGGCAGGGGGCGCGAAACCATACCAGGTAGCCTTAACAACTACTTAATTTAATTGTTGTCGAACAGCAAAACTTTTTATTACTTTACTTTCCAAAAAACAAGTTTAACACCTACTACCCAAGTTTCTAAGCCTCCTAATTTACATTTACATATATGCTACTGTCTTCTTTGTTAGATGTTCATCTTTTATCTGGTATCCATTCAAAGCACATACTTCTATTTACTCTACACTTAATTAATCAAACCCCACTCAAGACAAGTTAAAGTCTTCATCAAAAACTCCATAATTACAACAGACAATAAAAGCAACCAAACAGATGCATTTCTGACTTGATTCTAACAGGTTATGAAAACAATTTTATGCCAACATAATTTCAGAACAAGTTGAACAGACAATAGTGATGGCACAATCAAGCAACAACAGAATTATGAAGTTAAATTTATCTTTATCCAAGCTAAACCCCGAAAATTAGTTGCTCGTACTTTCGAATAGAACCCATTCACCAATTCGCAATTCTACCTGATAAAACCAAATCATACACCAATGCATATGCCTTTAACTCGATTCTAACAAGTCATGGACACACATTTCCCCATATATTAAAAGAACCAACCAACAGTGGTGGTTCATAGAGAAGAAACCAAAACTCGCTTAAAATCAAAATTATTTAGCCACATGAACATCTACAAAACGATTGTAAGAATTATCGACAGAATTCGAACGAACCCTAGATGCGACCAAACGAACAGAAATAGGGCAAAAAAAAGATTTCAATCATAATACTTAATAATTAACAGCAGATACAAGTGTGGAACCGAAAAGTCGTACCTTGTGGTGCTTTATAATAGATAAAATATTGAAGTAGCCGATAAATATTCATAAAACAAAACACAAAGACAGTCAACAGTTATACTCTACACCTACCATCAACATACTAAAGGACTACAAAAAAAAAAGCCTTTAAATCTACCATCACTACAATATAAGAGTTTGCTTCTGCAAGAGAATTCATAAGGTTTTGAGCTTGAGCATAGGGAGTTTGATTTATAGCAGAATGGTAACAATACCTTGATATGATTCAAGGAGTTTGATTTATAGTAGAATCGTAACAACTAATCAATAGATTGAGAAGCGGCAATTGATAGCCAACGACCCGAGCGTTGTTAAAATGGCGAATAGAGAATAGGATCGAAAATAATATTGGGGTTTCTTGAAAGTAGGAGAATGGAATATCAAATGGAGTTGATTGTTGAAGATGGAGATCGATACAATTAGTAAAATACGGTGGGGAGGGTTTTCTTCAAATCAGCGGCTAAAGCTAGGAGAAGGGTTGGGAGGGTTGTCTAAAGTAGGGAAGAGCATTTGGTATCAAATACCGATCCCGTCCCGATACTATCCCGATCCCAAAAATAACGTACCGAACTTTTTCGGTACCGGAAACGGTATCCACTTTTTGGCATTTTCGGTATCGGTATTTTCGGGATCGGTACCGGTTCGGTACGGTACCGGTAAAATACCGAATTTTACCTTCAAATACCGCTACCGTACCGTACCGTCATATTTCGGTATCGGTACCTAGTTTTGGCGAAATTCGGGATCGGGACGGTACCGGGACGGGATCGAGATTTGCTCATCCCTAGTCTAAACCTAATTAAAATTAGAATGGAGAAGAAAAAAGCTTAACAGTGGGTTAACCAGAAGTTTTAATAAATTTCATTGGCGTTTCAAAAAAAATAGAGTAAATTGCCATTTTAGTCCCTGAGTTTTGTCCAGATTTGCCATTTTGATCCAAATAGTTTTATTTTCTCCCCTGGGTCCCTGACTTTTCATTTTGTTGTCATTTTGATCACTTTGCCTAACTCCATCCAAAAACCCAGTTTGTAACAGGGGTATTTTGGGGATTTCCTTAAAAAATGTTTTCAGTTGCCATTTTGATCCAATTCTAAAAAATCAAAAAAATTCCAAAAAATCAAAACAATTCCAAAAAATTCAAAAAAATCTAAAAAATTCTAAAAAGTCTAAAAAATTCAAAAAATTCTAAAAAATTCTAAAAAATCATAAAAATTCTAAAAAATATAAAAAAATATAAAAAATTCTAAAAAATCATAAAAATTCTAAAAAATTCAAAAAAAATATAAAAATCAAAAAAATTCTAAAAAATCAAAAAAATTCTAAAAAATCCAAAAATCATTAAATGTTTCGGCACGAACCGTTTCGACCCGTACCGTTTCGAACCGAACCGTTTCGACCCGTACCGTATCGAACCGAACCGTTTCGACGCGAACCGTTTCGAACCCGTACCGTATCGAACCGTACCGTTTCGACGCGAACCGTTTCGAACCGTACCGTTTCGACCCGTACCGTATCGAACCGAACCGTTTCGACGCGAACCGTTTCGAGCCGAACCGTTTCGAGCCGAACCGTTTCGACCCGTACCGTTTCGAACCCGAACCGTTTCGAGCCGAACCGTTTCGACGCGAAGTGTTTCGACGCGAACCGTTTCGACCCGTACCGTTTCGAACCGTACCGTTTCGACGCGAACCGTTTCGACGCGAACCGTTTCGAACAGAACCGTTTCGACCCGTACCGTATCGAACCGAACCGTTTCGACGGGAACCGTTTAGAACCCGAACCGTTTCGAACCGTACCGTTTCGAACCCGAACCGTTTCGAGCCGAACCGTTTCGAACCGTACCGTTTCGACGCGAACCGTTCGGGTCGAAACGTTTCGACGCGAACCGTTTCGAACCGAACCGTTTCGACCCGTACCGTATCGAACCGTACCGTTTCGACCCGTACCGTATCGAACCGAACCGTTTCGACGCGAACCGTTTCGAACCCGAACCGTTTCGAACCGTACCGTTTCGAACCCGAACCGTTTCGAGCCGAACCGTTTCGAACCGTACCGTTTCGACGCGAACCGTTCAGGTCGAAACGGTACGGGTCGAAACGGTTCGGCTCGAAACGGTTCAGCTCGAAACGGTTCGGTTCGAAACGGTTCAGCTCGAAACGGCACGGTTCGGTTCGAAACGGTACGGGTCGAAACGGTTCGGCTTGAAACGGTTCGGCTTCGAAACGGTACGGGTCGAAACGGTTCGCGTCGAAACGGTTCAGCTCGAAACGGTTCGTGTTCGAAACGGTTCGCGCCAAAACGGTTCGTGTTCGAAACAGTTCGCGCCGAAATGGATTTTTTGGATTTTTTAGAATTATTTGGATTTTTTAGAATTTTTATGATTTTTTAGAATACTTTTTATTTTTATATTTTTTTGAATTTTTTAGAATTTTTATGATTTTTTAGATTTTTTAGAATTTTATAGATTTTTTTGAATTTTTTGGAATTTTTTTGATTTTTTGGAATTTTTTTGATTTTTTTGAATTGGATCAAAATGGCAACTGAAAAGTTTTAAATTGAAAAGAGTAACTGGGTTTTGGATGGAGTTAGGCAAAGTGATCAAAATGGCAACAAAATGAAAAGTCAGGGACCCAGGGGAGAAAATAAAACTATTTGGATCAAAATGGCAAATCTGGATAAAACTCAGGGACTAAAATGGCAATTTACTCAAAAAAAATAAGAAAAAAGCACGTAGACGAATAAAATATGACATGTGTACAAAAAATATGACATGTGTACAAAAGTTCTATGTGGCAGTAGTGGGATACATCAAGTTAGGAGAAAATTAAAGGAGTTTGGCTGAAACCAAGTGTACTCTATTTTCATTTATAAGTATAGAGATTAACTATAGCAATTGATAAAATTATTTGAATAAGTAAAAAGCATACCAACTCCAATCTCTTAAATTATACGAGACACCATACGGGATATGTATAGGGCTGTAAACGAGCCGAGTCGAGTCGAGCCAGGCCCAGCTCGAGTTTGGCTCAAACTCAATTCGAGTTGGCTCGGCTCGAGCTCGAATTTTAAATCGAGCTGAAATTTGAGGCTCGAGCTCGGCTCGGCTCGATCTAGCTCAAACAAACAAAAAATCGCAAAATTTACTAATTAATTAAAAAGCTCTTAAAGATGAGACTCTTCATAGACATAGGGTCATAACAGCAATGTAATTTAACCAAATGGTTAAATATGCAAGTATAAATAATTAATTCATTTTGTACATAGTATTTGTCTTTTTGTAGGGGAGATACTCCCCATTAATTCACTTTGTACATTGTCTTTGTTTTTTTTATAGGGGAGATACTCCCTTAGTTTTTATCTTCTAAGCAATGCGGGACAAAAAAACAGAAGGATGTAAAGGTTAACTTTTGGCTTTGCAATGAATCATTTACTAGCTTAAGCCTTCGTCACCTTCTATTTTGAAAATTTTAGTCTAGTCTCATGGTTCATTTTCTTGACATCATACTCAAGCCAAACAAGTTGTGACTATATTTATATATATGGTAAGCTTTATCGAGCCGGCTCACGAGCTTACGAGCCAAGCTAGGCCTAGCTTGAGCTCGGCTCGTTTACAAATCGAGCCGAGCCGAGCTGGCTCGTTTACAACCGAGCCAAATACGAGCTAAGCTTTTTTCGAGCGAGTTTCGAGCAAACTGCGAGCCACGAATTTTTTGAACATCCTAGATGTGTAAAACAATTTGTAAGAAAAATATCCTCATTTATTAAAACACACTGAATATTTATTCGAAGCACAAACCAACAAATTGAATTATTGGCCATTTTGGTGTATAAAAGTTAGCTCAGAATCAATTATAGAAGCCTTCAATACTCATTAACAACTACGAAAAAAAATTCAACTTCTGTTTGAAATCATGACAACCACAAAACCTCATGTTCTCATAATACCTTATCCTGCATAAGGTCATGTGATTCCTATAATGGAGCTTGCTCATTGTTTAGTCAAGGAAGGAGTCAAAGTTACTTTCATAAACACAGAGGTCACACACAAGCTAGTCACAAGCAACTGGTTAAACGAAGATGGATTTGGGGATCTAATGCAAATGGTCTCGATCCCTGATGGGTTAGAACCATGGGAAGACAGGAGTGATGTTTGTAAGTTGACATTGTCAATGTTACAAACCATGCCCAGCAAGCTGGAACAACTTATACAGATGATTAACAAAGAATAAAGCAACAAAATCACGTGTTATTGCTGATGGCTGCATGGGATGGGCTGTAGGAGTTGTAAAGAAGATGGGAATTCGAAATGCCGCCTTCTGGTCTGCCTCAGTTGCTACATTGGCCTCCACTTTGTGCATTCAGAAATTAATCGACGATGGTATTATAAACGAGAATGGTGAGACGAGTATGATTATATTAATTCCCTAATAGAATTTTCTATTTATTTATTTTTGTGAAATTAGGATGTTTAAGAACGAATCTGGTACTTTTAGGTGCTTTTTTGGGAACTTCATGTATTTTTAGGCCGTTTGCTACTGCTATAAGAAAGGACTTGTAGTCTAAAAATATCAAAGTGTTATAGAAATGTGTCCCTCCCCATAAGATGGAAGGTTCACTTCCCATAGTAGACAACAATGTAGATCTGTGAGTAGGATTAGAATGTGGGTGTGTTACGCCTATAAGCGAACTCGGCAAGTGGGCTAAGGTGGTAAGTGGAACATATAGAATTTTCACCAAACTTAATCAGTTAAATTTCATCAAAGTCTATGGATTTCACCTTCAACCCAAGTGAACTTGCTGAGTTTGCTTATAGCGACAGTGAATTGAAGTACAAAAAGTTCCAAAAAGCATCTAGAAATATTAGTGTCATTTCTAATAATATGTGTAGATGATCCATTTAATCTTTCATGAACCTTGTATGGTAGGAATTCCTCTAAATGGACAGATGATTCAGATTTCAGAAACCATGCCACCAATAAAACCAGAGAACCTTGTATGGGCGGGTTTTAATGACGTGGCTACTGTAGAAGCCATCTTCAAATTGCTAGCAGACACTAAAGATACTTACAGAATGACAGAATGGTTTATATGCAACTCGACTACTGATTTGGAGCCTTCAGAATTTAGCCTGTACCCACACCTGCTACCGATAGGCCCGCTCTTGGCAAGCAAACGACTTGCTTACCAAGCAGGACACTTCTGGCAAGAAGACCCTGTAGGAACACCGTTCACAAAATTATGATAACAAAAAATAAACAAGAACTGATTTTAATTTGATCACAATTAGCTTAACTTAAAAAAAAACTGGGAATATAAACAAGAAAAAATGAAATAGAAAGAATGGTGACTGAGGCACGCGAAGAACACGCTTCCCTTAAAACAGATTTCGGGTCACCCAGTTGAACCGTCTGTCTCCCAGGGTACAACAGCCGAAGCAGTTAGTACTGCCGGGACTAGCCTAGCACCTGAAGATGCACCTGAAACAAGGACATAGAGTTCCTTCAGTGATGGGAATGATTGATCGTTGGTGCTGCAACTCATGCAACTTGTATCAGAGAACAGAGAGCTGGGTCTGCTGGTTTCTGTTGCTGTGTATTGGTATATTGGTATATCTTAACTGATGAGCTGATCTTGTTTATATAGGCACAACAACAATGATTTTTAACAATCATGCAGAGACATAGTGCAGCACTAAGTTTGATAATTCAGCACTTGGGTAGTGTAGCAGTTCAGCAGTCACTATCATCAATTATGTAGCAGTCAATCTTCAGCAATCAGTTTAGTAATTATGTACCAGCTAAAACAGTCAAAAATCATAAGGCGGCTCGCGGCGATGCGAGTGTGCGAAGTGCGCCATCAAAACGCCACATTACGCCCATCGCCCCGGTCCCGTGCCCGGGCGCGGGCGCGTTCGGGCCCTTACGGGCCCTCAGGCTTGCTACTGGGTGTGTCCACTTGTATAGAAGATAACATCTTCCTTACACTCCTTATTATATACCACTCTCCTATTCTTCATCCCACCGATGTGGGACAACTTGTATACTAAAACACAAGTTTTTCCAAATAGTCCAATGTTCTCTCTAAATTATTTTTATTTAATGAAAATACAAAATTTCCATTTAATAAATTTCCAACAATCCCCCACATGAATGGAAATTAATCCACTTCCAGATTTCTCGATACAACTTCAACAGCTGAGTATTGCCGGATAAGTAGGTGTTTCCTTTGAACTTTCCGTTGTGATGTGTACTTAGTCTCCTAGCGATTAGTAGACGCGATGTCCTTGAACCAACCCCTTTTTACGTAGACGTTATTACACATCACACATTACTCTTCTTGGTCTGGCTAACCCCTCATAGATGTGTCCGTTATGGTCATGGAACACCATCCTAGTTCTGCGAGAGCTCTAGGAATTGTGCCCCCCAATTCCATTCGAAGCGACCCCACTTCTCTCTAACATAGGTGATTTACAAATCATTAAAAGCCATATGCTTAACCTCTCTTGATATCACTGATTTTAATCAGGAATGGACTAGGAAGTTTGTAACTCCCTTTGTATGTTGAGGTACTCCCCCACAGTGACCTCAGTTCGTACAGTTAGGTGGTCCTATTGAGCCTAGATCATGGGATCTCCAATCTTCTAGGATAGGTTTACCGTTGTACAAACTTACTCACAGGGCTTTAGTCCCATTCCCATTGACGACTTATGTACTACTTCTCTGCTTAAGCCTTTCGTAAGCGGATCCGCAATGTTATCTTCTGACTTTACATAGTCAATCGTGATAACTCCAGTTGAGAGTAGTTGTCGTATCGTGTTATGTCGACGTCGTATGTGCCTTGATCTGCCATTATACATTGCATTTTGAGCTCTACCAATAGCTGATTGTGAAACAACTCTCATCAAAAGTCATATTTATTTAATTAATTTATCCAATAGGAAACCCTAATTGAGACACCCAAGTGATTCTGCATAAACCCTAAAATTTTCAGAATCATCAGAATCAGGATCAGGGCCCCTAAAACTCAGGGGGGGGGGGGGGTAAAACCCTAGTTACGATTATCTAAATAGATTGCTGTCAAAAACGAATTTTACGAATCTGTCAAATCAGCAGGCCTAGTCCCAAACGTGGCTACCCTATAGTGAAAAGGTGTCCCTTACGGACCGTAAGGGTTGAGTCTTACGGTCCGTAAGCCAGGTCAAAATTCACCTATAAATAGTGGACATTGGGACTTGATTTCAGGCGCTTGAACGACGTAAAAAGTCGAAATATACTCTGAGTTACGTTCTGTTTACTATCAAAACACACACGAATCACTAATCATCGCCGCAATACAGGGTAATAACTCGATCGCTGATACGATTCAATGTCCGATCGATTAAACTATCCAATGGATGTTTAAGTGCTGCCCACATTAGGGTTTATGCTTTGTCATTCGTTGTTAATTCAATGGATGTTTAAGTATCGCACTTTGTCATTCGATGTGAGGGTTTAATCCTCGTGAGTTATCGTAAATGCTGTATTAAGTTACTAACCGAATTGTGTGCCTGTTATTAATTTAGGTGAAAAGGCTAATCAGTAGGCTAGGCTCTGCTCAAATTAAATCTGCAATGTGAGTCATTCTCTTTTTATCAACTTTGTTTACAACATCATGTTTATTTTCAAAGGTTATAATTACAGGGATTAAGTTTATGTAATCTCCATATTACAGCCGGTATGTGGGGTTTTGTATACATTACTTGATAATATTCACCATTGGACAACGAGTTAGCCAATGGGTGATATGACCATAGTCACAGAAACAAGTCGAGTGACAAATACCGAGGGTAGTTGGTTGATATAAAAACATTGTAATCTCCCTTAATACTGTAAATTATAACAAATGTGTCGTTTTAGTAAATAGAATGATTCACTCAGTATTTCCCGCTGACAAAACCTTTTTCAAACATGTTTCAGGTGATCTGTTGTGATCCAGGAAAAGTGCCGCGAAGCACTACAAGCTTAAGGAAGTGGCTCAATATAAAATAAAGAAACATGTTTTGTAAAATAAAAGATTTCTCCGTGAAATCTTATGATTGTAAATTACCGGGTTTTATCCCGAGTTGTGAAATAAAATAATCGGAAAATATTTCAGTTTTTAAAAGATCCTGATGAAAACTTCCGCTGTTAAATAAATACCACGGGATTTCTGTCCCGCGGCTCCTGAAACGGGTCAAACCGGGTCGGGGGCCGTGACAGAAATAAGGTGGTATCAGAGCCACTGATTTAAGCCATTTAAGTATTTAGAAAATACTTAAATTTTCTACTTGTCATTATGTGATTATGTGTTTACTTATTTGAATATTTGTGAACAGTATGGGTAAGCAAAAGCTGTCAAACATCTATCTTAAATTAGATAGGTCATCCAACAAGAAGGGAAGTTCATCCCAAACCAAATCCTCAAATCACTCTGTAATTCCTGAAGAAGGAATATTTGTGCGAAAGGCACAATATGAGGAACCACTTTCTCCTAGTAAAAGAAGTCTGATTATTAGGAAAAGTAAAGAGAAAATAAAGACATTCCGAGAAAAGAAGATTAAACAGGAAACTCAGGAATTAACCAGTAAATCACCTTGGGAGGACAAGTTAGATGAAAAAATGGGCAGATCTTTATATGCTAGCTACTGTAGCAGTAAATGTAAATCTTTAAATATTTTAACTCAAGTTTTAGCAGTCCTATCACCTACAGTCCAGAAACCTTATCCAGTAAATAAATAAATTTACAGTAAACCCTAGTGTGTTTTAAAATTTCAGTTGTTTTGTAGTCTCACAGTATGAAATAATAATTACAGGTTATCTATGAAATTTTAACTTAGTATTTGTGTGTATTTTGTTAAACAGCATGAGTGACTTGTCTGACGCCCTTCAGAATTTAAATCTCTATCCGGTAAAAATAGAGGTTTCCAGAGATTTCAATAGGTATATACCATATATAGAAGAACCTATTGAATTCAATGCTCCACCTCTGGAGAAACCCAAGTCCAAGAAAAGAAGTAGATTTGTGGGATGGAGGCGTGTGCGTAGAAGGAAACCTGCCACTAGAAAGATGCCTAAAATAGAAAATCCCTTAGACAAAGGGAAGGGAATTGAAATCGGGGAAGAGTCTAGGCAGATGGGATTACAGTTTGATGAATATTCTAAGCAAATAGAAATAGAGATTGGAGGAGGTTCTCAGGTAGAAGTTGGAGAAAGTTCTAAACAAACTCAGGAAATGACATTACAGGAGGAGCTAGATTTTATATTGGCAAGCTGTGATACTATTCAGCCTGTCAATACAAATGTTTTTACTCGTCCTATTGAATCTCAACTCCCTATAAACTTAGAACCAGCAATCCCAGAACCTATAATCCATACCCAACCTTTGGGAATGGACGAATGGTGGACGAATGATTGGCAATTTCAAAACTTGCTTAACAGTCCTTATTCCTTTCTTCCTCAGTTTGACCCTGAACCTATACCTAATCCACCTATGAGTAACGAAAATTTAGCCGAACTCCGCCACTTTGGCGAGGAGCTAATAGATGCAGGAAATAGGATCAGGGAGGTAGGAGAGCAGATCTCCTGGAAGTATGATGAGAGGGAGCGCCGTTATTAAAATAGCAGCTGATGAAGAATAAGGGGTTATGAGACTGTGGTTGTAAATTAGCAATAATAATCTAATCTTGTGAGATAATCTAAAATAAAACTTTGTAAGATAATGGTGTGTATTGATGTATACTATTAAATATAAATGGAAATCGAGAAATCGATAGTTTTGGTTATATGTGTATTGTGAAATTTGTATGATTATTTTGTATAATTGTTATTTATTTTGATACTAATAAAATTAAATATATTATTAGATGGAAAACGCTAATAACGAACCAGTTAATGAGATTAATCAATCCGAGCAACAACCGGGGGATCAATATATGACTAGGCAGGATATAGAAAATATCGTTGCTCAAGGGATAGCCAATGCTATTCCAGCAATCGTTGCTGCTGTTAAAAATCCAATCGAACCACAACAAATAATTCCTAGCAAACGTATTTCTGAAGATAACTTCAGTAATAGCGTAAACTGAGGCAATGATCATATTAATCATGATAACGAACCACGACAGGCTCCGCTTCCTAAGAAAATGAAAGCTGCAACACCTGGTTGCACTTATAAAGAATTTCTTGCTTGTAAACCATCTGAGTTTGCAGGCAATGAAGGAGCGACTGCAGCACTGCGTTGGTTAGAAAAGACCGAGGCAGTGATTACAATAAGTAAATGTGCTCCGGATGATCAGGTCATGTACGCGTCAAATCTTTTTAAAGAAGGGGTGCTAGAATGGTGGAACACGGTGTTACAAGCAAAAGGAAGAATGATGGCGTATGCAATGAACTGGGAAGAATTTAAGAGTCTTGTAGAAAGAAAATTCTGTCCCGAGTACGAAAAAGATCAAATGGCGAATAATTTTTTAAATCATCGAATGATGGGTGTAGATTGTCGCGGTTATACTTCGACATTCTTTGAATATGCTAGAGTGGTACCAACACTGGCTTCGCCAGAACCGGTACTCATTTCTCGTTATATTTGGGGATTGATTGGTGAAATCCGTAATATCGTTAAAGCTATGAGACCTCGCACTATTGACAATGCAGTGGAATTAGCTAATACCCTAACCGACGAACTGGTACGCACAAGAGATGAAAACCGGAAGAAGGAATTGGCTTAGAAAATTTCCCAAGGATTTCGTATGGGTAATAACAACAATTTCAAGAGAAAAGGAACGGGACAATCCTCAACTCTGCCATTTTGCAAGAATTGCAAAAAGAAACATTATGGAAGATGTAGTACAACCTGCAATTTTTGTAAAATGGTAGGACATCGTGAAGAAGACTGCAGAAAGAAAACAACGATCTGCTATAACTGTGGAGAAAAGGGACATTTTAAACCAGAATGTCCTAAATTGGTCAAACCAGCAGACAACAAAGCCAAGATAGCTGACGGAGCTACTAAGAAGAATGTTCGAGCCTTTCAGTTAACTACTCAGGAAGCCGAGATGATTCCTGATGTAATAGCCGGTACGTTCTTAGTTCACAACATTTACGCCAAAGTATTATTTGACTCTGGTGCAAACCAAAGTTTTATCAATACTTCATTCTGCCAAGCTCTCAATTTACCCTTAACCAACCTTAGGCAGATTTTTACAGTTGAAACGGCAGATGGAAATTCTGTTAGTATAGATAAAGTTTTGCAAAAGGAAAATATAGAACTCTCAGGTCATAGATTCTTTGCCAACCTATTACCTATGAAATTAACCGAATTTGATGTTGTGTTAGGAATGGATTGGTTAGTAGCCAATCATGCTCGAATTCTTTGTGATCAGAATTCCATAGAAATTCAAGCACCTACTGGAGAAGTAATTATAATTACAGGAGATGAACCACGTAAGCCCATGAAGTTCATATCAGTAATAAAAGTTGCTAGTTATGAACGAAAGCAAGGAATAGTGTATATGATTTCGGTAATCATTAGCACTAAGGGTAAACAACTTAAGGAAATTCCTGTAGTCTCAGAATACCCAGATGTATTCCTAGAAGAATTACCCGGATTACCACCAGATAGGGAGGTAGAATTTAGGATTCATCTAATTCCAGGAACTATACCGATAGCCAAGGCACCTTATCGGTTAGCTCCCACAGAAATGTTAGAATTGAAAAAGCAATTAGAAGAATTATTAAGTAAAGGTTTTATACAACCTAGTTCATCCCCTTGGGGAGCACCAGTGTTATTTGTAAAGAAAAAGGATGGTTCAATGAGAATGTGTATTGATTATAGAGAATTGAATAAGGTTACAATTAAAAATCGATACCCATTACCTAGGATCGATGATCTATTTGATCAACTTCAAGGAGCTAGATATTTTTCTAAAATTGACTTACGCTCCGGATATCATCAATTGAAGGTGCAAGAGGAAGACATACCTAAGACTGCTTTCAGAACTAGGTATGGTCATTACGAGTTTACAGTCATGCCCTTCGGGTTAACGAATGCACCTGCAGCATTCATGGACATGATGAATAAAATCTGTAAACCGTACTTGGATAAATTTGTAATTGTCTTCATTGACGATATACTTATTTATTCCAAAAATTAGGAAGAACATTGCCAGCATTTGCATGCCCTCTTAACTTTGTTAAGAAAAGAAAAGTTTTACGCCAAATTCTCGAAATGTGAATTTTGGTTGCAAGAAGTGCAATTCCTAGGACACAAGGTAAATCATGAAGGTATTCATGTAGATCCTGCTAAGATAGAGGCAATTACCAAATGGAAGGTTCCGCAATCTGCAATGGAAATTAGAAGTTTTATAGGATTAGCTGGATACTATAGACGGTTTATTAAGGATTTTTCCAAAATAGTTGTACCATTAACTAAGCTAACCTGTAAAGCAGTTAAGTTTGAATGGGGACCTAAACAAGAAGAAGCCTTTAGGATCTTGAAGCAGAAATTAACCAATGCTCCAATTTTAGCTTTACCAGAAGGAACTGAAGATTTTGAAGTATATTGTGATGCTTCAAAACTAGGTTTTGGATGTGTGTTAATGCAACGCAAGAAAGTAATTGCGTATGCTTCAAGGCAATTGAAAAAGCACGAGGAGAACTATACGACTCATGATTTAGAATTAGGAGCCGTAATTTTTGCCCTGAAAATTTGGAGACATTATCTGTACAGAAGTAAGTTTACTGTCTATACAGATTATAAAAGTTTAAGATATATATTTGGGCAAAAAGAGTTAAACATGAGGCAAAGGAGATGGATGGAAATCCTAAGTGACTACGACTGTGATATTCAGTATCACGAAGGAAAGGAAAATGTAGTTGCAGATGCCTTAAGTCGTAAGTACCATGAGAAACAACGAAGAGTTCGTGCTCTTAGATTAAATCTACAGTTAGATTTAATGGAACAATTGAAGAGTATTCAGGAAACAGCAATCAAGGATGATGCTGACGGAATGAAGGGACGAATAAAGGAATTAGAACAAGGAGCTGATGGAATTTGAAAATTTCACAAAAGCAGAATTTGGGTACCTAAGCAGGGAGAATTAAGAAATCAAATTGTAGAAGAAGCTCATAAATCTAGGTATACCATACACCCTGGAAACAATAAAATGTACCAAGACTTAAAAAAGAATTTCTGGTGGATAGGTATGAAGAAGGATATAGCTAGATATGTTTCTAAGTGTCTTACTTGTTCACAAGTTAAGGCAGAACACCAGAAACCTTCAGGTCTACTACAACAATTAGAAATGCCTGTATGGAAATGGGAACTCATAACAATGGATTTTGTTACTAAGTTACCCAAAACCAGAAAAGGTAATGATGCGATTTGGGTAATTGTGGATCGATTAACCAAATCAGCTCACTTTCTGCCAATGAAAGAAACCTTTAGCATGGAAAGATTGGCAAAGTTGTATGTAGATGAAGTCGTATCTTTACATGGAGTTCCACTCTCCATTGTATCAGATAGGGATAGTCGTTTTACTTCTCATTTCTGGAAAAGTTTCCAAGAAGCAATGGGAACTCGACTAAACCTAAGCACCGCATATCATCCTCAAACAGACGGACAAAGTGAAAGGACGATCCAAACTCTAGAAGACATGCTCCGAGCATGTGTAATAGATTTTGGTGGAAACTGGGATGATCACTTACCTCTGATTGAATTCTCCTATAACAATAGTTATCATTCAAGTATTGAAACTGCCCCATTCGAGGCACTATATGGAAGAAAGTGCAGAACTCCAGTTTCTTGGGCAGAAATAGGAGAAAGTCAATTGTCAGGTCCCGAGATAGTACAAGAAACTACTGATAAGATTACTCAAATTAAGGAAAGGCTGAAGACTGCTCGAGATCGTCAAAAGAGTTATGCAGACAATAGATGCAAGCCGTTAGAATTCCAAGTTGGAGACAGAGTACTGTTAAAAGTTTCTCCTTGGAAAGGAGTTGTTAGATTCGGTAAGAAAGGAAAGCTAAGTCCAAGATACGTAGGACCATTTCCAGTGATCCAACGTATAGGACCAGTTGCTTATCGTTTACAACTACCAGAGGAATTAGCTGGAGTACATGATGTATTTCATGTATCCAACCTCAAGAAATGTCTATCAGATGAATCTTTGGTAGTACCTCTTCAAGATATAGAGGTAAACGAAAAATTAAAATTTGTAGAAAAACCTCTTCAGATAGAAGACAGAAAAGTGAAGTTTCTCAAACATAAACGACTAGTACTAGTTAAAGTCAAGTGGGATTCGAAACGAGGACCCGAATACACTTGGGAGCTAGAGTTAGAAATGAAGCGAAAATATCCTCAATTATTCCAGTAAATCTCGAGGACGAGATTTTTATTAAGGTGGGGAGAATGTAACAACTCTCATCAAAAGTCATATTTATTTAATTAATTTATCCAATAGGAAACCCTAATTGAGACACCCAAGTGATTCTGCATAAACCCTAAAATTTTCAGAATCATCAGAATCAGGATCAGGGCCCCTAAAACTCAGGGGGGGGGGGGGGTAAAACCCTAGTTACGATTATCTAAATAAATTGCTGTCAAAAATGAATTTTACGAATCTGTCAAATCAGCAGGCCTAGTCCCAAACGTGGCTACCCTATAGTGAAAAGGTGTCCCTTACGGACCGTAAGGGTTGAGTCTTACGGTCCGTAAGCCAGGTCAAAATTCACCTATAAATAGTGGACATTGGGACTTGATTTCAGGCGCTTGAACGACGTAAAAAGTCGAAATATACTCTGAGTTACGTTCTGTTTACTATCAAAACACACACGAATCACTAATCATCGCCGCAATACAGGGTAATAACTCGATCGCTGATACGATTCAATGTCCGATCGATTAAACTATCCAATGGATGTTTAAGTGCTGCCCACATTAGGGTTTATGCTTTGTCATTCGTTGTTAATTCAATGGATGTTTAAGTATCGCACTTTGTCATTCGATGTGAGGGTTTAATCCTCGTGAGTTATCGTAAATGCTGTATTAAGTTACTAACCGAATTGTGTGCCTGTTATTAATTTAGCTAAAAAGGCTAATCAGTAGGCTAGGCTCTGCTCAAATTAAATCTGCAATGTGAGTCATTCTCTTTTTATCAACTTTGTTTACAACATCATGTTTATTTTCAAAGGTTATAATTACAGGGATTAAGTTTATGTAATCTCCATATTACAGCCGGTATGTGGGGTTTTGTATACATTACTTGATAATCTTCACCATTGGACAACGAGTTAGCCAATGGGTGATATGACCATAGTCACAGAAACAAGTCGAGTGACAAATACCGAGGGTAGTTGGTTGATATAAAAACATTGTAATCTCCCTTAATACTGTAAATTATAACAAATGTGTCGTTTTAGTAAATAGAATGATTCACTCAGTATTTCCCGCTGACAAAACCTTTTTCAAACATGTTTCAGGTGATCTGTTGTGATCCAGGAAAAGTGCCGCGAAGCACTACAAGCTTAAGGAAGTGGCTCAATATAAAATAAAGAAACATGTTTTGTAAAATAAAAGATTTCTCCGTGAAATCTTATGATTGTAAATTACCGGGTTTTATCCCGAGTTGTGAAATAAAATAATCGGGAAATATTTCAGTTTTTAAAAGATCCTGATGAAAACTTCCGCTGTTAAATAAATACCACGGGATTTCTGTCCCGCGGCTCCTGAAACGGGTCAAACCGGGTCGGGGGCCGTGACAGATTGGCAATCACAATGTATGCAAATGGCTGTCACAGGTTTAGGCCATCTTGGAACATATTCCAAGAATTGACGTAACCATTCTGCCTCTTCTCCAGCTTTATCTAACGCGATAAACTCAGATTCCATTGTGGATCTAGCTATAAGAGTTTGTTTGGACGACTTCCAAGATATAGCTGCTCCTCCAAGGGTAAACACATAACCACTTGTGGATCTTGAAGCTTTCATATCGGATATCCAGTTGGCATCACTGAATCCTTCCACAACAGCTGGATTTTGGCCATAATGCAGTCCATAGTTTCTCGTGTATCTCAAATACCTTAATAATCTTGTCATACTCTTCCAGTGCTCTGTACTAGGATTACTAGTATATCTACTTAGCCTACTCACATCAAATGCTAAGTCTGGCCGAGTACATGACATGAGATACATAAGACTGCCTATGATCCTTGAGTATTCCAATTGAGCAACACTCTCTCCTCTATTTTTTGACAAATGTTGAGAGGTATCAATTGGAGTTTGAGCTATACTCTTGTCCTCTGGACTAAACTTCTGAAGGATCTTATCAACATAATGAGATTGACTCAGTATCAAACCAGTTTGGGTTCTAATGATCCTTACTCCAAGAATCACATCTGATAGACCCATATCTTTCATGTCAAATCTCGATTTCAACATGTCTTTAGTAGATTTGATCATTTTATCATCACTCCCAATGATAAGCATATCATCTACATAAAGGCATAAGATTACATATCCTTTAGAAGTGTCTTTCACATAGACACATTTATCGCATTCATTTATTTTGAAACCATTGTTAAGCATAACTTGGTCACACTTTTGATGCCATTGTTTTGGAGCTTGCTTTAAACCATATAATGATTTAACGAGTTTACACACTTTGCCCTTTTGACCAGGAGCAGAGAAACCCTCTGGTTGCTCCATGTAAATATCTTCCTCTAATTCTCCATTGAGAAAAGCGGTTTTTACATCCATTTGATGTATTTCCAAGTTTCTCAAAGCTGCAATTGCAAGCACCAGTCTAATAGAGGTTATTCTAGTCACAGGCGAGTATGTGTCGAAATAGTCAAGACCTTCTTTTTGTCTAAACCCTTTGACCACAAGCCTTGCCTTATACTTTTCGACAGAGCCATCAGCTTTCATTTTTTTCTTAAATATCCATCGATATCCAAGTGGTTTGCACCCTGGTGGAAGATCTACTAGCTCCCAAGTATGATTCTGCAAGATAGAATCAATTTCACTCTTGATGGCTTCTTTCCATTGAGGTCCATCTGAAGAGGTGACTGCTTCTCTATAAGTTTAAGGCTCACTCTCAATCATATATGTAAGAAAGTCAGGCCCAAAGGATTTCTCAGTCCTTTGCCTTTTACTTCTTCTTGGCTCACCTACTTCAGCCTCTGATTTTTCTTGAGTTTCCTTTCGAACAATCTCATCAACCCTTGTTGATAAACTTGCATGATTTGAAGAACTCGCATGAGTTTGTACTAACATAGGAAACTCTTCTTCAAAATATGTCACGTTTCCTGGCCTTGTCTCTATGATAGAGTTTTTGTGCACTTCAGGATTCTTGGATTGATATACAAGAAAACGATGTGAACTACCATTTTTTGCATACCCAATAAAGATGCAATCAACAGTTTTGGGCCCTATTGTAAGTGCTTTAGGGGGTGTAACAATCACCTTGGCCAGGCACCCCCACACTTTCAAGTATTTATAGGATGATTTTTGTCCCCACCACAACTCATGAGGTGTGACATCCTTTTTCTTGAAAGGTATTTTGTTTAATAAGAAATTGGCTGACAAAACTGCCTCACCCCACATGTCCTGGCTCATCCCAGAACTTATCAACATGGCATTCATCATTTCTTTAAGCGTACGATTCTTACGCTCCGCGATACCATTTGATTGGGGTGTATAAGGAGGGGTACATTCGTGTATGATGCCACTCTTTGCACATACTTCCCCAAATGGTGAAACATATTCACCTCCTCTATCACTTCTTACACGTTTTATTTTCTTTTGAAGTTGATTCTCAACTTCAGCTTTATAGAATATGAACTTGTCAATTGCTTCATCCTTACTCTTAAGTAAGTAAACAAAACAATATCTTGTATTGTCATCAATAAAGGTAATAAAATATTTATTACCACCTCTGGTGGGAATTGATTTTAAGTCACACACATCAGTGTGAATCAAATCGAGGGGTTCAGTTATTCTTTCAACTGATTTGAAGGATGATCTTGTTTGTTTGGCTTCAATACATGTTTTACATTTTGTTTTAGAGTCCATGGAAAATTTTGGTATGTAATCTAATTTAATTAAACGACGTATCGAATTAAAATTTACATGACCAAGACTTCCATGCCAAACATTAAGAGACTCAACCAAGTAAGCAGAAGTGGTAGCATTTTTATTGATGTTTTTCTTAATAGGCATCACATTAAGCTTAAACATACCATTTTCGGCATAGCCCTTTCCAACAAACATGCCACGCTTAGTTAAAACAAATTTGTCACTTTCAAAAACCAAACGAAAGCCAAACTTGTTGAGCATCCATCCCGCCACAAGACTCTTGCGTAGGTCTGGAACATAAAGCACATTCTTCAAAGTGATCTCTTTGCCAGAAGTCCATTTTAGGATCACATCACCTTCTCCCTTAATGTCAGCTGTAGCAGAGTTTCCCATGTACAGCTTCTCTTCTCCCACCACCTCTTTAAATGTATTAAAGAGGGTCTTGTCTGGGCACACATGTCGGGTTGCCCCAGTATCAACCCACCAACCTTTTGGCTCATTAGCCACCACATTTATCTCCTCCATCATGGCAGTGAGATCTGTAATCATGGCCACTAAGTCCATATCATCATCATTAACCATATGAGCCGTGTCACGTTTAGGCTCTTTGCATTGGTCAGCACGGTGACCAGTTTTTTGACAGTTGTAACACTTCCCTTTAAAGGGACCAGCCTTCTTTTTTACACCACCTTTCTTTGGCCCAAGGTGATCACTACCTTTGTTTTTCCCTTTGCCATTGAACTTATGGCCTTTGTTCCCCTTGTGACCTCTAGAGGTTTGAGCTTGTTCCACAAGGTTCGCTTTCACAGATGCTTCAACTTTACTTTCTTTATGTGACAGTCTGTTGCCTTCCTCAATATGAAGACGAACTATAAGTTGTTCAATTGTCATTTCCTTTCGCTTATGCTTAAGGTAATTTTTGAAGTCCATCCAACTGGGAGGCAACTTTTCAACAATTGCTGCAACTTGGAATGTTTCACTAAGAATCATTTCTTCCGACAGAATGTCACTAAGAATAATTTGTAGTTCTTGAACTTGACTTATGACAGTTTTTGAATCAATCATTTTATAGTCCAAAAACCTAGACACAACAAACTTTTTGGTACCCGCATCCTTAGTCTTGTATTTTCGTTCCAATGACTCCCATAATTCTTTGGCAGTTGGAACCTTAAAATATACGTTATACAAGGCATCCGACAAGCCGTTCAACACATAGTTACGGCACATGTATTCAGAAAGTTTCCAAGCTTCAACATCACTTGCAGATTGGACATTAGATGTCCCTTCTGCAGGAACAGGAAGGGTCTCAGTCAAGAACCTCGCAAGGTTCAAGGTGGTAAGATAAAACAACATCTTTTGTTGCCATCTCTTAAAATTCAAACCATTGAACTTTTCTGGTTTCTCAGCATGATTAGCAACTGTTTGAGCCGCTTGGGTACCAACTAATGGTCCCATGGTAGTTGATGTGGATCCAACAGTGGTTGATGTGGATGATTGAATAGTAGCCATTTCTGAAACAAGGATAATCAGTTTAATGCAGAACAGATTGGTTTACATAAAACCAAAACAGTGAACGGTTTTTTTTTTTTAAGATCTGTTTTAAGTTTGTAGGAACACCGTTCACAAAATTATGATAACAAAAAATAAACAAGAACTGATTTTAATTTTATCACAATTAGCTTAACTTAAAAAAAACTGGGAATATAAACAAGAAAAAATGAAATAGAAAGAATGGTGACTGAGGCACGCGAAGAACACGCTTCCCTTAAAACAGATTTCGGGTCACCCAGTTGAACCGTCTGTCTCCCAGGGTACAACAGCCGAAGCAGTTAGTACTGCCGGGACTAGCCTAGCACCTAAAGATGTACCTGAAACAAGGACGTAGAGTTCCTTCAGTGACGGGAATGATTGATCGTTGGTGCTGCAACTCATGCAACTTGTATCAGAGAACAGAGAGCTGGGTCTGCTGGTTTCTGTTGCTGTGTATTGGTATATTGGTATATCTTAACTGATGAGCTGATCTTGTTTATATAGGCACAACAGCAATGATTTTTAACAATCATGCAGAGACATAGTGCAGCACTAAGTTTGATAATTCAGCCACTTTATGAGATAATGGCAGTCATTATCAGATAATTCAGCACTTGGATAGTGTAGCAGTTCAGCAGTCACTATCATCAATTATGTAGCAGTCAATCTTCAGCAATCAGTTTAGTAATTATGTACCAGCTAAAACAGTCAAAAATCATAAGGCGGCTCTCGGCGATGCGAGTGTGCGAAGTGCAAAGTGCGCCATCAAAACGCCACATTACGCCCATCGCCCCGCTCCCGGGCCCGGGCGCGTTCGGGCCCTTACGGGCCCTCAGGCTTGCTACTGGGTGTGTCCACTTGTATAGAAGATAGCATCTTCCTTACACTCCTTATTATATACCACTCTCCTATTCTTCATCCCACCGATGTGGGACAACTTGTATACTAAAACACAAGTTTTTCCAAATAGTCCAATGTTCTCTCTAAATTATTTTTATTTAATGAAAATACAAAATTTCCATTTAATAAATTTCCAACAGACCCCTCTTGCTTAGCATGGCTTGATCAAAAACCAGAAAGGTCAGTCATTTATATTGCATTTGGGAGTTTCACTATTTTCAACCAAACTCAATTTGAAGAACTGGCGCTTGGTCTTGAACATAGCAACAAACCATTTTTGTGGGTAGTGCGGCCCGATCTGACCAAAGAGAGTACTATAACTGCTTTCCTAGACGGTTTCATGGACCGAGTGGGGTCTCGTGGAAGAATTGTGAGCTGGGCACCTCAACAGAAGGTCTTAGCTCATCCTTCCATAACTTGTTTTATAAGTCAGTGTGGTTGGAATTCTACTTTAGAGGGCGTGACAAACGGACACCCTTTTTTGTGTTGGCCGTACTTTGCTGATCAGTTTTATAACGAGACTTACATTTGTGACATATGGAAGACCGGGTTAGGGTTTAAGAAAGATAAAAATGGTATCATCAGTAGAGGAGAAATAAAAGAGAAGGTGGAACAACTACTCGATGACAAAACATTTAGAGATAAGGCCTTGGATATTAAAAAAAAGGTGACAAGTACAGTTCAAGAAGGCGGTCGCTCACATCAAAATCTTAGCAGTTTTATCGAGTGGATACATGAGAAAAACATATTCCAAGGATCAGCCTAAGTCTATGTGAAGATGGATATCCAAAACAACATTGGCTAGGGGTATAGCTTAACGTGTTGGCCAATTTAAAATAAAAATTGTGACGATGATTGAGTAGTAGTATAAGATTAGGAAAGGTTTTTATTTATTATTTAGGACTTATGACCATGTTATTTACTATCTTTTTAAACTGTTCGTTTGTCAGTGTCGTATCCGGGATTCTGCATCAAAATACAAATGTGGACATCTTTAAAACCTACACGTGATCTGTGACTTGTTTTCATTTTTATTTTTTTATAATTATAAATCATAAGTTTCTCTCCATTTCATCACTAACTAGTTAAGTATTTACTAATTAATCCATTTTTATCATCAATAAATTAACTAAAATACAGAAATATTGTCAGTACCACAGTATTTAAAGTTATGACTAATTCCTCACTAGGTAATATCCAACTACTCCAACTATTTCAATAAAGTTCCATGGACCAGTGTTAGCCTTTCATGGACCCTTTTGACATTCACGTATGAATAAACGTGGCCGTTATTGCTAGTTGTTTAAAGGCCACATGTTGTCTTTTTTTGAGCATTAAACTTTATTCACAAAGACAACCATCCAGACCACAACCCCAAAGGAAGCAAGGGCCTGCCCGAAACAAAACAAATTACATAAGATCAAATGAACACCATTTGGACCACATGAAAGATAGACATATTTTAGACCTGTTTTTATATCATAAGAAACTAATCGACTTAACATCTACAATAATTTCATCTATCTTGATATCTTTGGTGAAATGAATCTTTTCATTCCTAGCTTTCCATATCCTCTATTCCCATGGAAAGCTTCTCTTTCTTGGACACCTAGCCCAACAAACCTATGCATTTCAGCCACATCTCTAACCTAGCCCACGGTGGGCGCCAATGAAGAAACACCAAGTTAATCCAGAGGTTAACTTGTGGTTAGTGTCTCGTCCAAATAAGGTTAATCTTATTTCTTCCTCGTTTGAATACTGCTTGATCCTGCAAAACAACCACAACACTGTGAAACTTGTTACAAGGAGGGGGTTGGGGGTTCTCCTTGTAACCACTTTCCGGCGTGAGAATAAGAACTTGTTTTAAGGATAATAAGTATGTGTATGAAGTGAGAGAGTAAGAGAACGATCCTTAAAATTGGAGATGGAGTTCTCTATTTATAGCCGAAGAGTGTTGTTAAGAAGGTGGGCTGATGGGCCTTGGGCCTGACGTCGACAACAAAGAATATCCGGTTTGTCTCCTTAAACACAACCGTTAGTGTTTGCATGCGAAATGGGAGCTGGTGCACGTTGAATGGATCTACGTGGCCTGGTGTTGTCCTTGATATCGGGTCTGTCATCAGCGTTTAAACGGAGATCATGATGCAGTGGTCGGCACACGGCGATTGGTGACACGTCAGTGTCCTTATATACTTCTTGTCTCCTGTATGATTACTCATCGTGAGGCATTGTCGGACACAGCCTGGCGTGCGCCTACTGGCCACCTGATTTGACGTTCATACCAATTGTACTACTTGAGTTGTCTCTTTGCTGGCAACTTGATCTTGCGCTTGCTTAAGCTTGCGCCATGTGACTGATAATGACTTAAGTATAAAATACATCTAATTTAGGTATGGTTCCTTGCGCGTGACCTGAATTTGCATCATGCAGCCGGCACAAGATTTGGGACTATACCCTTTCAAGGCACCTTGCACCATTTACCAACATATAGTCAAACTGCCGAAACAACCAAGCAAGCTGAGAAAACATGATTTGCCGATTCCAAACCGGGCTACACACAGAAACCCAATTGGGAATCAACTTGGATATTTCTCTTGGCCAAAGCTTCCTATGTGGGTAACCTGTTTAATTCTACTCTCCACATAAATATGCTGCATTTTAATGAACCCCGTTACCCTGATTCATAACATACAACCCACTAACATCCCTACTCAAATTCAGCATGCATTTCACTGATCTAACCTAGAATACACTTGTACAATCCCCCCTCCACGACCAAATATCTCACCCGGCCGAGACTATGATTTGAAAACATTTTTCCCACTCTGCCATCTCAACTATAGATTCTGGCTGTTGGGCCTTCAAGTGGGTTAGTTGGTTGGGTGATTGTGGTATTAAAAATGATAATTGGGCCTGGAACCATAATGTTCATAATAATACAACGCAAGTCTTGAATTGAGGGTTTTTTTTTTTTTTTTTTTTTTTTTTTTTTTTTTTTTTTTTTTAATAAACACGCGTTTACTTCTAAAGTAATTATGATGAGTGGGTTATGAGAATTTTTTCCTTTTTTTTTTCGTTTTGAACTTTATTTAGTAGTTAGTATTTTATGAAACAAGTAAAGAATATAGTTATTATTTATTTTACCAAAAGTTATCGGTTCAATTTCACAGTTGATTAAATGAAGTTAATTTACAAATTCTAAATAGTATCTTAAAATATCAATCTTTGAAGTGCTTTTAAACTATATATATAAACAATGATATAAAAACAATAATAATGATCATTTCAATTAAAAGTACTTATAAAAACAATAATAATGATCATTTCAATATTTTACTAGGATATAAATAAAATGGGAACATTGATAACTTTTTAAGTGGTGACCAGGTTCGTATGACCGTGTCATGGGACTTCTATTGAACAACAATACTACGAAATTCAATAACTAACATAATTTAGAACGTAGTAATATTGTAGGGTCCTGCGACGACGTTTGATTCAAGTTAAATATTCGTCATTAAGGTATAGATTTTATGGTCTTTCTTATTAGTATCTTATTGTTTTTCATTGTATTTATCATAAAGGGAAATTGATAATCTTTATCGAAATGTAAATCAACAACCTTTCATGGCTTGTTGCCATAGCTATCATATCTAGATAATTTATTTTTCATGCTCGTATCGTGTGTTCCAATGATTATCGATTATTAAGCGTATAAAAGGTTATTTGGTTATTATAGAGGGTTATTGAATTTTATTACCCCCAACTATTGGCTATTGGCCGCTGTCACCCTCAACTATCACTTTGACGCCTGTAACCCCCAACTTAACACTTAGTGTGTTATGTCACCACGTTGTTAACTGATCACTAACTTTTGATCATGTTTTTATACTTTTGGGGTGGCGTAGGGATCTTAGGAAGGTTTTAGGGATCTTTGGACACCCCGAAAAGTATAGTAACAAGCTCAAAAGATAGTGATCAGTTAACTACGTGGTGACAGAACAAACTATGTGTTAAGTTGGGGGTGACAGGCGTCAAAGTGATAGTTGAGGGTGGCAGCGGCTAATAGCCAATAGTTAGGGATGATAAAATCCAATAATCTCAAAATTATAGTAACAAGCTCAGTAGTTAGGGGTGATAAAAGTATAGTAACAAGCTCAGAAAGTGTTAATAAAAGTTTTGAAATAGAGAACTTCAATCTTAAGCTTGAACCTCAAAATTGATGAGCTTCATTGTTCAGACTGCCATGGCATGATGAAAGAAAATGGTAGAAAAGTAGGGGAAGTGTTATGCTCAAAATGCTCGATTTCAGTAAATTGGGAGAGAAATTCGGAGTGTGGAAGGAGAGAAATGAGGGTGAGGGTTCATATTTGTAACACCCCGTGTTACGAAAGTCAAAGTCAAGATTGAAGTCAAAGGAAGAAAAGATTGCTAATTGCGATCTGTCACTCCTTGTTGAACTACTGTTTTGACTTCTTTGACTGTAATTGATCTATTTATTTTATCGCTTTATTTTATATTATGTGGAGTATTTATTAATAATCGAGATTTAATCGTTATTTAGCGCATGTTTTATCGCTTTGTCGCTCATCGCATCGCAATCGCATTCGCGTCTTGACTGATAAATTATGAATATTGTTTTACGTGTGTGTGTTACTTATGTGTTATTTGTGCATGTTTACTTTATGTTTTGTGGTGATTAATCGAAATGCAATCGCAATTCTATCGCAACGCAACTTAATCGCAAACGCTAAACGCAAGTTATTTATAGTGATTGTATGTTAGATATAGTAGTTAGGTTATTTGTGTAACTAATAGGTAATTCTAACACATCGCAACGCTCAACACGCGAAACGAAACGCCAAAACTCGACTCGCAAAACCCACTCGATCGAGTGGCCAATCGATCGAATGGCCAACCGATCGAATAGCCATCCGATCGGGAAGCCAACCGATCGAGTGGTTGTTCGACACTTGCTCCATTTCCTCTTTTGGAAACCCTATATATACCCTCCTGTCACATCATTTGTGATGTGACAACTCTCCCACTCGACCAGCCGCACTCAACCTCTCTTTCTCTCGATTTCTCGCGATTCTTGTAAGTTTTCAACCTAAATCTTGTACTTCTATGATCTATACACACTTCTTCATCATTTTCTCTTTTGAATCTTAAAATTTAACCGTGAAATCAGTGGATTTGAGGTGTTCTAGGGTGATGTCATCATGGAGTTTTTATGAACTTCAAGTCTTGACTTCATTCCACCAAGAACAACTCAGATCTGAAGTATTTCCATAAG
This sequence comes from Helianthus tuberosus, assembly GCA_030545235.1. Taxonomy (NCBI): domain Eukaryota; kingdom Viridiplantae; phylum Streptophyta; class Magnoliopsida; order Asterales; family Asteraceae; genus Helianthus; species Helianthus tuberosus. The sequence continues at coordinate 89,740,457 of CM060438.1, read as the reverse complement.
ATTAAACAATGTTTTCGCATAAATCTACACATATTCATGGTTAAAAGGATTGAAAGATGGTTTTCCAACTTTCTTTCAACTCTTTAACACTCAATGCACTCAAAACCGATAGAATCGGAGCTCGTTTTGATCTTCTACTCCTTCTTAGTGATGTGTCGGGTTAAACATGAACAACCGTCCCGAACCAGTCAACTGATCGAGTTAGGGTGATTCCTGTTCGATCGAACGACTTGGGTCTCGATGGGGTTTCTGTTGTTTAGTACGTTATCACACCGTCTCGATCAAAACTACAAAACTCTCAAAATAATCAAGTTCAAGACGAATTGGTACGTTGGGACGGATTGTCGCCCGATCAGACAGCCATCCGATAGCCATCCGATCGAACGACTATCCGATCGGCTTGCACTTGGTTCCACACTTAAACTTTTATCTCAAGCTTTCAAAGATCTGAACATCCAACGGATTGCCGTCCGATCGGATAGCCATCCGATCGAACGACCATCCGATCATGTGACATTTGGAACTTCGATACTTAACCATTTTCATAATTTTCAAAGATCATCAGTAACTAACGGATTACCAATCGATCGGATTCCTATCCGATAGAGTGACAATCCTGCTGTGAACTTATTCTCACTAAGTGTCCTACCAATCGGATCGCTATCCGATTGAACGACCGTTCGATCGATCGACCTGAAGGGTAGAGATACTTCTCTGTTTTCAAAATGCTACAACGAAAACTTCAAAGCCATCACACACAAACACATCCTTACAAAACGAATGTCAATCCAATCGAATGGCCATCCGATCGGATGACCATCCGAACGGATTGACATCCGATCGAATGGTCAACTGATCGGATAGCCATCCGATCGGGTTACCACTCAACACTTTGACACTCACTTTGCATCGTTTTACGTGTCGCTCATCGTTATGCTATCGTTAACTGTCCAGGCTAATCTCTCAGCGCTCCCTTCATGTAACAACCCTCAGTAAAACCGACACTCTCAAATATTTCCGACACTTTAGTATATTTTAAAAATACCCTTATATGTCTTTAAATACACACCGTATGTGAAAACCGAGCCCGAAATATGTTATAACATATAAAATAAAATTTAAAAACTGATTATTAAGCTGAGGCGGGCCGCGTAGACCCACCCCAACCCTTACGCGGGCCGTATGAAGGCTTACAACTGATTTCTGTGAACTTTAAGTTAAGGCAGGCCGCGTAAGACCAATGTTAAGTTTATGCGGGCCGCGAGAGATGAAGATAGTGGCGCAGCCCGGTGTTGACACGTGTCGTGCAACGTGTTGAACCTAGTCATGACCCGGATCAGCTACGCCTAGACCCCTAAGCCACGCGGGCCGCGTAAGCCCTTCTCTTGTTTTACGCGGGCCGCGAGAAAGACAGAATCAACACCTATAAATAGAACGCATCGGATCTCAGTTGAACTCGCTCATTTCTTTTCTTTCTAAACGAATTCTGAAGTAGTAAAAGTAATACGCGGGTATTATACCACCCTAATTAGAGGTTCTGCTCCGTTGTAAGTATTATAACCCCAGTTTCGTAGTAGATACGATGCCTGATTGATTTAGGGTTCCGTAACAACTGTTGTGGTTCTGCCCGACGTAGTTGTTGGAATGTCGTCTCGGGGAGGGTATCATTAATATTTTCAAAGGGTTATGATACTAACCTATGTACATTTGTATAAATTATAGATTATTCCCAGGAAACCCTTACGCGAAGTCTAAGGGGCTGTTTGGTAGCCTCTTAATGACCATTCAGATGCTACCTCTTAATGGTTTAAAACCTCTGAATGAATAAGAGTTAACCTCAAGTCTGAATGGTTAAGAGGTAACCTCTGAATGGTAAATCATCATATGTCACATTCTTCTACCTTCTCATTAGTAAAATTCTTAATGGTTCTATTAAGAGGTAGCCTCTTAATGACCATTCAGAGGCTACCAAACAGCCCCTAAGATAGCAATGTGAGTTTATCCTCTTTTTGTTAACCTTTTTGGAATGTTTTACAAAACCTTAATTGTTTTACAATGTGATTAAGCGGTGATTGAGTCTTTGTAGTTCTTCAATTACTGCCGGTATGTTGGGGTTTTGTATACAAAATATACTACTGCGTGTAGTAAGTCGGGGATGACAGTACGTTACCATTGGACAACGAGTTAGCCAATGTGTAATATGACCTACAAGTCAGGATTGACAGTACTGAATGAGTAATTGTGCAGAAATAAACAATGCGATCGCTCTCAATACTGTTTTAATTGATAAAATGTTTCTTAATTAAATTGGGATTTACTCACCAGTATTTCCCACTGACAAATGTTTTTAAAACGCGTTTCAGGTAACACAATGTGACAGCCAATTAGTAAAAAGCCAGCTGGAGAGCACTAAAGGCTTGGGAAAAATGTGGCTATAAAAGTTACCTAATAAACGATGTTTTAAATTCAATAAAATAGGGTTTATCCCTATAAATGTATTGTAATAAGAAACTTGGGTTTTACCCATGTGATTATTAATATTAAATGAGATGGTTTTACTCTGATAAACATTTCCTAACTACGGTCCTGAGGTAATTTCCGCTGCCAAATTAACGTAAACTGATACCACCGAAACTCTGAGTTCACGTCCGCCCGTTCCCGGGACAGATAAGGGATCGAGGGTTGCGACACTTCAATCCAAGAGAGTGTTTATTTACTTAAACACAATCTGTGAGTATACTCGAACCCTTTTTGCTTTACGCACTTTTGGGTGTTACATACGTTACTTATTCAAATCACAATCGACACACAACGCAAACATTATTTATACGCTGACCATTATTGCATGCTACATGTTATTCGATGAATGCTTGTATGTTATGTTAACACAGTGATTGTTGCCTGACACCTTAGCAACGATAGTACTATAGTTTGGACTTAGCACCTGTCGTGGACAGGGGTTGTTAACGGCTTTACTTCACGTGTCCCAGTGGGGATATGTGTTGCGCATTCTACAACTCGCAGTCACGTCTGTGCATATTTCTCTGTCGATAACCTACTTGCCTTCACTTTGTACATGTTACATGTTGGTTATGCGTAAACGATTTCGAACTTTATTACTATTATCAAACTTGTATGCTCACCTTTACACTATGTGTATTGACTTTATTTTAACGTATGTGACAGGTGCCTAGGATGTTGTGCTTTACCTGCTTTTGTGGAATCAAGTAGGATGGAGTCTAGAAACAAACAAAAACAATTTATTTATTTGAATCTGAGTTGTCGGAACAGAATTACTTGTCTTTGAATTGTCTATAATAACTATGCTACTTGTTATGTCATGGTATGGGACGTGATGTTTAAATAATTGGTAATCGTAGTTGTTATGGAAACTCCTGGATAATCTGTTTCGCCCAGTGCCATGCCCCGATGTTTCCGTCATCGGTTGGGGTGTGACAGATTGGTATCAGAGCCATAACTATAGGGAATTAGGCAAGACTCGACCTAGTCCGGGTCGACGTCTTAGAAATGACCTAGTCTATAGTCTAAGTACCAACAGACCGCTTTGTGCGAACCCGTTAGGGGTTCCGTACTAGCTTATTGCTATTTCTCGATCGACTCGCAATCACGCAATTCTATCACAACTGCCTTTCCTAAGGCAGTCGCACTTCACTATTTTCAAAAAATGAACGAGTGCGTAGATTAAGATTAGGTGTGAAAACCACAAACTCTCGATCAGATCGCTTGTTCGACCGTATTTTTACTATAAACACGAGAATTTGCGTTGAATCAGGAGTGAAATCCGTACTTCGACGTAAATTCCTTTCTAATAATCATCATACACCTCCCGGTAACTTGAGAAATGTGGCAATTCGGGTTCATAGTAGTACTCTTGATAATGTGGTGGTGGTGGATTATCGTATGGATAATATGAGGATGGACCATTGAAATCTTCATAGTCCGCCCTCCTATATTTATACAATCCGCTGAGGTAGTCTTCCCGTTCCTTGTTGGCTTGAACTTTTTCATGGAAAACAGAGCAATGTTCTAAATAATGCTCTCCGCTTCCGCAACACTCACACGGATTATCATCTACCCAATTCATATTGAAAGATGGTACCTGCAAAACATGTGCCTGCACAACCAAGCTCGACCACCCGAAGTAAAATCACAAATATACAAGAAAGAGGAAAGAAAATAAACTAAACTAAAATCGAAAAAGCAATGAAATACTAAGCGCACTAGCTCCCCGGCAACGGCGCCATTTTGACGTGACCTTGTCGTCCCGATCAGTCAAAAACCCAATTAACCTAGGTAGCTAGGGTAAGTCGAGTATCGTATCCACGAAGAGCATGTGGTCAGTATCACACTAGTTGTTTGATTAGCCAAAGTTATTTACAAACAAGTATACAAAATAATTATGAAGCTTGCTATTTTTCTTTTTTCTTTTCAAAGTTTGTTTAAAATAATTATAAAAAAAAAACTGAGTAACTAAAATGAGTAAAACAATAATTTGGAACAAGGTTCACACCCGGTTCGACAACTGCAAAACCTAGGGTTTCTACACGTTAGACTTAATTTAGTTGCATTTGATTATTAACGGATTTAGTATTACGTGGCTTAGGTGCCAAGAGCTATCAACGTCATAGACAACGGATCGCACTGCACTTCGTTACCAAGAACATGTAAATCCTAACCTATAGCAAGGCATAATTGCACATATTCATTTCATAAAGTCAAATTTAATCTTCACTCGACAATTTATGAATTCAATACAAATGCAAGACAATTGATATAAGTTTCAAATGGTTAAATACAACTAGTCACAAATTAAATCATAAACAAAATATTAAAACCCTAGAATTCTTACAAAGTCTATACCGAGGTGAAACCTTAGGAGATTAGCCGCGTATACTCATGACGTCCTACCAATACTTCCCTTTGTTTTCTCTTGAGTTCTGTGCCAAGCAGCAAAGGGCGCTGCCTCCTCTTGGTGTCGTCGAAACCCCCCAAAATTAATTCTGTTCCTCCTATTTTCGTGGATCAAGAAGCCCAAAATCTTGTGATTTGCTGCCCATTTTTGTGGGTGATGTTAATGATGAATTAAAGGCCCCCAAGTTGTGATAAGAGCCCACTGATCGATGATAATGGGCTCCAATCTTTCGTGGATCTTGCTGCCACTATTCGTGGATTATGGCTGCCAACTTTTGTTTTGTCTTTCACGTGATATGGCTGCTCTAATCGATGATGAGGATGATGAGTGGTCATAAAAACCAAAAATAATCAATGTTGCTCTAAAAAAAATCGATGATGATGCTGGTGATTATAAGAGCCAAAAATAATCCAAAAAAATCACGTGACTATGATGTCCACTTCTTTTTGCATCCTCCATTATTTGCCTTCTCATATATATTACTAGGTTAGAACCCCGTATATTACACGGGTTGAATAAATATAATTTTATATATTAAATAATAAAAAATTATATCTTTATGAACCCTGTATATTGTACGGGTTAAATAAATGTAATTTTATATATCAAATAATAAAAAAGTTATATCTTTAAAAACCATACGTATTACACAAATTAAATAAATGTAATTTTGTATACTAAATACTAAAAACGTCGTATATTTAAAATACCCGTGTATAATCGGGTTGAATAAATCTACCAAATAATAAAAAATTACATTCTTAAAAACCCCGTATATTACACGTGTTGAATAGATCTAAAAAAGAATTATATCTTTAAAAATAATGTGTATTACACAGATTAAATAAATGTAATTTTGTATATTAAATACTAAAAACGTCGTATCTTTAAAAAACCTGTGTATAGTCGGGTTGAAAAATCTACCAAATAATAAAAAAAATTATATCCTAAATAAATGTAATTTTGTATATTAAATACTAAAAACGTCGTATCTTTAAAAAACCCGTGTATAGTCGTGTTGAAAAATCTACCAAATAAAAAAAAATTATATCCTTAAAACTCCGTGTTTTACACGAGTTGAATAAATATAATTTTGTATACCAAACTATGCAGTTAATCTCGGTGATATATTGGTGATATATCGGTTATATCGGTCATATCGGTCCCCTAGTAAAATATCGGTTTCAAATATCGGTCAAAAAACCAACTGGGGTAGCCCAGTTGGCCAGTCCCACCCTTTCTCTCCCCAGAGACCCGGGTTCGACTCCAGGTATGGTCACCAGCCAACCACCTCTTCACAGGGGAAACGGATCGGACTCGGGACAGGGTATTAACCCCCAGGTGGCTATGGGACTAGGCTAACCTGCGGAGTGGGATCACTCCGGCGGTTGGGAGGACCGTGGAATATCCCCCCTATCTTTACCGATATTATCGGTGATATTGACCGATATAACTGATATATCACCGATATGTGACCGATATAATCGATATATCACCGATATATCACTGAATTATTAGTATTAAATTGCTATATATATAAATTCTACATTGTATTAAAATCACCGATATCCCACCGATATCTCACCGAGATAACCTATATCTCAAATATCGGTCCTCGACCGATATCCGATATTTTACCGCATTAACTGCATAGATACCAAATAATAAAAAAAATTTATATTTTTAATAAATTAGAATAACATTTAGTATTAATTTATTATTTATATATTTAACATAAGATAAGTAGATAAGAGAGGTATTTGTTTTAAAAATATATTAAATTAACAATTTAGATTTGAGGATAATATTTTATTAAAGTATGTTAAGATTTAATATTAATTTATTATTTATTTAGTTAAGATAAATATAGATTTGAGGATACCTTCAATGAATGACACGTGTCCAAAAATTGGTTTCTTTTATTATAGTAGTTAGATGATTAATTAATATATACTCTTCAAAAACCTTGTATCACATCTCAACTTTCCATGAATTACTTTTAGGTCCTCGAACTTTACTCTTTTATTTTTCTCGAACATCCAACATACTTAATGACCCGAAACCACTCCCGAACAATCTCGTTTGTCTTGTTTATCCTCTTCGAGTATTCCGCTTCGTCTCTAAACTCGCCATATTACGGGTTTTACCTATAGAATCATAAAAACCCGTAGTTATCATACTCGCGACGCGTAATCACTTAAAACACCATAAAATACGTAATTTAACACACTTAACGCTCGTGTTTTGCACTTTCCATCACATCCCCACACTTGTCGTTTGCTTGCCCTCAAGAAAATCTGTCTTTCACTTTCACGTGGGTCGAACGAGAAACACACTTCCCATTCCCGAGACAAAGGTTAAGGTCTAATGTCATACCCGATTCAAACTTTTTTACAATTTACGAAATATTTAACAGAAAAGTGAATAATCCCATATAAAATGATTATCCAAAATTAACCCGCCCGTAAAACTAACAAGTCATGCACATCCCTCACAATATTCTCTCCACTCGGTTTAAAATTGGCTAATAGTTGATGCATTAGCGCTTTTGAAATAATCACTCAAACCGATTAGAACACGTACCCGCATAGGCTTTCAACTCAATCGTTCTCCACCACCGAACACGAATACTAAGAACAAGTCATAAGGTCTTTGGAGGGTTGTAACGGAGCTAGGCTAAGGGTAAGAAGTATGATATTTAAAGTGGCTAAGGTGATGAAAATTCGATTTTTATTACAAAACAACTATTCTAAACACGACTAACTATAAACATCAACTACGAGGCAACGGTTTTCGCCTTTTATTCAACAAACTAATAACTCGTATTTTTGTACTTTTCTCAATGATTTTCTATTCTTTTTTCGCAACATTTTCTGAATTTTTTTTTTTTTTTTGCAAACACAACTATACAATCAAATAGACCTATAATCGAATTTTCATCACACGGGTTTAAAAATAAAAGGTTTAACGGATGTGGGCTAAAAGGGTTGGTCAAACGAAAGGTTTAGGCTCAAAGTGGGCGACTAGGGGATTTATTTGGGTAAGGATGGATAAATGGTTTTAAAGGAAAAGGTTCACCTAATGCCTTAATCATTCTCGTGCTTGTATTCGGTCTATGGTCTCAAACGTATCAAAAGATGCAAGTTCTACAATACATGACTAATGATCCACTCAAACAAAGAAACATAAATATGTAATTCTATGATGCAAAAGTGGCTCAAAACCTCACATATATAAAGGGTATGGTATGTGACATGCATGGTGTGCTAGTTTCTTAGGCGAATTACTCCCAAATAACCACCCGCTAAATACCCGTCATGCTATTAACTCGAACTTGACCATGACAAAAGACCAAATGGGTTGTGTCATCCCTCGTTAACCTAGTTACTTGTGCTTTTTAGATTGCTTCAAACAAAGACATTTTGAAAAATTTTTGAAAATTTTCCCCCATCCCCACACTTGAGGTAAACATTGTCCTCAATGTGTAGTATTTAAATTAACGGGTCAAAAATCGAAAACTTTTACTCCCCCATCCCCACACTTGAGGTAAACATTGTCCTCAATGTGTAAGAACTAGAGTTTTAAAACGCACAAGGGATGTGACCCGGCTACCACCCCAAAATTTAACCCCGAAAAATAAAATACAATTTACAATCCACTTATTTGCTAACTAAAAATCAAAAGTAAAAAAGGGAACGTATGCACCTGATTTTTGGAGCTCATTCCTCGTGTGCTCTTCTTCTCTTCAAGAAAGCGGTCGTCTCACGAACATAATGTACCTACAAATCTTAACCCTTGTGTAGAAGCATGCTTCTCACAACCATTAAAATTTGTTAGTTACCTAGTTCTACCACTTTTATGAAAATATTATCAAACCATACGTTAATTTACTTTGATTTATGTGGAAAAATAATGTACAATAACAATAAACCTAACTCACTTTCGTAGGAATCACGGTTGCATTTAGCGTATGCAACAAGCCCTTTTAAACCTCCCGATAGCTCAGGAGGACGAGTAGGTCTCGTGAGGGTTATATAGGGAACACACCCACAGCGTTCATTTAACTAAGAAAATATAATAAAACGAAAATAATACAAACTCTACAACAATCATACCTGATTTACCTCTCAGGGTGGTCGAAGTGCACATTTTCCTACCGAGTTTCCAACATACGCTCGGTAATTAGCATGCCGAATCCATACTCTTTTTATTATATTCGGCATACGCAATGTACAACTTCGGGGTCGTCTCTTAACAACATGGCCAATGTCTTGCAACGCCACCCTTCGAATCCTTATGCCCGAACCCGCATCCCCAACTTTGTTGGCTGGAGTGATAAGTTTGGGAGAAAGAGGAATATGGATGTGAGTTTCTTTCGAATCCGATTCATCTTGCGGTGTCACGTCTTCCGGTCGGTTCAAACATTCAATTACTTGCTCCGGAAGTTCAATAACCTCTTCCACCACATCACCATTCACCATTGTACCACTAGCCAACACCTCTTGGTCTCGTCTAAGTTGAGCCAATTCTTCGGCGAGTTAACCCACTTTCTTTGCCAAGGCTTCATGAGCTTTATCTCTCGCCTCAAATTCCATCTTAATCTATTGATTTGCAGTGGTGATGGCATTCATGATGGCATCGAGCTTGGAACTTATTGAGTCTTGAGGTTCCTCGTATGCCGGTTGAGGGTATTCATTATAATAATCATCATACACCTCCCGGTAACTTGAGAAATGTGGCAATTCGGGTTCATAGTAGTACTCTTGATAATGTGGTGGTGGTGGATTATCGTATGGATAATATGAGGATGGACCATTGAAATCTTCATAGTCCGCCCTCCTATATTCGTGGATCAAGAAGCCCAAAATCTTGTGATTTGCTGCCCATTTTTGTGGGTGATGTTAATGATGAATTAAAGGCCCCCAAGTTGTGATAAGAGCCCACTGATCGATGATAATGGGCTCCAATCTTTCGTGGATCTTGCTGCCACTATTCGTGGATTATGGCTGCCAACTTTTGTTTTGTCTTTCACGTGATATGGCTGCTCTAATCGATGATGAGGATGATGAGTGGTCATAAAAACCAAAAATAATCAATGTTGCTCTAAAAAAAATCGATGATGATGCTGGTGATTATAAGAGCCAAAAATAATCCAAAAAAATCACGTGACTATGATGTCCACTTCTTTTTGCATCCTCCATTATTTGCCTTCTCATATATATTATGATTAATATATACTCTTCAAAAACCTTGTATCACATCTCAACTTTCCATGAATTACTTTTAGGTCCTCGAACTTTACTCTTTTATTTTTCTCGAACATCCAACATACTTAATGACCCGAAACCACTCCCGAACAATCTCGTTTGTCTTGTTTATCCTCTTCGAGTATTCCGCTTCGTCTCTAAACTCGCCATATTACGCGTTTTACCTATAGAATCATAAAAACCCGTAGTTATCATACTCGCGACGCGTAATCACTTAAAACACCATAAAATACGTAATTTAACACACTTAACGCTCGTGTTTTGCACTCTCCATCAGAAGTACCCGCAGTTGTTTGTTACGGCTAAAGTCTAATTTCTGGACGAAATTCCCTTAAGTAGGGGAGGCTGTAACACCCCGTGTTACGAAAGTCAAAGTCAAAGTCAAGATTGAAGTCAAAGTAAGAAAAAATTGCTAATTGTGATCTGTTACTCCTTGCTGAACTATTGTTTTGACTTCTTTGACTGTAATTGATCTATTTACTTTATCGCTTTTGTTATATTATGTGGAGTATTTAATAATAATCAAGATTTAATCTTTATTTATCGCATGTTTTATCGCTTTGTCGCTCATCGCATCGCAATCGCGTCTTGACTGATAAATTCTGAATATTATTTTATGTGTATGTGTTACTTATGTGTTACTTGTGCATGTTTACTTTATGTTTTGTGGTGATTAATCGAAACGCAATCGCAATTCTATCACAACGCAACTTAATCGCAAACGCTAAACGCAAGTTATTTATAGTGATTGTATGTTAGATATAGTAGTTAGGTTATTTGTGTAACTAATAGGTAATTCTAACGCATCGCAACTGATGTGCACAAAAAGCAACATATAAATTACATCAATTGTGGCATAAAACAAACCCTTTTTTAGTACTAATGTTGGAAAAAGTGTGTTTTTGTCTTCCATTTGTATTTTCAGGATTAAATGAGTTCAAATGAACAAAAGAAGCAAAAAGGCAGCTAAATCTAACATAAATACAAGAAAATGAACAAACGTGGCATGCCCGGCCTCCCCGACAGCATCTTCCCAAGCAAAACAAGAGAACAGAAGGCTGAACACGCCCCGTGCTCAGTGAGCACGGGGGCGTGCCCAAGTGTCAGCAGAAAAGACAAAGCTATAGAATCTTCTATCACCCACCACGGGGGCGTGCCCAGCGGACACGGGGCCGTGGTCAACTCTAAGATTCGCAGAATCTAGGGAAATCTTGATAGTACAGATACGCTTCTGCACACGGGGTCGTGCTCAGCGGACACGGGGACGTGGTCAACTAATGCAGACAAACTGCAATTAATGAAGAAAGAGAAGGAGGATGGACACGGGGCCGTGCCCAATGGACACAGGGCCATGCCCGAGCTGCTGTTCAGGCTATAAATAGGGGTGCTTGGCTCATTTGCAAACCATCCCTTGGCACACCACATCTCTCACACTTCACCCACCCACCACCACCATCATAACACCATCATCCACCACCATCATCCATCATAGAGTGTGTGAGTCGTCTCGGGATCCAAGATTGATCGTTAGAGTTCTTGACAATCAAAGGTCATGTTTGCCTAAGTCTCTTACATCACTTGGTGAAGACAAGTGTTTAGTGTAATACTTTTTATTTTTAATCTTTTCGCACTTTTTATTTGGTTATGTATTAATGACTTTAATAACTAGTTTCTTATGTTGAAGTTGATTCTTCCTTATCGTTTGTCCGTGGTGTCTTGGCATTATTTTACTATCTATATAAAATAAAATATTTTCACCATTCATATCTCCACGGTCTATATGGAGATATGTTGGCTACCTGGTTGGGGGTTAAGGGAACGGTTTGGTAAGAGTCTTGTCAGTGTTCAGTGTATAGATCCTGCAAGGACCTGGGTCAAATTTAGTAGGACCTCCTTCAATACCCACCGGTATTGGATGGCGGGGGTCCAAACTCTTTGATCCCCTCATAAGTAAGCTACTATTAAAACTTTAACCCGGCTACTTAGTACTGTATCCCTGCTGACTCAGACTACTTAGCCGAGGGTAACGTCACCTTCAAAAGAGGGGCCTACCACATTATGCATTAATAACTTAATTAATTATCTTTCAATAGTCCGACCCTTTAGGATTGTATCCTTCCTGACTCAAACTACTGGGTTGAGGGTAACGTCACCTTCAAAAGAGGGGCCTACTACAATAACTAAGATAATCTCTTAAAAAGTGCAAAAGTGCGGAAATAATCAAAGGTTACACTACACACGAGTCGGATCCAAGTGATTCATCTTGTCTATCTGTTTTTACTTTTATTTTATTTTTCAGCATTTTAGTTAGTTTTATTTTTCTAGTTTAAAAACCTTTTTTTCTAACTTTTGATTTGATTAGACGTTGAGGATAAACCGGTACTAAAAGCTCTTGTGTCCTTGGACGACCTCGGTATCTTACCAACACTATACTACGCTCACGATGGGTGCATTTGCCCATATGTGTGTTTAGTGTTAGTAAATATCGTGTTTTATAAATTTAAAACTTGGCTAAAAAGTGTAAAAGGGCTTAAAATATACATTAGAAATATATTACACTACACGCACATCAAGTTTTTTTGGCGCCGTTGCCGGGGACACAAGGATTTTAAGAAAGTTAAGAATCAACGGCCTAATCATTTTTTCTAATTTTTCTGTTTTTTTTTAGGATTTTCTTAATTTTTCAGTTTCTGCAGAGCTTAGCACGGGCTGTTCCTGGTCGGACACGGGCCGTGCCCAGCATTGTTACTGGCAGTTTTTATTTTTCGAGTTACAGAGAGTTGAGCACGGGGCCGTGTCGGTGCAACACGGGGCCGTGTCGAACTCCCCAGTAACAGGGATCCGGAAAACAATCACTGTATCTCCGACCACGGGCCGTGTTCATCTGAGCACGAGGCCGTGATGAAGCTTCTGACCAACGTTCTTTTTTGTTTTTATTGCAGGACTTGGAACTCAGGCGCCACGTTTGCATTTTCCCCGTAGTGTATGAGCTCCAGTTCTAGTAGAGACAAAAAAGAACCTCTCGACGAACCCGAACGCTTTCTACGAAAGAGACTTAAAGCTAAAAACCAAGAGAAAGTTTCGGGGGACCCACTTCCGATGGCGGACCAACGTACCCTCATGGATTACCTACGACCCATCGTAGGTAATCTCGGCGCCGCTATCAATGCACCGAATGTCGAAGCCAACAACTTCGAACTTCGGCCACATTTGATACAAATGCTTCAAAACTCCGCAACCTTCCATGGGCTTGCGGACGAGGATCCTCATCTACATATTACTAATTTCTTAGAAATATGTGATACCTTTCGGATCAATGGAGCATCAAACGACGCCATCCACCTTCGAACGTTTCCATTTTCACTAAAAGACCGAGCTAAGGCTTGGCTTAATGCCCTCCCAGTTGGCTCGGTAAACACCTGGGATGAACTAGCCCAAAAGTTTCTATATAAGTATTTACCTCCTGCTAAAACAGCTAAATTAATGACTGAAATTAATACATATTCACAAGAGGATGGGGAGTCCTTATATGAAACTTGGGAAAGGTTCAAGGAGCTACTAAGAAAGTATCCTCATCACGGTCTTGCGATGTGGCAACAAGTATCCACTTTCTACATTGGGTTGTTGCCACACACAAGACAAACACTTGACTCTAGCTCCGGGAGACTTTTAGGTAATCGTCGCCCAAATGAAATATATAATCAAATTGAGGAAATTGCTCAAACCAATTTTCAATGGCACACTCCCCGAGGCAATAATTCTATTGCCCCGGGCGCCCATAAGGTTGATGAAAGCACTTCTTTACAAGCCTAAATCGAGGCCCTTTCTTCGAAAATCAAAAAGCTAGAAATGTCAAAAACGGCCTCGGTCATGGCTTGTGAAGGGTGTGGTGAGCCACATGAAAATTGGAGTTGTATGAAAGAAGTAGATGATCAAACAGAGTCGGTAAACTACATTGATAATAGACCTAGGCTGTCGGGTCCTCCAACGGGTACCTACAACCAAGGATGGCGTAACCACCCTAACCTTGGTTGGAGAGAACCTGGCAATGGTAGTAACCAACAAAATCTAAACCAACGAACAAACTTTCAACAACCAAGAATCAAGTCACAAAATTTCTCTCAACAACAAGGTGGACGAGAAAGGCTTGAAGATACTATATCTCGCCTCATCTCCGACACCGAAAAGAAAAACTCGGATCGATTTCAACAATTGGAATCGAATTTTAGAAATCAACAAGCTAGTATACAAAACATTGAAAAGCAACTAAATCAAATAGCTCAGAATTTCTCCGAGAGACCACAAGGCGCGTTACCAAGTAATACCGAAACCAACCCAAAGGCACAAGTACATCTCATAACGTTGAGAAACCGTACCGTGGGTTCCAAAGAGGCTCCATTACCGCCAACTGAAAGAAGCCAATCTAGCCAACCCACAACTCCGCCCCAACAAGAGAAGGCTTCTCCACCAATTCAAGAGCCTACTAAAACTCCTCTGGTTCCCTATCCCGGTCGGTTAATTCGTCAAAAGACAGATGACCAATTCACAAAGTTCGAAAATTTACTAAAAAATTGCATGTTAATATTCCATTTATCGAAGTCCTAACTCAAATGCCTAAATATTCAAAATTTATGAGGGACTTTCTCACTCATAAAAGGAAAATTGAATCATTGCAATTAGTTAATTTAGGCGACGAATGCTCCGCCTTACTACTCAACAAACTCCCGCAAAAGAACCTCGACCCCGGAAGCTTCACAATCCCTTGCTTAATTGGGGAATCCCCCGTTCGTAATGCACTAGCCGATCTCGGGGCAAGCATCAACCTCATGCCCTCATCAATGTTCAACCGACTCGGTTTGGGGAAAACAAGCCCTACAAAAATAAGCATACAACTCGCCGATAGATCCGTCAAATATCCACAAGGTGTCGCTGAAAATCTACTAGTCAAAGTCGGCGAATTTGTCTTTCCGGCCGACTTTATCATACTAGATATGGAGGAAGACGCAGAAGTACCACTCATCATAGGGAGGCCATTCCTAGCTACGGCCCAAGCAGTGGTAGATATGAATGATGGAACACTAACATTGAGGATTGGGGACGAGGAAATGAAGTTTGGAGTTGGAAAAAGAGTAGAAGACGACGACCCGGTCAACTACATGAAGGTCATTGACTCGAGTTTGGATGATGCTCTCTGACGGTGTAGCATGGGATGCAAAACATCCCACTCGGGTGACATATGACCAGGCTTTGGGTCTAGCCAATGACCCTTATAAACGTGGCGCACCACGGAGGCATTCCGCGGAACTATCCTTAGTTTAGTTTAGATTAATTTTTATGTTTTCTAGTTTAATTTTAATTTTTAGGAATAAAACACACTCGGGATGGTGAAGGATAACAAGGGAAACTTGAACCAGCACCCCATGCACAAAAACAGGGCCACCCGACAAATTTTTATTCATTACAGCAAGTTCAGCACGGGCCGTGCCCGTCCAACACGGCCCCGTGCTGCACAATCTGCAGGAAATGCCCAGTTCAGGTACCTGGACACGGGGCGTGCTCACTGGACACGCCCCCGTGCCCAGGCTTCTGTTTCTTTTTACAAACTTTTGTTACTGGCGATCTGAACACGGGGCCGTGCCCGGACACCACGGGGCCGTGTCCAGACGCCCAGTAACATAAAATTATGTTTTTTCACAACTTTTTACACATTCAATCAACCTAAAAACTTATTTTTGGGACACATTGAGGACAATGTGTAATTTAAGTGTGGGGGGGATGCTAAACCTTGAATCTTGCAAGTCCTAATTAACAAGCCTTACACAAAACTCTATTGGAACCGCTAATCACCCCAATTTTTTTTTCAAAAATTTTCATTTTTTTACTTGTCTAGGTTTAATTTGGGAATTTCAAGTTCTAAAAAGGTTATATTTTTACAAATTTACAACCGATAGCGTCATGATAAAAAGAACCAACATAAGAAAATTATGAAACGGCATGACAAGTTTAGTTAAAATTTGATTATATATACTTGATCACATAAAAACCTATTCCCATAAAAAGTGAGTTTTGAGCCTTTATTGAGCATACAAATACATATCTTTAAACTAAATGCTCATTTTTCGTTTCTTGTGTGAATAGCCGCTTGGTTCTTACGACTCTAGAACTTGCCACGACGATACATTCCCGGTCCTTACCAACTTAAACCTAAGTAAGCAAATGATGGAGACATTAGGACTAACCCTTTTTATTTCTACACCATTATTTTTCTTTTTTTTACCACCTACCCAAAATCCCCCTAGTTAACCCCTTTGAGCCTAAACCTTTTCATTTCTTAACCCAAAACAAACAGCCTTTTTACCCACCTAAACCCTTTTTCATTTTAAACCCTTTATTTTAGTAACAAAGCTCGGTTTTTCTTATGACTTGCTTATGAAAAAAAAAATGATGATGAAGCCAAAAGAAATAAACAAACAAGTCTATCAAAAAGGACTTTGAAAAGCTTCATCAAAATAAAAAGTTACAAAATAATAACAAGTCTTACAAAAACCGACGCTTTTTACGCCTTTAGTTTTTTTTTACTAACCACTAACCCAACCACCTACCTTTAACCCAAGCCTAACCCTTCACCCAAAAGTCCTCTTGACATTTACAAAGGTGTATAGTTAAAAAGGAGGAGGATTGATTTCTTGGCAAGCCTATGGTAGGAGTAAGTTCCATGCCGCTCTCGAGTGATTCACTAAAATACATCTTCGGCGGAGTGATTGAGTGATCCCCCGTGAGGTATGTGAACTTGTATATAAATGGAATTTTAAAAAGGCATGTTATGCCCTAATAAGTAATTTATCTTATGTAATGTTTTAAATAAATCAAGACGAATAGGATTGTAAATAAATAAAAATAAAACTTAATAAAGAATCTTGGAAATCCCAACACTCTATGACAAGCCCAAAAAACCTTCTCTTTTACCCGTTCCATTTGGGAGTGTAAAGCCACATTATAAAGAGTTTTGCTTGAGGACAAGCAAAGATTCAAGTGTGGGGGTATTTGATGTGCACAAAATGCAACATATAAATTACATCAATTGTGGCATAAAACTAACCCTTTTTAGTACTAATGTTGGAAAAAGTGTGTTTTTGTCTTCCTTTTGTATTTTCAGGATTAAATAAGCTCAAATGAACAAAAGAAGCAAAAAGGCAGCTGAATCTAACATAAATACAAGAAAAGGAACAAACATGGTATGCCCAGCCTCCCCGACAGCATCTTCCCAAGCAAAACAAGAGAACAGAAGGCTGAACACGCCCCGTGCTCAGTGAGCACGGGGGCGTGCCCAAGTGTCAGCAGAAAAGACAAAGCTGTAGAAGCTTCTATCACCCACCACAGGGGCGTGCCCAGCGGACACGGGGCCGTGGTCAACTCTAAGATTCGCAGAATCTAGGGAAATCTTGATAGTACAGATACGCTTCTGCACACGGGGTCGTGCTCAGCGTACACGGGGGCGTGGTCAACTAATGCAGACAAACTACAATTAATGGAGAAAGAGAAGGAGGATGGACACAGGGCCGTGCCCGAGCTGCTGTTCAGGCTATAAATAGCGGTGCTTGGCTCATTTGCAAACCATCCCTTGGCACACCACCTCTCTCACACTTCACCCACCCACCACCACCACCACCATCACAACACCATCATCCACCACCATCATCCATCATAGAGTGTGTGTGTCGTCTCGGGATCCAAGATTGATCGTAAGAGTTCTTGACAATCAAAGGCCATGTTTGCCTAAGTCTTTTACATCACTTGGTGAAGACAAGTGTTTAGTGTAATACTTTTTATTTTTAATCTTTTCGCACTTTTTATTTGGTTATGTATTAATGACTTTAATAACTAGTTTCTTATGTTGAAGGTGATTCTTCCTTATCGTTTGTCCATGGTGTCTTGGCATTATTTTACTGTCTATATAAAATAAAATATTTTCACCATTCATATCTCCACGGTCTATATGGAGATATGTTGGCTACCTGGTCGGGGGTTAAGGGAACGCTTTGGTAAGAGTCTTGCCATTGTTCAGTGTATAGATCCTGTAAGGACCTGGGTCAAATTTAGTAGAACCTCATTCAATACCCACCGGTATTGGATGGCGGGGGTCCAAACTCTTTGATCCCCTCATAAGTAAGCTACTATTAAAACTTTAACCCGGCTACTTAGGACTGTATCCCTGCTGACTCAGACTACTTAGCCGAGGGTAACGTCACCTTCAAAAGAGGGGCCTACCACATTATGCATTAATAACTTAATTAATTATCTTTCAATAATCCGACCCTTTAGGATTGTATCCTTGCTGACTCAAACTACTGGGTTGAGGGTAACGTCACCTTCAAAAGAGGGGCCTACTACAATAACTAAGATAATCTCTTAAAAAGTGCAAAAGTGCGGAAATAATCAAAGGTTACATTACATACGAGTCGGATCCAAGTGATTCATCTTGTCTATCTGTTTTTACTTTTATTTTATTTTTCAGCATTTTAGTTAGTTTTATTTTTCTAGTTTAAAAACCTTTTTTTCTAACTTTTGATTTGATTAGACGTTGAGGATAAACCGGTACTAAAAGCTCTTGTGTCCTTGGACGACCTCGGTATCTTACCAACACTATACTACGCTCACGATGGGTGCACTTGCCCATATGTGTGTTTAGTGTTAGTAAATATCGTGTTTTATAAATTTAAAACTTGGCTAAAAAGTGTAAAAGGGCTTAAAATATACATTAAAAATATATTACACTACACGTATATCACAACGCTCAACACGCGAAACGAAACGCCGAAACTCGACTCGCAAAACCCACTCGATCGAGTGGTTGTTTGACACTTGCTCCCTTTCCTCTTTTGGAAACCCTATAAATGCCCCCTGTCACATCATTTGTGATGTGACAGCTCTCCCACTCGACCAACAACACTCAAGCTCTATTTCTCTCGATTTCTATCGATTCTTATAAGTTTTCAACCTAAATCTTGTACTTCTATGATCTACACACACTTCTTCATCATTTTCTCTTTTGAATCTTAAAATTTAACCGTCAAATCAGTGGATTTGAGGTGTTCTAGGGTGATGTCATCATGGAGTTCTTATGAACTTCAAGTCTTGACCTCATTCCACCAAGAACAACTCAGATCTGAAGGGTTTCCATAAGATTAAACAATGTTTTCGCATAAATCTACACATATTCATGGTTAAAAGGATTGAAAGATGGTTTTCCAACTTTCTTTCAACTCTTTTACACTCAATGCACTCAAAACCAATAGAATCGGAGCTCGTTCTGATCTTCTACTCCTTCTTAGTGATGTGTCGGTTCAAAATCCGATTTCTATCGAAGAGACTACCGATTCCGGGTTAAACATGAATAACCGTCCCGAACCAGTCAACTGATCGGGTTAGGGTGATTCCTGTTCGATCGAACGACTTGGGTCTCGATGGGGTTTCTGTTGTTTAGTACGTTATCACACCGTCTCGCTCAAAACTACAAAACTCTCAAAATAATCAAGTTCAAGACGAATTGGTACGTTGGGATGGATTGCCGCTCGATAGGATAGCCATCCGATGGAACGACTATCCGATCGGCTTGCACTTGGTTCCACACTTAAACTTTTATCTCAAGCTTTCAAAGATCTGAACGTCGAACGGATTGCCGTCCGATCGGATAGCCATCCGATCGAACGACCATCCGATCACGTGACATTTGGAACTTCGATACTTAACCATTTTCATAATTTTCAAAGATCATCAGTAACTAACGGATTGCCAATCGATCGAATTGCTATCCGATCGAGTGACAATCCTGCTGTGAACTTGTGTATTGTATGAATAAATGCATGTATAAACTGATTTTGCATGTATAACAAGTATGCGTTTGCGTATAAATAGGTATCAAGCTTACACGCATAACGAGTATGTAACGAATGTATAACAAGTATGTACAGAATAACTATAATATAATGTATAAAAGTTCGAGTTTTTATTATGATTCAATTCTCGGATTACAATATTTGGAAAGAAAGACGAATACAAGAGAATTACAAGTTTCCATAAATAGAAATACAAACAAACTTTCTAAATAAGGAAAGTTCCAAAAAGCGAATATTAAACACCATGCCTTGAATATTAAAATATTTCTTACAGATATCAAAGAAGAAACAGTTACGTGAACACATGGTGTTTTGTACCTAAGCACAATCAAGCAGGGAACAATTAGGAAATGAGGAAATCATCGAAAAAAGAAATCGTGGATGTTGTTAGAAGGATGTCTAGGGTTTTTTTGGTGTCTAGATGTCGAAATCTGCGATGGAGTATGGTGGGGAAGGAGAGAATTCCTATTTTTGCATAAAAATCGTGGAAATAGGATGTAACAGATATAGTTTCTTAATTAAAATTATGTTTATTGACACTTATACCCCTATCAAGTCATAAGTCATAAAAAATTAAAATAAAATTTACATTTTTGCCATTGTGATCTCAACCATTAAAAATTAGAACTAAGGGTGTAAAACACTTCTTACATTTCTCACAAAGTTGCCTTTTTTTACAGGATCCTTAATCTTTTCCAATAAATACCATTAAACTACACAAATATATATGGATGATAAAAATATAACAAACAAAAGATTCTAACTTATATTAAACACATTTCAACAACGTTTCCCGAATCAAACACAAAATACATGTTTCCCGAATCAAACACAAAACGTATACAATCTGAGAAAGTGGCATGTTTTCCAAATTAAGCTAAAAAGTTTGCAACCCAAAAATGCCAAACGGACAACTTCATATGCCTTGCGACTCGACCGATCTCTTCAAACCATGCATCCCAATTCGTAGAAACCGCCTAACAAAACAACAAAACATAACGTGACATTAACAAAATGAACCTTAAAAAATATAAAATTAATGTGCTAATACACTTTAGGATTATACATACATGTTTACCAAGTTTGACCCGTTTACGTTTTATCGAGTCTTATACTAACTAACACACACACATATATATAACAGAGTTCTTAATTTTAATTTTGGCCAAAGAACCAAGCAAACAGAGTTTTTATTTGTCTCACTAGGAATAAAATAAGTATTAGATGATAGAATTTGGGCTAACCTTGAGACGCTTTTAGCCATTTCATTCCGGGCCATTAAACGCCTTGTGAATCAATTCTTTCATTAACTTTAAGACTAATTCTTCAATTTTTGCATTAACTTTAAGACTAATTCTTCAATTTTTGATTGTGGATGCTTCCCATCTTCTTTCCATAACTAAACATAACTTAATAATAAGGTGAGATTGTAAATACATATAATTTAGCGCAACAGACAATGCATATACAAAAACTTGCCTCTTCAACAAGATCATATTGAATATGCTCGACAAATTCTTTCATATGCTTAATCACCATATAGCCACATTCCCAAGTGTCTTCTTGTTGCTTGCACTGCATTTTGTTCGCAATTAGTTATATCCACTAAACTATTTTAAACACAATAAATCATTGATTACATACATGTACCATTTCCCACTTTAAATATCGCTTCCCAAAAACTTTCTTAATTATAGAGACGAGCGTGTAACTTTTCTTGGTCTTTCCGGTTCTCATGGAGTAAACAGTATAGCCACGATAGGAAATAGGATGAAGAATTATTAGCAACCAATGGCCACTAAAAAAAAAGAAATTATAGAACAATTAGGTATGTATTTGTGTTTGTGCAAGTGTATGTATGGTGCAAAAGTATACATTACCTTTGTAGATATGGTGCAAGAATGAAGTTTTTCTTTGAATGAAACCAACTTATATCTTTTATGTGATTCTCAACAACTTTAGGTTCTTTAATACACTTTGGACCATTGATTTTCCTCGGATCAAGAAAAGCGCATTGGGAATTGGGCTTCTAAAAAAATGTCTAAAATCAAGAACAAAAAAGTATGACAAAGTTAGTACATTAATTAGTATTTAAAATGTTATAGTACATTAAAACGCTAATAGCAACTTACATCGCAAACCAATGTAATAAGCTGACATCAAGCCAATCGTTCAAAAAGATTTGTAACAATTCGGAATATGAAATGGCCTCAACAACCTGCTCGGGATACATCTCTTTAGGTGAACCAATCCGAACGACATATCTATCACCAATGAGAATTGTTAGCCGGTCAACTAAATCTTGAACTGGTTGAGGTCTGCCCTTTATTAATTCCAAGGCTGGAGCTAATGTGGGATCTTCAAATGCAGGCTCAACCATGGTGGCAAGCTCGGCCTCGGCCTCGGACTTGGAATATTAATGCCAAGTTTACACCAACTTGCAGTTGAATTAATTCAACTCACCTCAAGGATTATCACAATTAACTAATCGTGCAAACTTCACCTACATTTTTTTCATCTTCAACTAATTTAAAACGAAATTTGGTTGACAATTCCGACTCCTTCCGCCGATTTGACAAACATAATTTGGGCGACAATTCCGACTCCTTCTGCCTACCACTTATTAAATCTAGGTATGAGATCAGAGATGAACACAAACGAGATTCACAAATTACTTCCCTTAATTTAATTTTTGTGAACAAATAAAACTGACAAGACTCACACACTCTAAATACTAAAAACAATTTAATCCTACACTATTATTCATACTCATACTTATCTTTATACAATTGGAAACTAATAAATCTAATAATAAGATAATTTAAATAATAATTAAATACATTTAATAAATCTAATACTACGATAATTCAAAAAATAATTAAACGCATTTAATTATTATTTTACTCGTTTAGTCCTTTGACTTTAGATCTCTATCAAACCACCCCTTTGAGATCAACCGAACCTCTCTAGTTGATGCTGTAATTGTATAGGTCATCAAATATGGATGCATGTTGAATTATTTCATCCATTTGTGTGGTGTTTCATTTGAACATAGTAACATCGAGTTCAGTTTCGTACATATGATCCATGGTTGAAAATGCCACACCCCAAATTTGGGTGAGTGACTTTATTGGAATTACACAATAAATCCTTGCCCAAAAGCAATACACAACTGAAATCATACAAGTAATACAAAACCAAATAAACAAAGCATCTAAAGGAAACATAATTTAATGTTCATAAAACATCTTACTAGATTTCTTCTATCAAAACATCAATTCCGATATAATGCCACTAGTCACGTATGGTCCTTACCCTTGTAAATTGAGGCCGCACACCTCCCACCTCTCTAAATTACACGCTTAACAAGTGAGCTTACTGTCACGGGGTTACTTTTCGACCCCCGTGTGCTTCCCCAAGTCCCCGGGGACAAGCCAATCTATCTCACTTCTTTGTGTGGGTCACTGGTTTCGTCCTGCCTTGGACTCATTAGGAGAGCGGCTCCAGCTCTCGACCAGTGGTGCGTTCGTCGTTTGCACGACTAGGCACGTACACCTCTTCATTGACACTGGCTCTGTCCCCCAATAAAGTCCAGGACTAGCCAGTAACCCAAGCGTTCAAGCACAGCCCATAATATTGCGATCTTCAAACATTTGGCATGTGACATTACGCTGATAATTCTAAGTTATTGTATATACCAAAGAATACATTTAAAACCTTTTTTAAGATATATCCCCTTACAAATCATCTAAACACATAAACCACTATGTCACCTTAGCAACCCCTAATACGAATTGGATATATATCACATATCACCTTGGTACACTAATCATATCCAAAAAATAACCCGAAGGTCAACAAATAGTAAATCTAATCTAATATATCACATATCACCTTGGTACACTAATCATATCCAAAAAATAACCCGAAGGTCAACAAATAGTAAATCTAATATAATCTAACTACTATAATAAAAGAAACTACTTTAGGGACACTTGTCATCATATTAGGCCATCTCTTATAGATAATTATTATTTTAATTTAATCCCTTCTAATTAATTATAGATAATCCTCCTACAAAATATTATCTAATTTAATATCTTATATTATAGATAACTCTCCTACTAAATATTATTAGTTTAATATCTTATGAATAATTATTATTTAGTTTAATCTCCTTCTCATTTATAATATTATTTATTTGAATTAATTATATTTGAACGTTTTGTTTAGTTTGGTATAAAATAAATCTTACGTAACTTAAAATAAAATTAACTAATATTATTTATCATTTATACATTTACGGAGTTTTAAATAAATGGTTAAATTTATTGAGACTTCGTTAACAAATTTTGCAACAACAGAATAATCTATTTTTATCCCGAAAACCAAACTTTGTATTAATACATTAAATATTTCTATTTTCACTGTATAAAATTACATTTACTCGACCCATATAACACATGAGGTTTTTTAAGATATAACTTTTTATTATTTGATATATAAAATTTGATTTACTGAATTCGTACAATACACAGGGTTTTTTAAGGATATATATTTTTTATTATTTAGTACAGAAAATTACATTTATTCAAACCGTGTAATGCGCATATTTTTAAAGATGTAATTTTTTTATTGTTTGGTATATAAAATTACATTTATTCAACCCGTGTAATAAATGAGGTTTTTTAAATATGTATTATTTTATTATTTGATAAACAATATTACATTTATTTAACCCGTGTAATACACGTGGTTTTAAAGATATAACTTTTTTATTCTGTATATAAAATTACATTTATTCAACCTGTACAATATGGTTCTTATAGATATAATTTTTTTATTATTTAATATATAAAATTATATTTATTCAACCCGTACAATAAATGAGGTTTTAAAGATATATTGTTTTATTATTTAGTATATAAAATTTATTTATTCAACATTGTTTAATACACGGGGTTATAACCTAGTAAACACATATAAGTAAAAGAGTAATAGGCATGTGATAACTAACAAAATCACAATTTACTTGCGTACAAAACTCATACAAGTAATAAATCACTATTGCGAGCTATTACAAAATATTTTTTTTTGTTTTTTTGAACAGAAAACACTTTATATATACATATAAAGAGCCAGCAAGAAGCTGAGATACAAAAACGACAAAAACCAAAACGGAACAGAAACAAACCCGCCTATTACATCATATCTAAAATATCAAAAACTAACCATTTTTCCCAAACCGGCGAGCTCCCCTTCTATCTGTTGCTTATCCAATGAAAAACGTCTTCTTTTATTTGATCCACCGATATGGATATCGGGATGAATTTGTCTTCGAACTCTTTTAAGTTTCTTGCGTTCCATATCCTCCAAACCGTAGCGATGGCTACGCTATAAACCGTCTTCTTCCATCTCGAGTCGCCCGACTGACACTTGATGAAATCGATTAAATCCTTTAGGCTGTGCAAGTTAATCGGAGGGCTCACCCGCATCCAGACCATAATATTCCACCAGATACACCTGGCCCAAAGACAATTTAAAAAGATATGGTCCGGGTCTTCGTCCGTAATACCGCATCGCGGGCACAGCACATCACCGAGCGGAATTCCCCTGTGACGCAACCCAATTTTAGAAGCGACTATTCCGAGCATCGCCCTCCAAATCAAGTAGTTGGACTTCGGCGGGGCCCAACTATTCCAAGTATATAAAACTGGCTCGCGAACTCCATTAGAACTAACATCATCAAGGTCTAAACGAACTTGTTTGACGGAAAAGGATCCATTCGGGTCATTCTTCCATTTCCAAAACGCCCCCTCCTGAATCAAATTTTGCTTTAAATTAATACCCGCTTTTGCTAAGTCCGCTTCCACCGCAACAATTCCCCTCCAAACACCTGGGACCGATTTTTTTAAAGGCAGAAAAGGAAGAGCAGAATTTGACCTGTTGTCACAGTGAATCGCACGGAGAACTTCAGCCCAAAGCTGATTGGGATGTTCTTTAAATCTCCATCACCACTTAGTTAGCATCGCAAGGTTGAACCCTTGAATGCCCCTTAGGCCCATACCACCGGCCTTTTTAGATTTGGTCAAAAAATCCCACCGAATCCACCTCATTTTATGTCCCGTGACCGTTTTTCCCCAAACGAACTCCCTCCTTATCTTTTCGAGTTTGTTAAGAATACACTTGGGAGCAGCAAACATCAAAAGATAATAAGAAGGAAGACTCCCAAGCACTGATTTGGAAAGGGTCATTCGACCCGCAAAGGAGAGGTGATTCGCTTTCCATTTAGACAATTTGGCCGAGAATTTATCGATCACCGGTTTCCAATACCTCGCCCTTTTCATATTGACACCGATATGGATACCTAAGTGCAAAAACGGAAGGGTACCAGTCTCACAGTTGATTAAAGCCGCGAACTCAGCCACCTCCCTTTCGAGAACTCCAACTCCGAATAACTTGTTTTTTTGGCGATTCACTTTTAGCCCGGACACAAGATTAACCATCTCAGCATGTGATTCAAAGCTAAAATGTTATGTTCCGACCACTTGCCAATGAAAATAACGTCATCAGCGTAACACAGATGCGAAATTAATGGGCCACCATTAGGGAGCCGACATTCGTGAAATAAGCCTAGCTGACACGCTTTATTAATGAACAAACTTATGATTTCCATAGCGATGACAAACAAAAACGGAGAGAGCGGGTCTCCTTGTCTTAAGCCTCTTTTAAACTTAAACTCTTTCGTAGGCGAGCCGTTAACTAAAACCGAACCCCAACCCGAAGAAAGGCACCCCTTGATCCAAAGAACCCATTTATCCGGGAATTCCATTTTTTTCCAGCATACGGTACAGGAATCTCCAGTTTATCGAGTCATACGCCTTTTGGTAGTCCACTTTAAACACTAAGAGCTTCGTTTTGGATTTTTTTGCCCAAGCCACGACTTCGTTCAAAATAAGCGGGCTATCCAATATATTTCTTCCTCCCACGAAAGCCGATTGGGTATGGGACGAGATCCCATTAATAACAAGCTTTAGTCTATTTGCCAAGACTTTTGCCAGAATCTTATATAGCGATCCCACAAGCGAAATCGGACGATAATTAGCTAACTCCTGAGGATCGTTCGATTTAAGAATTAAGGCGATAAACGAAGAATTACACCCGTGACTTATGGACCCTTTATAATAGAACTCATTCATGAAGGCCATAATATTACAAAATATTAGTAGGTATTCAATCCAAAACATTTAAAGCATTTAAAAGTGAACTCATGAAAAGACAATCGACCTATGGCAATAACAATTCACACTAAGCTATCGTTTGTCTCGTAACTCTTGAATTTAAGCCTTGTTCCCACAACCATTTACCTAGATTGCAACTCTCCACGTGCCAGTTATCTAACTTTACTCTCCAATCGTTTAATTAATTCAATAAAAATAATTACAAAATTTATAGGGGTGTGATAAATACACCCAAAGTAAATAAAGATTAATATACCCAAAAGTCAAATTTAGTAATGATTAACTACTTTATTATATTATTTTATTATAAAATCAAAAGTAATAATTATGTTTTATTATTAAGTCAAAAGTAATAACTATGTTTTTTATGTTATTTTATTTTATAATACTTTTGTTACTTTTTTATATTTTGTTATACATCTTGGTCTCACTGACCAAAAAGTGTCATCTTCAGCAATCATCTTTTGTACACTAAATTATAGGGGTATCAACTATATTTGGTTTGTTTCATTCTTTAGCCTGGACCCGATCTCTATATTTATTCATGTCGTGTCGACCCATTTAAAAAAATTGTGTGTGTTTGTGTCATGTGGGTCGATCCGTTTAATAATCATTTGTGAATACGAGTAATATCTTGGGACTTAGTAAAAAGTTAAACAATCAATTACTTTGTCTCAAATAAAACATTTTTTTTTAAATCTATTTGGTGTCCCATTAAATTAATAGGACACTAAATAGATTAAAAAATTAGTATCAATCGTTTTTAGTTCCTTTGTCTCTCATTGTTGATTAACAAACTTGGTTTTATGTTTTAGCTCGAGAATAAAAGACGCCAACGAGAAAGGACAAGAGAATGGGTAGTTTAAAATAATAAATATATATATTTTTTTTTTGAAAAACGAAGAGGTGAAAGTAAATTAATTCCATAAAAATAATCACCAAATTTATAGAGTTTTTTTTATTTTATTACAATGGGGTAACAAGGGCTCGATTGTCAGTGTCTTAATGCATAAGGTTGTGCAGTATCTGGGTTAGAATCCTAACACACCTGAACCCAACACTTTCAATCAGCAGGGAAATGCCATTCAAGGTCGGTATCGACTCATAATGGTAACGCTCAGTCAACAAGGAAAGTATATACCACTATAATTTAGTATTAGTTAATTAGATAGTTTAAGGGGTTTAAGTTACAAGTCCTTTGGTGAGTTGTCACTTCTCTTAAGATAGTCACTTTTCATAGAAACCAAGTCCGTTACACTTTGGTACTAGCGTCGCATAAAGGCAAAAGCTTACCAACCCAAAGTCCCTTCCAAAACCTTTATCCTCCGGTCAAAGCATCAACATGTTTTGATTCTACATAGACATAGAAAACATGAACGACCCAAGTCAATGGCGCAGCAAGATTATTGTTAGATTTTAAGGGTTAAGCCGAAATACTAATGACTCAAGTCAATGGCGACGCTATTATTTTCTCAGTTTCAACAAACTATTAATTAATCAAAGTCATTAACACAAACACACCATGTTCCCCTTGATCTTCCTTATTTAACTCTCCATCAAAGGGGTAAGTTTCCGCCAAAGACCCTCAAGAATCTAGCCAAGAATGGCCATGAAACTAGTTTTTACCAAACTTGAAAATATTATAGTAATCATCAAAAGCTTGATTACACTAATGAGTTTTGAGTTTATCTTAATTAATGATTACAATGATTAGAGATAGTGGGTAGAAGATAAATGTGTTGTGGAGAAGAGGAGAGAAGAATGAGCACTTCAAAACGGTGGAAGTGGGCCTCTATTTATAGGTTGGTTGGGCTCGAGACACGGGGCGTACTTGGATGGCACGGGCCATCCCTGGCCAAGTGACCTGCTACAACCGATTTGCGAGGTTCGGGGTGTATTGTGGTCTACTTTGAAGGTCCCCAGATTTTCCAAATTATTCAGAAGTGAACTTTTATCATCTAGTGCTGAGACATAGGGCATGTCTTCAGGGCACGGGGCGTGTTTGACTTTTCTTGTCTAGGCTTTGCTTGGTGGTCTTTTGGAGGTGTTTGGAAGTTTCCGGATCAGAGGCATGGGGCGTATCTGGCGAGGGATGGACATGCCTGGACAATTTATTCTATTTTTTTTTAGTTTTTCGTTTGGGTTTGCTTGCTTTTTTTCATCTTGGGTTTGTTATATCCTGAAAATTAAATTTAACTTGAAATAGGCCTATTGTGAATATTTGTTTAACAAAACATATTAAAAAGTGGGTGTGAATTGATATAAAACATGTACACTTTTGCTTTTTTGAGCTACCCTAAATTTTTTTATAGCCCTTTTCATCTTTCTGACTTGCATGTCGAACGTGTTGGTGACTTGCTTCCTAATATACAATGAAGCATCGTGAGTGTATTGTGTTCAACTTTGCACTTTAAGTGTGTTAAGGAAATTAACATGTTCGCGAACTATTCACGAACGCATACCAAACACAAGTTTATGTTCGTGTTCGTTCGTTTAGAAAATTTAGTTGTTTGCGAATATTTCATGAACACTGGTCTCAAACGCAAACGAATAAAAACTAACGTCAACAAACATTTAACTTGAAAATAAAAAATAAAAACATTCTTAACCTTAAACATTGGACTTAAGTAGAATTTTTTTTGAATGACAAATTTTGATCACTGACAGACAACTGGAGTATCATCGTGCCACCAGCGGAACTACCCGATCATATTCATCTCTACTAGGCAATAATGCCTACACATCAATTCAGGAGGAAACCCAATAAATATGGGAAAAAACCCTTGTGGGAATCGAACACATGACCTAATGGTCATAAGCCTTATTTCATCCACAAATGCCACTAGGCTATAATGCCATGGGCATTAGACTTAAGTAGTTAAATACAACTATCAGATATGATAAATCAAAACAGAAGAAGTCTACTATAACCAACAAAGGATAAATCAAGTTTAACTAACTTAGAAATAATTATCTAGAATTACTTGAACATAATTTTTCATAGTTTAACTAACTTAGAGTTAATTATCCTAAAAACTATATTGAGTGTCCAAATTTTAGCTAACTTAGAAAAAAATAGGGGTTCAAGTTTTCAATATGTTTAGATACAAGGTTTATTATTTAATAATTTTTTTAATATAATCAAATGAACATGACGAACGTAACCGAACATATTACCGAATGTTCACGAACGCAGTTGAACAAACGAGACCTTTGTTCGTGTTCGTTCGCTAAGCTAACCAAATGGATTTTTTTCATGTTCGTTCGTTAAGCTAATCGAACGAACATAAACGAATTTCCCACCGAACGGTTCACAATCTGTTCGCTAAATGTTCGGTTCGTTTACAGCCGTAGTTTCCCTAGATGTACAAGATAGTATAGCATTTCTTATTAGTGTCACAAGCATGTGATTAAGATAGATCAGAAAAAATAGTCTTCCTCATTAATTAAACAAGGATTGATGTTCACCTTCTTTATTCGACCATTAATGAAACTTGTTGATCCATCAACCTTGATTGATGCTCCAGTTTGTATTTATAAAAGTGAGATAAGAATCAAGTATAGAAAGCACATGTGATTCTTAGAAACAACCAACCAAACCTTGCTTCAAAAACATGGTAAAACCTCATGTTCTACTCATACCCGCTACCGGGCAAGGCCATGTTATTCCTGCAACTGAACTTGGTCAACAATTAGTCGAAGTGGTGCGAAAGTTACAGTCATAATCACAGACGCCATTCACAAGGCTACAATGACGAATCAATTAGAGAAGGATGATGGTGACGGTCTAATACAGATGGTTTCCATCCCAGATGGGCTAGAACCATGGGAAGATAGAAATGACTTAGGTAAGTTATTCCATCCCAGATGGGCTAGAACCATGGGAAGATAAAACTTGCTTAATTAATTTATTATAACTTGGCCTTTAATATTTTGGTATAAAAGAGTTATAATAATTTATCTAGTTTTATTATTAAAGGTTTAGCTTTAATAAAGAAAAAGAATATTGTAAAAAGGTTTAGCTTTAATAAAGAAAAAGAATATTATTAAACGCTTAGCTTTAATAAAGAAAAAGAATATTATTAAAGGTTTAAAAGAAATAAAAATAAAAATTAAAACACAATCACTGAGCCACCATATCAGATGTGAATTGGTTGTATGATTATTCCATTTATACACTGTTCAAAACAGTATCATCTTCTTAAAAAAACAAATCGGCAAAACTGACATGTATTCTTTCTGTTTTGTAAGGTTGTAAATGGGGAAGGAAATGTGAAGTCAGGGTCCAACGTAGCTACGGTGGCTTCAGCTAAGAAATTTTGTTTTCTTCGTAACTTTTTCGTTTCAACTTTGTTTTCTTCGTCGTTTTCGCCCACGTTCTCGTAATTTCATCTTCTATCATGTGATATTCTTAGTTCTTCAATTCCAAAATTTATTTTTTCATTGATGCTCCAAATTCCTTCCCTTTTAAGCTCCATTTGTACCTGAAACACAAATAATCGTAATTACCTAATTCTAGACAATTACATGGATAAATGCGGAGTTAAATTATCATTTATAACCCTCGAGGGTCGTCCTATGGACTACCCGTCAATACACCCTTCAATATTTATTGAAAAATAAATACAAGTTGCACATAGGGTTGTAATTGAATCGAACGAACACAAACAAGGCCATGTTCGTGTTCGTTCGTTAAGGAAATTCACATGTTCGCGAACTATTCACGAACGCATACCAAACACAAGTTTATGTTTATGTTTATGTTTGTGTTCATTCGTTTTGGAAATTTAGTTGTTTGTGAATAGTTCGTGAACACTGGTCTCAAACGCAAACGAATAAAAACTAACGTCAACAAACATTTAACTTAAAAATAAAAAATAAAAACATTCTTAACCTTAAACATTAGACATAAGTAGTTTTTTTTTAATGGCAAATTTGGATCACTGACGGACCACTAGAGTATCATCGTGGCACCAACGGAACCACCCGATCATATCCATCTCCACTAGGCAATAATGCCTACACACCAATTCAGGAGGAAACCCAATAAATATGGGAAAAAACCCCTTGTGGGAATCGAACACATGACCTAATGGTCATAAGTCTTATCCCATCCCCAAATGCCACTAGGCTATAATGTCATAGGCATTAGACTTAAGTAGTTAAATATAACAATCAGATGATAAATCAAAACACAAGAAGTCTACTATAACCAACAAAGGATAAATCAAGTTTAAATAACTTAGAAATAATTATTTAGAATTACTTGGACATAATTATTCATAGTTTAACTAACTTAGAGTTAATTATCCTAAAAACTGTCTTGAGTGACCAAATTTTAGCTAACTTAGAAAAAAATAGGGGTTCAATTTTTCAATATGTTTAGATAAAATGTTTATTATTTAATAATATTTAATATAATCAAACGAACATGAACGAACGTAACCGAACATATTACCGAACGTTCACGAACGCAGTCGAACGAACGAGACCTTTGTTCGTGTTCGTTCGCTAAGCTAGCCGAACGGATTTTTTTGTTAGTGTTCGTTCATTAAGCTAATCAAACGAACATAAACGAACTTCACGCTGAACGGTTCACGATCTGTTCACTAAACGTTCGGTTCATTTACCCTAGTTTCCCTAGTTGTACAAGATAGTATAGCATTTATTATTAGTGTCACAAGCATGTGATTAAGATGGATCAGAAAAAAATAGTTTTCCTCATTAATTAAACAAGGATTGATGTTCACCTTCTTTTTCGACCATTAATGAAACTTATTGATCAATCAACCATGATTGATGCTCCAGTTTGTATTTATAAAAGTGAGATAAGAATCAAGTGTAGAAAGCACCTGTGATTCTTAGAAACAACCAACCAAACCTTGCTTCAAAAACATGGTAAAACCTCATGTTCTACTCATACCCGCTACTGGGCAAGGCCATGTTATTCCTGCAACTGAACTTGGTCGACAGTTAGTCGAACATGGTGCGAAAGTTACAGTCATAATCACAGACGCCATTCACAAGGCTATAATGACGAATCAATTAGAGAATGATGATTGTGAGGGTCTAATGCAGATGGTTTCCATCCCAGATGGGCTAGAAGCATGGGAAGATAGAAATGACTTAGGTAAGTTATTGGGATCTATTCGGAAGTCTATGCCTAGCAAGTTGGAACAACTTATAGAGACGATTAACAAACAATACGACAACAAAGTCACATGTCTTATTGCTGATTTTTGGATGGCATGGGCTCTACAAGTCGCAAACAAGATGGGAATTGGAAGAGCAATCTTTTGTCCTGCATCAATTGCTACACTAGCCACCATGATGAGCATTCCAAAGTTGATTAATGATGGATTCATCAACAATAATGGTTAGATTTGTAATGTTATATAATTATTTATTTAATTAGATATAATTGTACTGGAAATTTCGTGTAAAGTTTACTGAACATTTTACTCAGGCATACCAGCTCGAAACGGTGAAATGATTCGGTTGACAGAAGCTATGCCGCCTATAAAACCTGAAAATCTCGTGTGGGCCACTTTTCGTGACTCAAACAGCATAGAAGTTAATTTCCAGAATCATGTAAAATTTGTTGAATCAGCCACATCAGCAGAATGGTTTATATGCAACTCAGCTGTTGAGTTAGAGCCTGCAGCATTTAGCCTGTTCCCGGAGTGGTTGCCCATAGGCCCCCTTTTGGCAAGCAACCGGCATGCTGATCAAGCTGGCCATTTTTGGCATGAAGACTCCACCTGCTTACCATGGCTCGATCATCAAGCAGCGTGTTCAGTCATTTATGTTGCATTTGGAAGTATCACTACTCTCAACCAAACTCAGTTTGAAGAACTGGCTCTTGGTCTTGAACATACTAACAGTCCGTTCTTGTGGGTTGTGCGGCCCGGTCTGACCAAGGAGGCTGAAACTGCTTTCCCTGATGGTTATATGGACCGCGTGGGGTCTCGTGGAAGAATTGTGAGCTGGGCACCTCAACAGAAGGTCTTGGCTCATCCTTCTTTGGCTTGTTTCATGACTCACTGTGGTTGGAATTCTATTTTAGAGGGTGTAACAAATGGACTCCCTTTTTTGTGTTGGCCATACTTTGGTGATCAATTTTACAACGAGACATACATTTGTGACATCTGGAAAACCGGGCTTCCGTTGGAGGAAGATAAAACTAGTATTATCACACGAGAAGGAATAAAAAGTAAAGTAGAGCAACTGTTCCGGGACGAAACATTCAAATCTAAGGCTGTTGATATCAAGGAAAAGGTGGCAAGTAGTGTAGCAAAAGGTGGATGCTCACACAGTAATCTTACCAAATTTGTTGACTGGATACATGGAAAAGATGCAGATACCAACGATCATCATGACTCTATGTGAACAAGGATTTCTAAAATGATGTTAGGTAAGTCATTAATTTCATCTAAAATAAGGCATGCCAATAGTTGGAAATGATAAAGGACGTATAAGTTTCCTTTCATTCGACTGTATATGTTGTGTTGCCATTGTCTAAAGCGATAAAGAGATAGTTATTGATGGGTCATTGAATTCCTTCTTATAAACTTTTATATATTCACAAGTTAGTAAAGAAATATGTTTGTGTATTTCTTTATAAACTTAACATGGGACATGCATCATAAATTAGTAAAACATGTCTTTATGGGATGGCAATGTATATGATTTTTTTTTTACAAGCTAACTCACACACCTTCCTAAATCTTCATTATTGTCCACAATGGAACTTGAAACTTCAACTTCACTAGTTTTTTTTACGTCGCGCGTTGCGGCGAAACTGAGCAAATGATAATGTAACACGTACGTGTTTTGAGTATAAAACATGTTGTTTAGAAAGCCAAATCATTAGAACGGTTTAGTTTATTATCGTACTGTTTTATGATACAAAATAAATACTTTATTTTGAGTATAACTACGTTTTTATCTAAACTTATAACGGAATATCGCAGGAAAAAATCAAACACAATTAAGTATCTATGTTTTTGGAAAAAA
Source organism: Helianthus tuberosus (assembly GCA_030545235.1). Lineage (NCBI taxonomy): Eukaryota > Viridiplantae > Streptophyta > Magnoliopsida > Asterales > Asteraceae > Helianthus > Helianthus tuberosus. Next base: position 89,705,104 of record CM060438.1, on the reverse strand, counting down.
GTTATAAACGTAATTTATTAAAGAAGTATCAAATTAATTGATAAATTAATATATGTTCTAAAAAGAAAAAATAAAACTATGTTAGTAAAAGTAAATATAATAATAAACTATTATAATATTAAAAAAAAAAAAAAAAAAAATAATAATAATAATAATAATAAAAAGCTATATATTATTATAAAAATAAACTTACTATTCTTGGCCCTTCGTTAACAATATATAATAGGTTTTATTGATGTCGCGCGTTGCGGCGAAACAGAGCAAATGATAATGTTAAACAAACATTTTTTGAAAATATAGTATGTTGTTTCAAAAGCCAAACCAGCAGAAACGGTATAGTTTATCATCGTATAGTAAAAAAACGATACAAAATAAATACTCTATTCTGAATACAACTTCATTTTTAACAATACTTATATTGGAATGTCCAGGGGAAAAACTAAACATGCTTAATTTTTTTTTGAAAAAATAGCGTACGAAATTTATTAAAGAAATATTAAATTAATTGCTTAAGGCAATATCTTTTGAAAAACAGAAAAAAAAATTATGAAAAATAAAAAGTAAATGATAAAAGAAAATATCGTTAGAAAAAAAAATCGTTAGAAAAAAAGAAAATATGTAAAAAAATATTTTAAAATTAAATATAATATTAAAGTAGTTTAATATTAAAATAATAAAATATTAAAAAACTATATATTATTATAAATTTAAAGTTACTATTTATCGTTGCTTAACAACAATATATATATATATATATATATATATATATATAAAGGGGTGGGACACCTTATCTCCACCATAGAGTCTGAGCTAACCCATTAATTTAGGAGTATTCTGATTTTTTTACTGTGCAATCATACGATAATAAAAAAACGATAATCAATAAAGTAAAACAAATAACTAATAGATTTGTCCTCTTTTTTTTTTTCATAGCTTGAAATCGTTTAATCACATCGTTGTCTTTTACTTTATCAAAAGTTTATTTTTCGACCACACAAACCATAACATTGTTCAAACATTCCGGGCTCATTCGATTGCGTAAATACGTCTTGACAAGCTTCAATTTAGAAGAAAAAAAACATCTTTCAACGACTGTGGTTGCAACCAGTAAAACCAAAGCTAGCTTCACTACCCGATAAACAAAAGGACAAGAACTATGTGTTCCGGTTTCCACCATAAGATGAGCAAGATCACTTATTCAATTATAATATTATTTACGGTCTCAGGCTAACTTTATCAATTATATTAGGGCCTCCTTTCATTTCTATTATTGTTAATTCAGACTTATTTTATCATTCAGGCTTAATTATTCTATAGGTTTTCGGGTTGTAAAATGTTTGGGCTTATAAAAAAATGGGATTTTAGTAATATCAAGTATCCTATTTTTTGGTTAGGCATTTCGCCTTCTCCTTGATGATTCTGGAGGTAGCGGAGGTGGCTGCTCTTCCACTGGTGGTGGCGGCGATTGTTCCACCGCTTGCATATACGCGTCCTCTTGTGGAGGCGGCGATTGTTCAAACTTGAATTTACCCCATTATTTGTCCTATTCATTGGGACCCTTGTAAGGAGATCCAGCATAAGAAACGGAACCACTAGAAATCTTGATGGGGTTCGCAGGCGACCCCGAAGGCGGCATTACTGGATCTGGATCTTCGTCCACATCCATGTTCTGGTGCTCATCTTGCTCCAGGTGGTTATGTCCTGTAGGAGGGGTGTTAATATAGTGACTTGGGTCAAAAGACCTATGCGAGTGTGAATAAGCATGCTGAGAGTGTTGGGAATGGTGGGACTCATGCGAATGATGAGACTGGTACGAATGGTGGTAAGAAGGTGAAGAACTCAAAGAGAAAGAGTGACTCGATGGTTCAATAGATCAATATCCCTAATCCCGATAGGGATCTGAATCAAAAGAGGCTGATAGGAAGTGGTGTGATGGTCCAGCTTGGCTAGATAGTCCTCCCTGCATAGGACCTTTGCCTCTACCTCTTTCATGATGTCTTGGCAGCATATCGAATAAGTAACCTGCCAAAAATCAAAGAAAACAATATATATAAACTTAATAAAGATAAGGATTAATCCTAGGTCATTTGCCTAGACTCAAAAAGTCTAAGGAATATGCTACTGTGTCATTTAAGATTAAACACAAAAGGCTAGTATTTAATTCACTCAAACGTTGTCTCTGATACCAACCTGTCACACCCCGATATTTCAACCACAAACCCGGTGGGCCCGGTAGGGAGTATCGTGACGTAAGTTTGGTATCGTCATAGTCAATAATCACAGATAGCACAACGGAAGTCTTGTAGTATAAATTATTATTGCAAACCAAATGTCCAAAGTTCAAAAATAAATATACAGACGACTCGTAACAGTAAAGATCTACAGGCGGATCATAAAATGTACAAAAACGAGTTCAACAAACTAATAGGTTTATGCAAAGGAGTTGCAAATTCCTCTTCTAGCAATACCGAGCAGCTTCCAGCCTATTTACGTATTTGTACCTGTAGCCTAGTCTTTTGAAAATACGTCAATTTTCATTGGTAAATACAATCAACCGACACATTTGAAAACATTTTCAAAATTGATTTAAGTGCACAAGGCACATCTTTTATAAATAACTTGGGAAAATTCAAAATGATCTTATATCAGTTTTACATGTTTGTCAATACATATGGGGCCTAGTATGGAAACCGAGACATGATTAACCGACACACCACTTATAAACCCACAAAGGAGTTATCCCCAATTTGTGGGTAAGAAAACATTTTTAATATAGCATTAAGCATTTGTCGGGTGTATGCCTACACCCCGTGCATGGTAGTGGCCATTAGTAACTTAAACGAGCCGAGGATATCCAAGACATGGTCACGTTAACCCCCAAAGTTTAAGTTATCAAACAAAACATATTAAAACAGGTCATGAAGATTTTGTAGCCACAATCCCGCATATGATCCCATACTCAACCAAGCAGTAATAATTTACCGCATCCCAAGCCTGTATAGGGAAAATAGGTTAAGAGTATTTACCTGAGCTAATACTTGATACAACTGCAAGGTTTATAGTAACTCAGCCGTATTCAATTAAATAAGCGTAGGTAACAATTTACTGAAAGACTCTAGTCTGGAATGATTGTATGAAATCAATTAGATGCTAATTGTAAGACCTATACTTGGTTTATGCGATTTTCATATAGTTTTCGACTATAATTGTGTAAATCCGCTTACGCAAAATTTACAAAATACATATTTCTTAAATACTTTTAAGAAATAAAACAATTCAACATTTTTTAAAACATTCGACGCTTAAATACGTGACGACGAATCATAACGCGGAAGCTTAAATTTTTTATCGTGTTCAGTTTTTCATCAAGCTTGATCGTCCTCCGGTATAGTACAATATACCTACATTTCACAAAAACATGAAATGAGTTAGTTTTAGGGTGTTTATAACATGTATAATCAAGTCCAAAAGCTGAAACAACAATTAACAAAGTTTTTCCAAGTCTAGGGGTCTGTCGCGGGGCCCGACAGAAGAAACCCCAGCTCTCGCGGGCCGCGAGGGCTCTTGCGTGTCGCGACAGTGACTTAGGTCGCTGTCGCATGGCGCGACAACTCACTTTTTCCAGCGAGTTGTTTAATCATTGCTGCATATTCCCAGCTAGACTACTTTTTACGAAAATGGACATAACTCATTCGTTATTGATCCGATTTAAGTCACGTTTCTTCCTGCGTGATCATAAATTGATCCTCCATAATATGGAGTTCAATCCATCATCCGGGTTAACAACATTTTAGACTTTTAAGCCTTCGGCTTATTACCTTTTTACAAAGTTTTGACCATTTCATGCATTTTATCAAACAAACATGTTTGTTTGATCCCAATTTCTCATGAACCTTATAATTTCATTGTTGTCTATGATACTAGATTCCAATCACGGGTTTATGTACATTCATAAACCCGTTTTTACTTAAATGCTTATTTTGACCCGTTAAGGGTATTTAAGCACTTTTCCACATAATTCACGCTCATTTATTTCTAGCATCTTATTTCCACATTATTTATCAAATGATCTTCCACCACAACTATATTTGTGGTGGATTTAAAGTGGAAATCTATTTATTCCGAGTTTTACCCCTCGGATTATCATTTTACGGCAAAGACCTTATAGAGTCATTTGACCCAACGATTCACACCTTTTCCTTTCTATACTTATTTTAAGTATTTATTTAATTATAAAAATCGTTTCCAAACAACCTTTAAGGGTCGTTTGCTCAATTTATCTTACATGAGCGTTTTGGTCAATTTTAGTCCTTCTTTTACGACGGAGGACTATTAATAACTTGTTTGACCGAAAATCCGACCTTTTAACTATAATCTTGTTTAGAACCCATTATGTTTCTAAAAACACCATGATTATAATTTAGATTATTGGGTTTACCTATTAAGGTAACCCAATGTCCATTTTGGACTTCATTTAACACTCTTTGAACTTTAAGTCCTAAATGAGTATTTAACCTATTACGCATACCTGGCTCGGATCAATATATTGACCCGTTTTAATACCTTGCTTTAATAACCGCCAAGTAATAGCGATGCTAATATCCTTTCGATATTTACTCCTGAAATCATATAACTTGACACTAATCATTAGTCGATATTGTCAAAATGTGATATCTTCACCTTTTGACCCGTTTGGTCTAAGTGATCATTTATCTTAGCAAGATGGTATTTATTACCATCCTATCTACATGACTCGCTCCGGTTTACACCGTACGGTCATTTTACTATAACCCATTTCTTGATTCTTTTGACCCCTTTATGGCTTACACCATAAAGTGTCTTTCAAAAACTAATGGTTACCGTCAACGAGTGACCGAATTAGCGTTTTACCCTTATTATTTGTATTGGTTTACCTTATAAGGTAATCATTCAAAACTCGCTATCTATTATTCATTGCATGACTAAATAATCGTAATAGTTCTTTTTAACCATTAAACATGGTTTAACATTATTGTCTTTTGTTCCGACCCGTATCATGTCACGTCGGAACATCATATTTCAAACTAGACTTTATATTATTCATAACCTATAAAACCAATAGGTATTCAATAAATAGAATGTAAGCTTTACTTACCTTGCATCCAGATTATGCTTTTCCTTCATTCTTGATTCATTTGACCCGCTTCCTTCCCAAGCTTTCACCTAGCCTGTCAAGCGTCAAACTATCATTGTAAATTGTAAGATGGTTAGATTAGGCATACTCATTCACGACTATTCCATCCTACAATCTTTATGTCAAAATTATGAGTCGATCATATCAAAGGTCACTTTGACTTTAAAAAAATCAAACTGCCTATTGACAAAAGTAATTACATGATGTAGTTCAACTACTCGTTTTATTACTTTGTCAATATACGGTAAGCATCCTTCTTATGCTACCGTTTTAACTACTTTTTAAATCAAGTTATTGTAATCGAATTTCATTCGATTAACACATGATGATATCAAACATCATTTTGATTATAATATATCATCATTTTCATTTTATCATACAAACCCATTTCCTAGCAAGTATGATCATGTACTCAAACACACAATTTGTTCAAGTATTTCCTGATTACTATCATGTATGATGATTCTAATCATAGTTATACCATCAATTTCATCATATGATTAAAACCCACTTATCCTAATGTGGTAAATCATCTAAACATTCAATTCATAGCATCATATGTATAATTTTCACTTAGGGTTTTGTTCCTAAGCAAATATACATCACTAATTCAATCATAGCTTCAATAATTCAATCATAATTCACGATTATGATGATTATTCAAATTTCACAACCTCACAAATAATCAAAATTTTACATACCTTATGATCCCCTAGCTTGGGTGATCATTAATTCACGTTCAATTGTGAATTTAGACTTCATTTGAGCCTTCAATTTGATGATTCTTATGAAACTAGGGTTGTGGCTCCATGGGAGCTCTCTGAGATCGAACAGAACACACACTGAGTGTGTGTTTTGTTTTGTTTTGATTTGATTTCTCTTTTTATAATATAAGTTTCCAATTATCCTGATTTGGCCCCTCATGTTTGGTTAGTTATTTAGTAGGCTACAACCTACTTATTTCTAACAATATTTCCACTTATTAATTAGGTTAAACATTCCTAGTTAAATTAGTGGGTTCGTGGAATTCATGACTAAGTTTATTTTAAGTCCCGTTAACTCGGGCCTTTTATAAACTTTATCTCTTCAAAAACTTCCATTTAACTTTTATTCAATATTAAGTTTATTTATTGAAAATCCTAATATTCGCCGGGTTAATTTTACCACTAACGGTACTTTACCCGTCGTTTAGTATTAATGTGGTTTAATTGCCAAACCCATTTTCGGGGTGTTACAAGTGTATCCCCCTTAAAAAGGTTTCGTCCTTGAAACCTTTCTTACATAATTCATTGAGTTTTAAACTCAATGCATTTGATCTGAGTAATCTTTTAAGCATTACTCATACTTTAACCAATTGTTGGTATTACCAGAAAAGTATGGTAATATCTGTTTGGTTACAAATCATGTGCGTATTTCATGCGAACTAACGTAACTCCAACTAACGTAATTTCGTTATTTTAACCGGTTTGGTTAACTTCATATCAAAGGTCACTTTGACTTTAAAAAAATCAAACTGCCTATTGACAAAAGTAATTACATGATGTAGTTCAACTACTCGTTTTATTACTTTGTCAATATACGGTAAGCATCCTTCTTATGCTAACGTTTTAACTACTTTTTAAGTCAAGTTATTGTAATCGAATTTCATTCTATTAACACATGATGATATCAAACTTCATTTTGATCATAATATATCATCATTTTCATTTTATCATACAAACCCATTTCCTAGCAAGTATGATCATGTACTCAAACACACAATTTGTTCAAGTATTTCCTGATTACTATCATGTATGATGATTCTAAGCATAGTTATATCATCAATTTCATCATATGATTAAAACCCACTTATCCTAGTGTGGTAAATCATCTATACATTCAATTCATAGCATCATATGTATAATTTTCACTTAGGGTTTCGTTCCTAAGCAAGTATACATCACTAATTCAATCATAGCTTCAATAATTCATTCATAAATCGTGATTATGATGATTATTCAAATTTCACAACCTCACAAATCATCAAAATTTTACATACCTTATGATCCCCTAGATTGGGTGATCATTAATTCACATTCAATTGTGAATTTAGACTTCGTTTGAGCCTTCAATTTGATGATTCTTATGAAACTAGGGTTGTGGCTTCATGGGAGCTCTCTGAGATCGAACAGAACACACACTGAGTGTGTGTTGTGTGTGTTTTGTTTTGATTTCTCTTTTTATAATTTAAGTTTCCAATTATCCAGATTTGGCCCCTCATGTTTGGTTAGTTATTTAGTAGGCTACAACCTACTTATTTTTAACAATATTTCCACTCATTAACTAGGTTAAACATTCCTAGTTAAATTAGTGGGATTAAGGAATTCATGACTAAGTTTATTTTAAGTCCTGTTAACTCGGGCCTTTTATAAACTTTATCTCTTCAAAAACTTCCATTTAACTTTTATTAAATATTAGGTTTATTTATTTAAAATCCTAATATTCACCGGGTTAATTTTACCACTAACGGTACTTTACCCATCGTTTAGTATTAATGTGGTTTAATTACCAAACCTGTTTTCGGGGTGTTACACTAACGGGTCTTAATTAAGTAGTAGACTTAGACCGACTAGCTTAAAGTATTAAAAACGGTACGATACGCTAGACTAAACGATGATCAGAATAGAATGTAGTTTAAACCCAACAAGTACTAAGACTTGTATAATATGGGTAAACTATGAACATTCTGGAAATTAAGATAAAAATGATAAGGTTAAACCCGTTACGGTAAACTTATGTAAACTAGTTACACAAGTCTAACCGTGCGCGTATAAGCGATAACGGATAACCAGATGATTCATGAACAAGTTCCATATGCCAATATTCTTTAAACAAGTTATAATATCAGTAGGATATCAACTTGTTTGCCCGTTAAGGTTTTAAGATCAAGTTATGCCTCACAAGGGCGTTTTGGTCATTTAGCGACGTATAAAATAAACTTGTATATAAACTGATGCTATGATCATAAACATTCTGGAAAAATAATTAATTTGTTATATAATGTCGGTAAGATTTCAAACATATGCATGTTTTATAGTTTAAGACCAAACTATGCATCGTAGGAGCATTTTGGTTATTTCACACATAGTTTGAAAGCTTATTTGGGATTCTGAGTTTAAAGCATGTACCTACCGTAAAAATATTTTAAACAAGTTATAAAATCAGTAGGTAACAAGTATTGGTTGATAAATATGGCTTAGAACCATATGATGCGCTAAAAGGGTGTTTGAGTCGTTAAATGACGATGTTTGCGATGTTATGTCAAAACAGAAGTCATGACCAGGCTTATATTGTTAAAACATGTTATTTAATATAACATATCAGTAGGTAAAAAGGTTTTGTATGAAAATCATGATTAAAACCATTTTAATTGCCACAAGGACATTTTCGTCATTTAAGGACATAATACAAGAACTTGTACTTAAACTCAGAATATAAACTGACTTGTTATCCCAAATAATTCTAATTATAATATTATATCAGTAGGTAATGAGTTTGGTATAAGAAATTATGTTTAAAACCATTTTAAGTGCTGACAGGGCATTTTGGTCCATTAAAATCCTGATTTACGATATTATACAAAAAATCAGTTTATGATCAGTTCATCATTATAAGTTAATTACTTTAACATATCAGTACATAACTCATTTGCAAGTTCATTAGTGACTAAAACCTTGGTTTTAATAAAAGGGCAAAATAGTCAAAGTATGGCATATTAACGGAAACTTGCATAAAACTCATTTTACTATTATGATCATGTAATATAACCTTAGAGGGTTATGGTACATTATAATATGATCATAATGGAACCTTAATTCAGTAGTAAACTAATCTAATTTGGGTCAGAATCGAAAGTTAAAAGAGAAGTCAAACTTTGCGACTTTCGGTTGCGAACCGACCCTAAATTGACGAGCCGAACATGTTTACACATGTTCTAATAATTATTACCAAGTTGTTTAAGTGTTAAAACATAATTTAGAACACCTACATTATCAGATCATGATTATTTCAAAAACTGACCCGTTTGACTTTTTAATATTAATAACTTTGACCCATTAATCGACCAAGCAAACGTGATTTTCAGGATGTGTCCTTTTGAGGGATTAACACCTACTTAATTACGATCATGTAGCCATGTTCGCCTCGAACAATGGCTGGACCATTAAGGTCTAAACCAAAAGTCAAAGCATTTATCGAAAATTCTTGACTTTCGGCTTTTAAAAGCCTACAAACGAAAATGCAAGAGGTAGGAGCACTTACAAGTGGTCCTAGCACGAAAATGAACTCAAGAGGAGGCTCCCTTTAGCTAGGAATCTCCAAGAGGAAGAGAGGAATGATAAATGAGAAGGTGCAAGTTCAACAAGTGAACCTTGGCCTCTATTTATAGTTGTGGAGAGTAAGGGAGGTGATCACAGGTGTCTAGTGGTGTTATGAGGAGCATAAAAGTGTCCTAAAACGTGTCCAAAACAAGGCACAAGTCCATGGTTTCGAATTAAAGAAGTTTTGGTTGTATGTGTAGCCTCCAAGCAAAATTTTGCAGTTGGTCGTAACATTCTGTTAAATACATGCCGTCGCGCTACGCGACGGCCATCCTCAATTCTCGTCGCGGGGCGCGACGCCCTTCTTTAACTTTGAAAGTTGACAGCTTTAGTCCCTGAACCTCCAAACTCTGTTATACTTTCATTTTTGGCACATTTAACCCCTCAAGGTCATTATTTGACACACCCGAGAGTATAACCGAACATCAAAAGCTCCCAGTTTGTTTAAAGGGTCACTCAAAGGTATAAATTAACATGTTGACGCCTTTAATCCTCTAAATAACAATCTTTCGATTAAAATCACAAATGGTTTCTCTCGTCCAATAAGTGGCTCATTTGAGAATACGGATACCGTTAAAGGTCACTCAGAGGCATTGTTTAAGCATGTTGACACTTTTAGTCCCTCCACATTCATACTTTTCACATTTGGCAAAAATAGTCCCTCTTAGCCAACAATTGGCATAATTAGGAATAGGGACACGTGTCAATACATTACTAGACATAATTTTACAAGGTGTTACATCCTCACCCCCCTTAAAAGAAATCTCGACCTCGAGATTTACTCAAAAAGATGGGGGTACTTATGTCGCATAGTTAACTCGACCTCCCATGTATACTTGGGGCCTCTACGGACATCCCACTTTACCTTCACAATAGGTATATACTTTCGTTGGAGCTTCTTAACATGTCGATCCTCTATAGAAATCGGTTTCTCAACAAATCGCAGGTATTCATCAATTTGCACATCTTTATGTGACATTGCTAACGACTAATCGGCTAGGCATTTCTTTAAATTGCAGATGTAGAACACATTGTGAATTCCACTGAGCTCCTCAGGTAAGTTTAGCTTGTAAGCCACAGATCCGACACATTCGATTATCTCGAACGGTCCTATGTATCTAGGGCTCAACTTGCCCTTCTTACCGAAATGCATCACACCTTTCCAGGGCGATACTTTTAGTAGAACTTTGTCCCCCACTTGGAACTTAAGAGGTTTGCGCCTCTCATCAGCGTAGCTCTTCTGCCGATCTCTGGCAGCTTTCAGATGATCACGAATTTGTATAATCTTATCCGTCGTCTCCAGGACAATCTCAGGTCCTGATAGTTGGGCCTCCCCAACTTCTGCCCAACAAACGAGTGTTCGACACTTTCTCCCATACAAGGCCTCAAAAGGAGCAGCCTTGATGCTTGCATGATAACTGTTGTTATAGGAGAATTCAATTAGGGGAAGGTGGTCCTCCCAGCTACCACCCAAGTCGATAACACATGCTCTAAGCATGTCTTCCAGTGTTTGGATAGTACACTCACTTTGTTCATCAGTCTGTGGATGGTAAGCCATACTGAAGTTTAGTCTGGCGCCTAAGGATTGCTGGAAGCTTTTCCAGAAATGAGAAGTGTATCTTGTACCTCTATCGGATACAATAGATACTAGCACACCATGTAGAGAAACAATCTCGTCCGCATACAATTTAGCCAACTTATCAGAGCTATATGTCTCCTTTATGGGCAAGAAATGTGCTGACTTAGTCAGCCTATCAACAATGACCCATATTGTGACATTACTACGCTTGGTTTTAGGTAACTTGGTAATCAAATCCATAGTTACCATTTCCATATGGGAATTTCAAGCTGTTGTAGCAGTCCTGATGGCTTTTGATGCTTGGCTTTAACCTACGAACACGTCAGACACTTAGCTACATAGGTGGATATGGATTTCTTCATACCCATCCACCAATAGTCCTTTTTCAAGTCTTGGTACATCTTGTCACCTCCAGGGTGAACTGAATATTTGGAACTATGCGCTTCCTGGAGGATTAGATCTCTAAGTCCTCCAAATACCGGAACCCAGAATCGACCATTAAATCTAAGGATTCCATCCTTTCTAGGTGATAACTGATCAGTAGTTCCACCTAATCCTTCACTGGAAAGGTTAGCCTCCAACAGGGCTTGTTTCTGCGAATCTAACAGCTTCTCATTCAAGTTGTTCTTGAGCTTAATGCTCTTGGCGTTAATCCTTATAGGTTTAACCCTTTCCTTGCGACTAAGCGCATCAACAATTACATTCGCTTTGCCGGGATGATAGCGAATCTCGCAATCATAATCATTTAATGTTTCCATCCAACGGCGTTGCCTCATATTAAGATCCTTTTGATTAAACAGATGTTGGAGACTCTTGTGATCAGTGTATATAATACATTTCGTTCCATATAGGTAATGTCTTCACAGCTTTAGTGCAAATACAACAGCACCCAGTTCCAAGTTATGGGTGGTGTAATTCATTTCATGCACTTTCAGTTGTCGCGATGCATAGGCAATCACTTTTACCTTTTGCATAAGCACACAACCCAAGCTAGTGTGCGAAGCATCGTAGTAGACAATGAATTCCTCAATGCCCTCAGGCAGAGTTAGCACTAGAGCGTTCTCAACTTGTGCTTAATAATCTCAAAGGATTCTTGTTGTTTCAGACCCAAGTTGAACTTAACATTCTTACAGGTCAAGGTAGTTAAAGGAGTGGCTATCCTCGAAAAGTTCTCAATGAACCTCCTACAATAACTTGCCAGTCCTAAGAAACTACAGATCTCAGAGGGTTTCTTAGGTGCTTCCTAGTTCATAACGGCCTCAATCTTAGCGGGATCCACTTGGATACCACGCTCACTAACCACATGTCCAAGAAATTGGACTTCACAAAGCCAGAACTCGCATTTGGAGAACTTAGCATAAAAGTTCTCCTGCCTTAAAAGTCAAGGACGCACCGAAGATGTTTCTCATGATCAGATTGGTTACGAGAATAGATAAGTATGACGTCTATGAGGACAATGACAAACTTATCTAGATACGGCTTGCAGACTCGATTCATGAGATCCATGAATGCTGCAGGTGCATTAGTGAGCCCGAAAGGCATCACCAGAAGCTCATAGTGTCCGTATCTTGTTCTGAAGGCAGACTTAGGAACATCTTCACTTCTAGCCTTCAGCTGATGATATCCCGACCTCAAGTAGATCTTTGAGAAGAAGCTTGACCCTTGCATTTTGTCAAAAAGATCGTCGATCCTGGGCAGCGGATAATGATTCTTGATCGTTACCTTGTTTAATTCACTGTAATTAATGCACAAGCGCATTGAATCATCTTTCTTCTTCACAAACTGTATTGGAGCTCCCCAAGGCGATGAGCTAGGTTGTATAAAGCCTTTTTCCAAAAGCTCGTCCAATTGGGTTCTTAGTTCTTTCATCTCGGTCGGTGCCAAAAGATAAGGAGCTCTTGCAACTGGTGCAACTCTAGGTAGAATATTGATCCTAAACTCCACTTACCTCTTAGGAGGCAATCCAGGTAGTTCATCGGGAAAAACATCTGGGTAATCAGAGATGACAGGAATATCTTCAATCTTCGGCTTTGGTTCATCTACCATCACCTGTGCCATGTAAATGACACATCTGCTCTTCAGACACTTGGATACCTTAAGCATAGACACTTGTTTAGGCAATCCATAGTGTATATCTCCCTGAATGGTGATCATCTCACCGAAAGGGGTTTTAACTTCGATGAGTTTCTTGTCACAAGCGATGCGGGCTTGTTTATAAGATAACCAATCCATACCCAAAACTACATCAAACCCCGCCAATTTCATTGGCAGAAGAGATAAAGGAATGGAATGATTCATAATAGATATAGAACATCCATCAAGAATAGAAGATGCGGTTTCTATAGTTCCGTCGGCAAGTTCTACATCGTAAGTAATATCTACAGTCCTTATCAGTAAGTTTAATAGTTTGCTAAACTTAAGGTCTACAAAAGACTTATCAGCACCTGAATCAAAAAGAACTCTAGCATAGACATCGTTAATGAGGAAAGTACCTGTTATGGCATTATCGTCATTCACCGCCTACTTAGCATTCATTTGAAATGCTCGTGCATTACCCTTCTTAGCCTCTCCAGGCTTTGAAGTGTTTCCCTTGACATTCTTGGGGCAGTTGGTCTTGATGTGTCCCTTTTCATGCAGCCGTAACAAATGACATCTTTAAGATCTTTGCAATCTAGGGTCGTATGCCCCTTCTTCTTACCGATGCCATAGGGTTTTGCCTGTGGGTTAGAGTTACACTATCCCCAGTGTTTACGGTTGCAAGTCTTACAGGTTGGTTTCTCACCCGACCTATCTTGGTTCTTGTTGAACCCGAACTTACCTTTCTTCTTCTTGTTTGATTTCTGGGAGGTGTCATCCTCCCTCATTCTCTTACCATCGGTCTCTGACTTGACCGATTTTCTTCTCACCACATCCAAGGTGAGTGACAAAGATAGATCCACAGCGGATCTGTAAGAATTACGCTTTGAAGCCTTCACCATGCCCTTAATTTCGGGTGCCAAACCATCGATGAAACGCGCAATGCATTTGGGCCAGGAGTGATGAGATATGTACCAACCTGGACATGGAGTTGAAGTCAGTGACATACTTTCGACAGTCCATGTTTTTTACAACGAGATTCAGAAAATCTGACTCTACTTTCTCAACCTCGTGCCGAGGGCAGTAAGTTACCTTTATTAGGTCCACGAACTTGGACCACTCCGGTAGATTGTATCATTGCTTTCCACCATGTAAGGGCATCGCCCTTGAACGACTGTGAGACAAACTTCACAGTATATTCCTTAGTGCAATCGCTAATATCAACCATAGTTTCCATTTCGTCTAACCAACGCTTGCAATATATAGCCCCCTTTTCTCCATTAAAATCTCTGGGCTTGCAAGAGACGAAGTATTTATACGTTGTTCGTAGAAGAACGGGGTTTCTCATCAAACACTATCTTCTTTGGTTCACTCTTTGCAGAAGACGAGTAAACAGAGCTCTCTTTCCGATATGATGAATGTGGCTTTGAATGGGACTTTGAGCGAGTAGCACTCGACTCTTTAAAGTTCTCTAGAACTGTATTCACGGCCTCGCCGACTGCTGCATCGATCATGGCCTGGAGATTCGCACCATTGACATTTATATTTGCAGCAACATCGTTAGTACTGTTATGACTGCTGTGAGCTTCATCCGAATTTGCCATTTCTAAAGCTTTGGTACTAAACACCATAATAACAATTGCTTAGTTGCAATATAATTATAAATCATCGCATTTGATGATTTAACAATCCATGATATTATTAAACCATATAGGCTATTAAGTTTTAACATTTATAATGAATGTTGTTTGAAATTAATTCAATATATTTAGCCTAGGTTACAAAAAAGACCATTAATGGCATTAAAATACGACGTAGTCCATTACTTATTAGACAGGGGATCATAAAGTCACAACTGTCATTGTCGCACTGAATATTAGATAGTGCAAAGGCTTATCTCGAAGGACATTAAATTATATATAAGCCCCGATCTCATTCGATCAGGGGCTTTAAGGCTTGAACATAGTTCATTAACTTTGGACAGGGAGTCGTAGACTACAACTGTCGCTGTCATAAATGACGATATAATATGGCCCGTAGGCAAACTATTTTGACATCACAAAAGATGTTAAAATAATAATCATCACACTGATGATATAAGTCATGATCGCATTGATCATATTGACTTTAAGGCTTGGATGTAATCCAATTACCTTGACGGCTGGTGTGGTTCCTCAAGTCACACTGCCAGGAGTGTTAACGTTACTTGAGTGTTAACAAAGAATAATTGTCCTAATGGTTAAATGACAAAACCATGGTCGCATTGACCATATAGGTTTGGAGGCTTGAACATAGTCCACCACCTCTGGATAGAAGGGATAGTCTTCCTTAACTATCATGGTAGAAGGGCTAGTCATCCTTAACTACCAAAGTTAGACAATTAATATGGACTTGCCACTTGGCGAGGTAAACCATTAAGAAGATCCTTTGGAATTATCTAGCAGATCGATAAAGTTCGAATTAAAATTGAGACGGTCGCTTGAACGTAGGATGTAATGAAATACACATATAATAATAATAATTCCAATTAATTTTTCATTAATCAAATAAGAAATTACAATAATGCCTTAAACAGGTCTTGAAACAACTTAGCTAATTTGTCCATGCAGGGACTGAAAAGATAGAACATGTCCATGCAGGGACTAAATTGAAATAACATGTCCACGCAGGGACTTAATTGAAATAAACAATACAATACAAGACAAATAAATAAAGTCTTCATTCATCTTTCTTCCCGTTAATCAGCTTAGTAAGTTTCTTAAAGAACTTACTTGTTTTTGTCTCACTTCTCTCAGCCCGACGCTGAACGTCTTCCACCCTTTCTAAGGCCTGATTAATGGCCTCTATTTGTTGTGGTGGTAGTGGTTGTGGCTGTGGTTGAGGCGTAGCAGGATACGGGTATCCATAACTTGGGTAACCTGTTGTTGGGTAAGCGAGGGGAAAAGGAGATGGATACAAACCATTATGTACGGCCGCTTCTACATAAGGGTCATACGCTGGCGCCTGGTAATTATAACCCATTTGCGTAGATGGGTCAAAAGGGTTATACCCAGATGCAGCTGGGTATGTAGGAATTGGGTTTTCAAAACCCACTGGCGGTGGTGGTTGAGTGAATGTCGCCGACGTGGGATCAACCACAGGTATGGTGTTGGAGGGTCCACCCATTTGTGGATCATCTGGTATAAGAGGATATGATTGAGAAGCTTAGGGTGAACTGAATCATGGCCCCATACGCACTGACATACGTGTGTTTCGCCTTATCCTTGATGATTCTGGAGGTAGCCGTGGTGGTTGCGGTTGCGGTTGTTCTTCCACTGGTGGTGGCGGCGGTTGTTCCACCACTTGTATATACGCGTCCTCTTGTTGAGGCGGCAGTGGAGGGGTGGAATGGTATAAAGGAGTAAATTCAAACTTGAATTTACCCTAGTATTCATCCAATTCATTGGGACCCTGGTAAGGCGATCCCGCATAAGAAGCGGAACCACTGGAAATCTCGATGGGGTAAGCAAGTGACCCCGAAAGCGGCATTACTGGATCTGGATCTTCTTCCACATCTATGTTCTGGTGCTCATCTTGCTCCAGCTGGTTATGTCTAGCAGGAGGGTTGTTAATATAGTGATTTGGGTCAAAAGACCCATGCAAGTGTGAATGAGCATGATAAGAGTGTTGGGAATGGTGGGACTCATGTGAATGATGAGAGTGGTACGAATGGTGGTAAGAAGGTGAAGAACTCAAAGAAACAGAGTGTCTCGCTGGTTCAATAGAATATCCCCAATCCTGATAGGGATCTGAATCAAAAGAGGCTGATGGGAAGTGGTGTGATGGTCCAGCTTGGCTAGATGGTCCTCCCCGCATAGGACCTTCACCTCTACCTCTTCCACGATGTCTTGGCGGCATATCGAATAAGTAACCTGCCAAAAATCAAAGAAAACAATATATATAAATTTAATAAAGATAAGGATTAATCCTAGGTCATTTGCCTAGACTCAAAAAGTCTAAGGAATACGTTATTGTGTCATTTGAGATTAAACACAAAAGGCTTGTGTTTAATTCACTCAAATGTTGGCTCTGATACCAACCTGTCACACCTCGATATTTCAACCACAAACCCGGTGGGCCCGGTGGGAGTATCGTGACGTAAGATTAGTATCATCATAGTCAATAATCATAGATAGCACAACGGAAGCCTTAGAGTATAAATTATTATTACAAACCAAATGTCCAAAGTTCAAAAATAAATATACAGACGGCTGGTAATAGTAAAGATCCACAGGCGGATCATAAAATGTACAAAAATGAGTTCAACAGACTAATAGGTTTATGCAAAGGAGTTGCAAATTCCTCTTCTAGCAATACTGAGCAGCTTCCAGCCTATTTACGTATTTGTACCTGTAGCTTAGTCTTTTGAAAATACGTCAGTTTTCACTGGTAAATACAATCAACCGACACATTTTGAAAACATTTTCAAAATTGATTTAAGTGCACAAGGCACATCTTTTATAAATAACTTGGGACAATTCAAAATGATCTTGTATCAGTTTGACATGTTTGTCAATACATATGGGGCCTAGTATGGAAACCGAGACATGATTAACCGACACACCACTTATAAACCAACAAAGGAGTTATCCCCAACTTGTGGGTAAGAAAACATTTTTAATATAGCATTAAGCATCTGCCTGGTGTATGCCTACACCCTGTGCTTGGTCGTGGCCATTAGTAACTTAAATGAGCCCATGATATCCAGGACACGGTCGCGTTAACCCCAATGTTTAAGTTATCAAATAAAACAGATTAAAATGGGTTATGAAGATTTTGTAGCCACAATCCGGCATATGATCCCATACTCGACCAAGCGGTAATAATTTACCATATCCCAAACTCGTATAAGGAAAATAGGTTAAGTGTATTTACCTGAGCTAATACTTGATATAAGTGCAAGGTTTATAGTAACTCGGCCGTATTCAATGAAATAAGCATAGATAACAATTTACTGAAAGGCTCTAGTCTGGAATGATGGTATGAAATCAATTAGAATGCTAACGGGTCTTAATTAAGTTGTAGACTTAGACCGGCTAGCTTAAAATATTAAAAACGGTACGATACGCTAGACTAAACGATGACCGGAATAGAATGTAGTTTAAACCCAACAAGTACTAAAACTTTAATAATATGGGTAAACTATGAACATTGTGGAAATTGGATAAAAATGATAAGGTTAAACCCGTTTCGGTAAACTTATGTAAACTAGTTACACAAGTCTAACCGTGCGCGTATAACCAATAACGGGTAACCGGATGAGTCATGAACAAGTTCCATATGCCAATATAGTTTAAACAAGTTATAATATCAGTAGGATATCAACTTGTATGCCCGTTAAGGTTTTAAGATCAAGTTTTGCCTCACAAGGGCGTTTTGGTCATTTAGCGACGTATAAAAGAAACTTGTATATAAACTGATGCTATGATCATAAAAATTCTGGAAAAATAATTAATTTGTGATATATTATCAGTAGGATTTCATACATATGCATGTTTTATAGTTTAAGACCAAACTATGCACCGTACGGGCATTTTGGTCATTTCACACATAGTTTGAAAGCTTATTTGGGATTCTAAGTTTATAACATGTACCTGTCGTAAAAATATTTTAAACAAGTTATAAAATCAGTAGGTAACAAGTCTTGGTTGATAAATATGGCTTAGAACCATATTATGCGCTAAAAAGGCGTTTAAGTCGTTAAATGACGATGTTTGAGATCTTATGTCAAAACAGAAGTCATGACCAGGCTTATATTGTTAAAACATGTTATTTAATATATCATATCAGTAGGTAAAATGGTTTTGTATGAAAATCATGATTAAAACCATTTTAAGTGCCACAAGGGCATTTTCGTCATTTAAGGACATAATACAAGAACTTGTGTCACACCCTAACCGATGGCGGAAACATCGGGATGAGGCGAACAAATCACTCAAAGCATCATAACACTATTGTGACAATATAATTTAAATCAAATTTCATAACAATACTAAAAGTCATACATTGTTCAAACATGATCAAACATAAAACAATTTCCAAACGTAGTTTATTTTCTAGGTGAGTTTCTAGTCCACCCTAACTTGCTTCTTCATCATCTTGACTATCAACCTGCAACATGTATTAAAATAAAATCAACAAAAATGTTGGCAAATATACAAGTTTGATACATAGCATAAATAGAATAAAAAGTTTAAATACTCATATCCAACACGAATAACATGATACCAGTTACTAATATGTTGAAACGGTGTCATTATATGTTCAAACCCTAGTTTACAATGCAAATTTGCCTGTCCCAAAGACTAACGGGAGGTTAACACGTTCAACTTAACAATACCCCAAGACTAATGGGTGGTGTGTTACTCCTATGGCGCCATGATTGTTAATGTAGGCTTGTATTAAGTTAAGCAGCATATAGACACGAAAATTTTACATAGCATATGAGATTAATAAGCATCAAATTGTTTCATGTTTAAATGTGGATAGAGTGTGAATAAAACAAGTTTCAAGTTTTGCGTGTTTTTGGTTGCATTGCGATTTCTTGTAAGTAACGTACGAGTAAGATTGGGTAAAATCCAAGAGCGACTAACCTAGATATTTAGAATTAACACATAACGACCCGTTATTATTTGTTGGTAAACAAAAAAATAAATCATAATCCTAATATCTATGAATTGCATATTAGGTGTTTCTTTAATCTCGTTTATTAATGTTAATAAGATGAAATAAATAAATAAATGATATAAAAATAAAAGAGTTAAAATAAATTGCTTAGTTGTTTGAGTTTTAAATAAATTGAAGGATTTTATTATAAAAATGAATAAAAAGTTAATTATTTTTTAGAGTTTATTATAAAAGAGAAAAAAAAGTATTTGTTTTATAAATTTGGGGATTATAATGATTTTTAAAGAAAAGAATTTAAATAAAACGTGCTTAGTTATTTATGTAAAAAGTTAATAAAATTTCTATTTATTGATTACATGTAATTTATTACATTCTTAATTTATTATAACTTGGCCTTTAATATTTTGGTATAAAAGAGTTATAATAATTTATCTAGTTTTATTATTAAAGGTTTAGCTTTAATAAAGAAAAAGAATATTATTAAAGGCTTAAAAGAAATAAAAATTTTATACGTATCAATCTAAAGTGGTCATTAACAGTGAAATATAACTTTAAGTATTTGTCTTTTTATTTCTTAATAATATTTTATATATTACGTAATTTGATTTTTAGTAATAAATAGTATTTTATAATTTTTAAGTATTTGTTTTTTATTATTTATTAATAGTATTTTATTTATTATTTAATGTAATATTTTAGTAATAACTTGCGTTTGTTAACTTTAAAAAAAATATAAATCCTCGTTTATATTTTTTTTAACATTCCGCAGGCATTAGATCGGTATCGGTACAGTTTGTTACAGTATCGGTAGAATAACAACTTGCGTTTCTTAAATTTAAAAAAAAATCTAAATCCGCGTCTATGTTTATTTATTTTTTTAACATCCCGCAGGCATTGGATCGGAATCGATACGGTTCGTTACAGTAGCGGTACAATACATGCACTAGGTATGAAATCAACACATGTTTTATATCGGTGGAAAACAACAAAAAACAAACACCAATAGCGGCAACGATGTTGTTAGAACGATATCGACTGGTTCACATTATCACGCTACATGTACCGATATTCATTTATCATCACATAAGGAGTTATATAAATAAATAATTTTCAAAACCGTAAACCATAAAAATGAAAACACGTATCGGTGCTGATGTCGTACGGTACGGTAAGATAGTGAGTATACACAAATATAGGTTCGGAACCAATGTTGTTCGTTTGGTGTCGGTCCGGCTCATGGCCATTAGTAACTTAAACGAGCCGAGGATATCCAAGACATGGTCACATTAACCCCCAAAGTTTAAGTTATCAAACAAAACATATTAAAACAGGTCATGAAGATTTTGTAGCCACAATCCCGCATATGATCCCATACTCAACCAAGCGGTAATAATTTACCACATCCCAAGCCCGTTTAGGGAAAATAGGTTAAGGGTATTTACCTGAGCTAATACTTGATACAACTGCAAGGTTTATAGTAACTCAGCCGTATTCAATTAAATAAGCGTAGGTAACAATTTACTGAAAGACTCTAGTCTGGAATGATTGTATGAAATCAATTAGATGTTAATTGTAAGACCTATACTTGGTTTATGCGATTTTCATATAGTTTTCGACTATAATTGTGTAAATCCGCTTACGCAAAATTTACAAAATACATATTTCTTAAATACTTTTAAGAAATAAAACAATTCAACATTTTTTAAAACATTCGACGCTTAAATACGTGACGACGAATCATAACGCGGAAGCTTAAATTTTTGATCGTGTTCAGTTCTTCATCAAGCTTGATCGTCCTCCGGTATAGTACAATATACCTACATTTCATAAAAACATGAAATGAGTTAGTTTTAGGGTGTTTATAACGTGTATAATCAAGTCCAACAGCTGAAACAACAATTAACAAAGTTTTTCCAAGTCTAGGGGTCTGTCGCGGGGCCCGACAGAAGAAACCCCAGCTCTCGCGGGCCGCGAGGGCTCTCGCGTGTCGCGACAGTGACTTAGGTCGCTGTCGCATGGCGCGACAACTCACTTTTTCCAGCGAGTTGTTTAATCATTGCTGCATATTCCCAGCTGGACTACTTTTTACGAAGATGGACATAACTCATTCGTTATTGATTCGATTTAAGTCACGTTTCTTCCTGCGTGATCATAAATTGATCCTCCATAATATGGAGTTAAATCCATCATCCGGGTTAACAACATTTTAGACTTTTAAGCCTTCGGCTTATTACCTTTTTACAAAGTTTTGACCCTTTCATGCATTTTATCAAACAAACATGTTTGTTTGATCCCAATTTCTCATGAACCTTATAATTTCATTGTTGTCTATGATACTAGATTCCAATCACGGATTTATGTACATTCATAAACCCGTTTTTACTTAAATGCTTATTTTGACCCGTTAAGGGTATTTAAGCACTTTTCCGCATAATTCACGCTCATTTATTTCTAGCATCTTATTTCCACATTATTTATCAAATGATCTTCCACCACAACTATATTTGTGGTGGATTTAAAGTGGAAATCTATTTATTCCGAGTTTTACCCCTCGGATTATCATTTTACGGCAAAGACCTTATAGAGTCATTTGACCCAACGATTCACACCTTTTCCTTTCTATACTTATTTTAAGTATTTATTTAATCATAAAACTCGTTTCCAAACAACCTTTAAGGGTCGTTTGCTCAATTTATCTTACATGGGCGTTTTGGTCAATTTTAGTCCTTCTTTTACGACGGAGGACTATTAATAACTTGTTTGACCGAAAATCCGACCTTTTAACTATAATCTTGTTTAGAACCCATTATGTTTTTAAAAACACCATGATTATAATTTAGATTATTGGGTTTACCTATTAAGGTAACCCAATGTCCATATTGGACTTCATTTAACACTCTTTGAACTTTAAGTCCTAAATGAATATTTAACCTATTACGCATACCTGGCTCGGATCAATATATTGACCCGTTTTAATACCTTGCTTTAATAACCGCCAAGTAATAGCGATGCTAATATCCTTTCAATATTTACTCCTGAAATCATATAGCTTGACACTAATCATTAGTCGATATTGTCAAAAGGTGATATCTTCACCTTTTGACCCGTTTGGTCTAAGTGATCATTTATCTTAGCAAGATGGTATTTATTACCATCCTATCTACATGACTCGCTCCGGTTTACACCGTACGGTCATTTTACTATAACCCATTTCTTGATTCTTTTGACCCCTTTATGGCTTACGCCATAAAGTGTCTTTAAAAAACTAACGGTTACCGTCAACAAGTGACCGAATTACCGTTTTACCCTTATTATTTGTATTGGTTTACCTTATAAGGTAATCATTCAAAACTCGCTATCTATTATTCATTGCATGACTAAATAATCGTATTAGTTCTTTTTAACCATTAAACATGGTTTAACATTATTGTCTTTTGTTCCGACCCGTGTCATGCCACGTCAGAACATCATATTTCAAACTAGACTTTATATTATTCATAACCTATAAAACCAATAGGTATTCAATAAATAGAATGTAAGCTTTACTTACCTTGCATCCAGATTATGCTTTTCCTTCATTCTTGATTCGTTTGACCCGCTTCCTTCCCAAGCTTTCACCTAGCCTGTCAAGCGTCAAACTATCATTGTAATTTGTAAGATGGTTAGATTAGTCATACTCATTCACGACTATTCCGTCCTACAATCTTTATGTCGAAATTATCATTCGATCATATCAAAGGTCATTTTGACTTAAAAAAAATCAAACTGCCTATTGACAAAAGTAATTACATGATGTAGTTCAACTACTCGTTTTATTACTTTGTCAATATATGGTAAGCATCCTTCTTATGCTACCGTTTTAACTACTTTTTAAATCAAGTTATTGTAATCGAATTTCATTCGATTAACACATGATGATATCAAACATCATTTTGATCATAATATATCATCATTTTCATTTTATCATACAAACCCATTTCCTAGCAAGTATGATCATGTACTCAAACACACAATTTGTTCAAGTATTTCTTGATTACTATCATGTATGATGATTCTAATCATAGTTATATCATCAATTTCATCATATGATTAAAACCCACTTATCCTAATGTGGTAAATCATCTAAACATTCAATTCATAGCATCGTATGTATAATTTTCACTTAGGGTTTTGTTCCTAAGAAAATATACATCACTAATTCAATCATAGCTTCAATAATTCATTCATAATTCACGATTATGATGATTATTCAAATTTCACAACCTCACAAATAATCAAAATTTTACATACCTTATGATCCCCTAGCTTGGGTGATCATTAATTCACGTTCAATTGTGAATTTAGACTTCATTTGAGCCTTCAATTTGATGATTCTTATGAAACTAGGGTTGTGGCTCCATGGGAGCTCTTTGAGATCGAACAGAACACACACTGAGTGTGTGTTTTGTTTTGTTTTGATTTGATTTCTCTTTTTATAATATAAGTTTCCAATTATCCAGATTTGGCCCCTCATGTTTGGTTAGTTATTTAGTAGGCTACAACCTACTTATTTCTAACAATATTTCCACTTATTAATTAGGTTAAACATTCCTAGTTAAATTAGTGGGTTTGTGGAATTCATGACTAAGTTTATTTTAGGTCCCGTTAACTCGGGCCTTTTATAAACTTTATCTCTTCAAAAACTTCCATTTAACTTTTATTCAATATTAAGTTTATTTATTGAAAATCCTAATATTCGCCGGGTTAATTTTACCACTAACGGTACTTTACCCGTCGTTTAGTATTAATGTGGTTTAATTGCCAAACCCATTTTCGGGGTGTTACAAGTCTATCCCCCTTAAATAGGTTTCGTCCTTGAAACCTTTCTTACATAATTCATTGAGTTTTAAACTCAATGCATTTGATCTGAGTAATCTTTTAAGCATTACTCATACTTTAACCAATTGTTGGTATTACCAGAAAAGTATGGTAATATCTGTTTGGTTACAAATCATGTGCGTATTTCATGCGTACTAACGCAACTCCATCTAACATAATTTCGTTATTTTAACCGGTTTGGTTAACTTAGCGAAATCCATCGCTTTTATACTTTCGAATTCTTCATGAATCCGTTATTTTTAACCCGTTTGGAGGTTTTAGTGAAATCTTTCACTTTTGACAAACAACTCTTTTGTTGTCGAATTTATTCATTAGGTTCAGTTATACGGAATCCACCGCTTACGAGCAAACCGAATTTCTTGATTTGAATTTTGACCTTAACCGGTCTCATTAACTTGACTTATTAGTCCATGTACTTTATACCCATCTTTCGGGCTACTATGTGATTATATTTCACATTACCTTTCTTGACCGTGATTGCGTCACGTCATTTTTAAGTTTATATCATCTTCTTGTTATTGAAAAATATTTCTTTTCGAATGTATCATCTTGCACTCATTGGTGTCAAGACTTGTATCTTTTATATTTACAATTTCAATTCCTATCATAACTCATATTTGTAAAAACGTTATTTCTTACTAAAACTGAAGTTTTAGTTTAGCATCTTTTCTCTTTAACTTATGTCAATTACTCATATCAATAAATTGACAGCTAAGAATTTATTCTTTTATAGTCTTTATTTTACACGGGGATTCTCATCTGTTTCCCTCGTTTTGTCCAAGTAACCCGTAGGTTCTTTCACTTATCCTCGTGGGCTATTTCTTTAGGCTTTCACCCCGTTAAGGCAAGGCCCTTATTATTCATTTCTTTTTATTTATGACCCCAAGGGTCATTTTAGTCCCTTAGACCTTTATACTGTTTATAACCCGAAGGTTATAATGATCCCGTAGATCATTTTTTTTCTCTGTTTGAAAATCATTTGTTTTCAAGTTTAAAACCCGTTAACCTTGACTGTAGTTCGTGACTACAATCGTTTTATTTCGGACCATTCCCCCGACTCTATGACTTCTCACGTCATTTATGCGTCGGTTTGTCTTATGCTCACCGTTATCCGGTTTACATATATTCGTATTTGATTATGTCCCATTACCGGGCTCATTATTCTTTTGCGTTTAACGTTACCGTTATCCGGCTTGCGCTTAGTTATGCCATCCGACATTATATTGTATTCAACCCGTTTGACTTGTTAATGTGAAATCCATCACTTATAAAAAATCAAACTTTATTCTTTGTTCAACCCGTTCAACCTCAAAATAGTTGAACATTTTTTTATTCAAAATTTCTTTTTGAGAAATTTTATCACCTTTTAGTCATAACTCATAATCCGAGTCCTTTGACTTTCAATCCGCGTTCCCGTCTCTTGGTTTACGCATGTGTTTAAATTCCTACCCATCAGCCGGGTGACTTACCGAAGTCATTATTAATGCAACCATTTAGGTATGCATTAAGACTTCATTTTGACTTGTTTGGTTTTCTTAGGGAAATCCACCGCTTTATTCAACCAAACCTTTATTCTTTTTGTGACCATGCTTGATGGTCTTATAATTTCTGAATGATGATTATCATCATCATCCTTTCTTTACTACGACCAAAGTCAATGACTTCGATCGTCTTTTTGTATGGGCAATACCTTCGTTTCTATGACACTGCGGTTCATTTATACTTTGGTTTTACATGCCCCTTTTTGTCAACCATGGCCCTTTCGTCCAAAATGACTGATTTCACGAATTCTCTTGGGTCATTTATTTCGGTGCGTGCCATACATCGTTTTTATGGTTCCCTCGAAAACCATTTGTATGAGTATGCCCATAAGATTTCTTGACCCCAATATTCTTTTAACTTTTTCATTCTTCTTGACCTTACCACATCGGACATAACTGTGCTCATTATAATTAGCTCATGGTATCATGTGTTCACTATTTACTTAGCCAGAGTAAGCGATCAACACATGGTATGCATGCCCTTATTATAATTACCACATCACGTCCCATGTAAGTAATCTCTCGATTTATTTCAATTGGTAAAACTTTATTTAATTGCCAATTATCAATTATTAGTTTTACCCGTTTTGTCCTTGAATCATATAAAATATCCATTTTTATACTCATTTATACAATCACATTCGTTGATGAGATCATTACTTTTCTCAATTAGATCTATATTGAGAATACTTACTTGGATGATTACTTTTGTCCAAGTTTATATTTAAACTAAATTCAGTTATTGTCTTATTATTCACGACTGTGAATAATACGTATCTCTACTAAATTTCTCTTGAAACGTTATCCTGGATAGGAATCCTATCCAGGTTTTCCAAGTTTTATCTTCTATATGCAACTGTCATTCACTATGTGTTTGTTGCAAACTAGTAGATGCCCCGCCCGCGTTGTAGGGCGATGACCGAATAATTCTCAACCAATTAAAAAAAGACTACTATAATTTTCCTAGGAAAAAAAACAAAAACGATGATAAGACCGTAGTAAACCAATTAAAAAAAAAACCTTTATAGTTTTGGTAAAAAAAAAACTAAAACTATGGGAAAACGTAATTTTTAACTAAGGGCCAAATCATAAATTTAATTCGGGAATAAATTGTAAACTAAATGGACCAACGGGGGAGTGCCAGGAAGTTGCCGGCACGACTGTAATTTTACACTGGGGGCAAAATTGTAATATCACCAGGAAAACAAACAAAAATGATTGGGAAAATGTAAAGTTAAGTTGAGGGTAAAATCGTAACTTGGCTGTGAGAAAAAAAAAAAACTAATGGCAAAACTATAAATTTATACGGGGCAAAATCGTAATTTTGAACCGAGGGCAAAATCAAAATTTTTAGCTGGGAGTAAAAGGGAAAAAAATTTAAGTGGGGGTAAGAACATAATTTTGAACTAATGGCAAAATCGTAATTTTAAGGGGAAAAAACTAATGGCAAAAGTGTAAAATTAAACGGGGTAAAATCGTAATTTTTAACCGAGGGCGAAATCGAAATTTTTAGCTAAGAGTAAAAGCGCAAATTTATTTTTTAGTGGGGGCAAAAACATAATTTTATACTGATGGAAAAGTCGTAATTTTAAGGCGGGACAAAATCATAAATTTGTTTGGCCAATAAGGGAGTGCCAGGCAGGTGCCTGCCACTGTTGAGCCTGCCGCCCATTTCACCCAATTGGGTGGCGGACCTATTACCCGATGACGTCATCATCTTGAAATTGTATGTATTGAAAATTTCTAGTTATACTATAAGTTTAAGACATGTCCCTTTGTAGATACTCGCCTTGATAACTTTCTTATTGTTCGATCTCTCGTTCGAGATCATTTCTTGATTACATGTCTTTAACGCGTATGAATTACTTGTCATACTTCAGACTATTTCTTTATCGTATCAATAATTCTTTAAACTCTCGTCATCTTCCAATGCGAGGTTCCTTCAACTTAAAACGTTTACAAATATTAGTAACGTTTACCTTTATAAGCGCCCGTATTATAATACAAGGCTTTCTACGACACGTGTTAACACACGTAATTCGTTTAACTATATCGGCCTTTTATTGCTTTCTTTGGGGTAACATGTTTTACACTATAACCCCATGTGTTGTTTTCAACACTTTACATGCTAGACCGTAATGTACAGAATAACTTACCGGATTTTGCGATCAAGTCTCGAACCGAACACTTTACTCTTTAACCTTGAGCTCTGAATACCAACTTGTAAGACCCATACTTGGTTTATGCGATTTTCGTATAGTTTTCGACTATAATTGTATAAATCCGCTTACGCAAAATTTACAAAATACATATTTCTTAAAAACTTTTAAGAAATAAAACAATTCAACATTTTTTAAAACATTCGACGCTTAAATACGTGACGACGAATCATAACGCGAAAGCTTAAATTTTTTATCGTGTTCGGTTCTTCATCAAGCTTGATCATCCTCCGGTATCGTACAATATACCTACGTTTCATAAAAACATGAAATGAGTTAGTTTTAGGGTGTTTATAACGTGTATAATCAAGTCCAAAAGTTGAAACAACAATTAACAAAGTTTTTCCAAGTCTGGAAGTCTGTCGCGGGGCGCGACAGAAGGGACCCCAGCTCTCGTGGGCCGCTAGGGCTCTCGCATGTCGCGACGGTGACTTAGGTCGCTATCGCGTGGCGCGACAACTAACTTTTTCCAGTGAGTTGTTTAATCATTGTTGCATATTCCCAGCTAGACTACTTTTTACGGAAACAGACATAGCTCATTCGTTATTGATCCGATTTAAGTCACGTTTTTTCCTGCGTGATCATAAATTGATCCTCCATCATATGGAGTTAAAATCCATCATTCGGGTTAACAACATTTTAGACTTTTAAGCCTTCGGCTTATTACCTTTTTACAAAGTTTTGACCCGTTCATGCATTTTATCAAACAAACATGTTTGTTTGATCCCAATTTCTCATGAACCTTATAATTTCAATGTTGTCTATCATACTAGATTCCAATCACGGGTTTATGTACATTCTTAAACCTGTTTTTACTTAAATGCTTATTTTGACCCGTTAAGGGTATTTAAGCACTTTTCCGCATAATTCACGCTCATTTATTTCTAGCATCTTATTTCCACATTATTTATCAAAAGATCTTCCACCACAACTATATTTGTGGTGGATTTAAAGTGGAAATCTATTTATTCCGAGTTTTACCCCTCGGATTATCATTTTACGGAAAAGACTCTTATAGAGTCATTTGACCCAAAGATTCACACCTTTTGCTTTCTATACTTATTTTAAGTATTTGTTTAATCATACGACTCGTTTCCAAACAACCTTTAAGGGTCGTTTGCTCAATTTATCTTACAGGGGCGTTTTGGTCAATTTTAGTCCTTCTTTTACGACAGAGGACTATTAATAACTTGTTTGACCGAAAATCCGACCTTTTAAATATAATTTTGTTTAGAGCCCATTATGTTTCTAAAAACACCATGATTATAATTTAGATTTTTGGGTTTACCTATTAAGGTAACCCAATGTCCATTTTGGACTTCATTTAACACTCAATGAACTTTAAGTCCTAAATGAGTATTTAACCTATTACGCATACCTGGCTCGGATCAATATATTGACCCGTTTTAATACCTTGCTTTAATAACCGCTAAGAAATAGCGATGCTAATATCCTTTCGATATTTACTCCTGAAATCATATAACTCGACACTAATCATTAGTCGATATTGTCAAAAGGTGATATCTTCACCTTTTGACCCGTTTGGTCTAAGTGATCATTTATCTTAGCAAGATGGTATTTATTACCATCTTATCTACATAACTCGCTACGGTTTACACCGTACGGTCATTTTACTATAACCCCTTTCTTAATTCTTTTAACCCCTTTATGGCTTACGCCATAAAGTGTCTTTTAAAAACTAACGGTTATCGTCAATGAGTGACCGAATTACCATTTTACCCTTATTATTTGTATTGGTTTACCTTATAAGGTAATCAATCAAAACTCGCTATCTATTAGTCATTACATGACTAAATAATCGTATTAGTTCTTTTTAACCATTAAACATGGTTTAACATTATTGTCTTTTGTTCCGACACGTATCATGTCACGTCGGAACATCATATTTCAAACTAGACTTTATATTATTCATAACCTATAAAACCAATAGGTGTTCAATAAATAGAATGTAAGCTTTAATTACCTTGCATCCAGATTATGCTTTTCCTTCATTCTTGATTCATTTGACCCGCTTCCTTCCCAAGCTTTCACATAGCCTGTCAAGCGTCAAACTATCATTGTAATTTGTAAGATGGTTAGATTAGTCATAATCATTCACGACTATTCCATCCTACAATCTTTATGTCGAAATTATCATTCGATCATATCAAAGGTCATTTTGACTTAAAAAAAATCAAACTGCCTATTGACAAAAGTAATTACATGATGTAGTTCAACTACTCATTTTATTACTTTGTCAATATACGGTAAGCATCCTTTTTATGCTACCGTTTTAACTACTTTTTAAATCAAGTTATTGTAATCGAATTTCATTCGATTAACACATGATGATATCAAACATCATTTTGATCATAATATATCATCATTTTCATTTTATCATACAAACCCATTTCCTAGTAAGTATGATCATGTACTCAAACACACAATTTGTTCTAGTATTTCCTGATTACTATCATGTATGATGATTCTAAGCATAGTTATATTATCAATTTCATCATATGATTAAAACCCACTTATCCTAGTGTGGTAAATCATCTATACATTCAATTCATAGCATCATATGTATAATTTTCACTTAGGGTTTCGTTCCTAAGCAAGTATACATCACTAATTCAATCATAGCTTCAATAATTCATTCATAATTCGTGATTATGATGATTATTCAAATTTCACAACCTCACAAATCATCAAAATTTTACATACCTTATGATCCCCTAGCTTGGGTGATCATTAATTCACATTCAATTGTGAATTTAGACTTCGTTTGAGCCTTCAATTTGATGATTCTTATGAAACTAGGGTTGTGGCTTCATGGGAGCTCTCTGAGATCGAACAGAACACACACTGAGTGTGTGTTTTGTTTTGATTTCTCTTTTTATAATTTAAGTTTCCAATTATCCAGATTTGGCCCCTCATGTTTGGTTAGGTATTTAGTAGGCTACAACCTACTTATTTTTAACAATATTTCCAACTCATTAACTAGGTTAAACATTCCTAGTTAAATTAGTGGGATTAAGGAATTCATGACTAAGTTTATTTTAAGTCCTGTTAACTCGGGCCTTTTATAAACTTTATCTCTTCAAAAACTTCCATTTAACTTTTATTAAATATTAGGTTTATTTATTTAAAATCCTAATATTCACCGGGTTAATTTTACCACTAACGGTACTTTACCCATCGTTTAGTATTAATGTGGTTTAATTACCAAACCTGTTTTCGGGGTGTTACACTAACGGGTCTTAATTAAGTAGTAGACTTAGACCGACTAGCTTAAAGTATTAAAAACGCTACGATACGCTAGACTAAACGATGATCAGAATAGAATGTAGTTTAAACCCAACAAGTACTAAGACTTGTATAATATGGGTAAACTATGAACATTCTGGAAATTAAGATAAAAATGATAAGGTTAAACCCGTTACGGTAAACTTATGTAAACTAGTTACACAAGTCTAACCGTGCGCGTATAAGCGATAACGGATAACCAGATGATTCATGAACAAGTTCCATATGCCAATATTCTTTAAACAAGTTATAATATCAGTAGGATATCAACTTGTTTGCCCGTTAAGGTTTTAAGATCAAGTTATGCCTCACAAGGGCGTTTTGGTCATTTAGCGACGTATAAAAGAAACTTGTATATAAACTGATGCTATGATCATAAACATTCTGGAAAAATAATTAATTTGTTATATAATGTCGGTAAGATTTCAAACATATGCATGTTTTATAGTTTAACACCAAACTATGCATCGTAGGAGCATTTTGGTCATTTCACACATAGTTTGAAAGCTTATTTGGGATTCTGAGTTTATAGCATGTACCTACCGTAAAAATATTTTAAACAAGTTATAAAATCAGTAGGTAACAAGTATTGGTTGATAAATATGGCTTAGATCCATATGATGCGCTAAAAGGGTGTTTGAGTCGTTAAATGACGATGTTTGCGATGTTATGTCAAAACAGAAGTCATGACCAGGCTTATATTGTTAAAACATGTTATTCAATATAACATATCAGTAGGTGAAAAGGTTTTGTATGAAAATCATGATTAAAACCATTTTAAGTGCCACAAGGACATTTTCGTCATTTAAGGACATAATACAAGAACTTGTACTTAAACTCAGATTATAAACTGACTTGTTATCCCAAATAATTCTAATTATAATATTATATCAGTAGGTAATGAGTTTGTTATAAGAAATTATGTTTAAAACCATTTTAAGTGCTGAAAGGGCATTTTGGTCCATTAAAAACCTGATTTACGATATTATACAAAAACTCAGTTTATGATCAGTTCATCATTATAAGTTAATTACTTTAACATATCAGTACATAACTCATTTGCAAGTTCATTAGTGACTAAAACCTTGGTTTTAATAAAAGGGCAAAATAGTCAAAGTATGGCATATTAACGGAAACTTGCATAAAACTCATATTACTATTATGATCATGTAATATAACCTTAGAGGGTTATGGTACATTATAATATGATCATAATGGAACCTTAATTCAGTAGTAAACTAATCTAATTTGGGTCAGAATCGAAAGTCAAAAGAGAAGTCAAACTTTGCGACTTTCGGTTGCGAACCGACCCTAAATTGACGAGCCGAACATGTTTACACATGTTCTAATAATTATTACCAAGTTGTTTAAGTGTTAAAACATAATTTAGAACACCTACATTATCAGATCATGATTATTTCAAAAACTGACCCGTTTGACTTTTTAATATTAATAACTTTGACCCATTAATCGACCAAGCAAACGTGATTTTCAGGAGGTGTCCTTTTGATGGATTAACACCTACTTAATTACGATCATGTAGCCATGTTCGCCTCGAACAATGGCTGGACCATTAAGGTCTAAACCAAAAGTCAAAGCATTTATCGAAAATTCTTGACTTTCGACTTTTAAAGCCTACAAACGAAAATCCAAGAGGTAGGAGCACTTACAAGTGGTCCTAGCACGAAAATGAACTCAAGAGGAGGCTCCCTTTAGCTAGGAGTCTCCAAGAGGAAGAGAGGAATGATAAATGAGAAGGTGCAAGTTCAACAAGTGAACCTTGGCCTCTATTTATAGTTGTGGAGAGTAAGGGAGGTGATCACAGGTGTCTAGTGGTGTTATAAGGAGCATACAAGTGTCTTAAAACGAGTCCAAAACAAGGCACAAGTCCATGGTTTCGAATTAAAGAAGTTTTGGTTGTATGTGTAGCCTCCAAGCAAAAGTTTGCAGTTGGTCGTAACATTCTGTTAAATACATGCCGTCGCGCTACGCGACGTCCATCCTCAATTCTCGTCACGGGGCGCGACGCCCTTCTTTAACTTTGAAAGTTGACAGCTTTAGTCCCTAAACCTCCAAACTCTGTTATACTTTCATTTTTTGGCACATTTAACCCCTCAAGGTCATTATTTGACACACCCGAGAGTATGACCGAACATCAAAAGCTCCCAGATTGTTTAAAGGGTCACTCAAAGCTCCCAGTATGACCCATATTGTGACATTACCACGCTTGGTTTTAGGTAACTTGGTAATCAAATCCATAGTTACCATTTCCATATGGGAATTTCAAGCTGTTGTAGCAGTCCTGATGGCTTTTGATGCTTGGCTTTAACCTACGAACACGTCAGACACTTAGCTACATAGGTGGATATGGATTTCTTCATACCCATCCACCAATAGTCCTTTTTCAAGTCTTGGTACATCTTGTCACCTCCAGGGTGAACTGAATATTTGGAACTATGCGCTTCCTGGAGGATTAGATCTCTAAGTCCTCCAAATACCGGAACCCAGAATCGACCATTAAATCTAAGGATTCCATCCTTTCTAGGTGATAACTGATCAGTAGTTCCACCTAATCCTTCACTGGAAAGGTTAGCCTCCAACAGGGCTTGTTTCTGCGAATCTAACAGCTTCTCATTCAAGCTGTTCTTGAGCTCAATGCTCTTGGCGTTAATCCTTATAGGTTTAACCCTTTCCTTGCGACTAAGCGCATCAGCGATTACATTCGCTTTGCCGGGATGATAGCGAATCTCGCAATCATAATCATTTAATGTTTCCATCCAACGGCGTTGCCTCATATTAAGATCCTTTTGATTAAACAGATGTTGGAGACTCTTGTGATTAGTGTATATAATACATTTCGTTCCATATAGGTAATGTCTTCACAGCTTTAGTGCAAATACAACAGCACCCAGTTCCAAGTCATGGGTGGTGTAATTCATTTCATGCACTTTCATCTCAGTCGGTGACAAAAGATAAGGAGCTCTTGCAACTGGTGCAACTCTAGGTAGAATATCGATCCTAAACTCCACTTACCTCTTAGGAGGCAATCCAGGTAGTTCATCGGGAAAAACATCTGGGTAATCAGAGATGACAGGAATATCTTCAATCTTCGGCTTTGGTTCATCTACCGTCACCTGTGCCATGTAAATGACACATCTGCTCTTCAGACACTTGGATAACTTAAGCATAGACACTTGTTTAGGCAATCCATAGTGTATATCTCCCGGAATGGTGATCATCTCACCGAAAGGGGTTTTAACTTTGATGAGTTTCTTGTCGCAAGCGATGCGGGCTTGTTTATAAGATAACCAATCCATACCCAAAACTACATCAAACCCCGCCAATTTCATTGGCATAAGAGATAAAGGAATGGAATGATTCATAATAGATATAGAACATCCATCAAGAATAGAAGATGCGGTTTCTATAGTTCCGTCGGCAAGTTCTACATCGTAAGTAATATCTACAGTCCTTATCGGTAAGTTTAATAGTTTGCTAAACTTAAGGTCTACAAAAGACTTATCAGCACCCGAATAAAAAAGAACTCTAGCATAGACATCGTTAATGAGGAAAGTACCTGTTATGGCATTATCTTCATTCACCGCCTGCTTAGCATTCATTTGAAATGCTCGTGCATTACCCTTCTTAGCCTCTCCAGGCTTCGAAGTGTTTCCCTTGACATTCTTGGGGCAGTTGGTCTTGATGTGTCCCTTTTCATGCAGCCGTAACAAATGACATCTTTAAGATCTTTGCAATCTAGGGTCGTATGCCCCTTCTTCTTACCGATGCCATAGGGTTTTGCCTGTGGGTCAGAGTTACACTATCCCTAGTGTTTACGGTTGCAAGTCTTACAGGTTGGTTTCTCACCCGACCTATCTTGGTTCTTGTTGAACCCGAACTTACCTTTCTTCTTCTTGTTTGATTTCTGGGAGGTGTCATCCTCCCTCATTCTCTTACCATCGGTCTCTGAGTTGACCGATTTGCTTCCCACCACATCCAAGGTGAGTGACAAAGATAGATCCACAGCGGATCTGTAAGAATTACGCTTTGAAGCCTTCACCATGCCCTTAATTTCCGGTGCCAAACCATCGATGAAACGCGCAATGCATTTGGGCTCAGGAGTGATGAGATATGTACCAACCTGGACATGGAGTTGAAGTCAGTGACGTACTTTCGACAGTCCATGTTTTTCACAACGAGATTCAGAAAATCTGACTCTACTTTCTCAACCTCGTGCTGAGGGCAGTAAGTTTCCTTTATTAGGTCAACGAACTTGGACCACTCCGGGTTGTAAAGGGTGATCTTCCCGGTAGATTGTATCATTGTTTTCAACCACGTAAGGGCATCGCCCTTGAACGACTGTGAGACAAACTTCACAGTATATTCCTTAGCGTAATCGCTAATATCAACCATAGTTTCCATTTCGTCTAACCAACGCATGCAATCTATAGCCCCCTTTTCTCCATTAAAATCTCTGGGCTTGCAAGAGACGAAGTATTTATACGTTGTTCGTAGAAGAACGGGGTTTCTCATCAAACACTATCTTCTTTGGTTCACTCTTTGCAGAAGAAGAGTGAACAGAGCTCTCTTTGCGAGATGATGAATGTGGCTTTGAATGGGACTTTGAGCGAGTAGCACTCGACTCTTTAAAGTTCTCTAGAACTGTATTCACGGCCTCGCCGACTGCTGCATCGATCATGGCCTGGAGATTCGCACCATTGACATTTATATTTGTAGCAACATCGTTAGTACTGTTATGACTGTTGTGAGCTTCATCCGAATTTGCCATTTCTGAAGCTTTGGTACTAAACACCATAATAACAATTGCTTAGTTGCAATATAATTGTAAATCATCGCATTTGATGATTTAACAAGCCATGACATTATTAAACCATATAGGCTATTAAGTTTTAACATTTCTAATGAATGTTGTTTGAAATTAATTCAATATATTTAGCCTAGGTTACAAAAAAGACCATTAATGGCATTAAAATACGACGTAGTCCATTACTTATTAGACAGGGGATCATAAAGTCACAACTGTCATTGTCGTACTGAATATTAGATAGTGCAAAGGCTCATCTCGAAGGACATTAAATTATATATAAGCCCCGATCTCATTCGATCAGGGGCTTTAAGGCTTGAACATATTTCATTAACTTTGGACAGGGAGTCATACACTACAACTGTCGCTGTCATAAATGACGATATAATATGGCCCGTAGGGAAACTATTTTGACATCACAAAAGATGTTAAAATAATAATCATCAAACTGATGATATAAGTCATGATCGCATTGATCACATCGACTTTAAGGCTTGGATGTAATCCAATTACCTTGACGGCTGGTGTGGTTCCTCAAGTCACACTGCCAGGAGTGTTAACGTTACTTGAGTGTTAACAAAGAATAATTGTCCTAATGGTTAAATGACAAAACCATGGTCGCATTGACCATATAGGTTTGGAGGCTTGAACATAGTCCACCACCTCTGGATAGAAGGGATAGTCTTCCTTAACTATCATGGTAGAAGGGCTAGTCATCCTTAACTACCAAAGTTAGACAATTAATATGGACTTGCCACTTGGCGAGGTAAACCATTAAGAAGATCCTTTGGAATTATTTAGAAGATCGATAAAGTTCGAATTAAAATTGAGACAATCGCTTGAACGAAGGATGTAATGAAATACACATATAATAATAATAATAATTCCATTTAATTTTTCATTAATCAAATAAGAAATTACAATAATGCCTTAAACAGGTCTTGAAACAACTTAGCTAATTTGTCCATGCAGGGACTGAAAAGATAGAACATGTCTATGCAGGGACTAAATTGAAATAACATGTCACGCAGGGACTTAATTGAAATAAACAATACAATACAATACAATACAAATAAATAAAGTCTTCATTCATCTTTCTTCCCATTAATCAGCTTAGTAAGTTTCTTAAAGAACTTACTTGTTTTTGTCTCACTTCTCTCAGCCCGACGCTGAACGTCTTCCACCCTTTCTAAGGCCTGATTAATGGCCTCTATTTGTTGTGGTGGTAGTGGTTGTGGCTGCGGTTGAGGCGTAGCAGGATACGGGTATCCATAACTTGGGTAACCTGTTGTTGGGTAAGCGGGGGGAAAAGGAGATGGATACAAACCATTATGTACGGCCGCTTCTACATAAGGGTCATACGCTGGCGCCTGGTAATTATAACCCATAGGCGTAGATGGGTCAAAAGGGTTATACCCAGATGCAGCTGGGTATGTAGGAATTGGGTTTTCAAAACCCACTGGCGGTGATGGTTGAGTGAACGTCACCGATGTGGGATCAACCACAGGTATGGTGTTGGAGGGTCAACCCATTTGTGGATCATCTGGTATAAGAGGATATGATTGAGAAGCTTGGGGTGAACTGAATCATGGCCCCATACGCACTGACATACGTGTGTTTCGCCTTCTCCTTGATGACTCTGGAGGTAGCGGAGGTGGTTGCGGTTGCGATTGCGGTTGTTCTTCCACTGGTGGTAGCGGCGGTTGTTCCACCACTTGCATATACGCGTCCTCTTGTTGAGGCGGCAGTGGAGGGGTGGAATGGTATAAAGGAGTAAATTCAAACTTGAATTTACCCTAGTATTCATCCAATTCATTGGGACCCTGGTAAGGCGATCCCGCATAAGAAGCGGAACCACTGGAAATCTCAATGGGGTAAGCAAGTGATCCCGAAAGCGGCATTACTGGATCTGGATCTTCTTTCACATCTATGTTCTGGTGCTCATCTTGTTCCAGCTGGTTATGTCTAGCAGGAGGGTTGTTAATATAGTGATTTGGGTCAAAAGACCCATGCAAGTGTGAATGGGCATGATAAGAGTGTTGGGAATGGTGGGACTCATGTGAATGATGAGAGTGGTACGAATGGTGGTAAGAAGGTGAAGAACTCAAAGAAACAGAGTGTCTCGCTGGTTCAATAGAATATCCCCAATCCTGATAGGGATCTGAATCAAAAGAGGCTGATGGGAAGTGGTGTGATGGTCCAGCTTGGCTAGATGGTCCTCCCCACATAGGACCTTCACCTCTACCTCTTCCACGATGTCTTGGCGGCATATCGAATAAGTAACCTGCCAAAAATCAAAGAAAACAATATATATAAATTTAATAAAGATAAGGATTAATCCTAGGTCATTTGCCTAGACTCAAAAAGTCTAAGGAATACGCTATTGTGTCATTTGAGATTAAACACAAAAGGCTTGTGTTTAATTCACTCAAATGTTGGCTCTGATACCAACCTGTCACACCTCGATATTTCAACCACAAACCCGGTGGGCCCGGTAGGAGTATCGTGACGTAAGATTGGTATCATCATTGTCAATAATCACAGATAGCACAACGGAAGCCTTGGAGTATAAATTATTATTACAAACCAAATGTCCAAAGTTCAAAAATAAATCTACAAACGGCTGGTAATTGTAAAGTCCACAGGCGGATCATAAAATGTACAAAAATGAGTTCAACAGACTAATAGGTTTATGCAAAGGAGTTGCAAATTCCTCTTCTAGCAATACCGAGCAGCTTCCAGCCTATTTACGTA
Organism: Helianthus tuberosus; assembly: GCA_030545235.1. NCBI lineage: Eukaryota > Viridiplantae > Streptophyta > Magnoliopsida > Asterales > Asteraceae > Helianthus > Helianthus tuberosus. The sequence continues at coordinate 89,665,729 of CM060438.1, read as the reverse complement.
TTTGTACCTGTAGCTTAGTCTTTTGAAAATACGTCAGTTTTCACTAGTAAATACAATCAACCGACACATTTTGAAAACATTTTCAAAATTGATTTAAGTGCACAAGGCACATCTTTTATAAATAACTTGGGACAGTTCAAAATGATCTTGTATCAGTTTGACAAGTTTGTCAATACATATGGGGCCTAGTATGGAAACCGAGACATGATTAACCGACACACCACTTATAAACCAACAAAGGAGTTATCCCCAACTTGTGGGTAAGAAAACATTTTTAATATAGCATTAAGCATCTGCCGGGTGTATGCCTACACCCTGTGCTTGGTCGTGGCCATTAGTAACTTAAATGAGCCCATGATATCCAGGACACGGTCGCGTTAACCCCAATGTTTAAGTTATCAAATAAAACAGATTAAAATGGGTTATGAAGATTTTGTAGCCACAATCCGGCATATGATCCCATACTCGACCAAGCGGTAATAATTTACCATATCCCAAACTCGTATAGGGAAAATAGGTTAAGTGTATTTACCTGAGCTAATACTTGATATAAGTGCAAGGTTTATAGTAACTCGGCTGTATTCAATGAAATAAGCATAGATAACAATTTACTGAAAGGCTCTAGTCTGGAATGATGGTATGAAATCAATTAGAATGCTAACGGGTCTTAATTAAGTTGTAGACTTAGACCGGCTAGCTTAAAATATTAAAAACGGTACGATGCGCTAGACTAAACGATGACCGGAATAGAATGTAGTTTAAACCCAACAAGTACTAAAACTTTTATAATATGAGTAAACTATGAACATTGTGGAAATTGGATAAAAATGATAAGGTCAAACCCGTTTCGGTAAACTTATGTAAACTAGTTACACAAGTCTAACCGTGCGCGTATAACCAATAACGGGTAACCGGATGAGTCATGAACAAGTTCCATATGCCAATATAGTTTAAACAAGTTATAATATCAGTAGGATATCAACTTGTATGCCCGTTAAGGTTTTAAGATCAAGTTTTGCCTCACAAGGGCGTTTTGGTCATTTAGCGACGTATAAAAGAAACTTGTATATAAACTGATGCTATGATCATAAACATTCTGGAAAAATAATTAATTTGTGATATAATATCAGTAGGATTTCATACATATGCATGTTTTATAGTTTAAGACCAAACTATGCACCGTACGGGCATTTTGGTCATTTCACACATAGTTTGAAAGCTTATTTAGGATTCTAAGTTTATAACATGTACCTGTCGTAAAAATATTTTAATCAAGTTATAAAATTAGTAGGTAACAAGTCTTGGTTGATAAATATGGCTTAGATCCATATTATGCGCTAAAAAGGCGTTTAAGTCGTTAAATGACGATGTTTGAGATCTTATGTCAAAACAGAAGTCATGACCAGGCTTATATTGTTAAAAACATGTTATTTAATATATCATATCAGTAGGTAAAAAGGTTTTGTATGAAAATCATGATTAAAACCATTTTAAGTGCCACAAGGGCATTTTCGTCATTTAAGGACATAATACAAGAACTTGTGTCACACCCTAACCGATGGCGGAAACATCGGGATGAGGCGAACAAATCACTCAAAGCATCATAACACTATTGTGACAATATAATTTAAATCAAATTTCATAACAATACTAAAAGTCATACATTGTTCAAACATAAAACAATTTCCAAACGTAGTTTATTTTCTAGGTGAGTTTCTAGTCCACCCTAACTTGCTTCTTCATCATCTTGACTATCAACCTGCAACATGTATTAAAATAAAATCAACAAAAATGTTGGCAAATATACAAGTTTGATACATAGCATAAATAGAATAAAAAGTTTAAATACTCATATCCAACACGAATAAGATGATACCAGTTACTAATATGTTGAAACGGTGTCACTATATGTTCAAACCCTAGTTTACAATGCAAATTTGCCTGTCCCAAAGACTAACGGGAGGTTAACACGTTCAACTTAACAATACCCCAAGACTAATGGGTGGTGTGTTACTCCTATGACGCTATAATTGTTAAGGTAGGCTTGTATGAAGTTAAGCAGCATATAGACACGAAAAGTTTACATAGCATATGAGATTAATAAGCATCAAATTGTTTCATGTTTAAACATGGATAGAGTGTGAATAAAACAAGTTTCAAGTTTTGCGTGTTTTTGGTATAGAATACATGTTACACCCAAAAGTGTTAAAATAAAATGGGATCGATTATACTCACATTGATTGCATTGCGATTTCTTGTAAGTAACGTACGAGTAAGATTGGGTAAAATCCAAGAGCGACTAACCTAGATATTTAGAATTAACACATAACGACCCGTTATTATTTGTTGGTAAACAAAAAAATAAATCATAATCCTAATATCTATGAATTGCATATTAGGTGTTTCTTTAATCTCGTTTATTAATGTTAATAAGATGAAATAAATAAATAAATAAATGATATAAAAATAAAAGAGTTGAAATAAATTGCTTAGTTGTTTGAGTTTTAAATAAATTGAAGGATTTTATTATAAAAATGAATAAAAAGTTAATTATTTTTTAGAGTTTATTATAAAAGAGAAAAAAAAAGTATTTGTTTTATAAATTTGGGGATTATAATGATTTTTAAAGAAAATAATTTAAATAAAACGTGCTTAGTTATTTATGTAAAAAGTTAATAAAATTTCTATTTATTGATTACATGTAATTTATTACATGTAATTTATTACATTCTTAATTTATTATAACTTGGCCTTTAATATTTTGGTATAAAAGAGTTATAATAATTTATCTAGTTTTATTATTAAAGGTTTAGCTTTAATAAAGAAAAAGAATATTATTAAAGGCTTAAAAGAAATAAAAATTTTATATGTATCAATCTAAAGTGGTCATGAACAGTGAAATATAACTTTAAGTATTTGTCTTTTTATTTCTTAATAATATTTTATATATTACGTAATTTGATTTTTAGTAATAAATAGTATTTTATAATTTTTAAGTATTTGTTTTTTATTATTTATTAATAGTATTTTATTTATTATTTAATGTAATATTTTAGTAATAACTTGCGTTTGTTAACTTTTTAAAAAAATATATAAATCCTCGTTTATATTTATTTTTTTTACATTCCGCAGGCATTAGATCGATATCGGTACAGTTTGTTACAGTATCGGTAGAATAACAACTTGCGTTTCTTAAATTTAAAAAAAAATCTAAATCCGCATCTATGTTTATTTATTTTTTTAACATCCCGCAGGCATTGGATCGGAATCGATACGGTTCGTTACAGTAGCGGTACAATACATGCACTAGGTATGAAATCAACACATGTTTTATATTGGTGGAAAACAACAAAAAACAAACACCAATAGCGGCAACGATGTTGTTCGAACGATATCGACTGGTTCACATTATCACGCTACATGTACCGATATTCATTTATCATCACATAAGGAGTTATATAAATAAATAATTTTCAAAACCGTAAACCATAAAAATGAAAACACGTATCGGTGCTGATGTCGTACGGTACGGTAAGATAGTGATACGGTGTCAGTTTATTGAAAGAAAACACAGTATACACAAATATAGGTTCGGAACCAATGTTGTTCGTTTGGTGTCGGTCCGGCTCGTGGCCATTAGTAACTTAAACGAGCCGAGGATATCCAAGACCTGGTCACGTTAACCCCCAAAGTTTAAGTTATCAAACAAAATATATTAAAACAGGTCATGAAGATTTTGTAGCCACAATCCCGCATATGATCCCATACTCAACCAAGCGGTAATAATTTACCGCATCCCAAGCCCGTATAGGGAAAATAGGTTAAGGGTATTTACCTGAGCTAATACTTGATACAACTGCAAGGTTTATAGTAACTCAGCCGTATTCAATTAAATAAGCGTAGGTAACAATTTACTGAAAGACTCTAGTCTGGTATCGTAGTGAACCGAACAGATAACGACCGAATTCCCGCCCTAACTACAACGAGTGTCAGTATCGTAGCGAACCGAACAGATAACGACCGAATTCCCGCCACGAAGCGCGGGGGAAAGACTCACTAGTAAAAATTAAAACACAACCACTGAGCCACCATATCAGATGTGAATTGTTTATATTATTATTCCATTTATACACTGTTCAAAACGGTTTCATCTCCTTAAAAAAACAAATCGGCAGAACTGACATATGTATTCTTTCTGTTTTGTAAGGTTGTAAATGGGGAAGGAAATGTGATGTGTATCAACTGAATAAAACGAAGAACAAAAAGAGAACAAGAAATTATACCGAAAACGGTTCAGGTTACACTCCGTCATGAGTTGTGATTCCGGAGGCGTCTCCGGCGAGTCTAGTTCTTTCGGCGAACTTGCAGGTTAATCAGAGAGGTTTCTTTGGTGTGTTATATGATTTTGTCGAAAAATGGTGATGGTTTCATGCTTATATTATTGCCTCGAACTCGTTTTTGGAAATCCGATAATTTCCGAAATCACCAAAATGTCGGTTGGGTGCATTTGATTGAAAAGGAGGCTAGGTTCCTGATTTATTCGAAGATTTTCACGCGTGGTTCTTTTGGGCGGCAAATGAAAAAAGAAACGAAATTATAGGTCATTTAAATTATAAAAGGTACATTATTTGTTCGATATGAAGACTATGGTGGAGCGGTTAAGTTGTTGTTGGCTGATACGCGAGATCTGAGTTCGAGTCTGCTGACGGCCCCCCTCCCCCTTTTGTTGTTTTCATTTCTTTTGTTGTTTCCTTATTTACACAATGACCCCCCCTCACTTTTGAAAGGTTAAATTAACAAATCAAATTAACTTGATTAAGTTAAATAATTTAGTTAACTTATACTAAGTTTGAAACCTAACCAAAACTAACTAGTTTATTTTTATAAAAGTAAAAAAGAATAAAACTTTTAATTAATTAAACAAATAAATAAATAAATAACATATTTATAAGCGAATTATATTAAGGATAAGAACCTTTCAACGACTATTTATTTCGCGAAACTTTCGAGTTTCAAGGATTAGGAGTCGAATTTCGTTATTTTACGAGCATTAATTAGTTTAACAAGTATCAAGTATCTTTGTGTTATAAAGGATCAAAAATCTTGGATAATATATCGTTAAAAAATGTGTATTTTGATTACAGTTACACACAAGTCTAACATGAATACACGAACATGATTCTCGAATTACAACTGAAACGAAAGTAGATTACAACGAGCGTACAAGTGTCCAAAAATGGAAAGTACAACACGACTTGCTAAAATAAGAGAGTACAAAAGTGCGGAGTGTTACAACTTGTACTTAAACTCAGATTATAAAATGACTTGATATCTCAAATAATTCTAATTATGATATTATATCAGTAGGTAATGAGTTTGGTATAAGAAATTATGTTTAAAACCATTTTAAGTGCCGAAAGGGCATTTTGGTCCATTAAAAACCTAATTTACGATATAATACAAAAACTCAGTTTATGATCAGTTTAGTAACATCATTATAAGTTAATTACTTTAACAATATCAGTACATAACTCATTTGCAAGTTCATTAGTGACTAAAACCTTGTTTTTAATAAAAAAAGGGAAAATAGTCAAAGTATGGCATATTAACGGACACTTGCATAAAACTCAGATTACTATTATGATCATGTAATATAACCTCAGGGGGTTATGCTACATTATAATATGATCATAATAGAACCTTAATTCAGTAGCAAACTAATCTAATTCGGGTCAGTATCGAAAGTCAAAGAAGAAGTCAAACTTTGCGACTTTCGGTTGCGAACCAACCCTAAAACTAGAATTGACGAGCCGAACATGTTTACACATGTTCCAATAATTATTACCAAGTTGTTTAAGTGTTAAAACATAATTTAAAATACCTACATTATCAGATTATGATTATTTTAAAAACTGACCCATTTGACTCTTTAATATTAATAACTTTGACCCGTCAATCGACCAAGCAAACGTGATTTTCAGGAGGTGTCCTTTTGAGTGATTAACACCTACCTAACTGTTAGGGATGTGTTTTCTAAACCTAAGGATCACGGATCCTCAAGTACAGCCAGGATCACGGATCCTCAGTTCACTTTTGAATTAAGGATCCTCAGAAGACGTTGCAGGACTAAGGATCCAGGATCCTCATTATGATCCTTATACTAACAATTGTTTCCATTATATTTGAATCTGTTTTGCAGGAATATACGAGTGGGACTTGGTCTTGCCGAGATTCCAGGGGAATATGCTCCCTTATTCTGCACGTGCATGGCTTGTATGACCTTTATGGAAGTCGTGGGAAGCTAGCATGATTTGTGGATTGTTTGTTAGTTAGATTATTTCCATTTTTATAAGGGGATAACAAGCTTGATTAGATAGAACAATTAGCAAACACACACTACTCGAGAACTCTCTGCAACTTATTGGCGATTTCACACTTTTTACACACTAGTGATCCTTGTAACAAGCTTGTTATCATCCCGATTTGTAACATCTTTTGTCTAATATAGTTGGTGATCGGTAGTTTCCATCACCCGAGGTTTTTTCTGCTGGAGATCATACATTGATCAAGGGCTTTTTCCTCGTATAAATCCTTGTGTCCAATATTCATTTCATTCATACATTAATCATACATTCGTTCATTTATTCAAGCATCACACCTCACAAAATAAGATTTGGTTGCATTATCCTTGTCTGATTTTTGACCAAAACAGTTTGGCGCCCACCGTGGGGCAATTGGTGCTTCATTTCTGAGAAATTTTATTCATTTTGATCATTTCGGTTCATTACCTCCAATCACATGGCTTCCCAGGGAAAAAACACTTCAAGCTCCATGCCGGCGGTCACCTCTTCACAGGGCATTCCACCTTTGCCTCCAGCACCTTTTGCATCCCAGAAGAATGCTGAGAATGCTGCGAAGAAACAAACCCCCGTTTTCCCAAAACCATCTTCTGCTGCTTCTTCTGGTCCTACTAACAATTATCTTTATTCTTTGATTTTGCAGATGAAGGATTATATGCAGCAGCAGGACAAAACCAATGACAGGATCCTTCGAGAAATTGATGAAATCAAGAAATTGAAGAGATCAGCGGAGGATCACTCTCCATTGGTGCCCAGATCACTGAATTTTGATTCTCCAGCCATAACTGCCCAGCACTCCACATCATCAGGCATTCAATACCAGGGTGGATCATCAAGTAGACGCTTTGGATCATCGGCAATGACGCAGGCTCAAGGATCCTACTTTCAGCCTTCAGGATCCTTTTTTCAGCCTTCAGGATCCTCTTCCCAGCATCAAGGGTCCTTCTTCAATTCTGGAGGATATGTGGGAGCACAGACGGTTCAAGGATCCTTATTTCAGGGTCAGGGATCTTCCTCTCAGATTTAGGGATCCTCCCAGGTTCAAGGATCCTCTCAGGTTTAGGGATCCTCTCAGGTTCAAGGATCCTCCTCTCAGGTTCAGGGATCCTCATCTCAGGTTTACGGATCCATGGATTATCTTCCAAGACCCCCCAGTCTCAGCATACCAAGGATCCAACATCTTTCAAGATCAAGGATCCTCAAGGAGTGTACAACCCGGAGGTTCAGATATTCATTTGGGAGACTTCATACCTATGCAGACTATTGCTTCGTCTGGTCCCTCAATCATGCCAAAGTCACGTCAATATGGATTCTCATCCGGAATTCCGAACTTGAATCCTTCAGGAGGTAACACTTTGAATAATTCTTATAATGCTAACCATGGCTTTATGCAGGATACATGTATTAATCAAGCTATGGCCAGAGATGTCACACCCCGACCACGTAAAACAACAAAACGTGGCGGAAACGTCGGGGAGTGTTGTAACAGAATCATTGTTTCACAACTATGGATTAAACAGTTTCGTTTTATTGAATTAAATGTATTACATTACATTGGAATTAGAAACAAAACATGAACAAATAGACTTTCATTGTTATTAAGTCACTAAGGCCTCGTCCATTCCTATGTGAGCATACACTAATATCATCATCAAACATCATCAACTATGGTATCTGAAACACATGTGAAAATACTTCAGCATAAAAATGCCGGCGAGTACATAGGTTTTATATGAGTGTCAGATTCCTGGCTCGTTTTACATGTTGCAATACTTATTTAAAAACCTTGTTTTGAAAAGTATAATATTGCGACATAATTAACCAACTCAAATCAAGTTGGTTATAATTTGCAAAATCTCGTAGCCATGATTCTTAACTCCAAAACATTTATTTTATTAAATCAAATTGTAAAATATCTCATAAAAGCTCGTTAATAATACTCGTATAGTTTATATTATTCAGAAAACATCCTTGTGTAACATTGTTTCGAAATCGTTTACCCAAGTGATCTAGATAAAGCAACGATATATAACGTGTTAAAAGCACTTATATATAGGAAGTACTAGCGGCGTATCCACCATGCTTTTAACACATTACACCCGCCCCGTTACCTAATCACTTCCCTAACCCAATGGCTCAAACAGTTACAAATGGTTCACATAAATCAAATGGTTACAAACGGTTCACATACATCCAATGATTACAAATGGTTCACATACATCCAACGATTACAAATGGTTCACATACATCCAATGATTTCAAATGGTTCACATACATCCAACGATTACAAATGGTTCAAAACGTAAAACAATTGTGCTAGCATGTTAAGTGAACATACATAGCAAAACATAATGAAATCATGTACTAATAGGTGTTAGGGGAGGATTTTCCAATCCTAAGGATCACGGATCCTCAAGTACTGCCAGGATCACGGATCCTTAATTTTGTTTGAATTAAGGATCCTCAGAAGATGTTGCAGGATCAGGATTCAGGATCCTCATGGTTATCCTTACACTAACGATTGTCTTTGCTATGTTTGAGTTTGTTTTGCAGGAGTATACGCCTTAGACTTGGTCTTGCCGATATTCTTGGAGAATATGCTCTCAATATTCTGCACGTGCATGGTTTAGTGAACGTTATGGAGATCGTGGAAAGCTAGCATGAATTGCGGATAGTTAGTTGCTTTAGTTATTTCTAATTTTAAAAGGGGATAACAAGCTTGAATTAGAACACTTAGCTAATTTAGCAAACACACACTCTCGTAACAGCTCTCAATCAGTTCTTAACAGTTTACTTGGCGATTTCATACGTTTTTACACTTTTGCACTCTAGTGATCCTTGTAACAAGCTTGTCATCATCCCAAGTTGTAACAACCATTTGTTTAATTGTAGTTGGTGATCGGTAGTTTCCATCACCCGAGGTTTTTTATGCCGGAGATCAACTCTTGATCAAGGGCTTTTTCCTCGTATAAATCCTTGTGTCACTTGTTCATTACATTTTCCAAGTTATTCATTCATTTGTTCATTGTTTCAAGCATCATTCCTCACAACAAAGATTTGGTTGTATTATCCTAGCTTGATTTTTGACCAAAACAGTTTGTGGCCCACCGTGGGGCAATTGGTGCTTCATTTCTGAAAAAATTTGCTCATTGTGTTCATTTTGGTTCATCATCTTCAACCGCATGGCTTCTTCAGCGAAGAACACGTCAAGTTCAATGCCGGCACTCACTTCTTCACAGGGCGTTCCACCTTTGCCTCCACCACCTTTTGGATCCCAGAAGAATGCTGAAAATGCTGCAAAGAGACAAAGCCCCATTTTTCCAAAACCACCAACTTCTGCTGTTTCTTCTAACCCTACTACTAGTGATCTTTTTTCTTTGATTTTGCAGATGAGGGATCACATACAAGAGCAGGACAAAACCAACGAAAGGATCCTCCGGGAAATTGGTGACATCAAGAAACAGAAGAAATCAGGGGAGGGTCACTCTCCTCTAATACCAAGGTCACTGGATTTCGACAATCCAGCTATGACTGCACAGCAATCTGCAGCTCCGGATATCTAGTATCAGAGTGGACCATTAGGAAGGCGTAATGGAACAACAACTATGAGTCAGGATTTTGGGTCTCACTTTCAGCCTTCAGGATCCTGTTTTCAGCCTTCGGGATCCTCTTTACAGCATCAGGGATCCTTCGTCAGCCCAGGAGGATATATAGGAATGCACGCGGTTCAAGGATCCTCCCAGGTCTAAGGATCCTCACAGGTCCAAGGATCCTCTCAGGTCCAAGGATTCTCCCAGGTTCAAGGATCCTCCCAGGTCCAAGGATCCTCACAGGTTCAAGGATCCTCCTTCCAGGTTCAAGGATCCAACATCTTTCAGGATCAAGGATTCTTACGAAGTGTACAAACCTCAAGTTCAGATGTTCATCAAGGAGACTTCATTCCAATGCAGACCATTGCTACTTCTGGTCCTTCAATCATACCAGAATCTTGTCAATATGGATTCACATCTGGGATTCCAAACTTGAATCCTCCGGGAGGTAACACTTTGAATAATTCTTACAACACTAACCATGGCTTTATGCAGGATACAGGTATTAATCAAGCTATGGCTAGAGAATTACAGAAGCTAAAGGATATGATATCCAGTGTTCCAGGAGTAGTTAAGCCCATTCCTGAGATCGCAGATGGTAGCCATAGGATATCTCGTTTTGCACCACCTATTTGTGATGCTGAGATACCCAAAAGGTTCGACGGATCCAGAGGGACATGTAGCTCAATACAGAGAAAGGATGGAGATCAATCTAATTCCTGAGAGGTTAAAAGAAGCATGTCTATGCAAGGGTTTTGGATCCACACTCACAGGATCAGCTCTTAAATGGCTGCTAAGTCTTCCCCCATACTCTATTACTTCGTTTGCCAATCTTGTTAATCTGTTTAATAGTCAATTCTCATGTAGCAGAAAATTTGAACGTTTAACTAGTGATCTATATAGGGTAACACAAGGTCAAAATGAATCACTTAGAGATTACATCACTAAGTTTAGTAAAGAATCCTTAGACATTCCTAATCTGGATATAGCTACGGCTGTGGAAGCCTTTAAAATGGGTTTGCTTAGGGATTCATTATTCTACGATGATTTTGTTATGACCCCATGCAGGAATCTTGATGAAGTGAGAACCAGGGCCCTTAGATTCATCCAATTAGAGGATGATAAAAGGATCCAGGAAAGATTGGCAGGATCCTCGAAACAGGAAAAGCAAGGATCCTACTTCAAGAACAACAAGTTCAAGTCCTACAACAAGTCTGATAACCAGAACGTGCATGCAGTAGAACAGGAAGAGGATGATGAGGATTATCCTCCCATTTCTGAATACTGTTTTTCTGTTGATAACAATGAACTAATTCTTGCAATGCAGAATCTAGGTGAGAAAGCAAGATGGCCAAGGAAAAATGATAAACTAGCCGCAACAAAAGACAAGTCCAAATGGTGTGCATATCATGAGGATTTCGGGCATCTTACTGAAGAGTGTATTGCACTTAGAAAAGAAATTGGTTACTTGTTAAGCAAGGGGAACTTAAAGGAACTTTTGGGCAGGAAGAAGTCAAGGATCCAGGATCCTGAGAAGATCCCAGAAAGAGCTCCTGCTCCTCCAGCAGATGCACAAGTTATAAACTTCATTTCCGGTGGATCAGACATTTGTGGTACTTCCTTTTCAGCAGCCAAAAGACATGCCAAGGAGACCAAGATGGATAATGGAGATAGGCCCATCCGGACCTCTACTGTTACACAGGAGAAAGTCATAACCTTTGATGAGGATGATCGTGTTGATGTGCAGGATCCTCACCATGATGGTCTTGTTATTACTTTATTCATATCTAACCATTTTGTTCGTAGGATCCTAATCGATGGAGGAAGCTCAGTGAACATCATCCAGCTTGATGTCCTCAAAAAGATGAATATCCCTGAATCAGATATTATCCCAAGATCCTTAGTTCTTGTGGGATTCAGTGGAGAAACCAAGAATACATTGGGGGACATTAAACTTCCCATTTATATTGAAGGACTTCATTCTTATAAAAAATTTTGTGTTATAGATTGCTTATCCTGTTGCAATGTTATCCTTGGCAGGCCATGGATACATGACATGAAGGCAGTTGCATCTACATATCATCAGTGTGTGAAGCTTCCTAGTCCATGGGGGGTGATAAAGATTGAGAGTGACCAACAAGAAGCAAAGAATTGTTATACCTCATCAATGAAGCCAACCTCAAGACCAAGGGAGTAATAGCAACTAAAGTATCATCCAAGAGACGTCTTGGAGGCAAGAGAACAGGATGTGAAAGAAATCCTTATGGGTCCTCATGATCCTGAATCCAAAGTCTTCATAGGATCAGGGATCCTCAGCAACATTGAACAGGATCTAGTATCCTTCCTTAAAAGGAGGAAAACTACATTTGCCTGGAAGCATGAAGACATGACAGGTATCTCTAAGGATATAATTACTCATAAACTTGGTATTGACAGGTCATTCAAGCCCATACATCAGAAGAGGAGGAAGTTTGCACCTGAGAGGAATGCCATTATCTAGGAGGAGGTAGACAAATTACTCCGAGCAGGTATGATTAGAGATGTTAAGTATCCAAGATGGTTAGCCAATGTGGTTGTTGTTCAAAAGAAAAATGGAAAGTGGAGGGTATGTGTCGATTTCACTGATTTAAACAAGGCATGTCCCAAGGATCCTTTCCCATTACCCCACATTGACTCCATGGTGGATGCTACCGCGGGTCATGAGTTGTTGACTTTTATGGATGCTTCATCTGGATTTCAACAAATTCAGATGGAACCATCTGATCAAGAGGATACGGCCTTTATGACCCCAACTGGTATCTACTGTTATATTGCTATGCCATTTGGACTAAGGAATGCAGGTGCTACTTATCAAAGGCTTGTCAATATGATGTTTAAGGAACAAATTGGACACACTATGGAAGTCTACATAGACGACATGGTGGTTAAGTCTAAGGGAGCTGAGGATCACCTTAGAGACCTGGAAGAAGCATTCAATGTCCTTGACAAATTCAATATGAAGTTGAATCCTTCAAAGTGTCACTTTGGTGTTAAAGAAGGCAAGTTCCTAGGATACATGGTAACAAAAAGAGGCATTGAAGCAAGTCCAGAGCAAATTAAGGCTATTGTGAATATCAAATCTCCTGCCAATGCCAAGGATGTGCAAAGGTTGACAGGAAGGATCGCAGCCTTGAATAGGTTCATATCAAAATCATCAGAAAAGTGCAAGGAATTCTATGACATTTTGAGAAAGAACAAGAAATTTGAATGGACTAAAAAGCATGAAAATGCTCTCAAAGCCCTTAAGGATTACCTATCCTCAACTCCTGCCTTGATGAAACCAAAAAAAGGGGATGTATTATCCTTGTACCTAGCGGTATCCTCTAAAGCAGTAAGTGCGGTCCTTGTTAAGGATCACGAAGGTACACAACATCCTGTCTATTATGTAAGTAAGAGTTTGCTTGATGCTGAATCCAGGTATTCACATTTAGAAAAACTTATTCTTGCTTTGATTATGGCATCTACTAAACTAAGACATTATTTTGAAACTCATGCCATTATTGTTAAGACTAATTTTCCAATTAAGAATGTTCTCAGGAAACCTGAAATGTCAGGAAGGATGGCTAAATGGGCAGTGAAGCTTAGTGCTTATGATATAAGATATGAACCAATGACTGCCATCAAATCCCAAGCCTTAGCTGACTTTGTCGCAGATTTTAGTAGTGATTTACAAAAAGAAGCTGAGTTAGAAGTTCAGCAGCTTGAAGAAACTAAGGATCCTTGGACACTTTTCACTGATGGAGCTTCTAATGTCAAAGGAACAGGACTTGGAATACTACTAAAATCGCCACAGGGGGACATAATACCCCACTCCATAGCTTGTGAGTTTCAAACTACTAATAATGAGGCTGAATATGAGGCCTTGATAGCTGGTTTGCAAATTGCCAAGCATATGAGGATCAGGTATCTTGAGGTAGATGTAGATTCGTTGTTAATCACTAATCACTTTAATGGATACTATGCTGTTAAAGGTGAAAAGCTAATCAAATACCTAGAGATAGTCAAGGAATTGGCACTCTCTTTTGTTTCTTTTAGTTTGACACAGGTACCCAGGGAAGAAAATGCAGAAGCTGACGCATTGGCAAACTTAGGATCATCCTTAAAGATCCCAGAGGATATCAAGATCCCTATCATCCATGTTTTGGCTCCTGCTATTGAGGATCACATAACTATGGAGATAGAAGAGGATTCTGCAATGGTTCCTAGTGATGGTGCACAGTCTCGTTCAGGATCATGGATCCTTCCAATCATGAGATACATACAACATGGAGTGATTCCTACAGGAGAAAACCCCAGGGCTTTCAAAATCAAGGTATCTTAATTCACAATATTTAATAACATGTTATATAAACGATCTCTTGCAGGTCCATATCTAAGATGCATAGAGGATCCTGAAATTCAAGAAGTCTTAAAAGATTTTCATGAAGGAGATTGTGGAAACCACACTGGGGGCAGAGCATTGTTCTCAAGGATCCTTAGGACAGGATACTATTGGCCTACAATGAAGAAGGATGCTGTGGATTATGCCAAGAAGTGTGATCCTTGTCAGAGACATAGTAATATCCTTCATCAACCAGCAGAGCTCTTGTATCCTATATCCTCTTCTTGGCCATTCATGAGATGGGGAATGGATATAGTTGGAAAGCTTCCCAAAGCACCAGGAGGAAAGGTGTTCATGCTTGCCATGACTGATTACTTCTCTAAGTGGATAGAGGCTGAAGCCTTTGCTCAAGTCAGAGAAAAGGAAGTGATATCCTTTATTAAAAGAAACATTATTACTAGATTTGGTATCCCTTCTGAAATTGTTTGTGATAATGGATCCCAATTTATTGGGAGTAGAACTACTAACTTTTGTGACAGCTGGGGGATTAAGATGATAACATCAACACCAATCTACCCACAAGCTAATGGTCAAGTATAATCATCCAACAAGATCATCATCAACAACTTGAAGAAGAAGCTTGGATCCAAGAAAGGAAAGTGGGCAGAAGAACCACCTTATGTACTATGGGCTGATAGGACAACTCCCAAGAATGCCACTGGCCAAACTCCATTTTCTTTGGTATTTGGGGCAGAATTAGTGATCCCTACAGAGATGGTGGTTCCTACTGCAAGAACAAGCATTCATAATCCTGAAGGAAATGCTGAAAACTTGGTTCAAGACTTGGATACTATAGAAGAACTCAGGGATTTGGCAAGGATAAGGATGGCTAGTTATCAACAAAGGATGGCTGGAGCCTACAATAAAAATGTCAGGATCAGGAAGTTCCAAGTTGGTGATATGGTATTAAGGAAAGCATTTTAGAATACCACAAATCCTGCTGATGGAAAATTGGCACCAAAGTGGGAAGGCCCCTACCTGATTGAAGCTGAGGCTGGAAAGGGGGCATATCGATTGCTAACAATGGAAGGCGATTTGCTACCAAGAGCTTGGAATGCTGTCCACCTGAAGAAATACTTCATGTGATAAGGATTCATGATCCTTAGCAATATTCGTGATCCACATCCTTGAAGGATCCTTAGAGGATGGATGATTCTCATTTTGGTAATGATCTAATCTCAAACTATTTCATTTCTTTAATTATCCTATATACAAGGAAAAGGATCCTGGATCCTTTATCCTTCTTTCACTTAATTCTGAGTTTTGCAGAAGGTTCATATATCCTTGACAAAGGGTTGAGTATCTACAGAAGTATCCAGTTATTTGGGCTTGACCCCAGTTTTTTGGGCTTGACCCCAGTTATTTGGGCTAGTCCCCAGTTGTTAGGCCTATCCCCAGTATTGCCAGCAGTGCACGATGATCCTGGTACAGTTCATGGCAATGGGACCAGTACTCGCTTTAGGGGCTGACAATTTCATTGTACTGGCTGTATCCGGGATCCTACGTATAATGGTAGACGTACCATACATCCGTTCCTAAGGTTTCTAACGTTTTCACGTTAGCTAAGGTTTTGGCATTTTCATGTCCCTAAGTTTGGATAGTCACCAGTGAGGGCCATACTCCAGTTTACACAAGATCCTCTGGGCTTGTCCCCAGTTTTTTGGGCTTGTCCCCAATTTTTTGGGCTTATCCCCAGTATATTGGACTTGTCCCCAGAATTGTTGGGCTTGTCCCCAGTTGCTAACTCTTTTCTTATAATGGCTTAGTCCCAAGTTATGTTCCATTTCAGGTTTTTGAAGCTAAACAGCTAAGGATCCTTGATCCTTACCTTTTACTAAGGTTTGTCTTTTGGTTATCCTGATTTTAAATGTTAAAGGTTTAGGATCCTAACTTGGATTCTCAGGTATGATCCTTGATCATTTTGATTTTACCCTTTATTTATCTAAGTGACCCTTATTCTTTGACAACATGATACATGATCCTTAAGTTACATTACTTTTTTGAATTTATCGATTATAGGCTATTTGAACCTTGATCATATCCTAAACTTTTTGACATAATCTATTGAACTTTTATTCTTTATTTGTGAATTCAAACAAAATATATCACAACAATTGAAAGATAAAATATTTACAAAAGTAACAACACAAGATAGTCAAAAGATTAAGATTTTATTTACCAAAAGTTAAACCCTTTGAAGGTTATCAAAATTGCCAACCCAAGCTTCTACTAGCAAAACATGGCCCGTCCACTTGGGTTGGCAAAGGGTGTCCATATTTAATAAGGTCTAAGTGCAGGAAATAAAGGCGGAAGGATAACAAGTGGCTTCATCCCCCAAACAGAGGATCCATCCACCACCCATTATCCTACCTATTGTCCAAGGATCCATGATTCTCAACCCTAAAAACTATTGTCTAAGTTATTACAGACCAACAATTGTTCATGAAAAACACCATCAAACAAAAACCACTACCAAATCATAAAAAATGGGCTTCGGCCGCGTCTAGATAAATACATCATCGCCCATTTCTGCAGCTCAAACTTTTGCTGCATCACCATCACCTCCTGCTCCAGCATCACCAGCCTGATCCTTAGCTCCACTGCCGCTTGCCCCCAGCATCAAGACCTCTGTAGCCTCCTCCTCATCATCAAGCTCAGCCAGCCTAGCCTTCCAGCCCCCTGGTCCCAGTTGGTCCGGTCAAAGTCAGGATCCTCAGCCTCTTGAGCCATCTGCAGCTTGGTCTTGTACATAGCACATGCCGGTGAGAGAGAAGAAGGATTCAGTGAAGGCAGGGAAAGGATAGGAGTATCCTATCAGGAATGGAGTGGCCGGAAAAGCAACCCAGGTTTCAGAAACAAGATCACTTTTGGTGGTAGGGTCAAAGGGCTTGAAGACGGTGTTCGCCGGAAAACAATGGCGAATCCGATCGATCTCCGGATCGGTAAAACTGCAGAGTTCCTTCGGAATACTTTTGATAATCCCTTGGCTTTTCAAAGGACTATCTTTCTGGTGATCCTTGGCAGGGGATGATCGTAATTTCATTGTGATCTAGAGGTTTCGGAGAAAGAACATATTAAGAAGATGAAAAGAGAAGAAGGAGAGAAAGATACCTGGTTGATCTTTGAATGAGGATTTAAAGGAAGTAACGCACGAATTTAAATGCCTGCCGATCCTTATCTCTAACCTATTTATAATGATGATTATGCAGAATTGTCACTTCAGCGACGTAAGATCAGCAACGGCTAGTTCGATCCAAACGACTATATATACGTTAGTCAGTCGGAGATAAGATCAAAAATATAACTCGTTCAAATTACACTTTACTCCTTATATTTTGGGGGCAATTGTTAGGGGAGGATTTTCCAATCCTAAGGATCACGGATCCTCAAGTACTGCCAGGATCACGGATCCTTAATTTTGTTTGAATTAAGGATCCTCAGAAGATGTTGCAGGATCAGGATTCAGGATCCTCATGGTTATCCTTACACTAACGATTGTCTTTGCTATGTTTGAGTTTGTTTTGCAGGAGTATACGCCTTAGACTTGGTCTTGCCGATATTCTTGGGGAATATGCTCTCAATATTCTGCACGTGCATGGTTTAGTGAACGTTATGGAGATCGTGGGAAGCTAGCATGAATTGCGGATAGTTAGTTGCTTTAGTTATTTCTAATTTTAAAAGGGGATAACAAGCTTGAATTAGAACACTTAGCTAATTTAGCAAACACACACTCTCGTAACAACTCTCAATCAGTTCTCAACAGTTTACTTGGCGATTTCATACGTTTTTACACTTTTGCACTCTAGTGATCCTTGTAACAAGCTTGTTATCATCCCGAGTTATAACAACCATTTGTTTAATTGTAGTTGGTGATCAGTAGTTTCCATCACCCGAGGTTTTTTATGCCGGAGATCAACTCTTGATCAAGGGTTTTTTCCTCGTATAAATCCTTGTGTCACTTGTTCATTACATTTTCCAAGTTATTCATTCATTTGTTCATTGTTTCAAGCATCATTCCTCATAACAAAGATTTGGTTGTATTATCCTAGCTTGATTTTTGACAAAAACAATAGGGTACTAATGAACTTAGCAAGTATATGATATGAAAACATGGAAAGCACGAAAATAACAAGTAGGCACATGTGTTTCACCCCAAAATGTTTGGAAAACAGTAAAAGAGGGGTCTATGTACTCACTTGAGGGTGCTTAGAAGTCTTGAATAACAACCAAGCAAAGCTAGAGGGATCACGAAAATCAAACGACACCTAATATAGATAACTACATAAATAACCGGACCTAAATCGGAAGATTAGATAGAATGAGGTTTCGTAAACCAAATGAGTATAGGAACTCATGCAATATGGTTTAACAAAGCCTACATTCTAAAATGAAACCTAACCTTAGTGCTTATGACCCATTACGACCCGTTTAGGTAGCTTACACTACTTTAACGCGTCGTTTGCGTAAAACGCGTTCGGACCGCCTAACTAGTCCTATGATGTCACACCCCGACCACGTAGAACATACAAAACGTGGCGGAAACGTCGGGGAGTGTTGTAACAGAATTAATTGTCTCAAATCCATGGCAATTGAAGTTTCGTTTTATTGATTAAAAGTGTTACAATGTCTTAACAAACAAAGAAATACAACATAATTAACTAGTCTTGCATCTTTTATTGTCACTAAAGCCCAAGTCTGCCTATGTGTATCTTGAACATCTTATGCAATAGCTCCTGAAAAACACATGTGAAAATAGGTACGTTAGCATAAAAATGCCTGTGAGATACATAGGTTTTGTGAAAATAGGTTTCATGACTTATGTTTGAGAAAATGTTTAGTCATGAACCTTGTTATTTGCTTTGTCTTGTAAATCATTTGAAAAACGATAAGATCAGATGATATGTATAAATAAATGTCAGGTTAAATGAATAACTATGTAAAATGAGTTTGTATAAGATAAGTCGTTTGTAAAACAATGTCTTGTGAAAAGTATGTTATTTGTATAAAATGTTATATGTATCAAACGGAAATGATTCAAATAACATTACGACATGTAATACCATACAAACACTTATATATAGGAAGTACCAGCGGCGTATCCACCATGCTTGTATCATATTACACACGCATCGTTACTTAATCACTTATCAAACCAAACCAACAATGTAAGATGTCTATGTCTAAACCAACTGTCAAATGTATTGGATAATATGTCAAAGTGTTTATGTCAAGATGTAAATCATGTAGTGTAAAACAAATGTCAAATATGTTTATGTGTCAAATGTAAATCATGTCAAAATGTCTATGTCAAATGTCCATGTATGGCAAGTGAAATGTATCAATTAAACCATATGCACAAAAACAAAGTATTGAAGTAAAACACAGTTTAAATCAAAGTTATGTTTTGTGGGAAATGCATGATCAAATGTCAATCATGTTAAAATGTCCATGTCGAAATGTCTATGTCAAATGTCTATGTCAAAATGTCTATGTCAAATGTCTATGTCAAAATGTAAGCATGTGAAAACAATGCACTAAGTATGTAATCAAATGAACATACATAGCGTGAAATGTCATGTAAAACGATGTACTAAGTAATGCATACAATGGGCACACCTAGCATGAAATGTAATGAAATCATGTACTATAATGTACTAACGAACATAGCAGGTATATGATGTGAAAACAGGAAAGCATGAAAGTAACAAGTAGGCACATGTGTTCCACCCCAAAACAGTTTGGAAAACAGTAAAAGAGGGGTCTATGTACTCACCTGAGAGTGCTCAGTAGTCCTTGAGTGACAACCGAACAATGCTAGAGATCACGGATATCAAATGGCACCTAATATAGGTAACTATTTTAATAAACCGGACCTAAATCGGAAGATCGGGTAGCATGAGGGTTTGTAAACCAAATGAGTGTAGGAACTCATGTGATATGGTTTAACAAAGCCTACATACTAAATGAAACTTAACCTAAGTCTTATCGACCCATTACGACCCGTTTAGGTAGCTTATGCTACTTTAACGCGTCGTTCGCGTGAAACGCGTTCGGACCGCCTAACTAGCCCTATGACAAGGGTTATATGCCTAAACATGTTACATAATCAGTTATGTGACAAAAGTTTAGGTTACATATGCTTAATTACCAATTATACATGAAAAGGGTATTCTGGTAATTTACCTAAGGCATATAACTACCTATCATACAACTACTTAAACGAAGCGACCATAAGGTATAACCTCGGAAGGTTATTCCCTATACTATGGTCACCTAATGTGTTTGGTCGGATCCTAATGATCGACCAAATGGGTCGGGTTCGAAGGTATAAGCGATTTATCAGATCGCTTACCCTACGACCCTAGACAACGTGGTAATCAGTAGGCATAGTCCCAAGGGATTATAACCAACGTGATTACACTCACGTTGCGAAGTTCAAACGAACTTCGCATTGACCATAACTGGTCAACGCAGAAAGTCAAACAAAGTTTGACTTTCAGACTCGAAAGACTCGAAAAGCAATAAAAGAACGAAAGAATACTTACGAAGGGTCCCCGAATGCTAATCCCGATCCAAGTAACTCAGGTATGAAACAATGGTTTCAACTTAGAGCTTCTAGGATCAGAATTCTAGTGGGTTTTGAGGTTGTGTGGGTTGGGTATTTATAGGAATACCCAAACCGTTAAGATCGTTTGTCGAATATCATGCCTTAATCGTATCCGTACAAGTGTCGGAAAGTTGTGGTGGCTAAAAACAATCCTTATCAGCTGAATAGGCAAGTGGTGAGTGTGTGGTTGTGGTTAAAACAGCTGGAAGTTGCTGACTGTTCGGTATTATCTGATCAGAGAGGCTGACGCGGGCCGCCTAAGATTTAGGCTTGGGCTCACGCGGGCCGCCTAGCTCTTCAGATCAGAAAACAAATTTGCAGAATGACAGTTTCAGCCCCTGCACGTGTTTAAGGCCATTTTCGACACTTCTAAGGCCCGTAAAGCCAACTTTAAGGCCCTAAAATAATGCCTAAACATTTTGGACATGAAACATGCTCAAAAATATGCCGGACATTGGTTCGTTTGGCCGTACAAACGCGATGTTCGCTTAATTACGACGGAATGCACATAAGCGCGAAAAACGATCCAAATGACGCGACGAATGGATTTTTGGCAAGCCAAACACTAAAGCATAATATAGTCATGCTTACATAAATTTTTGGATGTCCGGATGTATTTAGAACGTGAGTTATGCGCAAAAAATGCAAACTTGTGCACTTTTTGACGCTTTTAGTCCCTGAATGACACAAAAGTTTATTTTAGCATACCGAACACCTCAAAGCCTATTTCTAAGCTATGTAAAGGATATTTATGGTATGTTTAACTTATGGTCATGTTCCGGAATGTCTGTTACAGTTCAAATTGGCATACTTTCGCAGTTTGTCAAATTTTGTCCCTGTAAGCGATTAAACTTTGATTTCACCACACCAAACCTTCCAAAACTTATATCTAAGTTATGTAAAGGTTATTTAAGGTATGTTAAGCCTATTTCACTATTCCGGAGTGTTCGTTTCATTAAACTGGTTATATTTACGCATCAGTGCGTGTATAACCTTCCAGAAAGCGATTTAGAGCTTGAAATCGAACAAGAGTCAATATGTGCAAACGATACACATATTTATACAAGTCCAAAGTATGAAATACAATATTTCATTGGTTTGGTATTTGTTTGATGGTCGCAGTGACACAGGTGTCACAGTCTCCCCTACTTTAGGAAATTTCGTCCCGAAATTTAGTTTTAGAGGAAACTTGTGGAGACAGCTGTGACGGTTTTGCCTTCAGACAAATCCATTGAGCCCTTAAGTAAAACTCTGGGCCATGTTAGGATTCTTAGCAAAGATGTCAACCCTCAAAGTGAAGTCCTTGTGGTAACAAAACATGGAGTATTGAACTATAGACAGGAGAACATTTCCCGTGAAGAATTATCATAGGAAACTTGTGTGTGCTTGAAATCAGAATTGGGGAGTGTAAGATAAAATGATATTGGTCAAGTCCAAGACTTTTCCCGTATCATTACTCTTGTCACTACTATAGGTCCTAACACATGACAAAACTTCCTGTGGTTTCTGTGCACTGAATTCCATAATTATGTAGGCCTCCATAATTACGTATTTCCTTGCACAGTCCGCACAGTTCATTTCATAATGCGTATGGGAAAAAAATCAAACGAATAATCCTGTGGTGATTTAACTTGACTGTAATAGAGTCTCTTTAACTAGGTCACCAAAGGATTAGATAAACGAACAATCTCTTCAGCTAAACTACCCAAGAGAAATATTTAACTACACCGACGTAGGATGTATTTAACTTTAGATCGACGTAGGATCTATTTAACTCAACTACCTAAGAGAAACATTTAACTACACCGACGTAGGATGTATTTAACTTTAGATCGACGTAGGATCTCTTTAACTCAACTACCTAAGAGAAACATTTAATTACACCGACGTAGGATGTATTTAACTTTAGATCGACGTAGGATCTCTTTAACTCAACTACCTAAGAGAAACATTTAACTACACCGACGTAGGATGTATTTAACTTTAGATCGACGTAGGATCTCTTTAACTCAACTACCTAAGAGAAACATTTAATTACACCGACGTAGGATGTATTTAACTTTAGATCGACGTAGGATCTCTTTAACTCAACTACCTAAGAGAAACATTTAATTACACCGACGTAGGATGTATTTAACTTTAGATTGACGTAGGATCTCTTTAACTCAACTACCTAAGAGAAACATTTAATTACACCGACGTAGGATGTATTTAACTTTAGATCGACGTAGAATCTCTTTAACTAAACTATCCAAGGGAAATATTTAACTACACCGACGTAGGATGTATTTAACTAGATTGTCGAACCAATCTATTTAACTTAGATCGACGTAGGATCTCTTTAACTTTTGGAATAGTACTTTATAATCCAAGGGACTTAACTACAACGTAGAAGTCCATTAAGGATTTAAGGTAGTACCTTTGGATATCCTACTATGAATCCCTTATACGAAGATATGCAAGATTCTACGAGGATTTGGATGACAAAACTTGGATCACACAAAAACATAAAAGGAAACACATAAGCACATAATCACATAGTTGTTTAATTTAACCTTTAAGTTGTTGTCTTTGGACACGGATATTTAAAGCACGCCAGGAATCCAATCCATGGATTCCGCTTGGCACTTTAATCATTAGAATCTAACTATGAAGATAGGAAGATCTTAATAAGAATTCGGCTTTGTCCTTATTGAATTTTAATGTACGTATTAAGGCATACGAATAATTCAATTAAGGGCTCCGATTTGAGTGATATCATCCACAAGGATCTAATTATGAGGATAGAAAGATCCTACATGGATTTTGGAATTTGTGTAACGAGAGGTGCTTCGACACCTTGCACTAGGCGTGCTTAAGTCGATACACAAGGTAGAAAGTTTATGAGGTTGAGGCGCTAGATATGCCAAGGCGACATATGAAGCAGAACTTGGAGGTTAAGCAGCAACAGGGTTTGCAACTGCTTTGCTTTGAACAGCAAAGCAACACATGTTAACCAAATGTCTCCATCGTACACCGTGGGTACATTTGTAACAGGGTATTTGATTTGGATGATGAAGGTTGCATTGATTTCTCCAAGGAGCGGTTCCCTTATACAGCTTCATCCCTGAGGCGAGTCATGGTGATAGCTAAGTCAACGGTCCTCTGGAGTACGACGCCTATTTGTTGGGCAATTGTAGCACCTGGTCCGGACACTCGAGTCTTGTTGCGATGAAGAGGCAAAATGAAGAAAATGGAAGACATAGAAGGAAACAAGCAAAAGATAATCAAAAGAGAATAACAACACATGAAGATTGTGACCATTTGTTTGTTACCAAAGGCAAACAAATGAGATGGTGACTAATCAAAGTAAGTGGGTCAATATAATGTATCGCGAAGACATGCTCGCCTATAAGTGAACACTCATCCCAAGAATTCCCAGGTAAGCACAACTGGTCTCGCGTCTGATGAGATGTATACGAAGTGCTTGCCTAGACAGAAAACCCATAATACAGGCATTCACCCTTCCAGTTTGCACGTGTTCACATTATTTAAAACCCAAAACCTTGACGAGAATTTGAAAACTCAAAGGGGTTCAAAACCATATAACAGAGGGTTCAAAACCTTGTAATCAATCATCCTAGAACAGATGATTAGTTTTCAAAGCGGTTTTGAAATTTATGTTCTTGTTGTGGTAGTCGCCTAAGGATAGGTGACGGTATTGTTTTATGACTAAACGCAAGTAAACTCGCGTTAGGGTCCTAAGAAGGTTATAGACTAGGTCAAAGCATTACTAATAACCTAATTCCCTATAACCATTGGCTCTGATACCATATTTTCTGTCACACCCCGACCACGTAGAACATACAAAACGTGGCGGAAACGTCGGGGAGTGTTGTAACAGAATTAATTGTCTCAAATCCATGGCAATTGAAGTTTCGTTTTATTGATTAAAAGTGTTACAATGTCTTAACAAACAAAGAAATACAACATAATTAACTAGTCTTGCATCTTTTATTGTCACTAAAGCCCAAGTTTGCCTATGTGTATCTTGATCATCTTATGCAATAGCTACTGAAAAACACATGTGAAAATAGGTACGTCAGCATAAAAATGCCTGTGAGATACATAGGTTTTGTGAAAATAGGTTTCATGACTTGTGTTTTAGAAAATGTTTAGTCATGAACCTTGTTATTTGCTTTGTCTTGTAAATCATTTGAAAAACGATAAGATCAGATGATATGTATAAATAAATGTCAGGTTAAATGAATAACCATGTAAAATGAGTTTGTATAAGATAAGTCGTTTGTAAAACAATGTCTTGTGAAAAGTATGTTATTTGTATAAAATGTTATATGTATCAAACTGAAATGATTCAAATAACGTTACGACATGTAATACCATACAAACACTTATATATAGGAAGTACCAGCGGTGTATCCACCATGCTTGTATCATATTACACACGCATCGTTACTTAATCACTTATCAAACCAAACCAACAATGTAAGATGTCTATGTCTAAACCAACTGTCAAATGTATTGGATAATATGTCAAAGTGTTTATGTCAAGATGTAAATCATGTAGTGTAAAACAAATGTCAAATATGTTTATGTGTCAAATGTCCATGTATGGCAAGTGAAATGTATCAATTAAACCATATGCACAAAAACAAAGTATTGAAGTAAAACACGGTTTAAATCAAAGTTATGTTTTGTGGGAAATGCATGATCAAATGTCAATCATGTTAAAATGTCCATGTCGAAATGTCTATGTCAAATGTCTATGTCAAAATGTCTATGTCAAATGTCTATGTCAAAATGTAAGCATGTGAAAACAATGCACTAAGTATGTAATCAAATGAACATACATAGCGTGAAATGTCATGTAAAATGATGTACTAAGTAATGCACACAATGGGCACACCTAGCATGAAATGTAATGAAATCATGTACTATAATGTACTAACGAACATAGCAGGTATATGATGTGAAAACAGGAAAGCATGAAAGTAACAAGTAGGCACATGTGTTCCACCCCAAAACAGTTTGGAAAACAGTAAAAGAGGGGTCTATGTACTCACCTGAGAGTGCTCAGTAGTCCTTGAGTGACAACCGAACAACGCTAGAGATCACGGATATCAAATGGCACCTAATATAGGTAACTATTTTAATAAACCGGACCTAAATCGGAAGATCGGGTAGCATGAGGGTTTGTAAACCAAATGAGTGTAGGAACTCATGTGATATGGTTTAACAAAGCCTACATACTAAATGAAACTTAACCTAAGTCTTATCGACCCATTACGACCCGTTTAGGTAGCTTATGCTACTTTAACGCGGCGTTCGCGTGAAACGCGTTCGGACCGCCTAACTAGCCCTATGACAAGGGTTATATGCCTAAACATGTTACATAATTAGTTATGTGACAAAAGTTTAGGTTACATATGCTTAATTACCAATTATACATGAAAAGGGTATTCTGGTAATTTACCTAAGGCATATAACTACCTATCATACAACTACTTAAACGAAGCGACCATAAGGTATAACCTCGGAAGGTTATTCCCTATACTATGGTCACCTAATGTGTTTGGTTGGATCCTAATGATCGACCAAATGGGTCGGGTTCGAAGGTATAAGAGATTTATCAGATCGCTTACCCTACGACCCTAGACAACGTGGTAATCAGTAGGCATAGTCCCAAGGGACTATAACCAACGTGATTACACTCACGTTGCGAAGTTCAAACGAACTTCGCATTGACCATAACTGGTCAACGCAGAAAGTCAAACAAAGTTTGACTTTCAGACTCGAAAGACTCGAAAAGCAATAAAAGAACGAAAGAATACTTACGAAGGGTCCCCGAATGCTAATCCCGATCCAAGTAACTCAGGTATGAAACAATGGTTTCAACTTAGAGCTTCTAGGATCAGAATTCTAGTGGGTTTTGAGGTTGTGTGGGTTGGGTATTTATAGGAATACCCGAACCGTTAAGATCGTTTGTCGAATATCGTGCCTTAAGGGTATCCGTACAAGTGTCGGAAAGTTGTGGTGGCTAAAAACAATCCTTATCAGCTGAATAGGCAAGTGGTGAGTGTGTGGTTGTGGTTAAAACAGCTGGAAGTTGCTGACTGTTCGGTATTATCTGATCAGAGAGGCTGACGCGGGCCGCCTAAGATTTAGGCTTGGGCTCACGCGGGCCGCCTAGCTCTTCAGATCAGAAAACAAATTTGCAGAATGACAGTTTCAGCCCCTGCACGTGTTTAAGGCCATTTCCGACACTTCTAAGGCCCGTAAAGCCAACTTTAAGGCCCTAAAATAATGCCTAAACATTTTGGACATGAAACATGCTCAAAAATATGCCGGACATTGGTTCGTTTGGCCGTACGAACGCGATGTTCGCTTAATTACGACGGAATGCGCATAAGCGCGAAAAACGATCCAAATGACGCGACGAATGGATTTTTGGCAAGCCAAACACTAAAGCATAATATAGTCATGCTTACATAAATTTTTGGATGTCCGGATGTATTCAGAACGTGAGTTATGCGCAAAAAATGCAAACTTGTGCACTTTTTGACGCTTTTAGTCCCTGAATGACACAAAAGTTTATTTTAGCATACCGAACACCTCAAAGCCTATTTCTAAGCTATGTAAAGGATATTTATGGTATGTTTAACTTATGGTCATGTTCCGGAATGTCTGTTACAGTTCAAATTGGCATACTTTCGCAGTTTGTCAAATTTTGTCCCTGTAAGCGATTAAACTTTGATTTCACCTCACCAAACCTTCCAAAACTTATATCTAAGTTATGTAAAGGTTATTTAAGGTATGTTAAGCCTATTTCACTATTCCGGAGTGTTCGTTTCATTAAACTGGTTATATTTACGCATCAGTGCGTGTATAACCTTCCAGAAAGCGATTTAGAGCTTGAAATCGAACAAGAGTCGATATGTGCAAACGATACACATATTTATACAAGTCCAAAGTATGAAATACAATATTTCATTGGTTTGGTATTTGTTTGATGGTCGCAGTGACACAGGTGTCACATATGACAAGTATTATATGCCTTAACACATCTAATAATGTTTCCTAATCAGTTTAGATGTCAAAATTTAGGTTACATATGCTTAAAATGAATTTATGCGTGAAAAGGGTATTTTAGTCATTTACCTAAGGCATATAAACTACCTATCATACAACTAACTAAATGAAGTGACCATAAGGTATAACCTCGGAAGGTTATTCCCTATACAACTATGGTCACCTAATGTGTTTGGTCGGATCCTAATGATCGACCAAACGGGTCGGGTTCGAAAGTCTAAGCGGTTGTTTAGACCGCTTACCTTACGACCCTACATAAGCACTAAACCTAAAGTGACGAGCTAAACATGTGAAAACATGCTTACCGAGGTTTGAAAACAGGTTTGGTATCAAAACAAACGGTTTTGATACCTAAAAGTAGTTTGGTTACAAAATACGCAAGAATACGCACTTTGGCCGAAACTACGACTCGCCACTATGCCTAGATAACGTGGTAATCAGTAGGTATAGTCACAAGAGACTAAAACCATCGTGATTACGCTCACGTTATGAAGTTCAAACGAACTTCATGTTGACCATAAACTGGTCAAAGCAGAAAGTCAAACACAGTTTGACTTTCACGCGAAAAAAACGAAAGAGGACTTACAACGGGTCCAAGAATGGAAATCTAGATCCAACTTGCTCAGGTATGAGTGATGTGCACAAAATGCAACATATAAATTACATCAATTGTGGCATAAAACTAACCTTTTTTTAGTACTAATGTTGGAAAAAGTGTGCTTTTGTCTTTATTTTGCATTTTCAGGATTAAATGAGCTCAAATTAACAAAAGAAGCAAAAAGGCAGCTAAATCTAACATAAATACAAGAAAAGGAACAAACGTGGCATGCCCGACCTCCCCGACAGCATCTTCCCAAGCAAAATAAGAGAACAGAAGGCTGAACACGCCCCGTGCTCAGTGAACACGGGGGCGTGCCCAAGTGCCAGCATAAAAGACAAAGCTATAGAAGCTTCTATCGCCTACCACAGGGCCGTGCTCAGCGGACACGGGGCCGTGGTCAACTATAAGATTCGCAGAATCCAGGAAAATCTTGATAGTACAGATATGCTTCTGCACACGGGGGCGTGCCCAGCGGACACGGGGGCGTGGTCAACTAATGCAGACAAACTGCAATTAATGAAGGAAGAGAAGATGATGGACACGGGGCCGTGCCCGAGCTACTGTTCAGCCTATAAATAGGGGTGCTTGGCTCATTTGCAAACCATCCCTTGGCACACCGCTTCTCTCACACTTCACCCACCACCATCACAACACCATCATCCACCACCATCATCCATTGTCCATCATAGAGTGTGTGAGTCATCTCGGGATCCAAGATTGATCGTAAGAGTTCTTGACAATCAAAGGCCATGTTTGCCTAAGTCTCTTACATCACTTGGTGAAGACAAGTGTCTAGTGTAATACTTTTTATTTTTAATCTTTTCGCACTTTTTACTTGGTTATGTATTAATGACTTTAATAACTAGTTTCTTATGTTGAAGGTGATTCTTTCTTATCGTTTGTCCGTGGTGTCTTGGCATTATTTTACTGTCTATATAAAATAAAAGATTTTCACCATTCATATCTCCACGGTCTATATGGAGGTATGTTGGCTACCTGGTCGGGGGTTAAGGGAACGGTTTGGTAAGAGTCTTGCCTTGTTCAGTGTATAGATTCTGCAAGGACCTGGGTCAAATTTAGTAGGACCTCCTTCAATACTCACCAGTATTGGATGGCGGGGGTCCAAACTCTTTGATCCCCTCATATGTAAGCTACTATTAATACTTTAATCTGGCTACTTAGGACTGTATCCTTGCTGACTCAGACTACTTAGCCGAGGGTAAAGTCACCTTCAAAAGAGGGGCCTACCATAATATGCATTAATAACTTAATTAATTATCTTTCAATAATCCGACCCTTTAGGATTGTATCCTTGCTGACTCAAACTACTGGGTTGAGGGTAACGTCACCTTCAAAAGAGGGGCCTACTACAATAACTAAGATAATCTCTTAAAAAATGCAAACGTGCGGAAATAAGTAAAGTTTACACTAAACACGAGTCGGAGCCAAGTGATTCATCTTGTCTATCTGTTTTTATTTTATTTTATTTTTCAGCATTTTAGTTAGTTTTATTTTTCTAGTTTAAAAACTTTTTTCTAACTTTTTGATTTGATTAGACGTTGAGGATAAACCGGTATTAAAAGCTCTTGTGTCCATGGACGACCTCGGTATCTTGCCAACACTATACTACGCTCACGATGGGTGCACTTGCCCATATGTGTGTTTGGTGTTAGTAAAATATCGTGTTTTATAAATTTAAAACTTGGCTAAAAAGTGTTAAAAAGGGCTTAAAATATACATTAAAAACTAATAACACTCACGCACATCAATGAGGGGCTAAGCCCCAACTTAGAGCAAATAGATCAGATTGTGTGAGTTGCAACAATGAGGAGCACGGGTATTTATAGGATTTCTAGGACCGTTAGGATCGTTCCTCGAAAACCGAGCTTAAATCTGGACCGTACACATGCACCCATGGTTTTGCAAAACCATGGGCACCTTAAAAATAGCCCATAGTAAGTTATAAACCATGTGAAAATAAGGGGAACAGCTGGAACAAGCTGAAAATCAGATTTTCCATTTTGGTCCCTTCCTAAGATAACTATGGCAGATTGTCAATTTTGGTCCCTGAATGTGCAAAACATGGGTTTTGATGCATTTTTAACACGTTTAAGCCCCGTTAATCCCATTTCAAGGCTCTAAAATGAAGTTAAAGTATAGGGAACACGAAACACGCTCAAAAATATCTTGGATGTCGGTTCGTTTGGTCGTATGGTTGCGTTGTTCGGTTAATTACGACGAAACACGAACGGACGCGAAAAACGATCCAAATTACGCGACGATTGGATTTTTATCAAGCCAATCACTAAAATAAAATATTTTAATGATTACATAAATTTTTGGATGTCCGGATGTATTCAGAACGTAAGATATGCGCGAAAATGCAAACGTATGCACTTTTTTACGCTTTTAGTCCCTATTGATCAAGAAAGTTTATTTTTGCGCACCAAACACCTCAAAGCCTATTTCTAAGCTATGTAAAGGATATTTAGGGCATATTTAACTTATGATCAAGTTCCGGAATGTTTGTTACAGTACAAATCGGCATACTTTCACAGTTTGTCAAAATTAGTCCCTGTAAGCGAATAAACTTGATTTCGCCACACCAAACCCTCCAAAACTTATTTCTAAGTTATGTAAACGTTATTTAAGGTATGTTAAGCCTATGTCACTATTCCAGAGTGTTTGTTGCATTAAACTGATTATATTTACGCATCAGATCGCGTATAATCTTCCAGAAAGCGATTTAAAGCTCGAAATCGAACAAGAATTGATATGTGCAAACAATACACGTATTTTTTACAAATCCCAAGTATGAAACACAATATTTCATAAATTTGGTATTTTTTTGATGGTCGCAGAGGCACAGGTGTCACAGTCTCCCCTACTTTAGGAAATTTCGTCCCGGAAAATATTCGTAGGAGTCTGTCTGTGACGCTGTGTTAAATAATTGCCTTGCATGAAATCTAGGGTTTTTATCTATTTGCGTAGAATAACCCATCAAAGATTATGCAAGACATAATCATGTCATTTCTCTCAACGGACAATCTTTAAAAATGAAAATGAAGGAAAAATCAAGGATATTCATTTCCCTCGATGGATATTCTTGAGAAACGAAAATGAACGGAATGAGTCATTTTCCTCAATGGGTATTCTTCAGCAACGGAAATGAAGGAAAAATCAAGAATATTCATTTCCCTCGATGGATATTCTTCAGAAACGAAAATGAACGGAATGAGTCATTTTCCTCAATGGGTATTCTTCTGAAACGGAAATGAAGGAAAAATCAAGAATATTCATTTCCCTCGATGGATATTCTTCAGAACGAAAATGAACGGAATGAGTCATTTTCCTCATTGGGTATTCTTCAGAAACGGAAATGAAGGAAAAATCAAGAATATTCATTTCCCTCGATGGATATTCTTCAGAAACGAAAATGAACGTAATGAGTCATTTTCCTCAATGGGTATTCTTCAGAAACGAAAATGAAGGAAAAATCAAGAATATTCATTTCCCTCGATGGATATTCTTCAGAAACGAAAATGAACGGAATGAGTAATTTTCCTCAATGGGTATTCTTCAGAAACGGAAATGAAGGAAAAAGAAAAAAATCAGGGATATTAATTTCCCTCGATGGATATTCTTCAGAAACGAAAATGAACGGAATGAGTCATTTTCCTCAATGGGTATTCTTTAGAAACGGAAATGAACTGAGTCAACTCTAGACACATGACAAAACTTGCTGTGGTTTCTGTGCACTGAATTCCATAATTATGTATGCATCCATAATTACGTAATTCCTTGCACAGTCCGCACAGTTTGTTTTGTAATGTGAAGGGGAAGAAAAATCAAACCTGTGATGAGTGTGACTAGACTATCATAGGGTCCTTTTAATTAGATCGACAAATGATCTCTTTAATTAGACCACCAAGGAGTATTTTCAGCTATATCATCACATGATATTCCTAACCAGATTTTTGGATCAATCTGTTTAACTAGACCACTCAAGGGGTCTAATTATGGAATAGTACATTATAATCCAAGGGTCTTTACTATTACGTAGAAGCCCATTAAGGAGTTAAGGTTGTACCTTTGGATATCCTACTATGAATCCCTTATACGAAGATATGGAAGATTCTACGAGGATTTGGATAACAAAAACTTGGATCACACAAAAACATAAAGGGGAACACATAAGCACATAATCACATATTTGTTTAATTTGACCTTTAATTTGTTATCTTTGGACACGGATATTTAAAGCACACCAGGAATCCAATCCATGGATTTCATTTGGCACTTTAATCATTTTCAAGAATCTATCTATGAAGATAGGATGATCTTCCAAAAATTCGATTTTGTTTTCAAAGAAACCTAATATTCGAATTAAGGTACACAACAATTTTAGGACTTACGAAAATACCCTTAGGTACCCTATTAAGGATTTATAGTGGTACTTTGGGTATTCGTCCAGAGTTGTAACTTGCGCCTTGTACTTCGTTTCCTTGGAAGAAACGGGTACTTAGGAATTTCGTGGAAAACGCAAGAGATCATAAAATGGAAAAATTTTGGGGGTAGTCTGCTCTTCAAGGAATACGATTCCTTGGTTGTCGGTATTGTAGGGATTATGTTGTTTATACATGCAACCACATGAATACATTGCAATGTAAATAAAAGATTTATTTATAAACAACGATAACAACTGTTTCATGGACCTTGACAACAAAAGAAAATAATACATGAGACGTTATTATTTCTAAACGGTGTTGTCTTCTAGTCGGTCAGATGCTCATCCCTGTGCTGGATTTGCATTAGCAAGCTTTGGGCAATTTCTTCGGAAATGACCCATCTCGCCACAGTTGTAGCAAGAACCTGGTGGAAAACGAGCTTGAGCAGGATTGTTGTCAGCTTGATTTGGTGCAACTGCAGCTCGGCAAACTCTTGCTGTATGACCTATAAGTCCACAAATTTGGCATTTGCTGCACTTCACACTAGCATGATGATGAAGGTTACATTGGTTGCACAAGGGTGCAGTTCCGTTGTATGGCTTCCTAGCAGGGGGTTGGGCTGGTTGGTTGGGGGCAGTTTGATCATTGTTAGCAACCACGGCGAAGTTCTGGGAAGCTTTTCGTTTCCTTGACTTCTTGGAGGATTCAGTCTGCTCATCTTTGGGTTTCGATTCCTCGATTGGTTTCTTATCACCTTTTCGGAAAAGTTTACCTTTCCTGATTTGAGATTCAGTCAAGGTAACAGATAGCTCAATGGCCTGCCTAACCGTTGTGGGGTTACTACCAGTCACAATGTCTTGTACTGGGTCAGGGAGGCCACCAATGTACTTTTTGATTGCCTTATCCAAAGGCGTAACCATATTCGGGCATAACAGACTTAACTCCTCATAACGATCTGTGTAGGCTCGATGCTCACCGCTATCTTGCTTAAGATCGTCGAATTCCCTTTCTAAGGCCCTGATCTCGTGACGAGGACATAATTCCTTCATCATCAGAGCTCGAAGCTCTTCCCACGTTTGAGCCAGTGCCACATCGGCACCCTATCTCTCGTCACACCATTCCACCATGTCAAAGCTCGTTTCTCAAAGACACTAGA
The DNA here is from genome assembly GCA_030545235.1 of Helianthus tuberosus. Classification (NCBI taxonomy): domain Eukaryota; kingdom Viridiplantae; phylum Streptophyta; class Magnoliopsida; order Asterales; family Asteraceae; genus Helianthus; species Helianthus tuberosus. The sequence goes on along the minus strand of CM060438.1, from coordinate 89,631,459 downwards.
TGCGAATTTTACCTTTCGCTCATTTGGGCATTGAACATGCCTGAAGGTGCTCTCTAGATTCTCGAACCATTGCAGAAATGCAGTCGCTCCTTGAGACCCAGAAAACTTTGATGGCTTAGCCGAGTTGAACGTCTTGAAGTTGCAGGGGGCATTATTGTTGTTGAGAGCTTGGTTACATTGAGCAACGATGTTCAGGATTGCAGCTGTCATTTGCTGCGTAATGACAGCTGCCAGCTCTTCAATAGGTACCTGATTTTCGCGTCGTGGAGGCATTTTAAAAAGGGGAAACAAGAGAGAAAACAAATGAAATGGCATTGGGTAATGTTGGATCGTCGTGTGACCCTAACGAGTCAATATGAAGAGTTCAACATCAAAAACAAAGGCGGAATCAGTGAATTTGACGTAACACAGCTTGTTTTCCTCTAATTATCTTCTTATTAACCGATTATGAGCTTTTACAGATTCAAATGACAAACGGACAGCACCTCGGCTCTGAATCTATGACTTAATTCCGTTTCAAATGAACTCAGCACACACCTATTTATAGAGTTGGTGATTCCGTTTGAAAGTGGCATGGACCATTTCAAACGGAATTAACTTGGTTAATTTCGTTTGAACTGGTCACCTTCAAACGAAATTACCTACTTTCATACAAATAAACCCTAATTTCTACCATGTTGTGTGCTCGTTTATCTTATCTAGACATAAGACTCGATTAAGACGAAGTTAACAGACATTAGATGCACCAACAGACTCCCCCTTGGATGTTGACGAAGTCTTCGGGATCTAGTCTTCAGTCTTTATCGGTTTTAACTGTCTTTCCAAATTGATTTGACATTGTAAAAGCTTCCTTCAATTCTTCTCTTCTTCAATAAACAGCTAGCATGAATCACAGAATCTGAATCTTTAATATCTTCAAGCTCCCCCCTTGAATGTAGATCCAGGAACTGCATCTGACTTTTAAGTCTTCAGACTCCCCCTATCAGTAGGCTGGGATTTTGCTTAGCTGCTTTCATAAATCCATATCTGTTACCTGCACAATCTCTACCTAAATATAAGATATATGACAATAACAGTTTCAATCCAAACTTACCATTCAATCTCATTTGTTTGTTTTTGTCAGAATTAGAAATCCACTTAAGTATTCAGGTCCAAATTAATGACCCTGATTACTCAATTAGTCTACCAAGTCCAACTTAATGACCCTAGTTGATCTGAGACAATTCACACTGACATTTGTTCAACTTTTTCAAACAATTTTCTGAAATTTACAAGTTTCAAATTAATGAACTTGCTTTAACTTTTCAATTTTCACAAACTTATCATGTTAAGCTCACAACTCATCCTCCAGTTCAGAAACTTTCTGCATCTGCTTCAATTCGAATCTGAAGATCAGCTTTCTACTTTGGTTTGTCGGAAAATAAAGCAGAAGTGTAAAATCTTTTTGGATTTTTAATAAAGTTTCTATGCTAGAAATGAGATACATAAATAAAATACAGTAAAAGTAAACTATTTACAAACATATTTTTGGTGAGCGTGTTAGGGAATCATATCAGCTATTCGACAAGTCACAAGTACCGTTAAGCTTTAATTACATACTCAGAATTAAACAATTCACTTAGATTGTCGATATACTGATCCACTTAAATTCTCACACAAATTTCAATCTGTCCAGGATACGAATTAGGTGAAATAAGAACTTAAAATCATTCATGTGTCCCACCTCTTGAATATACTCCCGTATCCAAATCCCAATATTCAGTCTTACAGGTGAATATACCACAGATGATATCTGTAAGGGGTTAAATTGCGAGAACCGTGAGAGCTCAGGTCAGAACTTCCGTTCAGCAGAGAGATAACGGTTTCGACTTTTGGTGTGTCCCCTTTAGAGGATATTTTTTACAACAACACATGATTAGCATTTTTCAATGTTTCATCATTTTTTATGCTGAGGGAGATGCTATATTTCAAGCAAGCAGTAAAGTATTCTCCGGGGACTAGGCCATTGCTTCCGCAAAATCAGAAGTCCTGGGATAATACCCCAGATATCACTGAGTATAAAGACCTAGTATCTCAGAAAGAGGGATCTTTCAAACAAGATTTCAGGGGTTACCTATATATCCAAGTAGTGTTCCCCACGAAATAAGTAAGTAAAGATTTTAGGTTTATATCCCGAACAAACCTACTAAATGTGCAAAAACCTATCGGCACATCATCAGCGAGACTGTTTAATCTCTTTTAAACTTTACAAATCTTTAGCATACTGTAACTGTCAAGCCAATGTACTATCATTTTCCCTTTTTACACAAACTCTTTTCTGGTTTTCTATTGTTTTTGGAATTTGAAAATATCTCATGTTTTTGTATTTTTGAAATTTTTTACTGTTTTTGTATTTTCTGAAAATATTACCCTATACTCCCCCTAAATACCAAAACAAGTAAAAAAATCGACAAACCATTGCAGATTGCTTCTCAACATCATCATCTACAGTGGTACCTTCATCAACGCCAAGAATCTCCTCCAACACCGATAAAAGCTTCATACCGTTCAATTTTAACAAGTATTGAAAACGAGTTTTATCAAACGCTTTGGTATGTAAATTAGCTTTTTGTTCGTCAGTGTGGATTTTCTCAATTCGTATCAACTTCTTCTCGAAACAATCGCGAATGAAGTGATGACGAATTTCAATGTGTTTCGTTTTAGCGTGATGAACATGATTTTTAGTAATGTTTATCGCTGCCTCATTATCAACAAAGATAGGGGTGTTAAGAAATTACAAACCATAGTCTCGCATCTATTGCTGGATCCACAGGATCTGAGAGCAGCAACTGCTAGCAGATACATACTCAGCTTCACATGTGGACAAAGCTACAGAGGTCTGCTTTTTGCATTGCCAGGTAACCAATCGTGATCCGAAAAACTGGCACCCCGCTGTTGTTGATTTAGCGTTAACTTTGCAGCATCCGAAATCGGAATCGGAATACCCTTCGAGCGTGAAATCGCCATCTCTTGGATACCACAACCCCAATGATGGAGTTCCTTTCAGGTAGCGTAATATCCGTTTCACAATAACCATATGCGAAGCTCTCGGGTTAGATTGAAATCTTGCTGCGAGGCAGGTTGGATACATAATATCGGGTCTTGAAGCAGTCAAGTACATCAGCGATCCGATCATGGAACGATACAGCATTTCATCTACCTTCTCTCCGGTGAGATCAGGGTTTATCCCATGGTTCGTCGCTAATGGGGTGGAAGCTGGAGTAGAACTTAACATCCCAAATTTCTCTAAGATATCATGAACGTACTTCGTCTGATGTATGAAAATTCCCTTAGGCAGTTGATCAACCTGAAGTCCCAAGAAAAAATTCATCTCACCCATCGATGACATTTCAAATTTTTGCTTCATAACTCTTTCAAAATCTTTGCACAAATTCTCATTTGTAGACCCAAATATAATGTCGTCCACGTATATATGAACTATCAGAAGATGTCCGTCGACTTCTTTGGTGAAGAGAGTGGCATCCACTTTTCCACGAATGAAGCTGTTGGCTAGCAGGTGTTGAGACAAAGTCTCGTACCAAGCTCTTGGGGCCTGGTGTAAACCATACAGCGCTTTATCCAGTAAGTAAACCTTGTCTTTGTGGATTGGATCGGTGAAGCCCGGTGGCTATCTGACATATACCTCATCTTTTACCTTCCCATAGAGAAAAGCCGATTTAACATCTAGCTGATAAACCTTAAAAATTTTCCAAGATGCAAATGCTAGGAAGATTCTGATCGGTTCAAGTCTAGCAACGGGAGCATACACTTCAGTGAAATCTATCCCCTCCTGCTGACTGAAACCCTGGACTACGAGTCAAGCTTTGTTACGAATAATAACCCCTCTATCATCTCTCTTGCACTTGAACACCCACTTGGTGTTTATCTTCCTTTGACCATCAGGCAAGTCTACCAATTTCCACACACCCAACTTCTCAAACTGACTCAACTCTTCTTGCATAGCATTGACCCAAGAATCTTCAGTTAGCGCCTTGGGTCAATGCTTTGTATGTTCGCGGTTCGATCTGCGAAATAAAACAACTAAATGAAAACTCAGTTTGTAAAGGAGCAACTGTAGAATAAAAACAAGTAAGGCCTTGGTCAATTTGACGTCTAGTGCGAATGCCTGATTGTAATTCTCCAATAATCAGCTCTTCTGGATGGTACGAAAGAGTTCTCGGCATCACCTCGCCTGGAACATCTACCTCGCCTTCCAAATTTGTAACATTCTGATTTGCACCTTGTTCACTGACTGGAATTGTTTGACTTGATATCTGGATCTGCTCCCCCTCAGAATCTGAATCACCACGATCGAATACAGGTCTATCATCAGATTCTTGATTATCATTGACTTCCGTCTGATTTTCAGGAGCTATTTCTTGTTCCGAAGATTGTTGAACATCATCATGTTCTCCAACATTACTAGGACCTGCTTCATCATCATTCGAAGTTTGCCGTCGACTTGTAGTATACTCAGCTGGAAACCTTTCTTGTGATGACTCATACTCTCTTAAAATATCCAACTCATCAAAGAACTCTTGTTCTTCTTCTTCCATGTCAAACGAATCCCACAAAGTATCATAATTAAAACGCCATGAATCGCCTGGATTCTGCGGTGGCATAGTATAACCTTGACACTCAACATTGTGTGCTTCAATAATCCGCTTCAAGCTTGGAACAAAGACTCGTTTTAATGGACTTGAGTAACCCACGAAAATTCCTTCAATGCTCTTTGCACCAAACTTACCAAAAGGCTCTAGAACTGTGCAGGGAGACCCAAACGGTTCTAAATACTTCAGGTTCGGTTTGCGGTTATTGATCAGCTCGAAACACGTCTTGTTGAATTTCTTCACTGTGAGAACCCGGTTGAGTGTAAAGCAAGCGGCTGGCACTGCTTCTGCCCAAAAGTTAACAGGTAGTTTAGAATCAGCAAGCATCGTCCTAGCTGTTTCAATTAGCGTCCTGTTCTTTCTTTCAGCTACCCCATTCTGTTGCGGAGTATAAGGAGCACTAAATTCTTGCAATATACCTCTCTCATCACAATATTCTTCCATCTTGTTGTTCTTGAACTCTGTACCGTTATCACTCCTGATTCTTCTGATTCGAGTTTGGTACAAGTTTTCAATTTTTCTGAACAACGGCATCAAACTTTCAAACATCTCATCTTTTCTCTTCAGAAATGATACCCATGAAAATCTTGAGTAATCATCTGTTACTACAAGACAGTAAAGATCTCCAGTTATACTTTTGACGTTTACTGGACCAAACAGATCCATATGGAGTCTCTCTAACGGTCTTGAGACTGAGTTGACTTTCTTTTGAGGATGTGATTTCTTCTTTTGCTTGCCTTTGATGCAGCTAATGCACTCCCCTTCCAGATGAAAACCTTTCACATGAACACCAGTAACTAAGTCGTTATGCACCAGGTGATTCATTTTTCGTAAGTGAATATGGCCCATCTTTCGATGCCATAACTTTGACTCTTTTTCTGTTGCTCTTGACATAAAACAATGTGCTTAACCCGTGGTTGTAGTAGCTACACTCATGTCCAACACGTACAGATCATTCACTCTGGGCGCTCTCATGATAACCCACTCTTCGGGAACAACAAATCCTGGTTTCAAGATCAAACATTTTTGTCTGTAAAGTGTGTTGTATACATACGATCACAAATCTGTGAGATGCTTAGAAGATTGTTTTCAAGCTCGGCGATGTAGAGTCTTCTTCCCCGTCATGCTTAGAACATTTTTGTCTGTAAAGTGTGTTGTATACATACGATCCATTTGATAAAGTTCCTTCACCAATTATTCGACCACCTTGATTTCCCGCGAATCCCACGCAACCTCCATTAAATCCTCTAACATCATACAGTAGAGTCTTCTTCCCCGTCATGTGCCGAGAAGCTCCACTATCCATAATCCATCGTGAAACGGATCTTGGAAGCTCCTGCACATATCACAAACACTTAATGAGATTTTGATGCTACCCAAGCCTCTTTCGACTCAGGTAGGTTGACTTTGATGTAAGTTTTAGCAGTGTAAAGTGGCGGAAAATTCTTATCATTCATCTTTAAGCTCTCATCAGATCCAATCTCAACCTCTTTATATAAAAAGAAATCATTTTTTAGAGGTTGACCAGATGATTGATCTTTCTTTGGTACATACTTATTCTCAGAAGTAGTAGTCTCTTGTGGTTCAAGTTTCTCATAGTAATCCACAGGAACATTCATCTTTACCGGAATGGTAGAAGACGATTGTTTTTCTTTCTCAGAAACCTTTGGTTTTGGAGAACTTTTTGGCTTCCATGTTTGTTGAGATGAAGCAACCCGTTTGTAAAAATTGTTATTTTTAGTTTCCAACTTCTTAACAAGTTCAATTTTGACTTTTGTGTTCTCATTTTTCAAAATTTTCTCAACAACCATTGGAGCTTTGCCTTTTGCATCAACCTTCTTCTTTTGACTCTCAACAACTTCAGACTTAGGCTTAAAGTTGGTGCACTTTCGTGCAATGTGTCCAACTTTGTTGCACTTAAAGCATGTACGAGTATCAACTACCCGACTTGTGCCTTCAGACTGAAACTGTGAGGCCCTCTTTTCAAAGAATTCTTCATTAGACTTTGAAAAAATCTCAGATTCTTGCTCGGAATGAGAACTCGAGCTTCACCTTTTTCTCAGCAAATTTCTTATTTTGAAAATTCTTTCTCTGAAATTTCTTACCACCCTGATAACCACCCGACCATTTGTTATGATTGTTGTTATAAAAACGTGGCGGTACAACATGTTCTTTATAGTAAGCTTTATCTTTTTCAAAATTTAGTTGCCTCTTCGCATTTCTTAAACCTTCTATTTCAGACACATCAATCTCAATCAACTTGAACACATTTCTCAGTTTCCCTACATTCACATTCTCTAAAGGAAAATCAAGATCCGAATACAACTTATCTGATCCTGCCATCTTGTACATCACAAGATGTGGTTCTTCATGTAAGTTGTTTTTGAATTTTGATTTTGGAATATATTTGTCCAAAAAACATTCATCATCCAAAGTAGTATCACTATCAGATTTCAAAACACTTTCAACCACACTTTTAACAACTTCAGATTGGACACTTCCTTCATCGGATGATGAAGTGAATGTGACATCGATTGTGTCTGGAAGTTTCACTTCATTTTCATCTTCATCATTAACCAACCCTGAAGTTTTCTTTGAATAATTGTTTAGAACAGGTGGTGGAACCTGATGATACCCCACCCCGGTTCCATCAGCATATACATCTTCGCCTGCTTTGTTCTTTCCAATCGGTTTAGGAACAATATGTTGAAGAACAAAACTTGCGGAGCTGTAACTGTTCAGTTTCAACTGGATGCGTTCATTTTCAATTTTAGCTTCTTGAAACTGAAGCTTCAACTTAGCAATTTCATCCAGTTGTTGGTTGATTAACTCTTCTTTAACCCTAAGAACTCCTTTTAATTGCACATTTTCTGTACATGTCTTACCATTTCTTTCATCAGAATCTTTCACCGTTCGTTTTAGCTTCTCAAAATTTTCTGAAAGTTGACGATTTTCATGAATCAACTTTTCGTTTTCTTTCCTAACTCTTTCTACTTCAATTTTATCATTTTCGATTTTCTCAGTTGGCTCTTTTATGCGATCATTTGAAGCTTTTAACATTTTATCACGGTTTAAGATCTGATACTCCACATCTCTGACTCTTTTTGTCAGATCCTCAATCTTTTTACCACTGTGGTAAGTAATTGTACTACAAACCTTGCAGTTTTTCATGCAATTTTTGCAGTCACTCTCAGTTTTATCTTCCTTACTTGACTCTTTGATAGCATCATTCTGACTGACCTTGTTTTTGGACTCAGTGCCAGAACCAGAAACTACCTCTAGTTCTTTCGCAGCGAACACTTTGTCAGCCATTTTCTTCAGATTCTCAGCGGTAAACTCTTGTGTCGTATCAATAATCCCATTATCAATTTTCTTTGGCTGCTGCTCTTTCTCCTTTTCTTTTTCTTCAACTTTTTTAGCTTCTCCTCCTCCCCACCACTCTCTCTGTAAGGATTCTTCTTCAGCAACTTGTTTGAGGACAGTTTCAAGATCAATAGTCTTTGAATCAACAGCTATGTTACCATCGGGATCTAGGTAACATTCTCTATCAGCATCCCATCTTTTCGCTCTCTTTGCTTCATTGTATATACGAGACATTCTAACCATCCTGTCTACAGCTTTCGCCTTCCTGTTGATGTATTTCTCTTTTTCATTTCTGCTATCTCTAAAAGGAACAGGTTTTACGACAAACGCATAGCCTACTGCATCCTCCTCTGGTAACATATCGCTCCAATTGTATCCCTCGTCATCATGAATAACAGCAAGAGCTCTTGATTTTTCTTTGGGGTTATCTTCAAGCTGCTTCATTCTGGGAGGTTCAGATTTGTTTTGATGGTAGAAAGCTCTCTTGTAATAATCCTCTTTGAACGGATTTGCAGTATCATAACCAGGTGCGTTTCGACATTCGCGTTTAAAATGTCCCTTTTGTTTGCATCTGAAGCACGTGACCTTTGATTTATCAAAACCAAGTTTGGTGGAAGGTACGCCAATTGAATGTCTGCCCGTAATCTATGTCACACCCCGACCACGTAAAACAACAAAACGTGGCGGAAACATCGGGGAGTGTTGTAACAGAATCATTGTTTCATAACACATGGAAAATTGAAATATTGTTTTATTGAATAAAATAGTTACAATGTCTTGACAATCAAAGAAACATAACATAATTAACTAGTCTTGCATCTTTTATTGTTGCTAAGGCCCAAGTCCGCCTAAGTGTATCTTGATCAATCCTATGCTTCATTTCCTGAAACACATGTGAAAATAGGTACGTCAGCATAAAAATGCCGGCGAGTACATAGGTTTTTGTGAAAATAAGATTCATGAACTTCTGTTTAAGAAAATGTTTAGTCATGAACCTTGTAATTTGCTTTGTCTTTGTAAATCATTTGAAAAACAATCAGTTCAGATGATATGTATAAATAAGAGAATAATGCATGGTTAAATGAATAACCATGTAAAATGAGTTTGTATAAGTCAAGTTGTTTGTAAAACAATGTATTGTGAAAAGTATGTTATTTGTATAAAATGTTATATGTCTAAATTGAAATGATTTAAATAACGCTACGATATGTAATACCATACAAGCACTTATATATAGGAAGTACCAGCGGCGTATCCACCATGCTTGTATCATGTTACACACGCCTCGTTACTTAAATCACTTACTCAAACCAAACCAACAATGTAAGATGTCTATGTTTAAACCAACTGCCAAATGTATTGAAATAATATGTCAAAATGTTTATGTCAAGATGTAAATCATGTAATGTATAACCAATGTCAAAAGTGTTTATGTGTCAAATGTAAACCATGTAATGTGTAACCAAAATGATATGTATGGCTAGTGAAATGCATCAACTAAACCATAGGTGAAATGCACAAAACAAAGTATTGAAGTAAAACTTGGTTTAAATCAAAGTTATGTTTTGTGGAAATGCATGATCAAATGTAAATCATGTCAAATGTTAAGAAGTCCAAAAGTAGTCAAGTAATGTGTAAATGTTTATGTATAGTCAAAAGTTATGTATGGTAAGTAAAATGAGTCTACTTAAACCACAAGTAAAAATGTACAAAACAAAGTATTTGAATAAATCAAAAGTTATGCTTTGTAGAATAATGCATGCTTTACTAAATATGAACATTTATGCGGTATTGTGAAAATTCATACATCCAAGCCTTGCGACAGTCGGATAACTATGTAAAAGTGAGTTATCAAAATGAAAATGTATTCGGATTCGGTCATTCCTTACGTCTAAACAAAACCCGAGATTTCAGGAATGGGATTTGTCAAGTCCTATGGTACCACTACCTACTACCGAGCGGCATGATCGGTGTTAATGAATGTATAGTATAGTTTAAACAAACCAAATGTCATACCAAAATGTAAGCATGTTTTATGAAGATAATGTACCTAGTATGCTAGAGTAAACATACAAGGTAGAGTTGTAAAACAATGTGTCCATATGTTACTGGAACATATGCAACAGAGATGCAATGTAAAATAATGTACTAAACATGTACTAAATGGACATACATAGCATGTGATGTGATGTGATGTAAAACAATGTACTAAGTATGCTAAGTTAACATACAAAGCAGAAAAGTCATGTAAATCAATGTGCTAGCATGCTATCAGTCAACATACATAGCAGAAATGTAATGAAATCATGTACTATAAATGTACTAATGAACATAGCAAGTATATGATGTGAAAACAGGAAAGCAGGAAAGTAACAAGTAGGCACATGTGTTCCACCCCAAAACGTTTGGAAAACAGTAAAAGAGGGGTCTATGTACTCACTTGAGATTGCTCAGAAGTCCTAAGATAACCACCAAGCAATGCTAGAGATCACGGAATCAAACGACACCTAATATAGGTAACTATGTTAATAAACCGGACCCAAACTGGAGGATCGGATAGAATGAGGGTTCGTAAACCAAACGAGTATGGAGACTTGTGTAATATGGTTTGACAAAGCCTACATACTAAATGAAACCTAACCTAAGTGCTTACGACCCATTACGACCCGTTTAGGTAGCTTATGCTACTTTAACGCGTCGTTCGCGTAAAACGCGTTCGGAACGCCTAACTAGCCCTATGATAAGTAAAATATGCCTTAACATGTCTAATATTGTTGCCAAATCAGTTTAGATACCAAAAGTTATGTTACATATGCTTAAAATGAATTTTGGCATAAAAAGGGCATTTTGGTAATTTACCTAAGGCATATAAACTACCTATCATACAACTAATTAAACATCGTGACTATAAGGTATAACCTCGGAAGGTTATTCCCTACATACTATGGTCACCTAATGTATTTGGTCGGATCCTAATGATCGACCAAAAGGGTCGGGTTCGAAGGTATAAGCGATTTATTAGATCGCTTACCCTTTCGACCCTAGACAACGTGGTAATCAGTAGGCATAGTCCCAAGGGACTATAACCATCGTGATTACAATCACGTTGCGAAGTTCTAACGAACTTCGCATTGACCATAAACTGGTCAATGCAGAAAGTCAAACAAAGTTTGACTTTTGGACTCGAAAAGCAATAAAAGAACGAAGGAACACTTACAAAGGGTCCCCGAATGCTAATCTAGATCAAAATAGCTCAGGTATGAAACAAAGGTTTCAACTTAGAGCACAAAAGATCAGATTTTTGTGAGGAAATGGTGGAAATGGGTTGGGTATTTATAGTAAACCCACAACCGTTAGGATCGTTTCTTGGAAAAGGGGGCACGATTTAAGCCGTACACTTGTTGGAAAGTTGTGGTAACTCATTTGGCACTCACCATAGGGTTTTGACAAGTGTCCTTGGCCTTTGGAGGGGTTGAAGGGCTGAAAAAATGAGTTTATGCATTTTTTTATTTTTTATTTTTTTATTTATTTTTTTGCAGTTTTGCAGTTTTGGTTCCTGTGCGCGTATCGTCGTGTTTTGGCACCTCTAACACCCGCCAAGCCCATTTTTAAGCTTCACAAGGATGTTAAAGTATAGGGAACATGAAACATGCTCAAAAATATCTCAAATGTCGGTTCGTCTGGCCGTACGATCGCGATGTTCGCTTAATTACGACGGTATGCGCATAAGCGCGAAAAACGATCCAAATGACGCGACGAATGGATTTTTCTCAAGCCTAAACACTAAAATAAAATATTTTAGTGCTTACATAAATTTTTGGATATCCGGATGTATTCAGAACGTAAGTTATGCTCGAAAGTGCAAACTTGTGCACTTTTGACACTTTTAGTCCCTGAATGACCCAAAAGTTTATTTTAGCACACCGGACACCTCAAAGACTATTTCTAAGCTATGTAAAGGATATTTAAGGTGTGTTTAACTTATGGTCATGTTCCGGAATGTCTGTTACAGTTCAAATTGGCATACTTTCGCAGTTTGTCAAATTTAGTCCCTGTAAGCGAATTAACTTGTTTTTGCCATACCAAAGCCTTCAAAACTTATTTCTAAGTTATGTAAAGGTTATTTAAGGTATGTTAAGCCAATGTCACTATTCCGGAGTGTTTGTTGCATTAAACTGGTTATATTTACGCATTGGTGCGCGTATAACCTTCCAGAAAGCGATTTAGAGTTTGAAATTGAACAAAAATTGATATGTGCAAATGATACACATATTTGTATAAATCCCAAGTATGAAATACAATATTTCATTGGTTTGGTATTTGTTTGATGGTCACAGTGACACAGGTGTCACAGTCTCCCCTACTTTAGGAAATTTCGTCCCGAAATTTTATTTAGAGGAAACTTGTGAGAGCTTAAAACATGAAGTTGAAAAGATCGAACAACATTGGTTAGGGTTCTGAACTTCTAGTAACTTTAATAACATCATGCTTGCAATGTAAGAGGGATACTTATATACAAGTATATGAAGTGTCATTGGTGCGTCCACCGTACCTCCATTACATCGTTCTCATTTTGTTATTGTTGTCACTATCGGTTCTTACACATAATAAATCTTACTGGGTTTCTGTGCACTAAATTTCATAATTATGTACGCGTCCATAATTAGACAATTCCTTGCACAGTTCACACAGTCTATTTTATAATGTGTAGGGTAAAACCAAATGAACAATCCCGTGATGAGTGTGACTAGACCGCCATAGAGTCCTTTTAATTAAATCAATAAATGATCTAAATAGACTATCAAGGAGTCTGTCCAGCTACATCACTAGATGTTGTTCTTTAACCAGATTGTGAATCAATCTTTTGACTAGACCACTAAAAGGGTCTCTTATGAATCATGGAGTGGTACTATATAATCCAAGGGTCTTACATAGAAGCCCATTAAGGATTTAGGGTAGTACCTTTTTGAATATCCTTCTACGAATCCCTCATATGAAGATACGAAAGGTTCTACGAGGATTTGGATAACAAATATCCAGAGTATACAAAAACACAGAAAAATGCATAAATGAAAACACAAAATATGCAAACACATAATCACATAACCACAAAATTGTTTGTTAATTTGTCTTTAATTTGTTAATTTGTTTTGCTAACAGAGCATATGTATTTAAAGCACACTAGGAATCCATCTCGTGGATTTCATTTGGTACTTTAAACATTATCAAGAATCTAACTATAAAGATAGAAAGATTTTTAAAAGAAAATTTCGATTTCGATTATAAGGAACCGAAATGTTCGAATTTAGGTACATAAGGAATCCAATTAAGGACTCTGATTTGAATGATAATCATCCACAATGGTCTAAATGTGAAGATAACAAGATCCCATATGGATTTTAGAAGTTGAAGATGTTTTGAAACCTGTTTTGAAACCTTGCACTGGATGTGCCTACGTCAAAACATGAAGTAAAAATGCTTATGAAGTTGGGATGCTAGATATGTCAAGGCGACATATGAAGCAGAATCTGAAAATTAAGTCAATGTATGAGGAAAAATATTTTTGAAAACCATGCATGGGGTTCAAAAAAAAATGTGTTCAATGTTTTTGAAACCTTATATATAATACTTTTGAAATCATAAAGTAGGTGTACTAGGTAGATATATTTACAAAAATGTTTTAAAATCATGCGAGATGAATTTTAAAATTATGTATAAGGTTTTTTTGAAAAACATAAATGATGCTTTTCGAAATTATGCACTTGATAAGAAAATGTACTGTGTTAATATTGTCTTCAGACTATATGAAACATTTTGAAATTATGAAGGTTGTTTTTGAAAACATAGCCAATGTTTTTGAAATAACATAGACAATGCTTTTAAAAAAAAAAATTTGTTTTCAAACTATATGAAATGTTTTGAGATCATGAAGATTGTTTTTTTTTTTTTTTTAAATACTTGTACTGTGTATGTTGAAAAATCAAAACGTAATGGGTATGAGATTTGAAAATATCCTTAGTTATCTAACCAAGGATTTAAAGGCACAGATGTGCGAAAAGTACGATTACTCATAATTTCGCCTTATTTTTTTTGTACTTCATCTCCTAGAATGAAACGAGTACTTAAAATTTTTCGGGGAAATCATGAGCGATCACTTGAAAAGAGAGAGAATCACAAGAGTAGTTTGTAAAGAACATAGTTTCTTGATGTAGGTAACACAGGGGAATGCCATACACACATGTAACTATACTTGTATAATAGAATTGTGAACAACAACTTTTATTTATAAACAAACAGATTGTTTCACATTACAAGGATAATAAAAGAACAAAAGTATAAGACAGCAACATCCTTTGTTCAGCCAAATGCTCATCCAAGGGTTGGATTTGTACTAGCAAGCTTTGGGCAATCCTTTTGGAAATGGCCCATCTCGCCACAGTTGTAGCAAAACCCTCGTGAGAAACGAGCTTGCGCAGGATTGTCGCCAGCTTGATTTGGTACAGTTGTAGTTGGGCAAACCCTTGCTGTATGACCTATAAGTCCACAAATCTGGCATTTGCGGCACCTCACACTAGCATGATGATGAAGGTTACATTGGTTGCATAAGGGTGCAGTTCCATTGTATGGCTTCCTAGCAGGGGGTTGAGCTGGTTGGTTGGGGACGGCTTGACCATTGTGAGCGACCACGGTGAAGTTTTGAGAAGCCTTTCGCTTCTTTGACTTCTTAGGGGATCGTTCATCCATGGTCTTTGATTCCTCGATTGGTTTCTCGGCTGGTGGTGCTGTCACCTGACTAGGTCCTGCCTGTCTTGGTGACTCTTGAGTGGCTTCATCCTGGAGACGATACATGGCAGTAGCTAATTCAACAGTCTTCAGGACTACTTCGCCTATTCGCTGAGCGAATTTGGTAGTCTGCTTGGATATCTGGGCGTCATCGTGATGAAGAGACATTCTAGAAGAAAATGAAAGGCATAGGAAGAAACAAGTGAAACGTCATCGGATAAACAAAACAGAATGGCAATGCAAAAGAATTTGCGATCATTTGCTTGTTATCTAAGGCAAACAAATGAGATGGTGACAAATCAAAGTAAGCGGATCATATTAATGTATCACTGAAGACATGCTCGCCTATAAGTGAACACTCACCCCGAGAGTCCCCAGGTAAGAGTGACTGGTCCGATACTGCGGATTTGTACGAACACTCTAGCCTTCGACAGAAAACTCAGGGTACAGGCATTCACTCTTCCAGTTTGCACGTGTTCACATTATACGACCCAAACTTTGACGAGATTTGAAAACTTAGAGGGTTCAAAACCTTACAATAGAGGGTTCAAAACCTAGTAATCAATTATCCTAGAACAGATGATTAGTTTTCAAAGCGGTTTTGAAATTTATGTTCTTGTTGTGGTCGTCGCCTAAGGATAGGTGACGGTATCGTTTTATGACTAAACACAAGTGAACTTGCGTTAGGGTCCTAGGAAGGTTATAGACTAGGTCAAAGCATTACTAATAACCTAATTCCCTATAACCATGAGCTCTGATACCAACTTTTCTGTCACACCCCGACCACGTAAAACAACAAAACGTGGTGGAAACATCAGGGAGTGTTGTAACAGAATCATTGTTTCATAACACATGGAAAATTGAAATATTGTTTTATTGAATAAAATAGTTACAATGTCTTGACAATCAAAGAAACATAACATAATTAACTAGTCTTGCATCTTTTATTGTTGCTAAGGCCCAAGTCCGCCTAAGTGTATCTTGATCAATCCTATGCTTCATTTCCTGAAACACATGTGAAAATAGGTACGTCAGCTTAAAAATGCCGGCGAGTACATAGGTTTTTGTGAAAATAAGATTCATGAACTTCTGTTTAAGAAAATGTTTAGTCATGAACCTTGTAATTTGCTTTGTCTTTGTAAATCATTTGAAAAACAATCAGTTCAGATGATATGTATAAATAAGAGAATAATGCATGGTTAAATGAATAACCATGTAAAATGAGTTTGTATAAGTCAAGTTGTTTGTAAAACAATGTATTGTGAAAAGTATGTTATTTGTATAAAATGTTATATGTCTAAATTGAAATGATTTAAATAACGCTACGATATGTAATACCATACAAGCACTTATATATAGGAAGTACCAGCGGCGTATCCACCATGCTTGTATCATGTTACACACGCCTCGTTACTTAAATCACTTACTCAAACCAAACCAACAATGTAAGATGTCTATGTTTAAACCAACTGCCAAATGTATTGAAATAATATGTCAAAATGTTTATGTCAAGATGTAAATCATGTAATGTATAACCAATGTCAAAAGTGTTTATGTGTCAAATGTAAACCATGTAATGTGTAACCAAAATGATATGTATGGCTAGTGAAATGCATCAACTAAACCATAGGTGAAATGCACAAAACAAAGTATTGAAGTAAAACTTGGTTTAAATCAAATTTATGTTTTGTGGAAATGCATGATCAAATGTAAATCATGTCAAATGTTAAGAAGTCCAAAAGTAGTCAAGTAATGTGTAAATGTTTATGTATAGTCAAAAGTTATGTATGGTAAGTAAAATGAGTCTACTTAAACCACAAGTAAAAATGTACAAAACAAAGTATTTGAATAAATCAAAAGTTATGCTTTGTAGAATAATGCATGCTTTACTAAATATGAACATTTATGCGGTATTGTGAAAATTCATACATCCAAGCCTTGCGACAGTCGGATAACTATGTAAAAGTGAGTTATCAAAATGAAAATGTATTCGAATTCGGTCATTCCTTACGTCTAAACAAAACCCGAGATTTCAGGAATGGGATTTGTCAAGTCCTATGGTACCACTACCTACTACCGAGCGGCATGATCGGTGTTAATGAATGTATAGTATAGTTTAAACAAACCAAATGTCATACCAAAATGTAAGCATGTTTTATGAAGATAATGTACCTAGTATGCTAGAGTAAACATACAAGGTAGAGTTGTAAAACAATGTGTCCATATGTTACTGGAACATATGCAACAGAGATGCAATGTAAAATAATGTACTAAACATGTACTAAATGGACATACATAGCATGTGATGTGATGTAAAACAATGTACTAAGTATGCTAAGTTAACATACAAAGCAGAAAAGTCATGTAAATCAATGTGCTAGCATGCTATCAGTCAACATACATAGCAGAAATGTAATGAAATCATGTACTATAAATGTACTAATGAACATAGCAAGTATATGATGTGAAAACAGGAAAGCAGGAAAGTAACAAGTAGGCACATGTGTTCCACCCCAAAACGTTTGGAAAACAGTAAAAGAGGGGTCTATGTACTCACTTGAGATTGCTCAGAAGTCCTAAGATAACCACCAAGCAATGCTAGAGATCACGGAATCAAACGACACCTAATATAGGTAACTATGTTAATAAACCGGACCCAAACTGGAGGATCGGATAGAATGAGGGTTCGTAAACCAAACGAGTATGGAGACTTGTGTAATATGGTTTGACAAAGCCTACATACTAAATGAAACCTAACCTAAGTGCTTACGACCCATTACGACCCGTTTAGGTAGCTTATGCTACTTTAACGCGTCGTTCGCGTAAAACGCGTTCGGAACGCCTAACTAGCCCTATGATAAGTAAAATATGCCTTAACATGTCTAATATTGTTGCCAAATCAGTTTAGATACCAAAAGTTATGTTACATATGCTTAAAATGAATTTTGGCATAAAAAGGGCATTTTGGTAATTTACCTAAGGCATATAAACTACCTATCATACAACTAATTAAACATCGTGACTATAAGGTATAACCTCGGAAGGTTATTCCCTACATACTATGGTCACCTAATGTATTTGGTCGGATCCTAATGATCGACCAAAAGGGTCGGGTTCGAAGGTATAAGCGATTTATTAGATCGCTTACCCTTTCGACCCTAGACAACGTGGTAATCAGTAGGCATAGTCCCAAGGGACTATAACCATCGTGATTACAATCACGTTGCGAAGTTCTAACGAACTTCGCATTGACCATAAACTGGTCAATGCAGAAAGTCAAACAAAGTTTGACTTTCGGACTCGAAAAGCAATAAAAGAACGAAGGAACACTTACAAAGGGTCCCCGAATGCTAATCTAGATCAAAATAGCTCAGGTATGAAACAAAGGTTTCAACTTAGAGCACAAAAGATCAGATTTTTGTGAGGAAATGGTGGAAATGGGTTGGGTATTTATAGTAAACCCACAACCGTTAGGATCGTTTCTTGGAAAAGGGGGCACGATCTAAGCCGTACACTTGTTGGAAAGTTGTGGTAACTCATTTGGCACTCACCATAGGGTTTTGACAAGTGTCCTTGGCCTTTGGAGGGGTTGAAGGGCTGAAAAAATGAGTTTATGCATTTTTTTATTTTTTATTTTTTTATTTATTTTTTTTGCAGTTTTGGTTCCTGTGCGCGTATCGTCGTGTTTTGGCACCTCTAACACCCGCCAAGCCCATTTTTAAGCTTCACAAGGATGTTAAAGTATAGGGAACATGAAACATGCTCAAAAATATCTCAGATGTCGGTTCGTCTGGCCGTACGATCGCGATGTTCGCTTAATTACGACGGTATGCGCATAAGCGCGAAAAACGATCCAAATGACGCGACGAATGGATTTTTCTCAAGCCTAAACACTAAAATAAAATATTTTAGTGCTTACATAAATTTTTGGATGTCCGGATGTATTCAGAACGTAAGTTATGCTCGAAAGTGCAAACTTGTGCACTTTTGACACTTTTAGTCCCTGAATGACCCAAAAGTTTATTTTAGCACACCGGACACCTCAAAGCCTATTTCTAAGCTATGTAAAGGATATTTAAGGTGTGTTTAACTTATGGTCATGTTCCGGAATGTCTGTTACAGTTCAAATTGGCATACTTTCGCAGTTTGTCAAATTTAGTCCCTGTAAGCGAATTAACTTGTTTTTGCCATACCAAAGCCTTCAAAACTTATTTCTAAGTTATGTAAAGGTTATTTAAGGTATGTTAAGCCAATGTCACTATTCCGGAGTGTTTTTTGAATTAAACTGGTTATATTTACGCATTGGTGCGCGTATAACCTTCCAGAAAGCGATTTAGAGTTTGAAATTGAACAAAAATTGATATGTGCAAATGATACACATATTTGTATAAATCCCAAGTATGAAATACAATATTTCATTGGTTTGGTATTTGTTTGATGGTCACAGTGACACAGGTGTCACAATCTCCATGAACCTTTGTGCTCGTCTGACCGCACTAGCCATACACCACCTGATGTCGATCAACTCCATCTCTTATGGGTCGATCTGGTCATAATCCTCCTTGGTGAGGTTTGTATTTCCAATCTTACCCGCAACCAGGCTCTCGTACGACTCTAAAACAGACGCTAAGAACACCATTTGTTGTTTTGCTGATTCCTCACTGAAGTTTTGTGCATTCTTCAGATATACAGCAATATTACACTGGAATAGATTCTTCGGAATAGATTAGCTTGGAGTTGTTGATGATGAACCACTATGAGAACCACTGCTCGGACTCTCTTGATTTGTCTTGTAAGAACCTTCAGCTGAGAAAGCTGTTTTAGGAGACACATTCTTTGGAATTCCATCTCCTCTGTAATATAAACCAACATTCTGTTGATATGAAGAATGGTTGACTTTGAAATATTTCTTGATCTCCAGCTCATGGCTTTCTAGTCTTTCAATCAACAAATCAACCTTCAGTTTCTCCGACTCGATAGTATTCTTCAGCATCAATGCAAAGTATTGCCAGTCATTGTCACCCGGCAATGAGTCAAACAGCTTATCAACAAGTTCTTCTCGAGAATAAATGATTCCATGTCTCGCTAGCTCCATTTTCAGATGTCCGAATCTTTCAATCATCTTAGAAACAGACTCATTTTTCAAACAGCCAAAAAGATCAAACTCTTTTCTTAACAATTTCTTTTTGTTTTTGACTATTTCTGCACTACCCACACATTTAACTCTTAATTTCTCCCAAAGATCTGTTGAATTTGTGTATTCAATCAATGCTATGATGTCGTCTCTCATAGATTGATGAATTAAGGCAATGCACTTCTGTTCAGCAACATATCTGTTTATTTCGTCATTTTCTGTCAAATTCTCAAAATCTGATCTCCCCATAACAAAACCATTCTTCAACATCTTCCAACTTGGATATGCAAATGCTTTGAGCCATTCTTCAAACTTTTTCGCCCATTTATTGTAATCTTCTATCGCCATCAACTTGGGAGGTTTGTTGTACGTCCCATAAGCACTCTCAACACTTAATGCATCCGAAAGAGTCTTTCTTGCACTAGGAGCATTCTCATTTGTGTTGTTTGACGTGTCGTTTGAAATATCATCTCCACCATTTCCAGCAAAGGCAAAAACATCATAGAACGGATTCATGAACTCATCCATCTTCAAGTATCTGAAACAATTAACAAACACTTAGAAAATTTTTGATTTTTGATAAAGACAGATTCAAACGGAATTAGCTGAAGCGAAATCAGCTTTTCAAGCGGAATAGCTGCTCAAACGAGATACCCACTCAAACGAAATCAGGTTTTGAAGCGAAATCACTAATTTCGCTTGAACTTTCAAACGGAATTATACTTCAAGCGGAATTAGACAGAACTTTTCAAACGGAATATGTGATTCCGTATGAAATCAAGAGCAGTTTCAAGCAGAATTAACCAAAATAGCTAATTTCGTTTGAAATCACACATGTAAGTTCAAGCGGAATTACAATGACATCAGCAATTCGATCAGTTGTTCAAGCGGAATTACAAGTTTTTATCAAAATTTGTACGAATTAAGGTCCAAATCTTTCACGGATTAGTTAAAACTATGTTTCGCTTGATATATGTAAGTTTTAAGCCATTTCAACCGTTAAATTTCATTCAAATCAGAAAAGAAGGAGTAGAAGTGTGAGAATCCGATGAAATCAAGCTGAATTGGTATGAACTCCTCGTCCTGAGCTCTGATACCACTTGTTGGATTGTCGTGTGACCCTAACGAGTCAATATGAAGAGTTCAACTTAAAAAACAAAGGCGGAATCAGTGAATTTGACGTAACACAGCTTGTTTTCCTCTAATTATCTTCTTATTAACAGATTCTGAGCTTTTACAGATTCAAATGACAAACGGACAGCACCTCGGCTCTGAATCTATGACTTAATTCCGTTTCAAATGCACTCAGCACACACCTATTTATAGAGTTGGTGATTCCGTTTGAAAGTGGCATGGACCATTTCAAACGGAACTAACTTGGTTAATTTCGTTTGAACTGGTCACTGTCACCTTCAAACGAAATTACCTACTTTCATACAAACAAACCCTAATTTCTACCCTGTTGTGTGCTCGTTTATCCTATCTAGACATAAGACTC
Source organism: Helianthus tuberosus (assembly GCA_030545235.1). Lineage (NCBI taxonomy): Eukaryota > Viridiplantae > Streptophyta > Magnoliopsida > Asterales > Asteraceae > Helianthus > Helianthus tuberosus. Next base: position 89,610,032 of record CM060438.1, on the reverse strand, counting down.
GATTAAGACGAAGTTAACAGACATTAGATGCACCAACAGGTAAGAATAGGATGTTACAATTACCGACCAAAAATCATGGGTGACGGTCATTTGTTTGAACCACGAAGCAAACAAACGACACACAAAGGCTGAATCAAAGTAAATAGGTCCTCATAATGTATCGCGAAGACATGCTCGCCTATAAGTGGACACTCACCCCAAGAGTTCCCAGGTAAGAGTGACTGGTCCGATACTGCGGATTTGTACGAACACTCTAGCCTTAGACAGAAAGCTCAGGGTACAGGCACCCACCCTTCCAATTTGCACGTGTTCACATTATGTAGCCCCAAACTTTGACGAGAATTTGAAAACTTTGAAGGTTCGCAACCTTATAATAAATCATCCTAGAACAGATGATTAGTTTTCAAAGCAGATTCGAATTTTGTGTTCTTATTGTGGTTGCTGCCTAAAGATAGGCAACGGTATTGTTTTATGACTAAACACAAGTAAACTCGTGTTAGGGTCCTAGGAAGGTTATAGTCTAGGTCAAAGCATTACTAATAACCTAATTCCCTACAACCATTGGCTCTGATACCAACTTTTCTATCACACCCCGACCACGTAAAACAACAAAACATGGCGGAAACGTCGGGGAGTGTTGTAACAGAATCATTGTTTCACAACTATGGATTAAACAGTTTCGTTTTATTGAATTAAATGTATTACATTACATTGGAATTAGAAACAAAACATGAACAAATAGACTTTCATTGTTATTAAGTCACTAAGGCCTCGTCCATTCCTATGTGAGCATACACCAATATCATCATCAAACATCATCAACTATGGTACCTGAAACACATGTGAAAATACGTTAGCATAAAAATGCCGGCGAGTACATAGGTTTTATATGAGTGTCAGATTCATGGCTCGTTTTACATGTTGCAATACTTATTTAAAAACCTTGTTTTGAAAAGTATAATATTGCGACATAATTAACCAACTCAAATCAAGTTGGTTATAATTTGCAAAATCTCGTAGCCATGATTCTTAACTCCAAAACATTTATTTTATTAAATCAAATTGTAAAATATCTCATAAAAACTCGTTAATAAAACTCATATGGTTTATATTATTCAGAAAACATCCTTGTGTAACATTGTTTCGAAATCGTTTACCCAAGTGATCTAGATAACGCAACGATATATATAATGTGTTAAAAGCACTTATATATAGGAAGTACCAGCGGCGTATCCACCATGCTTTTAACACATTACACCCGCCCCGTTACCTAATCACTTCCTTAACCCAATGGCTCAAACAGTTACAAATGGTTCACATAAATCAAATGGTTACAAACGGTTCACATACATCCAATGATTACAAATGGTTCACATACATCCAACGATTACAAATGGTTCACATACATCCAATGATTTCAAATGGTTCACATACATCCAACGATTACAAATGGTTCAAAACGTAAAACAATTGTGCTAGCATGTTAAGTGAACATACATAGCAAAACATAATGAAATCATGTACTAATAGGGTACTAATGAACTTAGCAAGTATATGATATGAAAACATGGAAAGCACGAAAATAACAAGTAGGTACATGTGTTTCACCCCAAAACGTTTGGAAAACAGTTAAAGAGGGGTCTATATACTCACTTGAGGGTGCTTAGAAGTCTTGAATAACAACCAAGAAAAGCTAGAGGGATCACGGAAATCAAACGGCACCTAATATAGATAACTACATAAATAACCGGACCTAAATCAGAAGATTAGATAGAATGAGGTTTCGTAAACCAAATGAGTATAGGAACTCATACAATATGGTTTAACAAAGCCTACATTCTAAAATGAAACCTAACCTCAGTGCTTATGACCCATTACAACCCGTTTAGGTAGCTTACACTACTTTAACGTGTCGTTTGCGTAAAATGCGTTCGGACCGCCTAACTAGTCCTATGACAAGTATTATATGCCTTAAAACATCTAATAATGTTTCCTAATCAGTTTAGATGTCAAAATTTAGGTTACATATGCTTAAAATGAATTTATGCGTGAAAAGGGTATTTTGGTCATTTACCTAAGGCATATAAACTACTTATCATACAACTAACTAAACGAAGTGACCATAAGGTATAACCTCGGAAGGTTATTCCCTATACAAATATGGTCACCTAATGTGTTTGGTCGGATTCTAATGACCGACCAAACGGGTTGGGTTCGAAAGTCTAAGCGGTTGTTTAGACCGCTTACCTTACGACCCTACATAAGCACTAAACCTAAAGTGACGAGCTAAACATGTTAAAACATGCTTAACGAGGTTTGAAAACAGGTTTGGTATCAAAACAAACGGTTTTGATACCTAAAAGTAGTTTGGTTACAAAATACGCAAGAATACGCATTTTGGCCGAAACTACGACTCGCCACTATGCCTAGATAACGTGGTAATCAGTAGGTATAGTCACAAGAGACTAAAACCATCGTGATTACGCTCACGTTATGAAGTTCAAACGAACTTCATGTTAACCATAAACTTGTCAAAGCAGAAAGTCAAACACAGTTTGACTTTCAGGCGAAAAAGAACGAAAGAGGACTTACAACGGGTCCAAGAATGGAAATCTAGATCCAACTTGCTCAGGTATGAGGTTCTAAGCCCCAACTTAGAACAAATAGATCAGATTGTGTGAGTTGCAACAATGAGGAGCATGGTATTTATAGGATTTCTAGGACCGTTAGGATCGTTCCTCGAAAACCGAGCTTAAATCTGGACCGTACACATGCACCCATGGTTTTGCAAAACCATGGGCACCTTAAAAATAGCCCATAGTAAGTTATAAACCATGTTCAAATGAGGGGAACAGCTGGAACAAGCTGAAAATCAGATTTTCCATTTTGGTCCCTTCCTAAGATAACTAAGGCATATTGTCAATTTTGGTCCCTGAATGTGCAAAACATGGTTTTTGATGCATTTTTGACACGTTTAAGCCCCGTTAATCCCATTTCAAGGCTCTAAAATGAAGTTAAAGTATAGGGAACATGAAACATGCTCAAAAATATCTCAGATGTCGGTTCGTTTGGTCGTATGGTTGCGTTGTTCGGTTAATTACGACGAAACACGAACGGACGCGAAAAACGATCCAAATTACGCGACGAATGGATTTTTATCAAGCCAATCACTAAAATAAAATATTTTAATGATTACATAAATTTTTGGATGTCCGGATGTATTCAGAACGTAAGATATGCGCGAAAATGCAAACTTATGCACTTTTTGACGCTTTTAGTCCCTATAGATCAAGAAAGTTTATTTTTGCGCACCAAACACCTCAAAGCCTATTTCTAAGCTATGTAAAGGATATTTAGGGAATATTTAAGTTATGATCAAGTTCTGGAATGTTCGTTACAGTACAAATCGGCATACTTTCGCAGTTTGTCGAAATTAGTCCCTGTAAGCGAATAAACTTGATTTCGCCACACCAAACCCTCCAAAACTTATTTCTAAGTTATGTAAAGGTTATTTAAGGTATGTTAAGACTACGTCACTGTTACGGAGTGTTTGTTGCATTAAACTGATTATATTTACGCATCAGATCGCGTATAATCTTCCAGAAAGTGATTTAAAGCTCGAAATCGAACAAGAATTGATATGTGCAAACAATACACGTATTTTTTACAAATCCCAAGTATGAAACACAATATTTCATAAATTTGGTATTTGTTTGATGGTCGCAGAGGCACAGGTGTCACAAGAGTGTTACAAAAGCTCAAGGATATGATATCCAGCGTTCCGGGAGTGGTTAAACCCATTCCTGAAATTCCAGATGGGAGTCACAAGGTATCTCGTTTTGCACCACCTCTCTGTGATGCAGAGATACCAAAGAGGTTCCAAATACCAACCATGAAGCTATATGACGGCTCAACGGATCCAGAAGAGCATGTAGCTCAATACAGAGAAAGGATGGAGATCAATCCCATCCCGGAAAGGTTAAAAGAAGCATGTCTATGCAAGGGTTTCGGATCCAGACTTACAGGATCGGCTCTTAAATGGCTGCTAAGTCTTCCCCCTTACTTTATTACTTCATTTTCTAATCTAGTTAACTTGTTTAATAGCCAATTCTCATGCAGTAGGAAATTTGAACGTTTAACTAGTGACCTATATAGGGTAACACAAGGTCAAAATGAATCACTTAGAGATTATATCACTAAATTCAGTAAAGAATCCTTAGATATTCGTAATTTGGATATTGCTACGGCTGTAGAAGCCTTCAAAATGGGTTTACTTAAGGATTCATTATTCTATGATGATCTTGTCATGACCCCTTGCAGGAATCTTGATGAAGTGAGAACCAGGGCCCTTAGATTCATCCGACTAGATGATGATAAAACGATCCAAGAAAGACTGGCAGGATCCTCGAAGCAGGAAAAGCAAGGATCCTACTTCAGGAACAACAAGTCCAAATCCTATAACAAATCTGATAACCAGAACGTGCATGCAGTGGAGCAAGAAGAGGATGATGAGGATTATCCTCCCATTTCTGGATATTGTTTTTCTGTTGATAACAATGAACTAATCCTTGCAATGCAGAACCTAGGTGAAAAAAGTGAGATGGCCCAGAAGAAGTGATAAGCCAGCTGCAACAAAAGACAAATCAAAATGGTGTGCATATCATGAAGACTTCGATCACCTCACTGAAGAATGTATTGCACTCAGAAAGGAGATTGGTTACTTGTTAAGCAAAGGACACTTGAAGGAGCTTCTTGGAAGAAAAAAGTCAAGGATCCAGGATCCTGAAAAAGCTCCGGAAAGAGCTCCTGCTCCCCCAGCAGATGCACAGATTATCAACTTTATATCCGAGGGATCAGACATATGTGGCACTTCCTTTTCAGCAACCAAGAGACATGCCAAAGAAACAAAGATGGACAATGGGGACAGACCCGTACGGACCTCGATCCTTACACAAGAGAAAGTTATATCCTTCAACGAGGATGATCGTGTGGATATCCAGGATCCTCACTATGATGGTCTTGTTATTACTTTGTTTATATCTAACCATTTTGTTCGCAGGATTCTCATAGATGGATGAAGCTCAGTCAACATCATTCAACTTGATGTCCTCAAAAAGATGAATATTCCTGAATCAGAAATCATTCCAAGATCATCAGTTCTTGTGGGATTTAGTGGAGAAACTAAGAACACATTGGGGGACATTAAACTTCTCATTTATATAGAGGGAGTTAACACTTTTCAGAAATTTTATGTTATAGATTGCTTATCCTGTTGCAATGTTATCCTTGGCAGGCCATGGATACATGACATGAAAGCAATCCCATCTACGTACCATCAATGTGTGAAACTGCCAACTCCATGGGGGGTGGTGAAGATTGAGAGTGACCAACAGGAAGCCAAGAATTGCTATACTTCCTCAATGAAGCCAGCTTCGAGACCCAGGGAACAATAGCAATTAAAGCATCCTCCAAGAGATGTCCTGGAGGCTAGAGAACAAGATGTCAAGGATATCCTGATGGATCCACAGGATCCTGAATCCAAAGTTTTTATAGGATCCGGGATCCTCAACAATATCGAACAGGATCTAATATCCTTCCTGAAGAAAAGAAAAACTACCTTTGCCTGGAAGCATGAAGACATGAAAGGTATCTCTAAAGATATTATCACTCATAAACTTGACATTGACAGGTCATTCAAACCCATACATCAAAAGAGGAGGAAGTTTGCACCTGAGAGGAATGCCATCATCGAGGAGGAGGTAGATAAGTTGCTCAGAGCAGGTATGATTAGGGAGGTTAAGTATCCAAGATGGTTAGCCAATATGGTTGTTGTTCAAAAGAAAAATGGAAAGTGGAGGGTATGTGTCGATTTTACTGATTTAAATAAGGCATGTCCCAAGGATCCTTTCCTATTACCCCACATTGACTCCATGGTGGATGCTACCGCGGGTCATGAGTTGTTGAATTTCATGGATGCTTCATCTGGATTTCAACAAATTCAGATGGAACCATCTGATCAAGAGGATACAGCCTTTATGACCCCGACTGGTATCTATTGTTATATTGCTATGCCGTTTGGACTAAGAAATACAGGTGCTACATACCAAAGGCTAGTCAATATGATCTTTAAAGAACAAATTGGACACACTATGGAAGTCTATATAGATGACATGGTGGTCAAGTCCAAAAGAGCTGAGGATCACCTAAGAGATTTGGGGGAAGCATTTGATATCCTTGATAAATTCAATATGAAATTAAATCCTTCCAAGTGTCATTTTGGTGTCAAAACAGGCAAGTTCCTAGGTTACATGGTGGCTAAAAGAGGCATTGAGGCAAGTCCAGAGCAAATCAAGGTAATTGTGAATATTAAATCTTCTGCCAATGCCAAGGATGTGCAAAGGTTGATAGGAAGGATCGCAGCCTAGAACAGGTTCATCTCAAAATCATCAGAGAAATGCAAGGAATTCTATGACATCCTGAGAAAGAACAAGAAATTTGAGTGGACTGAAAAGCATGAGAATGCTCTCAAAGCCCTTAAGGATTACATATCCTCATCTCCAGCCTTGATGAAACCAGAAAAAGGGGATATATTATCCTTATATTTGGCAGTCTCTTCTAAGGCAGTAAGTGCAGTCCTTGTTAAGGATCACGAAGGTACACAACATCCTGTATATTATGTAAGTAAAAGTTTGCTTGATGCTGAATCCAGGTATTCACATTTAGAAAAACTTATCCTTGCTTTGATTATGGCATCAACTAAATTACGTCATTATTTTGAAACACATGCTATTATTGTTAGAACTAACTTTCCAATTAAGAATGTTCTCAGGAAACCTGAGATGTCAGAAAGGATGGCTAAATGGGCAGTGAAGCTTAGTGCTTATGATATAAGATATGAGCCAAGAACTGCCATTAAATCCCAGGCCTTAGCTGACTTTGTGGCAGATTTCAGTAGTGATCTACAAAGGGAAGCTGAGTTGGAAGTTCAACAGCTTGAAGAGACTAAGGATCCTTGGATACTCTTCACAGCTGGGGCTTCAAACATCAAGGGAACTGGACTAGGAATACTACTAAAATCTCCACAGGGGGACATAATACCCCACTCAATAGCTTGTGAGTTTCAAACTACTACTAATGAGGCTGAGTATGAAGCCTTGATAGCTGGTTTGCAAATTGCCAAGCACATGAGGATCAGGTATCTTGAGGTACATGTAGATTCATTGTTAATTACTAATCACTTTAATGGATCCTATGCTGTTAAAGGTGAAAGACTAATCAAATACTTAGAGATAGTCAAGAAATTGGCAGACTCGTTTGCTTCTTTTAGTTTGACTCAGGTACCCAGAGAAGAAAATGCAGAAGCTGATGCTTTGGCCAACCTTGGATCATCATTGAAGATTCCAGAGGATATTAAAATCCCCATTATCCATATTTTGACTCCTGCTATTGAGGATCACACAGCTATGGAGATAGTAGAGGATTCTGCAATCATACCTAGTGATGGTGCACAATCACATTCAGGATCCTGGATCCTTCCAATTATGAGATATATACAACATGGAGAAATTCCTACAGGAGAAAACCCTAGAGCTTTCAAAGTCAAGGTATCTCAATTTACAATATTAAATAACATGTTATATAAACGATCTCTTGCAGGTCCATATCTAAGGTGCATTGAGGATCCTGAAATTCAAGAAGTCCTAAAGGATTTTCATGAAGGAGATTGTGGAAACCACACTGGGGGCAGAGCACTGTTTTCAAGGATCCTTAGGACAGGATATTATTGGCCTACTATGAAGAAGGATGCTGTGGATTATGCCAAGAAGTGTGATGCTTGTCAGAGGCATAGTAATATCCTTCATCAACGAGCAGAGCTCCTGCATCCTATATCCTCTTCTTGGCCATTCATGAGATGGGGAATGGATATAGTTGGTAAACTTCCAAAGGCACCCGGAGGAAAAGTGTTCATGCTTGCTATGACTGATTACTTCTTCAAGTGGGTAGAAGCTGAAGCCTTTGCTCAAGTCAGAGAAAAAGAAGTGATATCCTTTATTAAAAGAAACATTATTACCAGATTCGGTATTCCTTCTGAAATTGTTTGTGATAATGGATCCCAATTTATTGGAGTAGAACTACTAACTTTTGTGACAGTTGGGGGATTAAGATGATAACATCAACACCATTCCACCCACAAGCTAATGGTCAAGCAGAATCATCCAACAAGATCATCATCAACAACTTGAAGAAGAAGCTTGGATCCAAGAAAGGAAAATGGGCAGAAGAGCTACCTTATGTGTTATGGGGTGATAGAACAACTCCCAAGAATGCCACTGGCCAGACTCCATTTTCTCTAGTGTTTGGAGCAGAATCAGTGATCCCTACAGAGATGGTGGTTCCTACTGCTAGAACAAGCATCCGTGATCCTGAAGGGAATGTTGAAAACTTGGTTCAAGACTTGGATACCATAGAAGAACTCAGGGATTTGGCAAGAATAAGATTGGCTAGCTATCAACAAAGGATGGCTGGAGCTTACAACAAGAATGTCAGGATCAGAAAGTTCCAAGTTGGTGACATGGTGTTGAGGAAAGCATTCCAAAATACCACAAATCCTGCTGATGGCAAGTTAGCACCAAAATGGGAAGGCCCCTATCTTATTGAAGCTGAGGCAGGAAAGGGGGCATCTCGTTTATTGACAATGGAAGGTGATTTGCTACCAAGAGCTTGGAATGCTGTCCATTTGAAGAGATACTTCATGTAAGAAGGATCACGGATCCATGGCCATTTTCATGTCCGGTATACATAAAGGATCCTTAGAGGATATATGATCCTCACACTGGTAAAGATATGATTCTAGTTTACTTAATCCTTTACTTTATTTTATTACAAGGAGAAGGATCCATGATCCTTTATCCTTTTTTCACTAAGTTCTAAGTTTTGCAGAAGTTGATGCATCCTAGACATAGGATCAAGTATCCACATAAGTCTCCTAAGTTTTATGGGCTTGCCACCAGTTTTTGGGTTTATCCCCAGTTTTTGGGCTTGTCCCCAGTTTAAGGTATCTACTACCTTCGCCAGTAGCGCACGATTATCCTGGTGCAGTTAAAGGCAATGGGAGCAGTACTCGCTTTAAGGGCTGACAATTTCATTGTACTGGCTGTATTCAGGATCCTAAGTATAATGGTAGACGTACCATCATCCGTTCCTAAGGTTTCTAACGTTTTCACGTTAACTAAGCTTTTGGCATTTTCATGTCACTAAGTTTGGATAGTCACCGATGAGGGCCATACTCCAGTTTACACAAGATCCTTTGGGCTTGTCCCCAGTTTTTTAGGCTTCTCCCCAGTGTATTGGGCTTGTCCCCAGATTATTGGGCTTGTCCCCAGTTACTAACTTCTCCTTTTACATTGGCTTAGTCCCAAGTTATGTTCTATTTCAGGTTTCCAAAGCTAAATAGTTAAGGATCCTGGATCCTAACCTTTTACTAGGGTTTGTCTTTTGCTTATCTCAATTGTAAGTATCAAGGATTTAGGATCCTAACTTGGATTCTCTGGTATGATCCTTGTTTACCTTAACTTTATTCTTGATTTATTTAAGTTACCCTTATTCTTTGACAACAGGATACATGATCCTAAAGTTATACCACTTTTTGAACTTTTCGACTATAGGATACTTGATCCTTGATCATATCCTAAACTTTTGGACATAATCTAATATACTTGCATTCTTGACTCGTAAATTCAAAGAAATTGTACCATAACAGTTGAAAGGTAAATATACACAAAATAAACAACACAGGATAGCCAAAAGATTAAAGTTTTATTTATTTATCAAAAGATTAACCCTTCAAAGGTTGTCAAAAATACCTACCCCAAGCATCTACCAACCATACGTGGCCTGTCCGCTAGGGTAGGTAAAGGGTGTCCATGTTAACAAGTTTTAAGTAGTGAAGGAATAGAAAGATGGCAGGATAACAATGGCTTCATCCCCCAAACAGAGGATCCCTCCACCAACTGTCATCCTACCTATTGTTTGAAGGATCAGTGATCCTTAAACCTAAAGCTATTGTTCAAAGTACAGACCAACCATTGTTTAAAACACCAACAACCAAAAAACATTAAACCATAAAAAATGGGCTCCGGCCACGTCTAGAAATTTCCATCATCGCCCATTTCTGCAGCTTACACCTTCGCTGCATCACCACCAACCGCTGCCTCCTCAACCGGATCCTTCAGCCCACTGCTACCAGCCTCCAATTCCAGGACCTCCTCAGCCTCCTCTTCATCATCCAGCTCCGCCAGCTTCAGCTTCCAAGCCTCCTGATCCCAGGCAGACCTGTCAAAAGAAGGATCCTCAGCTTCCTTTGCCATTTGAAGCTTGATTTTGAGCATAGCGATTGTAGCAGAGAGCTTCGCCCCATCCATCACCTCCTCCTTCTCCTGCTGAGCTTTGATCTGGGTCAGGACCAGCTCCTTCTTCACCAGGTTAAGGTCCTTCTCAAGGGAGGAGATCATTTTGTCTTTGGCCAAGAACAGCTGCTGGAAGTCAAGGATTTTCTGCTCAGTTTCTTCAAGATTGTGATCCAGGAGCATTTGAATCTCAGCAAATTTCTGCATAAAACAAGCACATGGTCAGGATCTGTTATCCTCAGAAAGGGAAGATTAGATTTAAGGATCCAGGATCCTTACCTCGGAGACGTATTCCTCGAATTTCTGCATAAAACAAGCACATGGTCAGGATCTGTAGCACATGCCCGTGAGTGCGAAGAAAGATTGTGTGAAGGCAGGAAAAGGATAAGAAAATCCTATCAAAAAGGGGGTGGCCGGAAAAGAAACCCAGGTGTTGGAAATACAGTCACTCTTCATTGAAGAGTCGAAGGATCTGAAAACAGCTTCAGCCGGAAAGCAATGACGAATCCGATCAATTTCAGGATCGGTAAAACGACAGAGTTCCAGCGAAGGGTTTTTGGTAACACCTTGGCTTTTCAAAGGACTATCCTTTTTAGGATCCTTAGCAGGTGAGGATCGGAGAACCATTTTCGCCATGGATGCTGGGAGAAAAAAGGATCGGAATAGAAGGATTTAGAGAGAAGGAAAGAGAGAATACCTATTTGGTCTCCGGATGAAGATTTAAAGGGGTGGAATGCTCGAATTTAAATGCCTCTTGATCCTTATCTCTAACTCTGAATTTATAATGATGAATTTGCCGGTAGTCATGTCGCTGACGTCAGGTTTGCAATGGCTAGTTCGGATATAACGGCTATATTTACGATAATTAGTTCCTTGGAGATAAGGCAGAAAATATGACTCATCAAGTTATATTTTATTCCTCATATTTTGAGGGCAATTGTTAGGGATGGATTTTCTAAACCTAAGGATCACGGATCCTCAAGTACAGCCAGGATCACGGATCCTCAGTTCACTTTTGAATTAAGGATCCTCAGAAGACGTTCCAGGACTAAGGATCAAGGATCCTCATTATGATCCTTATACTAACAATTGTTTCCATTATGTTTGAATTTGTTTTACAGGAATATACGAGTGGGACTTGGTCTTGCCGAGATTCCAGGGGAATATGCTCCCTTATTCTGCACGTGCATGGCTTGTATGACCGTTATGGAAGTCGTGGGAAGCTAGCATGATTTGTGGATTGTTTGTTAGTTAGATTATTTCTATTTTTATAAGGGGATAACAAGCTTGATTAGATAGAACAATTAGTAAACACACACTGCTCGAGAACTCTCTACAACTTATTGGCGATTTCACACTTTTTACACACTAGTGATCCTTGTAACACGCTTGTTATCATCCCGATTTGTAACATCTTTTGTCTAATATAGTTGGTGATCGGTAGTTTCCATCACCCGAGGTTTTTTGTGCCGGAGATCATACATTGATCAAGGGCTTTCTCCTCATATAAATCCTTGTGTCCAATATTCATTTCATTCATACATTAATCATACATTCGTCCATTTATTCAAGCATCACACCTCACAAAATAAGATTTGGTTGCATTATCCTTGTCTGATTTTTTACCAAAACACTAACTACGATCGCGTAGCCATGTTCGCCTCGAACAATAGCTGGACCATTAAGGTCTAAACTGAAAGTCAAAGCATTTATCGAAAATGCTTGACTTTAGGCTTTTAAAAGACTACAAACGAAAATGCAGGAGGTAGGAGCACTTATAAGTGGTCCTAGCATGAAAATGAACTCAAGAGGAGGCTCCCATTAGCTAGGAATCTCCAAGAGGAAGAGAGGAATGATAAATGAGAAGGTGCAAGTTCAACAAGTGAACCTTGGCCTCTATTTATAATTGTGGAGAGTAAGGGAGGTGATCACAAGTGTCTAGTGGTGTTATGAGGAGCATACAAGTGTCCTAAAACGTGTCCAAATCAAGGCACAAGTCCATAGTTTCGAATTAAAGAAGTTTTGGTTGTATGTGTGGCCTCCAAGCAAAATTTTGCAGCTGGTCGTAACATTCTGTTAAATACATGCCGTTGCGCTACGCGACGGCCATCCTCAATTCTCGTCGCAGGGCGCGACGCCTTTCTTTAACTTTGAAAGTTGACAGCTTTAGTCCCTGAACCTCCAAACTCTGTTATACTTTCATTTTTGGCACATTTAACCCCTCAAGGTCATTATTTGACACACCCGAGAGTATGACCGAACATCAAAAGCTCCCGTGTAACACCTCGAAAATTTCGGGTTTAATAATAAAATGACACGTGTCATGTAAGACAAAACGCGTTGAAAAACCCGGATTTAATAAAGACGTTTTCGGTAGGATTTAAAGTGGCGTCATGTTAAATTGTTACCTCTGAACACCTCAATTATAAATCCCAAGACCCGATATAATATATTACACTTCTATACACCCTCAATTCAGGGAATTATTGCCAATAATGGAACTTCAAAAGTATGATGTGATCCCACGATGAAAAGCAATGGTAAACCGATGTTTTCGGGTCTTGTAAATGCATTCAAATGGAACAAATACAAATGGTAGGGTACCATACAGGAACATACACTTTAGGAGGGTCCTAAGTTGCAAATAGAGGCCACAAAGTCGTACAAGTGGGCTGCCTTTTCGAACAAATGAAGAAACAAGCAAACAGCCCCTGTATAAGGCCTGCGCATCGTAGCACATATACCCCTACGATGCGCAGGGGTTGCCCAGAACCAGAAAAACGGGCTGTTGCCTGTCTTTCGCGATTTTAACCCTTTAAGCCGGTTTTTCTTGCACATGCATGGCCCCTAGACACCCTCTACATACTAGAGACATGTGTTTATCACTTGTGGTGGATCATAGACTCTTGTGTCAATTGATTGTGGTGTGTAAACCCACTATATAAAGGACCTTCAAGTTCAACATTCATTCACACATCATATTCAAGCATTCTGATTATTTGGGGAGCTTGCAACTGATCAAGAGCCTTTCTAATCATTCATCAACCATCTAGTAAGTTGCCTAACCTTTCTAAATTAATTCTAGCTTAGTAATTAGCTTAAAAGTCAAACCGACGTAACTACGGTTTGACTTCGCGATTAATTAACGATAGCTCAGTCGTGTGTCGAATTAAAAGTACCGTTAGATAGGTAATTATATGGGTATTAAACCCTTATAAGGGCAAGTACCAAATCCAGACCTAACTAGGTCGTTTGTCGGGTCAAACGTTGACCGAAAAAGTCAACAGAATTACAAAATGCGATTTAATGCACGACTAGCAATCCGCGAGGCGTGCAACCTGTTTTAAACCTAATATAACTTGGTAATAAGCATAAAAACTTGTCTACGCTTGCCCGACTCGACAAATTTCTGTTTAGACCCGGTTCGGAACCGAAAGACGCAAGACTTTGACTTTTGCGTTGACTTCGGTTCTGACCCGTTTTAATTTGAATTAGACATGCCTTAAAGTCTCATTAGGGTTGGGTTACATGCTAGTATAAGTCTCTGTACTTGTTTCATTGATTATCCGATGCATGCGCACGTTTCCGTTAATCGCTTAAATTGGACCATAATGCCCTTATGACCCTACAACGAGAATTTTGAAAATGTGGAAGTACTATAATCTTAGTTACTGATTATTAAACATGCACGTAAATTTTCACGTCAATCGGAGGTCTAGATTATGAGATATGCGCATTAGCGTAAATATTAAGCTTTTTATTAATTAAACGGCGCGATTAGCGCATAGCCTATCTAAACCCGATTTTCGGTACCAAAACTTTTACCCACTGATGTTAAATAATATTTTGGGATTTTTGAAGATTTTTAATTATTTTTAAACTGATCTTAAGCTAGGCTTATCGCATTGATTCGGTTAATACCGAATATGCCCTTTTAGGCTATAAAACGAGTTTTACGAATCCGTTTGATTCCAATCCAATGGCCACTGATCTAAAATAATAAATATAGGATTTTGAGCCTGTTTTACTGATCAGAAAACTCAGATTGGTATTTTAACCCGTACGTCGCTTAAAACGGCTTTATACGCGTATTAAACGCGTAGTTTGGTATTAAAACCATTTTGACACGTAAGACTTAATACCAATAGACATAACCTGTTAAATTAAGATATTTTTCTGATTTAATCAGACCCATACCTCAGAAGTATTATAAGTCTCTTTTATAACCTTTAAAATGACCAAAATACCCCTACGGGGCATAATTAGGGAATAAACTCGTTACTGGCATTATGGAAGATATCATAATGATATCACAACATATTTGAAGCGTATTAACTTAGGAAACCTGTTCACGACCCTTTCGGTTACCCGTTATGCATTTTACGCGTTCGGTTCGGTTTATGTAAATAGTTTGCATAAACTAGCCGAAACGGGTCAAATGATATCATTTTCATCTCAAAATCCAGAATGTGAGTAGTAAACCCATATTAAACAAGTCTTCAAACTTGTCGGGTCTAAATCACATTCTATCCGGTCTTCGCTTAATCGTGCGTACGAACCGCATCTTTGAAACTAGCCGGTCTAAGCTTAAGCATAATTAAAGACCCGCTAGGATTCTAATAGGTTATATTTAACCTTCGTTCCAGATTAGGAGAAACAGTAAAAGCTACCTGCTATTTGATTATTGTGACTATACTTTGCATCAAGGTAAATACTTTTAACTTATTTTCCCTATACGGGCTTGGGTTACGGTACATAGCGTACCGCTTGATCGAGCATCAAATCTTCCACACTTAGTGGTTAATTGAATAATTTGATCGGCTCGTTTTAAACAGATGTATTTACTTTACAGCCTTTGGGGGGTTAATGACCATGTCCCGGATATCCTCGGCATTATCTCACGAGATTGCCACGACCTGAGCACGGGGTGTAGGCGTACTCCCGTGTATAACTCACTTACAGTGGTGTGTCTATTGATCTTTAACCCGGATACGTCCGGGCTACTGAACGCATAAGTAACATGTAAATCGTTAACAAGATTATCATATAAAATAATTCTCCCAAGTTAAACAAAATGTTTATGCCATGTGCATCCAAACCAATTTTCAATCATTTTATAAAATGAGTCAGTTGAATGTATTTACCAGTGTAAACTGACGTATTTTCCCAAAAAGATTAAATGCAGGTACTAGGCGAAATAGGCTGGGAGTCTCCTAAGCATCACTAGAAGTCTCGCAAACTTAAGATGCCGATGTCTGTTGAACCATAAACAATATTTTTATTATTCGATCCTACTGTGGATAAACACCGGATAATTGTGACTTTGTTTACAATAAATAAATTCGGTTGTATCTTATTTAAATTTGCTTCCGCTGCGCATTATTATATTGTGTTGTTTGACTATTACGTTGCCAACCACGTCACGATACTCCCCCACCGGGCCCACCGGTGACACGTGGAAATCGGGGTGTGACAGGTTGGTATCAGAGCCAACACTGAGTGAATTAAACACTAGCCTTTTGTGTTTAATCTCAGTTACACAATTGCACATATCTAAACTTTTGAGTCTAGACTTATAACATAGGACAAATTCCACCTTTTCGGGTTTTT
The DNA here is from genome assembly GCA_030545235.1 of Helianthus tuberosus. Classification (NCBI taxonomy): domain Eukaryota; kingdom Viridiplantae; phylum Streptophyta; class Magnoliopsida; order Asterales; family Asteraceae; genus Helianthus; species Helianthus tuberosus. Next base: position 89,594,016 of record CM060438.1, on the reverse strand, counting down.
GTTTTGTCCTTTAAAATTTTATATTTTGCTATTGTTATCTCATGCTTTATTGACAGGAATAACAAAATGCCGCCAAGATTTTTACGTATGCGAGGACGAGGAGGAAAGGGGCCGACCACCGCCCCCAACGACCATGAAGCTGGGCCGTCCAATACACGAGCTCCTACACCTGCCGAGAGTGACGGTACTCGGCGGAACCAGAGAGGTCTCTTTCAACCGGCAAGACGGTCGGTTTCAAATAGCTCTACGACTCCCGCTCAAGACTCATACGGGCCACAATCAGAAAATGAGCCTAGAGACCCCCACCATTCGCACATACCGTTACAGCGATCTATGTCGCACCGCCCTTTTGGAGACCCCACTCCAATCTTTCAAGGCCAGTTTAACCCGGCGGATTATATACAAGAACCAGTGGGTTTTAACCCATTGGGGCCGGAGGACCATTTTTCTGGAGGAAACGATATGGATGAGGAAGACGACCCAGAAGAACCCGCATCAGGAACTCCCAACCACCCAATCGAGGTCTCGGATAGTTCCATTTATCACGGGCCACCCTATAATGGTCCAGATAGCTTCCAGGCTATCTTTACTCGGCACGAATGGTATTATACACCTTCTCACCATTCGTCGCCGCATGAGCAGCCGCAGCCTCACTATTCTCCGCCGCATGAGCAGCAGCAGCAGCATCATCAAGATTCCTCTGGGAATCACCAGTTTGAGGCAGTTACGCCACCGCCTCCACCGCCACCAGTTCAGCCGGCGCCTCCACAGCCGCAAAGACATAGGAGATCCGGAGCCCGGATGTCCACACGAAGAGAAGAGTTTCACTTTAACTCTCCTCTACAATCAAGTGGCAGAAATTATCAGCCGCTTCCAGAAGATCCACAAATGGGTGGACCATCAAACCCCTTCGCGCAGCAACCGCCACCAATGGGTTTCGATAATCAGATACCAGCATACACGGGTCCTTCGATGTATAACCCGTTTGAGCTACCAACCCACACTAACCCCGGTTACGCTGAAGCCGACCCATACCTGGTAGCTGCTAATTACAACGCTCTTAACCCTGAAGGACCGTATGGGGGTCCTTGGGGAGTAGGGTACCCAGTCCAGGGGTACCAGATGCCTACACAACCCCCGTTTTACCAACAACCCCCGCCGTCTCTACAAATGTCGCCACCATTGCATCAGGAGATCCTGCAAAGTATTAGAGAGGTGCGACATGAGGCACGGGAAGATCGACGGCGCAACCAGGGAATGTTCAAGACCTTGACGAACCTAATCGAGGGAAAGAGCAAAAAGGATCAGTAAATCCTTTATGTGTATATGTCTACTTTAAAAATTAAGTCCCTGCGTGGGCATTTATGTGTGTTTGTTGGTTTGTTGTAAACCCCTACGTGGGTGTATGGTTTGAATAAGTAGTCCCTACGTGGACAATTGTTAATATGTTAACCCCTACGTGGGCATGTCTTCTGTAAGACCCCTGCGTGGGCATGTTGTTATGTTGTAGCTCCTACGTGGGCAAATTTCATGTGTGAAAGACCCGTTTAGGGCGATATGTAATGTTGTTATAAATTATTGGAGTGTTGTTTTATAAATTTCATGTTTGCCATTTGTGCATATATAATAATTATAAATGAAATAAATAAATTAAAATCATTCCTTTTAATCTGCCTAAGTAATTATTTAATTAAGAATCTTAAAGTGTGGAACCTAGCCTCGTGTCAAATATAAGACCGGGCCAAAATGGTAATACCGGGTTAAAAGATTCAAATTCTTGTTAACATCTTAAAACATGTTAACACTCCTGGCAGAAGTGATTCGTTAAAAATCACATGTCATTTTTTTAAAATGAATAAGGATTCTTTAGAAGTTTCCTAATCCAGTATAATGATCTCTGAATCCTGGATTTACATCATCAATTAAGGTGATCATATTCAACCATACGTGGTAAAATAGCGCCTACGGGCCATGCTCATTTCTATATAAGCCAAAAGACGGTGGTAGCTAGGACTCCCTGTCTAATAAAGGTAATGAACTAGGTTCAAACCTTAAAAGTCTTGATTCTCAGAAATCATAGTATATTAAATTGTCCATGTGACCAAGCCTTATGTGCTAATATATATATTGTTATTGTTATATGTTTAGGATAAATTTAATTGAAATCCTAAATTAATACGATTAATGAGTTAACCAAGAAGGGTCTCTGTTACCATGGTTAACGAGTTACCCTAAGGGGGTAATTCTATAATAAACTTTCAAATAAAATATTGTTCTTGTTTCTGTAACAGTTCAATACGAATGGCAAATTCTAATGAAGTCAATAGCCCTACAGCGGCGCCAAATGAAAACGCCCAGATTACATTGACGGGCGCCGAACTAAAAGCTATCATTGATGGTGCTGTCACTCAAGCCTTGGATAGGCAATATGAAGAATACAGTGGTACCAGGAGTAGGACCCACTCCGTATCACACTCAAAGCCAAGAACACATTCTGAGGCTCATAACAAGCCTCCTCCCAAGAAGAACGGACCAAAGAAAGACGGTGATGACCGTCAGTCCACCAACAATCAAAGTGACCCATCCCAGCACTTGGTACTGCATCAAGGACCCCGTAACAAGGGTTGCACTTACAAATACTTCGTGTCTTGCAAGCCCCGGGATTTTACAGGGGAAAAGGGGGCCGTTGATTGCATGACGTGGCTGGATGAAATGGACACAGTGGTGGACATAAGCGGGTGCGCTGAACGGGATATAGTGAAGTTTGTGTCACAGTCCTTCAAAGGTGAAGCATTGGTCTGGTGGAGATCTCTGATGGAGGCCTCCGGAAAGATCCCGTTGTATAGCATGACGTGGGATCAATTCATTGCCTTGATCAAAGACAATTACTGCCCTCAACACGAGGTGGAAAAGATTGAATATGACTTTCTGTCATTGGTAATGAAGAACCTCGATTGCCAAGCTTACCTGACAAGCTTCAATACGCTGTCCAGGTTGGTTCCCTACCTAGTAACCCCCGAGCCAAAGAGGATCGCTCGTTTTATTGGCGGGTTGGAACCCGAGATCAAGGCCAGTGTTAAAGCTTCTCGGCCAGTTACCTTCAGGTCTGTAACTGACCTTTCCTTATCACTCACACTTGATGCGGTCCGTCAGAGATCGCTGAGGAATAAGGATACTGAGAAGAGGAAGCGAGAAGATGATGGTTCGCGTAGGTCGAACAAGAAACACCGTGGGAACGGTGATCGAAAGAAGGGATCGGAGTCGAAGAAAGATGGGCATCGTTCTGATGAGAAGCCCACGTGCAAAACTTGCAAGAAAAAGCACTTTGGAAAGTGCAGATTTGGATCAAACTCGAATAACGAGTCAAGGTCTTTTGCTTGTGGTTTGTGCAAATCCAAGGAACACAAAACCTTGGATTGCAAGAAGATGAAAGATGCGACGTGCTATCGTTGCAATGAGAAGGGCCACATAAAGACTAACTGCCCCAAGAATAATAAGAAGCCTGAGGAGGCTAAGAAGACTAACGCCAGAGTCTTCAGGATGGATGCGCAGGAGGCTGTGCAAGATGATAACGTCATAACAGGTACATTCCTTGTAAATGATGTCTTTGCAAGAGTACTGTTTGATTCAGGCGCAGATAAGTCTTTTGTGGATCATAAATTTTGTAAATTGTTGAATTTACCTGTCAAAACCCTAAGCGTAAACTATGAGGTAGAGTTAGCAGATGGTACCATAGAAACCGTCTCTACTGTGTTAGATGGATGTTCTATATCCATTAAGAACCATTCTTTTCCTCTGTCTCTACTTCCGTTTAAATTAGCTGGTTTTGACATAGTTCTGGGTATGGACTGGTTATCTCATAACCAGGCCCAAATCGTCTGTAAGCAGAAACAGGTAGTAATAAAGACTCCGTCTGGTGAGTCACTTACCATTCGGGGAGATACCCAGTACGGACTGCCTGAGCAGGTGACTATGCTCAAGGCTTCCAAGTGTTTGAAGAGGGGATGTGTCATTTACATGGCGCAAGTGATTTTGGAGGAACCTAAACCGAAGTTAGAAGACATCCCTGTCATTTCTGAATACCCAGGAGTGTTTCCTGAAGATCTACCTGGCCTACCACCAGATAGACAAGTCGAATTCAGGATCGATATCATTCCCGGAGCGGCACCAGTTGCCAGAGCACCATACAGATTGGCACCCACCGAAATGAAGGAGTTGCGGACGCAGCTAGATGAACTGCTGGCTAAGGGTTTCATTCGACCTAGTTCATCTCCTTGGGGAGCGCCAATCCTGTTTGTCAAGAAGAAGGATGGATCGATGCGTCTATGCATCGACTATCGCGAGCTTAACAAGGTCACGATCAAGAATAGGTATCCATTGCCCAGAATCGACGATTTGTTCGATCAGCTTCAAGGGGCAAGTTACTTCTCAAAGATTGATTTGAGGTCTGGATACCATCAGTTGAAGGTTAAGGATGAAGACGTTCACAAGACTGCATTTAGGACTCGTTACGGTCACTACGAGTTTCTAGTGATGCCTTTTGGGCTCACCAATGCACCGGCTGCGTTCATGGATCTCATGAATCGCGTTTGCAAGCCGCACTTAGATAAATTCGTCATCGTTTTCATCGACGACATTCTCATTTATTCTAAGAACAAAGCTGACCACGAGAAACATCTTCGATGTATTCTCAAACTTCTGCATAAGGAAAAGCTCTATGCCAAATTCTCCAAGTGTGAATTTTGGCTTAGGGAAGTCCAATTTCTTGGACATGTGGTCAGTGAGTGTGGTATCCAGGTGGATCCCGCTAAGGTTGAAGCAGTAATGAACTGGCAAGAGCCAAAGACGCCAACAGAAATCCGTAGCTTCCTAGGGTTGGCAGGATATTACAGGCGCTTCATTGAAAATTTTTCAAGGATTGCTGCACCCCTAACTTCCCTGACCAAGAAGAAAGTAAAGTTCGTTTGGGGTCCTAAGCAGCAAGAGTCCTTCGATGTTTTGAAACAAAAGTTGAGCAACGCTCCTGTGCTTACCTTACCTGAAGGTGCTGAAGAATTTGTAGTTTATTGTGATGCATCACACACTGGCATGGGGTGTGTGCTTATGCAGAAAGGCAAGGTGATTGCCTATGCATCACGACAGTTAAAGGTGCACGAAAAGAATTACACCACCCACGACTTGGAATTGGGTGCCGTTGTGTTCGCACTAAAACTGTGGAGGCATTATCTTTATGGAATCAAGTTTGTGATCTTTTCTGATCACAAGAGCCTCCAGCATCTGTTTAACCAGAAAGAATTAAACATGAGGCAACGCCGTTGGATGGAGACTTTGAATGACTATGATTGTGAAATCAAGTACCATCCCGGCAAAGCGAATGTAGTCGCTGATGCCTTGAGCAGAAAGGAAAGGGTTAAACCCATTCGAATTAACGCCAGGCGCATGGAAATAAAGAACAGTTTGATAGAAAGGGTGTTAGCTGCACAGAAGGAAGCTGTGCTGGAAGCTAACTATCCTAATGAAAAGTTAGGAGTAACTGAGGAGCAGTTAACTCTTAGCAAAGACGGAATTTTACGGTTAAACGGACGAATATGGGTTCCAATTTTTGGAGGACTTCGTGACGTCATCCTCCAAGAAGCCCATAGTTCCAAATACTCCGTTCATCCTGGAGCTGATAAGATGTACCAGGATTTAAAGGCAAATTATTGGTGGATAGGCTTGAAAAAGTCTGTAGCCGCCCATGTAGCAAAATGCTTGACATGTGCGCAAGTCAAAGTCGAGCATCAGAAACCGTCAGGTTTGCTACAACAGCCTGAACTTCCTACGTGGAAGTGGGAAATGGTAACTATGGATTTCATTACCAAGTTACCCAAGACAAGGAAAGGAAATGATACAATATGGGTTATAGTTGACCGACTGACTAAGTCAGCTCATTTCTTACCCATCAAGGAGACTTATAGCTCCGATATGTTAGCCCAGTTATATGTGGATAAGATTGTAGCCCTACACGGCATACCTGTAGCTATTATCTCTGACCGAGATACTAGGTACACGTCACATTTTTGGAAGAGCTTCCAGCAATCTTTGGGCACACGTTTGAACTTTAGTACGGCGTACCATCCTCAGACAGACGGTCAGAGTGAGCGTACCATTCAAACGTTGGAAGACATGCTACGTGCATGTGCGATCGAATTAAAAGGTAGCTGGGATAAGAACCTACCATTGATCGAGTTCTCCTACAACAATAGCTACCATACCAGCATTAAGGCTGCGCCTTTTGAGGCATTATACGATAGAAAGTGTAGATCGCCAGTTTGTTGGGCGGAAGTTGGAGAAGTCCAGTTATCAGGACCGGAGATCGTATTCGAAACGACGGACAAGATTGTCCAGATTCGTAAAAATCTCCAAGCTGCCAGGGATAGGCAGAAGAGTTACGCGGATCCAAGTCGTAAGGATTTTCACTTCGAAGTGGGTGAAAAAGTCCTGCTTAAGGTGTCACCATGGAAAGGGGTGATGCGATTTGGTAAGAAAGGCAAACTAAGCCCGAGATACATAGGACCTTTCGAGGTTATCGAACGTGTCGGGTCAGTTGCCTATAAGTTAAACTTACCAGAAGAGCTCAGTGGAATTCACAACGTATTCCACATCTGCAATCTAAAGAAGTGTTCCGCTGACGAAACACATGTCATGCCACATACAGATGTGCATATTGACGAGAGCTTGAAATTTGTGGAAAAACCTGTGTCGATTGAAGATCGGCAGGTAAGAAAGCTTCGGAGAAAGCATATACCTTTTGTTAAGGTCCAATGGGATGCCCGTAGAGGTCCCGATTTCACGTGGGAAGTAGAATCCACGATGAAGGAAAAGTACCCTTACTTGTTTCAGTAAATCTCGGGTCGAGATTTATTTTAAGGGGGTGAGGATGTAACACCTCGAAAATTTCGGGTTTAATAATAAAATGACACGTGTCATGTAAGACAAAACGCGTTGAAAAACCCAGATTTAATAAAGACGTTTTCGGTAGGATTTAAAGTGGCGTCATGTTAAATTGTTACCTCTGAACACCTCAATTATAAATCCCAAGACCCGATATAATATATTACACTTCTATACACCCTCAATTCAGGGAATTATTGCCAATAATGGAACTTCAAAAGTATGATGTGATCCCACGATGAAAAGCAATGGTAAACCGATGTTTTCGGGTCTTGTAAATGCATTCAAATGGAACAAATACAAATGGTAGGGTACCATACAGGAACATACACTTTAGGAGGGTCCTAAGTTGCAAATAGAGGCCACAAAGTCGTACAAGTGGGCTGCCTTTTCGAACAAATGAAGAAACAAGCAAACAGCCCCTGTATAAGGCCTGCGCATCGTAGCACATATACCCCTACGATGCGCAGGGGTTGCCCAGAACCAGAAAAACGGGCTGTTGCCTGTCTTTCGCGATTTTAACCCTTTAAGCCGGTTTTTCTTGCACATGCATGGCCCCTAGACACCCTCTACATACTAGAGACATGTGTTTATCACTTGTGGTGGATCATAGACTCTTGTGTCAATTGATTGTGGTGTGTAAACCCACTATATAAAGGACCTTCAAGTTCAACATTCATTCACACATCATATTCAAGCATTCTGATTATTTGGGGAGCTTGCAACTGATCAAGAGCCTTTCTAATCATTCATCAACCATCTAGTAAGTTGCCTAACCTTTCTAAATTAATTCTAGCTTAGTAATTAGCTTAAAAGTCAAACCGACGTAACTACGGTTTGACTTCGCGATTAATTAACGATAGCTCAGTCGTGTGTCGAATTAAAAGTACCGTTAGATAGGTAATTATATGGGTATTAAACCCTTATAAGGGCAAGTACCAAATCCAGACCTAACTAGGTCGTTTGTCGGGTCAAACGTTGACCGAAAAAGTCAACAGAATTACAAAATGCGATTTAATGCACGACTAGCAATCCGCGAGGCGTGCAACCTGTTTTAAACCTAATATAACTTGGTAATAAGCATAAAAACTTGTCTACGCTTGCCCGACTCGACAAATTTCTGTTTAGACCCGGTTCGGAACCGAAAGACGCAAGACTTTGACTTTTGCGTTGACTTCGGTTCTGACCCGTTTTAATTTGAATTAGACATGCCTTAAAGTCTCATTAGGGTTGGGTTACATGCTAGTATAAGTCTCTGTACTTGTTTCATTGATTATCTGATGCATGCGCACGTTTCCGTTAATCGCTTAAATTGGACCATAATGCCCTTATGACCCTACAACGAGAATTTTGAAAATGTGGAAGTACTATAATCTTAGTTACTGATTATTAAACATGCACGTAAATTTTCACGTCAATCGGAGGTCTAGATTATGAGATATGCGCATTAGCGTAAATATTAAGCTTTTTATTAATTAAACGGCGCGATTAGCGCATAGCCTATCTAAACCCGATTTTCAGTACCAAAACTTTTACCCACTGATGTTAAATAATATTTTGGGATTTTTGAAGATTTTTAATTATTTTTAAACTGATCTTAAGCTAGGCTTATCGCATTGATTCGGTTAATACCGAATATGCCCTTTTAGGCTATAAAACGAGTTTTACGAATCCGTTTGATTCCAATCCAATGGCCACTGATCTAAAATAATAAATATAGGATTTTGAGCCTGTTTTACTGATCAGAAAACTCAGATTGGTATTTTAACCCGTACGTCGCTTAAAACGGCTTTATACGCGTATTAAACGCGTAGTTTGGTATTAAAACCATTTTGACACGTAAGACTTAATACCAATAGACATAACCTGTTAAATTAAGATATTTTTCTGATTTAATCAGACCCATACCTCAGAAGTATTATAAGTCTCTTTTATAACCTTTAAAATGACCAAAATACCCCTACGGGGCATAATTAGGGAATAAACTCGTTACGGGCATTATGGAAGATATCATAATGATATCACAACATATTTGAAGCGTATTAACTTAGGAAACCTGTTCACGACCCTTTCGGTTACCCGTTATGCATTTTACGCGTTCGGTTCGGTTTATGTAAATAGTTTGCATAAACTAGCCGAAACGGGTCAAACGATATCATTTTCATCTCAAAATCCAGAATGTGAGTAGTAAACCCATATTAAACAAGTCTTCAAACTTGTCGGGTCTAAATCACATTCTATCCGGTCTTCGCTTAATCGTGTGTACGAACCGCATCTTTGAAACTAGCCGGTCTAAGCTTAAGCATAATTAAAGACCCGCTAGGATTCTAATAGGTTATATTTAACCTTCGTTCCAGATTAGGAGAAACAGTAAAAGCTACCTGCTATTTGATTATTGTGACTATACTTTGCATCAAGGTAAATACTTTTAACTTATTTTCCCTATACGGGCTTGGGTTACGGTACATAGCGTACCGCTTGATCGAGCATCAAATCTTCCACGCTTAGTGGTTAATTGAATAATTTGATCGGCTCGTTTTAAACAGATGTGTTTACTTTACAGCCTTTGGGGGGTTAATGACCATGTCCCGGATATCCTCGGCATTATCTCACGAGATTGCCACGACCTGAGCACGGGGTGTAGGCGTACTCCCGTGTATAACTCACTTACAGTGGTGTGTCTATTGATCTTTAACCCGGATACGTCCGGGCTACTGAACGCATAAGTAACATGTAAATCGTTAACAAGATTATCATATAAAATAATTCTCCCAAGTTAAACAAAATGTTTATGCCATGTGCATCCAAACCAATTTTCAATCATTTTATAAAATGAGTCAGTTGAATGTATTTACCAGTGTAAACTGACGTATTTTCCCAAAAAGATTAAATGCAGGTACTAGGCGAAATAGGCTGGGAGTCTCCTAAGCATCACTAGAAGTCTCGCAAACTTAAGATGCCGATGTCTGTTGAACCATAAACAATATTTTTATTATTCGATCCTACTGTGGATAAACACCGGATAATTGTGACTTTGTTTACAATAAATAAATTCGGTTGTATCTTATTTAAATTTGCTTCCGCTGCGCATTATTATATTGTGTTGTTTGACTATTACGTTGCCAACCACGTCACGATACTCCCCCACCGGGCCCACCGGTGACACGTGGAAATCGGGGTGTGACATCCCGGTTCGTTTAAAGGGTCACTCATAGGTATAAATTAACATGTTGACGCCTTTAATCCTCCAAATAACAATCTTTCGATTAAAATCACAAACGTTTCTCTCGTCCAACAAGTGGCTCATTTGAGAATACAGATACCGTTAAAGGTCACTCAGAGGCATAGTTTAAGCATGTTGACACTTTTAGTCCCTCCACATTCATACTTTTCACATTTGGCAAAAATAGTCCCTCCTAGCCAACAATTGGCATACTTAGGAATCGGGACACGTGTCAATACATTACTGGACACGATTTTACTAGGTGTTACATCTATTTTTAGGGGTATATTTTGTATAAAACCGAAAAAAACACTACGAATACGGGGTTAAGACGTAGCCCATGCTACAGCTCCTAACACTGTGGTTTCGCCCCTGCTCCACATCTTGATACCTCTGAGCTATGAGCCACATGGTGCATATGATTTATTTGTAGGTTTTTGTTTGTTATTAATCGTTAAAAACAAAAAAAAAATATAAAAGTTTAGAAGGTAAGGAATAAGTATAGGGTATGAATAACTTGCTTGGTTGACAGCATAGATAATTTGTTTACTTGTTTCTTTAACTATTGTATGCAGTGGCGGAGCTTGAATGAAACATTAGTGGAAACTGACTCTCAAAATCTAAAAAAGTCGGGCAGGATTTTTAAAAATCCAATATTTACACTACTAATGAAATGAAAAAAATTAGGGTGGGGGATGGATAGAATAAATTAGAGGTTTTTAGATAGAATAGAATTTCTTATGTGATGGGTGATTTCAATACCTTGAAAAACCCAACATGTTTTTTTTTTTTTTTCCATTCTCTTTCAATAGTGCATGTAGTTCCGTCTCTCATTCTTGCATAGCAAACAACACCTAAAACAACATATTATATGTAGATGATTTTAGCTTTGAGATTGCTAACATTGAGGTTTATGATTTATAACTTTAAATACACATAATCATAGGATTCTAAGCATTTTTTTTTTCTTTTTCTTTTTTGCGGAAAATGGCTCCAATATGTTATCTGCTTTGGGGTAAAATATTTTGAGTCGGTGCTGTGTAGGGAAGGACAATTGTAGTGGTGGTTGAAGATGGGTGAGGATGATGTTATGGGTTTTTACTTTTTAAAAACATAGAGAGTGAAAATGAGTGTAGAAGAAGAGTGAGAAAGTGATTTCGTGATGTCTTTAAACATTCTAGTTGCTTTTTTTTATTAATAACAACATGTGTTTTTTATTTATTTGCTTTATTTATTTAATTTCTAATTAATATAAAACTAGTGATTTTCGCTCCGCACTTCGCGGCTTGAATTCGGTTGGTATCTGTTCGGTTTGTTTCGGTATTGGCCTTCACCATAGTCTATAGTAATAGAAAGATAAAACCTTATATGTGTCGAAACAAATAAAACCTAATATCGATACCGGTAATGATGTTGTTCAATTGATATCGTTTTGGTTGGTTTGAGTTCTATGTTTATTTTCATCAATATTGTCATATAAGCTTTATTAAAAACGGCTATTTTGCCATTATTGTACCAAAAAGAACCAAGAACCAAAATTAACCGAACTACACTTGTATCGGTGCCGGATATTAATTTTTTGTTGTTTTTTCTTTCAGTAAAAGATCGTATTGCTACTATATATCATTGCTACTATATATCGTATCGAACCGAACATCAGTATCGGCATGTATTAAATTTTATGGGTTATTATTTGATAACAGATATCGTACAGCTACAGTAGTGGACCGAACAAACTTTTACTACATTGTTTCTGTACCGGTATTTATTTTTATTGTTTTTTTTATAAACTGACATCGTGTCGCTAGCATACCGTACCAAACAACATCAGTATCGATATCTGTATTCTCTTTTATGGTTTCGAAATTGTTCATTTATATAACTCTGTCTGTGAGGATAAATGGATACGATGGTACCAGTACCATGACGGTTTGACCTGATCGATACCATTCGAACAACATCATTGTCGGTAGGTGTTCATTTTTATCGTTTTTTTGTTTTCTGTCAATATGAAATACGTGTTGATTTCTATACCAAGTGCATCAATCAAAAAGAACGAATATCGATACCGATCAAATGCCCATGGTAACGTACAACATTGCACGAACAAATAACATAGTATGTTAAAAAAATAAACATAGGTGCATATTTAGCTTTTTTTTGAAAGTTAACGAATGTATGTTATTACTAAAAAAATTAATTGAATGCTAAATAAAATAATATTTACTACTAATAACAAAAAAAAAACAAATACCTAAGAATTACCGGTTACAATTTATTATTAAACAATAAAAAAGAATAAATAAATACTACTAAAAATAAAAACAGATAATTAAAAACTTTAAGTTACTATTCATCACAACTTTATAATTATATATATATATATATATATATATATATATATATATATATATATATAGTGAGATTCTTTCACGCTATACGGCGAGAATTTAATTGGTATAAGTTTCGCGCACGTTATAGCACCGACACTCGCTATAGCAATTGAAAGAGAAAAATAAAGTTGTGACATGTCCAAAAGGATTTTAACACGTATTCTTCATCGATCGAAAAACAAAGAAAACGAATACCGGTACAGATGGTGTTCGCTCAGAATCGGTTCAGTTCGTTATGGCCTCGGTACGTCACCGGTTAAAAATAATAAATTACTGTTCATGCTCGATTTCGGTTTTGGTCAGAATCGGTTGAGTTCGTTATGGCATCACTGTGTCAATATGTCACCGGTTAAAAATAATAAATTACTGTTCATTATCGATTTCGGTTTAGTTTGCTACAACAGGGACACGATATCCAATTTCAGTAAAGCTTGTAATCTTGTATGATAATATTGAAAAAAAAAACATAGTTAACATATGCCAGTTAAAACTCATACCTAAAAATAAACATAATAACTATTCAAATTAAATGATGAATACTTTATCATTAAAACTATTAAGACAAATACCAAAATTAAATTTCAAAATAGTGAATACTTTATTATTGAAAAAATTAAAACAAATACAAAAAAAAAATCATCACTCTCTTTAAAATCATATGTATAATAATAATATAATGCTAGGGTTGAAGTGGAATATTCTAAGATGCGTGCCCCCTCCCTTCACGGTTGAATTTGGTTTAAGTAGGTTCAAATAACGTGGCAACTTACTATTGGTAGGCTTCATGAGCTCAACTTGGTTTCCAAATGGGAGCCAGTCCTTTGCTCGGTGAGAACATGCTCCTCTTGGTTAACTAGGCTTCTTCGCAGATGTTGGCTGAGAGTGTGTTGGATATTATCTCTTCACTATACGAACTATTTATGTTGGCTCAGAAATAGAAACAATCATAGAACTCAAGAACAATATAGGACACTCCAAAATTACCTATTACCTACATATACTATTACAAGCTAAGGGGAATATTGCCAGACAGACCTACATATACAATTACAAGCTAAGGGGAATAGTGTCAGGCAGCTGCCTGGCACTTCCCCATTGTACCAACCCATTTTTAATTGAATTTTATTCTCAGTTTAAAATTACGGTTTCGTCCTTCGTTTAAAATTACGTTTTTGCCCCCAGCTCAAAATAAAATTATAATTTCCCCTAGCTCAAAATTACGCTTTTGCCATCGTTTCAAAAACTCATATTTAATTTTGTTCCCAGTTTAAAATTTCGTTTTCGACTTCCGTTTGAAATTACGTTTTTGCCCCCAGTTCAAAATAATATGTTGTTTTCCCCTCAAGCTCAAAATTACGCTTTTGCCCTCAGCTCAAAATTACGTTTTTGTCCACAGTTCAAAATAAAATTATGTTTTCCCCCTAGCTCAAAATTATTAGCTGTCTGTCACTTCCCTATTGGACTAACTCATTTTTAATTTAATTTTATTGCCAGTTTAAAATTACGCTTTCGTCCTTTGTTTAAAATTACGTTTTCGCCCACAACTCAAAATAAAATTATAATTTTGCCTTAGCTTAAAATTACGCTTTTGCCCTCGGTTCAAAAACTCATTTTTAATTTTGTTCTCAGTTTAAAATTACGGTTTCGCCTTCCGTTTAAAATTACGTTTTTGCTCCCAGTTAAAAATAAAATGTTGTTTTTTCCTCTAACTCAAAATTACGATTATGCCCTTAGCTCAAAATTACGTTTTTGCCCACAGTTCAAAATAAAATTATGTTTTCCCCCTAGCTAAAAATTGTGATTTTGCTCTCAGTTTAAAATTATGATTTCATCTCCAGTTTAAAATATAATAACGATTTTGCCCTCTGTACAGATATACATGTTGTGAGAGAGAAATATTTGACTTATTGCCCCGCAACGCGGGCGGGGCAAAAACTAGTTGGTATACAAACTCCCAATTTAAACTAAACTAAACAAATCCTAAACCTATTATAACTAAATATAATTTAATTTAATTTAATTTAATTTAATTTAAATAACTTAACAAAATAAACCAGAAAACCTAAAACAACTAAATATAATTATCCTATTTTGATTCAAACTCTCCATATTTGTCTTCTTATACTAGAGGGTATGGGGAGGGTCATACCCATGAGGATGGACAGCCACGTAGACGTTACATCACCATCCTCCATGGGATGACTCTCCTTGCATTTTGAAGGGGTGGAGGATGGGCCTACCCTACATGATTTTATTTTTATTGTTTAATTTATTTTATTTGTTTAACTTTTATTATTTAATTTTTATTGTTTAACTTTTTTATTGGTTTAACTTTACAAAACAATTCAAAATTTAAATAAAAATAAGACATAAAAAAAGATAATAAAATTCATTACATAACATAAATAAAAATTACATAACCTAAAAAAAATTACACTACCTAAAATTTAAACTAAACTAAACAAATCATAAACCTATTATAACTAAATATAATTTAATTTAATTTAAATAACTTAATAAAATAAACCAGAAAACCTAAAACAACTAAATATAATTAACCTATTTTGATTCAAACTCTCCATATTTATCTTCTTATTATTCATCCTTATCTTTTCTTTTCACATGCCAACCGATCCAAGTTACGCCAACAATTTCATTTATCATATACAGTACACTGTACATTTAACGTGCATGTCCATATCAGTGTTACTAGAGTCCAGAAATCTTAAAAGGACCATCAATGACAACTATGCATGGCAACTGTGAAAAATGATAAATCCAACAGCCAAAAATTGTCTGGAAAAATGTTATACCACAAATTGAGCCTCAACTTCGACCATACCTCGTTTCAAAATCATGGTAAGACCTCATGTTCTACTCCTACCCGCCTCTGCACAAGGCCATGTAATTCCGGCAATCGAACTTGGTCAACGACTAATCAAACAAGGTTCAAAAGTTACACTCATAAACACAGAAGCCACTCACAAGGTCATAACAACAAATTGGTTAGAGAACGATGGCTGTGAAGATCTAATGCAGATGGTTTCCATCCCTGATGGGTTAGAACCATGGGAAGATAGAAATGAATTTGGTAAGTTGATGGAATCGATGGAGAAGTCGATGCCTACCAAGTTGGAACAACTTATAGAGACTATTAACAAACAAGATGACAACAAAGTCACATGTTTTATTGTTGATTTTTGGTTGGCATGGGCTCTACAAGTTGCAAAGAAGATGGAAATAGGAAGAGTGATCTGCTGCCCTGCATCAACAGCTACACTAGCCACCATGTTGAGCATTCCAAAGCTGATTGATGATGGTATCATAAACAACAAAGGTTCGAATTTTTAATCTTAGTTTTCTGACTATTTATTCCATAAGGTATAATTGTTTTACGTATCTCCTGTAAACTTTATTGAACTTTTTACTCAGGCGTACCTCAAAACAGTGAGATGATTCGGTTAACAGAAGCTATGCCGCCTTTAAAACCTGAACACCTGTTATGGCTTGGTTTTATTGACTCCACGAGCAATGAAGTTCATTTTCAAGATCATGTAAGACTTATTGAATCAACCAAAATAACAGAATGGTTTATATGCAACACATCTGTTGAACTAGAGCCTGCAGCATTTAGCCTGTTTCCAGAGTTGTTGCCCGTAGGCCCTCTTTTGGCAAGCAACCGACTTGCTGATCAAGCAGGCCATTTTTGGGCAGAAGACTCCACCTGCTTAGCATGGCTTGATCAGCAACCAGCATGTTCAGTTCTTTATATTGCATTTGGAAGTTTCACTACTTTCAACCAAACTCAGTTTGAAGAACTGGCACTTGGTCTTGAACTTACCAACCGGCCCTTCTTGTGGGTTGTGCGGCCTGGTCTGACCAAGGAGACGACAATCACTTTCCCAGATGGTTATACGGACCGTGTGGGATCTCGTGGAAAAATTGTGAGCTGGGCACCTCAACAGAAGGTCTTGGCTCATCCTTCTGTGGCTTGTTTCATGACCCATTGTGGTTGGAACTCTACTTTAGAGGGTGTGACAAATGGACTCCCTTTTGTGTGCTGGCCTTACTTTGGTGATCAACCTTACAACGAAACTTACATTTGTGATGTCTGGAAAACTGGGCTTCGGTTGAAAGAAGATAAAGCAGGCATGATCACACAAGAAGGAATAAAAAGTAAAGTGGAGCAGCTGCTCAGTGACAAAACATTCAAATCTAAGGCCATTGATCTCAAAGAAAAGGTTGCTAGTAGTGTCGCAGAAGGTGGAAGCTCACACACTAATCTTACAAGATTTAATGACTGGATTCATGGAAAAGATGCACACACTGATCTCAATGTGAACTAGAATTTCTAAAATGATGTTAGGTAAGACATATCGTCGAAAATGTGTCACCACTTGCTACGGATTTCCGAATAACTGAATTTATTAAAAATCAAGCATTTTGTCATAAAAGCGTAGGAAACTGCTACCGGTTTCCTACAGAATTCCCATGAAAGTTTTTTTCTTTTAATTTTTTGTTTATCTAAAGTCCAACATCATTTTGTTTTTCAATCCATCTTTGGTACAACGTTATTATGTATGAATTACTTTTGTTTAACAAAGTTATACCTATTATACTTATACATATGTGCATATGCACTTTGAAACCCATTACACAAAATATCATTTTGTCATTCTGTTTGAGTAGATATATATATAGACACACACTACTATATATGCAATGATGTATACACCATGACACATACTCATATTCATATTCATATACCTAAACATATACATATATACATACAAATACACACTTAATGATACATATACATACAAACATGTGTATACCCATAATACACCCACACATACATATATACTCATATGCATATGTACCCATAGTTACATCCTTTTAATATTAAAAACAAGAATAATTGTATTGATTCTTTCCTACACATTTGTGACAAATTCTAAGAGGCGTCAGAAATGTGTCACAACTTGTGACGTATATCTGACGAAATAATTAAATTTATTAAATAAATAAACATTTTGTCATAAATGCATAGGAAACTGGATTCACACATGGGTTGTTTTCTATGCCTTCGTGATAAATCTAAAGAAAAATAAGCATTTTGTCTCAAATCACTTACGAACTAGTTTGTATAAGTAACTTCACTAACGAGTCAAATGGTTAGTGAATGGAAAGAATTATTGGACAAAAAAAGTTGTTGAATAAATAGCATGCTTTGATGAATAAGTGTGTGTGAATCCATAAGGTGTCATGGTCATGTTAATGGTTGACTAATCTAATCATCTTGTGGATATGATGTGGTAGTTTGACTCTGAGAAGCTAGGTTGGAGCTTGTAAATGAAAGGGTCAAATGGATACAAGTTTAAGTATGAAGCTCGCAAGGACACAAAGTTAGTAAAACTTACACCCTTGTAATAAAATACGAGTTTTGATAATAAATACTTGCTGACGCGAACCGAAACGGGTCAAACAAATAAAAATGAGTTTTTGATATAAATACTTGCTGACACGAACCAAAACGGATCAAACAAGTAAAATGAGTTTTTGATATGGATACTTGCTGACGCGAACCGAAATGGGTCAAACGAGTAAAAATATGTTGTTTTTGACATAAATACTTGCTGACGCGAACCGAAATGGCTCGAGCGAGTAAAAATATGTTTTTGAAACCACTTGCTGACGCGAACCGAAATGGGTCAAGCAAGTAAAAAGGGCAAGTAAATCATATGTTAATAATTAAATTAATGAGTGTAAAAAGGAGACCATATGACGTAAGTCATAACGGGTCATATAAGCGAAATCGCAAGTATATCACTTGTGTAACTGTCTAAAGAATAAACCAATGATGGTTAAAAGACCAAACGGGTCATACGGGTCAAATGGTGATGATATCACCATTTGAGCGTAGTGCTTAACGCTTGTTATTGTTAAGTATCATACTTACATGTAGGCTTATATTACGGGCAAGTATTGCCTCGACTAGTGAAAAGAATTTGCAAGGTATTGAACGGGTCATGGCTTTGAATCGCGCCAGGTATGTAAAATGGATTAGGCTTTCGGTGAGGACTTATGATCCAACTAGACTCGTCGAGTCAAGGGTGGACATTAGACCATTCTAGGTGTGGTAGGTCTAGTATTTTTGGCACAACGGCTATTAGAGCCACGTATATGTCCACAAAGTGAATATTTCACTAAAACGTCCCCGAATGATAAAGTGGGCAAATTACCCCTAAGGGTATATAAAAAAATAATAACGAATCCCATATTTAGGTTAGTCTTTTGGTAACATAAAAATGGGAGACATAGACTTTTTGGTTAATGTCTCTTAACGGGTCGTTTTTTGTAAAACGTCAAACTTGAGGATAAAGTCGGAATATAAAAGTTTTCCTATAATAACCCATCACAATGAAATTGTGGTGATATATAAATGAAAGTCTTAGTGTGAAAATAGAGGGTTCGAAAAGTATACGGACGATTTAAGCTTAAGTGCTTAAACCTCATAAAGGATCGAATACACACATGCGCGAACCGGGTAACTGTAACACCCTAGTTTCTATTTAACGTTTATCGTGTGAATACCATCAATTAGATGTGTAGTTAAGGCTACACATACTATAAAAATGCGGGTTTATTAAAAACTTTTACACGTCATAAGTTATTCTACATAACGTGGTTGAATTCGTTGTTTAAGATTTACAATTTATCAAAGTGCGGAAGCGTGTGTCATTATCGTGTTCGGTTCTTCGCTGAGCTTGATCGTCTTCCGGCATCCCAGAAAGTACCTACATTTCATAAACATGAAATGCTTTAGTCATACGGTAATTAAAACGCATCTAAACGAGTCCGGAAAACAAAACTGATAAAAACATACATGTTTGTACAAGGTCCACCGTAAATTACGGTGGACACCGTAATTTACGGTGGTCCTTGTTTCGATTTGTTTTCACCGTAAATCAGGAGGGTTTCACCGTAACCCATTTCAGGTCCACCGTAAATTACGGTGGCACCGTAATTTACGGTGGCACCTGCATCCCACCTTTCCATTTTGCCGTAATTTGACACGAATTCTTTCGTATCTTTCAAACCGTTTATCCGTTTGACCTACCGTTTCTTCCTACATGTTTGTAATTTAATTCTCCATCATATGGAATTAAAACCCGACATTCGGCTTAACAAAATTTAAGACCTTTAAGTCTTCGGCTTATTTCTCTTTTACCAAAATTTGACCCGTTTACGCATTTTATCAAACAAACGTATTTGTTTGATTTCTATATCACATACAACTCTTTAATTTAATATTACCTACCATTATAGGTTCTAATTATAGGTTTATTACACAATTTAAACCCATTTTCACTCGTATGCTTATTTTGACCCGTTAAGGATATTTTAAGCACTTTTAAACTCAAATTTCGCTTTTATTCCAATCTAGCGTTGTAACCTATATTTCTTATCTAGTACTCTTCCATCACAACTAAATGTGTGTTGGATTTTAAGTAGATATCTATGTGTTCCGGATTTATTTCCCTTGAAATATCATTTTACGGCAAAGACTCATATGGAGTCTTTTAGCCCAAGAATTACATCTTTCACTACCTATACTCGTTCTAAACTTTTGTTTAATCATAAGACTCCTTTCCAAACAACCTCTAAGGGTTGTTTGTTCAATTTAGCCTACAAGGGCGTTTTGGTCGATTTCGGTCCTTCTTTTACAATGAAGGGCTATCACCGATTATTCGACCAAATTAACACTTTTCATACATCATAAATATGCGTACCTGGCTCGGATCAACAATTAGACCCGATTTTAATATCTTGCTTTATATTCGCTAATTAAGAACGATGCGAATATCCATTGGATGTCTATTCCTGTAAGCATATGACTCGACAAAAGAATCATTAGTCTATATAGTCAAAAGGTGTTGTCTACACCTTTTGACCCGTTTGGCCGAATTGATCATTTGTCTTTGCGAGATGATATTTATTATCATCTCCTCTACATGACTCTTCCCGTTTAACACCGTAAGGTTATTTTGATTATAAACCGTGTATTGCTTTCGACATAATATGACCAAATTATCGATTTACTTCTTTTTAACCATTATTATGGTTTCTATCGTCTTTGATTTTCTTGTTCCGTTCGACTACACGACGGAACATCATATTTCAATTGTTTCAATATCTCATTCATAATCTATATGTTAAGAAAACGTTTCCACAATCTAAGACTAGTGTAAGCTATACTTACCTTGCATCCGAATTATGCTTTTCCGCCATTCTTGCTTCGTTTGACCCGCTTCCTTTCCAAGCCTCCACCTAGCTTGTCAAGCGTCAAACTATCATCATAATTCGTAAGACGGTTATATTAGTCATCCTTAATTATGACTATTCCATCTTACATATTTTCTATCACAATTACCATTGGATCTTATTAATGGTCGGTTTGACTACTAAAAGTCAAACGCCCCTTAGCATATAAATGCACATTCAAGTTCTATCTATCAATTAGTAGCTAACATGATCTTATACACTTAGTTACATGAACATGGCTACCAAACTTCATCATAACATTCAAAACCCATTTCAATCATGAATGAACAAGTTCCCAAATCACTTAATTTGTTTGAGTGCCTTGTTTCAATTATCCAATATGATGATTTTAAACATCAACTTATCATCATCTTTACTATTACATAAAAACCCACTTCCTAGTTTACTTGTTAATCACATACAAGTGATATTACTTCAAGTTCTTCATGATTTCATCATATCTAACAAAACCCACTTCTAGTTACTTATGAACTCTTAACAAAATCCCTAATTTGTTTAAGTAGTTCATTCATATGAATTAATATGATGTTTATACACATTAATACAACATCAATTTCATCAAATCAACAAAACCCACTTAGCTCATACTTGGTTATTTGGATCAATAACTAGTTTATGGCACAATTCTACAAGTTTGCATCTAGGGTTTGTTCCTAGACTTATACCCACACTAATATCACTATAACATTGAACATTCATGCAAGAATTTAGTTCATGCAAGTTCATCTAAATTTCGAAATATCACCAAACATCAAAATTCAACATACCTTGTGATCTCCTAAGCTTGGTGATCACGATTTTATTAAAAGCCCTAATTTTTCGGCTCGATTTCGCTTTGATTTTGTTGAATTTGAGTGCTTAGGGTTCTTGAGGAGAACCTCTTTCTTCTCCTGCATATATCGACCAAACACACACACATATGTGTGTGTTTTGGTGTTTTTAAGTGTTATTTATAAACTTGTTTCCAATTGTCCATTTTTGATCCCTCCAAGTTTTATTTTGATCAATTTAAGCTATAATCCATTATTTATACTTTATCACATATTGTTAACTAGGTTAATTATTCCTAGTTACTTTAATGGTGTTCGAGAAGTCATAACCCGTTGTATTTTATCTCCCGTTAACCAGGGCCCTTTTTATACTTTGTTTTATCAAAGTATTTATCCTCCTTAAATCTTTTATTCACTTTTTATGTAATATTAGGATTATTTATTTAAATCCTAATATTTACCGGGTTACCTTTACCGCTAACGGTATTTTACCCGTCATCTATTATTAATGTGGTTTAATCACTAAACCCGTTTTCGGGGTGTTACAAGTCTACCCCCCTTAAAGAGGTTTCGTCCTCGAAACCTTGCTTATCTAGTTCATTGAGTTTCTAAACCCAATGCGTTTGACTTGAGTAATCTCTTAAGCATTACTCCTACTTTAACCAATTGTTAGCATTACCAGAAAATTACGGTAATGTCTTTTTGGTTACAGAACCTCTACGTATGTCATACGACATAGTGCAACTTAAAATAACGTAATCTCGTTATTTCCACTAGTTTATTTAACTTAGCGATATTCCTCGCTTTCATATACTATCGAATTCTTTATGAATCCATTACTTTGACCCGTTTAAAGGTCTCTAGTGAAATCTTTCACTTCTAGCAACATTTTCTTTTATTTTCAAATTTATTTATTCGGTTTAGTTATACCGAATTTCCCGTTTACAAGCGAACCAAATTTCTTAACTTGAATTGCTGACTTTGGTCGGTTTCACTAACTAGACTTATTTGTCCAGTTCCTTTTTACCGCTTGCTTTGTTATAATGTGATTCTACTTCACATTACATTTCTTGACCGTGATTGTGTTACGTCATGTTTAATTTATATCAACCTTTCATTTTCGAAAATATCTCACTTTTCGAATATATTGTCTTGCGCCTAACAGTGTCAAGACTTGTATCTTTCATACTTATCATTTAAATTCCTATCAGAATTTATGTTTGTAAAAACATTATTTCTTACTAAAACCGAAGTTTTAGTTTTAAGATCTTCTCTTTAACTTCTGTCAATTATCCATTCCAGGATATTGACAGTCCAAAATTTATTCTTTTACAGCCTTTGTTTTATGCGGAGATTCTCAATTTATCCGTCGCTTTGTCTAATTAACCCCGTAAGTTTTATCGTTTTGCTCTATAGGCTATTTTATTAGACCTTCACCTCTTTAAGGCTAGGTCCTTATAATCTATTTCCTTCTAGTCGTGACCCGTAGGTCATATTAGTCTCGTAGACTTTTCCATTGTTTATAACCCCAAGGGTTATATTGATCCCGTGGATCATTCTTTACGCATGTCTATATTGAAATATATATATATGGTGTCAAAGCACTCTTTTTATGTTTGAAAATCATTTGTTTTCACCCTTGAACTTCATTTGACCTTGACCGTAGTCTAAGGCTTCATTTGTTTACTTCCGGGCTAATCCATCCGACATTTATGACTTCTGACGTTATTTACGCGTCAGTTTGTCTCAAGCTTACTGTTATCCTGCTTGCGCTTACTTATGTCATTAAGCATTTATACTTTATTCAACCCATTCAACCTCAATATGGTTGAATATAATTATCAAAATTTCTGTTTACGAAATTTTATGGTCTTTTAGTCATAACTCATAATCTGAGTCTTTTGACTTTAAATTCATGTTCTCGTCTCTCGGTTTACACATGTGTTTAAATCATTACCCATCAACCGGGTGTTTTATCGAAGTCGTTATTATTGCAACCCTCCCGGTATGCATTAAGACCTCGCTTCATTTTTATATTCCGACTTTGTCTTTAAGTTGGACGTTTTACAAAAACGACCCGTTAAGGGACTCATTTGCAAATTCCGGGTTCGAGCGTAAGTACACTCCCTCCCAATACTTGTCTAATCATGCTTGCGTTTTCTGGGTTCGAGTGTAAGTACACTCCCTCCCAATACTTGTTTAATCATGCTTGTGTTTTCTGGGTTCGAGTGTAAGTACACTCCCTCCCAATACTTTTTTAATCATGCTTGCGTTTTCTGGGTTCGAGTGTAAGTACACTCCCTCCCAATACTTGTTTAATCACGCTTGCGTTTTATGGGTTCGAGTGTAAGTACACTCCCTCCCAATACTTGTTTAATCATGCTTGCGTTTTATGGGTTCGAGTGTAAGTACACTCCCTCCCAATACTTGTTTAATCATGCTTGCGTTTTATGGGTTCGAGTGTAAGTACACTCCCTCCCAATACTTGTTTAATCATGCTTGCGTTTTATGGGTTCGAGTGTAAGTACACTCCCTCCCAATACTTGTCTAAATCGTTTTACATGCTTGTTTGTCCCTTCACTCGGGCTCATTATCCTAATGTAACACGCTCCCGTCACTCGGTTGTGCGTTTACATTATTTTTCAAGTATCTTGCTTATCTGTTTCATTTGGGTACTTTTTAATTAGTCCCATTCACCCCGCCATTACCACATCGGACATAACTGCGCTCATTATAAGAAGCTCATGCTATCATGTGTTCACTACTTACTTGGCCAGAGTAAGCGATCAACACGTGGTACGCGTGACCTTATTATAATTACCACATCACGTCCCATGTAAGTAACTCCTCAAATTGTCTCCATGTTTATGGGTTCATTTGGTAAAACTTTATTTAATTGTTAGTTAACAATTATTAGTTTTAATCGTTTATCCTTGAACATGTACAATGTCCCTTTTTATAAACATTTATTCACATTCATTGATGTGATCCTTACTTTTCTCAATAGGATTTGTATTGAGAATACTTACTTGGATGATCACTCTCGTCCAAGTTTCTATATAAACAAGTCTTGTTATTCATTTGTTATTCATCATTGTGAATAACACATTTCCTATTACATTTCTCTTGGAAATCAAGTTTTCCAAGTTCTATCATATGTGTATGCAACCGTTATTACTTACGTGTTTGTTGCATATAACGACTCGTGCGATTAAATTTAAAAGTGTGCACCTGGTGATGCTTGCCCTAACGGGCTTCTCTTGTCATTAGTCTTGTTCGCGACCGTTACGCGATTTTGGTCCTTAATGAGTATGCTCTTTCTGTCGTACCCCGGACCGTTCCATCATCATGTCCATAATTTGTTTGACTCTCGTCATCTTCAAACGCGAGTGTCCTTCATTTAAAACATTCACAAAAGTTAGTAAAGTCAACTTCAATAATCGCCCGTATTATAATACAAGGCATTTTCTACTATACACGTCAACGCGCGTATTTCATCAACTATGTCTATCGTTTTAATTGGGGTAACGTGTATCACACGATAGCCCTATGTGTTGTTTACAACACTTTAGCATGCTAAGCTGTTAACATACTTGTACTTACCGGATTTGCGATCAAGCCTCGAACCGAACACTATTCTTTGTCAAGAGCATAAGGTTTAAGTCCAAGCATGGTTCCTCCCAACCATACTCGAATCTCTTAAACCAAGGCTCTGATACCAACTTGTAACACCCTAGTTTCTATTTAACGTTTATCGTGTGAATACCATCAATTAGATGTGTAGTTAAGGCTACACATACTATAAAAATGCGGGTTTATTAAAAACTTTTACACGTCATAAGTTATTCTACATAACGTGGTTGAATTCGTTGTTTAAGATTTACAATTTATCAAAGTGCGGAAGCGTGTGTCATTATCGTGTTCGGTTCTTCGCTGAGCTTGATCGTCTTCCGGCATCCCAGAAAGTACCTACATTTCATAAACATGAAATGCTTTAGTCATACGGTAATTAAAACGCATCTAAACGAGTCCGGAAAACAAAACTGATAAAAACATACATGTTTGTACAAGGTCCACCGTAAATTACGGTGGACACCGTAATTTACGGTGGTCCTTGTTTCGATTTGTTTTCACCGTAAATCAGGAGGGTTTCACCGTAACCCATTTCAGGTCCACCGTAAATTACGGCGTAAATTACGGTGGCACCGTAATTTACGGTGGCACCTGCATCCCACCTTTCCATTTTGCCGTAATTTGACACGAATTCTTTCGTATCTTTCAAACCGTTTATCCGTTTGACCTACCGTTTCTTCCTACATGTTTGTAATTTAATTCTCCATCATATGGAATTAAAACCCGACATTCGGCTTAACAAAATTTAAGACCTTTAAGTCTTCGGCTTATTTCTCTTTTACCAAAATTTGACCCGTTTACGCATTTTATCAAACAAACGTATTTGTTTGATTTCTATATCACATACAACTCTTTAATTTAATATTACCTACCATTATAGGTTCTAATTATAGGTTTATTACACAATTTAAACCCATTTTCACTCTTATGCTTATTTTGACCCGTTAAGGATATTTTAAGCACTTTTAAACTCAAATTTCGCTTTTATTCCAATCTAGCGTTGTAACCTATATTTCTTATCTAGTACTCTTCCATCACAACTAAATGTGTGTTGGATTTTAAGTAGATATCTATGTGTTCCGGATTTATTTCCCTTGAAATATCATTTTACGGCAAAGACTCATATGGAGTCTTTTAGCCCAAGAATTACATCTTTCACTACCTATACTCGTTCTAAACTTTTGTTTAATCATAAGACTCCTTTCCAAACAACCTCTAAGGGTTGTTTGTTCAATTTAGCCTACAAGGGCGTTTTGGTCGATTTCGGTCCTTCTTTTACAATGAAGGGCTATCACCGATTATTCGACCAAATTAACACTTTTCATACATCATAAATATGCGTACCTGGCTCGGATCAACAATTAGACCCGATTTTAATATCTTGCTTTATATTCGCTAATTAAGAACGATGCGAATATCCATTGGATGTCTATTCCTGTAAGCATATGACTCGACAAAAGAATCATTAGTCTATATAGTCAAAAGGTGTTGTCTACACCTTTTGACCCGTTTGGCCGAATTGATCATTTGTCTTTGCGAGATGATATTTATTATCATCTCCTCTACATGACTCTTCCCGTTTAACACCGTAAGGTTATTTTGATTATAAACCGTGTATTGCTTTCGACATAATATGACCAAATTATCGATTTACTTCTTTTTAACCATTATTATGGTTTCTATCGTCTTTGATTTTCTTGTTCCGTTCGACTACACGACGGAACATCATATTTCAATTGTTTCAATATCTCATTCATAATCTATATGTTAAGAAAACGTTTCCACAATCTAAGACTAGTGTAAGCTATACTTACCTTGCATCCGAATTATGCTTTTCCGCCATTCTTGCTTCGTTTGACCCGCTTCCTTTCCAAGCCTCCACCTAGCTTGTCAAGCGTCAAACTATCATCATAATTCGTAAGACGGTTATATTAGTCATCCTTAATTATGACTATTCCATCTTACATATTTTCTATCACAATTACCATTGGATCTTATTAATGGTCGGTTTGACTACTAAAAGTCAAACGCCCCTTAGCATATAAATGCACATTCAAGTTCTATCTATCAATTAGTAGCTAACATGATCTTATACACTTAGTTACATGAACATGGCTACCAAACTTCATCATAACATTCAAAACCCATTTCAATCATGAATGAACAAGTTCCCAAATCACTTAATTTGTTTGAGTGCCTTGTTTCAATTATCCAATATGATGATTTTAAACATCAACTTATCATCATCTTTACTATTACATAAAAACCCACTTCCTAGTTTACTTGTTAATCACATACAAGTGATATTACTTCAAGTTCTTCATGATTTCATCATATCTAACAAAACCCACTTCTAGTTACTTATGAACTCTTAACAAAATCCCTAATTTGTTTAAGTAGTTCATTCATATGAATTAATATGATGTTTATACACATTAATACAACATCAATTTCATCAAATCAACAAAACCCACTTAGCTCATACTTGGTTATTTGGATCAATAACTAGTTTATGGCACAATTCTACAAGTTTGCATCTAGGGTTTGTTCCTAGACTTATACCCACACTAATATCACTATAACATTGAACATTCATGCAAGAATTTAGTTCATGCAAGTTCATCTAAATTTCGAAATATCACCAAACATCAAAATTCAACATACCTTGTGATCTCCTAAGCTTGGTGATCACGATTTTATTAAAAGCCCTAATTTTTCGGCTCGATTTCGCTTTGATTTTGTTGAATTTGAGTGCTTAGGGTTCTTGAGGAGAACCTCTTTCTTCTCCTGCATATATCGACCAAACACACACACATATGTGTGTGTTTTGGTGTTTTTAAGTGTTATTTATAAACTTGTTTCCAATTGTCCATTTTTGATCCCTCCAAGTTTTATTTTGATCAATTTAAGCTATAATCCATTATTTATACTTTATCACATATTGTTAACTAGGTTAATTATTCCTAGTTACTTTAATGGTGTTCGAGAAGTCATAACCCGTTGTATTTTATCTCCCGTTAACCAGGGCCCTTTTTATACTTTGTTTTATCAAAGTATTTATCCTCCTTAAATCTTTTATTCACTTTTTATGTAATATTAGGATTATTTATTTAAATCCTAATATTTACCGGGTTACCTTTACCGCTAACGGTATTTTACCCGTCATCTATTATTAATGTGGTTTAATCACTAAACCCGTTTTCGGGGTGTTACAGTAACGGGTGCGCAAAACATATAAATTGTAAATCCGGGTTATGGATTATGGTTTAATTTGTTATGGTATGAATCCAAAGCGATTAAAACGAGTTTGAATGGATTTGGATGAGATTTAGATATAAACTTGGTGAAAAGAAAGCATGTTCAGCTCACACGGCCGGGTGGAAACCTGACCCGACTGGGTGACAGGGCTGAAAAAAAATATATATATTTTTTATGTTTTCGTTCAAGTGTTTCGATTACTAAGCGATTGACAGTTTAACTTAAACAGGAATTGTTTTTAGTGTTTATGTAACATCCGTTAAAATTGATTCCCAAAACCCGACTCGTTTGGAAAGATCCGAATCCTAACCTTTGAAACCACAGAAATTCTTCGCGAATTAAATAATCGACGAAAGATTTTTATATGGTTAATGATCTGTTTAATTAATTATTTATTTTGGTAAAAAAAATCAATATAATAATTAATAAACAAATTAATTTATTTTAAAGGTTACATAGGTAACCTAGTTAGTTATAGGAAATCTAACGTAAACCAAGCTAATCTAACTATTTATTTAACTCTTTAAAGTTGAGGGACTAAATGTGTAATTACTTGAAAGTATAAAATGGACCCAAACCCTAAATTTTAAAGGAAGGCAGCCGCTCCCCTTTCTCTCCCTTCACTCCGGTCGTCGGAGCGATTTCCGGCCGACTCCGGTGTGAACTCACTACCCCGCTCCTTCTCCTACACTACAACCCCCCCCCCACTCTCACTCGTCCCTCTCGTTCTCTCCGACGAAGACCAAGACCACCGACAAACCAGCGACCGGTGACTCTCCGGCGCCCCCCTCTTCTTCTCCGACCACTCACGAACACCCTCGCTCACCTCCTCTCTCTCCTCGACGCGGTCACAGGAGAAGCTCCGATCGTCTTCTCAATCACCGGAAATGGCGGCGGTGCTGGGGCTTCTTCGCGGCGGCTCAGTTCAGTTTCTGACGAGTGGTTCCGGTCAGGTTAGTTTCGAGTCCAGGTTCTGCTTTGATGTTACTTGATTTAAATTCCGAACAGTTACGATTCAGTGGTTTTGTTCAATTCCGGCACCGGCTTCAAGATATGGTCAGCACTCAGTCAACATCAACATTGAGTTTTGACAAATATATCGACAACTTGTGTTGTCGGGATCGTCCAAAAACAGAGGAAACTCTGTCCGTTTTTTGTAAAAATCCTTAAAACCAAACGCGTTAAATAATAAAACGAGCCTGTCGGATTCTATTAAAATTTTAATTATATATATATATATATATATGTATGTATAACTTTTCTAACAACATTTCATTACTTACGTTTACCCATGTATGATGACCTCGGTGTTCGTCGTTCAACTCTTCAACTCCTCGCGGGATTTCTAAAGGAAACTTCGCAAAATGTGAGCATACTCGACCCCTTTTTACACTTTATGCACTTTTTGGGTGTAACATGTATTAATTAACAAATCCACTTGTACACTCAAACCTACGCAACTATGCATTCCAACAAACACGTTATTCGTTATACTTAGGATGTTTATACATGATAGCTTCAACTTGTTTTTCCATGTTATTCGTCGTGCTTAGATTGTTTATGCATGTAAGTTTTAATTTGTGTATTCATGCTATTCGTTATGTTTAGATTGTCTATGTATGCTAGTTAGGACGTGAATACAAGTTGCCATGTTAGATTGAAACAAACTTTTGTACTTATACTTTTATTCAAACTTGTATGCTCGCCAGTGCTTTTGTACTGATCCATGCTTTTAATACATTTTGCAGGATTGAGACAGATGAATCCAGTAGGATTGCCTAGAAACGCATTTAAACTTTATTGCTCGTTGTATTGTAATTTACTTTCAATCCTGTTGTATTCTGGTTCCAATACTTGTAATAATTCATTATTAATGAAATGAAATATAATTATTTGAATACTTATTGGAATTATTTATCTTAAATTTGTTATATTCTAGATCAAGCCATGTAAAATGTAAACATTAAATACTTGACACAAATAGCGTTATGAAGTCTTGAGCAATCTACGCACTTCGTCTCATCCCGATGTTTCCACCATCGGTTGGGGTGTGACGGATTGGTATCAGAGCCATAACTATAGGGAATTAGGTAGAATTGCCATGTTCGATCTAGTCTATAGTCTAAGTACCAAAACTTGACCATTCCTTATTCTTGCTTAATTTGTAATTCTTCCTATTTGCTTCTACCTCTTCTTTTGTCCAAATATACAATGTGTCTTTTCTAAAACATTTCACACAATACATACTTGAAGATACTCATATCCCACAATCAAAATGACTCACCAGAATAGGGGTGATTCCCGCCTTTAGTGACGAATTCTAATCCACCTTACATGTTATTTTGCACGAAATTACACTATCAAGTCAGGAGTGATATCCGTATCTTGATGGGAATTTCCATTTCATACTCTAGTGGTTCCTTATTGACGAGGCGAGATTTATCTTGTTTCGTTCAATAAACCACATTTTGGGGACGAAATTGTCAAGCTAGGATTGATATCCACACCTTGGTGACTGGTCCCGCCCTACGATTTTCAATCTCGCCAAAGTTTCGTATTTTCAATCAAATTAGGGACATGTACTAACTGGAAGGGTAAAATACCGTTAATCGCCTGGCGACGAGAGTATTATACCTACTAGGCCAAATCATGTCTCCCTAAGGATTTGCGATTCACTTTGGAATAGTCGAAGTTTCTAAACCCGAAGCACTCCAATACTTATCAAGCCTCTCTTTTATATTAATATGATTTAATACTTGTTACCTAATCATCGTTTTACTCAATAAATTAATACACGTGTACTGATACGTTATACTTGATTCGGGATTACTGGACATTCTTTATGTGATGAACTGGTCATTAGCTTCGAAAGAAGCCACACCTTGACATATGTAGTGCTTGTGAAGCACTATAGGAGTAGCGCACTGCCACATGGATTTGTGGTAATGTCAAGACATTCATTCATACATTACGGATCTTTTCATAGCAACGAAATGATGACATGTTCTATGATTAGATGACGCTTTATACATTACGGATCTTTTCATAGCAACGAAATGATGACATGTGCTATGATTAGATGACGCTTTATACATTACGGATCTTTTCATAGTAATGAAATGATGACATGTGCTATGATTAGATGACGCTTTATACATTACGTATCTTTTCATAGCAACGAAATGATGACATGTGCTATGATTAGATGACGCTTGCGTTAAACGTTGGGTTGACATTTGTCATTAAATTCGGATGAAGCCTCACCTTAACATATATAACGCTTGTGTAGCGCTATAGGAGTAACGCCCGCCGCATGAACTTGCGGTCATGTTAAGACATTCATACATACTTGCGGACACGATGGTTTGACCAGTGAGATCACATGCCAGTAATGCGTTAATCTAGTTAACTAGATATCTCGTGTGGACTATTCAAAGACTTTAATCATACTCATACTTATAACCTCTCTCATACTTAAATACCAATCATGCTTACATACGACATTCCTATACGTACTCGTTCTTATTTTCAAAATTTATGTATACCCTAATTCATACGCAACTAGTACAAGCTATGTAGATCATGCGACGATTAGTATAATCGCGGGTGGACACGGGATTATAGTGATAGGCGCATGAGAATCACGGAGTGTACTACTGTGTATGATAAGACACAGAACGTAACATGACACCGAATACGCGATCGACGTAACATGGTTAAAGCATGGTGGATACGCCGCTGGTACTTCCTATATATAAGTGTTTTCACTATGTTACCAAGTTTTCGTAAAAGTGCCATGAGAAATTCAGTGTTTTGTAGACCTTTTGGACCTGATTTAAACTTTAAACAACTCACAAACGCATTATATCCGATTATCCACGACGAGACTTCATTCTTAAGCACGCTACTTTCGTCTACCCAGCACTTATGCTATTTCTGATACTCGCATTCGTGTATTCAACATCAATCGTTCACTTTTATACTCCAATTATTATTCTTTATTCTTTGTCTTTTATACGAACCCCGTTCGCGATCAAGTCTCATCTATTCTCTCTGTTGAATCTTTGGATGTCATCTTTTCAAAAGTCTTCCTCTTAGATTTCGAGGACGAAATCTCCTAAAGTAGGGGAGACTGTAACATCCGTCAAAATTGATTCCCAAAATCCGACTCGTTTGGAAAGATCCGAATCCTAACCTTTGAAACCACCGAAATTCTTCGCGAATTAAATAATCGTCGAAAGATTTTTATATGGTTAATGATCTGTTTAATTAATTATTTATTTTGGTAAAAAAAATCAATATAATAATTAATAAACAAATTAATTTATTTTAAAGCTTACATAGGTAACCTAGTTAGTTATAGGAAATCTAACGTAAACCAAGCTAATCTAACTATTTATTTAACTCTTTAAAGTTGAGGGACTAATTGTGTAATTACTTGAAAGTATAAAATGGACCCAAACCCTAAATTTTAAAGGAAGGCAGTCGCTCCCCTTTCTCTCCCTTCACTCCGGTCACCAGAGCGATTTCCGGCCGACTCCGGTGTGAACTCCACTACCCCTCTCCTTCTCCTACACTACAACCCCCCCCCCCACTCTCACTCGTCCCTCTCGTTCTCTCCGACGAAGACCAAGACCACCGGCAAACCAGTGACCGGTGACTCTCCGGCGCCCCCTCTTCTTCTCCGACCACTCACGAACACCCTCGCTCACCTCCTCTCTCTCCTCGACGCGGTCACATGAGAAGCTCCGATCGTCTTCTCAATCACCGGAAACGGCGGCGGTGCTGGGGCTTCTTCGCGGTGGCTCGGTTCAGTTTCTGACAAGTGGTTCCGGTCAGGTTAGTTTCGAGTCCAGGTTCTGCTTTGATGTTACTTGATTTAAATTCCAATCAGTTTCGATTCAGTCGTTTTGTTCAATTCCGGCACCGGCTTCAAGATCTGGTCAGCACTCAGTCAACATCAAGTTCTGGCACGGTGGCTGTGGAAATGGCTCCGGATTTAATCGGGTCAGTTTTGGTTCGGGATTGTTTCGAATTTAGTTGCAAGAGAACAAGTATGTTTGGTTCGGTTTCGGTCGATAATGGTTAGCTTTGGTTCAGTATTCGGGTCAAGTTCTGGTTTGGATTCGGTCGCGACTCCAGATTCAGGCTTTATTGCGATTCGAGTTTCGATCGGACTCGGGTCAGTTCTGGTCATTCCGGTTCGAGTCTCGGTTCAGGTCTTGGTTCAACTCGAGTTCGGTCAAAGTTGGTCAAAGTCAGTCAACTGGTCAGACCCGGTCAACTGTCGAACTAACAGATTGCTCACGAGACTTGGTAAAACATTTACGACGCGAGTATTTTTATAGTATTTCATTTATATATTTTCATACTTTATAGTCAAACCGATACACTTGACATTTAATCATATTCTAGCGCTTGGCATGAAATCTTATATATATTGTTGTACTTGTTGAGTTTTGACAAATATATCGACAACTTGTGTTGTCGGGATCGTCCATAAACAGAGGAAACTCTGTCCGTTTTTTGTAAAAATCCTTAAAACCAAACGCGTTAAATAATAAAACGAGTCTGTCGGATTCTATTAAAATTTTAATTAAATATATATATATATGTGTGTGTGTGTGTGTGTGTGTGTGTATAATTATTCTAACAACATTTCATTACTTACGTTTACCCATGTATGATGACCTCGGTGTTCGCCGTTCAACTCTTCAACTCCTCGCGGGATTTCTAAAGGAAACTTCGCAAAATGTGAGCATACTCGACACCTTTTTACACTTTATGCACTTTTTGGGTGTAACATGTATTAATTAACAAATCCACTTGTACACTCAAACCTACGCAACTATGCATTCCAACAAACACGTTATTCGTTATACTTAGGATGTTTATACATGATAGCTTCAACTTGTTTTTCCATGTTATTCGTCGTGTTTAGATTGTTTATGCATGTAAGTTTTAATTTGTGTATTCATGCTATTCGTTATGTTTATATTGTCTATGTATGCTAGTTAGGACGTGAATACAAGTTGCAATGTTAGATTGAAACAAACTTTTGTACTTATACTTTTATACAAACTTGTATGCTCGCCAGTGCTTTTGTACTGATCCATGCTTTTAATACATGTTGTAGGATTGTGACAGATGAATCCAGTAGGATTTCCTAGAAACGCATTTAAACTTTATTGCTCGTTGTATTGTAATTTACTTTCAATCCTATTGTATTTTGGTTCCAATACTTGTAATAATTCATTATTAATGAAATGAAATATAATTATTTGAATACTTATTGTGCATTATTTATCTTAAATTTGTTATATTCTAGATCAAACAATGTAAAATGTAAACATTAAATACTTGACACAAATAGCGTTATGAAGTCTCGAGCAATCTACGCACTTCGTCTCATCCCGATGTGTCCGCCATCGGTTGGGGTGTGACAGTTTATGATAGGCTTTCGTAAAGGTGTGAACCGGACGGACGGCCAAGCACGCGAAGAACCGAACACTATTAAACCAAGATCTCTTTGGAGATGTTTCATGGGAAAGTTGAAGCATGATCATGCACTGCAAAGCTCTTGAGTTTAAAACTTTATTATTGTAAAATGTAAATCAAGTGTAAGAAGTAGTTATATACGCGTAAGTTCTGTTTAACAAAAAAAAAATCTGGGACCTAATTATTCACATCTTTCTAAGATATTATACGAAATAGGTTGGAGTGTTACAGTGGATGGAACAAATTTGAGGTTTCTAGATGGAATAGAATTTCTTATGTAATGGGTGATTTCAATTGTCACACCCCGATATTTTCCACGTATTACCGGTGGGCCCGGTGGGGAGTATCGTGACGTAGTTGATATCATCATAGTCAATTTTATCACAATTTTTATGCACAGCGGAAGTCTAAAGATAACAACATTACAAACCGATTGAAAGTAATATCAATTATTACAAAACGGTTGTAAAGAGATCCACAAGCGGATCAGAGATAAAAGAAACATTGTTCAACATATTTTTAAACATCTAAGCTTACAAAACTCTTTATTGATGCTAGGAGTAGCCAGCCCATTTCGCTTAGTACCTGCACTTAACATTTTTGGAAAATACGTCAGTTTTCACTGGTAAATACAATTAACCGACTCATTTTGAAAATGTTTAAGAAAATTTATTTAAATGCACAAGGCACAAATAATCTTTTATAACTTGGGATAATTCTTTAAAAATAATCTTGTAAAAGAATTATATGTTCATTATACGTTCAGTAGCCCGGGTTGAATACCGGGTTAAAGATTAATAGACACACCACATAATATAACCTACGGCGAGTTATTCTCGAACAGGCAGGTATATCATTTTACATACGCAC
The DNA here is from genome assembly GCA_030545235.1 of Helianthus tuberosus. NCBI lineage: Eukaryota > Viridiplantae > Streptophyta > Magnoliopsida > Asterales > Asteraceae > Helianthus > Helianthus tuberosus. The sequence goes on along the minus strand of CM060438.1, from coordinate 89,558,092 downwards.
CGGCAGGTGTATGCCTACACCCCGTGCTTAAGTCGTGGCCATTTCAATGAATGAGCCGAGGATATCCAGGACATGGTCATTAACCCCCCCAACGGCTTTAACAAACAAAACAGATTAAACGGGTTATCTCAATGAATTAACCTTCATACGATTAAAGATTCAATACCCGACCAAGCGGTATTTTATATACCGTATCCCAAGCCCGTATAAGGGAAAATAAGTTAAAAGTATTTACCTGAGCAAATTATACAAATTTATCCCAGCCGTATACAATCAGCAGGTGCAAATATCTTTTACTGGGCTCCTAAATCTGGAACGAAGGTTTTAATAACCTATTAGAATTCTAACGGGTCTTATTTAAGTCTTAACTTAGATCGGTTAGTTTTAAGGAAAGGTATACGGTTCAAAACGCAAGATTAAGCGAAGACCGGATTAGAATGTGATTTAGACCCGACAAATATGAAGACTTGTATAATATGGGTAAACTAAACACATTCTGGATTTTAAAGCAAAAATGATAAGGTTTGACCCGTTTCGGTCAATTTATGCAAACTAGTCACATAAACCGTACCGAACGCGAAAAATGCATAACGGGTAACCAAATAGGTCATGAACAGGTTCCCTAAGTTAATATGCTTAAAATGTGTTATGATATCAGTAGGATACCTTCCATTATTGTGACACCTGTGTCACTTCAACCATCAAAAAAATACCAAACCAATGAAATATTGTATTTCATACTTGGGATTTGTATAAATATGTGTATCAATTGCACATATCAATTCATGTTCGATTTCAGACTTTAAATCGCTTTCTGGAAGGTTATACGCGATCTGATGCGTAAATATAACCAGTTTAATGCAACAAACACTCCGGAACAGTGACATAGGCTTAACATACCTTAAATAACCTTTACATAACTTAGAAATAAGTTTTGGAAGGTTTGGTATGCCGAAATCAAGTTTATTCGCTTACAGGGACTAAATTCGACAAACTGCGAAAGTATGTCAATTTGTACTGTAACGGACATTCCGGAACTTGATCATAAGTTAAACACACCCTAAATATCCTTTACATATCTTAGAAATAGGCTTTGAGGGGTTCGGTGTGCTAAAATAAACTTTATTCTCATTCAGGGACTAAAAGCGTCAAAAAGTGTATAAGTTTTCATTTTCGCGCATATCTCACGTTCTGAATACATCCGGACAACCAAAAATTTATGTAAGCATTAAAATATTTCATTTTAGTGTTTGGCATAAGAAAAATCCATTCGTCGCGCAATTTGGATCGTTTTTCGCGCTTGTGCGCATTTCGTCGTAATTAAGCAAATATCGCGATCGTACGACCAAACGAACCGACATCCGACATATTTTTGAGCATATTTCAAGTTCCCTACACTTTAACATCATTTTAGAGCCTTAAAATATGGTTAACGGGGCTTAAACGTGTCAAAACGCATCAAAAATCAAGTTTGGGGCTTCAGGGACTAAATCTGCCATTTTTGAAACTTGCTGACCTGCACAAGGCTTACGGACCGTAAGCACAAAGCCATGTGGTCCGTAAGGACCCCCCAGATCAGCAAAATTCATTTCCAGCTTGTTCCAGCTTTTCCCCTCTTGTGCAAATGGTTTCTAAGCATTCTAGGGGCTGTTTTGGGGTGCCCAAGGTATTGCAAAACAGGGGGTGCAAGTGTAGGGCCAAGATCAAAGCTCGGTTTACGAGAAACGATCCTAACGGTCCTAGAAAAACTATAAATAGCCCACCCCCACTTCACTTGAACTCACACCTTTGATTTATTCAGCTCTAAGTTGGGGTCTTGTGCTCCATACCTGAGTTGTTTAAATCAAAACTTCCATTCTTGGACCTTTTGTAAGTCCTCTTTCATTCTTTTATGCGTTTTAGCACGAAAGTCAAACAGTGTTTGACTTTCTGCATTGACCAGTTTATGGTCAATGCGAAGTTCATGTGAACTTCATAACGTGAGCGTAATCACGATGGTTATAGTCCCTAGTGACTATGCCTACTGATTACCATGTTATCTAGGTTTAGTGACGAGTCGTAGTTTCGGCCAAAATGCGTATTCTCGCGTATTTTGTAACCAAACTACTTTTAGGTATCAAAACCGTTTGTTTTGATACCAAACCTGTTTTCTAACTTAACTAAACATGTTTTAGCATGTTTAGCTCGTCACTTTAGGTTTAGTGCTTATGTAGGGTCGTAAGGTAAGCGATCTAAACAATCGCTTATACTTACAAACCCGACCCGTTTGGTCGACCATTAGGATCCGACCAAACACATTAGGTGACCATAGTCGTATAGGGAATAACCTTCCGAGGTTATACCTTATGGTCACATCGTTTAAGTAGTTGTATGATAAGTAGTTTATATGCCTTAGGAAAATTACCAAAATGCCCTTTTTACGCCAAATTTCATTTTAAGCCTATGTAACGTAACTTTTGACATCTAAACTGATTTAGCAACAATATTAGACATGTTAAGGCATATTTTACTTGTCATAGGACTAGTTGAGCGGTCCGAGCGCGTTTTACGCGAACGACGCGTTAAAGTAGCATAAGCTACCTAAACGGGTCGTAATGGGTCGTAAGCACTTAGGTTAGGTTTCATTTTAGTATGTGGGCTTGGTTAAACCATATCATATGAGTTCCAATACTCATTTGGTTTACGAAACCTCATACTAACCAATCTCCTGATTTAGGTCCGGTTATTTATGTAGTTATCTATATTAGGTGCCGTTTGACTTCCGTGATCCCTCTAGCTTTGCTTGGTTGTTGTTCAAGACTTCTAAGCACCCTCAAGTGAGTACATAGTCCCCTCTTTTACTGTTTTCAAACATTTTTGGGTGAAACACATGTGCCTACTTGTTATTTTCATGCTTTCCATGTTTTCATATCATATACTTGCTATGTTCATTAGTACACTATTAGTACATGATTTCATTATGTTTTGCTATATATGTTTACTTAACATGCTAGCACATTGTTTTACATTACATTTCTTTTGCTATGTATGTTTACTTAACATGCTAGCACATTGTTTTACATGACTTTTCTGCTTTGTATGTTAACTTAGCATACTTAGTACATTGTTTTATATTACATCTCTGTTGCATATGTTCTCGTAACATATGGACACATTGTTTTATATCTCTACCTTGTATGTTCACTTAGCATACTAGGTACATTATTTTCATAAAATATGCTTACATTTGGTATATCATTTGGTTTGTTTAACGGGACTAAATTACATTCATTAACACCGATCATGCCGCTCGGTAGTAGGTAGTGGTACCATAGGACTTGACAAATCCCGTTCCTAAAATCCTAGGTTTGTTTGGATGGATGGAATGACCGAATCCGAAAACATTTTCTTTTGATAACCTTTACTTAGGGTTATCCGTCTGTCTCAAGGCTTGAATGTAGGCATTTAACATTACCGCATAGATGTTGTATCACTAAAGCATGCATTATTCTACAAAGCATAACTTTTGATTTATTCAAATACTTTGTTTTGTACATTTTTACTTGTGGTTTAAGTAGTCTCATTTTACTTACCATACATAACTTTTTTTTACACATTACATGATTTACATTTGATGGTTTTCACATAAACATTTGACAATTGACTATACATAAACATTTTTACATTGATGGTTGGTTTTGTTTAAGTGATTTAAATAACGAGGCGTGTGTAATAAGATAAAAGCATGGTGGATATGCCGCTGGTACTTCCTATATATAAGTGTTTTTATAGTATTACATATCGTAGCGTTATTTAAACCATTTCAATATTTGACATATTACATTTTACACAAATGACATATTTTCACTAAACAATTGTTTTACAAAACAACTCATTTTATACAAACTCATTTTACTTGGTTATTCATTTAACCTTACATTACTCTTTTACATATCATCTACTATATCATCGTTTTTCAAATGATTTATAAAACAAAACATTTTACAAGGATCATGACTGACTTTTGTTAAACAACTTTTTCTAAACTTATAAGTCATGAATCCTATTTTCACAAAACCTATGTATCTCAAAGGCATTTTTATGCTGACGTACCTATTTTCACATGTGTTTCAGGAAATGATGCATAGGATTTATCAAGATGCACTTAGGCGGACTTGGGCCTTAGTGACAATAAAAGATGCAAGACTAGTTAATTATGTTATGTTTCTTTGTTGTTAAGACATTGTAATTTCTTTTTATTCAATAAAACAAAATTTCAAATTTCCATGTGTTATGAAATAATGATTCTGTTACAACACTCCCCGACGATTCCGCCACGTTTTGTTGTTTTACGTGGTCGGGGTGTGACAATTATGCCCAAAACGAATTTAAAATCAATTTAAGCCCCGTAGGGGTATTTTGGTCATTTTAATGGTTATAAAAGAGATTAAATATTAATCTGAGGTTCTGGTCTAAAATGATCAGTAAAAATATTTATTTTTGCAAGTCATATCAGTAGGGTATTGCATATATGTGAAATTTATCATTTATAGCCAAACTATGTGCCGTAGGGGCATTTTGGTCATTTCACATAAGCTTTAAGGGTCAAATTTGGAAATTTGAGTTCAAAACATTTTCTTACTGTTAAAGTATAAAACTTAAAACATCAGTAGATATTAAGTCTTATATGTCAAAAATAGTTTTAATCCATACTATGCGTTTAAAACGCGTAAAAAGTCGGTTTTAAGCGATTTTCAGGTTATATAAGGAAAGCTGAGATTTTTATCAGTCCAGAAGGCTTAAAATATTTTATTTATCATATGAAATCAGTAGCAAAAATTTTGGTATCAAAATGTTATGTAAAACTCATTTTTTTAGCAAAAAGGGTATAACCGTCAATTACCGAATCAAAGCAAGAACCCTACATTATGATCAGTTTAAAAATAAATAAAAATCTTCAAAAATCCCAAAATATTATATTACATCAGTGGGTAAAAATTTTGGTGTCGAAATTTGGGTTTAAATAGGCCTTATGCTAATAATGCCGTTTAATTAATAAAAAGCTTTCAAATTACGATATTGAGCATAACTCCTAATTTTGACCACAAATTGATGTCAAATTTTTAGGACATGTTTATAAATCAGTAATAAAGGTTTTTGTCCTCTCATATTTTCAAAAATCTCGTTTTAATAACAAAAGGGCATAATGGTCAACATTTAAGCAATTAACGGAAACATGCAAATGAATCGGATAAATAAGGAACCATGTAGTATAACCTCAGAGGGTTTTACTAACTTATAATATGGTCCTAAAGGAACCTTAAGTCATATCTAAAACAAGCTAAATCGGGTCAGAACTGAAAGTCAAAGCAAAAGTCTTCTTTTGCGACTTTCGGTTCCGAACCGAGCCTAAATTCATAATTGTCGGGTTGAACATGCCTAGACATGTTCTTACATTAATTACCAAGTTATATTAGTGTTAAAACAGGTTCCTTAACCTATACATTGTTAGTTACGAGTTTATTTGCAAAATAGCTTTCTGTTGACTTTTTAATATTAAGTTTGACCCGACAATTAACCAAGTTAGAGTGGAAATCAGAGGGTGCCCTTTTAAGAGTTTAATACCCACATAATTACCAACTCATAGCCACTTTCAATTCGAAAAATGACTGGACCATTAGTGATTAATCACTAAGTCAAAGCTTAATTACGACGGCTTTGACTTTTGGTCATTAGACTAGTAAAACATGAACTATGAAGGCTAAGAATGCTTACAAAGGCTCTTAGCACGAATTAGGAACTTAAGGAAACTTGCTTGAAGTCCAGAGAGCTCCAGAGAGTGAGTTGAGAATGATTTTTGTGAATGAGCACATGAAGTAGCAAACAAGAAGCTCTTATATAGCCAAAATTAATTCACAAGATCACTCCACACAAGTCTACAAATGTTCTCTGATGATTCCAGGTGTCCCTATGCATGAAATACTGTTGGCTCAGCCCCTGGGATCGAAAACAAGGCATGCAAAGGCGGTGCAACAGGCTGTACAGGCATCTGTCCAATTTTTCTGCACCTGGCAGTCTTACGCGGCCCGCGTAAGACTTGTCTCATGGCCTACGCGGCCCGAGTGGAGATCAGATCCAGTCACCAAGTTTCAAATATTGCAATTTTGGTCCCTGGTCCTTCTAAACTTGATTTAACTTGCGGTTATTGCACTTTTAACCCCCAAACTTGACTTTTAAGGGTCTTGAGTCTTTAAATATTTAACAATAAGCCTTCGGTTAGTTACGAGGTCACCCGAATGGTCTTGAAATGCAATATTAACCCATTTAACCCTTATTACTTGTAATTAACACTTTGATTATTTATATGCGTAGAAACTCCACGAATTTAATATCCGTTATTCTTGGGATCAAAAATAGATTATCACAATGTTTTTGGGATCGTTAAAAGGTCACTTAGAGGTTACTTTCAACATGTTGACACTTTTAACCCCTATGTTTCATAAGATCCTTATTTTAAGCACAAACGACTTCCATTGTTCGACAATTTTTTCGTTAAAGATTACGAACATCGTGTGAGGTCAATCAGAGGCACAAGAATGGCATGTTAACACTTTGGATCCCTTTATTAACATATTTACATTGTTTAACAATTTTAGTCCTCCAGAAATAATTTCCTTATACGTTTAAAGTCCATGACACGTGTCTTCATAATATTGGTCATGATTTTACGAGGTATTACATCCTCACCCCCTTAAAAGAAATCTCGACCTCGAGATTTACTGAAAAAAATGAGGGTACTTCTGTTTCATTGTGGACTCGACCTCCCACGTGTACTCTGGGCCTCTTCGGGTATCCCATTTAACCTTCACAATCGGCACATGCTTCTTTCGAAGCTTCTTAACCTGTCGATCTTCGATCGATAAAGGTTTTTCAACAAACTTTAAGCTCTCATCAATATGCACATCCTTATGTGACATGGCTAGCGAATCATCGGCTAGGCACTTCTTCAGATTGCAGATGTGAAACACATCATGAATTCCACTGAGCTCTTCAGGCAGGTTTAATTTGTAAGCTACTGTTCCGACACATTCGATGATCTCGAATGGTCCTATGTATCTTGGGCTTAACTTGCCTTTCTTACCAAAACGCATTACCCCTTTCCAGGGTGATACCTTAAGTAACACCTTGTCACCTACCTCCAATTTCAGAGGTTTACGCCTTTTATCCGAGTAGCTTTTCTGCCTATCCCTGGTAGCTTTGAGACGATCACGTATCTGCACAATCTTATCTGTCATCTCCAGGACTATATCAGGTCCTGTTAGTTGGACATCTCCAACTTCTGCCCAACAAACCGGCGTCCTGCACTTTCTTCCATACAAAGCTTCGAAAGGTGCAGCTTGAATACTCGAATGATAGCTGCTATTATACGATAATTCAATCAACGGAAGATGATCATCCCAACTTCCACCTAAATCAATAACACAGGCCCTTAACATATCCTCCAGCGTTTGAATTGTACGCTCGCTTTGACCATCCGTCTGAGGATGATATGCAGTGCTGAAGTTTAATCGAGTGCCTAGGGATTGCTGAAAGCTTTTCCAAAAATGCGATCTATATCTCGTATCCCTATCAGAGATGATAAACACTAGCACTCCGTGAAGAGATACAATCTCGTCCACGTATAGCTGAGCTAACTTATCTGAGTTGTGTGTTTCCTTAATAGGTAGGAAGTGGGCTGACTTAGTCAGTCTATCTACTATAACCCAAATAGTATCATTTCTTCGCTTTTTTTTTGGTAACTTAGTGATAAAATCCATAGTTACCATTTCCCACTTCCAGGTGGGAAGTTCAGGCTGTTGTAGCAAACCTGACGGCTTCTGGTGTTCGGCTTTAACTTGAGCACATGTCAGACATTTGGCCACATAAGTGGCTATAGATTTCTTTAAACCTATCCACCAGTAATTTGCCTTTAAATCCTGGTACATCTTATCACTCCCAGGATGAACAGAATACATGGAATTATGGGCTTCTTGAAGGATCACGTCCTGAAGTCCTCCATAGATTGGAACCCATATTCGTCCATTCAATCTTAAGATTCCATCCTTGCCATATGATAACTGTTCAGCAGTGACTCCCAGCTTTTCATTTGGATAGTTAGCTTCTAATACGGCTTCCTTTTGAGCGACTAACAACCTTTCATTCAAACTGCTCTTCAATTCAATGCTCTTGGCATTGATTCTAATGGGCTTAACCCATTCCTTCCTGCTCAAAGCATCGGCGACTACATTCACCTTGCCTGGATGGTACCGGATATCACAATCATAATCATTCAGTGTCTCCATCCATCGGCGCTGTCTCATATTCAGATCCTTCTGATTAAACAGATGCTGAATGCTCTTATGATCAGAATAGATCACACACTTGGTACCATATAAATAATGCCTCCAAAGTTTTAGTGCAAACACAACGGCACCCAATTCCAAGTCGTGGGTGGTGTAATTATTTTCGTGCACTTTTAATTGTCGGGAAGCATAGGCAATAACTTTGCCCTTCTGCATTAGCACACATCCCATGCCAGTGTGTGATGCGTCGCAGTAAACCACAAATTCTTCAATCCCTTAAGGCAATGTCAACACAGGTGCATTGCTTAGCTTCTGCTTAAGAATATCAAAGGATTCTTGCTGCTTGGGACCCCCAGTCAAACTTTATATTCTTGCGGGTTAATGAAGTTAGGGGTGCAGCAATCCTTGAGAAATTTTCAATAAAACGCCTATAATATCCTGCCAGACCCAAGAAGTTGCGAATCTCTGTGGGCGTCTTTGGTTCTTGCCAATTCATGATAGCTTCAATCTTAGCGGGATCCACCTGGATACCACGCTCGCTAACCATATGTCTAAGAAATTGGACTTCTCGAAGCCAAAACTCGCATTTTGAAAACTTGGCGTAAAGCTTCTCTTGCTGAAGAAGTTTAAGAATACATCGAAGGTGTTTTTCATGATCAGCCTGGTTCTTCAAATAAATAAGAAGGTCATCAATGAATATGATGACAAACTTGTCCAAATAGGGTTTGCAAACGCGATTCATGAGGTCCATGAACGCTGCTGGTGCATTAGTGAGCCCAAAAGGCATCACTAAGAACTCGTAGTGACCATAACGAGTTCTGAAAGCAGTCTTATGCATATCTTCATTTCTAACCTTCAACTGATGGTAACCTGGCCTTAAATCAATCTTGGAGAAGTAACTTGCTCCTTGAAGTTGATCGAACAGATCGTCGATCCTGGGCAATGGATATCTGTTCTTGATTGTAACCTTGTTTAGCTCGCGATAATCGATGCATAGACGCATCGATCCATCCTTTTTCTTCACAAATAGAATCGGTGCTCCCCAAGGAGTTGGGCTAGGTCTAATAAATCCCTTTGCCAACAAATCATCCAACTGGGTTCTCAACTCTTTCATCTCAGTCGGCGCTAACCGATAAGGTGCTCTTGCAATCGGTGCAGCTCCAGGAATAATGTTAATTCTGAACTCCACTTGCCTATCTGGAGGTAAACCATATAGCTCTTCAGGGAAAACTTCTGGATATTCAGAAATAACAGGGATGTCTTCAATCTTGGGCTTTGGTTCATCCATGGTTACTTGTGCCATATAAATGACACAACCTTTCTTCATACATCTCGACGCCTTAAGCATAGACACTTGCTTAGGCAACCCGTACTGAGTATCTCCTTCTATGGTAAGTGGCTCACTATACAGAGTCTTGATAACCACTTGTTTCTTATCACAAACAATTTGAGCTTGGTTATGAGATAACCAATCCATGCCTATCACTATGTCGAAACCAGCTAATTTCAAAGGAAGCAAGGACAGAGGAAAGGACTGATTCCTAATGGATATAAAACATCCATCTAACACAGTTGAAGCAGTTTCTATGGTACCATCGGCCAATTCTACTTCATATTTTATGCTTAGGGTTTTAACAGGAAGATTTAATAGCTTACAAAACTTATTATCTACAAATGACTTATCTGCACCCGAATCAAATAACACCCTTGCATAAACATCATTGATAAGGAAGGTACCTGTTATCACGTTGTCATTCTGAATCGCTTTTTGTGCGTTCATTTAAAAGACCCTAGCATTGGTCTTCTTACCTTCTTCAGGTTTCTTGGCATACTTTGGGCAGTTAGACTTGATATGCCTCTTCTCGTTACAGTTGTAACAAGTCGCATCCTTTATCTTCTTACAATCCAACGTCTTATGCTCACTAGATTTACAGATCCCACAAGCCCTAGGCTGCGATTGGGATTTTGATTCATACCTGCACTTTCCCAGATGGCGCTTCTTGCAGGTCTTGCATTTGGGCTTCTCACCCGACTGTTGGTCATCCTTCTTGAACCCTGAACTCTTCTTGTGATCAGAGTTCCCCTTATGCTTCTTATCTGAACGGTGTGAGTTATCATCCTCACGTTTCCTCTTCCCCGCATCAGAATTCCTAAGCGATCTCTGCCTGACCGCATCAAGGGTAAGAGATAATGATAAATCAGCTACTGACCTAAAGGTAGTAGGTCTTGATGCTTTCACACTAACTTTAATCTCTGGGGCTAAACCCCCAACGAAACGGGCTATATGTTTTGGTTCCGGTGTCACAAAGTAAGGAACCAATCGAGACATGGTGTTAAAACTCGTGAGATATGCCTGACAGTCTAAGTTCTTCATAACTAGTGTCAGAAAGTCAGTCTCGATCTTCTCAACTTCATGTTGAGGACAGAAGTTCTCTTTGATCAAAGCAACAAACTGAGCCCATGTTAAGTTGTATAACGGAATCTTTCCAGAAGCTTGGATTAAGGACCTCCACCAAGCTAGGGCTTCTCCCTTGAATGACTGTGAAACATACTTCACAATATCTTTCTCGGCACATCCACTAATATCAACCACCGTATCCATCTCATCTAGCAACGTCATGCAATCAATGGCTCCTTTTTCCCCAGTGAAATCTCTGGGCTTGCAGGAGATGAAATACTTATATGAACAGGTCTTTGTACATGGCTCTTGATCGAATACAATCTTCTTAGACGGGATACTGTGCTGATTTGATGAGTGTTGGGCATCATCCTTCTTCGACTCATGAGATTTAGAAGGTGGCTTACTGTGAGCCACATAGTGAGTCTTAGAGCGTGACCACTAGACTCTCTAAACTGCCTGTCCATGGCTTTAGAAACAACATTTTCAATCAATGCTTGAAGTTCCGCACCAGTTACGTTGATTTTGGTAGTATCATGATTCTCTATAGGGTGACTGTTGACTTCTTCAGATTCTGCCATATAGCTTGGTTGCTACATAAAATGATGACAATGTTTTATTTAGAGATCTATAACAGAATTGTCATCTTGATAATTTATTAACCATGGTATTAATAAAACATATTGGTTAATTTACTAAGCATATTCATTCAGGATTTTTATTATAATTATCCTCAGTTATAATTTATTAATATATTATAATGGCACAAAAGGCCAAGTCACAGGGACAATTTAAATTATAAGCCATGATCTTATAGGATCGAGGCATTAAGGCATTGAATCGTAGTTCATTACCTTTTCTTGACAGGGAGTCGTAGACTATAACTGTCTTTTGTCTTATATGGTAATAAATATGGCCTGTAGGCATTACATCACTAATGGATGTTTAAATAGTAAATAGAGGAAAGGAATTGGAAGGATCCAATATAAGGATGACTTTTGTGATTTTATCGAATCACATTTGCCAGGAGTGTTAACATGTTTTAAGATGTTAACAAGGAATTAAATCTTAAAAAGAAACTACCATCATGGTCCTGTCTTAAAATGACACATGGACTAGGTTTTGGCTTTAAGATTTTCATTTAATATATAATGGCAGATTTAATTAAAAAGGAATGACATTTTGATTTGTTTCATTTATTAGATACATGCATATAATGAAAAAATGAAACTTAAATTTAAAACATTCCAAAAATAAATAATTAAAATGAAAGAAGTACATATTTGCCCTAAACGGGACTTTTAAACAAATAACTTGCCCATGCAAGGGCTAAACAAGAAAAACAGGTCCACGCAGGGACCAGGTACATAAATAAATATGTCCACGCAGAGACTTGATTAAAATAAAGAAATTACAATACAAATATATAAGGAATCTTCAAAAATCCCTCTTCTTCTTCCCCTTGATCAGATTCGCCAAACCCTTAAGAAATCCCCGGTGGCTCCTACGCTCCTCTTGAACCTCGCGTTCCACCTGGCTCAACCTTTGAAGAATCTCCTGTTGTTGTGGCGGCGGGATCAGCGGTGGCTGCGACGGCTGCTGCTGCGGGGGTTGAGCAGGTGGCGGGTATTGGTACCCATATGCTTGGAACCCAGATTGGTACGAAGCTGCATAGGGCCCTTCAGGGTGAAGAGCATTGTAGTTTGCTGCCACAAGATACGGGTCAACATCAGGGGCATTGTAGTAGTTATACCCCGGGTAGGCTGGCTGCTCAAAAGGGTTAGACGCCGCTGCACCGGCGTAAGAAGGAATTGGGTTATCAAAACCCACATGTGGAGGTGGTGGTGCGACTGGCGCAGAATCCACCTCAGAAACGGGGTGTGAAGGCCCACCCATCTGCGGGTCTTCATATAGTGGCGGGTAGTGGCTGCCACTTGAGTGTTGAGGGGTGCTGAAGTGGAAATCCCCTCCTCGCACGGACATCCGTGCACCTGTTCTTCTTCGCCTCGGTGGCTCCGGAGGCAGTTGCTGCTCAAGCGGTGGTGGTGGCGGTGGCGTGACCGCTACAAAACGTGAATCCTCAACGGGATCCTGCTACTGCTGCTGCTGAGATGCGTTGAAAGAGGGAGTAAACTCCCAAGGGTATGAGGCAAACCTTGCCTCATAGCTGTCTGGACTCCTATAAGGTGATCCATGAAAAGATGACCCATCTGAAATCTCGATGGGGTGTGTGGGCGTCCCAGATGGCGGTTCGGCAGGATCGGGATCATCATCCATATCCATACCCTGAACTTCAGGGAAATGGTCTTCAGGGCCCAATGGGTTATGGCCCATTGGTTCTTCAATCTGATTTGCCGGGTTGAACCAGCTCTGGAAATACGGGGTCGGGTCCTGGAAGGCCCGATGAGAACCCGACCGCTGCAACGGTAAGTAGGAATGGCGTGAATGGTCGGACTCGTTGCCCTGATGGAGTCTGAAAGAATCGTGGTAGGAAGGTGAGGAGCTAAGCAAGACAGAACGCCTCGCAGGCTCTAAGTAGGTCCTCCAGTCTTCTTGAGGACTTGTGCTCATAGTAGCTGATGGAGTTCACCGGTGGGAAGGCCCGGCCTCATGATCGTTGGAGGCGGTGAATGGCCCCTTGCCTCGTCCTCCTCTTCGGAATCTTGGCGGCATTTTTGTTGATCCTGTCAAAACAAACAAAAGAAAACAATAAAGGACAAAATAAAATAAATTAGGATTAGTCCTAAGTTCTTTGCCTAGACTCGGAAGTCGAGGAATGTGCAAACTATGTCATTGAGATTAAACACAAAAGGCTAGTGTTTAATTCACTCAATGTTGGCTCTGATACCAACCTGTCACACCCTGATATTTTCGACGTATTACCGGTGGGACCGGTGGGGAGTATCGTGACGTAGTTGATATCATCATAGTCAATTTTATCACAATTTTTATGCACAGCGGAAGTCTAAAGATAACAACATTACAAACCGATTGAAAGTAATATCAATTATTATAAAACGGTTGTAAAGAGATCCACAGGCCGATCAGAGATAAAAGAAACATTGTTCAACAGATTTTTAAACATCTAAGCTTGCACGACTCTTTATTGATGCTAGGAGTTGCCAGCCCATTTCGCTTAGTACCTGCACTTAACCTTTTTGGAAAATACGTCAGTTTTCACTGGTAAATACAATTAACCGACTCATTTTGAAAATGTTTAAGAAAATTTATTTAAATGCACAAGGCACAAATAATCTTTTATAACTTGGGATAATTATTTAAAAATAATCTTGTAAAAGAATTATATATTCATTATATGTTCAGTAGACCGGGTTGAATACCGGGTTAAAGATTAATAGACACACCACATAATATAGCCTACGGCGAGTTATTCTCGAACAGGCAGGTGTATCATTTTACATACGCACCGGCAGGTGTATGCCTACACCCCGTGCTTAAGTCGTGGCCATTTCAATGAATGAGCCGAGGATATCCAGGACATGGTCATTAACCCCCCAAAGGCTTTAACAAACAAAACAGATTAAACAGGTTATCTAAATGAATTAACCTTCATACGATTAATGATTCAATACCCGACCAAGCGGTATTTTATATACCGTATCCCAAGCCCGTATAAGGGAAAATAAGTTAAAAGTATTTACCTGAGCAAATTATACAAATTTATCCCAGCCGTATACAATCAGCAAGTGCAAATATCTTTTACTGGGCTCCTAAATCTGGAATGAAGGTTTTAATAACCTATTAGAATCCTAACGGGTCTTATTTAAGTCTTAACTTAGACCGGTTAGTTTTAAGGAAAGGTATACGGTTCAAAACGCAAGATTAAGCAAAGACCGGTTTAGAATGTGATTTAGACCCGACAAGTATGAAGACTTGTATAATATGGGTAAACTAAACACATTCTGGATTTTAAAGCAAAAATGATAAGGTTTGACCCGTTTCGGTCAATTTATGCAAACTAGTCACATAAACCGTACCGAACGCGAAAAATGCATAACGGGTAACCAAATAGGTCATGAACAGGTTCCCTAAGTTAATATGCTTAAAATGTGTTATGATATCAGTAGGATACCTTCCATTATGCCCAAAACGAATTTAAAATCAATTTAAGCCCCGTAGGGGTATTTTGGTCATTTTAATGGTTATAAAAGAGATTAAATATTAATCTGAGGTTCCGGTCTAAAATGATCAGTAAAAATATTTATTTTTTCAAGTCATATCAGTAGGGTATTGCATATATGTGAAATTTATCATTTATAACAAAACTATGTGCCGTAGGGGCATTTTGGTCATTTCACATAAGCTTTAAGGGTCAAATTTGGAAATCTGAGTTCAAAACTTTTACTTACTGTTAATGTATAAAAATTTACTTAGAACATCAGTAGGTATTAAGTCTTATATGTCAAAAATAGTTTTAATCCATACTATGCGTTTAAAACGCGTAAAAAGTCGGTTTTAAGCGATTTTCAGGTTATATAAGGAAAGCTGAGATTTTTATCAGTCCAGAAGGCTTAAAATATTTTATTTATCATATGAAATTAGTAGCAAAAAGTTTGGTATCAAAATGTTATGTAAAACTCATTTTTTTTATCAAAAAGGGTATAACCGTCAATTACCGAATCAAAGCAAGAACCCTACATTATGATCAGTTTAAAAATAAATAAAAATCTTCAAAAATTATAAAATATTATATTACATCAGAGGGAAAAAAAATTGGTATCTAAATTTGGGTTTAAATAGGTCTTATGCTAATAATGTCGTTTAATTAATAAAAAACTTTCAAATTACGATATTGAGCATAACTCCTAATTTTGACCACAAATTGATGTCAAATTTTTAGTGTTAAAACTGGTGCCTTAACCTCTGCATTGTTAGTTATGAGTTTATTTGCAAAATAGCTTTCTGTTGACTTTTTAATATTAAGTTTGACCCGACAATTGACCAAGTTAGAGTGGAAATCAGAGGGTGCCCTTTTAAGAGTTTAATACCCACATAATTACCAACTCATAGCCACTTTCAATTCAAAAACTGACTGGACCATTAGTGATTAATCACTAAGTCAAAGCTTAATTACGACGGCTTTGACTTTTGGTCATTAGACTAATAAAACATGAACTATGAAGGCTAAGAATGCTTACAAAGGATCTTAGCACGAATTAGGAACTTGAGGAAACTTGCTTGAAGTCCAGAGAGCTCTAGAGAGTGAGTTGAGAATGATTTTTGTGAATGAGCACATGAAGTAGCAAACAAGAAGCTCTTATATAGCCAAAATTAATTCACAAGATCACTCCACACAAGTCTACAAATGATTTCTGATGATTCCAAGTGTCCCTATGCATGAAATATTGTTGGCTCAGCCCCTAGGATCGAAAACAAGGCATGCAAAGGCGGTGCAACAGGCTGTACAGGCATCTGCCCAATTTTTCTGCACCTGGCAGTCTTACGCGGCCCGCGTAAGACTTGTCTCATGGCCTACGCGGCCCGCGTAGAGGTCAGATCCGGTCACCAAGTTTCAAATATTGCTATTTTGGTCCCTGGTCCTTCTAAACTTGATTTAACTTGCGTTTATTGCACTTTTAACCCCCAAACTTAACTTTTAAGGGTCTCGAGTCTTTAAATATTTAACAATAAGCCTTCGGTTAGTTACGAGGTCACCCGAATGGTCTTGAAATGCAATATTAACGCATTTAACCCTTATTACTTGTAATTAACACTTTGATTATTTATATGCGTCGAAACTCCACGAATTTAATATCCGTTATTCTTGGGATCAAAAATAGATTATCACAATGTTTTTTGGGATCGTTAAAAGGTCACTCAGAGGTTACTTTCAACATGTTGACACCTTTAACCCCTATGTTTCATAAGATCCTTATTTTAAGCACAAACGACTTCCATTGTTCGACAATTTATTCGTTAAAGATTACGAACCTCGTGTGAGGTCAATCAGAGGCACAAGAATGGCATGTTGACACTTTGGATCCCTTTATTATCATATTTACATTGTTTAACAATTTTAGTCCTCCAGAAATAATTTCCTTAAACGTTTAAAGTCCATGACACGTGTCTTCATAATATTGGTCGGGATTTTACGAGGTGTTACATCAATACCTTGTAAAACAAACACGTTTTTTTTCCACTATCTCTCAATAGTGCATTCTATTCCGCCTCTCATTCTTCCATACCAAACAATACATAAAAAACATATTATATGTAGGTGATTTTAGCTTTGAGATTGCTAATATTGAGGTTTATGATCTATAGCTTTACATACACATAATCATAGGATTTTAAGCAATTTTTTCTCTTTTTCTTTTTTGCAGGAAATGGCTCCAATTTTATTATCCGCTTTGGGGCTAAAATATTTTGAGTCGGTGCTGTGTAGGGAAAGAAATCTGTAGTGGTGGTGGAAGATGGGTGAAGATGGTGTTATACGTTTTTAAGAACATAGAGAGTGAAAATGAGTGTAGAAGAGCGAGAAAGTGGTGTCTGGCATTGCATTTTATTTGTTTTGTTTATTAAAATTTGTTTTGTTTATTAAAAAAAATTTTTTTAAAGGTTTAAAAGTGAATAAAAGAAACCAAAGTAGAAAGGAAGAAAAATGTCCCTGAACTCAAAAAATGAATCACGTTATACAAGTGGATGACAATGACACGATTTCAACAGCTACACTGTCACTAGCCACCATGTTGAGCATTCCAAAGCTGATTGATGATGGTATCATATACAACAAAGGTTTCAAATGATTCCAGCCCAGCTGGTTGATGCATTGGAAATGATGGGGAAGGACTCAGGTTCGACTCTTGATCCCACCCGAGTTTTCTACTACAGTGCATTTACTCCAGAGGGTCGGCTCTTGTGGAGGGTGCAACTCCTGTCAAGTGGCAGGAGGCTGGAAATTTTCTCGGGGACAACGTAACGCCCCTCTCGACCAGGCATGGGCCCGGTTAAGACAACATTGTCCTGGTAATGAGTGGTGGCGGGCCTGCGTCTTGCTGGTGTGAATTAGCCGTCTGTTGTTAAGTTCACCTGTCAAAAAAAAATATACAACAAAGGTTCGAATTTTTCATCTTAGTTTTCTGACTATTTATTCCATAAGGTATAATTGTTTTGCATATCTCCTGTAAACTTTATTGAACTTTTTACTCAGGCGTACCTCAAAACAGTGAGATGATTCGGTTAACAGAAGCTATGCCGCCTTTAAAACCTGAACACCTGTTATGGCTTGGTTTTATTGACTCCATGAGCAATGAAGTTCCTCTTCAAGATCATGTAAGACTTATTGAATCAACCAAAATAACAGAATGGTTTATATGCAACACATCTGTTGAACTAGAGCCTGCAGCATTTAGCCTGTTTCCAGAGTTGTTGCCCGTAGGCCCTCTTTTGGCAAGCAACCGACTTGCTGATCAAGCAAGCCATTTTTGGGCAGAAGACTCCACCTGCTTAGCATGGCTTGATTAGCAACCAGCATGTTCAGTTCTTTATATTGGATTTGGAAGTTTCACTACTTTCAACCAAACTCAGTTTGAAGAACTGGCACTTGGTCTTGAACTTACCAACCGGCCCTTCTTGTGGGTTGTGCGGCTTGGTCTGACCAAGGAGACTACAATCAATTTCCCAGATGGTTATACGGACCGTGTGGGATCTCGTGGAAAAATTGTGAGCTGGGCACCTCAACAGAAGGTCTTGACTCATCCTTCTGTAACTTGTTTCTTGACCCATTGTGGATGGAACTCTACTTTAGAGGGTGTGACAAATGGACTCCCTTTTTGTGCTGGCCTTACTTTGGTAATCAAATTTACAACGAAACTTACATTTGTGATGTCTGGAAAACTGGGCTTCGGTTGAAAGAAGATAAAGCAGGCATCATCACACAAGAAGGAATAAAAAGTAAAGTGGAGCAGCTGGTTAGTGACAAAACATTCAAATCTAAGGTCATTGATCTCAAAGAAAAGGTTGCTAGTAGTGTCGCAGAAGGTGGAAGCTCACACACTAATCTTACAAGATTTAATGACTGGATTCATGGAAGGGGAATTCTATTCCCACACCTCATTATCTATTTGCACACCCTGGATTTTCAATACGCATCGTATAGACCTATACGACGCGTATTGAAAAAGTTAAAAAACATTGCAGACTGACAGGTGCAGTTATTGTCTGGAAGCTGGCATCATACGCATCGTATAGGCCTATACGATGCGTATTGGCACCCTGAATTTTTGAAGTTTATTTTTTGTGTGATGTTTATTATTTTTATATCGTTAAGTATCACATTTTTAACTTAATATCGTATTATCGATTGTACGTAACCAAACATACCAATCTAAACAGTTAAAATAAACAATCACAAATACAAATAAACTGAAACTGCAAATTTAATTACATAATAAGTTTGTACATACACAGTCAATTGTTTAAAATACATAAACCGTCAAAATACAACAAAAGTACAACGATCCTAAAGCTATGGATCCTGAGTGGTGCCTGAGGGCCCCGCCCCATCAGTGCCTGAGGTCCCCGCCCCCTGATCCGAACCGGACTGCTCACCACGCCGGAATACCTGGATCGCCTCCATGAGAAGACGCTCCATACGGCCGTGAGCGGCCTCCATCCGCGCCTGCATCCGGTCCTCCAACTCAGCCAACGCACATGCCACAGCTTGATGGAGCTCGTCATTGAATACGTGCTGGGGGTACTGAGGCACCCCATGTGGATGTGCCTGCTGTGCCGGAGCACCTAACGGAAATGGAGGCGGCGGCGGAGATGGTGGTGGCTCAACGTGGTCACCATCGTCGTCATCGGAGTCGTCGCCGTCGTCGCCCTCTGCGGCATCACCATCTGCCGGCTGACCGGCACCGTGTGCCGGCTCCGGAAGTAACTCTGGTAGCTCGTTTGGGAGAGCGGTGTGGGCGAACACCTGCCCGTTCCCTCATATAAGTCGCAGACCGAGCCCATGGAAGTCACACGTTATGTGCATGCCGATCAGGGTAGCACGGGTCAACAAGCTCGGCTCCACCATGCCCCCATCCAAGAATAATTGGTCCTGATGGGGAACAAGGCCCAAGGAGACGGTGATACGTGTGATGTACGCCCCCCCCCCCCCCCCCCCCCCGTACAGCACAGACCTGTCCTGCCTGTGGAACGCCGTCGCGAACCACTGGGCTAGGCAGCGATGGAGGGCACACCTCTCCCCCCATATAAGGCAGTACAGGTAAAA
This sequence comes from Helianthus tuberosus, assembly GCA_030545235.1. Lineage (NCBI taxonomy): Eukaryota > Viridiplantae > Streptophyta > Magnoliopsida > Asterales > Asteraceae > Helianthus > Helianthus tuberosus. Next base: position 89,538,132 of record CM060438.1, on the reverse strand, counting down.
GAGGTCCCCCTGAGTGCACCACTCACGACTCTTCTCGCGTGGTGCTATAGATGTGGCAATAAGCTTGTGCAGGTAGCGGTAGAGGGGATCGGTGATATAGGAAGCCCTCTGCTTCGACGACGTGCCGAAGTGATGCATGCTGATCACCTGCCAGAACCGCATCTGAGTCGTACGGGGGGCCATCCATATGCCGTCGGTGTAGAGGGGGGTGTCTAACTCCTCCACCCTGTAAAGGTCGTAGTGCTTGGCAAAACCGTCTGAGTGACATCAAATGCCACTGCCCCGCTAGACGAAAGCTAACCTCTATCCACGGGTCGTCCTCGTCGTCATCCTCCTCCGGACGGTCTGCAGGCCTTGGAGCGAAGTCGAAACTCGACAAAAACTCGCACGCCATGACCCTGTAAGACGGCGTGTATGCAATATCGAACAACCTGTCACATAGTGTGGTTAGTATGCATGTCATATACAAAACAAAGAAAAAACAGTAGCAAATAGTATACCTCGACCATGGATTATCGTCTCCGATGAACTCTCGGGCTCTGGCCGCCTCCGCGACCTCTTCTAGAGCTCCCCAATCGAGGGCACAGTGGCTGCCGATCTCCATACGATGAAACTTTTCACATCTGTGATAAGCCTCGCTCCCCTCCTCGAATAGGGTCAGCGCCACGCCAATCTCCAACAGGGGATCCTCTCCAGGGTCAGCGCCACGCCTGCGCCCACGTCCAGCGCCACGCCCGCGTCCACAGCCACGCCCACCAGGCACCGCCATCGCGATTAACTCCCCCGCCGCTCCATGTGTGCGGCCACGTCCACCGCCACCGCCACCTCCACTGCCACCTCCACCGCCACCTCCACTGCCACCTCCACCGCCACCTCCCCGGCCTCTCCCTCTACCCATAGCGACTTCCATATTTGCATGATTAAACAACTTTAATCAATTTTTTTTCAAAATATAACATTTTTTTTTATTTAAAAAAAATATAACACCGCCACCTTCCCGGACGACCCCGACTATATATTATAACTATTATCTATCTACGACATATTAGGTTTCGAGGCTCGTTACGGACCTACGCGCGATACGGACGTTTCGACTAAAAAAAACTATATATTTACGACGTCTTAGGTTTCGACGCTCGAAATGGACCTAATCGCGTTACGGACGACCCGAACGGTATATTATAATTATTATCTATCTACGACGTATTAGGTTTCGAGGCTCGTTACGGACCTACGTGCGATACGAACGTTTTGACTAAAAAATAAATAAAAAACTATATGTAGGATCGTTTGCACGACCAAACGAGTCGTTCAGAAGAGATCTCGTCCAATACGAGAGGCGGAATCAGACGTATCGGAGTTATTTCAGCTGTATACACACTAGAATCACTTTAACTATCTCTTGTATTGATTTGATGACGTTTTACAACCTGGAGATACTTCGGCAGAGCTTCGCTACCGGAATCAGAAGTGTTACAAATGAAAGACTCAAGCTCACTATATATAGGCAGTCCATTTCGCATGGAATGGACATTCCCAATTCGCACGAAATGGCACGTCTCACAAACTGACATGTCCAATTCGTACGAAATGGTCCAGTTCGCATGAACTGGCCATTTCGTGTGAACTGGCTTGTTCAGCTCTGTTTCCTGTTTATCTCGAACTACGTGACTTGATCTATCAAACCTATTACAAGACTCGATACAACATGAAGTCAACAGATATATGCACCAACAGACTCCCCCCCTTGGATGTTGACGAAGTCTTCAGTCTTCAGTACATCTTCTGTTTTGATCAGTCTTCCTGCTCTCTCCAAAGTATCTAACAATGTAAGCATCCTTCAAACTCTATCTTCTCTTCTATCTTTTCAGCATCAGCAGCTTCTGTCTTGATCACAGTTCCAGGATCAGAAACTGGCTCTCCTGCCTTCAGACTCCCCTTTGCTAGCAAACTCCCCCTTAAGTTGTTTCGGGATCGAAGTCTGACATAGCACTTTCACAAGTTCAGAACGTCTCCTGGCTTTTCGTAGCAACAGGATCAGGAACCTGGCTTTAACCTGCATAATTCTCTACCCAACAGTAAGATTCACAATTTTTAATTAACAAATTTAGAATCTCTGCTTACAAAATGTATTAAAAACATTCAAATTTGGCATTTCATTAATTTGAAACCATTTAATTATTTCAAAATCATTTCTCACTTTTCAAACAAACTCTCCCAAACCAGTTGTTCATCATGTTTAGCACTTGGAATTTTGAAAATCAGCTTTTCAACATCAGTTGTCGAAAATAAGATGAAATAAAATCTTTTTGAATTTTCAAAATTTTATGCTAAAACACACTTAAAATCTTTTTGGATTTTGTGAAATAAACTATAAACAGACATCTTTTTATGAGTTTGTGTAACAGGATCATATCAGTTTTTGACAAATCACTAGCACTGTTGAGCTTTAAACACTTTAAGTTCTAAACGATTCACGTAGATTGTCAGTATATTGATCCACTTAAATTTTCACACAAAGTTAAACTGTTTCGAGATACGGATTAAGTGTTTTAAGGACTTAAACTTATTCGCGTGTCCCACCTCAGAATATACTCCCGTATCCAGACTCCTATATTTAGTCTTACGGGTGAATGTACACTAATAATATCTGTAAGGGGTTAAATGCGAGACCATGAGAGCTCAGGCTATTGCTTCCGCAAAATCAGAGAGATGAGGGTTCGACTTTAGGTGGGTCCCCCTTGGGGATCTTCTTTACAACAGCACATGATTAGCATTTTTCAATGTTTCATCATTTTTTATGCTGAGGGCGGGCTTTAAGATTAAAGCAGTGCAAAGTATTATACAAGGACTAGGCTATTGCTCCCGCAAAATCAGAAGTCCTAGTATAATACCCCAGATATCACCACGCACAAAGACCTAGTATGTCAGAAATAGAAAGCCCTTCAAACAAGATTTCGGGGGTTACCCATATATCCGAGAGATGTTCCCCATGAACTAAGTAAGTATGATATTTAGGTTTATATCTCGAACACAATCTACTAAGCGTGCAAAAACCTACTAGCACATCATCAGTGAGACCGTTTATCACATTTTTACTTTCCAATTCTTTAGCGTACTGTGATTGTGTACTAATGTACTATCATTTCCTCTTTTTCACAACAAAACTCATTTTGAATTTTTCGATGTTTTTGGCTTTTTAGATTTTATCATGTTTTTGGATTTTTCAAATTTTCAAAATTTCTAAAAATTTTTACTCCCCCTAAAATCAAAAATATGTTTCAATTTTTGATTTTCTAGGAAAATTTGAAAATAAACGCAATAAACTGTACAAGTAAACTGCCAAACTGATGATAAAGCTTCAATTCGCCATCCACTTGGCGTAAACAATCAGAACTCCCCCTGACAACAAACTATTTTCCCATTATGATTTCAAAACACTTAAGTTTGTTTTAATCAAAATGGTTTTTTCCGGAAAATTAGTTTTGTTGAAACCACTTTTAAGATCGGGGATTAATTCATCACTTTGTTCTTTCAACCACTTGTATGAAAGTTAAATCAAGTTCAACTTAATGACCTTGATTAACCACTTATAGGTTCTTCACAACACTACCATTTGTAAGTCGAAACATCACATCTGTGAATTTCTCAAGAAAGATGCCGATTCCTACTCCCCAATTACCAACCTGGGAGTTCCGGCAAGTCCGGATTTTTACATATGGAATACTGACACCCAAGCCTGACCAGCTTTGGGTGTGACCTTTTCAGTTTCACTCGGGGTTTGAACATTTCTTTTTGCTTCATAAAATTCTTTTACCCCTTTAACCTTTCCCTCGACCATCTTTCCAAAAATATTTTTCACTTTACCATTGAACGCTTTTTCGACATCAAATTCTTTCTTTTCAGAATAGAATTGATTCGAAATATCCACTTTACCAACTTTTGATTTTAAATTTTCAGCCCGCAATGGTGGAAAGTTGACATCATCCATTGGCGGTACTGAATTTTCTCTTTTTGGTTCAACTTGTGGCTCCTCTGACTTTGACGAGTCAGATTCATCACCAGATTTCTTAACAACCCACATTTGGTTGTCAAGATTCACCCTTCTTTTGTAAAACCTTTTCGAACATTCACCAACTTCATATGTTGAATTTTTAAATACTTTGAATTTTTCAGTTGGTGGTTCAGTTTTATCAACAACTTTTTCTTTGAGTTTAGAAACAACTTCCTGTTTTGTGTTGGTTGCCTTTGGACAATTCTAGGTGATGTGACCAACTTCTTGACATTGGTAACAGGTTCTTGTCTCCTTTCTCTGATAAGCTCCATTCTTCTCAAACTTTTGTTTTTCTGCAAAGAATGCTTTGTTTGATTGTTTCCAGAATGAGCTCTTTTCTTCTTCAGAACTTGACCCTGAAACAAATACAGTTTTTGTTTTAGAAATTTTCTCATTTTTATGATTTTCAGGTGGAATAAAACCTAAACCTTTCTTTTTAAAATTACTGTTATGGTTTGGTTTCTTTTGATAACCAGAACCAGAACTGTAACCTTTTTTCTTGTTCAATCTTTGTTGAACTCTTGAAGTGTATTTTTTAGGTTTATCAGTAAGATTTACATCTTTTATTTCAGAAATATTAATTTCTGTTAATTTGAAAACCTTTTTAATCTTTTCAATTTGAACACTTCTTATTGGAAATTCCTCATCAGAAAATAATTTGTCTGAATCATTCAAAGTATATGCTACTTTGAATGTTTCGCCATTCAAATTACTTTTTGATAACAGAAATTCTTTATTGTAAACCCTTTTGACCGATGATTTTGAACTGTTGACTGATGAACTCGAACTTTCAGATTCAGACTTTGACTCTGACTCCTCATCCTTATCCAACACTTGATCGACCACTTTCTTTATTAACTCAGACTCATGATCAGTGTCAGACGATGTGAATGTAACATCAATGTTGTCTGGTAACTCATCAGTTGTTTCAGACTTTAACTTTATATTGACTGCCTTTTTGACTTGTTCCGAATTTGGTTTTCTAGGAGAATAACCTTCCCAGATCGGAGGCGGACACTTGTTATAATTTGCACTTTGTTTCTTACCAGTATCCGTATCTTCAAACTTCTTATCTTGAAAAGCTTCAAAACCTGCAACAGTTGGATAAATTCTATCAATCAAATAATCAGAACTTGAATAACTTTGCAGCAATCGTCTGATTCTTTCATTCTCAATCTTTTCATTGTCCAACTCCTGCTTCAACTTTGCACATTCTTCAATATAGTGATTAATTTCTTTCTGCTTAGACATCATCACTGCATTCATCATTGTCAAAGCATTTTCTATTTCAGAGTTTGTCTTTTCCAAACTATTCACCGTTCTGTTCAACACATCATACGACTCTTTCACATACTTGACATCAAACAACAATTTCTCTTTCATCTTGTCAAGCTCACTAAACTTCTTATCTTTCTCTTCACAGTGTTTGCAAGGTTCCAAACATTTTAGACAAGGTTTAGCGACTTCTACAATCTTTTCAATTTCAACCACCTTCTCTGCAACTTTAACTTCTTCACTTTGTTTAGACTTCTCTTCCTGAGCAACATTCTCGCATTTTACCTTTTTCTGATTTTTTGCTGCTCGCTTCTCCTTTAGTTTCTCCAATTTATCTTCAAAATAAAATTTGAAACTTTCAGGAGATAGATGAGTTTTGCCAATGTTAATTTGATTAATTTCTTCCTCATCATCACTACTATCAGTTGATAATTGATCAAAGACTTGTGTCTTTTCTGAACTATTCTCTGAAGAGACAGACTCTCCATCTTGGCTTTTCTCATTATCTGCAAACACATCCATCCACTCTTTCATCAACTCTGGTTCTTGAACTATTTGTGCAATGAATGCGCTAAACTTTGAATCAGCCGGAATGTATTTGTCCCAGCTAAAACCTTCTAGCACTCTTTCATCATCTTGATTCACTAGATAAGCTTTCTTCTTTCCATCTTCAATCTGATTAGCATTGGATGATGATGGTTGTTGTTGATGCGGCTGCTGAGAGACTTGATGATAAATCGCTTTCCGATAATAATCATTGTTGCCAAACGGATTCTGAGCTCCACCTGTTTCTCGATTGGTACATTCCCTCTTGAAATGTCCTTTTTCCCTGCATCGAAAACAAGTAACTTTAGATTTATCAAAACCTAAAGTAGAAACATTAGCATCACGAAAGTCATCTCTTCCTGTAATCTGCTTAAATTTCTCAGCTCTCCTCAACACACTCGCTAAACACCACTTAATATCCATCAGCTCCATCTCCTCAGCATCAATCTGATCATAATCCTCTTTCGTCAACATAGGATTTCCGATCCTTCCCACAACCAAGCTCTCATATGATTCCAACATGGTAACAAGTAATGCCATATGACCTTTAGCGACTTCTTCAGAAAAATTCTGACCATTCTGAAGATGCAATGCGATGTTGCATTGTAGCACATGACCATTACCATTGTTTGAGCTTTGAACACTTGGATTAACACTCAGATATGAAGAAAATCCACTGGAATTGAATGAACTTTGATTGACTGATCCGGATGAGTTTTCTGCACTGAAAGCAGTTTGGATCTTTGGACTAGCTTCAACATTTTGAACATTACCTTTGTAGTACATCTTGATGTCTTGTTGACTGCTTGAATTGTTCATTCTAGCAATCTTTTGTTGTTCAAGATCTTGTCCCTCAAGTTTCTCAATGAATTGTGCAATCGACAATCTACTATACTCTCCGGTATTCTTCAAAATCATGAGATATGTACCCCATTCTTTTTTAGGTAAAGCATCAGTTAATTTCTCAACCCATTCCTCTGGAGTTTTAGTAATCTCCAATCGAGACATTGATCGCACTAGATGACAATATCTCTCAATGAGAGTCTTTGTAGTTTCACCTGGCACACTTGAAAACAATTCAAATTCCTTCTTCAATAATGATTTTTTACGCTTGATCATTTCTGCACTTCCTTCAAATTTTGTGCGAAATGCATCCCAAATTGAACGTGCACTACCATCATGTTGAAGTAATATGAAAATATCTTCTTTCACAGCTTGTTGAAGCAAACTGACCATCATTTTTTCTGCCTTGTACATATCTCTCTCTTGATCTGAAAATTCCGAGATAATCTTTGCCACTCCCAAACCAGAAAGTGGTCTATTATACTTAGTTTCAATACATTCCCAAGACCTTAGATGATTTGCTTGAACCCAATTTTCGAAACGTTCTTTCCAACTATGATATTCTTCAATGCCCATGAGCTTAGGCGGTTTTTGCATGGTACCTGTTTCATTTTCTAACATCGTGTTCTAAGTTACAGTGATCGGAGTTGCAAAGGCGTTGTAGAACTGGTTCTCCATGTTTCAGTTTCAAAACTTTCATAAACTAAACACTTTCAAACGAAATGAGAATCTCAAACGAACTGATGTACTGATTCAAACGAACTGATGTTTAATAAACCAATCCGTATGAACTGATTTGGTGCGAATTGACTTGATGCAAACTGAGGTGTTGTTTCAAGCGAACTGGGGCTCTGATTTACCAATTCGTGCGAAATGGAGATCTGCTATGTCCAATTCAAGCGAAATGATGTCTACTATGTCCAATTCGTGTGAATTAGGCTTTGTTTCAAGCGAACTGATCCTTTTGGTGCGACCTGGGCCCACTTCGTGCGAAATGGAAATATGTTTCAAACGAACTGAGTCAATTATACTCAATTCGTGCGAAATGGAAGCTTATTTCAAACGATCTGGTGACCAATTCGTGCGAATTGGTGCTGATGTCACACAATCGGACGGTTTTTTGTCAAATTGATCAACTTTTAGGTCGATTTTAGGTCTGATTCTTTCAAGGATTTGTTAAAACAGTGTTTCGCACGTTATATGTGAAAATCAAGCCATTTTATCTGTAAAATCTCGTTTAATTTTGAAAAATGTGAAGAAAGTGAGTAGAAATCAGAAATTTTGATGAAATCAAGCTGAAAATGGTAAGAACTCTTCCTCCTGAGCTCTGATACCACTTGTAGGATCGTTTGCACGACCAAACGAGTCGTTCAGAAGAGATCTCGTCCAATATGAGAGGCGGAATCAGACGTATCGTAGTTATTTCAGCTGTATACACACTAGAATCACTTTAACTATCTCTTATATTGATTTGATGACGTTTTACAACCTGGAGATACTTCAGCAGAGCTTCGCTACCGGAATCAGAAGTGTTACAAATGAAAGACTCAAGCTCACTATATATAGGCAGTCCATTTCGCATGGAATGGACATTCCCAATTCGCACGAAATGGCACTTCTCACAAACTGACATGTCCAATTCGTACGAAATGGTCCAGTTCGCATGAACTGGCCATTTCGTGTGAACTGGCTTGTTCAGCTCTGTTTCCTGTTTATCTCGAACTACATGACTTGATCTATCAAACCTATTACAAGACTCGATACAAGACGAAGTCAACAGACATATGCACCAACACTATATATTTACGACGTCTTAGGTTTCGACGCTAGAAATGGACCTAATCGTGTTACGGACGACCCGAACGGTATATTATAACTATTATCTACCTACGACGTATTAGGTTTCGACGCTCGTTGCGGACCTACGCGCGATACGGACGTTTCGACTAAAAAATAAAAAAACTATATATTTACGACGTCTTAGGTTTCGACGCTCGAAATGGACCTAATCGCGTTACGGACGACCCGAATGGTATATTATAACTGTTATCTACCTACGACGTATTAGGTTTCGACGCTCGTTACGGACCTACGCACGATACGGACGTTTCGACTAAAAAGTAAAAAATATATATATATATTTACGACGTCTTAGGTTTCGACGCTCGAAATGGACCTAATCGCGTTACGGATGACCCGAACGGTATATTATAACTATTATCTACCTACGACGTATTAGGTTTCGACGCTCATTACGGACCTACGCGCGATACGGACGTTTCGACTAAAAAATAAAAAATAAACTTTATATTTACGACGTCTTAGGTTTTGACGCTCGAAATGGACCTAATCGCGTTACGGACGACCCGAACGGTTCAAATGTTCTTGAAAAAAACACTTAAATTAAGAACCTATACGATGCATATAGGCTGATACGTATCGTATCAGTTCAAATGTTCTTGAACAAACAATGAAATTATGAACCGATACGCATCGTATAGGTCGATACGCATCGTATCAATCCATTTGTTCTTGAAAAAAAATTTGAAATTTTGAAACGATACGATGCGTATAGGCCGATACGCATCGTATCGATTCAAAAGTTCTTGAAAAACCCCTAAAACCCCCAGTTTTCAACCCAAAAATCACACTAAACCTACGGCTAAAATGCAAAATTGAAAACGTTAAAATGATGAGGGTGTGGAGATGAATACCGTACTAGTCTTCGATCTTGAAATCTCGAGCGTATGTCGGCCGTATGTATACCACCGTATGTGTGTGTATTTTGGTGTATTTTGAGTTTTGTTTGTTTTTTGATCGTATCAACCCCCTGTGTTTTAAGGGGTTATATCGTTTTCTCATTCTATACGAATCGTATAGATCTACACGAAGGTTAGTAAATTACCAATATACCCCTGTTTTTTAAATAAATCCAGGGGATAATAAGTATCGTATAGATCTATACGATTCGTTTTTAAGGGTAATACGATACAACGTTGGCCTATACGATCGTATATGCCATAGTTTAAAATTTTGGTTTTCCGTGTTTTCCTCGGTTCGACGCGTATACGAGTCGTTTTTTGACGAGCTTTCGCATATTTTGTCATTTTATGACGTATGACTTCAACATACGTCGTTTCGGTGACTTTCGGTTGCGTGCGAATATCGTATTTTACGATTACGTACAGTTTTGTTTGAAGTCCACTTGTACTCCATACTGCCGTGTTATTTGTATACGCTCGTGGAAATATCATTAGTCGCGTATTTTTGCGTATTTTAGAGCATTATATCGTATTTTAAGGTATTCTAACATATTTTCATGTATCTTAGGGTATTTTAAGGTATTTTAGCGTATTTCGGCGTATTTTAGCATATTTAATTGTATTTTGACGTATTTTACTGTATTTTCGAACATTTTTACGTAGTTTAGAGCATTATATCGTATTTTAAGGTATTCTAACATATTTTCATGTATCTTAGGGCATTTTAAGGTATTTTAGCGTATTTTAGCGTATTTTAGCATATTTTAGCGTATTTTATTGTATTTTGACGTATTTTACCGTATTTTCGAACATTTTAGCGTACTTTAGAGCATTATATCGTATTTTAGGGTATTCTAACATATTTTCATGTATCTTAGGGTATTTTACGGTATTTTAGCGCATTTTAGTGTATTTTTGCGTATTTCGGCATCTTTTAGCGTATTTAATTGTATTTTGACGTATTTTACCGTATTTTAGCGTACTTTAGAGCATTATATCGTATTTTAAGGTTTTTTAACATACTTTCATGTATCTTAGGGTATTTTACGGTATTTTAGCGCATTTTAGCGTATTTTTACGTATTTCGACATATTTTAGCGTATTTAATTGTATTTTGACGTATTTTAACGTATTTTTGAATATTTTAGCGTACTTTAGAGCATTATATCGTATTTTAAGGTATTTTAGCGCTTTTTAGCGTATTTCGGCGTATTTTAACGTATTTTGACGTATTTTAGCGCATTTTCAAATATTTTACCGTATTTTCGTATTACAAATTAATCAATATAATGCATTGATTTGGAAATAAACAAATGGAATACATTATACAAATAAATTATTCTTTAAAATTATAAATCAATCAATAACAAGCAATGTAGGGTCAATGTTAGGCTTCGTTAGCATATCATACCACGCTATCCGTTTCGTGTAGTTTTCCGTCCAACGTAAAGCTTCTTGGCGCGTGCGTCTACTCCACGTAAGGTTCGGTGGCGGCATTGGATAGTCCCCATCAAATCTGACGTGGATGAAATGACTACGATTAACAAATAACAATGAAACGAACTGATGGGGGTCACGTGCGTGCTCCGGATCATATAAGGGAAATACAGTAGAACAACCTTAGATGTCTAATACGTGAACAATCACACCAAACCTATTGGCAAGAAGGAGTGCTGCTTGAGGCATCTCCATCCAATGTTCCCTGGGTGCCATTCCAACCCCGGTAAAATCTATTCTATGTAGTTGTTAGTCGTAGTCCCTTGGTACTTCACTATCGAAGACGTACTTCCACATTTCTTTGTTCGGACCCGTCAGCTCTTTAAGTAGTTGGTTTAGAATATACCCAAAGTAATCTTGTTCAAACCCTAAACCCACAACCGCCTCCCGAAACCCACAATGTCCATCCGGCCTGACATCTTTTATTCTCGAAATGTAGGGGTGGAACACTTTTGGAATTTGTTTTTTGTATATGTGCACATATTCAAGCATTCCCTCATCAGTGATTAACGGAAAGGCATTGCCCTTGCCAGGCTCTTCTTCACATGAAGATGTTGAACGACCGCGTCGACGCGACGACCTTTGAGACTTTAGAGACACCGTAGACGGTATTAGGGAATCTTGCGATGGTACATAAGAGCTATGTCGAGGAGGGTCACACCTACTTTGTTGTCTGGGAGGCCCAACTGAGCTATCTCTAGCAGCTTGCTCTTTTCTTTGTTGTTGGACCTTGGAAGTTAGCCGCCCGCGAGTGTTTTCTTGTACGACAGGCGGTTTTTTGTCGCTCATATATGGGTTTACCACTGCCATGATCTTCGATAAGACGCTTTTCCTCACTTGCGGGGGTTGGGCAGACAATTTTTGTTTCACATTTTCTAATTGTTTATCTACATCAACATCTTCCTCATCAAAATTTGATGGGTTCAGGTCAAGTTTTCTCCAGAAAATGTCTATATCTTCGAGCTGAATGACGCAGTCTGCAAAACAAGAAAAAAAAGAGCATTAGACAATCATATTAAATTAAGACAACAAAACATTTTTTATAAGTCTATAAGTACCTGTATTCTGCAATCTCTCCAGGCGACAGGCACATAACAACCCGGCACCCGAGTACAGCTGGCAGCCACATGTTGATCCGAATGACCGCAACGTGTCTATTCTCCGTGTTAGCTCGTTTTTCAATAGGTTAAGAGCATGGATGGAAACTTTAAGAAGTAGGTTGCAAAACATAGGAATCTGAAGGTGGTTGTTCATTCGCTTGGTGCGTCTTTCTTCCAAGGATTTCTTTATTTGCGCATATTGCTTTAGTACCAAGGTGTCCACCTTTTTCACCAGCGTTTCCAGACTGCATCTCGGTGTAGTAAGCTGTTTCTTTAATGCAACATGTGCGCCTTCAGCTCTGTTTGTTGTAGTTTGGAAGAATGTCAGGGTTTGATTGGTCCATGCAGATACGAACAATTGTCTGGAGGTGCTTAACCAGTTATTCCATAGGTAGTCAAAAACATCTGAAAAAAAAACATATTCAAATTAAATATCAATTTGTATGAATGTATTTACTTAGAGAGAACATACATGTACGTTGTTGATTGACAAGGTGTCTCTAAAGGTTGAGGACGTTATATTTGTATAACTCTTCGGTAGCGGAATTACACACTGTTTTCCACTGAGAAATAAAGGCATCCCAATCTTTCGCGTTAAACGAATTCTTGCAGTGCTTCACAATATTTTGTAAGATGTGGAACCTGCAGAGATATCTGTGTGCACCAGGGAATATTTTTCTACACGCGTTTATCAGTGCCTAGTCCTTGTCCATTAGAATTACACGCGGCTCCATGCACTCGTGCAGCATAGACCTGACCTGACCCTCCCCATGACCCAGACGTACGTTGCCTCCTGCTCGTTTGAAAGAAATGCATGCGCAACACAGAATGTGTGGTTTGTCGACGTCATACCCACAACTTGCAAAAATGGAAGATTGTGCATGTTAGTCTTGTAGGTAGTGTCGACCATAAGCACATGCGGGAATGCCCTCCACATTTCAAAGGACTTATCGTGACAGAAAAATACATGCTGAACGACGTTGGTGGAAGGTTCCGCCTGTATGTAATAGGTCATCTTTTTTTCCTGGAGGATTTGTTCTAGCAGCTGCATGGGAGACGGTTTTTTCTCGAACTGTGCGGTCCTAATCTTTTGGCGAGCGTTGTGTATGTCTTTCAGAACACATTTGTTCTCAGGGTTCTGTTCGGTTACGGCCTTCCAGATTTTATGGGGCTGTATGTCTTGATCTGTCAGCTCTTGCACCAGCCTAAACTCATTAGGAGTAAGCCTCCTGGCATACGCGTAACCCTCCAGATGTTCAGCAGGGCCGTGGTTGTGCGCCTCGTTAAAATTTTTGTTCAGATAATCTATCCGCCAAGCCCGACGACTTTGGTCGAGACGACCTATCACCATAAAAGGGCACGCGCATTTTTTTGGTGCCGGTTTTCCTAACCGTGGCCTTACTCTCATGCTCGCCACTATGACAACAATGGAGCCACACCCGGTTATCCTTGGACCGTCTGGTAACAATTATGTATCCGTTGGCTAAACCCCTTCGTTTTACCCAACTTTCCAAATCATCGCGGGATAAAAAATCCTAAAAATATAACAAGTAATTTAAAAAAATATAACAATTTTGAAAGTACTTTTTTAATTAATTTTATAAAAATATAACATTTTAATTAATTTTTTATCCTATTTACAAAATATAACAATTTTGAATGTATTTTTTCTTTACAGTTTTTTATTATTGTGCAAATTATTATTGTTTTTTATTGCGAGGAACGTGCGAATTGTGCATCGGTTTTGAAATGAACGAGGTAACAAGTATTAAAACACATAGAAATTGAGATAAAGTAAAAGAGAGGCTTGATAAAACATCGGATTGTTTCGGGTTTAGAAACTTCGACTATTCCAAAGTGAATCGAAAGTCCTTTCAAATTAGGGAAACATGCTTTGGCCTATAGGTAAAATACTCTCATCGAGAAGCGATTAACGGTACCTTACCCTTCCAGTTACTACACGTTCCTAATCGATTGAAAAATCAAAACTTTGGCGGGATTGAAAATCGAGGAACGAGACTAGTCGACAAGATGCGGGTTTCACCCCTAACTTTGACAAGGGTCCACTAGAGTTTGAATTGGAAACTTACCGTTAAGATGTGGATCTCACTCCTAGCTTGATGGCGTAATTTCGTGCAAAATTGAATAAGCGGATTGAGAGTCATTTACCAAATTATGGGTTTCACGCCTATTTTGGTGAAATCATCTCGTTTGTATAACACGAGTGTCTTCAACTCTTCAATGAATATTTTAATTAATATTTAAAAAATATTTTAATGTATTTTTTTATAATATTTAAAAAATATAACAGTTTTAATTAATTTTATAAAAATATTTCATATAACATTTATTAATTAATTTTTATCCTATTTGAAAAATATAACAATTTTAATGTATTTTGTATTAACAATTGTATAATAATTTTTTAACAGAAAAAATATAACATTTAACAAAAATATATATCGTTCGTACCTGATCAGTTTTGTACGAAACTTCAGGGTAAGCGGGTGTCTCGTCACCCAATGACTCTTGCACGGGTGGCTCGTCACCCAATGACTCTTGCACCTAAGAAGGCTGACCAACGTCTTCTTGTACTCCCGAGGGACCACTAACGAAAACGTTATTGCCATATTCTTCCTGTCCTTACGAGGGAACGTAACCGGGTTCATAATACGGAGACCTATAACCTTGATCATGGCTACACGCGTTCAAATCTGGTAGCAACGGTTGGCGGGGCATAGCAGACTAAAAAAAACCAATGGGTAAAAGGTAATGGTAAGTTTAACGCCGAATAGAAAAAAGTAAATATATATACTTACCTCGTTGAGGTCTGGCAACGACGATTCATTATGACGGGGACGATAGCCGGACACGACCTCGTGCGCGTGATCATCATTTCCACCCAAATCGTAAGAATCAGGGACATTAGACCCCGCCTCATACAAACGGTGTGCTAAGTATTTCATAAACAACAAAAAAAAAAACAAAATAAGTTAAAAAAATGATATACCACACTGCTATCCGAAATAAACGTGCTCGTGTCCGCCTCAGACGGCTCACCGAAAACATAGTTGTACCAAGACATGTTTGTTAGTGAATGTGAATATATATGAATGTGAATATATATCGAAGACAATATATATATCGTCTTCTTCGTTGTTTAAATAGGGGAAGAAGAATTCAAAGTCAGAATACAATACGAGTTGTATAGCCCTATACGATGCGTATAGGGCATACGTCAATCACTTTACGTCACTCAACAGTGACAGAAAGCTGATCGTGCTTTCTAAAAAAATAATAAGCATCGTATAGACCTATACAATGCGTATTACTTTAACCCCCGTGAGACAGTGTCAGCCTTTGACTGACACAGAATTAATTAACCAGCTCAATACGCATCGTATAGGCCTATACGATGCGTATTGAGGTTGTCGATTTAATAAGCCAAGGTGTGCCAATAATACGACCCTTCATGGAAAAGATGCATACACTGATCTCAATGTGAACTAGAATTTTTAAAATGATGTTAGGTAAGACATATCGTCGAAAATGTGTCACAACTTGCTACGGATTTCCGACAGAATAACTGAATTTATTAAAAATCAAGCATTCTGTCATAAAAGCGTAGGAAACTGCTACCGGTTTCCTACGGAATTCCCATGAAAGTTTTTTTATATTTTGTTTATCTAAAGTCCAACATCATTTTTTTTTTCATTCCATCTTAGGTACAACGTTATTATGTATGAAATACTTTTGTTTTACAAAGTTATACCTATTATACTTTTACATATGTGCATATGCACTTTGAAACCCATTACACAAAATATCATTTTGTCACTCTATTTGAGTATATATATATATATATATATATATATATAGAGAGAGAGAGAGAGAGAGAGAGAGAGATAGAGACACACTACTATATATGCAATGATGTATACACCATGACACATACTCATATTCATATACACAAACATATACATATATATATACATACAAATACACACTTAATAACACATATACATACAAACACGTGTATACCCATAATACACCCACGCATCAATATATACTCATATGCATATGTGCCCATAGTTACATCCTTTTAATATTAAAAATAAGAATAATTGTATTGATTCTTTCCTACACATTTGTGACAAATTCTAAAAGGCGTCAGAAATGCGTCACAACTTGTGACGTATATCTGACGGAATAATTAAATTTATTAAATAAATAATCATTTTGTCATAAATGCATAGGAAACTGCATTCATACATGGGTTGTTTCCTATGCCTTTGTGACAAATCTAAAGAAAAATAAGCATTTTGTCTCAAATGTGTAGAAAATATGTTTAATTTTTTTATTATTATACTAATATATAATTTATAAAACTAATTGTATATATCCTTGTATTTACGCTTAATAAAATTGTAGTTAATAATGTTGGAAATTTGTCACAAGTTATGACACAATTCTGACGGATGGTTTAACTTAACTAAATAATAATTTTTTTGACGCAAATGCATAGGAAATGTTATTAACTTCACCTATTATTCTTGCTTATACTAGTATTTATAATTATTTATTTCTTGTTTGTCACAAATGCGTCACAAATAATTTTAGTTTTTCTGAATTTATTTGGTAAATAGTAGTAATTAACTTTTTTTAGATTATTTTCGACAAATCTGTGATGCAACTGTGATTTAATTAGGGTTTTCTTATTTTCTGTCGTTGTTGTGTCGAAAATTTGTCACAAAATCTTGATTTTTTCGTAAGAAATTTGTCACAAATTTGTTTCGTAGGAAATTATTCAGTTTCTAGTAGTGTATGGTTTCAATTTTGTAACACGTTTGGATATTAGTACTAACATATGTTAAAATTTAACTGAAATTCCCCTAAGCATTTGGGTATTCTTGTCAATCCATTATTCGATAAACATATAACACTTTTTTATGAAAATCGCACCATTTTTAAATAAATATATACATGTATCAACTTCTCCCTCATTTAACGGAGGAATATTAGATTTTAATAATCTCAAATATTCTTCGTTGGCCGCCAACAGTTCCAACTTCAAAAATAATCACTGGCAGTCCCAACAATCAACATAAGGCCACTGGTGGACCCTTACTAACAGAACCCTAATGTCGTTAGTCTTCGATCGCCGGAAAAGCGTTTTTGGCCGGAAAACTCATCATGTTCGTCCCAAACCTCTTTGTAACCTTATTACGGACCTTTATGAACATTTTTCTAGTAAAAGCCCCAATTATTGAAGTCGCCGAAAAACTCCTATTTCGCTAGAAAACATCATTTTGGCCGGGAAACTTAGCTTTTTGGCCTGAAAACTCAACATTTTCGTGCCAAACATTTTTGTAACCTTAGATCAGATCTTTAGAAACCTTTCTCTGGCCGGAAAACTCAACATTTTCGTGCCAAACATTTTTGTAACCTTAGATTAGATCTTTAGAAACCTTTCTTTGGCCAAAAACGATTTTCCAGCGACCAGAAACTAACGGCGTTAGGGTTCTGTTAGTCAGGGTCCATTGTTGGCCAATATGTCAATAGTTGGGTCTGCCAGTGGTTATTTTTGAAGTTGGGACTATTGACTGCCAACGGCGAATAGTTAGGATTATTGAAATCCAAAATTCCTTTAATGAATTGATGGGTTCTATTACCACACCTCTGCCACACAATCTCCTTCCCTATCTTCGAAGCTCCGATAAAAACTCACACCACACCAAGTTCGAGTTCAATCAGAACAACTGGAACACCATAGTTGTTGTCGTATTTGTGTATATATGAACACCCCAAAACCTAAATTTTTATTTTGGTAGTATATTTTCTTGTGTTATAGCATGAAATAAAATAACTAAGTTATTAAACTTATTTAAAATATAAGTTAAATAATAGGGAATGAAGTTTGTGACAAATGAGATCAAGTGGCAACCATGAGGGGTTGAAATTGAAAGTTTGAATTAAGGTTTCTGCAAAATAAAAACCTCTGGATATGTGTGTGTGGGTCAACATATACAAGGAGAAGAAGGGGGTTTACTCAAAGCATGATTAAGGATTTTTATGATCTGGTGATTGGAAATATGATCAAGTAAGTGGTGGAATTTTCTTTGATGATGATTCTTGGTTAGAGACACATTGCATGATGAAATCTTAGGGTTCATCCATAATTGATGTAAGTCCCTGATCTAGATCACTACAATATGATATCAATATGGTTTTGATAGTATGGCGGAATCACACAATCAAAACTAATTCAAAACATAAATAAAGATGAACACCAAATAAAATAAGAATAAACTTGCATACGAATATGATTATTGTCTGATACAAGTGTTTGCTCTATTGCTGTCGCAACCCCCGCCCCATATCTGTCCCGGGAACGGGCAGCCACGAGAATCAGTATTGGTGGTATCGGTGTTTATCAATTTGGCAGCGAAAATTACATCAAGACCGTAGTTAGGAAATGTTTTATCAGAGTAAAACACCACATTTTATATAAATAATTATATTGGAATAAAACCCAAGTTTTCATTACAAACTGATTTCTAGGGGTAAACCCCATTTATTGAAATAAAACATCTTCTTTATTTAGGTAACTTTTATAGCCACTTTTCCAAGCCTTCAGTGTTGTCCAGCTGGCTTCTAGTTGGCTCTCACATTTTGTTACCTGAAACGCGTTTAAAAACATTTTGTCAGTGAGAAATACTGGTGTGTGAATCCCAGTTTAATCGAGAAGAGTTTTATCTTTTAACAGTATTGAAAGCAATTACAATGTTTACATCTACACAATTACTCATTCAGTACTGTCAATCCTGACTGATGGGTCATATTACCCATTGGCTAACTCTTTGTCCAATGGTAACGTTTTCCACATTTTGTATACAAAACCCCAACATACCGGCAGTAATTGAAGAATTACAAAGACTCAATCACTGCTTAATCAAATTGTAAAATATTTAAGGTTTTGTAAAAACAGTTTATAAAAAGGAGATTACTCACATTGCTGTTTTTAGGTTTTCCTTAATGATTTCCTGGTGATAATCTATAAATTACACAAATGCACACGCGTTAGTATAATAACCCAATATTTACATTAGTAATACCCTTCCCGAGACGGCATTCCAACGACTACGTCGAGCAGAACCACGACAGCCATTACGAAACCCCGGATCAATCGGGCAGCGTATCTAATACGTAACCGGGGTTATGATACTTACAACGAGGCAAAATTTCGCTAATTAGGGGGTATTATGCCCGAAAATCACTTTGACTATATAGAAATTCGAGAGAGAAAACGAGAATTGAACGACTTCAAACTGAAGCCGATGCCCTCAATTTATAGGGATGTATTTGGACTTCATCGCGCCCCACGAAGCATGTAGCCAAGGGCTACGCGGCCCGCGAGGGTGGCTAGGGTAGGCCCTAGCTTGGCTAATTCGACTCGTAGCCTCCACACGTATCCTGACACGTGGCAGCACCGGGTGCGCCCAACCTCTGAGCTGTCGCGGCCCGCAAATGTGTTGCCTAGCGGCTTCGCGCCACGCGAGCGGCACTATTTTCTTGTTTTTACTTTATTTTTAATTATATAGGGTATTTCGGGCTCAGTTTTCGCATACGGGGTATGTTTTAAGACATATAGGGATACTTTAAATATATTAGGAGTGTCAAAAAATTTTAGGAGGTTTGTTTTATCCTCCCCACCTTGTTTTAGAGCTCGTCCTCGAGATCTACTGGAACAAGTGTGGATATTTCCTTTGCATTTCTGATTCAAGCTCCCATGTGTACTCTGGTCCTATTTTGGAGTCCCATTTAACTTTGACCAGAATTAATCTCTTGTATTTGAGATTCTTAACCTTTCTGTCTTCAATCTGTAGAGGCCTCTCTACAAACTTTAACTGCTCATTTACCTCTATATCCTTAAGAGGCATTATTAGTGATTCATCAGTTAAGCATTTCTTGAGGTTAGATACATGAAATACATCATGTATTCCTGCCATTTCCTCTGGCAGTTGTAGCTGATAGGCTACAGGTCCTATTTTTCTAATAATTTCAAAAGGTCCAACATACCTGGGGCTTAGCTTTCCCTTTTTGATGAATCTTACCACTCATTTCCAAGGAGAGACTTTTAATAACACTTTATCACCTACCTGAAATTCCAAGGGTTTTCGCCTGTTATCAGCATAGCTCTTTTGTCGATCACGTGCTGCTTTCAGTCGTTCTTTGACTTGAATAATCTTGTCGGTCGTTTCTTGTACTATTTCAGGTCCAGACAATTGCTTTTCCCCAATTTCTGCCCAACAGACTGGGGTTCGGCACTTTCGTCCATAAAGTGCTTCGAATGGTGCAGCATTGATACTTGTGTGATAACTCTTATTGTAAGAAAATTCAATTAATGGTAAGTGATCATCCTAATTACCTCCGAAATCAATTACACAAGCTCTAAGCATATCCTCCATCGTCTGAATTGTCCTTTCGCTTTGTCCGTCTATTTGAGGATGATAAGTTGTACTTAGATTCAGCTTGGTTCCCATGGCTTTTTGGAAACTTGCCCAAAAATGAGAGGTAAAACGGCTATCCTCTATCAGAAACAATTGATAAAGGAATTCCATGTAATGAAACTACTTCATTTACATACAATTTAGCTAATTGTTCCATACTGAAAGTTTCCTTCATTGGTAGGAAATGAGCTGACTTAGTTAGCCTGTCTACAATCACCCAGAATGTATCATTACCTTTCCTTGTTTTGGGTAATTTGGTAACAAAATCCATTGTTATCAATTCCCATTTCCATACTGGCATTTCTAACTACTGCAATAAACCTGAGGGTTTCTGGTGTTCAGCTTTGACTTGTGAACAGGTTAAACATTTAGAAACATAAGCTGCTATATCCTTTTTCATTCCTATCCACCAGAAATTCTTTCTTAAGTCCTGACACATCTCATCATTTCCGGGATGCATCGTATACTTAGACTTATGGGCTTCTTCTAATATGCAGTGACGTAGGTTTCCTAATTTAGGTATCCACATTCTTTTCTTATGGAATCTCCAAATTCCATCTGTTCCTTGTTCTAATTCCTTAATCATTCCTTCAATTTTTCAGTATCATCCTTGATTACTGATTCTTGTGCTTTTCTAATCTGTTCATTTAAATCTACTTGTAGATTTAAGAGAACGCACTCTTTTTGGCTTTTCATGATACTTTCGACTTAAAGCATCAGCTACTACATTTGCCTTTCCTGCATGATACTGGATATTACAATCATAATCACTAAGAATCTCCATCCAGCGTCTTTGCCTCATATTCAACTCCTTTTGCCCAAAGACATATCTTAAACTCTTATGATCTGTAAAAATGGTAAACTTACTACCGTAAAGGTAATATCTCCAAATTTTCAGGGCAAAAATTTTGGCTCCTAGTTCCAAATCATGGGTTGAATAATTCTCTTCATGATTCTTAAGTTGTCTAGATGCGTAAGCTATAACCTTTTGACGTTTCATTAATACACATCCATAACCTAACTTAGAAGCGTCACAATAGACTACAAAGTCTTCAGTTCCTTCTGGTAACGCTAGTATGGGTGCGTTGGTTAATCTTTGCTTAAGAATCCTAAAGGCTTCTTCCTGTTTTGGTCCCCATTCCAACTTAACAGATTTATAGGTTAGCTTAGTTAAGGGAATGGCTATTCTAGAAAAATCTCGAATAAATCTTCTATAATAACCGGCCAATCCTAAGAAACTTCTAACCTCGGTTGGCGACTCAAGGGTTTTCCATTTGGTAATCGCTTCGATCTTGGTGGGATCTACATGAATTCCTTCATGATTGACTAAATGTCCAAGAAATTGTACTTGTTCTAACCAAAACTCACATTTTGAAAATTTTGCATAAAGCTTTTCTTTTCCCAATAAACTTAGAAGTGCGTGCAAATGCTTTGCATGTTCCTCTTTACTCTTAGAGTAAATGAGAATATCATCTATAAAGACAATTATGGATTTATCTAAATATGGCTTACATATTCGGTTCATCATGTCCATAAATGCAGCTGGGGCATTGGTTAAACCAAATGGCATGACAGTAAATTCATAATGGTCATACCTTGTTCTAAAAGCGGTCTTAGGAATGTCCTCTTTCTGTACCTTTAATTGATGATATCCTGATCGTAAATCGATCTTAGAGAAAACTCAAGCTCCTTGTAAATTGATCGAACAAATCATCGATTCTTGGTAATGGATACCGATTTTTAATCGTGACCTTGTTCAATTCCCGGTAATCAATGCACATTCGCATCGACCCATCTTTCTTTTTGACGAATAAGATTGGCGCTCCCCATGGCGATGAACTTGGCTGTATGAATCCCTTCTCCAACAATTCGTCTAGCTGTTTCTTTAATTCTTGTATTTCTGCAGGTGCCAAACGGTAAGGTGCTTTGGCAATTGGTGTTGCCCCTGGTAGTAGATGAATTCTGAATTCAACTTCTCTATCTGGAGGTAGTCCTGGTAATTCTTCTGGAAACACATCTGGAAACTGAGTTACTACTGAAATATCTTTCAATTCTTTTCCTTTAGTGTTAGTGATTATGGAAATCCAATACACTAATGATCCTTTTTCTTATATAACTTGCTGTTTTCATCACAGAGATGAATTTTGTGGATCTAGATGGCTTATCTCCTTTAATTGTGATTTTTTCGCCTTTTGGTGAATTTACTTGAATTGACTTTTGATCACATAGAATACTGGCTTTATTGGCTATTAACCAATCCATTCCTAATACAACATCAAATCCTGTTAGTTTCATTGGGTAAAGGTTTGCAATAAACTTTTGATTTAAAAACTCTATTCTTGCTCCCTGCAAGATTTCAGAAATCCTAACGGTTTCCCCATTCGATGTTTCTACTAGACATTCTTGTGGGAGTTTAGTTAAAGGTTGATTGAGAAGTTTGAAAAATGAAGTATTAATAAAACTTTGGTTTGCACCAGAGTCAAATAATACTTTAGCAAAAACATCATTAACTAAAAACATACCGGCGATCACATCCGGAATCATCTTGGCTTCATCTGCAGTCAGAACAAATGCTCTAGCATTTTTAGTGTTCTTGTTGTTCATGGCTGGTGCTAGTTTCGGACAATTTGGCTTGATGTGGCCTTGTTCTCCACAGTTGTAGCATATCCTGTTGTTAGGTTTCTTCCTGCAGTCCTCTTCCTTGTGTCCAGATATTTTGCAGAAGTTGCAATATATGGAGCATCTTCCAGAATGCTTCCTTTTGCAATACTTGCAATAACGTGCAGAGGTAGAACCTATATTTTTCCCACGGTTGGAATTTCCAGAGCGAAATTCTTGGGTAAGCCTTTGAGCTAGGTTCTTCCTTTGATCTTCTTCTCGTGTACGCACTAACTCATATGTCAAGGTATTTGCTAGTTCTACAGTTTCTTCTATAGTTTGAGGTCTAGCTGCCTTGACTACATGCCTAATTTCACTGATTAATCCCCAGATGTAACGGGAGATTAATACTGGTTTAGGTGATGCAAGAGTTGGCACTATTCTATCATATTCAAAGAATAACGTAGTGTAACCCTTACTATCCACTCTAGTCATCCTAAGGTTTAGAAATTTATTTGCTATTTGTTCCTTTTCATTGGGAGGGCAGAATTTCCTTTCCACCATTTTCTTAAATTCCTCCCATTCCATATTGTAAACCCTATCACTTCCCCTAAACTGGATGATAGTGTTCCACCATTCTAGGGCTGAGTTCTTAAACAGATTGGAGGCAAACATTATTTTATCTTCTTCTACGCACTTGCTTATTTTCAAGACTACCTCAATCTTTTCTGTCCAGCGTAAGGCTGCAATAGCCCCTTCATTGCCCGAGAATTCCATTCATTTACAAGACCAGAATTATTTATAAGAACAGCCATAAGATATGGTTCTTCTTCTTTTGGGAATGGGCACTTGAAGTATAGGTCCATTGTTCACGCTGTTTTCTGGTTCGGTGGGTCGTTTACTATCACGGTTACTTTTATTATCAGCATCCCTAACTGTTTGAATAATATATGGCATCGCATCTATTATTCCTTGTGCCACTATGTGTTGAATAGCACTGTTATCCACTTGGTTTCCATTATTATCATTGTTCAGGTTATCGTTATTCTGGTTTTCCGGGTTATTAGCCGGATTCTCTTGATTCACTTGGTCGGCCATCTGAATTTTAAACATTTACCACGTATTAATATCACAAGATAATATTTAATACAACCAATCACATGACACGCATATTGATCAAAATCGTCGAACATTGCGACTTACTCTTTCTTATATTATGCATCTAATACAAACTAGAACTGGAATTTAAAATTACAATACTAGTAGGCATCTATAACTAATATCTAGAAATTTTTTTTCAAACATACACACATATTATATATATTATTACTATTATTACTACCTCCACCATCACCTTCACTGATATGGGTTCATCCAGAACTCCATATTACGCTCGTCATACTTCCAGACGAGTCGTTCTCCGACCTGCCTCATCCTCTCGCTACTTTCTAAAATTTCTTCTCCGAAGGTTCGGAGTTCTTGCACATTTTCTGCACACATTGGGGGTGCAGGTGCTGGGACTGGGTTTGGGAACTGGGGCATGGGCTCCTGGTATGGGTATGGATTCTCTAGAATTTCCCTAATGTACTGATCGCTATCATAGTAGGGATCTAGAGGGTCCAAACCTGGGTAAGCTGCTAGATTCGGCATAGGTTCATCTTCTGGTATTGGGTAACGTTGCTGGTAATCCCTATGTTCATCTAACCACGGGTCGTAGTCTAGGTCTAAGGGATTGGGTGCTGGTATTCTAGGTATCTCTTCTGGGTTAAATTCATGCATTTCGATTTGGTTTTCTCGGTTGTTTTCTATTTCCATTGGCTGTGGGGGAAACAGTGGTAATGGTTGGGGTGCTATAAGTTGCTCCAGGTTAGGGTCTGCAGTTGTGGTTGCTACGATATGGAAATTTGCTAGACTCCTATTGAGCATATCCTGTGTATGAGGATCTGTTTCTCTCTTGGCGGCTGCTACAGCACGCTGTTGTTGCAACTTTTTCATTCTTTTCCTATGTTCATGCGCTCCTCTACTGAACCATCCTCTCTTTTTAGGAGGGAATGGCTCTTCAGACTGAGCCTTAAACACGAATATCTCATCTTCATTATCAGCAGAATACCCTGAGAGGGCAGGCTGTGAAGAGGTGACTTCGCTCCTAGGTGAGCTGGACAACTGGCGGTAGGCATCGGAAGGTCCTTGGTCGCTCATACTGTAAACTAACAAATAGTTAAATATCACACAACAATAAAATACAAATATGCACGTAGTTTCGTAGAAAATTTCCTAACATATTGAGTAAATTCTTGGTGTCAGCAGAACACTTCTGTGGCTGAATTAGTGGCTTAGCTCTGATACCACCTTCTGTCGCAACCCCCGCCCCCAATCTGTCCCGGGAACGGGCAGCCGCGAGAATCAGTATTGGTGGTATCGGTGTTTATCAATTTGCCAGCGGAAATTACATCAGGACCGTAGTTAGGAAATGTTTTATCAGAGTAAAACACCACATTTTATATAAATAATTATATTGGAATAAAACCTAAGTTTTCATTACAAACTTATTTCTAGGGGTAAACCCCATTTATTGAAATAAAACATCTTCTTTATTTAGGCAACTTTTATAGCCACTTTTCCAAGCCTTCAGTGCTGTCCAGCTGGCTTCTAGTTGACTCTCACATTTTGTTAGCTGAAACACGTTTAAAAACATTTTGTCAGTGGGAAATACTGGTGAGTGAATCCCATTTTAATCAAGAAGAGTTTTATCTTTTAACAGTATTGAGAGCGATTACAATGTTTACATCTACACAATTACTCATTCAGTACTGTCAATCCTGACTGGTGGGTCATATTACCCATCGGCTAACTCTTTGTCCAATGGTAACGTTTTCCACATTTTTTATACAAAACCCCAACATACCGGCAGTAATTAAAGAATTACAAAGACTCAATCACTGCTTAATCACATTGTAAAATATTTAAGGTTTTGTAAAAACAGTTTACAAAAAGGAGATTACTCACATTGCTGTTTTTAGATTTTCCTTAATGATTTCCTGGTGATTATCTATAAATTACACAAATGCACACGCGTTAGTATAATAACCCAATATTTACATTAGTAATACCCTTCCCGAGACGGCATTCCAACGACTATGTCGGGCAGAACCACGACAGCCGTTACGGAACCCTGGATCAATCGGGCAGCGTATCTAATACGTAACCGGGGTTATGATACTTACAACGAGGCAGAATTTCGCTAATTAGGGGGGTATTATGCCCGAAAATCACTTTGACTATATAGAAATTCGAGAGAGAGAACGAGAATTGAACGACTTCAAACTAAAGCCGATGCCCTAAATTTATAGGGATGTATTTGGACTTCGTCGAGCCCCGCAAAGCATGTAGCCAAGGGCTACGCGGCCCGCGAGGGTGGCTAGGGTAGGCCCTTGCTTGGCTGATTCGACTCGTAGCCTCCACACGCGTCCTGACACGTGGCAGCACCGGGTGCGCCCAACCTCTGAGCTGTCGCAGCCTGCGACTGTGTTGCCTAGGGGCTTCGTGCCCCGCGAGCAGCACTATTTTCTTGTTTTTACTTTATTTTTAATTATATAGGGTATTTCGGGCTCGGTTTTCGCATACGGGGTATGTTTTAAGACATATAGGGATACTTTAAATATATTAGGGGTGTCGAAAAATTTTAGGAGGTTTGTTATAATTGCTTCCAAGATGTTCAACCTAATACTGACTAATTAGATGTCATTATGTAGGCTAACTAATATCAAAACCCTAATCCCATGTTAAACCATAAACCTAACACCCCTAAACCCATCTCGAGATCTCATAAGCCTGATCTCGAGAACTATTACATATATCCGACCCTATTAGAAATGGTTAAACCTTTATGGTCCTAACAATCTCCCCATAGGTTTATGCATTTATAGATTCTTATTAGAAGGGCCTTGGTTATCACCATCTCTAGCCATTCTCACATCAATTGATTCTGCAACATCAACTCTTAGGGGCTGTTTGTTTACATCTGAATGGCCCCATTAAGAGGCAAGCCTCTGAATCGGTCAGAGGCTGGGCTGTTTGGTTCACAAAAACTTCACCTCTTAATGGAACCATTCAGCTCTGAAAGGTTCAGCTACTTTTCACATCTGAATGAAACATTTGACACTCAAACCCCTTGCCCTAACAAAACAAACATCTACCTCTTCTCCTCAATACACAGCGACACCATATTTCTCCTCTACAGCTGCCATCATCTCCTCCTCTCCTCCACAACTCCGCCGCATTCCATCACTCCGCCGCCATCCACGTCGGAAGTGCTCCATCGCAGCGCCCTTATAGCATCTGTTCTCCTCCGCCGCCCTCCACCACTCCGCCACCCACCATCGCAGCGCCCTTCACATTCCTCCATCGCCGACCCTCCACAGCATCCATCTCTCTTCTACGATGATCGTTCTCCTCCACACGTAACTAATCATGAACTTTTTCCTTTTCTTTAAGTTCTATTCTATAATTTTACATTTTTTAACCTAGTGTGAATATGTGTGGAATCTTTTACCATGAAAGTATGAAAATTGCATATGTATGAACATGGTGGTGATCTACTATATTAATTCAAACTGTAAAAGTATTATTATAATGCAATTTGCTTTATATATGTATATATGTGAATTTACACCCCCCCCTCCCCTCCCGCTTGAGGGATATGCTCATATAATGTATATATGTGTAGGCGCTCGGGGGGCAAAATGAAAGTGCACTAATTTTAATGTTATTTTACTAACTTCATGAAAGTAACGTTAAAAGAGGGGGATGATTAATCATGTATCATGTGGTGGTGTTGATAGCCAAAAGACAAGGGGGTACATGCACTAATTAGCATTTGTCTCAATTGCTGAGTGTTATGTGCTTTATGTCCATGGCTTGATGCAAAACTACTATCGAGCCGGGGGTCTCATTGGAAGCAGTCTCTCTATTACTACGGGGTAGAGGTAAGGCTGTCTACATCTCACCCTCCTCAGACCCTACCTTAGCTTTGCTATTGGTGGGATATACCGAGTATGATGATGATGTATATATGTGAATTGATGTGAACTGCTCTATTATATGAAGTTATGAAAAGATTGTTATTTGTATGAAGTTATGAAAGTATAATAATGTTATTATTTGAAAAGTGATTGTATGAACAGATTCATGGTATGATGGTATGAACAGATTTTCTATTATGTTTTGTATTTTTAAGCTATTTTTGTTGTTTGTATTCTGATTTTGAAGCTATATATCTATATTGTGATGTTATAATTTGATTCATTTTCTAATCGTAATGGTTTAATGGTATGGTTTGTATTAAGTAGCTATTTTGTGTGTGTTGAATTGTTCAAAGAAATGGCACAAAAAGGGTAGGACTAATTGGAATCTAGAGGGTGTTGAGAAAACATTTCCTGAAACATGTCTTCAAGAAATCACACTTCGTGGACGTGAAGGGAGCAGTCTTAAACCACACTCATGGAAGAATGTAGGTGAAAAAGTTGAAAATAGAACACAATGATCAAAAGCAAATGAAGAATCATTATGATTATACGAAATCAAAATTTGCGGCATGGTTAAAGCTTAAAAGCAAAACCGGTAATGTTTATGATCCCATAAGGAACATGTTTAACTTACCAGAAGAAGAATGGGAAATTGAGATAAAGGTATTTCTTTTTTTTTCCTAAGTAATAGTTATTATTACATTTCAAAAGTCTTATAGTATTCCATAATATTTTTCACACAGTCCAACAAATACGTAGAAGCCTTGAGAATAGTACCCCTATCTTACCCGGAGCTTTGTGTTCAACTATTTGAGGGATCTACTTCGACGGGTTTTGACAGTTGGGGGCCATCTACTACACTTTCTCACCCTAATGGGGAAGTGTTTGAGAAAAATTTAAATGGCAATGAGGATGTTTTCGAGTGTACTAGGTGGAGCCCCCGACTCAAGGTGTTAGTGACGAGTTAACTGTTTGGTCTAAAAAAAGGGAGAAACGAAAGGAAAAGCCATCCGAAGATTCAGCACTAGTAGAAGTTAGGGATTGCATTACCAAGGTGGCAAAGATATTAATTGAGAAACATGAACTCTCTAATGATATTGATACATGCATGGAGAAGTTGGAATCAATGGGATGGGAAGAATCAGATGCAAGACATCAAATGACGCTTTTGCTTTTTGGTGAAAGTGCTAATGTTAGGAACTTGTGGTTGCGACTGAAGCCGCAGAGTTGCGAGCTATGGGTTAAGAACGCGGGAGCGAAGTACGGAATGTTCTAATAGGATTTTGTTGAACTTATTGTTATGGCTTTTGTTGAATTATTGTTATGGCTTTTGTTGAACTATTGTTAAGGCTTTTGTTGAAACTATTTGTTATGGATTTTGTTGAACTAATGTTATGGCTTTTGTTGAAACTATTTGTTATGGATTTTGTTGAACTATTGTTATGGATGGTTTTTTTCTTATTTATGGACTACGAAGAGAACACTTTGTTTTCCGAAATACAAGGAGGAGAGAGTGATGGGCAGTTCGTTCAAGAAATAGAATGGGGTTCACAAGGCATTGAGTATATGAATACCTTATGTAATCAGATTTCTAGTCAACTACGATCAAATGGCTCAAATTAAAATTGTACGAATAGTATTAATTTCAATTTGGATTATAGTATGTTTCCATGAACTTTGAAGAATTTATGTGTAGCTTGGATTTTCTATTATATTTTGTATTTTTTTAAGTTATTCATCATTCAGTACAGAGCACTAAACAAACAGCTATATTTCATTCAGCACAAAGTAGTTCAAAGGGGTAAAAATGTCATTTTACACAGTCATTCAAAGGTACAACCAAACAACACTTCAGTGGTTCAGCACTTACTGTTAGAGTCTCTTAACCATTCAAACCTCTTATTCATTCAGCACTTATTGATTCAGATGTTACCAAACAGCCCCTTAGTCTTGAAATCTTGATATCGATCACTACATTAGTCCACATCTTTGCACAGACCTCATATTGCTTAGAGGATCTGATCTGATATCTAGACAGGATATATAAATCTTCTTGATGAAAATTTATCAGATCATTTGGATCAGCAAGCCTGTAAGCTTGATCTTCAGATACCAGCACTGCTTCACCTATCTTCTCTTCACACATCCAAAACTTGAATTTCTTCATGCATCCCTTAGGAAATTTCTTTGGTAAGGGAATAGTTTTCTCTTTTCTTGATGGTGGCCATATCATAGTCTTCAAAGGTTTCATAGTATCTGGATTACGAACACCAGGAGCTCTCTTTAAATTGGATTTCGCTGTCCTCATAGTAGCAAAATTATTTTTAACTTCACGTTCCAACTTGAAAAAGAATGCCCAGCCTTTACCGTCTTCCTTGCTATCAGTATAAGGAGCTCTAATCAACTCTCTCATATTAGCTATAGTTAGAGATTCAAATTGTCTTGGCGTCTTGTAATATTCAACTTCTCGATTTGCTATGGTAATCATCCATAGATCCTTATCATGATCAAATCTCCATCTCACGGTCCGTGATTTGTTCCCAACCTTGACATACAAACTCTCTCCTATATCAACCACAAACCTCCGTGGAACCTCACTTGGATCCAATGGATTCAAGCTAGAATCCAGAGGATTTCTATTTTGATTCTTCATGACAACAATTTCTTTCCTTTTTTGTGGTCAAGCCTTTTTCTTTGGTTGAGGAGTGTCAAGGTATTGTTGAAGAGCAACTTCTCTTTCAGTTTCTACTCTTTCCTTTTTTTTCCAGTAGTGAGCTCTCTACTAGCTTCATATCATTTTTTTTACCTAGTCGTATCTCCAAAACCGCTCACAAGTCAAAACTTCTCAACCTCTCTCCAAAACCCTAAATCTTACCATTAACCTTTAAGAAAAAAAAAACACTAATGACAGTCGAACCATCACTTGAATTTTGGTTCTATGACAGGACCCAAAAACATTTTGCTTTGGGTATGTCAGACCGAATGAAAAGATTGTACAATTCAGGGGAAAGAGTTCAAGATTATCGAAGCCGGTGTTGAGGAAGATGTTTGAGCTCAATTATCCTTCAAGCAGCGAAAGTGAAGTTTGTGAAAAGTTGATCAAGATTCTGAGAAAGAAGTTTGAAATAGTAGAGGAGGTAGAAGGAGAAGAAGAATCGCCAAGAGTTAGGTCTTGGATATTTATGACGGGTCCTCCTGACACAAGTGGTGGTCACTTGAGATGATGGGAACTCCAAACTTTGTGACCTGATTTTGTTGGTAACTTTGACAACTATCTATGGTTGGAAGAGATAGCCATCGTAATTAATGTTTTATTGTAGCAGTGCTTTTTATACAAAATAATTATAAATAAAACTATAAAGTAATATTATATTTCATATAGAATAATTATAAATAAAACTATAAAATTTTATTAATGATTGAATGATATAGCGGGACTTAGAAATTAACACTACCTTATTTATCGCAGTTTAAACAAATAAAAATATTTATGTTATTCATTCACTTATCTATTTTAATTTTTTTGAACGACAGTTTTTTTTATCTCTATCTTCTGTGGGACTTAAACTCAACACCTCTCCCTCCTAAACTCATGTGTTTAAAGGCATTGTCTTTGTCAATAAACCACCACCCCAGTGCTACTTATCTATTGATTTTCTCTTCAAAGCCTTTCTCATATAAATATTTTAGTTTTACAATATCTATCTATACTACATAATAAATATGGATGTCAATGTGTCATATGTTCTCTCTAATTCTCTATCTAATGGAGAATTAGAGGAAAAGTATTTCAGGGTATCACATGTTTTAAAATATATTATCCCTAAAAAAGCAACCAAGTTGTTATTCAAATTATCGAATACAAATTCGATTTCTTCTCCATCTTATCTCATGCCAACAAGTTTTGCAAACTATTTGATAGCATGAATCGATTTTTGTTTATTGATGTTGTTGATATTATTGTATACGATCTCATATATTCAGAATTACAAATACAAAACCAAGTTTTACTTATTCAATTCGTATAATACACATAATTTTTAACCTATTACATGTATATATTATGTTAAATTTTCAATAGTAGTAATTGTCTAATTTTTCTAAAACTATAGAAACAACATAGTAAAATAATTTAACAAAATAGAGTTATTTAAATTTAACTATGACTTCTTTAACAACATTCTTTCCTAAAACATGTAACTAACCGATGGTGTGAGATGTATATATTAAAGGATTAACAAAAACATAAAAATACTTCTTACAATTGTGATTGTGATAATTTACACGAATGCCTTCAGGGTGAGAGGGGCACTCCTCTCTTAGGGGAGTGACCTCTCTTACACACACCCAATCAGCACGCGCCACGTCAACTCCCCCCTTAACTCCCCCCACACCCTCAATTTGATGGCGGCACTCCTCTCTTTGGGGACTTGTTTTTTTATTCAAAAAGAAAAAAAAGGAAAATAATTTGATTGGTTGAAAAGCTGGTGGGCCACCCTCTCCCTCTCTCCCTTCATGCGGTAACCTCTCACCGCTCCCCCTCTGCGCTTGCCTTCCCCGATTTGATGGCGGCGGTGTTCCCGCTCGGGGACTTCACTCACCGATCCCCTCCCCGAGAAATGCCCCGCTCACCCTCACTGTCGATCTTTCTGCTCTTCCACCCTTACGAACCAACGACTTCCCCCCTCATGACCTTGGCTTTCCTCTCCCATGTGTTTACTTATTGCACAACTTCTCTCTCCTTCTCATCTCTCCCATAGAGTGGGTGTTGTGGAGCATGGGCGAAGCTTTTAAGGGGCGGGAGGGAGCGGCCGACTCCCCGAACTGTTTGCTCAGTAGTAGAGAGTATGTAGTTTTCGTATAGAAATTTTTGTGTATATACGTTTTCGACCCCCCGGTTCTATAGAAATTTTTAGGTCCGGTGACTTTCGTCCCCCGATCAGAAATCTCAAGATTCGCCACTATTGTGGAGCGCTACCCAGTGCCACCTCAGCCCACCTGAAGTGCTAAACTGGCGCTAGGGCATCAATGTGGTAGCTTCCACGGCGTGGGGGCATCATTAATTAAGGGGTAAATTACACTTTTCGTATTTTATGTTTATATCGGATTGCAATGGATAGTCGTTAACTTCAATAATTACAACCAATGTTCTTTTTATGATAAAAGCATTACACCTTAGGTCTTTTAGCAATAAGACCGCGGGGTGGGGGCTTGGATTTGGGGTGTGAGAACCAAATCAACGCCGCTTTAGCCACACCGGGCCAGCTTGGGTAGCGTCGTTGCCCCTCTGGCGTGGCTATAAAACCTGGCATGGGGGGATTGGCTAGATGATGTGTATGGCTAGGATTGGCTAGCAAAATATGACCGTTTGGGTTAGTCGTTGGGTAACGGCTAGTTTAAAAAATATTTCTTTTTCAAACTTATAAACACTCACCTATTTTTTAAAACTTTTACCACTTCTCTACGGAGCAGAATTGGAAACGACGTTGGAGATGAAGTTTCTCGCCATGTGCTACCACACCCCACTTTTTTGGGGTGGCTTGGTGGATCTCATCTCCGCCACATGTTAACCCAAGCCCCCAACCCAATCCCCAATCCCCAATCCCCAAACCCAAGCCCCACACCGAGCGGTCTAACCTAATTAAAATTTCCAGTTAAGTATGACATGTGCTAGGCACATGAGGGTAATTATACTCATTTATCTACACAAAATCAGATCCACCACACTACACCACCGCCTCTATCTCGATTTATCTAAAATAAATTTATACTAGAAATGCCCAACCATCTTCATGTCCCGTATAGCACCCACGGGGTGGTGTTGGAGGCATTATCCACTTCACGCCCCTATAATGCCATTATTCATGGTGATTGATATAAAAAAATAATAATAAATAAATAAATAAATCTTCTTCATTAACTAGACATTCATTGTTGTTCACTTCTTTACGGGACCATTAATGACAATTATTGATCCTTGAAACAGATGGATGCTCCTATATGTGTTCACAAACAAGAATAGAAAGCACATGTGATTCTTAGAAACAACCAACCAAACCTTGCTTCAAAGTCATGGTAAAACCTCATGTTCTACTCCTACCCGGCCCAGCACAAGGCCATGTAATTCCGGCAGTCGAACTTGGTCAACGACTAATCAAACAAGGTTCAAAAGTTACACTCATAAACACAGAAGCCACTCACAAGGTCATAACAACAAATTGGTTAGAGAACGATGGCTGTGAAGATCTAATGCAGATGGTTTCCATCCCTGATGGGTTAGAACCATGGGAAGATAGAAATGAATTTGGTAAGTTGATGGAATCGATGGAGAAGTCGATGCCTACCAAGTTGGAACAACTTATAGAGACTATTAACAAACAAGATGACAACAAAGTCACATGTTTTATTGTTGATTTTTGGTTGGCATGGGCTCTACAAGTTGCAAAGAAGATGGAAATAGGAAGAGTGATCTGCTGCCCTGCATCAACAGCTACACTAGCCACCATGTTGAGCATTCCAAAGCTGATTGATGATGGATTCATAAACAAAAATGGTTAGATTTTTAATCTTCACTATCTGACTATTTATTCCAGAAGGTATATTTGTTCTACATATCTCGTGATAACTTTATAGAACTTTTTACTCAGGCATACCGCGAAACAGTGAGATGATTAGGTTGACAGAAGGTATGCCGCCTATAAAACCTGAAAACCTCTTGTGGCTACGTTTTATCGACTCAACCAGCAATGAAGTTCATTTTCGAAATCATGTAAGACTTATTGAATCAACCAAAATAACAGAATGGTTTATATGCAACTCATCCGTTGAGCTAGAGCCTGCAGCATTTAGCCTGTTTCCAGAGTTGTTGCCCGTAGGCCCTCTTTTGGCAAGCAACCGACTTGCTGATCAAGCAGGCCATTTTTGGGCAGAAGACTCCAGCTGCTTAGCATGGCTTGATCAGCAACCAGCATGTTCAGTTCTTTATATTGCATTTGGAAGTTTCGCTACTATCAACCAAACTCAGTTTGAAGAACTGGCACTTGGTCTTGAACTTACCAACCGGGCGTTCTTGTGGGTTGTGCGCCCCGGTCTGACCATGGAGACTACAACTACTTTCCCAGATGGTTATATGGACCGCGTGGGGTCTCGTGGAAAAATTGTGAGCTGGGCTCCTCAACAGAAGGTCTTGGCTCATCCTTCTGTGGCTTGTTTCATGACTCACTGTGGTTGGAACTCTACTTTAGAGGGTGTGATAAATGGACTCACTTTTTTGTGTTGGCCTTACTTTATTGATCAACCTTACAACGAAACTTACATTTGTGATGTCTGGAAAATTGGGCTTCGGTTGAAAGAAGATAAAGCAGGCATGATCACACAAGAAGGAATAAAAAGTAAAGTGGAGCAGCTGCTCAGTGACAAAACATTCAAATCTAAGGCCGTTGATCTCAAAGAAAAGGTTGCTAGTAGTGTCGCAGAAGGTGGAAGCTCACACACTAATCTTACAAGATTTAATGACTGGATACATGGAAAAGATGCAAACACCAAAGATATCATGACTTAATGTGAATAAGTTTTTCTAAAGTGATGTTAGGTAAGCCATTAAATTCTTCTAAAATAAGGCCTACCAATAGCTGGAAATGATAAAGGACGGTTGTGGACTCGCCCCCCCCCCCCCCCCCCCCCCATGCACGGGAACCAGATGGAATCCGTAAACCCTCGCTCCCATCAGGTTTGAACCCATGATGAAAGAACAGATTCATTCCTTCACCCAGATGTCCCTCGAAAATGGCCCAAGCGAAAATCAAACCTGCGTCTCCACTAGAGAGGGCAGACCAATTTACCACTAGACCAAGTTCTCGGGACTCTCTTTGTAAACTTAACTAGTGTACTTCCACCACATGTTGCACCAGATTATGATCGGATAATAGCACAAGCTCTAATCAAGTGTTAAGTTTTAATCAAAAGTAAATTAATAGAGCCAAAATTACATAAACTATTAGAAACCAAACATCATATTTCTAGCC
Organism: Helianthus tuberosus; assembly: GCA_030545235.1. Lineage (NCBI taxonomy): Eukaryota > Viridiplantae > Streptophyta > Magnoliopsida > Asterales > Asteraceae > Helianthus > Helianthus tuberosus. The sequence goes on along the minus strand of CM060438.1, from coordinate 89,501,899 downwards.
AACATCTGCATCATGTAGACATTTGAGTATATAAACAAAATACATGCATTCAGGGTTTTAGATTCAAGAATTCTAGTCATAGTTAATACAAAAATATTGGACCAAATCAAAAGTAAATTAATAGAGCCTAAATTACATAAACTATTAGAAACCAAACATCATATTTCTAGCCAACATCTGCATCATGTAGACATTTGAGGATATAAACAAAATACATGCATTCAGGGTTTTAGATTCAGGAATTCTAGTCATAGTTAATACAAAAATATTGGACCAAAATTTCATTACAACTGATCTAAATAAAAATACAACCCTATCAAAGTCGGAATCAAAAATATGGAAACTAGAGTTACTACACCAAATCAATATGGGTTGTAATTCTAAATATGTTTGTGTTTCATGGTTTATCATGTTCTTAGGATCGATGGTTTTTATTGATCTTAAAACCCCATAATCAACTATGTAGATTGATTTTAGTTTTGTAAGCAACTATGTGTATTGGTGTAGAGCCCCTTAAGTGTAGTTGTATTCTCCCATTGTATGTGTGCTTGAAAGTTGTAACTTTGCAACTCAGTTTAGAGAAGTATACTTTGGGGCTTCAAGGGAATTGTATGTTCTTATCATTCTTACATGTTAATTAACATTTGGATTACAATTCATTGAGAGGTCAAGTGAGTACTAAGTAATGCTAAGTCAGATTCCACCTTCCTTAGAGCATGCACAATAAGGGATTTTTTTCTCATTTTTAGAAGCTATGTAGGAGAGAGAATGGTTAGGTGGAGGAGAGAAGGTGTTGATTAGTTTGTGGTGAAAAATGAGAAAAAATGAGTTCGTGAGAGGGGGAAGGAAAAGAGAGAAGAGAGAGGAAATGTGTTTTTATGGGTTGTGAGAGGGGGCAAGAGAGAGAAACTTTGTTATTGGTTGGGCAATGACAACATGGCAATCCAAAAACATCAAAAAATGGATGGTTATTACCAATTGTTGTCACCTAAGTTGAATTCGTTAATAAGAACATGCATTTTGCTTTAAAAGTAGAAGGTTTTATGAAGACATTCCAAACAAGTTTATGTATACGATCCCTCATGTTGGTATTCCTAAGCAAATCTCCACATACCTAAAAATGTAAGGATAAATTAACAAATGTTGGTCTATTTTTAACTAGGTAAAATGTACATGGCTATATATGTAGAGCATGTAACAACTACTATTAACTGCGAATATTCATAACCACCTACACATGATGCAATAACATCCAGTGGACCGTCCCTAGTAACTGAGTGTAGGACATGGGTCACAATTTTATAATAAAAATTATATAAATAAATATAAAAATTGTAAAGATACTCTCTTTACATAATTTTGAGAAATTGTAGTACATGAACCATGTACAAATGAAAATGAAAATAAATATGAACTACAACATATTTAATAAAACAATCGATTCAAACCAATATCTTCAAAAGATAAATTCTTCAACTTGATCTTTAATCGTGTCTACTTGTATGGTTCGTTGTGTTTTCAGTCCGTTGTGTAGGCTTCAACGAGGTCTTGGACCACGTCTTCTTGTACAATAATTTCCTACAAAAAGAACAAACAAATGTTGACGGTTGTGGCTGAGGCACGTGTTCAACACGCTTCCCTTAAAACAGATTTCGCGCCTCTACTAAAGACGACGCGTCTGTCTCCCAGGGTACAACAGCCAAAGCAGTTTGTACTGCAGAAGAAGGCCACGCGCCCGAGGTTACACCGGATCAAAACATAGTGTTAGACCTTTTGGAAACCAAAAATAGAAAAGTAGTTGAATCATGTATAGAAACTTATCTCTATATGTTCTCAACATAAGGATCATCAAGTACTACTTCTCCAAAGACTCTTCATGCATATCTTTATATCTTTTTCTTGTATCTAGCATTTTTTCTCTAAGGAGGCACATAGCCTACTAAGTATATATGCAAGAGTCATGGGTGGTGAAAAGTCCAACATAATTAGAGACTTAATATGCCATAAAATCTCTAATCAATTGTCATAAAAGACATCAATACACCATATGAAAAGTTTATTATACTAATAGAAAATTAAACAAGTGACATAAATAACTCTACTCAAGAGTTTGTCACTATATGTATAATTTAATATTAATAATCTCACTAAATTTCCATTCATCACATTTAAAGAAAATTCCAACAATCCCCCACATGAATGGAGATTGATCAAAACACATAAAATTTCCAATGCAACCTCGACAGTTGCGTATTGCCGGATAAGTAGGTGATCCCTTTGAACTTTCCGTTGTGAAGCATACTTAGCCTCCTAGAGGTTTGTAGACGCGATGTCCTTGAACAAGCCCCCATTTGTGTGGACGACAATACACTTCACACAATACTCTCCTTAGCCGGGTCATCCCCTCATAGTCGTGTCCAATAATGGTCATGGAACATTTTCCTGGTTCTGCGAGAGCTCTAGGAATTGTGCCCCCAATTCCATTCGAAGCGACCCCACTTCTCTCTAACATAGGTGATTCCCCTTAAATCATTAAAAGCATCGTGGTTACCATGATTACGCAAAATCATTTACCACATAATATGCTTAGCCTCACAATTTGTCACTGAATTTCATAGGAATGAACTAGGATGTATTTAAACACCCTTTTTATCATTTAGGGGGTATATATGACCTTATATACTAGCTTATGCATATCAGCTATGCCCCCCACAGTGACCACCCTTAGGCATATGAATTCGTTGTCCTATTGAACTTAGATCTTGGGATCTCCAGTCAACTAAGGTAGGTTTCCTTCACACATCCTTTTTCCATGGGCTTTAGTCTCATTCCACAACTTGATCTCTAATAAACCCTTAGGTTGTTGGATCCATAACATTATCTTTGTCTTTGACAAGTCACTAAAGATAACTTTGCAGTTGAGATCAATTGTCATGACGTGTTCGTAACTCGAAAGTTAACATTGCCTATTGTCAATGTCACACCCCGAAATTATCAGAGCTGGCGTGACTGGACTGGTATCTTCATTGCACAGCGGAAGCAAAATAGCTAAGACTTCTAGAAACTGAACGCCTGCTAAGTACTCGAATTCTCGATGGTTCTCCTATTCCAACCGTGCCTTGTATTAGGAATGCAACCTGGGAAAGAAACATACGAAAAATCAACATAAAGTTGAGCGAGTTCATAGTTTGTTTGTAAAAGATTTGAAATAAATCTTTTGAGTTGTGAAAGGTTTGAGATAAATCCTTTGAGTTGTGAAAGATTTGAAATAAATCTTTGGACTAACCGGTTTTTGAAGTAGTATTGAGAAAATGAGTTTAAAAACCATTTTCTTGCAAAGTTATACGGAAACGTTGTGTTTGTAACACGTTATGTTCATAAAACCATGTTTTTGTAATGTTCGTAAAATCATCAATGCCCACCCGGACTTTGACCCGCATAATCCTATGCCTTAAATTTTGTATAAAACATGGTATTTTAATTTGTATGAACAAGTAGTTTCGTTAATATATATGTCCCCGGTATGTAGCAAATAAGGGGACTTGTGATCACCAATGGTTTGCAAGGCCACTGATATATGTGAAGTGCAAATAGGGAGACTCAAACCTAGCAGATTTTGCCATGGCATTAGTATGTGGACAAAGTCACCCCAAGGTCCGTTTCTAGTTTGGCCTGGGGCTGGGCTCGCTACACCCAGATAGATCTATCGCTCCTGTCCCTCGGTCCCGACATGAGGACTAATGGCCTCATATTGCTCCTACCCACTCACATGATCTGAGTAATAAACCTCCTTACGCTAACCATACCGTGTATAAAAATGTCTGTAATCATTGTACATGTACTTTACCCCAGTCCCTAAGACTGATCCTCCCCAGCCACTAAGGCTGATCCTCCCCAGCCACAAAGGCTGGCTCCTTATTCTCTATATATTATCACCAATCGATCCGTCCTTAGTCGTGAAAATCATTCACATTTTGATAATACTCATTTGTTTTGTAAAAACCGGTATGTTTAGTATAAACCTTTCGTAAATCATTTGAGTTCCTCGAAATCCCTTCGTAATATGATTTAGAAATACGAGTTTTGCGTTTGTTCTAAAATTTGTATGTTTTTGCAAAACGTGCATGTCTTTCCACCCCGAAAACATTTATAAAAATGTAAAGCCGTAAAAGTGGGGTTATGAACTCACCTGAATATTCTTGTGCAAAGCGAGCTAATTACGACCTCGTGATGTCGTTTCCAAGATGAGACTCGCTAGCGTGCATCCTACAATATTCCTAACACGGAATATCTAATAAGTTTCTAAATAAACGCGGTAACTAAATTACGTGTCGTCGAGCTCTACCGAATCGTTAGTCGAACGATTCTACGGTAAGTTGTTAACTTAATGAAAAAGATTAAGTTATACGTGTTAAGTCTCGTTTAATGTCAGTAGCAGTTTAATAAGTCTTGAAAAAGACTTAGTTTCCGAGAGACTTAAAATGAATAAATATTTATACAAAAATATATAAATATATCGTTGTAAGTGTGTTAGCCGTCTCGAGTAGTCGTACATGTATGTATCGAGTATTCGTATGAAAATAATATATAATAGCTTGTATTACATATATCATGTCTTGAGTATATTTGCCGAAAATATTCGTATATGCCGTCTAGGCGTATAAAATAAATATGAAGAGTTATATTTATTTTATAAAGAAATCGTCGAGTTGTTTTGTTTGAAAATAAATATAAACCATATTTATTTTTGTAAAAGTATACGAGTTGGCGACGTTCGAAATAAATATAACATTATATTTATTTGTAAAAGCGTTTGGAATTATCAAGGTTTGAATTATTATAAATTCGAATTCCTTTAAGCGTCGTTTTTGAAATATAATACGTGTCGTGTTTAAGGGTTTTTTTTTTCTCGAAAAACGGGCAGAGTTTCCTCTATTTTTGGACGGCCCCGACAACTAAAGTGTCGTTATTTTTCAAAAATTCAATCAATATGCATTCATAAGATATGTATTTGTCAAATATATCGCAATGTAAGCTATACTTTAATCGTTCGGTTCGAGCTCGTTCACGAAATAAATAAGATTATAAAAATAATGAAAGGTATTGTGCCGTAAAATCTTTACCACTTCTTCGAGTCGAAAGTCGAGCTGACCGAGTCAACTCACTGAGTTGACTGAGTTTAACCGAGTTTAACCGAACTGTATCGTTGACCTGAACCGAACCGAGTCCCGAACCCGAAACGTCACCCGAGCACCTCTGTTGACCCGTTGTTGACCCGAACCCATCTGTTGACTGAATTGACTCGGTTGACCGAGTCAAACCGAGTTGAGCCGAACACTAACCCGAACACTGAGTTGACTGGGTTGACTCGGTTTGACCGAGTCAAACCGAACCAAAATCTAAGCTTGACCGAACCGGACCCGCTTGTTAACTTGCTTCATGAAACCCGAACCGAGACAGCTTGACCCGAGCCAAACATGAATCTGAGATGAGCACCCGAAGCATCCGATGTCCTCCCCAAGCTGACCCGTGCCTTGAAACGGGAAGATCTGTCGGACCGAGTCACAGACCGCCGACCACCATCCAAGCTGAACTGAGCCGCGTCTGGTTCAAAACAGAACCACCACTTGAATCGGAGATCGTCGGATAGATACATCAACCACCGGATAAGCGAATTGACCGGCGGTCCGAGACAAGGACCGTCGGACCGTCACCTCTGCTCCGCCTCTCTCTCCTCGCCGTCACCCTCTCTCTCAGCTTCTCTCTCTCTCCTGCTCGTCTCCGCCGTCGCTGCTCAAGACCCTCGCCGGACCACCGAGGTGTGGTGGCCGGCCCCATGATCGTCGTCGGCTCCCTGGTGTGCGTTACCGAGGACTGAGAAGGATAAGGGGGTGGGGTTGTCGGTTGCTTGAGTGGGGAAAGAGGGAGTGGATGTGTTGTGAGGTGAACTGATTTTAGTATGTGGGTTTGTGGGTGTATTATGTCTGCACATATACTCTCGTGAGAGAAAAGGAGAGGATAAGTTGATGTATAAATAGAGTTTAAGGTCTTTATTGTCTCTTGTGTATACAAATAACATTCAGGTCAAGTATTTTACCCATAGAGTTAAGATCTTATGGAAAGATTTGTAGAGATTTCAAAATCTTTAGTAGATTTTATTTAGATCTTGAAGGATTCTCTAAAGCTAGTAGAGATTTCACAAGAATTTTATAAGATTTTGCCTATTATGTGTAGGTTTAGGCTTGGGCCCGGGGCCCACAAGCCCATCTCGTGCGTAAGCGGTCCGTAATTCCTACGAGACCCGTTGTCAAAACCCTGAACTCCGTTTAACGTCAAAAATTAAAATACACAAAAACACGGTCGGTAGTCGTTGTTGGCACGCCCGTTCGTCGATTACGGTAATAATCGCGAAAAATTGTATCGTTGCCGTCTTTAATCCGTTTTTCGATCTGGTTTCGACTGTAGTCAATAAAATTTAATTACGAAGCTAAAATGTATCGTAAAAATTTAATATTTGTCGGCGTTGTCAGTAATCCGCTCGGTTTCAATCCGTTGCCGTTTAACGTTTCACCGGTTTCTCTGTAAACCACCATTCGTGCACTGTAAAGACGGATAGACGCTCCCAGGCACTCCAATGGCCTAATTAAGTTAATTCGCGCTGTAAACACTATTTATTATCGCGTTAATCACTTGTTAATCACGTAATTAAGAGCCGTAAATCACGGGTTGTCACATTCTCCCCCTATTACAGAAATTTCGTCCTCGAAATTTACACTATGTTATCCCCTCAGAATTGTGTTATTCGTAGGTAAATCCAAATAACAAAGTGAATGATCGCGTAATCGAAACAAGACTTTTTCGAATCAGGTGAATTTAATGGCATTCCTCAACAATAAGAACCCAACGGTTTAAAAAGTAGTGTGTCTCAGTAATTGATGTCAAAGGAAACGAGACGTAATGATACAGTCACCAGTGCGACTAAGTTAACAGGGATCAACAATGAACAGGAACTTCGACCAATCGAATTCCTTATGAACGTATAAATGAGTTCTAGAAGCAATAACATCCACTGGATGAACTTAGAATCACCAATCTCAAATGTAATAGTTTGCATGAAACGTTCGATCGTGATCGGCGCAAGCTGCAAGTCATACCGACGCCACAAGGTGTCGCAATGAATGAAACAATTTAATAATAGAGGTGATCGAACAAGTATCACCTGTGTTTTGCATAAAACGCTCAATCATGATTAGCCAAGCTACAAGTTTGTACTGACACCACAAGGTGTCGTAGTGATTGAAATAATTTAATAATAGCGGTGATCAAACAAATTCACCGTGTTTGAAGTCAATTGAAAGCGCAATGAAGTAAATATGAATGTTTGTTCCAAACAAACATCAAAGAATTTTCAATTGAAGATGGAACATCAATGAAACAATGTTTTCGATCGAAGGTGAAGAAGCAATGAATGTCGCAAAGCATTCGATCGATGTTGAAAGAACTGTTATGAGGTACACCGGAATATGAAATGAATTTGGTGTACCATTGTCTTAACACACTATTGTATTAAGACTGCTTTGATATAATAAACCGAAGTGGATTGGAAAACAATCAATAAATAAATATTTAGATCCGTGCATAAGATGCGTAAACGAGTTCAGCGCAAGCTTCAAATTAATGAAAATCACCATCACATGGTGTCGGAATCAACAAACAATTTAATGGAGTCGAATACCAAACAAGTTTACCACGACTCGGAACAAATGAAGTGTTCGTTAAAAATTGATTTGAATATGATGCTCCCAATACATCATATGGTGTCTCGAATCGAATAAGTGTAATGAGCAAGTTCAAACAATTGAACTTGGTTTTAGCGCAATCCGACAATAGATATATGTATCGATAAGAAAACTTTCGGCATGGTCACAACGAAAAACCATGTATGTAACTTGTAAAGAAATGATCGTATTGCAATGACCATTAAGGGGAGTAGAGATACGAAAATCTACTCAGTAAGTGTGAAATTCGAAATTTCAATAAAAGAAATTTGAGGACTTTACCTGGGGTTTCGTGTGACGACCAATTGTTAGGTGACATTACCATGGAATGTCGAACATAGCGTGTTCGTCGTTAGTTAGGTAGGGGGTGAAATGCGGAGACAATCGTCTTCTCCTTGGCGTGATTCGTGTCGTGGCAGGATCGCGAGACAAGTTGTCGTTTCATGATTGTTAGTTCCCCTGCTGACAGAAATCGAGCGTCGTTGTTAAATTGCGTCATCGTTCCTTCTCAAAGGCCTCGCCTCAATAAGCGTGCGTGTCGTACTTCAACCTCCGTTGACGTATAGCTTAAGTTTCACATATACCTGTGCACTAGCGTTGTGTGCCGCGTAGAAGGTGATGTACTTCGACATCCGTTGACGTAAAGTTCGAGTTTCATGTATTCTCGTGCACTAACGTTTCGTTATGCGTAGGCTGCCTGCTCGGGGAGTTAAAATATTATAGGCAATATAGTGTGTGCCCGAGTTAATATTCGCGGTTCCTACGTGATGACCTTTAATAAACACACACATGCACAATTAATCAATCATGTAATCAGATAGGCATGTTGGTCACCAATAAACGATCAAGTAATCCCCCCCTAGTCCCACTAGTCTATCCTCCCAGCCTCTCAGACTGAATCTCCTAGTCCTACTAGACTATCCTCCCAGCCTCTCAGACTGACTCCCTAGTCCCACTAGCCTCCCAGCCTCTCAGACTGCTCTTCCCAGCCTCTCAGACTGCTCTTCCTAGTCCCACTAGCCTCCCAGCCTCATTAGACTGCTCTTCCCAGCCTCTCAGACTGCTCTTCCTAGTCCCACTAGCCTCCCAGCCTCTCAGACTGCTCTTCCTAGTCCCACTAGCCTCCCAGCCTCTCAGACTGCTCTTCCCAGCCTCTCAGACTGCTCTTCCTAGTCCCACTAGCCTCCCAGCCTCTCAGACTGCTCTTCCCAGCCTCTCAGACTGCTCTTCCTAGTCCCACTAGCCTCCCAGCCTCTCAGACTGCTCTTCCCAGCCTCTTAGACTGACTTCCTTTCCGAAGGTTTTAAATGCATGTTTCCTAAACCCTCAGAGTGTTGGGTACTGTACGTAATTGGTTTGTGTACCGTGTATAAAACATCTCAATAGCGTATGTTTGAAAACAAAATTTTTGACTGTTTGCTTTTCGGCAACGGTTGGAGACCATATTCGAGTACTAGGCGTTCTGTATGTATTCAGATTTCAATAATCTAAGTTCCCAGAGGAAAGTGAGGTTAGAGCCTAGGTATCTCTACAGAAACCTAATTCGCTGTAACCTATAGCTCTGATACCAATCTGTCACACCCCGAAATTATCAGAGCTGGCGTGACTGGACTGGTATCTTCATTGCACAGCGGAAGCAAAATAGCTAAGACTTCTAGAAACTGAACGCCTGCTAAGTACTCGAATTCTCGATGGTTCTCCTATTCCAACCGTGCCTTGTATTAGGAATGCAACCTGGGAAAGAAACATGCGAAAAATCAACATAAAGTTGAGCGAGTTCATAGTTTGTTTGTAAAAGATTTGAAATAAATCTTTTGAGTTGTGAAAGGTTTGAGATAAATCCTTTGAGTTGTGAAAGATTTGAAATAAATCTTTGGACTAACCGGTTTTTGAAGTAGTATTGAGAAAATGAGTTTAAAAACCATTTTCTTGCAAAGTTATACGGAAACGTTGTGTTTGTAACACGTTATGTTCATAAAACCATGTTTTTGTAATGTTCGTAAAATCATCAATGCCCACCGGGACTTTGACCCGCATAATCCTATGCCTTAAATTTTGTATAAAACATGGTATTTTAATTTGTATGAACAAGTAGTTTCGTTAATATATATGTCCCTGGTATGTAGCAAATAAGGGGACTTGTGATCACCAATGGTTTGCAAGGCCACTGATATATGTGAAGTGCAAATAGGGAGACTCAAACCTAGCAGATTTCGCCATGGCATTAGTATGTGGACAAAGTCACCCCAAGGTCCGTTTCTAGTTTGGCCTGGGGCTGGGCTCGCTACACCCATATAGATCTATCGCTCCTGTCTCTCGGTCCCAACATGAGGACTAATGGCCTCATATTGCTCCTACCCACTCACATGATCTGAGTAATAAACCTCCTTACGCTAACCATACCGTGTATAAAAATGTCTGTAATCATTGTACATGTACTTTACCCCAGTCCCTAAGACTGATCCTCCCCAGCCACTAAGGCTGATCCTCCCCAGCCACAAAGGCTGGCTCCTTATTCTCTATATATTATCACCAATCGATCCGTCCTTAGTCGTGAAAATCATTGACATTTTGATAATACTCATTTGTTTTGTAAAAACCGGTATGTTTAGTATAAACCTTTCGTAAATCATTTGAGTTCCTCGAAATCCCTTCGTAATATGATTTAGAAATACGAGTTTTGCGTTTGTTCTAAAATTTGTATGTTTTTGCAAAACGTGCATGTCTTTCCACCCCGAAAACATTTATAAAAATGTAAAGCCGTAAAAGTGGGGTTATGAACTCACCTGAATATTCTTGTGCAAAGCGAGCTAATTACGACCTCGTGATGTCGTTTCCAAGATGAGACTCGCTAGCGTGCATCCTACAATATTCCTAACACGGAATATCTAATAAGTTTCTAAATAAACGCGGTAACTAAATTACGTGTCGTCGAGCTCTACCGAATCGTTAGTCGAACGATTCTACGGTAAGTTGTTAACTTAATGAAAAAGATTAAGTTATACGTGTTAAGTCTCGTTTAATGTCAGTAGCAGTTTAATAAGTCTTGAAAAAGACTTAGTTTCCGAGAGACTTAAAATGAATAAATATTTATACAAAAATATATAAATATATCGTTGTAAGTGTGTTAGCCGTCTCGAGTAGTCGTACATGTATGTATCGAGTATTCGTATGAAAATAATATATAATAGCTTGTATTACATATATCATGTCTTGAGTATATTTGCCGAAAATATTCGTATATGCCGTCTAGGCGTATAAAATAAATATGAAGAGTTATATTTATTTTATAAAGAAATCGTCGAGTTGTTTTGTTTGAAAATAAATATAAACCATAGTGCTTTGTTTGAAATTTAAACGGAAGCATAGACGATATGTAGACATCAAATACCAAAGTGCTTTTATCTTCAACACTTTATAATCTGACTGAAATATTCTCAACAATATCGTCCCATGGCATGTCTTGAGGTACTCCCTCAATAAGACTCCATGCACTTGTAAGTACAAGTTCCCAATTTCATCTTTAAACTTGGACAATTATGCTCAAAACAACACCAAGTTGTTACAAATACTACATTTAAGTAGTAAACTTGAACAATTAAATTTGTTCACAACACCACCAAGTTGTTTTTCACCAAATAACATCCACCAGGCTGTTACTTTGTTCACCATATGCTACTTATAGTAAGAGTAGTGAACCTTTTGAATTATTAATGTTATGCAAAACTTTGTTTTAAAAATAATTCAAAACAGTTTCTTAGTTTTGCAATGTACAATATTAATAATATCAATTAGGGTTATGAAAACATAGATCAAACCCAAAATATCAAATGGTTTTTTTTTTTTTTTTTATTGTTTAGTCTTACTACACATGTACTAAACATTTTCTAACACGCATGTTAGAAAAAAAATGTTATAACAAGCACATTATAGAATCGAACGTTTACATAAAACGTTTTCCAAAGATATAGTTTATAAAATAAACCATTTCTCATCATCTTTAATGCACACATAGGCAATTAAATGTTTACATAAAACATTTCTGTTCATTATGAACAATCTCTAACCTCGTATTCGTGATACACATTTTCTAACACACGTGTTAGAAAATTTAAGTCATTTTATGTATACAAAACATGACCAAATTAAGGCATTACATGTCATTAATAAAACTCATCAAATGTCATCATTAAAACTCTATTCAAGAGTTTCACTATATGAAGAGTTAAGAGTCTCAATAATTATGGACTTAAACTCTAATAAAACTCATCAAATGTCATCATTAAAACTCTACTCAAGAGTTTCACCATATGAAGAGTTTAATTAGTACTAAAATTTCACTCAAATGGATTTAAAAATCACAAATTAAAGTTGGTGATAAATCCCACACAACTACACCATCACTTTTTGGTGATTTGAATCTTGAAGCCAATCAAACATCAACTTCAATGTATGAACTTTTGTTTCTAAATCATACAAAGCATTAAAATCAATTATATAAAATGTTTACATAAAACATTTCAAAGCATTTGTATTTTAACCATTTTTTAACAATCATGTTAAAATGACAGAAATTCTGACGCGCACGTTAGAAATATTAACATTTCCACAAAATGTTAATTCGACTTGCTAAAACACATATATGGTTCAAATAAATAAGTTATTTCTAATACACACGTTAGAAACTAAACAATTAAAAAATTGCTTCCAAACTAACGCTTTTCATGAACGTTTCTAACAGACATATTAGAAGACAAATGATTACAAAAATCATTATAAGACTTATTTGTACATATCAATCCATGGGTGAATGAAGAGTCTACTTTAAATAGAGACTTAATTAGAGACATAAAACTCTAATCAAGTAACATAAAACTCTTATTTAAAGACATAAAAAACTCTACTTAAGAGAATTTAACGTTTACAAAAACGTATGGTTTACACCAATAATTCCGGTCTAACACGCATGTTAGAGAATTTAACGTTTACAAAAAACGTATGGTTTACACTAATAAACCCGATCTAACAAAAAAGTTAGAAAAATTAACGATTCCCAAAATCGTTTCAAAACCAAACGTTTGAACCAAAACTATTCGTTTTGTACCACGGTATAGGATTTAAGATTGTATCTCAATCTCAAGAAATCCAAACACAAGTTGTACTACATACATATTTCCCAAAAAAATATTTATAAGATCATAATCTCTAAAAAATATTTTTTTTATTATAAATCTTTTCGTGAACCCAAAATCCTTATAAATAAGGTTTTAAGATTGTAGCAACAATCTCACGAAATCTGTTTTAAGTTTGTAGGACATGGGTCATAATTTTATAATAAAAATTATATAAATAAATATAAAAATTGTAAAGATACTCTCTTTACATAATTTTGGGAAATTGTAGTACATGAACCATGTACAAATTCAAATGAAAATAAATATGAACTACAACATATTTAATAAAACAATCGATTCAAACCAATATCTTCAAAAGATAAATTCTTCAACTTGATCTTTAACCGTGTCTACTTGTATGGTTCGTTGTGTTTTCAGTCCGTTGTGTAGGCTTCAACGAGGTCTTGAACCACGTCTTCTTGTACAATAATTTCCTACAAAAAGAACAAACAAATGTTGACGGTTGTGGCTGAGGCACATGTTCAACACGCTTCCCTTAAAACAGATTTCGCGCCTCTACTAAAGACGACGCATCTGTCTCCCAGGGTACAACAGCCAAAGCAGTTTGTACTGCCGGAGAAGGCCACGCGCCCGAGGTTACACCGGATCAAAACATAGTGTTAGACCTTTTGGAAACCAAAAATAGAAAAGTAGTTGAATCATGTATAGAAACTTATCTCTATATGTTCTCAACATAAGGATCATCAAGTACTACTTCTCCAAAGACTCTTCATGCATATCTTTATATCTCTTTCTTGTATCTAGCATTTTTTCTCTAAAGAGGCACATAGCCTACTAAGTATATATGCAAGAGTCATGGGTGGTGAAAAGTCCAACATAATTAGAGACTTAATATGCCATAAAATCTTTAATCAATTGTCATAAAAGACATTAATACACCACATGAAAAGTTTATTATACTAATGGAAAATTAAACAAGTGACATAAATAACTCTACTCAAGAGTTTGTCACTATATGTATAATTTAATATTATTAATCTCACTAAATTTTCATTCATCACATTTAAAGAAAATTCCAACACTGGGCAGCAACCACGCGCGGCATAAACAAGAACCGAGCAGTAGAAACTTTCTATTGCTCAGTAGCAACCCGCGGCAGTGGCGGAGCTTGAACAAAAAAATCAGGGAGGCCACGACTCACTAGCAAGTTATTGTAGCTAATTCCGAACCCATGATCAAAGGGCCAGAACTCAATAGTTGCCAGCTCTTTCATTTTAGGAGAGCACAATTCATTCTACGTTCACCACCTTAATTCTGATTCACCTCCAGAACGTTCTCTGCTATGATTTTCCAATTTTTCCACACCCGGTAAATCCCGTATCATCTTGTACTTCTTTTCTTGTAATTGTGAAAATTTCTTGGTGGGCAAACTAGCGGTTGATATATTTACCGTATCATTCTAAATGTAAAAAAAAAACTAGAGTTATTTTTATTTGAAGAAGAGTAATTTTATTACTTTAGTTGTAGCTTTTTGAACTAAAGTAATTATTGTTATGTTATAATTAGAGTAATAATAATTACTCTAGTTCAAATGAGAACTACTTCAGTTTTTATAAGTTTAGTAGGTTAATTTTATTTGTACATGACCAGATTTGTTGTTGTTATTATGTATTATTGTAATGGGTCATATTCCAATGGTTGTGTCGGTTCAAGAGTTGTATTTATAAACAAACATATGTAAGCGATTTTCACCAAAGGGTCTTTTGGCCTAGCGGTATCTAGGTGTTGAATAAGATTTTGTCTTTCCATGTGGTATGGGTTCAAATCTCATTGGTGACAAAATTAAGCCAATTAAAAAAAAATGTAAGCGATTTTCATGTCATAACACTTTACTTCTGCGTTTCGGTCTAACTTTTGCACATTAACACGCCGCAATGGACATGTGTGGTTCAACGTTTTTACGTCTACTTTTTGTTCGTTTTTATTTTTTTCATCTTTTTGTCATTTGTTCTACGAGCTTTTCCGGCATTTATGGTCGTTGACGGTGTTGTGACATCAGTGCTATTTGGCAAGGTTTTACGATGTTTCCGCAACACGGGAGACTTAATACTAGTTTACATCATTAACATAACTTTTTGGGGTATACAATCATCCTTGTATTCACTTAGCATTTTTGGAACTTAATAGCCTGTTGCATACCATACATTGTTCAAGTGGTAGAAGATTGAAGAATTAATGTTTTGTTCCAGGGGCCATTGTGGGCGTCACTCAAGTGGCGCCTGTGTTAATGATGTGGTTTGGTGTGCTTATACAAATATGGTTAATTTTAATAGTTTTATGCACTAGTTTAAGTTTTAATATTTATAAAAACACGGTAAAATACTATCACAATATAACTCATGCAGGCAGTGGCGGATCTTGCCCGTTGAACATGCCAGGGCCGAAAGACACGGGCACTAAAAAAAGCCCGGACAAGCCCGGGCCAAACATAGTATATATAAAAAATTTTGATCGAAATGCGGAAAATTAGCACTACGGCCGAAAAACTTGACCGGGTCGTAGCCCTGCCACGGCTCTTCTAAGAACCGCCCCTACATGCAGGGCAAGTGCATCCATCATTGACGTAATATAGTAATGGTAAGAATCCGAGGTCATCCAAGAAACGAGAGTTATAGTACCGAGTCATTGTTAAGTTTAGTCAAATCTAAAAGTTAAAGTTGTAAAAATGGCTCAAAAGAAAAACAAAGAGGAAAATAAAAAGGTAAGAATCAATAATAGGAAAAGGGGTGTTTAGGATCAACAAACCACTTTATGCTTCGTTAACGAGATCTGACCATGGGGTTGCAATGGCTCGATTGTCAGACGAGGAACTGAGTGTTTAAATGCATAATATTATGTAGTTCCTTTTTAGGGACCCTATAACACTCAACCTATCGCTTTGAATCAGTAAGGAAACGTCACTCCAGGTCGAGTATAGTATTAATTAATTATATAGTTTAAGGAGTTTATATTACTTGTCTCTATGAGTCCGTCGGTGAGTCATTAATTCCCCAAAGGTAGATACTATTAAATAAACTAAGCCGTTTACACTTTGGTGGTATCTTCGCGCAAAGGCAAGAGCTTACCCAACCTGAAGTCCCATCCAAAACCTTTAACCTCCGTTAAGAGCATCGACATGTTTTGACTCTACATAGACATAGAAAACATGAACGACACAATTTAATGGCGTCGCAAGATTATTGGTAGATTTTAAGGATTAGGCGGAAACTCTAGTGACCCAAGTTAATGGTGCCACTATTATTTCACTCACTTTCAAAAAACTATTTAATTAGTTAAAGTAATTAACACACTCACACACCTTGTTCACCCATGATCTTCCTTAATTAACTCAACATCAAAGGGGTAAGTTCCCCCCAAACACCCTCAAGAATCTAGTCAAGAATTGCCGTGGAACTAGATGTTACCAAACTTGAAAAAAAGATTACACAAATCATAAAAGGCTTGATTACACTGATGATTCTTCAGTATTTTCAAATGATTACAATGATTAGAGAGAGTAGGGTAGAAGAGAAGTGTGTAGTGGAGAAGAAGGGAGAAGACGAGCAAAGAAAAATAATGGAAATGGCCTCTATTTATAGGCTGGCTATTCCCGATTAATGAGGCACGACTTGTGGTCAACTTTTTGAGTCCCACGGGATCTTCCAAATCTTCCAGAATGTCTCTTTGTCTTACACTATCGAGGCACGGGGGGTGCCTTGGCTTTTCTTCTCTGTACTTCATGGAGCGGTGTAACAACCCAACTTTCCGAAGTCAAAGTCAAAGTACAAGTCAAAGTCAAAGTCAAAGGAGGAAAAGATTGCTAATCAGATATGTCATTTCTGACAAAATTATTGCTTGTACTCTTTGACTCGATAATCGATACTTTTCTTGACGCTATTTGTTTTACAATTTATTAATATGTGAAGTAACAATGCGATAAACGTAACTAAACGCTAATCTACTAAACGTTATCACATTGCTGCCGCATCGCAATTTGAATCGCAGGTTATGGATATTGTTTTACGTGTGTATGTTTTTATGTGCTTTACTTGTGTGTGCTTATATATATTGTGGGATGATTATTCGCAAACGCAATCGTAACTCTATCGCATCGCATTGCAACCCGAAATACAAATTACTTTTATGATTGTTAGGTTGGTTATATTATTTGTGTAACTAATGTGTAATACTATCGCATCACTTACTCGAAACGCAACGCTCAACGCATGAAACGAAAAGTCGGAACCCAACTCACTCGAGCCATCCGATCGAAAGGCCATCCGACCTATTACTCTGCACCGCCTTTCTCTCCTCTCCCTATAAATACCCTACCTGTCACATCTTTGTTCATTGATGTGACAGCTCCCTCCGACCAGCACACTCCCAGCCTCTTTTCTCTCGATTACTCGCGATTCTTGTAAGTTTTCATCTCAAATCTTGTACTTCCTTGATCTTTACACACTTTCTCATCAATTTCACCATCAAATCACAACTTTTAACCATGAAATCACTTGATTTCAGGCAATTCAATGGTGACGTCATCACGAGTTCTTATGAACTTCAGAGAATGACTTCATCCCTGCAAGAATAGTCCGAATCTAACAGATTTCTACACGTTTTTACACCATTTTCAGCTAAATCTAAACGTTTAACAATAGTTTCAAACTTTTCTTCAACATTCTTAACTTTTCACTCAAAACCGTTAGAATCTGGACTCGTTCGGGTTCACTACTCATTTCTAGTGGAGACCTGGACTGAGAATGGATTCCTAACGAAGAGACGACCGATTCACGGGTTAAACATGAACCTCCGTCAAGAACAGTTGAGTCTGGTCGAACGGGTGATTCCCGTCCGATCGGATGAGTTGGACTTGGTGTGGATTCCGTTGTTAGACACGTCATCATATCGTCTCGTTCAACCGCCAAACCTTTAACTTAACAAAGTTTTTAACCTAAAACAGTCGTCCGATCGAACAGCCATCTGATCGGATAGCCATCCGATCGAACGGCTATTCGACAAAGTGACTTGTGATTTCAACACTTAACCAATTTTCAAATTTCAAGTATATCAGTCTCCACTCAGATGATCACCATCCGAGCGGACGGCCATCCGTACGGAGGACCGTCCGACCAGACGACCTGATGTGTAGAGACATTTCATACTTTTTATAATGCTACAACAAAAACTTCAAAGATAAAACAATACACAAACACATCCTTCCCAAACGAACAACCCTCCGACCGAATGGTCATCCGTCCGGATGACCATCCTTCCGGACGATCATCCGACCGGATCACTGTAAGTCACTCAAACTGTTTAACGCACTGTTGGACGCTTACACTATCGTTCTCTGATCAGGCTAACCTCTCAAGCGCTCCCTTCAATCCAAGCTTGTGTTATTTACTAAACACGAACTGTGAGTATACTCGATCCCTTTTTGCTTAACGCACTTTTGGGTGTTACATACGTTACTTATATCAAATCACAATCAACACACAACGCAAACACCTTTTATACACTAACCGCTCTCGCATGATATACGTGTTATTCGATGAAGGCTAGTATGTTATGTTTACACAATGGTTGTTGCCTGACACCTTAGCAACGATCGTACTATAGTTTGGACTCAGCACCTGTCATGGCAGGGGATGTTAAGGGCTTTTCTTCACGTGTCACAGTGGTGATATGTGTTGCGCATTCTACAACTCGCAGTCACGCCTGTGCATATTTCATTGTCGATAACTTACCTGGTTCACATTTCTACGTGTTACATGTTGGTTATGCATAAATCGCTTTCGCTACTATTATACTATTAAACTCGTATGCTCACCTTTACACTATGTGTATTGACTTTTATTTTAACGTATGTGACAGGTGTTTAGGATGCTTATGCAATGCTTGCTGTTATGGAATCAAGTTAGGAGGTCTAGAAACGTCACATTTAAATCTGAGTTGTCGGTACAATTTAATTGTTTTTGAGATACTATGTCTGTAATAACTATTTTGCTTGATATGTTACGGTATGGGAAGTAACGTTAAATATTTGGTAATATTAGCTGTTATGGATTTCTCCTGGACAATTTGTTTCGCTCAGTGCCGCGCCCCGATGTTTCCGCCATTGGTTGGGGTGTGACAGATTGGTATCAGAACCATAACTATAGGGAATTAGGCAAGACTCGACCTAGTCCGGGTCGATGTCTTAAAAATGACCTAGGCTATAGTCTAAGTACCAACAAACCGCCTTGTGCTAACCCGGTAGGGGTTCTACGCGAGCTTACTCTTTATACTCTCGTTTGCACTCGCTAAACTCACAACTTTGCACGAATATCGCATACTACAGCTTCGTGCAAACACTCAGCCTTTCCTAAGGCTGACGAGACGCACATTTTCAAAAATACTCATTACGAATGAGTGATTTGGTCGAGATTAGGTGTGAAAACCTCAAACTCTCAGTCAGATCGCTCGCTCGACATGCATTTTTATCAATAAAACACGAGAATTTGCGTTGAGTCAGGTGTGAAAACAATACCTCAACGCGATTCTCCCTATTTATCTCATGATTTTATCACCTCAACAGGAATGAAGTTGTTAAGTTAGGGATGAAACCCGCATCTTAATGACTTATTCCGCTCTATATTCTGGTTTTTACAAAACTCTCACCAAAGTCTCGATGGGTTCCAACGACTTGAGTCACGTAATGGCCGAAAGGATGCGTGCCATTCGCCCGAATTGAAGCGAGAGAAAAATCTATTAAGCCAACACGTGTACTCGAAGTCCTTGAGAATAGTCTAATCACTTTGGGTAGTCAAAGTCTAGCACACCCGAGACATTCTTTTTTCAAGCTGCAATCGCTGATTTTACGCTTTATCGCTTTTATGTGTTTCGATTCTGAGATCACAACTGCTGACTCTGTGAACTATTGATTTTTATGTACTTTATGTGGTTTTTACATGTTTATGTATTTTGATTTTGGAGACTTATACGCTTTCGCTCCTCGCTTTATTAAACGCGCACGACACGCACAGCTATTTACATCTCAAAACGTTAACAAATCATGTATACGTTACGAGCTATTAGCATCGCTAATCGCTGATTTTGCTACTCGATATGGCTACTCGCACTCGCAACTCTCAATCGTTTTTCGCAATTTTGAATGATAAAGGGAACACGGTTACATATGTAGGTGAATACGTGCAAAATAGGAAGGTGAATACGTGCAAAATACATGCTTATGAGCTTATGTGCTTGTGTGCTTATGTACTTCTGTGCTTATGTGCTTACGTGATTTACGTGCCTCTGTGATTACATGCCGTGTATGAATGTGTTCCTGAGCTTTATAAGTATGATTGGTTAAACACTGTGGGGTGAGATTGAGTGCATCGTCTAAATCCTATGACGATGTCTGTTGCAGACAATGTCGTCATTCAGATCTCATACTTCTCGCTCTGCTCGTCGCAATCACGCTGACAAACGCATCGCCTCGTTAGTCGCCAAGCAAATGGCTAAGGTCATTCCGCAAATCGTCAGCGAGATTAATGAAATCGCTAGCAAGTCATCTGAGGAATCTAGAACCGACTCTCCGAAAGCGACTTTTAGCTTCAAACAGTTTAAAGCTTGTGGACCCAAAGACTTCACTGGGGGAGATGGGCCGAGCGCTATGTTTCAATGGTTCGACTCGATTGAAGTCACTCTACGACAAAGCGGATGTCCAGACAACCTCCGCACTGTTAACGCAACTAGCGTCTTCCAGTGTAGGGCACTGGAATTGTGGACAGCATAGCGAAACAGGCGTGGGAACGACGCAGCCTATGGACTTTCATGGGAGGAATTGAAGGAAATCATGATGAAAGAATTTTGTCCCCTGCATGAACTCCAAAAGCTGGAAGACTAGTTCTGGCACATCAAGCAAGAGGATGGCGATAATGTTGGTCTTACTGCTCACTTTAAACAGCTTAGCATCATCTGCCCTGGCCAAGTCTCAACTCCCGACATCACAATCAAGAAATATATTCGCGCTTTACCTGATTGTGTTGCCGATTTTTTCCAAGCAGCCAAGACTACAACCATTGAGGAGACCTTCATGCTCGCTGCCGAGATTAATGACAAGCGAGTTTGGGCTGGTTACTTCAAGAACTCCACCAAGACTCTCCACCAAGTCACCGCTACTTCTGCTACTCCCGCCACTGAAACTGCTTCACCTCAAACTTCGAAGTCATCACGCCGCAAGCGCAAGAACAACAACAACAACAACTGTGCTATTACTACCGCTCCTCTCAATGTTGTCCCTATCCAACAGCAGAACTAGAACCACCAAGTTACTGCACCCGTGACCAACGCACCTCCTGCAAAACGTGCGTACACTGGTCCTCACCCACTGTGCCCTACCTGTACTTACCATCATCCAGTGGGGATCGCTTGTCGCTTTTGTGTCCATTGCAACATTTACGGACACTTTACCGCAAACTGCCACACTGGCCCCCGTCAAGCTCAAGTTCAAGCTCCTCCTGCTCTGCCAGCTCCACTTCCCGCTCCACAGGGACAACAAGAAGCTCCTGCACCCACTGCTCACGCAAGAGCCTGCTATACGTGTGGTGATCCTAACCACTTCACAAACATCTGCCTGAACCGAGTGGTGAAGCAAAAGCCACAGCAGCAACCAACGCAGCAACAACATCAACAGCAGCAGCCACAACAGCCGCAGCCAGCTCACCAAGCAGCCCGTGGGCGAGTCTTCAACATCAACCCCCACCAGGCCCAAGCTGACAACAACGTTGTCAACGGTACGTTTCTCGTAAATGGTATATATGTTTCATGTTAGTTTGATACTGGAGCCGATAACTATTTTTATCGTTCGAATTCGAAAGGCTCCTAAACCGTAAACGCGCTAAACTCCCATCGACGTTCGACGTAGAAATTGCCACTGGAAGAACCGTCACTGTTAGTTCCGTTCTACGTGATTGTACTCTTGAGCTCAACAATCACGTTTTCCCAATCAACCTTATCCCGATGCAGCTTGGTAGTTTTTACGTCATAGTAGGCATGGATTTTCTCTGTGAAAATCATGCTGAAATTGTTTGTTTCGAAAAGATGATCCGTTTCTCTCTTTCAAACGGTGATCAATTATGTGTCTATGGCGAGGTCGCTTCGAAGGAACTGAAACTCATGTCATGTATCCAAGCAAGCAAGTATCTCCGCAAGGAATACAAGGCTTTCTTGGCACACAACGTAGTAACGGAAAAGGAAAAGAAAGAGAAGGCAATGGAAAAGGTGCTCGTGGTGCGTGATTTTCCAAACGTCTTTCCTGATGATTTACCTGGCTTACCGCCGTCTCGTGATATCGATTTTCGAATAGACATCATTCCTGGAGCTAACCCTGTCGCTAAAGCGCCTTATCGTCTCGCTCCATCCCAAATGCGCGAACTCTCGAGTCAACTTCAGGAATTACTTGATAAAGGCTTCATTTGCCCTAGCACCTCTCCTTGGGGCGCACCTGTCCTTTTCGTCAAAAAGAAGGATTGATCGTTCCGGATGTGCATCGATTACAGGGAACTCAATAAGCTAACTATCAAGAACCGTTATCCCTTACCTCGAATCGATGATTTGTTTGATCAATTGCAAGGTGCTACATGTTTTTCCAAGATCGATCTATGCTCTGGCTATCATCAGTTACGAATCCAGGAGGAAGACATTCCGAAAACCGCTTTCCGAACCCGATACGGCCACTACGAGTTTGTTGTTATGCCTGTTGGTCTAACTAACGTCCCCGCAGTTTTCATGGATCTAATGAATCGCGTGTGTAAACCCTTTCTCGACCACTTCGTCATCGTGTTTATCGATGATATCCTGATCTATTCTAAGTCAAAAGCCGAACACGCGCAACATCTCTGTTTGGTTCTTGAACTACTCCAAGGAAACCGCCTCTACGCCAAGTTCTCCAAGTCGAATTCTGGATTGAGGAGGTTCAATTTCTCAGTCATATTGTCAATAGTCAAGGTATATACGTCGACCCCGCGAAGATTGAAGCCTTTAAGAGTTGGATTACACCAAAGAACCCGTCCGAAGTTCGTTCTTTTCTTGGATTGGCGGGTTACTATCACTGATTCATCGCTGATTTCTCGAAGATTGTTGTCTCTCTCACCTCTCTTACGCACAAGGATAAACCTTTTGTTTGGGGAACCGAACAAGAGGAGGCCTTTCAAACCCTGAAGCTTATACTCTGCAATGCTCCTATGCTCGCATTACCCGATGGAAATGACGACTTCGTAGTCTACTGCGATGCCTCTAACCTCAGTCTAGGTTGTGTTCTAATGCAACGAGACAATGTTATAGCGTATGCCTCTCGTCAGCTCAAGAACCACGAGAAGAACTATACAACCCACGATCTCGAGCTTAGTGTAGTTGTTTTTGCGTTAAAGATTTGGCGACACTGCCTTTAGGGTACCAAGTGTACGGTCTTCACCGACTATAAGAGCCTACAACACATCTTGAGCCAGAAAGAGCTGAATATGCGCCAACACTGATGGGTTGAACTTCTCAATGATTACGACTGTGAGATTCGTTACCATCCAGGCAAAGCAAATGTCGTTGCCGATGCTCTCAGTCGACGAAGCTATTTGCATAGTGTTCGTAATATTCACGCCCAACACGACCTTGAAGCTCTAATCCGTGATGCTCAGCACGCATGCTTCATTGAGAATACCTTGAGAGAGGAAATGAAGAAATTTGGTGCTGAAACCCAACTTGTCACCAAATCGAACGGTATCTACTATTATCTCGATAGCATCTGGATCCCTAGTCGCCATAACCTTCGGGAGATATTGTTGACTGAAGCCCACAAATCTCGATATTCCATTCATCCCGGTGCTGACAAGATGTACCAGGACTTGCGTGCCCGGTATTGATGGCCTGGAATGAAAAAGGATATCGCTATATATGTTTTGAAATGCCTAACCTGCTCGAAGGTCAAGGCTGAGCAACAACGACCCTCTGGCCTACCCGTACAACCCGAAATTCCTATGTGGAAGTGGGAGAGTATAGCCATGGATTTCATTACGAAACACCCGCGCACGCCATCAGGTCACGATAGTATTTGGGTTATCGTTGATCGTCTCACTAAATCTGCCCACTTTATGCCGATACGGGAAGACTACAAGGTAGAACGATTAGCACAAATCTATACCGACGAAGTTATTTGTCGACACGAGACACGTCGTGACATCATTTCTGACCGCGATGGTCGATTCACTTCGTGCCTCTGGGAAACTTTTCAATCTACTCTCGGTACTACTCTCAATCTTAGTACCACATTCCATCCCCAGACCGACGGTCAGACTGAACGCACGATTCGTACCCTTGAAGACATGCTTCGCTCGTGTGTGATAGATTTCGGTGGTAACTGGGATTCGCATTTACCTTTAGTCGAGTTCTCGTACAATAACAGTTATCACTCTAGCATTCAAATGGCACCATTTGAGGCATTATATGGGAGAAAATGTCGTTCGCCTATCATATGGCACGAGATCGGAGATGCGCAAATTACCAGTCCTGAGTTATTGCAAGAAACGACTGACAAGATCCTCCAAATACGAGACAATCTATTGAAAGCTCGAAGTCATCAAAAGAGTTACGCCAATAAATGCCGCGAACCCCTTGAATTTGAAGTTTGTGATCACATACTCCTAAAGGTTGCACCGTGGAAGGGAGTGGTCCGATTCGGCAAGAAAGGAAAGCTAGCGCCTCGATACGTTGGTCCCTTTAAGATTCTGGAAAGAAGTGGTAAAGTGGCCTACCGACTCGAATTACCAGAGGAACTCAGCAATGTACATCCGAGTTTCCATGTTTCGAACCTCAAAAAGTGTATAGCCGACCAGAATTTACATGTCCCTCTTGGGGATCTACAAGTGGACGAAACATTACACTTCGTGGAAAAGCCAGTCGAGATCATGGACCGAGAGACCAAGAAACTCCGACGCTCACGCATTCCCATAGTGAAGGTTCGCTGGGAAGGCAAACGCGGCACCGAGTTCACCTGGGAACTCGAGAGTGATATGAAGGCTAAATATCCTCAACTATTCATTACGCCTGCGCCTTAAATTTCGAGACGAAATTTCCTAAAGTAGGGGAGGCTGTAACAACCCGACTTTCTGAAGTCAAAGTCAAAGGAGGAAAATATTTCTAATCAGATCTGAAAAGGGCACCTCCTGAAAATCACATTAACTTGGTCAAATGGCGGGCCAAAGTTATATTAATTAAAAAGTCAAAGGGCAGTTTGTCGTAAACATTATAAATTGATCTTATAAATGTTATAACCCATGTTTTTGACACTTAATCAGTTGGTAATTAGTATTAGAACATGTATGAACATGTTCAGCCCGTCATTTCCAGTTTTAGTGTCAGTTCGCAACCGAAAGTCTAGCAGTTTGACTTCTGCTTTGACTTTCGATTCTGACCTTATTGAGCATAGTTAGCTACTAAATTTAAGTTGTATTATGATCACATTATAATGTAGTGTAACACCTCATAAAAATCATAACCAATAAAGTGTAGACACGTGTCATAAACCCTAAACGAGTAACAAGTTAACTTTGAGGGACTAAAATTGACAAAGAGTGAAAAGATGAATTCAGAGGGACTAAAAATGTCAACATATGAAAACTATGCCTTTAAATAAATTTGCACAATGTTCGTGTTCTTAAACGACTAAATTATTGGGCGTGGGAAGCCATTCGTGATAAACGAGTGCAAACTATAAAATGAAGGGTTAAATGTGTCAACATGTTAATTCTTACCTCTGAGTGACCCTTTAACGAACCTGGAACTTCGTATTGCCCAATTATGCTTCCGAGAATGCCAAATGATAAATACATATGGTTTCGGTATTATTAATTAAAAGTTGTGCAAGATTTCAAGAAATAGGGATTAAATGCGACAACAAGAGAAACTAGTACCTTTCGGGTGATCTCGTAACTAACCAGGAGCCTAACGATGTTTAAATATGTCCCAAGATACTTAAAAGTTAACTTTGGGGGTCAAAAGTACAATAAATGTTGAAAGACATGCTCCGGGCTTGTGTTATCAACTTAGGTTGAAGTTGGGATGATCACCTTCCTTTGATTGAATTCTCATACAACAACAGTTATCATTCGAGCATCCAAGCAGCGCCTTTTGAAGCCTTGTATGGAAGGAAGTGTAGAACGCCTGTCTGTTGGGCGGAAGTTGGGGAAACCCAACTATCAGGACCAGAGATAGTTCTGGAAATGATGGATAAGATTGTTCAAATCCGTGATCGTTTAAAAGCAGCCAGGGATAGGCAGAAGAGCTACACTGATAAGAGGCGCAAACCTCTAAAATTTGAAGTAGGTGATAAGGTATTACTTAAAGTGTCACCATGGAAGGGTGTGATGAGATTTGGTAAAAAGGGCAAGTTGAGCCCAAGATATATTGGACCATTCGAAATCGTCGAATATGTCGGGAGCGTGGCCTACAAGCTAAATCTACCTGAAGAACTTAGCGGAATACACAATGTGTTCCACATCTGCAATTTAAAGAAATGTCTAGCTGATGAATCTCTAGCAACGTCGCATAAGGACGTGCAGATAGACGAAAGCTTAAAGTTCATTGAGAAACCTTTATCGATCGAGGATCGACAAGTTAAAAAGCTTCATCGGAAACATGTGCCAATTGTGAAGGTGAAATGGGATGCCCGTAGAGGCCCAGAATATACGTGGGAAGTTGAATCCACGATGCGTCAAAAGTACCCCTATTTGTTTCAGTAAATCTCGAGGTCGAGATTTCTTTTAAGGGGGTGAGGATGTAACACCTCGCAAAAATCATAACCAATAAAGTGTAGACACGTGTCATAAACCCTAAACGAGTAATAAGTTAACTTTGGGGACTAAAGTTGACAAATAGTGAAAAGATGAATTCAGAGGGATTAAAAATGTCAACATATGAAAACTATGCCTTTAAATAACTTTGCACAATGTTCGTGTTCTTAAACGACTAAATTATTGGGCGTGGGAAGCCATTCATGATAAACGAGTGCAAACTATAAGATGAAGGGGTTAAATGTGTCAACATGTTAATTCTTACCTCTGAGTGACCCTTTAACGAACCCGGAACTTCGTAATGCCCAATTATGCTTCCGAGAATTCCAAATGATAAATACATATGGTTTCAATATTATTAATTAAAAGTTGTGCAAGATTTCAAGAAATAGGGATTAAATGCGACAACAAGAGAAACTAGTACCTTTCGGGTGATCTCGTAACTAACCGGGAGCCTAACGATGTTTAAATATGTCCCAAGATACTTAAAAGTTAACTTTGGGGGTCAAAAGTACAATAAATGAAAGTTATTTCAAGTTAAAAAGGACCAGGGACTGAAACTGCCAAGATTGGAAACCTTGTTACCGGAAATAAGGAGAGTCGCGGGGCGCATAAGCTACCCCTTGACTCGTACACGGCCCGCGAGGGACCTGCCAGCGTCCAAAAGACTGGCAGCTGCATGGTGCAGGCTGTCCACCGCCATTGCATGGCTTCTGAGCGATACCAGGGGCTGGTTAATGGTTTTTACTGCCATGAGAACACTTGTAAACATCTGGTAACTCCCCACAACAGCTGGAATGATCTCATGAGCCTTCAATTCTCTATAAATAGGGCCTTTGTTTGCTCATTTGAACTTGCACTCTCAAATTTTCACTCTATACTTCTTCTCTTGAGCTTCCTGGATCTAAAGGAGACTCCCATCAGTTGAAACATCAAGCTAGGACCTGGTGTAAGTGCTCTTAGCTTCAGTAGTTCAAAATTCTCATGTTTTAGAACCGAAAGTCAAAGTTGTCGTAATTACACTTTGACTTTCAGTTTATCCTTTTCGGTCCAGCCATTATTCGAAACGAAAGTGGCTATGTGTTGGTAATTAAGTAGGTCATAATCCCTCAAAAGGGCACCTCCTAATTATCACGTTTACTCAGTCAATTGTCGGGTCAAAGTAACTAGTCAAAATAGTCAAATTTTCAAATAATAATTAAAACTGATAATGTAGAAGTTATGAATCATGTTTTGTCACCTAAATAACTTGGTAAATATTAATAGAACATGGCTAAGCATGTTCAACCCGACAATTCTGAGTTTAGGCTCGGTTCGCAACCGAAAGTCACAAAAGTTGACCTTTGCTTTGACTTTCAGTTCTGACCCTGTAACACCCGTCTCATTTGTTTTGGATTTTAACATAAAATACGCATTTTAAAATAAATGCATCATTTCAAAAGTTTTACAAAAGGAACATAGTCTACAACAAAGTTTGATAAACGCGGAAGCTTTTAAACGACGTGTTCGGTTCTTGGTTTCCTGCTTGATCGCCATCCAGAATGAGACCAACATCACCTAATGTCAAAACCACGTAAATTGTTAGTTTTGACAACGTTAAAATACGTATAATCAAGTTCTAATCCCAAACCATGAAAATAAAACAAAAATACTGAGTTTTGGGTCTGTTGCACCCCGCGACAGATCCCACCTTAGCTTACGCGGCCCGCGACCAACGTCGCGTTACGCGACGATGTCCCTGGGTTGGTGTCGCGCGACGCGAACACCTATTTTCGGCAGAAAGGTTGGGTTTTTGTTGCTGCATATTCCCAGCTCTAAAATTTTAGCAAAATACTAACTTTAAACACTCATAACTTTTTATCTACATGTCCGTTTTAATCGATTCTTTTTCCTACGCGTCCGTAATTTAATTACCGACGCGTCCATCATGATTATATTGTCATAATTTAAGTTAACAGACTGAAAGGCTATTAGTCCCCTTTTTATTTATTCGACCCGTATAGTTTTACACTAATTCTACTACTAATAATTTTATGACCTCAAGGCGTATTTACCCATCATCTGGGGCTTATGATCACTGGCGTATCATTACCAAGTCAATGTTTTTACGCTCTTGTGATCCACCATTGCCAAAAGCTATTCAAAACACATTCTTACTATCTACTAATCAATTATTCGACCCGTTTGGCTCATTTATGGAATCCTCCATTTTCAATGACTACCAAACATTTTCAAATCAAGTTTTTGACTCGTTTATCTAATAGTGATCTTCATCATTTCTACTAACGCTATCTTTTCTTAAAAACACAATTTCAAACGACCGTAATTTCTAATTAACATAATGTAACGGAACAAGGTTACATACCAAACTTATTCCAACCAATATTCAAACCCGTTTCTTTATCTAGAGGGTTACAACTCTTTATTTACATTCCAAGCACGACTATTTTTACTATATCAACATATCAAATTAACTACTTTGACCCGTTTGGTTGTCGAGTGAGTTACATCACTTCGTTGACATTCCAAACATGCTTTAACCGTTTATTTTGACCCCTTTGGTTTATCGAGTGAACTTCGTCACCTCTATGTTATACCAAACTCGCATTTTACACTACAATCCCATTAACATTTCTAAGACTATTGTTTATGCATAATAAACAAAACCGAAAGTTACATACCTTTAGTGCTTTTCCTTCAAGCGCGCATCAACTCCGGCTCGTCCGCTTGAAGATTCAATTCCTTTGCCTATAGAGTTCAATCAACGACTTGTTTATAACTCTTATTATTCATATAACGCACAACTCACCATAACATTCAAATATGCGTTTTTACTCAAAATTTCAATATCTAGTTTTTCTTTTAGGCATTTCAACAAACACCTAAAGGGCATAATTTTGCAAAAATCATTAACCAAGTTTCATGACAAGTTATTTAGCCAATTTTGAGCATTTTTCTCAAATTCAATGTCTAGTTTACACATCAACACCTAGACTTATTTCATGGAGCTCAAATAACACTAGATTGATAATCATAATTCTAGTGTTCATTATCTTTTTACAAAACCCATTTAACACATAAATGGATGGTTATGGACTTCATATCTATGAACACTAATTCAACAAATTATTGACTAGGGTTTGCTCCTAGACATGATTTCATCCTAATTTCATCCAAACTTCAATCATGCAAGCCAAATTTTTGATTTCATATGTGCACCAAGAATTCAAGATGGAACTAAATAATGAAATTTGGCATACCTTATGATCCCTTCATGGAGGTGATCACTAATTTGAGCTTAGATTTTGATTTGGACTTGATTTGCCCCTTCAATTTGATGAAATTCTGTTGATTAGGGTTTGAGCTTGAGAGCCCTTCTTGGCTCCTGTGTTTTGTGCGACCAGAACACACACAAAGGTGTGTGCTTTGGAGATTTTAGTTTTAATTAATAAAAACCCATTTTTCATTTTAACCATTCTAGTCCCTCAACTTTACCCAGGTTTATAAAGGTTACTACATCAAGTTCCTTCATTATTTTAAAACACTTAACTAACTAGGTTGATATTCCAAGTTATTTAGTGGGTTCTGGGAGTTATAACCCGTTTTATTTTAAGTCCCGTTAACTCGGGCTTCTTATAAACTTACTTTTCTCAAAGCTTTTATTCTCCTTTTTAATTAATATTAGGATTATTTGTTTAAATCCTAATATTCACCGGGTTAATTTTACCACTAACGGTATTTTACTTGTTCATTATTATTAACGTGGTTCAATTACCAATCCCGTTTTCGGGGTGTTACAAGTTTACCCCCCTTAAAGAGGTTTCGTCCCCGAACTTAGTTTCATTTTCATGACATTCCTTCTTTTCGGTAAAGAGTTATCATTCGTATTAACATGGGTGTCTTTTATGTATAAGTCCTCATGGACCTTAGCTTTCACCATATATTTCTTATATTTGTCGTCTATTTGACCTAGTTTCCATTTAACCACTCGGTCGTATTAGTCCGTCCACATGTTTACTCCACGCTAATCTTGTATTGACAAGTGCTCTGTATAAGTCACAATACTATTCCGATTTTGAATTTTTTTTACCGGCTAGACTGATTAGTCACCGTCACTTCATACCTCGTCACTCAGTATACCATATTGCCATACTCGGCCTTACGTGAGTTTATGATAAACTATCCCACAACTCATGCTACGACATGATTATATTCTATATCACTTTTGTGACGATGATCGCATCGCATCACGTCATGTTTAAGTTTTTATAAACTTTTCATTATCAAAAATCTTCTTTCTAACGTATCGTCTTACACCTATCAGTGTTAAGACCTATATCCTTTATTATTAACTATTTTCTAATTTGTCTCGTAATAGTTGTATTTGTTAAACGTTGTTTCTTACTAAACTGAATTTTAGTTTAACGTCTGTCTCTTTAACTTATGTCAATTACTCATATCCAGGAATTGACGACAAGAATTTATTCTTTTCCGCTATTATATTACGCGGGGAATCGTAACCAGTCCCCATGCTTTACCCCAAGCGACCCGTAGGTTCTTTTGCTTAGACTCGTAGGTTATTTCTCTAGGCTTTCACCCTTTTTTTTATTTCTTTCTATTGCTGAAGCGAGATTCATTTGGTCCTTTAAACCCTTACTTTGTTTATAATCCCTAAGGTTATGATGATCCCGTAGATCATCTTTTGCTCGTGGCATTTCGTATTCTTAGAAATACATTTTTTTGTGTCATAACATCCCTTTCAAGCCTAAAATTTGTTTATTTTTATTTTTGGATTCTATTGACTTGACCGTAGTCTAAGGCTACATTCGTTTTATTTTTGTACAAATCTTCCGACTTTATGACTTACTACGTCATTTACGCGCCGGTTTGTTTTCCACCCACTGTTATCTGGCTCACACATTATATATTAACAACCCGTTACCCGGGTTCTTTTATCTTAATGTTTTAATGCTCCCATTGTCTGGTTTGCGTTTTCTTATTTATATTCTCTCATGACCCGTTACATGAGTTTGTTAATATTTTGAGCTTCAATTAATGGTTTGCGCTTACTTGCACCATTAAGCGTTATACTTTATTCGGCTCGTTCAATATTGAGATAGTTGAACATAACTATCAAAATTTCTGTTTTGCGAAATTTTGCCGTCTTTTAATCATAAATCTTAATCCGAGTCTTTCGACTTTAATCCACGCCCCTGTCTTTTGGTTTACGCATATATTTGAAGCCCTACTCATCTATCGGGTATTTTACCGTAGTCATTATCATAGCAACCATTCCAGCATGCATTAAGACTTCGTTTTCGTTTATTTGGTCGTATTAGCGAAATCCATCGCCTTCATTCAACCAAGTCCTTTATTCATTTATTCATCTTGTTTAACTTGTTCGTGTGAACTTCATCACTTATGACAGTCAAACTTCATCCCTATGTCTTAACATTCTCATTTGTTGGTTTATATTTTCGTTTACTTTGATTCTTATCCCTTCCCTCGGGCTTGTTATTTTAATGTAACACGCTTCCGTTACCCGGCTTGCGTTTTCCTTTATTATCTAACATTTTACTTATTTGATTCGAACACCCATCTTTCTTTTGTTAGCGACCCTTAGGTCCGTCTTCTTTATTAATGTCCCGAAGGTCTATTCCTTAAGGCTTATTTGATAAAACCACTTCTATTGTTATATGGATTTTGGGGTTTACCCGTTTTCGTTCCAACACTTTTAAATGTTAATTTTACTAATCTTTTATTCAATCACACCCATCAATGTGATCATCGTTCTTCCTCATAAGGATTTGATTAGTAACGTGTTACTTGGATGGTCACCCATACCCAAGTTTCTAAATCCGTATTTATTGATACTTTATTATTCACAGTAGCGAATAATACATATCATCCATTTAGTTTTCCTTGAGGACATTTTCCGCCCAAGTCTTAATTTCGCTTTTTTTTTAAACCTTAATCCATTGTCTAATAGTTTCCCAAGATTATCTTGATGAAATTTTAAAACGTGTACCTGCGATACTCACCCCGATGGGCTTTCTCTTAACCCGTTCATCTTTTCTTTCTTTGTTGTCACCATGGTGACTTGTAGCCTTTCCATGACTCCGGGTTAAACGGCTTCAGTAGCCTTTCCGACTTTCCATTAGATCCTTTTTGCACGTCTCCTCAGTCATGGGATATCGTATCGTCGCCAACTGCGGTTGACATCATTCCATTGTAACAATAACAAAAATCAACTCATTTCATTTTATTATTCCATGTTGTTGCATGGAATTTACCCACATGTTTATCAATTTAAACGATGTTTCTATGTGTTTATTTGGTTTGGACAAGTATATAACCTTGTCTTCGCCGTTTAATACTATTACAAATCTCGGGTTCGGGTGTAATTACACTCCTTCCCAATACAACATTTGTTCACTTCATTAAGTTCCCGGGTTCGAGTGTACGCGCACTCCTTCCCATTATGACACTTATCTTTCATTGCATTCCCAGGTTCAAGTGCACACGCGCTCCTTCCCATTGCAATACATATCGATATTACTTTTACCTTGGTTTCACATGTTCACCATTTATTTGTTTATATATAATTATATATTTTTAACATAATACACTCATTTCACCAACCATATATGACCATATGCAACTATTATTCATCATGCGAATTTTTTTACATTCCAATTGTCTTATCGTAATTTAGAATGTGTACCTGATTGCTACTCGCCCTAATGTACTCCGTTGTCTCAAATCATCACTTGATTTAGGTTCTTTGCTGGCATGTTCTCTGTCATGCCTCCGAACCTTCCGCCATTTAAATCATTTAACTCCTGTCATCTTCAAATGCGGTCATCATATCATCCGAACATTTCTAATTTATTAATAATCTTGTTATTCAACGTTGCCCGTATTGTTATACGTGACATTCAATTATACTTATTTTATAATCAATCTATGGTTAGGCTTTATACTACTTAATCGTCTTTTACCAACACTAGACATCTCGAATCTGAAATGTTTATATCAATTGTCAAACATTTCATTTCATTATCATTTGCATCTTTCATTTTGATTTAGCCATGTTTGTAACTTGCTTAAACCATTCGTGTTTAGTGCACTTTCCGGGTTTGAGTGTATTAATATACTTTTCCCATGCACTTAAATTCAAATAATTTTCCTAATGTTTTATTACAATCTACTCATATAAATAATTCTTACCGGATGTTTGATCAAGCTTCGAACCGAACACATTGTCAACAACCTTAAGCTCTGATTACCAACTTTTAACACCCGTCTCATTTGTTTAGGATTTTAACATAAAATATGCATTTTAAAAGAAATGCATCATTTCAAAAGTTTTACAAAAGGAACATAGTCTACAACAAAGTTTGATAAACGTGGAAGCTTTTAAACGACGTGTTTGGTTCTTGGTTTCCTGCTTGATCGCCATCCGGAATGAGAACAACATCACCTAATGTCAAAACCACGTAAATTGTTAGTTTTGACAACGTTAAAATACGTATAATCAAGTTCTAATCCCAAACAAGGAAAATAAAACAAAAATACTGAGTTTTGGGTCTATCGCGCCCCGCGACAGATCCCACCTAAGCTTACGCGGCCCGCGACCAACGTCGCGTTACGCGACGATGTCCCTGGGTTGGTGTCGCGCGACGCGAACACCTGTTTTCGGCAGAAAGGTTGGGTTTTTGTTGCTGCATATTCCCAGCTCTAAAATTTTAGCAAAATAATAACTTTAAACATTCAAAACTTTTTATCTACATGTCCGTTTTAATCGATTCGTTTTCCTACGCGTCCGTAATTTAATTACCGACGCGTCCATCGTGATTATCTTGTCATAATTTAAGTTTACAGACCAAAAGGCTATTAGTCCCCTTTTTATTTATTCGACCCGTATAGTTTTACACTAATTCTACTACTAATAATTTTATGACCTCAAGGCGTATTTACCCATCATCCGGGGCTTATGATCACTGGCGTATCATTACCAAGTCTATGGTTTTACGCTCTTGTGATCCACCATTGCCAAAAGCTATTCAAAACACATTCTTACTATCTACTAATCAATTATTCGACCCGTTTGGCTCATTTATGGAATTCTCCATTTTCAATGACTACCAAACATTTTCAAATCAAGTTTTTGACTCGTTTATCTAATAGTGATCTTTGTCATTTCTACTAACGCTATCTTTTCTTAAAAACACAATTTCAAACGCCCGTAATTTCTAATTAACATAATGTAACGGAACAAGGTTACATACCAAACTTATTCCAACCAATATTCTAACCCGTTTCTTTATCTAGAGGGTTACGACTCTTTATTTACATTCCAAGCACGACTATTTTTACTATATCAACATCAACATATCAAATTAACTACTTTGACCCATTTCGTTTTCGAGTGAGTTAAATCACTTCATTGACATTCCAAACATGCTTTAACCGTTTATTTTGACCCGTTTGGTTTATCGAGTGAACTTCGTCACCTCTATGACATACCAAACTCGCATTTTACACTACAATCCCATTAACATTTCTAATACTATTGTTTATGCATAATGTAACGAAACCGAAAGTTACATACCTTTAGTGCTTTTCCTTCAAGCGCGCATCAACTTCGGCTCGTCCGCTTGAAGATTCAATTCCTTTGCCTATAGAGTTCAATCAACGACTTGTTTAGAACTCTTGTTATTTCATATAAGGCATAATTCACAATAACATTCAAATATGCGTTTTTACTCAAAATTTCAACATCTAGTTTTTCTTTTAGGCATTTCAACAAACACCTAAAAGGCATAATTTTGCAAAAATCATTAACCAAGTTTCATGACTAGTTATTTAGCCAATTTTGAGCATTTTTCTCAAATTCAATGTCTAGTTTACACATCAACACCTAGACTTATTTCATGGAGCTCAAATAACACTAGATTGATAATCATAATTCTAGTGTTCATCATCTTTTTACAAAACCCATTTAACACATAAATGGATGGTTATGGACTTCATATCTATGAACACTAATTCAACAAATTATTGACTAGGGTTTGCTCCTAGACATGATTTGTTGGATCGTCGTGTGACCCTAACGAGTCAATCAGAAGAGTTTACAATCCATATCAAATGCGGAATCAGTGATATAGACGTGAAACAGCTTAATTCCTCTTAATTATTCTTTTATTAATGATTTCAAAGCAATCCTGATCGTTTGACAAACTGGCAGCACCTCGGCTCTGAAATCAAGACTGTTACAAATGAATCAGCAGGTTGGGTATTTATAGGGCAGGTAATTTCGCATGGAATTACCAAGCGAAATTACTTTCAAACGAAATTACTAATTTCGTGTGGAATTACCCATGTGTAATTTCGTGCGAAATAGCAAATGCTATTTCGTGCGAAATTACCCTTTAACATTCTAAACCTATTTTCCGACCTGCTGAACACTGGTTTATCCTATCTAGACACAAGACTCTATAAATACAAAGTTAACAGACATCTATGCACCAACATGATTTCATCCTAATTTCATCTAAACTTCAATCATGCAAGCCAAATTTTCGATTTCATATGTTCACCAATAATTCAAGATAGAACTAAATAATGAAATTTGGCATACCTTATGATCCCTTCATAGAGGTGATCACTAATTTGAGCTTAGATTTTGATTTGGACTTGATTTGCCCCTTCAATTTGATGAAATTCTGTTGATTAGGGTTTGAGCTTGAGAGCCCTTCTTAGCTCCTGTGTTTTGTGCGACCAGAACACACATAAAGGTGTGTATTTTGGTGATTTTAGTTTTAATTAATAAAAACCCATTTCTCATTTTAACCATTCTAGTCCCTCAACTTTACCCAGGTTTATAAAGGTTACTACATCAAGTTCCTTCATTATTTTAAAACACTTAACTAACTAGGTTGATATTCCTAGTTATTTTAGTGGGTTCTTGGAGTTATAACCCGTTTTATTCTAAGTCCCGTTAACTCGGGCTTCTTATAAACTTACTTTTCTCAAAGCTTTTATTCTCCTTTTTAATTAATATTAGGATTATTTGTTTAAATCCTAATATTCACCAGGTTAATTTTACCACTAACGGTATTTTACTTGTTCATTATTATTAACGTGGTTCAATTACCAATCCCGTTTTCGGGGTGTTACAGACACGAATTAGCTTAGTTTCTTTATTCTTTAAAGTTCCTATGTGACCATATTAGATGTTAGTATAACCCTCTGAGGTTCCCTTAGTAATCCGAGTTATTTGCTTGTTTCCGTTATTATGCTTAAACTTTGACCATTATGCCCTTATAATGTAAAAACGAGATTTTCGAATATGTAAGCATGCAAATAGCTTTGTTACTGATATATAAACATGTCAAAATTATTTTGACATTATTTTCTGGTCTCAAAACGAAGTTATGCAAGATATCGTATAATTGAACTCTTTATTTATTAAATTACGCTTTTATGCATAAAACATGTTTACGCCTAAATTTTGGCCCCAAACTCATTACCTGCTGTTAAGATATTATTTTTAGGGATTTTTGGAAGGTTGGGTCAGATTTGATACTGACCATATCATTGAGTTCTCGTATAAATTATATAATTGACGATAATGCCCCTTTTGCTAATAAATTGTGATTTGCATATAATTAACATGCCAAACCTTTTCCTAATGACTTGATATGTAAAATAAAATATTTTGACCATTCAAGGCTGGTCAAAATCTCATAATCACATAAACATCGCAAATATCGTCAATTATCGATTTTTACGCTAAATTAGGTGCATAGTATGGTTTAAAACCATATTTAGCACCCAAGACTTGTTACCTACTGATTTTATAAATAAATTATAATACTTATACAGTAGGTATAAGTCATGAACTCAGACTTCCAATTTTGCCCTTAAAAACATGTGTGAAATAACCCAAATGCCCCTATGGTGCATAGTTTGGCCATAAATGGTAAACCACACATATGTATGATATCATACTGTTATAACTTTATAAAATAAATATTTTTACACAATATTTTAGACCAGAACATCAGTTTTCTTTAAAACCTATTTTATAAATCTTAAAATGACCAAAATGCCCTTACGAGACTTAATTTGGTTTTAAAATCTTTTTGGGCATAATTGTTGATATCCTACTGATATCACAACATATTTTAAGCATAATAACTTATGGAAGTAGTATATGACTCATCCGGTTACCCGTTTATGCTTATACGCGTACGGTGCGGTTTATGTGACTAGTTTACTAAAACTAGCCGAAACGGGTCAAAACTTATCATTTTAACTTCAAATTTCAGAATGTATTTAGTTTACCCATATAATACAAGTCTCCATGCTTGACGTGTCTAAATTACATTCCGATCCAGCCATCGCTTAATCTAGCGTTTTGTACCGTAAACCTTTCCTTAAACTAACCGGTCTAAGTTTACTACTAAAATAAGACCCGTTAGTAATCTCATAGGTTAATATAACCTTCGTTCCAGATTAGGAGCCCAGTAAAAGCTACTTGCGCTTGTTTGAGTAGAATATACGGCTGAGTATACAAAACTTGCATTTTAAGCTCAGGTAAATACTTTTAACTTATTTTCCCTTATACGGGCTTGGGATATGGTAAATTATTACCGCTTGGTCAGGTATGGAATTTTTAATCGATTAGTGGTTAATTCATTGACATAACCCGTTTTAATCTGTTTTGTTTGATATATAAACTTTTGGGGGGTTAATATGACCGTGTCCTGGATATCCTCGGCTCATTTCATTAGAAAATGGCCACGACTTAAGCACGCGGTGTAGGCATACACCTGACCATTGCGTATGTATAAAGATATAACCACATGAGAGGACAACTCTTGGTGGGACTATATTAGTGGTGTGTCTATTAATCTTGTCTCGGTTTCCATATCGGGCCCTGAACGTACGACAAACATATAAATCTGTATACAAGATTATTTTATATAATTATCCCAAGTTATAAAAGAATATTGTGCCTTGTGCATTCAAATCAATTTTCATAAATGTTTTCAAAAGAGTCGATTAATTGTATTTACCAGTGTAAACTGATGTATTTTCAAAAAGGCTAAGTGGCAGGTACTATACGTAATTGGCTGGGGAGCTCCTGGGCGTAATTAGTGAATCTTGCAAGTTCGTATGCCTTAAGTCTGTTGAACAAGTTTTTGTATAATATTTTAGATCCGACTGTGGAACCTATCTTACAACCGTCTGTATATTATTTTATTCGTACTTTACATTTCGGTTTGTAATAGTAATTTCTACCAAGACTTCCGCTGTGCAATGATCTGTGTATATTTGACTATGATGATATCAACTACGTCACGATACTCCCCGCCGGGCCCACTGGTAATATGTGGAAATATCGGGGTGTAACAGGTTGGTATCAGAGCCAACATTGAGATTAAACACTAGCCTTTTGTGTTTAATCTCAATGATACAGTAGCACATTCCTTGACTTTCGAGTCTAGGCAAATGACCTAGGATTAATCCTAATCTTATTTGGTTTATATCTTTTGTTTGTACTTTGTTTTGACATGTTACTTTAATTATGCCGCCAAGAGTACGTGGACGTGGAGGCAGAGGCAAGGCCCCGATGAAGGGAAGAAATGATCATGAAGCAGGGCCGTCACACAGACGCACACCCTCAGCATCCTTTAGCTCCAGCCCGCATGAGGATTGGAGAACCTATCTCGAACCAGCAAGGCGTTCTGTCTCGCTTAGCTCTTCGCCCTCGTATCACAACTCCTTTGGACCACAACAGGAAGACGAGCCCCATGACTCACACCACTCATACATTCCCTTGCAGCGTTCCGACTCCTACCACTCTTTTCAAAACCCCACACCTTACTTTCAAAGTCGTTTCAACCCCATGAACCAAGTTGACGAACCAGTGGGTCATAACCAACTGGGACCCACAGACCACTATTCTGAGTACCAGGACATGGATCTAGACGACGATCCGGATCCCGCCATGCCACCATCTGGGACGCCGACGCATCCCATCGAGATTTCCAGCGGTTCTTCATTTGCAGGATCGCCATACAGAGGCCCCGACATATGGGACGAAAGGTGGAGCACATACAAGTGGGAGTTTACTCCCCCACATCACGACTCTCCTCCTCATCAGCAGTTTCCCTCTGAGGAACCACACTTTCAGGCGGTTACACCACCGCCACCACCAGCGCCAGAGCAGCCACCGCCTCCAGAACCATCGAGGTGAAGAAGAAGTGCACGGATGTCCGTGCGTGGGGGTTTTCATTTCAGCACCCCCCAACACTCCAGCTACTATCCTCCCATCTTTGAAGACCCACAACTGGGCGGGCCTTCAAATGCTATTTCAGAGGTCGACTCTGCACCGGTCGCACCTGCACCACCACCACCACCCATGGGTTATGAAACCCCGATTCCTGCTTACCCAGATGCAGGTGGGTATAACCCGTTTGAGCAACAAGCTTACTCAGGTTATCACTACCAGCCACCTGCTGCCATACGTAAAGGCAGCAAACTTTAATGCTCTCTACCCCTCGCCCTTTCCTCCTGCGTACCCAACTAGGACCCTGCATATGGGTATCAATACCCGCCACCTCCACAACCTCAGCAGCAAAAGCCACCGCAACCTCCATTTCAACAACCATAGCAACAAGAAATTCTCCAAAGGTTGCATGAGGTGGAAAGTAATGTGGAAGAGCATGACAAGAAGCACAACAGTTTTCTTAAGGGTTTAGCAAACCTCATCAAGTGGAAAAAGAAGAAAGACAGTTGAAGAACCCTTAATTATTATTTTGTAATTTTCATTTCAATTAAGTCCCTGCGTGGACATTTTATTTGAGTATTTAGTCCCTACGTGGACTTGTTTTCTTATTCCGTCCCTGCGTGGACAAGTTTATTTGTTTAAAGTCCTGTTTAGGGCAATTATTGTAATTCGTAGGACCATTTATGAAAAGTTTCCTTTTGAAATTGCATTTACCATTATATATATATATGCATATACATTATATCACAAATTAAAGTATCATTTCAATTTATAATTGATCTGCCTTTTAATATTAAAAGACAATCTTAAAGGTATAACCTAACCTATATGTCATTACAGACATGGCCATGATGGTAAAGCCTTTATAAGATAATAAATCCTTGTTAACACCTAAGAACATATTAGCACTCTTGGAAAATGTGATTCGATAAAGTCACACTAGTCATCCTAATATTGAATTCTTCCAGCATTCCTTATCTAACCCAATGACCTAGAAAATCGTGGCTGATATCATCAAATAAGATGATCATATTAAAGAATTCACTATGTGATGCCATTATTTCGCCTTCAGGGCCAAACTATTTCAACTACATAACAAAAGACAGTAGTAGTCTATGACTCCCTGTCAAGAAAGGTGAAGAACTATGTTCAAACCTAAATGCCTCGATCTAATAAGATCATGGCTTATAAATTAAAACTGTCCTTGTGACAAGGCCTTTTGTGCCACCCTTATACTCTTAATGTTGTGTAACTGAGAATAAATATAATGAAATTTTTAAATAAATCTGATTATCAAATTAACCAATATGGTCTATTTATACCATGGTTAATGAATCACCGAAAATGATGATTCAATAATAGACCGCTAAACAAGTTGTTGTCAATTGTTTTATAGCAATCAAGCTTCACCATGGCTGACTCAGAAGAAGTTAATAGTCATCCCAATGACAGGAATGATAATACCAGAATGAACGTAGCAGGTGCAGATCTGCAAGCATTGATAGACAATGCTGTAACCAAATCCGTTGGTAGAATGTTTAAAGATTCAAGTACTGCTCGCACAAAGACCCAATATGTGGCTCATACTAAGCCCCCTTCTAAAACACATGTATCAAAGAAGGACGATTCTCAGCACTCGTCAAATCAGAAAAGTCAGCCGTCTAAGAAAATAGTGTTCGATCAGGAACCGCGTGCCAAGACTTGTTCTTATAAATACTTCGCCTCTTGTAAACCAAGGGATTTTACAGGTGAAAAAGGCGCCATAGACTGTATGACATGGCTTGATGAAATGGATACTGTTGTGGATATCAGTGGATGTGCTAAGCAGGACGTTGTCAAATTCGTATCGCAGTCATTTAAAGGAGAGGCATTGGCTTGATGGAAGTCATTGATTCAAGCCACGGGGAAAATTCCACTCTATAACTTGTCATGGGCGGAATTTGTAGCACTGATTAAAGAAAATTTTTGTCCTCAGCATGAGGTGGAAAAGATCGAAACTGACTTCTTGACTCTAGTCATGAAGAATCTAGATTGCCAGGCATATGTTACGAGTTTCAACACCATGTCCAGACTTGTCCCCTATTTGGTTACACCTGAACCTAAGCGCATAGCGCGCTTCATTGGAGGTCTGGCCCCTGAAATTAAAGGAAACGTCAAAGCTTCCAGGCCTACTACCTATAGGTCAGTGGTGGATCTGTCTTTATCACTCACGCTTGATGCAGTTAGGAATAGGTCTAATAAGGCTTCTGATGAGGGAAAGAGAAAGAGGGAACATGAGAGCTCACATCGCTCCGATAAGAAGAGGAATGGCAATTCTGAGTTTAAAAAAAGTTCTGAGTTGAAGAAAAACTCCCGTCAGTCAGGTGAGAAACCTTTGTGCAAAACCTGCAAGAAGCACCATTTTGGAAAATGCAGATTTGACTTGCAGCCTCATCCTTGCGGAATCTGTAAGTCAAAGGATCATAAAACTTTGGAGTGCAAGAATCTGAAAAATGCAACCTGTTATGGTTGCAATGAGAAGGGGCACATCAAGACCAACTGCCCGAAAAACCCAAAGAAGCCTGAAGAGGCTAAAAGGACCAACGCACGAGTGTTCCAGATGAATGCAAGAGAGGCAGTGCAGAATGATAATGTTATAACAGGTACTTTCCTCATAAACGATATTTATGCTAGAGTATTATTTGATTCTGGCGCAGATAAGTCCTTTGTAGACAATAAATTTTGTAAACTGTTAAATCTGCCTCTAAAAACTCTAGACATAAAATATGAGGTAGAATTGGCCGATGGTACCTTAGAAACTGCCTCAACAATTTTAGATGGATGTTTCATATCCATTAGGAACCACTCGTTTCCGTTGTCCTTATTACCAATGAAATTGGCGGGTTTTGATGTAGTTATAGGCATGGATTGGTTATCTTCGAACCAAGCTCAGATTGCCTGTGCCAAGAAGCAAGTTGTCATTAAAACCCCTTCGGGTAAATCAATTGTTGTTCAAGGAGATACGCACCATGGATTGCTGACAGGTGGTCCATAGGACAACCCTTAAGTGTGTTAAAATACAAGTTAATTCCCCATTTAATCATGAAATTGTCGTGAATTAGATAACTACGGTTGCTTGCGTTTCAGGTGCGTTTGGAGCTTAAAACGAAGGAAAATGCTGCTTTGGATGGGAATGGAGTGGAACGGGATTCACAAGATTTGAAAGAAGAACAAAAGAGAGATTCCAGGGGTCCACCGTAAATTAATTTGCAGAAATTAAAATTCAAGAGTTTGGTTGTTTGGTTTTAAGAACTAAATTACTAGCTAATTGTAAATCAAGATTGGTTGTTAAACAGATTAAGAGAGAATGACCATCTTAGGTTCCGGTTTCCTTTTAACAATTGTGCTTAATCCAACTAGAAAGAGTTACATAGACATAACTCATGCATAAACGTTTGTTGTGATAAAAGGGAACTTAGTACTCGGATTAAATAAACACGAGGTTGTTACCCGATGACCAATTAACCAATATCCAACCCTAACCCTTCCCATGATATCTCGATTGTCAACGACACCAAGAACGTACGGTTTAGACTAAGATCAAAACATCAATTAACAACTTACAATCAAACATTCATGCACCATAACAAACATAGCAAAACACACCAAGTTCATTATTCTAGAAATTAGGATAAACACACAAAAGTCATAAGAAACCTTCACCTAAGATGATCACCGAAAGTTTAGCCGGACATTGTTTGGTGAATCATCATAACATCAAGATCGAAGTTCATACGAATCAAAAGACAAACTGAAATGTTAGAAATTGTTCACAAACACTATCCAAAGCTGAAAATCGCCCCTTGCACTCTGAGAAACGTCTCCAATGATGAGATATGTGAAAAGGCACTTGAAAACGGTATTAAAAAGGGCAGTTACAAGTTTTACGTCAGGGTCTACCGTAAATTACGGTAGCTTCCAGGTTGTTATGGTGAAATGCTACTGGATTACGGTGGGTCTTTGGAAGTTCAGGGGCTACCGTAAATTACGGTGGACCCCTGTAATCTCTCTTTTGTTCTTCTTTCAAATCTTGTGAATCCCGTTCCACTCCATTCCCATCCAAAGCAGCATTTTCCATCGTTTTAAGCTCCAAATGCACCTGAAATGCAAGAAACCGTAGTTATCTAATTCACGACAATTTCATGATTAAATGGGGAATTAACTTGTATTTTAACACACTTAAGGGTTGTCCTATGGACCACCCGTCACATCCCCACACTTAACCGTTGCTTGCCCCCAAGTAACCCATCAAAAACCATTTTCAGGTGCACAAGCGATCAACATTAACCAAGCAAAAACATATCATCCGTTTACTAACCTCTTCCTAACACCCAAGCAACACACCCCTCACTATATCTCTCATCTCGGTGACAAGTAAACACTAGCAAAGATAAGCTAGACACACAAAAGGCAAACGGGTGATTGCACAACTATATGCTTGTACCTAAATCGGTCTTCCACCTAACAAGTGCCAAAACATGAATGCAAATCAAAGGGACTTGAAGGTTGTAACGTGGCTAGGCATACGGGTAGGAAATGGAAATATATATGTGTAGTAGCGAATGACTTAACCCGGTCTTTTTATTACACATTAAACTAACAAAACAAAACATAAACTACTATATACAACTACTCATCATTTTTTTTTCATTTTTCATTGCTTTTTTTTCTTTTTTTTTCATAGCATAGCATCAAACATAACAAAACTAAACACAACTAGAACACACTACTACCACTACAAGACTGGGTAAAATCGGGTAAATTTTTGGGGAACTAGGTATGGGTTAACAAATGATTGGCTTTAGGCACAAAATGGGCAACTAAATGTCCAAACCCCCGCCCCTCTCACTACCAAGCTCATATATATAATTTA
This sequence comes from Helianthus tuberosus, assembly GCA_030545235.1. Classification (NCBI taxonomy): domain Eukaryota; kingdom Viridiplantae; phylum Streptophyta; class Magnoliopsida; order Asterales; family Asteraceae; genus Helianthus; species Helianthus tuberosus. Next base: position 89,456,906 of record CM060438.1, on the reverse strand, counting down.
TGAGGTCCAACCCCCCAAATCCCACACTCGCACACACCAAGATGAGGCTACCTAATTGCCCTTATCCTTTCTACATTCATGATTAACTAAGGCCTTAAACCGTATTCAAGCACAAGTTCTAATGCACCCCCACCCTTTGCCACTCTCATCAAAGATAAGCATTATTTATTTACATTTGTGGCTTCAACTCTCACCAAGAAAAAGGGTAAATAAGGGTTGCCGGTGTGTCACTCGGGGTTAGTACAAAGTGTTCAAATTCCAACAATGTTTCGCTTGATTTAAAAATTTTTAAAAGCATCAAATTTTTTCCCCCATCCCCACACTTGGGATACATTGACCCCAATGTATGGTTTTGGAAGGAAGTGATCGCTAAAAACCTTTCAACATTAACAAAAGCTTAAACTCTCAAACCCCAAATTTCTTTTTGGTCTTTTTCATTTTATTTTTTTTATATATTTTTTTATAAAAACACATAAACACCGCCAAACTAGCACAACCCAACACATAACATCAAAAACCAATACACCACCCATCCTCCCAACCATGAACATAACAAACAAATATTCACAAAAATGTACAAGAAAGAGCACCACCTGGCTAATAGTAACGCGGCTGAGGAGGCCCGAAGATGGAAGTCATCATCTCCGACCATTCTCCAAAAGCAAACGAGCCGCTTCCACTCCCACTTCCTCCTTGTTGTGAGGCTCCGTCCTGTTGATCTTGACGGGGGTCCACCCATTGCGAATGATGTAACGGCGGTGTCGGATACGAAACGCTACCATCATACGGTGGTAATGACACATAATCCACCGGAGGTGGATCCACAACTACTGGTCGCCCCGCATGCCAATCCGCGTGCATTCGTCGGTTTTGATCATCAACATACCTATTGTTCATTTCTTGCTCAAAGGAATAAGCGTGAGTGCGGTTCCATGACTCCTGTCGATCAAAGCTATGCTTCAACGCCCGCTGATGCGTGTGAAGTGTTATATATATTAGGTGTATATTTTAAGCCCCTTTAACACTTATTTTTAGCCAAGTTTTAAATTTATAAAACACGATATTTTACTAACACTAAACACACATATGGGCAAGTGCACCCATCGTGGGCGTAGTATAGCGTTGGTAAGATACCGAGGTCGTCCAAGGACACAAGAGCTTTTAGTACCGGTTTATCCTCAACGTCTAATCAAAATAAAAAGTTTAGAAAAGGTTTTAAACTAAGAGAAATAAAAACTAACTAAAATGCTGAAAATAAAAGAAAAAGAAAAAACAGATAGACAAGATGAATCACTTGGTTCCGACTCGTATCTAGTATAACCTTTGATTATTTCCGCACTTTTGCACATAATTAAGAGATTATCTTAGTTATTGTAGTAGGCCCCTCTTTTGAAGGTGACGTTACCCTCACCCCAGTAGTTTGAGTCAGCAAGGATACAATCCTAAAAGGGTGGATTATTGGAAGATAATTAATTAAGTTATTAATGCAAATTATGGTAGGCCCCGCTTTTGGCGGTGACGTTACCCTCGGCTAAGTAGTCTGAGTCAGCAGGGATACAGTCCTAAATAGCCGGGTTATAGTATTAATAGTAGTTAACTTATGAGGGGGTCAAAGAGTTTGGACCCCCGCCATCCAATACCGTGAAGTATTGAAGGAGGTCCTACTAAATTTGACCCAGGTCCATTGCAGGACCTCTAAACGCTGAACAATGGCAAGACCTTTACCAAACCGTTCCCTTAACCCCCGACCAGGTAGCCAACATACCTCCATATAGACCGTGGAGATATGAATGGTGAAAATCTTTTATTTTATATAGACAGTAAAATAATGCCAAGACACCACGGACAAACGATAAGGAAAGATCACCTTCAACATAAGTAACTAGTTATTAAAGTCATTAATACAAAACCAAATAAAAAGTGCAAAAGATTAGAAATAAAAAGTATTATACTAGACACTTTGTCTTCACCAAGTGATGTAAGAGACTTAGGCAAACATGGCCTTGAGTGTCAAGAACTCTTACGATCAATCTTGGATCCCGAGACGACTCACACACTCTACGATGGACAATGGATGATGGTGGTGGATGATGGTGTTGTGATGGTGGTGGGTGGTGGATGAAGTGTGAGAGAGGTGGTGTGCCAAGGGATGAGTTGAAATGAAACCAAGCACTCCTATTTATAGGCTGAACAGAAGGCTGGGCACGGCCCCGTGTCCGCTGGACACGCCCCCGTGCCTGTCTGACATTCTCTCTCTTCATTAATTGTAATTCGCAATTACAATTAATGCGCCTGCTGTACTTTCGCCACGCCCCCGTGTTCACTGGACACGGCCCCGTGGTGGGCAATAGAAGCTTCTATAGGTTTGTCTTTTCTGCTTCTTGGGCACGGCCCCGTGCTGGCTGAGCACGGGGCGTATTCAGTTTTCTGCCTTCTCTATTTTGCTTGGGAAGATGCCGTTGAGGGGTCGGGCAGTCCACTTATGTTCCTTTTCTTGTATTTATGTTAGATTTAGCTGTCTTTTTGCTTCTTTTGTGAATTTGAGCTCATTTAATCCTGAAAATACAAAAGGAAGACAAAAACACTCTTTTTCCAACATTAGTACTTAAAAAGGGTTAGTTTTATGCCTCATTTGATGTAATTTATATGTTGCATTTTACACACATCAAATACCCCCACACTTGAACTTTTGCTTGTCCTCAAGCAAAACTCTTTAATATGTGGCTTACACTCCCAAATGGAATGGGTAGAAGAGAAGGTTTTGGGCTTGTCATAGAGTGTCGGGAATCCAAGATCTTTTTGGGTTTTATTTTTATCTATTTACAATCCTATTCGTTATGATTTGTTTAGAACGTTTCATAGGAGAAATTACTTATTTGGGCATAACATGCCTTTTTAAAATTCCATTTATATACAAGTTCACATACCTCACGGGAGAAATCACTCACACTCGGCCGAAGGTGTATTTTTAGTGAATCACTCGAGAGCGGCATGGAACTTATTCCTACCATAAGCTTGCCAAGCAATCAATCCTCCTCCTTTTTAACTTTTATACCTTTGTAAATATCAAGAGGACTTTGTGGGTGAAGGGTTAGGCTTGGGTTAAAGGTAGGTGGTTGGGTTAGTGGTTAGTGGTTAGTAGAAAAAGGGTGAAAAAGCGTAACAAGTGTCGGTTTTCGTAGGACTTTCTATTTTTGTAACTTTTATTTTGATGAAGCTATTATTCAAACAAAGTTATTTTTTATGAACTTGTTTGTTTATTTTCTTTTGCTTCATCATCAACACTTTTTTTTTTTTTGAACGATCATACGAAAAACCGAACTTGTTACTAAAACAAAGGGTTAAAATGAAAAACGTTTTGGTGGGTAAAAGGGTGTTTGGTTTGGGTTATGAAATGAAAATGTTTAGGCTCAAAGGGGCTAACTAGGGGGATTTTTGGGTAGGTGGTAAAAGAAAAAGAAAAATAATTGTGTAGAAGAAAAAAGGGTTAGTCCTAATGCCTCCATCATTTACTTACTTGGGTTTAAGTTGGTAAGGACCGAGAATGAATCGTCGTGGCAAGTTCTAGAGTCGTAAGAACCAAGCGGCTATTCACACAAGAAACGAAAAATGAGCATTTAGTCTAAAGATGTAAATTTGTATGCTCAATAAAGGCTCAAAAACTCACTTTTTGTGGGAACGGGTTTTTCTATGTGATCAAGTATATATAATCAAATTTTAACTAAGTTTGCCATGCCTTTTCATAATTTTCTTATGTTGGTTCTTTTTATCACGACGCTATCGGTTGTAAATTCGTAAAAATATAACCTTTTTGAGAACTTGAATTTCCCGAGTTAAACCTAGACAAGTAAAAAAAATGAAATTTTTGAAAAAATTTGGGGTGTTTAGCGGTTCCAATAGAGTTTTGTGTAAGGCTTGTATTTAGGACTTGCAAAATTTCAAGGTTTTAGCATCCCCCCCACACTTAAATTACACATTGTCCTCAATGTGTCCCAAAAATAAATTTTTAGGTTGATTAGATGTGTAAAATGGTGTTAAAAGCAAAGATTTATGTTACTGGCAGTCTGGGCACGGCCCCGTGGGGAGCGGACACGGCCCCGTGTTCAGGTGCCAGTAACAAAAATTAAAGAAAAGAAACAGAAGCCTGGACACGGGGGCGTGTCTGGTGAACACGGCCCGTGTCCAGTTACCTGAACTGGGCATTTTTCTGCAGGGGGTTCAGCACGGGGTCGTGTTGGTTGGACACGGCCCGTGTTGAACCTTCTGTAATGGAGAGATTGATGCCGGGTTGCCTTGTTCTTGTGCATGGGGTCATTTTTCTCGTTCCCATTTTCATCCTTTACCACCATGAGTGTGTTTTATTTATTATGAACCATCCAAACCTTAAAAACCATCATTTCATTGCACTCATAGAGAGACCTTACATAGTCCTAAATTTATATTAAACTAGATATGAAAACAAAGAAATATTAAACCATGGAGTTCTAGCCTCTACTTTATTTTAATTAGCAAAATTTCCAAGAAGCTACTAATCTTGGTTAGACAAGGCCTTTTAGAACTCCTTCTTCCGGGTGCGGCTTTCCTCACATGTCGGCGAGCCACTCCTCCACCTCCCTTGGAAGGAGAAAAGAAGGCTCATTGGCATTAGTTTGAGGAGTTTTGATTTCCACCGGGATCTCTTGTTGGTGTTCCACGGGAGGTTCCGCCGGAACGTCTTCCCACCCGGTAGGGTTGTTAATTCCGAGTGCCAGGTTCCAATCCTGTTGAGGGAGGACTGGTTCCATCGGGGGTGCTACAAGAATATTTAACCTCTGGTGCAAGAGGTTAATTTCTTGGAAGCTGCTTTCGAGTCCCACCGTAAGATCGTTAATACGGTCGATTAGGACCTCCTCTACTGATGTCATTTCGTCGAGAGCCTCCCTTAATGCTATCACATAGTGCACAAGTGTAGCTTCAACGGAGGGCCTCCTTCCTCTTCGGCTGTTTGATGAATGCACGGAAGATGTTTCGCTGTTTTCACTCGACATTCTACGAAAAATAAACTGAAAAATAGTTGATTTGATGAAACAGTGACCGGACACGGCCCCGTGCTCATTGAGCACGGCCCCGTGTTCATCTTTCTGCAGAATTTTGGAGCAAGGAATCTTGAAATTTTTAAGTTATTTTCTGAACTTGTGGGGTCTTTTTTTTTTTTTTTTTTATTAATAACTTAAAACAATGTTTCACAACATATTTTTACCAAGATTCCTTGAACAAAACTCATTAATCCCTACCACAAAATTGGAAGAATTCAAACTTTGAATGGTAGTTCTTAGAGAAAGATGGAGAAGAAGGAAATGGCTAAAAGAGGAAAGGACAAGATGGGTTGTTGGAACCTTCTTTTAGACTTACCTAGGATAGTTGAGAGAAGATTCCTTCAAATCTCTGTCCCAAGTTGGTCCAAATGTGCAGAATTCTTGGCTGCATTTATAGAAAACGACAGCATCCTGGACACGGCCCCGTGTCCATTGGACACGGCCTCGTGTGCAGGTGGAGTTCTGACACAGTTTGTCCGTATTCTGACGTACTGATCAGAAGGGAATCTTTTGGTGAACACGGGGGCGTGTTGGCTGGATACGGCCCCGTGTCGAGGGACTGTTTTATGAAGTTGTCTAGTTTTTTAAGGAACTCACTAGTATCGGGTGGCTCCTGATTGGTTGGAACAACCCCAAAGTGCCTAAGATACCTTAATTGTCCTAGACTAAGGCGAGAACGCAAGAGGTTGTCGGTGAGGGTAATTCCTATTTTCATTCTAGGTGGACAAGTCCAACCCTTTCCCGGGCTCTCGTTAAAGAAGGTGTATGCCGAATCGCTCAGGTCTATGTATGCACCGAACGAAGTCGATGGAGAGTCCTTCACGGCACAATCGGCACAGGGACGACTATCGTCCAAGTGTTTGCTAGGTATGAAGGTATTTTTGGGAGCAACGAGGTTGTCGGAATGCGGTTCCAACATTTCTTCATGGTCATCGTCTTGGGGCGGATCAATAAAGTCCTTCCTAAGCTCTTTTGACCAATTTAGAATTAGCTTTTCTAGTTGAAATAACTCGTCAATGAGCATTTCCCCTAGAATATCTGGCTGGGCGCATTCGATGGAGAGATAGTGCTTATTTTTACTTTCGCCCCTCTTAAGGTTATAAGGAGTCGGTGGGTCTATGTAGTGGGGCCTATAATTTAGAAAGTAACATTCTAATTCTTTATGTTCGCCTCCACATAATTGACACCACGTACCATAAGAGTGCCGAAAGTAAAAACAATTACTATCACTCATGTTTATGTCAGAAATTACCAACCGCCGGGATCTAACGGTTCTGTTTTCAGTAAGTGAATCTTGGGCACGGGGGCGTGTTGAGTGAGCACGGCCCCGTGTTCAGCTTACTGTCTGACTTAAAACAGGATTGCCAGTTCCAATGATTTAGCACGGGGGCGTGTTCAGCGGGCACGGCCCGTGCTGAGCTCTGCAGAAGCTGAAAACTAAGAAAATCCTAAAAAAATTAAAAAAAAATTAAAAAAATGATTAGGCCGTTGATTCCTAACTTTCTTAAAATCCTTGTGTCCCCGGCAACGGCGCCAAAAACTTGATGCGTGTGAAGTGTTATATATATTAGGTGTATATTTTAAGCCCCTTTAACACTTATTTTTAGCCAAGTTTTAAATTTATAAAACACGATATTTTACTAACACTAAACACACATATGGGCAAGTGCACCCATCGTGGGCGTAGTATAGCGTTGGTAAGATACCGAGGTCGTCCAAGGACACAAGAGCTTTTAGTACCGGTTTATCCTCAACGTCTAATCAAAATAAAAAGTTTAGAAAAGGTTTTAAACTAAGAGAAATAAAAACTAACTAAAATGCTGAAAATAAAAGAAAAAGAAAAAACAGATAGACAAGATGAATCACTTGGTTCCGACTCGTATCTAGTATAACCTTTGATTATTTCCGCACTTTTGCACATAATTAAGAGATTATCTTAGTTATTGTAGTAGGTCCCTCTTTTGAAGGTGACGTTACCCTCACCCCAGTAGTTTGAGTCAGCAAGGATACAATCCTAAAAGGGTGGATTATTGGAAGATAATTAATTAAGTTATTAATGCAAATTATGGTAGGCCCCGCTTTTGGCGGTGACGTTACCCTCGGCTAAGTAGTCTGAGTCAGCAGGGATACAGTCCTAAATAGCCGGGTTATAGTATTAATAGTAGTTAACTTATGAGGGGGTCAAAGAGTTTGGACCCCCGCCATCCAATACCGTGAAGTATTGAAGGAGGTCCTACTAAATTTGACCCAGGTCCATTGCAGGACCTCTAAACGCTGAACAATGGCAAGACCTTTACCAAACCGTTCCCTTAACCCCCGACCAGGTAGCCAACATACCTCCATATAGACCGTGGAGATATGAATGGTGAAAATCTTTTATTTTATATAGACAGTAAAATAATGCCAAGACACCACGGACAAACGATAAGGAAAGATCACCTTCAACATAAGTAACTAGTTATTAAAGTCATTAATACAAAACCAAATAAAAAGTGCAAAAGATTAGAAATAAAAAGTATTATACTCGACACTTTGTCTTCACCAAGTGATGTAAGAGACTTAGGCAAACATGGCCTTGAGTGTCAAGAACTCTTACGATCAATCTTGGATCCCGAGACGACTCACACACTCTACGATGGACAATGGATGATGGTGGTGGATGATGGTGTTGTGATGGTGGTGGGTGGTGGATGAAGTGTGAGAGAGGTGGTGTGCCAAAGGATGAGTTGAAATGAAACCAAGCACTCCTATTTATAGGCTGAACAGAAGGCTGGGCACGGCCCCGTGTCCGCTGGACACGCCCCCGTGCCTGTCTGACATTCTCTCTCTTCATTAATTGTAATTCGCAATTACAATTAATGCGCCTGCTGTACTTTCGCCACGCCCCCGTGTTCACTGGACACGGCCCCGTGGTGGGCAATAGAAGCTTCTATAGGTTTGTCTTTTCTGCTGCTTCTTGGGCACGGCCCCGTGCTGGCTGAGCACGGGGCGTGTTCAGTCTTCTGCCTTCTCTATTTTGCTTGGGAAGATGCCGTTGAGGGGTCGGGAAGTCAAAAGGAAGACAAAAACACTCTTTTTCCACTTATGTTCCTTTTCTTGTATTTATGTTAGATTTAGCTGTCTTTTTGCTTCTTTTGTAAATTTGAGCTCATTTAATCCTGAAAATACAAAAGGAAGACAAAAACACTCTTTTTCCAACATTAGTACTTAAAAAGGGTTAGTTTTATGCCTCATTTGATGTAATTTATATGTTGCATTTTACACACATCACCCGCTCCATACTCTCCCCCATCCATGTTTGATGATCAAAGAATGTGCGCTCGGATCCCGACCAAGTATCAAATACCGATGATGGTGGACATTGATTTTCAATGATTTCTTACATGGTTCCTTCATACGCCCAATTTGGCTCATAAGAGCGCTCCGTGTAATCAAAGAACCCTCCACCATATGCATGACCCCAACCTGGACCCCCTTGGTCCACATTCATGTGCTCACCATGTGATTCATCGGCGTAGTCTTCATCCCCACTCGGGGGCTCATCCTCCTCACCCGGTAATAGAGCTCTCGCATCAACCTTTAAAGCACGCCACCTTTGACCTTCCGACTTTAACTTATGATATCGCTCCGATTCATCATAAGTCCACCCAACTCCCATTCTTCGAATGTCGAAAGGCTTATGCCTCTTCATGTCCCCCTTATCCTCCGGTGTAATAGCCTTGAACAATTTAAGCAACCCCATGATTATCCGACAATACGGAATAATATTTCTTCCCACTTTATTTCGGCATATCCACACATTGTTCATCACCAAATACCGAAACGGGAAACGGGGTGACCCATGAAGCAAAGAGTAAAGAATGGGCACCTCATGAAACTTCACTTCTTGCTTATCACCTCTTCTTGGAATCACATTGTAGATACAAATCATAAGCAACAATTTCGCCTCAATTTTCAAGTTCCTTCTAAAAAGCGTGCCATGATAGGTACCCGGTAAAAACAACGCTTCCAACATATCGTTCCATCTTGGGTGTGCTTCCGGCTTGAGAAGCAAATCGTCAAGACTCGGAATCGTATAATCACGTGCGGGCAAACTATCATACCTTGCCAACTTCCTCAACGTATCAAACGACATCTCTACCTCAATACCGTTAACAGTGCCGGTTAACTTCAATTGAGACGGCTTGTTGTACGTGTTGCATTTTAGAGTGGCCATCCACTCTTGAATTTCATCCTTGAACAAGTTCTTGTTATCTTTATCATAGCAATTTAACGCCGCCTCCCACCCCAAGGCACGGAACCTAGCAAACACGTTGAACGGACCAAACTCCACCTCCCTAACTTCTCTTTTACAAATGAATGTAGCAGCCTTGTCTTTTAAGCGATTCATACGGTCATTAAACAATGCTGGCTGCCACTCTTCCGGTTGGTCATCTAATGGACCCGCTTCCCATTTCGGCTTGTCCGCCGGGTCCAACATAAACTCTTCCTCTTCATCCCTATCATCATCTCTTCCTACATATCTCCGCCTCTTTGGTTAACTCTCCGCTGGATGACTTGAAGATCCAGCAATTTCCTTTCCTTTTCGACCCATGTTCCTACACATCACAATCACAATATACAAACAAACACACCAAGTCAGTCCCCTTTCATCCAAAAATCCCCACACTTGCTTGTTACTATGGTTGTAGATGCTAATTAACACAAAGTTTCATATGATATTTTCACAAAATTTGGGCATGGTGCCTCTACAATGTAAAGCTTCCCAAAAGTTCAAAAGTTTAGCATCAACCTACATCTACAACCATAACAATTTTTCAACTAACAATGTTTATGACATAAACTAAGAACAAGCAAGTGTATATGTAACAAGTAGAACAATTACCTTCAACTTCACAATGCATCATTAAAAAGAAAGTGAAAGAATCACATACCTTGAGTTGTAGATGCAAGAACACAAGAAAAACAAAAGCTTCAAAAACCCCCCAAAAATTCGGCACCTAGGGTTTCACAATCGGGCACGAAAACAAGGTTTTCTTCCAATTTTTTTCCCAAAATTAGAAAGCTCGTGAGATTTTAGCCAATATAGACCCAAAAATCACTTGATTTGGCCAAGATTTGAGAAAGTTATGGAGGATTGAAGGTTTGAAGGTTGTGGGGTTTTTGAAAGATCTTGTGGGGTTGATGATAATGAAAGAAGATGTTGTGTGGTTAGGGTTGAATGCAGGAAACGAGTGGATGGGGTTAATATCCCCAGGCTACCGTAAATTACGGTAGCCACCGTAATTTACGGTGGCACCTGGGGATTTATGGTTCGCCAAAAATTCAGTTTTTTTATGTTTTTTTTTTAGTTTTATAATTTTTATGTTTTTTTTATATTTTTCAAAAACATGGAAATTTACCCTACCCCCTCGAAAAAACCTGTGTTGTCCTCAACACTATATTAGAGTCATTCATACGAACGTCCCCACACTTGTTTCGAACACAAGTTTCAAGCGGATACGGCATTTGTGCAAAATAAACAAAACAAAATAAACTAACTATGTACACTACCAAACCTGGGCCTCTTATGGTTGTTCCTCATCCACCGGGGGTAGGATGTAGCCCACCTTGTCAAGCTCCAAATTATTGATGTCGTTTCCTTCCAAGTATGGCTTTAACCGATGCCCGTTCACCGTTTGTTGCTTGTTGGTGTAAATGTCTTGGATATCAACGTCACCAAATCTACCGACTTGCCTAATGACATATGGGCCCATCCATTTGCTTTTTAACTTGCCCGCGAATAATTTCAACCTCGAATTATACAACCAAACTTTCTGACCCACTTCAAAGGTTCGCTTCTTGATTTTTGCGTCATGAACCTTTTTAAGCTTATCCTTGTAAGCCGATACACACTCGTAAGCTTCGTCTCGAATTTCTTCTATCTCACATAATTGCAACTTTCGCATCTTTCCCGCTTCATCATAATCCGCGTTCACTGTTTTAATCGCCCAATGCGCCCGATGAGCTAACTCCGTCGGTAAGTGACATCCCTTCCCATACACCATCCGGTAAGGAGTTGTACCAATTGGAGTTTTGTAGGCCCTCCGATATGCCCACAATGCATCGTCTAGTTTGCTTGACCAATTTTTCCTATCCGTTCTAACCGTCTTCATGAGAATCTCCTTGATTTGACGGTTGGACACTTCGAATTGTCCACTTGTTTACGGATGGTACGGTGTAGCAATCCGGTGGTTCACATTGTACTGCTTCAACAATTTACCGAAATTAAAGTTCTTAAAATGTGACCCCCCGTCACTAATTATAACTCTTGGAATACCGAAACGAGCAAAGATGTTGGATTGAACGAATTTACAAACAACCGATTGATCATTTGTTCTTGAAGGAATAGCTTCAATCCATTTCGAGACATAATCCACTGCCACTAGAATGTACAAAAACCCATTTGAACTACGGAAGGGACCCATAAAGTCAATGCCCCACACATCAAATATTTCAACCACTAAAATCGGTTGCAACGCCATCTCGTCCCTCTTTGAAATACTTCCCATCTTCTGGCAATTAACACAATTCCATGCAAACTCGCATGCATCCTTGAAATAAAACCCACATGTAAGCACCCGGTAACCCGTTTTGTGGCCACTAAAATGACCTCCACAAGCGGATGAATGGGCATGTGTCAAAATCTCTAACACCTCCGTCTCGGGCACACACCTCCTAATGACTTGATCGGGCCCAATCTTGAAAAGGTCCGGCTCATCCCAAATGTATTGCTTCACTTGGACCATGAATCGTTGCCTTCTTTTCTTGGTCCAATGACGTGGGATTGCACCCGTGGCTAGGTAATTAACATAATGGGCATACCACGGTGCAACGAAAGTAGACACGGCTAACAATTGCTCATCGGGAAACCGTCCGTTTATCTCACTCAAATCATCAACCCCTTCCACCGGAATTCGAGATAAGTGATCCGCCACTACGTTTTCACTTCCGTTTTTATCCCGAATTTCTAAATCGAATTCTTGTAATAACAACACCCAACGGATCAAACGGGGCTTTGCATCTTTTTTCTCCATCAAATGCCGGACCGCACTATGGTCCGAGTATACAATCACCTTGCTTCCCCATATGTAAGACCGGAACTTGTCCAAGGCATACACCACCGCTAATAACTCCTTTTTGGTTGTGGTGTAATTCAGCTGCACCTCGGATAATGTCTTGCTTGCATAATAAATCACCATCGGCTTTTTATCAATTTGTTGACCCAAAACTGCACCAATTGTAGTGTCGCTTGCGTCACACATGATCTCAAATGGCTTTAACCAATCCGGTGGTTGCAAGATGGGAGCTTTTACCAAGTGTTCCTTCAAAATATTAAAAGCTTGCAAACATTCATTAGTAAAGTCAAAGGGAACATCTTTTAATAACAAATTGCATAAAGGCTTCGTAATGACACTAAAGCCTTTAATGAAACGCCGATAGAAACCCGCGTGTCCCAAAAATGACCTTACCCTTTCACATTTTTCGGTGGAGGCAACGATGATATTACCCGTATTTTTGCCTTATCCACCTCCGTTCCCCTCTCCGAAATCACGTGGCCTAACACAATACCCTCTTGCACCATGAAATGACTTTTCTCCTAACTAAGCACCAAATTTTTCTCGACACATCTTTTTAAAACTTTTTGCAACTCGTCGAGACAAGATTCAAAACTAGTGCCAAAAATTGAAAAGTCATCCATAAATACTTCAAGCAACTCTCCAACCATGTCCGAGAAAATACTCATCATACATCGTTGGAAAGTTGCCGGTGCATTACACAAGCCAAATGGCATTCGCCTAAAGGCAAAAGTGCCATATGGACAAGTGAAGGTGGTCTTGTGTTGGTCATCCGGGTGAATTGCAATTTGATTGTAACCCGAGTACCCATCCAAAAAGCAGTAATATTTTTGACCCGATAATTTTTCAATTATTTATTCAATAAAAGGTAGTGGAAAATGGTCCTTAGAAGTGGCGGCATTCAATTTGCGGTAATCGATACAAACACGCCACCCGGTGACCGGTCGGGTGGTGATTTGTTCACCATTTTCATCTTTAATAACTTGAATGCAGGCCTTCTTAGGCACTACTTGGGTAGGACTTACCCAAGCACTATCCGAAATAGGATAGATAATTCTCGCATCTAACCACTTAATTACCTCCTTTTTTACCACTTCTCGTAGATTCGGGTTCAATCTCCTTTGTGCCTCCTTTGTTGGTTTTGCATCTTCGGTGGTGATGATTTTGTGCATAACGATCGATGGACTAATTCCTTTCAAATCGGAAATTGTCCACCCAATAGCTCCTTTGTTCGCCTTCAAAACTTCCAATAAAGCTTGCTCTTGTGCCATCTCCAAATTAGAGGCAATAATGACCGATAAAGTGTCATTATCCCCTAAAAATGCATACTTCAAATGGCTTGGCAAATCTTTTAGCTCCAACTTCGGTGGTTCCTCCAATGATGGTTTGGTACCCGAATTGATTTCCACCGGTAAGCTTTCAAATTGATGGGTCCATGGTGGTCGACCCTCCTTTAGTGCCATAGCATCTTGCTTCTCCTCTTCAACCCGTAATGCACAAGCATGTACCTGTTCAGAAAAATCACAAACACACATATCCATACTATCCTCCTCATACTCAAGTGGGTTGCATCTGTCGACTAAATCTGCCATAAAACACTCATCAACAACAACAGAATTAGAATTGTTAGTAAAAACATTTAATCTCATTTTTCGATTTCCGAATGTCATGTCGACCGTACCAAATCGACAATCAATCACGGCATGTGCGGTGCTAAAAAATGGCCGACCCAAAATAACATTTTGTTGTTGTTTCGGGTCCACGGATGAGTAGTCTAAGACTAAAAAGTCAACCGGGTAGTAAAACTCATCGATTTTCACTATAACATCTTGAACCATCCCCCGAGGTAGCTTATGAGACAAATCGACTAAAACAACCGTTGTCTCCACCCTTGCTAATGGACCAAAATCATATTGGTCATATAAGCCCCCCGGTAAAATGCTCACTCCGGCTCCAAGATCTAGCAACGCCTTTGACCTTTGAAAATTACCAACTTGAATATTTATTAATGGTGTTCCCGGATCTTGGAACTTAGGAGGAAGTTCCCCATAAATTACCGCATTAACTTGCCCGGTTAAATCGACCCGCTTAGGCATATTTTTCTTTTGTTGCCTCTTTTGTGTGCATAATTCTTTTAAAAATTTAGCGTAAGCGGGCACTTGCTTTATTGCATCAAGTAACGGAAGGTTAACTTTTACTTGTTTAAAAATGTCCCACAACTCCTCTTTTTGGGGACCCCTTGTTGAAATAAAATTTTTCCTACCCGGGTCAAGTAGAGCCGATGGAAATGGGATTTGACTCGGCACCCCTTCATCTTTTTTATCTTTCAAAATTTCACCCAACCCCGGTTTTTCAACATTAGACTCCTTAGACACAATAGGTGAAACTTCATCCTCCTCACTTTCATTACCCGTAATATCTTCAACCACCCCATCAACCAATCCCGGTGACAAATTTGCTTTAAATTCTTTGCCACTTCTTAAAACACTAACATGATTGATATTAATTTTACATGATGAGCTATGGGAAGGATTTACCTTAGTGTCGCTAGGAAGTTGACCTTTGTTTTTCTTCAATTCCGCCACCTCGGTTGCTATTTGACCCATTTGAGTTGTTAGTGTTTGAATGCTTTTATCAAGAACTTCATCCTTTTGCATCCGAACTTCATCAAGTTGAAACCTCTTTTGCATGTCTTGTTGCATTGCCCGAAGCATATCCATAACCTCATTCCCACTTGATGAAGTTTGACCCGAAGAACCACTTTGACCACCCGATTGTTGAAATTGCCCTTGGTAGCCAAAATTGTTTCCACCCCGTTAATTACCTTGATTATATTGTTGACGAGGTGTGAAATTACCTTGAGCTCCTTGGAAATTTGGGTTAGCTTGGTTCACCGGGTTCCCATAACGGAAATTAGGATGATTTCTTAACCCGGGGTGGTATGTGTTCGAATTCATGTTAAAGTTTCGACCACCCCCTTGAATAGCATTCACCTCTTCCACTTGCTCTTCAACCACTCCTACTAAACAAACTTCCGCCGTGTGGCCTATTTCATTACAATTAGTGCACACGTTGTACACTTGATTCGTGGTTTACACACCAACATTCTCTACCCCATGTACTTGTGGCCTTGTAATAACATGCCTTGCCATCTCGAAGATTGAGCCTTCCTTTTTGAAGTAACTGCCATTTGCTCTAAAAATTGCCAATCATCATGCTCAAATTTGTACCAAATGTACCATTAGTGATTGACATTAAGTCACGAGCATCCTCCGAACTCAACCCCTCATGAAACGCATTCAACAACTCCCAAAGTTGTATACCATGATGAGGGCAATTTTTCAACATCATGTTGAACCTTTCAAAAGCCTTATGAAACATCTCCCCCGGTTGTTGTTGGAAGCTTCTCCTTGCATCATTTGTCTTTTGAGACGTGTAGAACTCTTCTAAGAAAAGTTGTTGCATGTTAGCCCATGTATAAACCGATAGCAGCAAATTTGTAGACAATAAATTTTGTAAACTGTTAAATCTGCCTATAAAAACTCTAGACATAAAATATGAGGTAGAATTGGCCGATGGTACCTTAGAAACTGGCTCAACAATTTTAGATGGATGTTTCATATCCATTAGGAACCACTCGTTTCCGCTGTCCTTATTGCCAATGAAATTGGCGGGTTTTGATGTAGTTATAGGCATGGATTGGTTATCTTCGAACCAAGCTCAGATTGCCTGTGCCAAGAAGCAAGTTGTCATTAAAACCCCTTCGGGTAAATCAATTGTTGTTCAAGGAGATACGCACCATGGATTGCCTGATCAAGTATCTATGCTTAAGGCATCCAAATGTTTGAAGAACGGTTATGTCATTTACATGGCACAAGTGACTGTAGATGCGCCAAAGCCTAAAATTGAAGATATCCCTATTATTTCAGAGTACACAGACGTTTTCCCTGAAGAACTACCAGGTTTTCCTCCTGACAGGCAAGTGGAATTAAGAATTGATATTATACCTGGAGTAGCACCAGTCGCCTGAGCTCTTTATCATTTGGCACCGACTGAAATGAAAGAATTAAAGACCCAGTTGGATGATTTATTGGAGAAGGGTTTTATTCAACCAAACTCGTCTCCTTGGGGAGCGCCTATTTTATTTGTAAAGAAGAAAGAAGGCTGAATGCGTCTATGCATTGATTATCATGAGCTGAACAAAGTTACAATCAAGAACCGATATCCATTGCCCAGGATCGACGATCTGTTCGATCAGTTGCAAGGGGCAAGTTTCTTCTTGAAGATCGATCTAAGGTTGGGATACCATCAATTAAAGGTCAGGACGGAAGATGTACATAAGACTTCATTTAAGACAAGATATGGTCACTACGAGTTCTTAGTGATGGCTTTTGGGCTCACTAACGCACCGGCAGCATTCATGGATCTCATGAATCGAGTCTGCAAGCCATATCTGGACAAGTTTGTCATTATTTTTATTGATGACATACTCATTTACTCCAAGAGTCAAGCTGATCACGAGGAACACCTCTGATGCATTCTCAAACTTCTGCAGCAGGAAAAGCTTTATGCGAAGTTCTCTAAATGTGAATTTTGGCTTCGAGAAATCCAATTCCTTGGACACGTGGTAAGCGAGCGTGGTATCCAGGTGGATCCCGCTAAAATAGAGGCAATTATGAATTGGGAAGCCTCCAAAACACCTACAGAGATTTGCAGCTTCTTGGGTTTAGCAGGTTACTACAGGCGTTTCATCGAAAATTTTTCTAGAATAGCTGCACCTTTAACTTCCCTAACACGCAAAAATGTGAAGTTTGACTAGGGTCCAAAACAACAAGAATCTTTTGAGATTCTCAAGCAGAGATTGAGCAATGCTCCTGTGTTGGCATTGCCTGAAGGTGTGGATGAGCTTGTTTTTTATTGCGACGCATCGCACACTGGTATGGGTTGTGTGCTTATGCAAAAAGGTAAAGTGATTGCCTACGCATCGCGACAGCTGAAGGTGCACGAAAAGAATTACACCACCCATGACTTGGAGTTGGGTGCTGTTGTATTTGCACTAAAGTTATGGAGGCATTACTTATATGTGTCACACCCCAACCGACGAGGGAAACATCGGGGCGCGGCACTGAGCGAAACAGATTGTCCAAGAGTTTCCATAACAACTACAATTACCAATTATTTAAGCATCACGTCCCATACCATGACACAATAAGTAGCATTACAGAAAATTCATAGACAAATATTTCTGTTCCGACAACTCAAATATAAATTGTTTTTGTTTGTATCTAGACTCCATCCTAGCTAAATTCCAGCAAGTAACATGCAAGCATCCTAAACACCTGTCGCATACGTTAAAATAGAGGTCAATACACATAGTGTAAAGGTGAGCATACAAGTTTAATAGTAATAATAGAGTTCGAAAGCGTTTACGCACAACCAGCATGTAACATGTATAATGTGAAGCTAGTAGGTTATCGACAATGAAATATGCACAGACATGACTCCGAGTTGTAGAATGCGCAACACATGTCACCACTGTGACACGTGAAGAAATAACCTTAACAACCCCTGTCCATGACAGGTGCTGAGTCCAAACTATAGTACTATCGTTGCTAAGGCGTCAGGCAACAATCACTGTGTTAACATAACATACAAGCATTCATCGAGTAACACGTATAACATGCAGTAACGGTCAGCGTATAAACTGTTTGCATTGTGTGATCGATGTGATTTAGAATAAGTAACGTATGTAACACCCAAAAGTGCGTGAAGCAAAAAGGGATCGAGTATACTTACAGCGATGGTAGTTAATGGATTGAAGGGAGCGCTAGAGTGATTAGCCTGAACAGTTTATGATAGCATAAGCGAAGAGCGGTGCGTAAAACGGTGCAAGTGATCAAAGTGACGGATGGTCATCCGATCGGATGGCAATCCGAACGGATGGTCATTCGATCGGATGTCAATCCGTTCGGATGGCCATTCGGTCGTATTGACATTCGTTTGAGATGGATGTGTTTATGTATGATGGCTTTGAAGTTTTCGTTTTAGCATTTTGAAAACAGAGAAGTATCTCTACCATTCAGGTCGTTCGATCGAACGGTCGTTCGATCGGATGGCGATCCGATCGGCAGGACACTTTGTGAGAACAAGTTCACAGCAGGATTGTCATTCGATCGGATGGTCTTCCGATTGGATGGCAATCCGTTAGAAACTAATGATCTTTGAAAATTTGCAAAAAGTTTAAGTGTTGAAGTCTTGGTGCAATCCGATCGGATTGTTGTTCGATCGGATGGCAATCCGATCGGATGGCAATCCGATCAGACGGCAATCCGTCCCGACGATCTGATCGTTTTGAACTTGATAATTTTGATAAGTTTTTGCGGTTTGCTTGAGACGGTATGACAACGTACTAAACAACGGATCCTCATCAAGTCCCAAGTCGTCCGATCGAACAGGAATCACCCTAATCCGACCAGTCAACTGTTCTTTGACGGTTGTTCATGTTCAACCCGAAGTCGGTTGTCTCGTTGATAGGAATCAGATCTGAGACCGACACTTCACTAGAGAACGAGTAGAAGGCCTGAACTAGCTCCGATTCTATCGGTTTTGTGTGCATTGAGTGTAAAAGAGTTGATAGAAAATTAGAAACCATCTTTCAATCCTTTTAACCTTGAAAATGTTTGGATCTAGATGAAAATAGTGTCAAATCATGTGGAAATCATGTAGATATGAGTTGTTCTTGGTGGAATGAGGCCAAAACTTGAAGTTCATAAGAACTCCATGATGACATCATCCTAGAATACCTCAAATCCGCTGATTTCACGGTTAAAAGTTAAGATTCAAAGGTGAAAATGATGAAGAAGTGTGTGTAGATCATAGAAGTACAAGATTTGAGTTGAAAACTTACAAGAATCGGGAGAAATCGAGGGAAAAGTGGGCTGGAACGCTAGTCGAACGAGAGAGAGCTGTCACATCACTTTGGTGATGTGACAAGGGGTATTTATAGGTTGCCAAAAGAGGAAAGTGGCAAATGGATCGGATCGGATGTCACTTCGATCGGATGGCCATCCAATAGGATGGTCATCTGTTCGGATGACCATTCGATCGAATGGTCAATCGATCGAGTGGCTCCGGCGAGTTGTGTTTCGATGTTTCGTTTTGCGTGTTGAGTGTTGCGATGCGTTTCGGGTGAGCGATGCGATAGTATTACCCATTAGTCACACAAATAACCTAACTACTATATCTAACATACAATCACTATAAATAACTTGCGTTTAGCGTTTGCGATTAGATTACGTTGCGATAGAATTGCGATTGCGATTAAACACCTCAACATAAACATAACATGCACAAGTAACACATAATAGCACACACGTAAAACAATATCCAGAACACATAATTCGAGTTGCGATGCGATTAGCGATAAGTCGATTAGCGATTAAACATGCGATTAAACCTCGATTATTAATAGATACTCCACATAATACAACTAAAGCAAATAAATAATAGAATTCGATTACAAGTCAAGAAGCACATTTCAGTAGTTAAGCAAGGAGTGACAGATCGCAATTAGCAATATTTTCTTCCTTTGACTTTGACTTTGACTTGTACCTTGACTTTCCAAAAAGCGGGTTGTTACAGCCTCCCCTACTTTAGGAAATTTCATCCCGAAATTTAAGAAGTAGGCGTAACAAACAGTTGCGGATACTTCGCCTTCATGTCACTTTCGAGTTCCCAGGTGAACTCGGCGCCGCGTTTGCCTTCCTAGCGAACCTTCACAATTGTCACACCCCCAAAATCCACCACGCGGAGTATCACCGCTTGGAGGCGTGACGTGACCAGGATCGAGCCACCAATCATATTGAACATCACAATTAAGTAAATAAAACCAACCACAATACGATTGGTGACCAAAAGAAGGTAAACCGACTTTAAGTTAACCAAGTTCAGATTTAAACAGCGGAAGCATAAAACGTAAGTTCGAAACATAAGTTCCATAGTTCATAAGTTTAAAGTCCAAAACGTTGATTTAATAAGTTCATAAGGTTTAGATGTTTAGTACGGGACATAACAATCCCTATTCCACAACAACCTCCTCCTCGTGCAAGCTCCATCTAGCGACCTGTAAGGCATGTAACAATGAGTCAACAACAAAGTTGAGTGAGTTCACGGTTGGTTGATTAGTTTTAAGTTGTTTCTGAAAACGTGGTTTGACTTTCGTTGGCTTATTTTCCGTGGGGGTTACCCCGTAGTTGAAAGTATGTTTAACCAGTTCCTTTATTACCCAAACCATATCCATAATCAGTGGGGGCTTCCCCATGTGAACTACTAGACGGTATGATATCGACTACTAACGAAAGTAAGTTGTGCCCTAAGTCAATGTCTATCATCATTGACCCTTTGCCTTAGTCCATTAGTACACGCCCGTTCGAACGACACGGTGTGAGGTTTGTTATACCTAATAGCGCTAATAACTAATGACCCGCTCGCCATCGGCCTTGGCGATTAAGTCGATATAAAATGAGGGACTTATGATAGAGTTTTGTCTAGTAAGTTTTAAGGTTGTTGTCCTACCCAAGGAGGACGAACGTACGTAGTTCTCCCCAAAGAGAATACACAGGATTAATATTGGCATCCTATCCAAGGAGGATGGCCGTACATATCCTACCTAAGTAAGATATGTAGATTCCGTTTTAATTCTTTAACCCATTCCCAAACCACCGGGAATCCCATGCCTTAGAAAGTGTGTGAACTCACCTTGGTTTGCTCGGTTAGATTCTCAAATATAGCTAACAGTCAAGGTCGGTCAATCACGTCCTAATATGATTACCAGTTAGTCATTTAGTGGTTTCAAATAGAGCACAAAGTTCCTACACGTATCTACCACATAACATGCATTCACTTCAATAGTTCACGCTCATATAAACATTCCACCTATAGCTACACAAGAACAAGCATACGATATTGCACATAACACTTTTATTGTCATATAACATGTTAGGTTATTCACAGATAACATACCCGACATTTAGACACGCAAATTACTTCTTATGTCATTTTAACTTAAATATCCAAAATCGGGCTGTTTTCGGGCATTTTAATAAAATAGTTAACTTATTTAAAAAATTCCCAAATTTTTACAGAATATCTTAAATGATCCAAATATTATTGTGTAAAAATATCGGGATCCAATTCATCCCCAATATTTTATAAAAATTCATTTTCCGGACTGAAATCAGATTTATCTTTTTCTGACTGCAGTCCACGGAATAATTTATTTAAAATTCATCGAGAGTCCAATTTACGAAATTCCAGTGAGAGAATTACAAATACATCGGTGGTCATCTACAGTACAAATTTCATGATCTAACTCTACATAGAATTCAAGTTATGACTGAAAACAGAACGCATATTTTCAGCAGCAAAAATGCAGCTTTAGCTGCTGTTACAAAACGACACTTTAAAAATAGTAAACGAAGTCCAAAAATTATTATTCCAGTGCCATTAGAACCGTATTTCATAATACTTAAATCTAGACTTCAGAAAATACATTTTTCGTTAAGTTACGGTCTGGTTACAGCCAACTGAAATTGGCTGTAAACACCAACCAGCTTTCTGTTTTAGTTCTCTACCTTCTAACGCATGTTCGATTGATTCCGTTAACATGTTTAGTGATCACAACAACATAAAACATCAATATTTACAAGCTAATCATCAGATAATCAACAAGAATCATAACAACATCATATTAACATCACTTCATCACTAGACTAGTTTATGTTCAAAACTTGTTTAAGGTTCTTTAGAGTTTCTTATCATTTTGATCACTACACATCTTTAACCACCTAAACAAGATGTAAGAAGCAAAGATCTAAGTTCTTACCACTAGTTCAAGACTAGGGAAGTTCGAGTGAAGAAATGTGGTGGATAAAAGAAGATGAGAGTGGTCCTTTAACTTCCGAACGCACCGAGCTTCGTTGTTCACCTTCTTACACCTATGGATGCTCTTGGATTACTTGAAAGAAACTTGAAGGTGGTGATGGTGGGTGTGTGTGGGTTCGGCCGATCAAGAAGAAGAGGAGGAAAGATGGATGGTGTGTTTAGTTTGTGAATATGAGAATGAAGGATGGTCTTGTGGTTAATTATATAACCTTTCCAACATGCTATTATCCATTATGTTAAATGTCTCCTAAGTACATAGCAAGTTTAATAAACAACTCAAGAAAATCAAGGGTGGGATTCACCCTTGAAACCGTATGGTTTGGGGGGGGGGGGTCTAGTTGGGTTGTAAGTATTGGTTGAAATCTAGTTAGGGAAACCAAGTGTTATATTTAGTGTGTTATGAGTGTTATTAATATTTAGTGGGTTAGGGTGTTCGGGGACCCTAACTAGCTCAGAAAAATAAAAACAATGTGTTTGACAATATTTTTATGTTCCGGGTAAAGTCCGATTGTTCGGTTTGACACTGTTCCGTTAAAGTGCTTAATTAATCCGTAAAGTGTCTTTTATATATACTTTGTAACATTTTTAATTCTCAACACTTAGGAAAACACACAGGACTATTTAGTAACTTTTCTGTATACTACTAGTATGTTAACAAACACATGTAAGTATAACACAGTAATCAGAGAGCAGTTAAGTAATTCCACACAGTCGTCAAGCACTTTAATTATCATTAATAAATTGTACGGATACATGGAATTATGAGGGTTGTCACAACAATGGGAATGCGTGAGCGTCGAAGTACCTTGGTTTCTCGGCCCATGATCTCGACAGGCTTCTCCAAGAAGTGTAATGTTTCGTCCACTTGTAAATCTTCCAAAGGGACATGTAATTCCTGGTCGGCTAGACACCTTCTGAGGTTCGAGACGTGGAAAGTCGGGTAGACATTACTAAGTTCCTCCGGTAGTTCTAGTCTGTAGGCCACTTTTCCAATCCTTTCGAGAATTTTAAAGGGTCCAACATTTCGAGGCGCGAGCTTTCCTTTCTTGCCGAATTTGATCACCCCCTTCCAAGGTGCAACCTTTAGGAGTACGTGATCACCAACGTCAAATTCAAGGGGCTTGCAGCGTCTATCGGCGTAACTTTTCTGACGGCTCTGAGCTTTCAGCAGATTGTCTCGAATTTGGAGAATTTTGTCAGTCGTTTCTTGCAACAGCTCGGGACCGGTAATTTGCGCGTCTCCGATCTCGTGCCATACAATTGGCGATCGACATTTCCCTCCATATAATGCCTCAAATGGTGCCATTTGGATGCTGGAATGATAACGGTTATTGTACGAGAACTCGACTAAAGGTAAGTGCGCGTCCCAATTACCACCGAAATCTATGACACATGAGCGAAGCATATCTTCAAGGGTACGAATCGTTCTTTCAGTCTGACCGTCGGTTTGGGGATGGAAAGCAGTACTTAGGTTAAGAGTAGTACCGAGAGCAGATTGAAACGTTTCCCAAAGACGCGAGGTAAACTGACCATCACGGTCAGAGATGATGTCACGAGGTGTCCCGTGTCGACAAATGATCTCATCGGTGTAGATTCGGGCTAATTTTTATACCTTAAAGTCTTCTCGTATCGGCAGAAAATGAGCTGATTTGGTCAAACGGTCAACAACAACCCAGATGCTTTCGTGACCTGATGGCGTGCGCGGGAGTTTCGTTATGAAATCCATAGTTATACTCTCCCATTTGCACATGGGGATCTCGGGTTGGACGAGTAAGCCAGAGGGACGTTGATGCTCAGCCTTGACCTTGGAACAAGTCAGGCACTTCGAAACATAGATAGCGATATCCTTCTTCATGCCCGGCCACCAGTACTTGTAGCGCATGTCCTGGTACATCTTGTCAGCACCGGATTGAATAGAATACCGAGATTTGTGGGCTTCGTCCATCAGAATTTGTCGCAAATTCGTACGCTTGGGAATCCAAATTCGGTCTAGATAATGGAATATAGCATTCGATTTATTCACCAGTTGAGCGCCATCGTTGCTGATCCTTTCCTTCTTCAAAGTACGTTCGGTAAAACAAGCATGTTGGGCGTCGCGGATGAGAGCTTCGAGATTATGCTAGGCTTGGGAATTACGAACGCTATGAAAATAGCTTCGTTGACTGAGAGCATCGGCCACGACGCTTGCTTTTCCTGGGTGGTAACGAATCTCACAGTCGTAATCGTTGAGGAGTTCAACCCATCGGCGTTGGCGCATATTCAGCTCTTTCTGGTCGAAGATGTGTTGTAGGCTCCTATGATCGGTGAAGATCGTACACTTGGTACCGTAAAGGTAGTGTCGCCAAATCTTCAACGCAAAAATAACTGCACCTAGCTCGAGGTCGTGGGTTGTATAATTCTTCTCATGGATCTTGAGCTATTGAGAGGCGTACGCGATAACCTTGTCCCGTTGCATGAGAACACAACCAAGACCAAGGTAGGAGGCATCGCAATAGACTATAAAATCGTCGTTTCCGTCGGGCAATGAGAGCACTGGGAGCGTTGCAAAGCATAGCTTTGAGAGTTTGAAAGGCCTCCTCTTGTTAATCTCCCCAAACAAAAGGTTTGTCCTTATGCTTCAGCGAGGTAAGCGGCACGGCCATTTTCGAAAAGTCAGCGATGAATCGGCGATAATAACCCGCCAATCCGAGAAAAGAACGAACTTCAGATAGGTTCCTTGGTGTAACCCAACTCTTAACAGCTTCGATCTTCGCAGGATCGACATGAATTCCTTGACTATTGACGATGTGACCGAGGAATTGAACCTCCTCAAGCCAGAATTCACACTTGGAGAACTTGGCATAGAGACGGTTTCCCTGGAGTAACTCAAGAACCAAACATAGATGTTGCGAGTGTTCGGTTTTTTACTTGGAATAGAACAGGATATCATCGATGAATACGATGATGAAGCGGTCGAGAAAGGGTTTGCACACGCGATTCATTAGATCCATAAAGACTGCGGGAGCATTAGTCAAACCAAAAGGCTTGACAACAAACTCGTAATGACCATAGCGGGTTCGAAAAGTGGTTTTAGGTATATCCTCCTCTTGAATGCGTAATTGGTGATTGCCTGAGCGTAGATCGATCTTCGAGAAACATGTAGCACCTTGTAACTGGTCAAACAAATCATCGATTCGAGGCAAGGGATAGCAATTCTTGATAGTCAACTTATTCAACTCCCTATAGTCGATGCACATCCGGAATGATCCATTCTTCTTTTTTACGAAAAGGACAGGCGCGCCCCAAGGAGAGGTGCTAGGGTGAATGAAGCCTTTATCAAGTAGTTCCTGGAGCTGACTCAAGAGTTCGCGCATTTCAGAAGGAGCGAGACGGTAAGGCGCTTTAGCAACAGGATTTGCTCCAGGAATGAGGTCGATTCGGAAATCGATATCACGAGTAGGAGGTAAACTAGGTAAATCGTCAGGAAATACGTTAGGGAATTCACGAACAACGGGAACATCTTTCACTTGAGTCTTTCCTTCCTTTTCCTCCGCTACTACGATGTGTGCCAAGTAAGCTTGGTATTCCTTGCGGAGATACCTGCTAGCTTGGACGCACGACATGAGTTTGAGACCTTTCAAAGGAGTTTCGCCATACACACAAAGTTGATCACCATTAGCGAGCGAGAAACGAATCATCTTATGGAAGCAAACAACTTCAGCATGGTTTTCGCGAAGAAAATACATGCCTACTATGATGTCAAAACTACCGAGCTGCATCAGAATAAGGTCGATAGGGAAGACGTGATTGTTGAGTTCAAGCGTACAATCACGTACAACAGAATTGACAGCGACGGTTCTTCCAGTGGCAACTTCAACATCGAACGTCGAGGGGAGATGGGCGCGCTTACGATTAAGGAGCTTTTCGAATTCAAACGATACAAAACAGTTATCTGCTCCAGTATCAAATAAACACGAAGCATGTATACCATTCACAAGGAACGTACCATTAACTACGTTGTTGTCTGCTTGAGCCTGGCGAGCGTTGATGTTGAAGGCACGTCCGTGGGCTGCTGGCTGATGCTGCTGCTGAGGCTGCTGCTGTTGATGTTGTTGCGGCTGCTGCTGGGGCTCTTGCTTCACCACTCTGTTGGGGCACATGTTTGCAAAGTGGTTGGGATCACCACATGCAAAGCAAGCTCTAGCGTGAGTCCCGGGTGCAGGAGCTGCTTGTTGGCCCTGGGAACAGGAAGAAGAGCTTGTGGTACAGGAGCTTGACCTTGAGCTAGAGCTTGGCGTGGACCTGTACGGCAGTTTGCGATGAAGTGACCGTACATATTGCAATGAACACAGAACCGGCATGTGATACCAACCGGATGATAATAGGTACAAGTAGGGCAGAGCGGGTGTGGTCCGGTGTATGCACGCTGCATTGACCACAGGCGCCGCTACTTGGCGGTGTTGAGGTTGCGGTTGGGCAGGTACTGTTTGGAGTGGAGCGGCAGTAACTGCACAGTTCTTGTTGCTGGAGCTGTTGTTCTTTCTCTTGCGGCATAAGAGCTTTGAAGATTGCGGTGCGGCGGTGGTTTCAGCGGTGGGAGCAGCGGTGACTTGATGCAGATTCTTGGAGGCTTTATCAAAATAACCAGCCATGGCTCGCTTATCGTTGATCTCAGCAGCAAGCAGGTAGGTTTCCTCGATTGTTGTCGTCTTTGCGGCCTGAACAAAATCTGCAACACAATCCGGCAGAGCACGGATATACTTCTTGATCGTAATCTCAGGGGTAGTAACCTGACTAGGGCAGATGATACTTAGCCGCTTGAAGCAAACAGTTAAACCAGCGTTATCTCCGCCATCCTGCTTAATGTGCCAGAATTCATCCTCTGGCTTTTGGAGTTCATGGGGAGGGCAGAACTCTTGCATCATGATGTCCATCAACTCATCCCATGTCAGCCCAAAAGCTGCATCGTTCCCTCATTTATTTCTCTCGGTCGTCCACCAATCAAGGGCGCGGGATTGGAAGACGCCGGTGGCGTTAACAGTTCGTAGGTTTTCCGGACAGCCCCTCTGGCGCAGGGTGACTTCGATTGAATCAAACCATTGGAACAGGGCCGTAG
The DNA here is from genome assembly GCA_030545235.1 of Helianthus tuberosus. Classification (NCBI taxonomy): domain Eukaryota; kingdom Viridiplantae; phylum Streptophyta; class Magnoliopsida; order Asterales; family Asteraceae; genus Helianthus; species Helianthus tuberosus. The sequence goes on along the minus strand of CM060438.1, from coordinate 89,429,676 downwards.
GCCCATCTTCGCCGGTAAATTCTTTTGGAACGCAGGCTTTGAACTGCTTGAAGCTAAAAGTAGTCTTGGGAGTATCAGTCCTAGACTCCTCCGAGGATTTGCTAGTGTTCTCATTCAGCTCACTAACAATTTGCGGGATGACTTTTGCTATCTGCTTAGCGGCGAGCGCAGCAATGTGTTTGTCATCCTGATTGCGTCGAGCGAAGCGAGCAGAGTATGATCCAAATGACGAAATTGTCTGCAACAAACATCGTCACAGGACTCAAACACAGTTTCGATTAACCCTAGTATAGTCTAGCGAATTCATAGGAGCACATCAAGGCACAAAATCAAGTAGGCACAAAATTCACAGAATCACACAAGCACAGAAACACATAAGCACATAGTCCACATAGGCACGAAAGTATATATTCAACTATATCTGCACGTATTCACCTTCCTATGTTGCACGTAATCACCTATCCTTCATAGCAGCGTAAAGCGATCAAGTATAGCGAGTGCGTATAGCGAGTAGCGATTGCGAATAGATACAAGCGATTTGGTTGCGTTTTGAGATAAATGTGCAGTGCGAGTTGTGCGTGTTGATCAAAGCGAACAGTGAAAAGCGAGTAAATCACCAAAAATCGAAACACATAAACACATGAAATCACATAAAAACACGTAAAATAGATAAATCACAGAGTTGGCGGCGGCGGGTTCCAAAATTGAAACACATAAAATCGAAGAGGGATCATCTTGGCTAGATAGACGTCGACTACCCAAAGTGTTTCGACTGTTCTCAAGGACTCGGGTACACATTTTGGCTTAGTAGACTGTGCTCTCGCTTCAATTCGAGCGATCGGCACGCATCCATTGGGCCATTGCGTGACCCTAGTCGTTGGAACTCATCGAGACCTTGGTGAGAGTTTTGTAAAACCCAAAGTAGAGAACGGAACGAGTCATCAAGGTTCGGGTTTCACCCCTGACTTAACGACTGCATCCCTGTTTGTGTGATAGAATCACGAGATAGATAAGGAGAATTACGTCGAAGTATGGATTCCACTCCTGATTCAACGCAAATTCTCTTGTTTATAGTAAAAATAACAAGTCGAACGAGTGTTTTGGTCGAGAGTTTGCGGTTTTCACACCTAATCTCAACCAGATCATCCATTTGTGTGTGTGTCCAGCCTTAGGAAAGGCTGATCTTGCACGGAACTGTAGTATGCGATGTTCGCGTAAGATTTTAGTGCACAGCGAGTTCGAGCAAGAAATAGCAGGTAAGCTAGTGCTAAACCCCTACCGGGCATGCACAAGTCGGTCTGTTGGTACTTAGACTATAGACTAGGTCGATTCTAAGACATCGACCCGGACTAGGTCGAGTCTTGCCTAATTCCCTATAGTTATGTCTCTGATACCAATATGTCACACCCCAACCGATGACGGAAACATCGGGGCGCGTCACTGAGCGAAACAGATTGTCCAGGAGTTTCCATAACAACTACGATTACCAATTATTTAAGCATCATGTCCCATACCATGACATAATAAGTAGCATAGTTATTACAAACAATTCATAGACAAATATTTTTGTTCCGACAACTCAAATATAAATTGTTTTTGTTTGTATCTAGACTCCATCCTAGCTCAATTCCAGCAAGTAACAAGCAAGCATCCTAAACACCTATCACATACGTTAAAATAGAGGTCAATACACATAGTGTAAAGGTGAGCATACAAGTTTAATAGTAATAATAGAGTTCGAAAGCGTTTACGCATAACCAGCATGTAACATGTATAATGTGAAGCTAGTAGGTTATCGACAATGAAATATGCACAGACATGACTGCGAGTTATAGAATGCGCAACACATATCACCACTGTGACACGTGAAAAAATAACCTTAACAACCCCTGTCCACGACAGGTGCTGAGTCCAAACTATAGTACTATCGTTGCTAAGGCGTCAGGAAACAATCACTGTGTTAACATAACATACAAGCATTCATCGAGTAACACGTATAACATGCAGTAACGGTCAGCGTATAAAGTGTGTGCGTTGTATGATCGATGTGATTTAGAATAAGTAACGTATGTAACACCCAAAAGTACGTGAAGCAAAAAGGGATCGAGTATACTTACAGCGATGGTAGTTAATGGATTGAAGGGAGCGCTAGAGTGATTAGCCTGAACAGTTTACGATAGCATAAGTGAAGAGCGGTGCGTAAAACTGTGCAAGTGATCAAAGTGACGGATGGTCATCCGATTGGATGGCAATCTGAACGGATGGTCATTCGATCGGATGTCAATCCATTCGGATGGTTATCCGTTCGGATGGCCATTCGGTCGGATTAACATTCGTTTGAGATGGATGTGTTTCTGTATGATGGCTTTGAAGTTTTCATTGTAGCATTTTGAAAACAGAGAAGTATCTCTACCTTTCAGGTCGTTCGATCGGATGGCGATCCGATCGGCAGGACACTTTGTGAGAACAAGTTCACAGCAGGATTGTCATTCGATCGGATGGCAATCCGTTAGAAACTAATGATCTTTGAAAATTTGCAAAAAGTTTAAGTGTTGAAGTCTTGGTGCAATCCGATCGGATTGTCGTTCGATCGGATGGCAATCCGATCGGACGGCAATCCGATCGGACGGCAATCCGATCGGACGGCAATCCGTCCCGACGATCTGATCGTTTTGAACTTGATAATTTTGATAAGTTTTTGCGGTTTGCTTGAGACGGTTTGACAACGTACTAAACAACGGAACCTCGTCAAGTCCCAAGTCGTCCGATCGAACAGGAATCACCCTAATCCGACCAGTCAACTGTTCTTTAACGGTTGTTCATGTTCAACCTGAAGTCGGTTGTCTTGTTGATAGGAATCATATTTGAGACCGATATTTCACTAGAGAACGAGTAGAAGGCTTGAACTAGCTACGATTCTATCGGTTTTGTGTGCATTGAGTGTAAAAGAGTTGAAAGAAAATTAGAAACCATCTTTCAATCCTTTTAACCTTGAAAATGTTTGGATCTAGATGAAAATAGTGTTAAATCATATGGAAATCATGTAGATCTGAGTTGTTCTTGGTAGAATGAGGCCAAAACTTGAAGTTCATAAGAACTCCATGATGACATCATCCTAGAACACCTCAAATCCGCTGATTTCACGGTTAAAAGTTAAGATTCAAAGGTGAAAGTGATGAAGAAGTGTGTGTAGATCATAGAAGTACAAGATTTGAGTTGAAAACTTACAAGAATCGCGAGAAATCAAGGGAAAAGTGGGCTGGAACGCTGGTCGAACGAGAGAGAGCTGTCGTATCACTTTGGTGATGTGACAAGGGGTATTTATAGGTTGCCAAAAGAGGAAAGTGGCAAATGGATCGGATCGGATGTCACTTCGATTAGATGGCCATCCGATCGGATGGTCATCCGTTTGGATGACCATTCGATCGAATGGCCATTCGATCGAGTGGCTCCGGCGAGTTGCGTTTCGAAGTTTCGTTTTGCGTGTTGAGTGTTGCAATGCGTTTCGAGTGAGCGATGCAATAGTATTACCCATTAGTCACACAAATAACCTAACTACTATATCTAACATACAATCACTATAAATAACTTTCGTTTGGCATTTGCAATTAGATTGCGTTGCGATAGAATTGCAATTAAACACCTCAACATAAACATAACATGCACAAGTAACACATAATAGCACACACACGTAAAACAATATCCAGAACACATAATTCGAGTGGTGATGCGATTAGCGATAAGTCGATTAGCGATTAGACATGCGATTAAACCTCGATTATTAACAGATACTCCACATAATACAACTAAAGTAAATAAATAATAGAATTCGATTACAAGTCAAGAAGCACATTTCAGTAGTTAAGCAAGGAGTGACAGATCGCAATTAGCAATCTTTTCTTCCTTTGACTTTGACTTTGACTTGTACCTTGACTTTCCAAAAAGAGGGTTGTTGCAATATGGAACCAAGTGTGTGATTTACTCCGATCACAAAAGCCTCCAACACTTGTTTAACCAGAAACATCTCAACATGAGGCAGCGACGCTGGATGGAAACATTAAACGATTATGAATGTGAAATTCGCTACCATCCTGGCAAAGAGAATGTAGTCACAGATGCATTAAGTAGGAAGGAAAGGGTTAAACCGATAAGGATCAATGCTAAAAGCATCGAACTAAAGAACAATTTAAGCGAGAAACTGTTGTCAGCACAGAAAGAAGCCTTAATGGAAGATAATTTTCCCGAAGAAAGATTAGGTGCAATTGCTAATCAGTTGTCACCTGGGAACGATGGAATCCTCATATTTAATGGTCGAATATGGGTTCCAATTCATGGAGGACTTCGAGATGTCATCCTCCAAGAGGCACATAATTCTAAATATTCAGTTCACCCAGGGAGTGATAAAATGTATTAAGATCTGAAGACAAACTATTGGTGGATGGGTTTGAAGAAATTCATAGCCACACATGTGGCTAAATGTCTGACGTGCGCATAGGTTAAAGCCGAACATCAAAAGCCGTCAGGTTTGCTGCAACAACCTGAACTCCCTACTTGGAATTGGGAAATGGTAACTATGGACTTCATAACCAAGTTATCCAAGACAAGACAGGGGAACGATACAATATGGGTTATAGTCGACAGGCTGACCAAGTCAGCTCAGCTGTATGTGGATGAGATTGTATCTCTCCACGGAGTGCCAGTATCTATCATATCTGATAGGGATACTAGATATACTTCACACTTCTGGAAAAGTTTCCAGCAATCCCTAGGCACTCGTTTGAATTTCAGTACTGCTTATCATCCTCAGACGGATGGACAGAGTGAGCATACTATTCAAATGCTGGAAGACATGCTCCAGGCTTGTGTTATCGACTTAGGTGGAAGTTGGGATGATCACCTTCCTTTGATTGAATTCTCATACAACAACGGTTATCATTCGAGCATCCAAGCAGCGCCTTTTGAGGCCTTGTATGGAAGGAAATGTAGAACGCCTGTCTGTTGGGCGGAAGTTGGGGAAACCCAACTATCAGGACCAGAGATAGTTCTAGAAACGATGGATAAGAGTGTTCAAATCCGTGATCGTTTAAAAGCAGCCAGGGATAAGCAGAAGAGCTACGCTGATAAGAGGCGCAAACCTCTAAAATTTGAAGTAGGTGATAAGGTATTACTTAAAGTGTCACCACGGAAGGGTGTGATGAGATTTGGTAAAAAGGGCAAGTTGAGCCCAAGATATATTGGACCATTCGAAATCGTCGAATGTGTTGGGAGCGTGGCCTACAAGCTAATCTACCTGAAGAACTTAGCGGAATACATAATGTGTTCCACATCTGCAATTTAAAGAAATGTCTAGCTGATGAATCGCTAGCAATGTCGCATAAGGACGTGCAGATAGAGGAAAGCTTAAAGTTCATTGAGAAACCTTTATCGATCGAGGATCGACAAGTTAAAAAGCTTCATCGGAAACATGTGCCAATTATGAAGGTGAAATGGGATGCTCGTAGAGGCCCAGAATATACGTGGGAAGTTGAATCCACGATGCGTCAAAAGTACCCCTATTTGTTTCAGTAAATCTCGAGGTCAAGATTTCTTTTAAGGGGGTGAGGATGTAACACCTCGCAAAAATCATAACCAATAATGTGTAGACACGTGTCATAAACCCTAAACGAGTAACAAGTTAACTTTGAGGGACTAAAGTTGACAAATAGTGAAAAGATGAATTCAGAGGGACTAAAAATGTCAACATATGAAAACTATGCCTTTAAATAACTTTGCACATTGTTCGTGTTCTTAAACGACTAAATTATTGGAGGTGGGAAGCCATTCGTGATAAACGAGTGCAAACTATAAGATGAAGGGGTTAAATGTGTCAACATGTTAATTCTTACCTCTGAGTGACCCTTTAACGAACCCGGAACTTCGTAATGCCCAATTATGCTTCCGAATATGCCAAATGATAAATACATATGGTTTCGGTATTATTAATTAAAAGTTATGCATGATTTCAAGAAATAGCGATTAAATGCGACAACAAGAGAAACTAGTACCTTTCGGGTGATCTCGTAACTAACCGGGAGCCTAACGATGTTTAAATATGTCCCAAGATACTTAAAAGTTAACTTTGGGGGTCAAAAGTACAATAAATGAAAGTTATTTCAAGTTAAAAAGGACCAGGGACTGAAACTGCCAAGATTGGAAACCTTTTTACCAGAAATAAGGAGAGTCGCGGGGCGCGTAAGCTACCCCTTGACTCGTACGCGGCCCGCGAGGGACCTGCCAGCGTCCAAAAGGCTGGCAGCTGCATGTTGCAGGCTGTCCACCGCCATTGCGTGGCTTCTGAGCAATACCAGGGGCTAGTTAATGGTTTTTACTGCCATGAGAACACTTGTAAACATCTGGTAACTCCCCACAACAGCTGGAATGATCTCATGAGCCTTCAATTCTCTATAAATAGGGCCTTTGTTTGCTTATTTGAACTTGCACTCTCAAATTTTCAATCTATACTTCTTCTCTGGAGCTTCCTGGATCTAAAGGAGACTCCCATCAGTTCAAACTTCAAGCTAGGACCTGGTGTAAGTGCTCTTAGCTTCAGTAGTTCAAAATTCTCATGTTTGAGAACCGAAAGACAAAGTTGTCGTAATTACACTTTGAATTTCAGTTTAATCCTTTTCGGTCCAGCCATTATTCGAAACGAAAGTGGCTATGTGTTGGTAATTAAGTAGGTGATAATCCCTCAAAAGGGCACCTCCTAATTATCACGTTTACTCAGTCAATTGACGGGTCAAAGTAACTAGTCAAAAAGTCAAAATAGTCAAATTTTCAAATAATAATTAAAACTGATAATGTAGAAGTTATGAATCATGTTTTGTCACCTAAATAACTTGGTAAATATTGATAGAACATGTCTAAGCATGTTCAACCCGACAATTCTGAGTTTAGGCTCGGTTCGCAACCGAAAGTCGCAAAAGTTGACTTTTGCTTTGACTTTAAGTTCTGACCCGAATTAGCTTAGTTTCTTTACGCATTAAGGTTCCTATGTGACCATATTAGATGTTAGTATAACCCTCTGTGGTTATACTACATTGTCCCTTAGTAATCCGAGTTATTTGCTTGTTTCCGTTATTATGCTTAAACTTTGACCATTATGCCCTTATAATGTAAAAACGAGATTTTCGAATATGTAAGCATGCAAATAGCTTTGTTTCTGATATATAAACATGTCAAAATTATTTTGACATTATTTTCTGGTCTCAAAACGAAGTTATGCAAGATGTCGTAAAATTAAACTTTTTATTAATTAAATTACGCTTTTGTGCATAAAACATGTTTAAACCTAAATTTTGGCACCAAACCCATTACCTACTGTTATGATATTATTTTTAGGGATTTTTGGAAGGTTGGGTCAGATTTGATACTGAGCATATCATTGAGTTCTCGTATAAATTATATAATTGACGATAATGCCCCTTTTGCTAATAAATTGTGATTTTCATATAATTAACATGCCAAACCTTTTCCTACTGACTTGATATGTAAAATAAAATATTTTGACCATTCAAGGCTGGTCAAAATCTCAGAATCACATAAACATCGCAAATATCGTCAATTATCGATTTTTACGCTAAATTAGGTGCATAGTATGGTTTAAAACCATATTTAGCACCCCAAGACTTGTTACCTACTGATTTTATAAATAAATTTTAATACTTATACAGTAGGTATAAGTCATGAACTCAGACTTCCAATTTTGCCCTTAAAAACATATGTGAAATGACCAAAATGCCCCTACGGTGCATAGTTTGGCCATAAATGGTAAACCACACATATGTATGATATCATACTGTTATAACTTCATAAAATAAATATTTTTACAGAATATTTTAGACCAGAACATCAGTTTGCTTTAAAACCTCTTTTATAAATCTTAAAATGACCAAAATGCCCTTACAGGACTTAATTTGGTTTTAAAATCGTTTTGGCCATAACTGTTGATATACTACTGATATCACAATATATTTTAAGCATAATAACTTATGGAACTAGTATATGACTCATCCGGTTACCCCTTTTTGCTTATACGCGTACGGTGCGGTTTATGTGACTAGTTTACTTAAACCAGCCGAACGGGTCAAAACTTATCATTTTAACTTAAAATTCCAGAATGTATTTAGTTTACCCATATAACACAAGTCTCCATGCTTGTCGGGTCTAAATTACATTCCGATCCGGTCATCGCTTAATCTAGCATTTCGTACCGTAAACCTTTCCTTAAACTAACCGGTCTAAGTTTACTACTAAAATAAGACCCGTTAGTAATCTCATAGGTTAGTATAACCTCCGTTCCAGATTAGGAGCCCTGTAAAAGATACTTGCGCTTGTTTAAGTAGAATATACGGCTGAGTATACAAAACTTGCATTTTAAGCTCGGGTAAATACTTTTAACTTATTTTCCCTTATACGGGCTTGGGATACGGTAAATTATTACCGCTTGGTCGGGTATGGAATTTTTAATCGATTAGTGGTTAATTCATTGACATAACCCATTTTAATCTGTTTTGTTTGATATATAAACTTTTGGGGGTTAATATGACCGTGTCCTGGATATCCTCGGCTCATTTCATTAGAAAATGGCCACGACTTAAGCACGGGGTGTAGGCATACACCTGACCGTTGCGTGTGTATAAAGATATAACCACATGAGAGGACAACTCTTGGTGGGACTATATTAGTGGTGTGTCTATTAATCTTGTCTCGGTTTCCATCCCGGGCCCTGAACGTACGACAAACATATAAATCTGTATACAAGATTATTTTATATAATTATCCCAAGTTATAAAAGAATATTGTGCCTTGTGCATTCAAATCAATTTTCATAAATGTTTTCAAAATAGTCGGTTAATTGTATTTACCAGTGTAAACTGACGTATTTTCAAAAAGGCTAAGTGGCAGGTACTATATGTAATTGGCTGGGGAGCTCCTGGGCGTAATTAGTGAATCTTGCAAGTTCGTATGCCTTAAGTCTGTTGAACAAGTTTTTGTATTATATTTTAGATCCGCCTGTGGATCCTATCTTACAACCGTCTGTATATTATTTTATTCGTACTTTATATTTCGGTTTGTAATAGTAATTTCTACCAAGACTTCCGTTGTGCAATGATCTGTGTATATTTTTTACTATGATGATATCAACTACGTCATGATACTCCCCTCCGGGCCCACCGGTAATATGTAGAAATATCGGGGTGTGACATGTAGGATAACCATCTGAGGTTATACTACTTGATCATAATCAGATCTGAGTTTTTATACAAGTTTCTATATAATATGCCTAATTATGACCAAATTGACATTTTTGCATAAAATTTGGTTTTAATCAATGATGAACTTACAAAACGAATTACATACTGATATGTTATTATAATTAACATATTTTGGTATATCAAATCTGATCATAACCTGAGTTTTCATACAAGTTCTCAAATTATGTTATATAATGACCAAAATTCCCTTTCGGCATATAGTATGGTTTTAAACCATAACTATCATACAAAACTTAATACCTACTGATAATATAACATAGTTAAAGTGTTTTTACAGAATGTACTTGTTCATAACTCAGATTTTTATGCAAGTTCTTAAAGTATGTCACATAATGACTAAAATGCCCTTATGGTGCATATTTTGGTTTTAAACCATATTGTTTATAAAACCTTGATAAACTACTGATGTTACAACTTATTTAAAGTATATTGTCATATAGAACATTTTTATGACTCATCCGGTTACCCGATATCGCTTATACGCGTATGGTTGAGCTTATGTAACTAGTTTACGTAAGTTTACCGAAACGGGTCAATTCTTATCATTTTTATTTCAAATTCCATAATATATATTGTTTACCCGTATTATACAACTCTTAGTACTTGTTGGGTTTAAACTACATTCTCTTCTAGTCATCGCTTAATCAAGCGTATCGTACCGTTTTCGTTAATTTAAGTTAACTGATCTAAGTCTATGACTTGAATAGGACCGATTGACATTCTAATTGGTTATTTATACCATCATTCCAGACTAGGGCTTTCCGGTAGATTGAAACCAACCTTAGTTTATTTGTTAACGGTTGTGCTTATTGTTTCTTGCATTGTAAGACGTAATTAAGCCAGGTAAATACTCTTAACCTATTTTCCCTATACGGGCTTGGGATACGGTAAATTATTACCGCTTGGTCGGATATGGGATCATATGTCGGATTGCGATTACAAAATCTCCATGAACCGTTTTAATCTGTGTTTTCTGATAACTTAAACAATGGGGGTTAACGCGACCGTGTCCTAGATATCCTCGGCTCATTTAGGTTACTAATGGCCACGACCGAGCATGGGGTGTAGGCATACACCTGACAGATGCTAATGCTATTATAAAATGTTTTTCTTACCCACTAGTTAGGGATAACCCCTTTGTGGGTTTAAGTGGCGTGTCGGTTAATCATGTCTTGGTATTTAGTACTGGGCCCCATATGTATTGACAGACATGTAAAACTGTATACAAGATCATTTTGAATTGTCTCAAGTTATTTATGAAAATCATGTGCCTTGTGCACTTAAAACATTTTTGAAATATTTTCAAAATGAGTCGGATGATTGTATTTACCAATGTAAACTGACGTATTTTCAAAAGACTAAGTTACAGGTTGCAAGGATACGTAAATAGGCTGGAAGTTGCCTGGTAATGCTAGAAGAGGAATTTGCAACTCATTTGCATATAGCCGAGTAGTCTGTTGATCTCATTTTGCACATTTTCGATCCGCCTGTGGATCTTTATTACAAACAGTCTGTAATTATTATTTTGAACTTTCGGATCATTATATTTATTAGAAACCTCTATAAATTTTCATTAAAAGATAGGAAATTACAACACTTGCCTTAAATAGGGCTTTTGAAATAAATTTAAACTACTTGTCCACGCAGTGACTAAAGGAAAAGACATGTCCACGCAGGACTTAAAAGAAAAGACATGTCCGCGTAGGGACTTTTGAAATTTAAATAAATAACAATACAAGATAATGAAAGAAAAGTCTTCACTCGTCTTTCTTTCCCCTGACTAGCTTGGAGAGTTTCTTGAAGAACTTATTTGTCTTCCTCTCGGTCTTCTCAGCCTAACGCTGAATTTGTTCCGCTCTTTCTATGGACTAATTAATGGCCTCTATTTGGGGCGGTGGCTGTGGCTGTGGTTGAGGCACAGCAGGATACTGGTATCCATAATTTGGATAACCAGTAGCTGGGTAGGCAGGTGGGAAGGGAGATGGGTATAAAGCGTTATGTACGACCGCTTGCACATAAGGGTCGTATGATGGCGCCTGATAGTTATAATGTGTCGTCAGCTATAAACAACTAAGGTACCGCCGACGTAACGCGTTGTGTACCACAGTTTTAGCGTACATGTCGTTTTAAAATTCACGTTTCAACATAAATGACTCACGTTTTTATATAAACTTTTTTCTCAAGCGAGTCTGGTAAAAAAATACGTTTTATACTTGTTTTGTGTACATTCGTAAACTGTATTTGAAATCAAGTCGGGTCAAATATAATACGTTTTCATTCGATGGCGATGTATTTTTTTAAGTAAAGAGTCGAGTCAAATATACAGTATAAATACGAGTTACTTTAACTTTCGATGCCGCCGCAACGCGCGACGGGTCAAAATTCTAGTTATCATTGTTTTGTAACAAACACTTCCTTTTCAAATGTGTCGGTGTACACTGGATTTTAGAAAAACCGATATGACATATCATTAATACGGGTAGGTTGGAGAAATAGGACACAACGTGAAAATAAATGTTAAAATTACCTCACTCACCCTTGTTTGTATATTTTTTATAATGTAATTAATTTTTGGGGAATTGGTATGTAGTAATTCCAACTAGATGTCATTGGCCATTGTCAGGCTCACCTTTGAATATTCTCCAGGCCAGTCCCCCCTTTCACCTATTTTTCTTCCACCGGTCCTCAGTTAAAAAAACTTAATGGAGTTAAGTTTTTTTCTAAATTACAAACTAACGTATTAGTGTTTTGGATCAGGACGAGGATACAAGGCTATTGATGTAAAACTTACCTCAAAACGGTGCTCCGAACGACTTGATTTTTGTTAATTGGAAGTTTAAACACCTGAATTGAACCACCATTTTCATCGTTTGGAGCACAATTTCAAGGTAAGATTTACATCATTCGACTCATATCCCCGTTCTGATCAAAAGCCCTAAAACGTCAGCTTGTAATTCAAAAAAAAAAAAAACACTTAACTACGTTGAGTTTTTTTTAACTGAGGACCGGTGTAGGAAAAATAAGTGAAAGGTGGGACTAGCATAGGGAATATTCAAAGGTGGGACTGGCAATGGCCAATGACGTCTAGTTGGGATTATTACAGGTCAATTCCCCTTGATTTTTTTAAGAGCAGCCACAACAAGTGGTTCGTTGTGGCGGTCCGCTCAACAAACCAAGGCACAAACAAACCTCCTTGTTGGAGGAGGTCGTCCAGTGGGAGGAGGTTTGCTCAAGCGGACGGGTGTAGTTTGGATTGAGTGGGGACCATCCACTCACAATACTTTTTTTTTAATCTGAAAAGTTAGGTGTGATATGGAAGTTTGGAATGATTTATTGTTAGAGGAAAATGTGAGGTTTGGAATGATGTGACATGTTTAGTAGATGGTCTGGAGTTTGGACTTTGGGGTGGTGGGGGGTGAGGGGGTGTTGCCCGACAGGAAAACCATCCACATCAGCTCCCCGCTGATGTCTCGAGACCACAACCCATGATCTTATGGATGCTCTGTTATTTCGTTATTAGTATTGGAAAAAAATAACACCTATTTTCATTGTTTACATGTAAGTTATTGGATTTTAATAATTTTAAGTTTCACCTGTTGGTCGATAATAATCCCAACTTTAAAAATTCCCTTCAATAATCCCAACTTGTAAAAGTTTGGCCGCCATTGATCCTTTTTCTAACATAGGTGTAATTGAATCTATTGAGGATTTGTTAGTTGTATTTTTAGGCACATTTTTATAGCATATTAAGGAGTCTCTAGGTGTAATTGGCTGCACTTAAACCAATTAAGGAGTCTCTATGTGTAATTGAATCTATTGAGGATTTGTTAGTTGCATTTTTAGGCACATTTTTATAGCATATTAATATTTAATCACATTTCATGCATATTTAGTAGTCATGCCTCGTTATTTTGCGAAACACTTGTTTTGTGGAACGGAATCTACTTTTGTTTGTTTTTGGTTGATATTGTAGGGGAGGAGTGATTTGGTGCGATCATTAAAAGATTGTCTAAACTGGTGCTAGAAAATCAAATGTGGAGTTAGAGAACAATTACTAGATGATGGCGTTTTTTATTTTGCGTGATTAATATAATTGGGTTTTGGGCCATTCCCACTAAATGAGACTCATGTATAGTGGACCACAACAAAAGAAAAAATTGCTTGCTACAAACTTTAGTCTTGAAAACTCAGGCCAGTTTAATGAGATTTGGCATTTGGGCTTTAGGCCTGCTCGCAAGAAAAGGAAAAAAAGAAGCAGGTCATAGATTTTGGGGGAGGTGTGAGCCAATTAAAAGATAAGAATCATCACCAACAAAAACCAACAACTTTGAGTTTAAAGGAACGAAAATTTTGCAACAATTCTGGAACACATCTTGGAACGATAGCAGCAAGTGAAAAAAAAAAGGGAAGCATTTTTCTTTTTCTTTAGATCTTCGAGAACAACACAAAAGTTGTTTTGTTTTGTTTTGTTTTGTAAGTTCCAACTTTGATATTTTGTTTAGTATATTCGTATTGATTGAACTAGCCATCATGTCCGGCTAGTCTTTTATAGTTTCGACATCGGGGTTTATTTTCTTTGATTTGGTTCATAAACTTATGTGAAACGATCACGTTTGATTCAATTATTTTAGTGGTTTGTTTATATGATACGGATTCGATCCGGAAAATATTAGATTGTTAATAAACCTGATCAACTTATTAATTTTTCTAATAAAGTTCAATCAATTTTTAGAACCCTAATAAAGTTTTAATTCTTGATACAAGGGACAAATAATATTTTGAGTTTGTCTATGAACCCAAAATTATTATCGAATCATACAATATAATTAGACACTCCGAACGGCGTGAGTGTTTGATTGTAATTGATACTTCTATCCCGCAACCCACACGCTAAGATCCGAACGGCTTAAGCTTAGAGTAGCGGGTTGGCTCTAATCAACGAACGGCGTTTGGTTAGACATTAAATAGAGTGGAGGTCCGAACTGCGTGACGTCTAGTGTCGATACAAACTATTATTTAAAAATGATCATTGCACCGTGACCGTTAATGATCGTAATTCGAACCGAATCAAGAAATTGCCCTGGTGTTGAAATTAGTTTTTAACATCTGAATTTTTCCAACCACTTTCATTAGCTTTTCTTTTTAATCTAAAAATTAAAATTGTCTTTACATTCTAGTTAAACTAAAAACCCCCCTTTCAAAATAACCGTATCTGTGTCTAAAACGTTTTGGCATGATTCGTTAATCTGTATCCCTGTGGACACGAACCTGACTTCCATTCGTACTATTTTTAGTGTGTCAAGTAGGTTTATTTTATATTTATTTGCTGGATTCGACACCCTACAGAGGAGACCAAATTCTTATATGTTTGAAAAGAATCAATGACGGCCAAACTTTTACAAGTTGGGATTATTGGAGTGAATTTTTAAAGTTGAGATTATTATCGGCCAACTGGTGAAACTTAGGATTATTAAAATTTTAAAATCCAATAACCCTATTATTTATACTTTAAATATGTATGACCGAGAACTTCTATATTATTAATTGTTAAATATAAAATACAATGAGAGAAAGCCATTGAACAATCAAAATACGATACAATACGGTTAACCTAATCAAACTTTATTGCAAACTAGTGGGAATGCCCGCGCGTTGCGGCGGGTGTCCTAACTGATATAAGATTCAATTATGATGTCCATTACAAATGTTGACGTTACACAATCCGTACGACATTTTTCGCCTGTCACACAATCCATACCTGTGACTCATTTTCATCTGATGAGGCTATGGGTGTGGATGGGGCTCTATGAGGCTTTATAGGTGCCACATAGGATCCACGTGTACCATGGAGCCCCTTTTAATTTGGAGGGTGTGGATGGAGCCCCTATTAAACAAAATTTAAAAAAAAAATTGATTGGTTTAAAATTAATGGGTCCCACCTGAATTCGCGTTAAAGCTCGTTACCACTATGGCGGGGCTTCAATGGCGCCCCGGCTATAGCGCCCAGGGTGTGGTTAAAATTGGAGGGGGACGCTATGGTGGTCTAGGTGGCGGAAGGGTGGCGCCCCACACCCTCCAGCCTGACATGTGTGACCACTTTTTGGCCATCATACGACCCATATGACCATAATTTTCACCCATACGACCATATGTAGAAAAACAAAACAAAACTATAATTATTATTATTATTATTATTATTATTATTATTATTAACAAAACAACTATATATCAAACTGTTTTGATTTTGAATTATTAAAATCTAGAAACATAGTTACAATTAGCAGCAAATTCAGTACATTTTGGTCCCGATGCGGCAATTCCCAATTTCAATTCACATCACACAGAAATAAAAAATACTTGATTCTTCATTGGTCATGAGGGGTTGAGTTGGAACGGGTTCGAGTCGAAACTGGTTCGGGTCAAAACCGGTTTGAGTTGGAACGGGTTCAGGTCGGAACAGGTTTGGGTCAGAACGGGTTTAGGGTCGAGTCGGGTTGGTTAAAAAATGTTTTTTTTTTTTTAAAGTTATTGAGAAAAATAGTGAGCATGAAGAAAAGATAAAAACTGTTATCTAGAAGAATAACGAACTCCAGAGTTCATGCGAGTCGCTTCATGTTGAAAAATCGGCTCTTGTACTTGAGAAAAGTGTTCTTTTGTCTCAGTTACGTGTTATAACTGTTAACATGCAGAAACTCGTGGATCAAAACACGCTTCTTGTATAGTAAAATCTAGCATTGCCCAAAAAGGGATTCATATTTGTGGGGCAACGAAGAGTGTGATAATTACATCGCCTTCATCATCAAATATTATTTGATCCCACCATGCTCACGCGCTCCAACACATCTTGTATATTTATTCTTGTAAAAGACATCGGCCCTAACCCAGATGCACCTAAAACCATGTAACTTGAACACAACCCGTGTAACCTGTTTATCTATATGGTTGTCGGGTCAAAACGGGTTGGCGGGTTGCAAATGAGTTGTAATCATGGTAAATGGGTTGACGGTTCACAAACTGGTCGATGGGTCAACCTGTTTAATTTTAATACAGCCCGAACACAACATGTTAACCAAACAGGCCAACTCAACAAATGATTATTTTTGCGTCGCGTTCGTGTTAAAATCAAAGCAAGTTCAAAAATACCATCAATTTCAATGGAACGATTATGAAATAAACTGTCAATCCGAAGCATAATCCCAGAATTCTAACATCCTCAGTCATCCACAAAATACTCGATAAACTAAAATGTAATACACAACGTAACAAGTTTCAGTATGATCACCTGACAAAAGTAGAGCTTAACAACTATAAATCTTGATCTGTTGTAACCAAACCTTGTTCTGGCCATAATTATCTTAAAACTTGATCACTTCTTCTTCCTGGGCTTCTTCACATTTTGTTGCTTTTGTGGTTTACGCGCTCGTGTAGGTGCAAACTCTCCCAACTTGTGTCCTACCATAGCATCCTTGATCTGAATCCGGCGATGTTTCTACCAATATGAATAGCGATACGATGGCCAACCATTTCGGGAATAATCATAGATGCTCGAGACCATGATTTTATAACGTGCTTTTCTTCGTTTGCATTAAGGTTGGTTATCATTCGCTTCAAATGATTAGCAACAAAAGGGAACCTGTTTATAAGCGGCGCCATTGCGAATCAAGCTTCTTTCTTTCTGTACCTGAGATCCCCCCAAGAACATGATATCCCAAATTAACCCATTCATACTGATCTATATTGAAATCAACATCATATTTAGAGTAGATTTACCTCTGATCTTTGTTTTCGTTAATGGTTGATATAAGAAATTGTAGAATCAAAATCTTGTTGAAAAACTCTCCTATCAAATATTATAATCAGTATTGTAAGTTGAAATCCAAAAAAAAAAACATCAACAAAGGTCAAAACACTCTAACTTATAACAGAGTTACTGCAATTAATTTTCCGGTTATGATTAATTAAATGACATAATCACTCTCTTAAAGCACATCCAAACGCTAAAACGCCTCCGAAAAGTTGATATGTTCCATCATAAAACTAAGCATTCTATTAAGAAAATAACTCACTAATGAGAATTTTAGTTATGGAGATGCTGGTGTCCATCAGAAGGGTTTTTTTTTGCATTTAGATTTCCAGATATACTATCTAGTGTTTGGATCTTTCACAATGGTAATGCTTTATTTGCCCAAAAAAGTGGTTTGATCAGTATATCAATAAATTAATAAGAGAATTGGAAACTTCAAAATCCTTAAAAAGAAAAGACCATACCAGCTTGATAGCAACTTCTCCAATACGTTGATTGTTAAGGCCTGCATATCATGTAAAACATAAACTTAGTTAACTATTTAAAAAATTGTAATAATAATAAAAAGATACGACCAATCATGGTCGGTCTGTTTCCTCTTCCCATCATTAAGATTGTCATAAAAAGATTGTCATCGAGCCATTCAAGAGCCTCCTTTGTTGCCGCTTCAATCTTGTCTTTCTCATCGGCTTCTAGCTTATCAGCCAATTTATCCTTGTCACTGATTTGGTTCTTCATGTTGTACACGTAAGTCTCGAGGGCGTTACGGGCATCGATCTTCTCCTTCACCTTCTTATCTTCCTCGGCAAACTCCTCAGCTTCACGAACCATCCGCTCGAATTCTTCTTGACTCAATCGCCCCTTTTCGTTCGTGATTGTGATTTTTCTGCCTACCCAGTTCCCTTATCCTCAGCCTTCACGTTCAAGATACCGTTGGTGTCTACTTCAAATGTCACTTCAATTTGCAGGGTTCCCCTGTTTCAATATCAAACAAATTGTCAATTGTCAAGTCAACTGTCAAGCTATGAAATAACATTAGCATTAGGTAATTAACAAACCTTGGAGCTGGTGCGATGCCAGAAAGATCAAACTTTCTGATTAAAAAAATTAGAACTTTTCAAATGCCATAAATATCTATCATTGATTAAAAAAATTAGAACTTTTCAAAATTAGAAAACATTACCTCACGGTACATATCCCTCTATTGGTGGCAAAGATTACATTTGGGGATAATGAGCTTTCTAAAGCACGGTTTAGGTACGAAAAACACTCCATATCCAATATATGTACCTGCAAAACAAGTTAGATTAGTAAAATAACAAATTAATTATAATAAACCATGTTAAAAAAATGTAAGACCCTAATTCACGTTTGACCAAAAGTCGCAGCGGAAGTTCATGCCATAAAATTTATTTCCTTATAAATACCTTGACTTACTTAAATCTTCATTTTAACACAACTTTTTCACATGAAGTCATCAATCGACTCATTTACAATTAAAAACATAACATGGGTTTTCTAAATTTCATACACCAACGTTCCCGTACAATCTGTCTTGTGACTCGATCCTCGATCTCTATTCCTTGATGATCCTCATGACTCGTACTACCTGCGCTCACCACATAAAATTCATAACATTAGTACGCATTATAAACATACAAGATTTATTCACGTTAACTTTTCGTTCCGTTAACTCTTTACATCCCAGCTTTCCATCTAATCATAAAATCCGTGGTGAGACTTCTTTGCTATTCCTGCGTTACACTTCATTCACCAGGCACGCTAATATTATCGTTAGTACTCAATTTCATTGGATACATGCGTACCTACTTCCATACATACGTACATACCCACATGTAAACACATCTACATCATTACATACGTATCTACATACACACATACTTACATCATTACATATACTCATAACATTATACATATATACATACATACATCCCTACCTGCAACATACCTAACTCATACATGCCTACTCACATACATACCTTCATATATCCGCGTATACTTGCTCACATACTTATAAACATACATACGTAGGTGCATACACGCTTACATACATTTGTAAATACGTGTATAGAGACATACAAACATACATACATATCCGGGCACTCTTGGCTATCACCTATGATCAAAACCAACTTAAAAGTTAGCTTTGATAGTTAAATAACAAGTTTAAACAAGTTATATGGGTCAAACAAACAAAATTAAACAATTTTGGGATTCAGGGGGGGCTAGACGCCCCACCTAGGCCCTTTTTTGACAGCAAGCTTCTTAATTGCTGCTGCAAAATTCCCAGCCAACCCATGTTTCACGAAAACGGACATAACTCATTCGTTATTGATCCGATTTACATGATTCTTTTTCCTACGCGGTCGTAATTTAATTCTCCATCACATGGAGTGAAAATCCAATATTCGGGCTACCAAGATTTAGGACCTTCAAGCCTTCGGCTTATTACCCTTTTACCAAAATTTTGACCCGTTCATGCATTTATCAACATAACTCGTTCGTTTGACCATAACTTCTTATGAACCTAATAATATCAATGACGTTTATCATAAAAACTAAATTCTCGGATGTCTTGCATCCTCTTAATCCATTTTCGCTCGAAAGCTTATTTTGACCCGTTAAGGGTATTTGCGCATTTTAAGGTCCTTAGCTTACGAAAATCATACTTCTCGCTTTCTTACTTTTTCAAAACATTCATTTAATCAAATAACTTGTTTGTAATCAACTTTTAAGACTGTTTGCCCGTTTTACCCATCAAGGGCGTTTTTGTCAACTTTGACCCATCCTTTACTACAAAAGACTTCATTACATAATTAACCAATCATGCGACTTATCTACAATTGTAAATGCACATACCTGGCTCGGATCAAAGCTATGACCCGTTTTAATACATCATCTGTTAAATTGCTAGATATTAACAACGCAAATCCCTTTGCTATACATTCTGTGAATTCATAATACTTAACAAAACAATTCATTAGTCGATAAAGCCAAATGGTGACATCTTCACCATTTGACCCGTTAAGACTAAACATCCATTTTGTCCTTGTGGGACTTTAGTTAGTCATTAACCCATCCATATAACTTATTCCTTTGTTAACCCGTAACCAAAATCACCACAATACCCTTTTTACCCTTTTTGACCTTCAAACTTAGTTTCTTAACATAATCACATGTTCCGAACCATATCAAAACTTGTCGAAACATCATTATACACATATTTACTTACCATGTTCGTAATCTATACATTAAGTAGATATTCTACCAAAAAGGGGTGTAAGCTTTACTTACTTAGCATCCGAACATGCTTCCCGTGCGCATTAGTCCCGTTTGACCCGCTTCTTTTCCAAGCTTCCATATCGCTTATCAAGCATCAACTATCATATATCATTCTCAAGATAGTTAGCTTATTCATTATTCATCACAACCTTTTCATTACACGGATCTTACATGGAATTTATCATTCAACCTTATAACATGCTAATCTGTCATTTCTTATCCGATTTCTTTAAACATTCACACACATGTATGATTCCAAACATCATTAACATAAGTAAATCATCAATTTACATTACATCATCTAAAACCCACTTCATAACTACTTTGTTAATCACTTACAAGTGATCTAATCTTAAGTTCTTCATAATTTCATCATACTTTTGATATGTGTACTACCTTCTAAGCATAGTGTACAACTAGTTCATGCATATCCTTCTAATCTCATTCAAAATTCATCAAATTCCTACTTCTAATCAACATGAATCATTCATGCATAAACATCAAACATACTAGCATCACATTTCTTTCAATTCCTCTAACAAGAGTCTATCATATACATCAAAATACATCAACATTGAGCAAGAATTAGACATGGGTGATCATTCAAGTCGCCATCATCACCATAACCAACGGGTTTCACCTATAAACATCAAATTAACCCAAACCATTCATAACCCATGTTCTATATGATGATTCTAACATATCCTCATACTCAATTTCATACAATTTCGCAACTTACATCATAACCCACTTCGTGAAAGATCACCAATCTAATCTTTAAGACATACCTTATAATCCCCATGAGGAGGTGATCACTAATTCATGTTCGGTTATGAATTTGAGCTTCGTTTAGCCTTCCAATTTGAGGAAATAGATGAAAGTTAGGGTTCTTGGCTCCATGGGAGCCTCCTGCTCTTTCTCGAACACACTATGTGTGTTTGTGTGTGTGTTTTGTTATTTAGTAACCCAACTTTCATCTTATTCCATTTAACCCCTCCATGTTTGCCACTAAAACATGATTGGCACAACTTTCATCCTTTAAATAGTTTTTATCATACACTTTACTAGGTTAAATAGCCTAGTCATTTATTTCATGATATGTCATATAAGAAAATATGGCAAATATAAACATTCGGGTTTTTGGGGTGTTACAAAAAAGATATAAAAAAAGAATACCTCGTCGATAAATAAGACACCGGGGACAAGCTCTGCCACCCCTTCATCAACATAACGATTAACAACCTGCAATTAGCACTCATCTCATAAGTTTCAAACAAGAAACTAAAAGGCCAAGTTTAAAAACAAGTAGGATTATTAATCACCTTATTGATTTCTTGTCTCAGTTTGTCGGTAATTTCGGTTTTTCTAGGCTTCATCATTTGACCCATTAGTGACAGTATATCTTGTCCTCCTTGAGGCCGTGCATTTGCTGCATCAAGTTCATGAAGTGTAACATCCTAACAACAATCACCATTCAATAAAAAGATTTTATATAAAACCTGTAAAAAGATTTTCAAAAACGAACCTGAACTATCTCCTTCTTCTTGTGAACCTCTCCTTTAGGAAGTGGAACATATTCTTCAGCCTCGAAATCAAACTCTGTTGCAAATGCATTCACTCCTACTTACTCTTTTAACAACAACACTATTTGCTTCTATATATATAACATCACCAACAGCTACCTGCCGACACAATTACAAGCATTAAAATGAAGATTATGTTTAAATGAATGAAATCCAACATAGGTAAAAATAATAATAATAATAATAATAATAATAATAATCAATATAAATAAAAAACATAAAAACAAAGGAAAGATGGTTATCCCCAAATCCCCTCACCTGAAATTCCAATTCAATGTAGTTGGTCATGTAAATCCAATGCAAGCTTAACGGTTTTGAGAGTAATCAAAACTCAAAGGCTGCCGCTGACAAAACGGCGCTTGTCACCAAAATCAACTAAAAATCCCAAAATAAGTCCACATAGATGATAAATCACTAAATTGGCACTTGATAATCAGATTATACAAAAAACAAACAAAAAGAAATCATAAAAAACCAAAAAAAAGGAGAACAGGGAATGACTCTAAGAATACCCATAAATGTTCAATTAAACCATGTCAAAACATACCTCTACTGATATATTAAACCACATTAGAAGTTACCTACAACATACACAACAAATTGGGAGCATTATTTCAATACAATACAAAACATAAAATAAAACAGAGAAAATATAATATTTGATATCAAGAGGGTGGAGAGCAGCAAACAGAGGGTAAATATGAGTATATATACCAAATTAATTTAAAAATCAAGCACAAATCAGAAAACCTAGAGGATAAATAGAGTGAAATAAAACCTTACGAAGAACATGCAAACATCAAAGTGGTTGGCATAGTTTTCACCGAAGAAGAAGAAGGGGGCAACGAACACACGAATTGACTGAACAATGAAGCGTTTGCATAACACCAAAATAGAGTCATGGGGCGATTGTAGGTCTCTGATTTGGATTGAAACGCGAGTGAGATGGCAATGGGTGGTTTTGATAAGAGAAAAATAATGATGAACATCTTTGGAATTCCTTATTGAATGTGACGACCTAATTAGAGGGGGGTTTGATTACGAGGACGTCTGTTGGGTTTTCTTGAGGACAGAGAAGGAAAATATTTTGAGTGTGTGAGTGTAGGGTGTAGGTTTGATTTACCATTATACCCTTCTAGTGTCTTAAAAATTTATGTTTTTGACAATTTTACCCTCACAAAACAAGCATTCATTAGTTGTACATATTGCATAAATTGATGGACGCCATGTAAAATTACATGTGTCTACATCACTTCTCATTTTTATAGTATTATACTTAAAAATTTATGTTTTTGACAATTTTACCCTCACAAAACAAGCATTCATTAGTTGTACATATAGCATAAATTGATAGACGCCATGTAAAATTACATGTGTGTACATCACTTCTCCTTTTTATAGTATTATAGATATAGAATTCGTCACATTCATAATATCAAAGTGTTTGATAAATTTTATAGAAATGAAGTAAAGATATTTATAGTTTTACATCTATGATACTTTATCGATTTTCATGTTCTATAAATTACAAGTTTCTAAACTATAAAGTTATATTTATAGTTATTTTAAGGGTTGTTGGATTTTAATAATCATGAGTTCCATATATTGGCCGATAATAATTACAACTCTAAAAATTCACTCCAACGATCCTAACTTGTAAAATTTTGGTCCTCGTCGATCCTTTTCAAACTGCAGGTGCCCTTAGTTCAATTAAGGAGGCTCAAGTGTACGTGAATCTATTGAAGAGGGCAAATTCTTATATGTTATAAAAGGATCAATGTGGGCCAAATTTTTATAAGTTGGAATTGTTGGAGAGAATTTTTAAAGTTTGGATTATTAGGCCACCCAGTGTGGTACACAAAATGTGTGTGATGGATTTTTTCCATGCGTGGAAAATTGTAAAACACCACCGCCACCTTCGTTTTTCACGCACGAAATTTTATAACGCGTGCTTTTTTTGACGCATGATGATTTGAGTGTTATGAAGGTAATTGTTGGTTAAGGGAAAATTGTTGGGTGTGGTGGTGAGTGATGGGTATTTCCACTAAAAAAAGTTGTGAGTGATGGAATAATGGTTGATGACATAGCGGAATTGGATGTTGTAAGTAATAAATGGGTGGAGAGTGATAACCACCCCTACCCCGTTATCGGCAACATGTAAAATTTAAAATTATTAAAATTCAATAACCCTTATTTTAATTATAACTCTAAGCTAACATATATTAACTTCTTATGACATTTAGTCGTGGTTTATTTATTGAAGAACTGACTTAACGTTACATAATCATAAATATAGACGTGCGTTTCACTCAAGTCAGACCAAGTCGCTTTTTCAACTACAAGCAACTTTGACTTTTGAGTCTTCCTTTTCAAGTTAAAGCATCACCTTGGTGAAACAAAAGCATTTTTCACTTAAAAATTAAAAAACAAAAACAAAAAAAACCTTTATCAAGCTATATGTGGTTTTAGGGGTTGGTTCCGATACAAACCATATTTATCCTACAAACTGTATGAAAAAATCCTAACACTTAAAAAGAGTTAAATTAACACATACCAAAACAATACGTACATAAAGTAGCACTTTTGAATTATATTAGCACATGAAAATTAATCAAGATAATTGATTGAGTAAATTACAAAAATCGTCCTTTACGTTTACATCTGATTGCAAACTATGTCCTTTACCTTCAATAATTACATAAAACATACTCTATGTTTACAAACCTTTACATGTTATGTTCTTTAACCCTAACTTAGTTAATTTTCATAGTTAAATCTGAACAAGTGGTTCCTACATAAGGGTATTTTGGTTATTTTACCCTAAATACTAAAAAAAAAAAAAAAAAAAAATACTCCCTACAAACCATTTCTCTCTCTCTCTATACAATCTGCCTCAACACACTCTCTCTCTACAAACTCCTCTCTACAATCTATGCAACACCTCCGGCGTTACACCACCTTCGCCACCGCATCACCGCCATCGAACCACCGCATCACCGCCATCGCAGCACCTTGCCATCACACCACCACCGTCGCTGCACCTCCGCAATCGCCGCATCACCCCCATCGTAGCATCACTGCGACACAACACCTCGCCGTCACACCACCACCATCGCTGCACCTCCGCTATAGCACCACCACCTTCTTCATTCGTAAATCTGTGAAGTCAAGTCCCTCCAAAATAATAGATCTGAACACGCCATTTAATAACCCATTGTTAGCACTTATAAGGGTTTTGGTGTTCCCATTTATATAGTGTGTACCTATAGCTTTAATAACAACTAATAACAACTGAAATGGGTACAATGTTTCTTGAAGATGGTGGTTATGTTGTTTGGGTATCAGCTGCTTTAAGAATTTTTGGGGGTTTTAACATGGTTGGATGAAAAGGCTTAGTGGTGAATGTACTATACCCTGGTTTGTTTCTTGATTATATGAAATTAGAGATACCAGTTATTTCCATTTCGAAAATTAAACCTGCAAGTGGTGTTGGTAGTGGTGGAGAAAAAGAGAGAAAGAGTGTGAGAGAGATAGTCTTTAGAGAGAGAGAGAGAGAGAGAGAGAGGGAGAGTTAATATTTTTAGAGAGAGAGAGATGGTAGGTGGATTTTATTTGTGTTTATTTATTTATTTTATTAATTATGGTAAAATAACCAAAATATCCTTATGTAGGGTTCACTTGTTCAGATTTAATGATAAAAATTAACTGAGTTAAGGTCAAAGGACATAACGTGCAAGGATTTGTAAACAAAGAGTACTTTTTCTGTAATCCACACTAAGGAAATTAATCCTCACTAATTAAATATCACAAGTCAATATCAAAATTGGAATGGTTCACGTGTCAAGATCATTAAATAGGAAATTAATCCACACTAATTAAAAGTGTAATACTGTAACCGGCTTCGCAAAAGAAAAGTCTAAATTGATTAAAAATACAGTATAGTAATAATGAGTTAGAGAAAGTTTCATTTGAGAAAAAATTTAACTGAGAAGAAAAAGAACAAAGGGTAATTTTGTAAAATATTAAATAGTTTTTTCATTTATCTCATTTATTATCATCTTTGACTAATTAATTAGTTATAAAGACAATCATACTCTACGCTAACTTTTTTTGCCAACAAACATCAAAAGTTATCATACACATTGAAATTTATCCTACACGTTGACATGTATCCTACACAACTCGTAATTTATCATATGCATCTCGTAATTTATCCTACACTTTAAATTATTTTATTTTATTTTTTTGAAAATTTATATTTTAAAGATAAGTTACAAAAAATTTAATGTAGCTACTATTAAAAAAGAAGACTGCAAATTAATTATCTATGTAGATTTACCAATATACTCTTATAGTAACATTAAATATTTATATTAAATGAAGTACAATAAAACATTCTTGTTAATTGAAATTTCTTCTTTTTTTCTTCTTATAAAAAATTTCTTCTCATTTGAACTCTCCACTAATGAGTTATACAAATAAAAAGATTCATGCTCTAATAACTATCTCGGTTTCCTTGTTTAACACGGGTTAAATTTCTTAGGCTACTGGGTATGGTGATGGTCCATCCTTGGAGGATGATCCGCCACGTAGGCGCCACGTCATAGTCCTCACAAGGATGGTCCATACCACTAAACTAGAGGGTATGGGAGGATGGTGCTAGATGATCCTACCCCACAAAACTATGTACAAGTATTAAAGCATAATGTACAAATCCCACAAACAAACAAACAAAAGAAAGGGGGCCCACTTTTTGCTCCGTCCTGGACGTCGGAATACCGACGGAGACGACGCGACTGAGGGGGGGCGGCATGGCTGTAGGATCGGCGACGGATGGGGACGGTCCAAAGCCGATCCCCATACCGTATAGCCTTAAAGCCAAATAATAATTCGGTTTGCTTTAAGTCAAATACAAATTAGGTTCGGTTGAAAACCGAATGTGTAACTTGGTTCGACTTTAAACGGTTTAGTTTGATTAGTATGTAACCGAATATTGAAAACACTTGGTTTTATCATTTGCAAATTCCATTATTCATGTTCATTCTCTATAATTTCAATTTGAGACACAAAATATGACGCAAGGAAAAATTAACAACCATATTTTGGCTTACTACAATGTTTTTTTGTATATATTTTAGTTATTTACAATATTTTTATATTTTTATGCGTAACATAATCCCTATCAAAATATATCCTAACCATAAATCCAACAATTAAAAATATCATTAACTCTTTTTCATATCAAAACGATTCAGGAATGTCATAACTTAACTTAAAATAACCGTAACACCATGATATTACATACACATTCACATAATGAAAAAGATTGATTAAATTTGCGGAGAAATCAAATCTTTTAGCTACTTATGGGTTAAGGGTTGTATGACAACTTTTGAATGGTGAAGTGTTGAACCAGTAAGAGGTGTCAATCATTAAATACTAAACCAGTAAGAGGTCTGAACCATTAAGAGCTAGTATAATACTTAACAGTTAAGATGCAAATGTCTGACCAATTCAGAATAGAGGTCTTAACCATTCAGACTCTGTATAATGCTTAACCATTCAGAGGCAAATGTCTGAACCATTCAGACATCTGCTCCCGAAACAAACAGTCTGAACCATTAAGTACTGAACCTGTAAGAGGTCTAAACCATTAAGAGCTAAGAATCGGTCTAAAGGTATATCGTTGGATTGGTCCAGATGGATTGCTTTTGATGTTTAGATGGTTGTTTTCCCGTCTTCTTTTTGTCGTTTTCTTGTAGTTTTGCCCTTGTTAATTGCTAGCGATAGGGGTGTTCATCGGGTTTTTTCTTCGGGTTTCGGGTTTTTCGGGTCGGGTTGTTCGGGTTTTTCTCTGGGAAAATTTGACCCGATAACCAACCCATTTTAAAGTTCGGGTTAGTCGGGTTTGTGTTATTTGGGTTCGGGTTAGTTCGGGTCGGGTTATTCGGTTTTCGGATTTAGATGTAAAATGAAAATAAATGTTTTTTTTTTTGTAAAATATCATTAAAATTCATATTGTTACTTTAAAAATATCATTAAAGTTCAAAGATTAGTTGACAATATGCTATTATAATATTTAAAAGTCCCGAAACTTTGTGTTTCATCTATTAAAGACTCCAAATCTAAACACTTTTTTAAGAAAAAAAATTAAATGTTCGGGTTTTTTTTCGGGTTTCATGTTTCGGGTTTCTCGGGTCGGGTTGTTCGGGTTTTTGGCCTGGAAAAAGTGACCCGATAACCGAACCATTTAAAGTTCGGGTTGGTCGGGTTCGGGTTTTTCGGGTATTCGTTAATTCGGGTGGCTTTGAATTCGGGTCGGGTTTCGGATAAAAATGAACAGCCCTAGCTAGCGAGGTGTTTCTAAATTCTAATGAAAAGTGGCCGTTCGAAAAAAGAAAAAAACTTAGGGTGTTAGGAGTGATTAAACACTTGAGAGTGACAAACTAAAAAATCAACCAATCAAAGTGCGCCATGTCAATCAGTGAAAAGTGTTTAAACTTTGGTGAAAAGTGTTGGCAATGGTTTATACATTGGGTGAAGTGGTAAACTTAAAAAAAAAGGTATGATTGGTTGAGATTGGAATGGACCCCACCCCACACTACCCCCTCTCTCTCCTTCCTCTCCTTCACCGCAGCGGCATGCCTTCCCCGCACCATTCATGTCACCGCCTCGGCAAAGGGTTAGCGGCGGTGTTTGCCGCGCGGCAACCCGCTTTGTCGCACCCTTTGCCAACTCCACTCCTAACACCCTTATATATGATAATAAATATTATGCACGTGTATATTATTATTCACTCCCTTCTCATTCAGCAACAATGGCTCTAAACGTAATTCCCCGAAACACGAGGCCCATTTCCGTAACTTCACCGACTACAAATACACGTCCCCGCTTTCTCTTTTCTCTGCCCAAAACTCACCGACTTTATGCTCCAAAATCAAACAGGTAACATTTCACCTTCATACTTGACGCTAATCAAACTAATAATGTGTTATTCTCGTCATTAATCGCATTATTCCTGCTTATATTCATCAGATCTGTTAATATATATGATTAGGTTATTAGATCCATTTGCATGAAGTGTTTATTAGGTTATTTTTTTGTTTGTTAAGTGAATTTTGTGTAAACGGTGGCTGACAGACTGATCGGAAGTAATTTTGTTAGATCTGAGTTGTATGTGAAGATTAGCTAGTGTCGGTTAGTTAGGTTTTGTGACGGTTAAGAACGGGATTTAGTTATGTGATCGTTTAATCTATCGTTTTGTAGTAGATCCGAGTTTTGAAGTTGAAATTATGCGGTAAGAATTTTTCACGCTATTGGATGTGTGTTGTGATTGTGAGTAGGTTTAATTTTTGTTTGATGTTATGTTAGCACAAATGTGTCATCGTTTGGGGGAATTGATATGAGTTGTGAGAGCTACTAGAGATCGGCTTGCTAAAAGCTCGAATTGAAATGAGCTTAAACAAGCACAAGCCTAAAAACAAGGTTGTTTGATAAACGTGTCTTAGACCGAGCTTCACTTATTGAGCTCGAGTAGGCTCGCGAGCCTAAACTGGCTTGTTGTTTATACAATTTTTCTTTAATTTACAATGGGATATCATATTTGTGATCAACGTTACGTTAGGTGTGTAAATGAACCGAGCCACTCGTGAACTACTCGAGATCGCCCAAGATTCACTTATTGAGCTCAAGTAGGCTCGCGTGCCTAAACGAGCTTGTTGTTTATACAATTTTTATTTAATTTATAAACACCCTGTTTGCGGTATGCGCATATAATGTATATATGTGTGGGCGCTCGGGAGGCTAAAATGAAAGTGCACTAATTTTAACGTTATTTTACTAATTTCGTGAAAATAACGTTAAAGAGGGGGATGGTTAATCATGCATCATGTGGTGGCGTTGATAGCCGAAAGACAAGGGAGTACATGCACTAATCGGCCTTTGTCTTAATTGTTGCTGAGTGTTATGTGCCTTATGTCCAAGGCTTGATGCAAAACTACTTTCGAGCCGGGGGTCTCACTGGAAGCAGCCTCTCTATTCCTACGGGGTAGAGGTAAGGCTGTCTACATCTTACCCTCCTCAGACCCTACCTTAGCTTTGCTATTGGTGGGATTTACTGAGTATGATGACGATGACGACGATTATTTAATTTATAAAATATATAATCATATATATTGTTATGTATACAGTTATGATGGAATAACTTAATATTATAATTGTTGATACATGTATGAAAATAATTATAAATGGATATAAACTAATTAAAAAGTAATAAACGAGCCGAGCTCGAGCCTTGGCAAACTCTGGCTCGGCTCAGCTCGTTTACACACAGAATAGAGTTTTTCAAGATGATTCAAAGAGACTCATCCTCAAGCTTTAAATATGTAAAAATGGAGTTTGTTTAGTGTTGATTCTAAGTAACTATGCTTTTGTTCAGAATCACTGTCCACAGGTTCACAATAAACTACCAAAATGGTGAAGATCTGCTGCATTGGAGCTGGGTATGTCGGAGGCCCTACAATGGCCGTCATAGCACTCAAATGTCCCGATATCGAAGTGGCAGTTGTTGATATTTCCGTACCTCGTATCAACGCCTGGAATAGTGACCAACTCCCTATCTACGAGCCGGGCCTCGAAGATGTCGTAAAGCAGTGCAGAGGCAAAAACCTTTTCTTCAGCACAGATGTCGAGAAACACGTATGCGAGGCCGATATAGTCTTCGTTTCAGTCAATACCCCAACCAAGACTCGCGGTCTTGGTGCTGGAAAAGCTGCAGATCTCACATACTGGGAAAGCGCTGCTCGTATGATTGCTGATGTGTCAAAGTCAGATAAAATCGTTGTCGAGAAATCAACCGTTCCGGTTAAAACAGCAGAAGCGATCGAAAAGATACTGACTCATAACAGCAAAGGAATCAACTTCCAGATTCTTTCCAACCCGGAGTTTCTCGCTGAGGGAACGGCTATCGAAGATCTTTTCAAACCCGATAGGGTCCTCATCGGTGGTCGCGAAACCCCCGAAGGCCAGAAAGCAATCAAAACGTTAAAAGACGTTTACGCTCACTGGGTCCCCGAAGAAAACATCATCACAACAAATCTATGGTCAGCAGAGCTTTCTAAACTTGCTGCCAACGCGTTCTTGGCACAAAGAATCTCTTCTGTGAACGCCATGTCAGCTCTCTGTGAAGCAACCGGTGCAAACGTTACCGAGGTTTCATATGCAGTCGGTAAAGATACCAGAATCGGTTCGAAGTTCTTGAACCCGAGTGTCGGATTCGGCGGGTCTTGCTTCCAGAAGGATATATTGAACTTGGTTTACATTTGCGAGTGTAATGGCCTCCCGGAAGTGGCAGAATATTGGCGACAAGTCATCAAGATCAATGACTACCAAAAATCCCGCTTCGTAAACCGCATTGTCGCTTCTATGTTCAACACGGTTTCAAACAAAAAGATTGCGGTTCTCGGATTCGCATTCAAGAAAGATACTGGCGATACTCGAGAAACCCCTGCGATTGACGTTTGCAAGGGTTTGTTAGGTGACAAGGCCCGTTTAAGCATCTACGATCCGCAAGTTACCGAGGATCAGATCCAACAAGATCTTTCAATGAACAAGTTCGATTGGGACCATCCTCTTCACTTGCAGCCGATGAGCCCGAGTACCGTGAAACAAGTGAGCGTTGTGTGGGACGCGTATGCGGCCACCAAGGATGCGCATGGTGTTTGTATTTTGACCGAGTGGAATGAGTTTAAAACACTAGATTTTCAGAAGATATATGACAACATGCAGAAGCCAGCGTTTATCTTCGATGGAAGGAACGTGGTTGATGCTGAAAAGTTAAGGGAGATCGGGTTCATTGTTTACTCGATCGGTAAGCCGTTGGATGCCTGGCTCAAGGACATGCCTGCTGTGGCTTAAAAGTTAAACCAGCGTTTCGTTGCGTTTTGTTGGACGGTGACTATATTTCTTAATTTTGTTAATCTGTGACTTTACTATGTTTCATCATTACTTGTTTGTTTCAAACAAATACAGTAGGAACATTTAAAAAATCAATAGTTGCATCATTGTAATATGAGTTCTTATGAGATATGATATATATATATATTTTTCTTACTATACCCTTGCCACTCTTCTGTTGCTACATATTTGTACCTTTTTATCGCATGTTTTTAATTTTAGGATATTGGAGTGTCAAAGGTGTTATCATTTAAAAGGTTAAGGTATCGTTTGAAATGGAAGGGGGTATCGTTTAAGAGGGTGTGGTTTAAAGGCTTTATTACGTCACGTAAGCATCACGTAGGCGACACATAAGTAGGGGGCTTTATCACTAACTTACACGTGTGGAATAACGTCCCCTATAAAGCCCATTTTTAACTATATTAAATAAAGATAAATAAAAAAATCTGATTGGTTGATGAAGGTGATGCCCCTTGACTTGTTCCTCTCGTGCTCGCTAACCTTTTGGTGAAAGCCAAGGATGGCACCCCCTTTAACGGAGGCAGGATGGCAAAGGGCGCTATAATGGTTGAGGTGGCGGGGGGCACGAAGCCACACCCCCTGGCCTTAAAGTATGGTGTCGATTGATTCACGTAATAAATTTCAATATACACACTACTAAATAACAATCCAAATGGTAATAAAAAAATCACGTTTTCATTTATTATGATTCGAATCCGGTTTACAAATGGGTCGGGTTCTAGGATCCGTATTTTACGGATGTTACAACTAAGAAGCATGACACGACTGCAACAAATGTTGCCTAGCCAAATGGTGTGCACCATCATAGTAATTATACACATTCACATCATCGAGACCCGATTCACTACAGAACCGTCGCAAATGAGGATGCAAACAACCAAACACCACTTTAAATACCTAAAGGGGGTACAACCAAAAAACCCCACTTTATAGATACATAAAGCATAAAACATCCTCAATGCAAGAGGTACAAGTCAAGAAAGCTAAAAGATGTTGCTAATTGATAATACATAAATTGAAAATGCAGCAGTCATAAAGTATGACCAGGATGACAAAGCATGCACACACGGCTTCAAACAACCAAAGAAAGTGGTTGCATTAAATAGTGCCACGCCAAATGAAAAGCAACATCATCGCCCTTATAAACACGCAATCCAATAACTCTCAGATGAGCTTCAAGCCATCTTCATCGAGACCAAAAATACAAAGAATAACAATTTAGAATGGAATTGTATCCTCCAACAAACCAACAATATCTGCGTTCACAAAAGCCTCTCGGATGAAGCCATATATTCATCATCATCGAAAACAGAATGAGTTTAGAACGAAACTGAATCAACACTGTCTGAAAGGACTCAAATTACCACAAACAAACCTACAAAATCTTCATCATCATCGTCGAAACAGTAACTACATCTCACAAAATCAACATTATTCCAAACGTCTCAGATTACCAAACACAAATCAACATTTACTTCATCAAAACACCAGTAATCAACATTATCCCAAAGGCCACAAACAAACCAATATATCTAACAACTTCCTTCATCAAAAAGAAAAGAAAAAAAAAACATTAACTACATCTCTTAAGTCATCATTATCCGAAAAGCATCAGATTGCCAAAAACAAACCTAAATAATATGTATTAACCCAAATGTCTCGGATGAAACATGTTCATCTTCATCGAAAACAGATTATAAATTCATTCATCAAAACGACACCGTGGTCTGTCCATCAAAAACCAAAGACCCCTAAAATTACAGCGAAAAATCACACCAAAAAAATTCATTCTTCAAAACGACACCGCGGTCTGTCCATCAAAAACCAAAGACCCCTAAAATTACAGCAAAAAAACACACCAAAAATACATCACATTCGAGCAAAAAAACAACAAATCGCCCAAAGATACAACTGGAAAAGAAGCCTGAAAAACTTGGACGATATAAAACCGACATGCAACCACGGGTCAAAGACGAACAAAAACCAAGATCAAAACCCCAATAGTTCCAGATTTCAACCAAACAAACCATGTTATAATAAATAGTGTCTCGTATACGTGAAGCTCTTGCGTCACACTTCTGCTCTTTGGACCTAAATGCCTTAAAGCACCTCAAGATTTTTTAAACCAAGATCACAAGTATTCAGTTGTTGAATAAATTGGTTTGATCCTCCTTCAATTTATATTTCTATTACCCGTTCATGCCGGATCATGGTCCATTCTACCCTCTGACTATGTGGTGTATTGGAGCATATGGTATTATAGTATTTAGGGTTGGTTATTATTATTAAGCACACGGGCTTGATTTATCTCTATATATTATATTCGCTATTGAATGAAATACATCAACTCACGAGTCTTTAACTATCTCACATCAAATCACCTTTAAAAAGCCATATGACCTAACTAAATAAAAATACCCTCATGTTTACACTTAAAATCGTATAATATTTCGTTGACACTTCTTAATCCGGCATAATAATTTTGAAACCCGGCCCGCTAAACGTTCCTCTTGATAGGCATACAAAAACCGAAAAACTATCATCCTAGTAAAGAGTTTCTAGGTCCGCCACGAAAACAATAACACTTGCATCACTATGAGAGAATTTCACAACTTGATTATTAAGAATGAGCATTTGTACCCGGTACTGTTACCACACTGATTCCATCGGTATGGTATTCGATACCATTTTTTTTTCAGAAATTCAGTATACCAATTCAGTACAGAACTTTTTGCGGCAAATGAGGTGAGCTTTTATTTATAACAGTCCCTAGTCGAAAAGAATTGTAACAAACATACTTAACGAGTCTGGATTTTACAAGAATGTCACGCCTAGAACGTTCGGGACTTCCTGAGCATCTTGATCTCAAGACTAAGTTTTTCAAACTCTTCAGAATTTTTCCAAAGTTATAAAATAGAAAAAAAACAACAAAAAAAAGGGGGGAAATGTGATTTCTTCCACAACATCAAGAATTTATTAAAATGTAGGATCCGTGTATATGATCAAAATCGAGTTTAAAAAAAATATACATCTGTTTCTGTCCATGGGGAACATTCAAATCTTGAACAACTATTAAGTTCACATTTACTCTCAACTCCCCTACACTTGCTGCTGTTAGAAACAAGAACACTACACACTCACATTGAACAGATAGAGCTTAAGTACAAAGGATAGAGCCAACTGCAACAGGAAAATCCCGACGACGATCAGGAACCACCTTTCACCAGCCGACACGATGTGGTTCCGCAGATTCAATGCCACAAATAATGCTGACATGATCCCCGCCACACCCGTTATCGCCCATCTGAATATCTCCACCGGGATAACAGATAAACACTGCATTTAACAACAAAAAAACGGACGGGTTAGTTAACGGGTCAAAATGGCAGTTTTTTGTACGAATCAAACGGTTATGTCCATATTGTTTACTTTCTAAAATAATTGGCGTCTCAAACGTGATCACAAAGTAACAATTTCGATATTAATTTATGAGTTTTTATGCATAAAATATAAATATTGTGGAACACTTTAGACTAGCGGTATGAATTTCTAAAAAAAACCACTAGAAATTCGCAGGTTTGGTTCAGTCCTATGCAGTTAATATTGGTTATCGGTCCCCATGTAAAATACGGGTGTCAAATATTGGTCAGAATATCGGTACCGATATTATCGGCGATATATATCACCAATTTTCCCGATAGTAAAATTACCGATATCCCACCGCGATAATCTATATCTCAAATACCGGTCCTTGATCGATATCCGATTTTTTACCGCATTAACCGCATAGGTTCGGTCTAAATGGTTTCGGGTCAAAACCGTGAACATGTTTTGCTAAATGATGTGTTCAGGTTGACCCGTTTAATTTTATACTTCCTAAAAATGGTGTTTTATGTCATAAATACCAATTTGTAAAAGATAAAAGATAAATGAGCATTCATCATGTTTTGTAGTTTAAATGTAATTATGTAACATACATTTGTACTTAAAAAAATAAAATTTTAGAATTAATATACAAAAAAATCAGGTTAAAAAGGTTGTATTCTTATCAACCCGCGAAAACTCATGTCATGTTCAGTTTCAGTGTCTTAACACGATTCCAAGTTCGTGTGTCGTTAGACACGACCCATATAACACCTCTACTTTGACTGGTTAACTTTCTAGCTATATCTATATTATATTTTACGTGTTTTACCCGTTATAGATAAGAACATAACGCGGACTGACCCATTCACAATCAAAATTGCCACCTTTAGTTAAGATAATAAATTATATAAATGTAAAAAAAGATATAAAATCCTTACCATTGCAGGAATGAAGACAAAGAGGGAGTATCCGTATAGACAGAACAACTGGACGAGGGTCGACGGTGCAGAGAAGTACTTGAGAATCACATACAAACATAGAGGGACAACAAGAACATAGCCATAGAACACACCAGCAGACCACGTTACCAGATTGATATCATAGTTCCACTCTTTATGCTGTAACTTGTGAGCCAAGTAGGTCACAAATGTACCAATTGAAGCTGCTACAAAGATTAAGGTAGTGCATATCCAGAAAGGCCCATACCTGATCATATTTGTAATCAAATATTATTATAAACTAATTTGATGATCTGAATCTAATTGTTAATTAAGATCTGAAGAAAAATCGACTTACAAATCTGGGTTGCTAGCAGTTTTCTCATTGAAGCTCCCATTAAAAGGCAAGAGGGAATCTTTGATCCTTTCTAGAACATCAGATGTGTCGACATCGAAATAAGGACGGTAAGCAGCAACTGTGAAAATCTTAAACCAACCACCGCTTGATGGTGATTCCGGTGAACCAGATGCTGGCTTTGAGAATGTATCTGCGATATAGGTCAGTCATTGTCCCTTGAAAACAAACAAGGAAAGGCAATTGTATATTGAGTGTGTCTAATTCGGATTTTTCCACCTCAGAGTCCGGAGTTATTAGCCCTTTAAGTGAAATTGCGAAACAAAATTTTAAATTTATACAAGTAGATTTCTAATCGTAACTAAATCTTCAGTTTTTGTTTTGATTTGTAGCGAATAAATTGAAGCAAAATAGCTATTATGATGTCTTTAGTTTACGAAGTAAAATCCTTTTCCTTAGGACCCTCTCAAATAGAAATAGAGAACGAAGTAACTAGAATGATTGTTAGAATCGCCTTCTTCTAGAGGGATCATCTAGAAAGCAAGTCGTTTTGAATTGAATATTTTCAGACAAAAAGCTGACATAGATGTTATGGGCACACTTTTTTTAGAGGGTTCACATCTTAAATCTAGCAATTTATCCATTTTCCATAAAGGAGCCGAATGAAACCAAAGTTTCAAGTTCGGTACTTGAGTAAGCAGGAAAGAAAGTATATTGTTTAAGGGAAAACAGAAACCAGCAACACAATGTAGGATAGGCATCTTTCACATGCTGGATTCAGCAGCACATAAGAATATTCCTTTACCTTACCCAAAACCCCTAGCCTGTGCCAACTCTACTCGCTTCTACATGCAATGTTAACTTGCAGCCTATCTACCTGTACTTGAACAGACTCTACTCTGATCACACACAAGTTCTCTGTAGTCTGTAGACTCTAAAACCTCTCATTATGGTGCAGTTAAAGGTTGAAGTACACAAACAACTAGTGACACCTCCTTTAACTAATCACCTAAAGCTTGAAATAGCATTAATTACTATCCATAAGTAAATGTCACGGCACCAAGAACACACAGTAAAACATCATATTCAGTTATTCTTCATCTTTTGGGTCCAAATTCATAACCAAATCCTCTAATACAGCCTAGCATATCAAAAGATCCTATCCCTGAATCTAACGGATAAATTATGCATTGCTAGCTCTAAGGATATAAAACATGAGGTTTCCTATCCGATCGACTTACACTTGAATATCCACAAACCAACACATGTTATGCACCCCTTACAATCTATCCTCCCACTTATAAAACCAGAAGAAACTAATAATGCAATCAATCTAACCAACACAACAAACATTACATCCATTTAAACTAATCCAACTAGATAAGATCCAACATTGCTGTAAAAAGTTAAAACAACACACATACCATCCGCATCACGAGGCGGTCCAGCAGCGGCCGAGATCTTCCCCTGCGCTCCAGACGGAGGAAACGTTTGCAAACTCGTATCTGCAACAACAACATCAAATTCACTTCTCACTTACAAACATATTCATCTAGCATCAATCAAATCTACATAAAATTAGGTTAACGCGTAAAATCACCGTTGAATTTCACCGAAACCTGTCCCGGAGAGTCTGAAACGGCCTGAAATCGATTAAAAGATGAAATTAGGGGTCAGATCTGGTATCAAAGTGATGAAATGACAGAATTGAAGAAGATGAAATGGAGATTTACAGGTACAGATCCAGAAACGTTCTGGTTGTCGATTGTTGTGTAATTGCCGGACATCATTTTGAAGAATCTCCAGTGATTAGCTCCGGCCGGAAGAAGAGATCTGAGCTCGATTTTGTGTTGTCTCTGTATGAGTCGAGTCTATCACGGTAAAAAGATTATATTGTTTGTTTGTTTTAATCACGAGCACGTCAAGTCGGTCGGTGGAGTCTATCACGTAATAATTTAATTAGTTGAGTTTGCACTAATTTTTTAGATGATTTTTTTTTTAATTTCGTTATTATGAGGCTAGATTGTTTAGATTGGTTAGAATTGTACGAGTGGTAAGAAAATGGTGTGATTAAAAGATAGATAAATAAACCAAATTATAATTTCACACCCTGAGATTTGGGACGTGACATTCTTACCTTCTATTTTTAAAATTTTGTTGTTTTACCTCCAACATTTCCTATTACACCCTGAGGTTTGGGGCGTGACATTCTTACCTTCTATTTTTTAAATTTTGTTGTTTTACCTCCCACATTTCCTAATTGCATCAATGTTGGACCCTTCATCATCTTGCGGTCCATTGTCGTCCAAATGAACATTGGTTTTTTACGAAATTACTTATTTACCCCTCCTGCTATAAGAAAACCCTAATTTTCCACCCAAATTATTATCTTCTTATTTTTCATCTTGAAGCTTTGCAACTTCAACTCTACCTGACTATGACACCCCGATAATTATCGATTGAATCCTAAGGTGACATGTGTCTAAAGACCCTCCATATGCTTCACTATGTTAAAAATGAGGGGTTAAAATCGTCAAAAAGTGCGAAATACGGAGTTGAGGAGCTAAAATGGTCAAAATCCAAAATATGTTGCGCTAAAGGTCCTTGCGGACCGTTTAGGAAATCCCTTGCGGTCCACAAGGGGTACCTAACAGCAGAAAAACTGTTGGCAGCACCCATCTTCCACATTTTCAAATCTTGTCACACTTAACCTGGTTTTGACACATCATTAGACACTAAGCAGCATTCTAAGCTTCTATGTACACTTGTCTTAACCTTATAACCTTCCTATGGTTATAAATAGCACTCCTAAGTTCCATTTTTATTCCCAGCAACTCAAAATCACAAACAAATCTTGTAAAGAGTTCTTTTTTTCGGCATTCAAGCTTCTCCTATAATCATTTGGAGTAGTCTTCTAAAGCTAGTAAGTTCTTTTCTTTTAGCTCTTTCCATAGCAAGTAGTTTCATAGTTTAATTTTGTCTGAGGGTCGAGAATTGTCAACAGTTTGACCATACTGTTTGACTTTTGATTCTGACCACTTTGGTTGACTATTTTCAAATTAATTTCACCCATATGGTCCTCAAAATGTCGGGTATAAAACCCTGCATTTATATCACGTGATCATCACGTCTAAATGGGTCAAATGGCAAGTCAAAATTGAAATTCTAAAAAAAGTCAAACTCAACTTTATGTAATTATCAAAGGATGAACTTTTAAACATATATCATCTAATGTTTTGACACCAAAATAGTTTGTACAATATAACAAAAAATATGTTCTAACATATTTGACTTGTCACAAACCCATTTTCTCGTCTAAACTTGTATTTACGCGTATGACTCGTTAAAATGACATGAACCATATAAACAAGTCGTAACGGGCCAAAACCTTTTCAAAAACACTTTCAAAATCATAATGGCAGGCTATTCAACCATAACACATGAGACCCCTCGCTCGTATGGTTATAACCAACATTATATCTGGTCAACGCTTAATCTAGTGAAACCGTGCTCAAGTCTACATTAATCGGTCAAGTCAAATGACTTATAAAGACCCGTAAACAATTCTCATGAATATTATTTCCATTCACCTTGGACTATAGAGCCCTCCAGTAATCTCACCATATGCTAATAAACTTTGAATTTGGTTGTACTACGATTCAAATACGC
Organism: Helianthus tuberosus; assembly: GCA_030545235.1. Lineage (NCBI taxonomy): Eukaryota > Viridiplantae > Streptophyta > Magnoliopsida > Asterales > Asteraceae > Helianthus > Helianthus tuberosus. The sequence continues at coordinate 89,389,366 of CM060438.1, read as the reverse complement.
TGTGAGCACAACTAGTACATGTAAATATTTTTAAGCACTTTTATTATAAAAACTTGGGATATGGTATAAAACCACTTGGTTCGGGTATTGCAATGGGCATATGCTTTCAGAATTTTGATAATCCGATTTAATCTGTATCGCTTGATTAACATAAAGCATTTAGGGGTTTATAGTACCGTATTCGGGCGTCTTGATTCATTTATTATAATAGCCATTAAGTGTGGGGTGTAGGCATAATCAAAAACCAGTTTTGAACGGTGCTTCCCGAATGTGACAAACATGTAAATCTGGTAACAATAATACTATCGCAATGACTATCAAATGATTTTCAAATGTTTACAAATGTGTCGGTTAATTGTATTTACCAGCGAAAGCTGACGTATTTTTAAAGATTAATTTACATGTGACAAACCTCAATGGAAGGCTGGATAAGGATCGGTCAAAAGCTTTGGAATTTGTGACTCCAAAAGGAAAAGACCTATGATGTCTCAAAGTCCATTTTATTTAGATCCTACCTTTGGGACATCTTGTACCGAATTATGATATTTTAAGTTTTAATATAATTTGGCGTTTTAATACTTGTACTTTATCTTCTACTCTTTACTTCGGATGTGTTGTGAAACTGATATACAATCGTCACGCTTAAACCCCACATCCGGGCCCACCAGGAAAGCGGGGTGTGACACTAACCGTCAATCTCACAACTTCAATATCATCACTTTAAAGATAAAGTTTTGCAATTGTACCAGTCATTTGTTATGCAGAGAAATGGTTTACCTTTAAATTGGGTATAACTAAATGAAATTGAAGATAGTTGATAATTTGATGTTGAAATTGCACAAATCTCAATCAATGGTTCTTGCCATTTGTTTAGAAGTTTGAAAAATGGTTCTTGCCATTTGTTCAGTAGTTAATATTGGGATTTGAATTGGTAGAAATTGTAATATGGGCTATCATCAATATTTGAAGAATCCGAGTTACGATTAAACCCAGATGATATTTAAAACATACTGAAAAAATAACCCTATCTCCCAAATCGAACCAAACATAAACCCAATTCCTATAATCCTAAACTAGCACGATAAATTGTTGTTAATTTGAACCAAGAATGGGGTTCTGATCAGATGACAAAAACGGATAGAGATATGAATTGAACTTTACCCGAAAAGCTTGTCTCGATGGGGTGTGAATGGTTGGGGGGGGGGGTAGTAAAAGTAAACTGGTTTACATATAGGGGGTTTGTTAGTAAAAAAGACGTGAAAACACAATTATACCCTTTAACCATTAAAGAGAAACGTTGACAATAAACGGCGTTAGTGGCAGGGTCACAACAAAAATTTGAAAATAGGAGGTAAGAGTGTCAGCGCCCCAAACCTCAGGGTGTACAACTACAGTTTACTCAAAAAAAAAACTTGTCTAAAAGAAACTATAAGAACGGCATAATTCAATTGTACGTTCTACTTAGAGTGATATAGAATACAATTACATGGTGGTTTGCTCCACAATCTTGTTAAATCATCAATGCACTACGTACAAGTGTTTTATATAGTTTACGCAGTTTTCACCATAAAATTGATTCTAAACATAGTGCGTCTAGACGCTCATATTACCATTCAGATCAAAAATCAATTTAGAACTTGTGAAAGTATTAATAAATGCGTTAAGAAAACTCAAGCTAGGAACCGTCCGAAACTTTTCTTGTCTTTTTTTTTTTGGAATATCAAAATGCAGCCCCTTTTATTCCCATAACTTTTCTACTACTAGTTCTATTTATAATAAATCTTCATAAATTTAGTTTTCTACTACTAGTTCTATTTACAATAAAACTTCATAAATTTAGTTTTCTACTACTAGTTCTATTTATAATAAATCTTCATAAATTTAATTCTTTCTTAGCTACTTTTATCATAATAAATATATAAATAAATACAAATCAGTAGCAATATCAAAGTGTTTGGCAATTTTAGTTTTGAATCTCTTTAGAACTAATTGTGTACTTGCACTTAAATTCCAACTATAAAATTACCTGCAAATGATGCAGGGTCTTTGTGGCAAATCGGTCTCCAACGGGAACAATGTGCCGGTAAAGAGCAACACGAAACCTCAACCTCACCCTCAATCTCACCTCATTGACGATTGGTATCAGTTCAATACGGTACAAGTACTTTATAAAAGATGTTGATCACTACTCATTGTTGCTTCAATTTTTGGAAGATTAAAATCACTCGATACAAACAAGATATGTTAATTCAAATGATTAGCTTTACATTGGTTTCATAGAAAGTTAAACAAATTTACAAAACGAATTGGGGGGGGGGGGGGGTGTTTAAAACTAACAAGTTACAGCTGATTAAAAGGTGAAATGTGATTATAATTTTTTTATTTTTATAACAATTTATTTGTTTTACGTAATGAAGAGGTATGGTCCCAATTCCTTGCCTATATCTCAAGGACCATACCACTTTTCTTATCCAACATGACGCCTACATCAGCAAGTGCATCCAGAAACTTCCAGAAGCTTCTGGAAGACGTCAAGGTGGCACCAAAAGATGCTCCTCACGACAATAAGGACAACACGTGTCACCAGTCATCAAGCGCCATGTGGACCTGCAGCAAATTTAGGAGCAGACCGACAACAGCAGTACGACGTCTCCAGCATGGGCAAATATAGGCGCACCACGTGTACCACCACCCTGACCACAGCAGAGGAGACCAAGAGGATATTCCCCTTGGTCGGACAGCTGGCACCCTATAGCAGCTGGCAAGGTTGCTCCTCCCTCCTTCACCCTCCGGCTATAAATAGGACCCTTCATCATCCAGGTTAAAACGGCTCTACTCTCCATACTCTCACACTAAACACACACTGTTTTATTTCCTCGGAACAATACTTATTCTCACGCCGGAGCCTGGTTAAGAGGGAAACCCCCATATTCCCCTCTTAACGAGCTAACGGTGTTGCTGTTTTGCAGGACCATAGCCATCCAACGAGTAGAGAAGGAGATTGAACCCACAGAAGAGACAATCCCACGGATTAACCTTAGTGTTAACCTGTGTTTCATCATTGGCGCCCACCGCATTTTTTGCAAACCATTCTCATCTCCTTTTTCTTCGAAAAACTCTCTGAAATGGCTGAACAAAACCCTTCTCCCCAAATGGACGAAGAAGTCTCTTCCTTTGGACTCATTTCGGACACCGCGCATGTCCAAAGAGTCCAGGGGAACGAGGCCATCCAAGAAAGGCGAATGAACAATGAGTTTCCCGACATCTTTGGAAGTGCATCCAGAGTGGTTAATCAAACCACAAACGGGGCCACTTTCCAGCCCCCACCCAGAATCATTAACCAGACCACAAATGGGGCCACTTTCCAACCTCCGCCAAGGGTAGTCAATCAAACACCTCCGGAAGTTCCCACACAAAATCATGGGGCTGGTCCATCAACCTCATCGGTTCAAACACAGCTGAACTTTTCGGCACTCTTAGGGCTACCCAAAGGAAAAACTCTGGCTTCCTGTGTAACACCCCGTGTTTCGAAGTCAAGTCAAAATTAAAGTCAAAGGGAGACAAGATTGCTAATTGTGATCTAACACTCCTTGCTCAATTCCTGTTTTGACTTCTTTAACTCGTAGTTAGTTTATTTTATATTTTACGTTAGTTGTATTATGTGGAGTAATTAATTATAATCGCAACAATCGATGAATAGTTATCGCTACGAATCGCTTTACGACTGTGAACAATAGGAAGTAACAATGCAATAAAGTCAACAAAACGCTAATCGAACTAATCTAATCAACATCGCGCTCGCAAACTCGAACTACGCATTTTGGTTATTGTTATATGTGTGTGTGTGCCTTATGTGTTACTTGTGCATGTTTATTTATTTACGTTATGTGTGGTAACCAATCGAAACGCAATCGAACTCAATCGCAATCGAATCGCAAACGCTAAACGAATACGAATTAAGGATGCTTGTATGTAGATATAGTATAATAATTGGTGGAGAAGAGATAGCGCGAGATATAAGTAGTTGGGATTAAAAGTAATTTGACTAGGAAACTCTATCGCATCGCAACGCTCGCAAATCGAAATCGAAACGGCAAAACTCGTCGGGCAGAACGATCAAATCAAGGGACTGATCGATCAGGCGACCAGCCGATCGGTCCGATCGGACAGGCTGTCCGATCAAGCTGCCTGGCCGATCGACCAGCCCTTTCCCCTTCGGGTAACCCTATAAATACCCCGTGTCACTTTCATTCTTTCTACTTTTGGCAAGTGACGTCCGACCAGTGCATACTCCTCACTTTTCTTCAGATTTCTCTCGATTCCGGTAAGATCTCGTCCTAAATCTTGTACTTCCTTGATCTACATGCACTCCTACACCTTTCTATTTTTTGAATCTTAACTTTTAACCGTGAAATCATCAAGATTCAAGGTGTTCTAGGATGACGTCATCATGTGTTCTTGAAGAACTTCATGCTTTGGCCTCAATCCACCAAGAACAACTTAGATCTAACCGATTTCCACATAAACTAACAAGGATCTTTCATAGATCTAAACATATTCACAATAAAAAGAATTGAAAAATGGTTTTCAAATTTTCTTTCAACTCTTTTACACTCAATGCCTTCAAAACTGATAGAAACAGAGCTTGTGTCGACCTACTGCTCAATCTCGTGGTCGTGTGGCCCAAGATCTGGATTCTATCCACGAGGTTCACCGATTTCGAGTTAGACATGGAACACCGTCACAGAAGGTAAACTGACCGGGTTTGGGTGGTTCCTGTCCGATCAGGAGTACCAAGTAGTGACGAGGTTACTGTTGTTTTACACGTTGTCACAACACCTCGATAAAAACGACAAACAATCAAACACCAAGGGAAAGACGAACAGGTCGACCAGGACAGAGCGCCGCCCAATCGGACTGCTGTCCGATCGAACAGCCAATCCGATCGACTGGCCAAACCGAACGGCTTGCACCTTGGGTCCCACACTTAAACTATTCACCAACATTTGAAGTCTGATCGTTGAACGAGTTGTTGTCCGATCGAACTACCATCCGATCGGGTTAACCGCTCGAACGTGTGACCATTAGACTTCAACACTTAAACAATTTTCAACATGTTCAATGTACTAGGAATGCCACCCGATCGAACTGCTGTACGATCGAGTGACAACCTACTATGAACTATTCTCACTGAGGTGCCCAACCAATCGGGTTGCCGGCCGATCGAACGACCGCCCGATCGACCGACCTGAAAGGTAGAGATACTTCAATGTTTTGAAATGCTACAACAAAAACTTCAAAAGTCAAGCCATCATACACAAACACATCCTTCTCAAAGGAAGAAACAATCCACTCGAACAGTCATCCGACCGGACTACTGTCCGACCGGACCACTGTCCGAAAGGATTGCCACCCGCACGACCGGCTGTCCGATTGGACTACCATCCGATCGAACTGCTATCCGAACCACTCGCACTTTGCATCATTTTATGCGTCGCTTATCGTTATGCTATCAATCTGTTTAGGCTAACCCTACCCTCTAGCGCTCCCTTCAATCCATCAACCGCTGTGAGTATACTCGATCCCTTTTTGCTTTATGCACTTTTAGGTGTTACATACGTTACTTATACGAAATCACATCGAACACACTACGTAATACTTTTAACGCTAACCGTACCGCATGTTATACGTGACTTAATGAATGCTTGTCTGTTATGTTTACACATGGAATGCTGTCTACCTGCCTTAGCAACGATAGTACTATAGTTTGGACTCAGCACCCGTTCACTCGGGGGTTGTTAAGGACAATTATTTCCCTTGGGCAGTCAACCCGCAGTCATTGGTATCGATAGGTTCTTGTCGATAACTAACATGCTTCGTTTTACTCAGTGTACGTGCTGGTTATGCGTAAACTATTTTGAACTCTATATGCTATTATCAAACTTGTATGCTCGCCTTTACACTATGTGTATTGACTTTTATTTTAATGTATGTGACAGGTGCTTAAGGTGTCTATTTGCTTGGAAATCAAGGCTAGGAAAGAGTCTTAGAGACCAACAAATAGTTGTCTGTACTAATGAAACCTGAGTTGTTGAAACAGAACAATTTGCCTAGATTTGTGCTGTAATAATTATATTATCTTATATGACATGGTATGGGACGTGTTACTTAAAATATTTGGTAAATGTAATTGTTATGGAAACTTCTGGACAATCTGTTTCGCTCAGTGCCGCGCCCCGATGTTTCCGCCATCGGTTGGGGTGTGACATCCTGGTATGCCGAACAAATGGCGTCCCTAAATCTCGTCTACACACAACTCAGCACACAACAAGCTGTACTTCAAGCGCAAGCCAACCAATCTGCTTTTGTTACTCCACCACAGAGGTCTCTGAGCACCCACACGACTTAGCAGGCCAATGCGTGGAACCTGAATCCTGAAAAAGGACCTATGCCAAATATCAGAAGGCAAAGCGCGCACGACACACCCGATACGTATGGCGAAACAGAAAGCAACTATGTGCAATACTCCCATCCACAAAGAAAGCCAGTACAAACTCGTCTAGGGCCGCGCAACATAAATGACGAGTGGGACAGCTATAACGAGGAAGATGATCCAACATACAAGAAAGAAAGCAGACTGCCACCAGAGCTTGTGGCATACAAACCCCACAAGCGCGCGGGGTACAATCCAAAGGCAGAGCATGATTACTCATTGAGCTATCGCCCAGACGACATGGCCGAAAACTCCAAGTTCATCAAAGAAATCGCAACAGCCGATATCGACAAGACAAAACTGCCACACAACGTGGGCAAGTACAATGGCTTAACAGATCCCGATGACCACCTCCAAGTCTTCAATGGCGCGGGAGTAACAGGTGGCTGGAACTTACCAACTTGGTGTCATCTTTTCGCACAAACCTTCGTCAGCGCGGCGCGCGTCTGGTTTGATAGCCTACCAGCAGGGAAGATTAAGTCATGGGTCGATTTTCGAGACAAGTTCCTCGCGCACTTCTCCCAACAGCGCAGGCATACTAGAGATCCAGCCGACTGTTTGAATATATGGAGGAAAGATCACGAAAGCGTAGAAGATTTCATAACCAGATACAACAAAGAATGTCTGGAAATCGGAGACGTAGGCGAAAAGATGATGCGCACACACTTCATGAGGGCAGTAAAGTGCGACGACCTGATCAAGCGATTGAAAGGAAGGGATGGAGGCCCCAAAGATTGGGAAACCTTCATCGAAGCAGCAAAAACAATTGCGCGCACTGACAAACAATTGACCGGTGATGACAACCGTCAATATGGTTACAATCATAATGATAGGCGCAACAAGAAAGGCAAAGGCCAATCATGGAAAACATCTGGCTACAGGGAAAGAAGCCCAGCAAGAGAAGATGCGCGCAATACAATCAACCAGATCGCTCATCGCAAAGAGGTAAAAAGAGAAAACAGAGAGAAACAGTGGACGCCCCTAACAAAGACCCCTTCCGAGGTCCTGTCATCTGAGAACCATCAGTTCAAACCACCTCTACAAATGCGCAACAAAAGAGGCCAAGACCCAAATCTTTTTTGTGAATTCCACAAAGACACCGGTCATTTAACCGACGACTGCTTTAGCCTAAAGCAGGAGATAGAAAGAGCCCTGAGGGATGGAAGGCTCACCCATTTGGTAAAAGGCGGGAAGTGCGATAACCGTCAAATTCACAGAAGAGAAGAGGGCCCAGACAACAAAAAGCTGCGAAAGTTAGAGACTCACATGGTTCAAGGGGGTCCACGAAGGCCACGAAAGAACTACAAGCGCACACAAGATGACTCATGGCGCGAAAGACAAGTTGTCTTCCCCATAGTAAGAGGAGGTCCAAGAGAGAGAAGGCCCATAGTCATATCTGGTGTAATCGGTCACTACCAAACCGACTACATTTTCATTGATCGAGGGAGCACCGCAGATATCATATACGAACAATGCTTCAATTAATTTGACCAAGAGGACAAAGCGCGCTTAGAACCAGTAGATTACCCGCTAACTGGTTTCTGCAACGAAGCCGTTTTTCCTCTTGGCCAGATATCATTCCCGGTGCTGCTCTCAGATGGAAGAAATTCGAGAAGAGAAGAAGTTACGTTCATGGTGCTGCCCGCACATTCAAGACATGATATCCTTCTGGGAAGAGAATCCCAAGGAGATTTTAGTATGATTTGCTCTGGACCACATTCAGCTGTTGGGTTCCCAACAGAGACAGGGGTAGCAATAATTTACGCAAGCAAAGAAGTCTTGGCAACAGATGAAATCAGGCCAGCAAAAGCAAGCAAAAGCGCACGACGCGCAGAAGCTAAAAAATGGGTGCTGAACAGCAAACATCCAGAACAAATGGTTACCTTGGGCTCTGCAATGTCTGATCTCACGCGCGCGGCGCTAAAAAAGTTATGTTTGAAAACATGGATGTGTTCGCCTGGACACCAGCTGAAATGGTGGGTGTTCCACGGCACATAGCAGAACACAGATTAAACATCTCAGAAAGTGCAAAACCTGTGGTACATGCCAAACGTCACCTGGGAGACATAAAGCACGATGCTATGCAAGAGCAAGTCACGGAACTATTGAACGCTGGTATCATCAGAGAAGTCGGATATCAAACTTGGGTGGCGAGCCCTGTAATGGTCCAAAAAGGAAACGGCAGTTGGAGAATGTATGTGGATTACAAAGATCTGAACAAAGCATGCCCACGCGACTGTTACGCTTTACCAGATATTGATGAGAAGATCGATTCGCTGGCAACATTTAGATGGAAATGTTTCCTTGACTGCTACAAAGGATACCATCAGGTCCAAATGGCCATCCAAGACAAAGACAAGACTGCATTTCGCACACCAACAGGGCTATACTGCTACACCAAAATGCCATTTGGTTTAAAGAATGCAGGCGCAACTTATCAGAGATTGATGAATGAAACATTCAGCGAAGCTATCAGCAAATACATCGAAGTATACATGGATGACTTGGTCATCATGATCAAAGAAGAAAGTATCATGCTGGCAAACATTCAAAAAACATTCGACACCCTGCGCGGAGTGAGTATCAAGCTAAACCCAGTGAAGTGTTCTTTCGGCATGGAAGAAGGAAAGTTCTTGGGTTTCATCGTAACAAAGGATGGGTTTAAAGTCAACCCTGAAAAGGTACAAGCAATCGAACGAATGCCTTCACCGTCAACAATCAAGTAAATGCAGAAATTGGCTGGACGGTTAGCGACACTCAACCATTTCCTAGCCAATCACGCAGCTAAATCTTTTCCATTTTGTCAAAACACTCCGCAACTGCGTGAAGAAAAGTCAATTTCAGTGGACTCCGGAAGCCGAGAGCGCATTCCGAGAGATGAAAGATTGTCTCATAAGACTGCCGACACTAACGGCGCCAGTGAAGGGAGAACCCCTAGTAATGTATCTGTCAGCATATGATAAAACAGTGGGAGCAGTTCTGCTCGTAGAACGCCAAGGCATTCAAACACCAGTTTATTATGTGTCTCGCACTTTGAATGATCCAGAAACAAGGTATGCCATAATGGAAAAACTGGTACTGGCACTGATTCATGCATCAAGGCGGCTGAGCAGGTATTTCGCCAACCACGTCATTCATGTGTTAACAAATTACAACATCGGCAACATCCTTGCAAGGCCCGAGATATCTGGAAGGTTAGCGAAGTGGGCTATAGAGCTGGGAGGCCATAATGTGGTTTTCAGACCAAGGCCAGCAATTAAGGGCCAGGTGTTGGCCGATTTCATGACAGAGGTACCTGACGACAAAGACAGGGAGTGCAAGGCAATGGAAAGAGCTGAAAGGAAACATTCGGAAGAACCATGGCTACTGTACACAGATGGCGCGTCCAATGAAGATGGCGCAGGCGCAGGACTTAGGCTGGTAAGTCCAGAAAAACATGAATTCACGTATGCCATCAGGTTAGACTTCAAAAGCACGAATAATGAAGCCGAATACGAAGCCTTTCTTGCTGGTCTGAGGTTGGCAATCAAGATGGAAGTCAAAAACATTGAGGCGCATGTGGACTCCATGTTAGTAGCCGGGCAGATCAACGGCCAGTACGATGCCAAAGGAGACATAATGACGCTATACCTAGACCAAGCGAAAGCATTGCTGCAGAACTTCAATTCTTACAAAGTGCACCATATCAATCGAAGCGAGAATAAACCAGCAGATGCATTAAGTAAACTCGCATCCACCAGTTTCCAGCACTTGGCAAAAGACGTGCGCATTGAAGTTCTGAGCAATCCATCGGTACCACTAAGGCAAGTAAGCGTTATTCAGCTAGGAACGACATCGTGGATGACTCCCATAATCATGTACCTCCAGTCTGGAATATTACCGGAAAACAAAGCTGAAGCAAGGAAAGTGCAGTACAAATCCGAACACTACCAGATGGTTGATGGCATTCTGTACCGAAAGTCTTACTTAGGACCGTTATTGAGATGTGTCGATCCAGAAGATGCAAACTACCTGATCCGCGAAGTACATGAGGGCATTTGCGGCATTCACGCCGGCCCAAGAATGGTAGTAGCCAAAGTCATGAACGCCGGATATTACTGGCCTGGTATCATCTAGATGCGGTAAAAGTTCTAAGGAAATGCAGCGGTTGTCAGAGACATGCCCCGAAGACAATGCGCCCCAAAAATGAACTAGTCCCAGTAACAACGGCGTGGCCGTTTCAACAATGGGGGATAGATATGGTTGGCCCTTTTCCAGAAGCCCCGAGCGCAGTGAAATTCATAATAGTCGCAGTCGACTATTTCACAAAATGGGTGGAAGCAAAGGCACTCGCGTCAACCCCATCTACCGTAGTGCGAAGGTTCATTTGCGAACAGATCATCTGCAGGTTCGGGCTGCCTCTAAGAATCATCACCGACAACGGGACAAATTTTGCTGCCGACGATCTCCAACGCTGGTTCAAAGAGCTGCACATAGAACATGCCTTTTCCTCGGTTGCGTACCCGTAGGGAAACGGTCAAGTTGAAGCTGTTAACAAGAGCATAGTGGACGGTATCAAGGCCCGGCTGGGAACACAACGAAGAGGTTGGGTTGATGAACTTCCAAGCATACTGTGGGCCCATAGGACGATGCCAAAGACAAGCAACGGAGAAACACCGTTCAGTTTAGTCTATGGGTCCGAAGTTGTGATACCGGCAGAGATTGGCCTGCCATCCCCAAGAATGCTCTCCATGAATATGATCAACAACGAAGAAGAAAGAAGGTTGGATCTGGACCTTCTAGAAGAGTGAAGGGAAATGGCGGCGATCAACGAGGCGAAATACAAGACCAAGTTGGAGAAGTATTACAACAGCAAGGTCCGAATTTGCACGTTCAACCCCGGCGACTACGTCCTAAGGGACAATGAGGCGTCTAACGCCGAAAAACCGGGCAAGTTAGCTCCCAAGTGGGAAGGGCCTTATGTTGTAGATGAAGTCCTTGGAAAAGGAGCGTATAAACTACGCACCATGGACAACAAAGAGGTCCCAAGAACCTGGAATGCTCAACAGCTAAGAAGATGCTACATGTAGACAGTCAACATTTATCGTACTTATAATGGCTGCGCGCCAACACATTTAATACTAATACAAGAAGTGTTTGGCTATCTTATCTCATGCGAATTTTTGTCACAACTGCATATATTACTTTGGGCATACACGAAAACATCAATGGCTCAAGATTAGGAAACGTTGTAGACCACCAAGGCTCGTCACAACCAAGTGCACAGCCGGGTCAAAAACACAACCAAAGCCTAAAAAACGCCAAATAAATACTTCGCGCCCACATAAACACGAAAGCATCGAAAACATGGTAAACAAACATTGTAAGACCCCCAAAGCTGAGCACAACCGGGTCAACACAATAACCTGTAACTCGGTCACTTCGTATACACGAATCAACCTGCGCGCTTAAACGACAGAACAAACGTTGTAACTAACACAACACAACTTGTCAGCGCCATCATTCACTCGCGATACCTAATCAAAGTAATTACACATGCACATATTGTAACAATAGCAAAATTCACAACGAACAAAGAAACAAAGACAAATATTAACATGAAATAGGTCAGGTATCACAAAATGTTAACAAGTACGACAACTATAGGCAAATTGTTCATGAAGCATAAAGATAAATTGTTCATGAAGTTGTCAGTTGGCTACAAGGCTATCAAAGCCCGTACACGGCGTGCAAACTGGAATCCTTCATTCCTGATGACTGGTACCAGCGCCCCCAGTTGCATGATCTTCATCATCAAGGGCCTTCTTCAACAGGGCAACACCATTAGGTTTCCGAGATAATTTCTGAGCAGCTTTAACAACACCAAACTCCAGAGATGCAAACTCCTGTCGTTTTTCAGCATAACGACCGACACAATCAGTCTTATATAATTCAAAACTCTTCAATGGCTCTTTAGACTCAGCAGCCGCCCTTCCTTCAGCATACCCTTCCTTACGACCAAGATCACGGGCAGCTTCACCAAGCTCATATACGTACTTGGCCAACTATTCGGACCCGGCGATACGTTCGGCAATCTGCAAAAGCAACACACACATTAAGGAAATGGCAAGGAATACCAAAAAACAAACAAACAGCAAATATTACTAGAGGCACTGCACGAGCAAGTAACCACTTGCAATCAACAGACATTTCCTCAGCTAAAATCTCAGAAGCCTTGCTTTCAGCAATCTTTTTCTCAATAAACTCTTCCAACTTAGCTATGCGCTCGACATACTCCTGCTCTCGTTTTTTATGCGCAACGCGCTCTTCTTCAGCTTCTTCACTGATTTTGGCCTTCTCACCGGACAATCTAACAATAGCATCACGTTGCGATTGCAACTCCTTATTGGTCATCTCACAAGCGACCTCCCAATCTTTTTGTTTGTTGGAGTTAATCTGTTTCTCCTGAGCAAGTTTTTGCTCTGCATCAGACACCCTCCACAACAAACCTTTCCTCTCAGAATTGAACTTCTCCCTCTCCTCAGTAAATGCTTTTTTATCATTTTCAAATTCAAGAGTCTCCTCCCCCATCAGCTTCCATTCTCGAACAATCTCCTGAGAGGTAGCAAAAAAGTTGACCCCGACATGGATATGATCATCCAAGAGATCAAACCGGTTGCGCCTTTTCTGAAATAACATCTCAGCAGGGGGGAGAGACAAGGAGAAGAACTCTCGACAGTTGTCATGATCATTCATCCGAGAGCCCTGAGTTAAATTCCACCGAGGAGCATGTGGCAGATCATCACATGCTGGGTTATGAGTATCCCAGGACCCAACTTGGATATTTTCAAACTCATGACTCCGGGGTACCCCCGAAGTAGTGTCACGGCCCCCGACCTGGTTTGACCCGTTTCAGGAGCCGCGGGACAGAAAATCCCGTGGTATTTATTTAACAACGGAAGTTTTCATCAGGATCTTTTTAAAACTGCAATTTCCCCGTTTTTATTTTATTTCATAACTCGGGATAAAACCCCGGTAATTTACATTCATATGATTTCATGGAGAAATCTTTATTTTACAAAACATGTTTCTTTATTTTATACTGAGCCACTTCATTAAGCTGATAGTGCTTCACGGCACTTTTCCTGGATCACAACAGATCACCTGAAACATGTTTGAAAAAGGTTTTGTCAGCGGGAAATACTGAGTGAATCATTCTTTTTACTAAAATGACCCTTTTGTTATAATTTACAGTATTAAGAGCGATTACAATTTTCTGATATCAAACCAATTACCCACGGTATTTGTCACTCGACCGGATCTGTGACTATGGTCATATCCCCCATTGGCTGCCCCAATGGTGACGATTATCAAGTAATGTATACAAAACCCCACATACCGGCTGTACGTTTGGTGATTACAAAGACTTAATCCCTGTACCTATAACTTTGAAAATAACTTGATTTTGAAATTAAATTTGATAAAAAGAGAATGACTCACATTGCAGATTTAATTTGAGCAGACCCTAGCCTACTGATTAGCCTTTTAACCTAAATTTAATAACAGGCACACAATTCGGTTAGTAACTTAATACAGCATTTACGATAACTCACGAGATCAAACCCTCACATCGAATGACAAAGTGCAATACTTAAACATCCATTGAATTAACAACGAATGACAAAGCATAAACCCTAATGTGGGCAGCACTTAAACATCCATTGGATAGTTTAATCGATCGGACATTGAATCGTATCAGCGATCGAGTTATTACCCTGTATTGCGGCAGCACTTCGTGAATCGTGTGTGTTATGATAGTAAACAGAGCGTAACTCAGTGTACGTAGCGAAATTTTACGTCGTTTTAACTCCTGAATTCATGTCCCAAAGTCCACTATTTATACACAAAATTTTGACCCCCTCGCGTGACGCGAGGGGTACCCCTCTGGGCGTCGCGTGGCGCGAGGGGTCACTTAATTCCGTAGGGTAGCTACGTGTGTTTGTAGGCTTGCTGAGTTGACGAAATCGTAAAATTCGAAACTGACAACAAGTTATTTAGATAATCGTAACTAGGGTTTTACCCCCCCCCCCCCTGAGTTTTAGGGGCCCTGATCCTGATTCTGATTATTCTGAAAATTTTAGGGTTTGTACAGAATCACTTGGGTGTCTCAATTAGGGTTTCCTATTGGATAAAATAATAAAATAAATAGGACTTTTGATGAGAGTTGTTACATTCTCCCCACCTTAATAAAAATCTCGTCCTCGAGATTTACTGGAATAATTGAGGATACTTTCGCTTCATTTCTGATTCCAGCTCCCAAGTGTATTCAGGTCCTCTCCTTGAATCCCACTTGACTTTGACCAATACTAGTCGTTTATGTTTGAGAAACTTGATCTTTCGATCTTCTATTTGAAGTGGTTTCTCTACAAATTTCAACTTTTCATTTACCTCTATGTCTTGTAGAGGTACTACCAGTGATTCGTCTGATAGACATTTCTTAAGATTGGATACATGAAAGACATCATGTACTCCAGCTAACTCTTCTGGTAGTTGTAAACGATAAGCAACTGGTCCTATACGTTGGATCACCGGAAATGGTCCTACGTATCTTGGACTTAGCTTTCCCTTCTTACCGAATCTAACAACTCCTTTCCAAGGGGAAACTTTCAACAGTACTTTGTCTCCAACTTGAAATTCCAATGGCTTCCGTCTATTGTCTGCATAACTCTTCTGGCAATCTCGAGCCGTCTTCAGTCTTTCTTTGATTTGTGTAATCTTGTCTGTTGTTTCTTGTACTATTTCAGGTCCTGACAATTGACTTTCTCCTATTTCTGCCCAACAAACTGGAGTTCTGCACTTTCTTCCATACAGTGCCTCGAAAGGGGCAGTTTCAATACTTGAATGATAACTATTGTTATAGGAGAATTCAATTAATGGTAAGTGATTGTCCCAATTCCCACCAAAATCTATCACACATGCTCGGAGCATGTCTTCTAGAGTTTGGATCGTCCTTTCACTTTGCCTGTCTGTTTGAGGATGATATGCAGTGCTTAGGTTTAGTCGAGTTCCCATTGCTTCTTGGAAACTAGTCCAGAAATGAGAAGTGAAACGACTATCTCTATCTGATATAATGGAGAGTGGAACTCCATGTAAGGATACTACTTCATCTACATACAACTTTGCCAACCTTTCCATACTAAAGGTTTCTTTCATGGGTAGGAAATGAGCAGATTTGGTTAATCGATCCACAATTACCCAAATCGCGTCATTACCTTTTCTGGTTTTGGGTAACTTAGTAACAAAATCCATTGTTATGAGTTCCCATTTCCATACAGGCATTTCTAATTGTTGTAGTAGACCTGAAGGTTTCTGGTGTTCTGCCTTAACTTGTGAACAAGTAAGACATTTAGAAACATATCGAGCTATATCCTTTTTCATGCCTATCCACCAGAAATTATTTCTTAAATCTTGGTACATCTTATTGTTTCCTGGATGCATGATATACCTAGATTTATGGGCTTCTTCTAAAATCTTATCTCTTAATCTCCTTGCGTAGGTACCCAAATTCTGCTTTTGTGGAATCTCCAAATTCCATCAGCTCCTTGCTCTAATTCTTTTATTCGTCCCTTCATTCCTTCAGCATCATCCTTGATTGCTGTTTCTTGAATATTCTTCAATTGTTCCATTAAATCTAACTGTAGATTAATCCTAAGAGCACGAACTCGTCGTTGTTTCTCATGGTACTTACGACTTAAGGCATCTGCAACTACATTTGCCTTTCCTTCGTGATACTGAATATCACAGTCGTAGTCACTTAGGATTTCCATCCATCTCCTTTGCCTCATGTTTAACTCTTTTTGCCCAAATATATATCTTAAACTTTTATGATCTGTATAGATAGTAAACTTACTTCCATACAGATAATGTCTCCAGATTTTCAAGGAAAAAATTACGGCTCCTAATTCTAAATCATGAGTCGTATAGTTTTCTTCGTGCTTTTTCAATTGTCTTGAGGCATACGCAATTACCTTCTTGCGTTGCATTAGCACACATCCAAATCCTAGTTTTGAAGCATCACAATATACTTCAAAATCTTCAGTTCCTTCTGATAAGGCTAAGATTGGAGCATTGGTTAATTTCTGCTTCAAGATCTTAAAGGCTTCTTCTTGCTTAGGTCCCCATTCAAACTTAACTGCCTTACAGGTTAGCTTAGTTAATGGTACAACTATCTTGGAAAAATCCTTAATAAACCGTCTATAGTATCCAGCTAAACCTATAAAACTTCTAATTTCCATTGCGGATTGTGGAACCTTCCATTTAGTAATGGCCTCTATCTTAGCAGGATCTACGTGAATACCTTCGTGATTCACCATGTGTCCTAAGAATTGCACTTCTTGCAACCAAAATTCACACTTCGAGAATTTGGCGTACAACTTTTCTTTTCTTAACAAAGTTAAGAGTGCATGCAAATGCTCACAATGCTCGTTCTGACTTTTTGAATAAATAAGTATATCGTCAATGAAGACAATTACAAATTTATCCAAATACGGTTTACAGATCCTATTCATCATGTCCATGAATGCTGCAGGTGCATTCGTTAATCCGAAGGGCATGACTGTAAATTCGTAATGACCATACCTAGTTCTGAAAGCAGTTTTAGGTATGTCTTCTTCTTGTACCTTCAATTGATGGTATCCGGAGCGTAAGTCTATTTTAGAAAAATATCTAGCTCCTTGAAGTTGATCAAAAAGATCATCAATCCTAGGTAATGGGTATCGATTCTTAATTGTAACCTTATTCAATTCTCTATAATCAATACACATTCTCATCGAACCATCCTTCTTTTTTACAAACAACACTGGTGCTCCCCATGGGGATGAACTAGATTGTATGAAACCTTTACTTAGTAATTCATCTAATTGCTTTTTCAGTTCTAACATTTCTGTGGGTGCTAACCGATAAGGTGCCTTGGCTATCGGTGTAGTTCCTGGAATTAGATGAATTCTAAATTCTACCTCCCTATCTAGTGGTAATCCTGGTAATTCTTCTGGGAATACATCTGGGTATTCTGAGACTACTGGTATTTCCTTAAGTTCTTTACCCTTAGTGCTAATGATTACCGAAATCATATACACTATTCCTTTCTTTCGTTCATAACTAGCAACTTTCATTACTGATATGAATTTCATGGGCTTACGTGGTTTATCTCCTGTAATCATAATTACTTCTCCGGTGGATGCTTGAATTTCTATGGAATTTTTATCACAAAGAATTCGAGCATGGTTGGCTACTAACCAATCCATTCCTAACACAACATCAAATTCGGCTAATTTCATAGGTAATAGGTTTGCAAAGAATTTATGACCTGAGAGTTCTATATTTTCCTTTTGCAAAACTTTATCTATGCTAATAAAATTTCCGTCTGCCATTTCGACTGAAAAGATTTGCCTAAGGTTGGTTAATGGTAAATTAAGAGCTTGGCAGAATGAAGTATTAATAAAACTTTGGTTTGCACCAGAGTCAAATAATACTTTTGCATACACGTTGTGAACTACGAACGTACCAGCTATCACGTCAGGAATCATCTCGGCTTCCTGAGTTGTTAACTGAAAGGCTCGAACATTCTTCTTAGTAGCTCCGTCGGCTGTCTTGGCTTTGTTGTCTGCTGGTTTGACCAATTTAGGACATTCTGTTTTGAAATGTCCTGCTTCTCCACAATTGTAACAAATTGTGGATTTCTTCCTGCAGTTTTCTTCACGATGACCTACAGTTTTGCAAAAATTGCAGGTTATATCGCATCTTCCATAATGTTTCTTTTTGCATTTCCTGCAGAATGACGGAGTTGATGATTGCCCTGTTCCTCTTCTCTTGAAGCTGTTATTATTACCCGTACGAAATCCTTGGGTAATTTTCTGAGCCAGTTCCTTCTTCCTGTTTTCATCTTGTGTGCGTACCAGTTCGTCAGTTAGGGTGTTAGCTAATTCCACAACATCGTCAATCGTACGAGGTCTCGCAGCTTTAACGATGTTACGGATTTCACTAATCAATCCCCAAATATAACGAGAAATGAGTACCGGTTCTGGCGAAGCCAGTGTTGGTACTACTCTAGCATATTCAAAGAATGTCGAAGTATAACCGCGACAATCTACACCCGTCATACGATGGTTTAGGAACTTATTTGCCATTTGATCTTTTTCATATTCGGGACAGAATTTTCTTTCTACAAGACTTTTAAATTCTTCCCAGTTCATGGCATAGGCCCTATTTCTTCCTTTAGCTTGTAACACCGTGTTCCACCATTCTAGCGCCCCTTCTTTGAAAAGATTTGACGCGTACATAACCTAATCATCCTGAGCACATTTACTTATTGTAATAACTGCCTCGGTTTTCTCTAACCAACGCAGTGCCGCAGTCGCTCCTTCATTGCCTGCAAACTCAGCGGGTTTACAAGCAAGAAATTCTTTATAAGTGCAACCAGGTGTTGCAGCTTTCATTTTCTTAGGGAGCGGAGCCTGCCGTGGTTCATTATCATGATTAGTATGATTATTGCCTCCGTTTACGCTATTACTGAAGTTATCTTCAGAAATACGTTTGCTAGGAACGATTTGTTGTGGTTCGATTGGATTTTTAACAGCAGCAACGATTGCTGGAATAGCATTGGCTATCCCTTGAGCAACGATATTTTCTATATCTTGCTTAGTCATATATTGATCCCCTGGTTGTTGCTCAGATTGATTAACCTCATTTACTGGTTCATTATTAGCGTTTTCCATCTGATAATTAATATATATAATTTATTAGTATCCAATAAATAACAATCATACACAAAACAATCATACAAATTTCAAATACACACATATAGCCAAAACTATCGATTTCTCGATTTCCATTTTTATATTTTATAGTATGCATCCATACACACCTTTATCTTACAAGTTTTATTTTAAGTTATTTCACAAGATTAGATTATTATTGCTATTATACAACCATAGTCTCATAAACCCCTTATTCCTCATTAGCTGATATTTTAATAACGGCGTTCCCTCTCATCGTATTTCCAGGAGATCTGTTCTCCTACTTCCCTGATCCTATTTCCGGCATCCATTAGCTCCTCGCCAAAGTGGCGGAGTTCAGCTAAATTTTCGTTACTCATAGGCAGATTAGGTATTGGTTCAGGGTCGAACTGAGGAAGAAAGGAATAAGGACTATTGAGCAGGTTTTGGAAAAGCCAATCATTCGTCCACCATTCATCTATTTCTAGAGGTTGGGTGTGGATTATAGGTTCTAGAATTGCTGGGTCCAAGTTCATTGGTAGTTGGGTTTCAAGAGAAGGGTATAGATTATTATTAATTGGCCTAACGACATCACAGCTTGCCAATGCCCGATCTAATTCCTCCTGAAAAGGTAACTCCTCAACCTGTCTAGAGCTTTCCCCAACTTCCCTCTGGGTTTGCCTAGAACCTTCTCCATACTCCATTCCCGGTAGTCTAGAATCTTCTCCCAATTCCATTTCCAGTGGCCTATAACCTTCACTGACTTCACCCCCCTTTCCTTTGTCTAAAGGATTTTCTATTTTAGGGATCTTCCTAGTTGTAGGCTTCCTCCTACGCACACGTCTCCATCCCACAAATCTCCTCCTTTTCTTGGGTTTAGGTTTCTCTGGAGGTGGAGCATTGAATTCCACAGGTTCTTCTATGTCTGGTATATACCTATTGAAATCTCTGGAAACCTCTATTTTTACCGGATAGAGATTTAAGTTTTGAAGGGCGTCAGACAAGTCATTCATCTGTTTAGCACATATCCCAGGACCCAGCTTGGATATTTTCAAACTCATGACTCCGGGGTACCCCCGAAGTAGTGTCACGGCCCCCGACCTGGTTTGACCCGTTTCAGGAGCCGCGGGACAGAAAATCCCGTGGTATTTATTTAACAGCGGAAGTTTTCATCAGGATCTTTTTAAAACTGCAATTTCCCCGTTTTTATTTTATTTCACAACTCGGGATAAAACCCCGGTAATTTACATTCATATGATTTCATGGAGAAATCTTTATTTTACAAAACATGTTTCTTTATTTTATACTGAGCCACTTCATTAAGCTGATAGTGCTTCACGGCACTTTTCCTGGATCACAACAGATCACCTGAAACATGTTTGAAAAAGGTTTTGTCAGCGGGAAATACTGAGTGAATCATTCTTTTTACTAAAATGACTCTTTTGTTATAATTTATAGTATTAAGAGCGATTACAATGTTTCTGATATCAAACCAATTACCCACGGTATTTGTCACTCGACCGGATCTGTGACTATGGTCATATCCCCCATTGGTTGCCCCAATGGTGACGATTATCAAGTAATGTATACAAAACCCCACATACCGGCTGTACGTTTGGTGATTACAAAGACTTAATCCCTGTAACTATAACTTTGAAAATAATTTGATTTTGAAATTAAATTTGATAAAAAGAGAATGACTCACATTGCAGATTTAATTTGAGCAGACCCTAGCCTACTGATTAACCTTTTAACCTAAATTTAATAACAGGCACACAATTCGGTTAGTAACTTAATACAGCATTTACGATAACTCACGAGATCAAACCCTCACATCGAATGACAAAGTGCGATACTTAAACATCCATTGAATTAACAACGAATGACAAAGCATAAACCCTAATGTGGGCAGCACTTAAACATCCATTGGATAGTTTAATCGATCGGACATTGAATCGTATCAGCGATCGAGTTATTACCCTGTATTGCGGCAGCACTTCGTGAATCGTGTGTGTTATGATAGTAAACAGAGCGTAACTCAGTGTACGTAGCGAAATTTTACGTCGTTTTAACTCCTGAATTCATGTCCCAAAGTCCACTATTTATACACAAAATTTTGACCCCCTCGCGTGACGCGAGGGGTACCCCTCTGGGCGTCGCGTGGCCCGAGGGGTCACCTATTTCCGTAGGGTAGCTACGTGTGTTTGTAGGCTTGCTGAGTTGACGAAATCGTAAAATTCGAAACTGACAACAAGTTATTTAGATAATCGTAACTAGGGTTTTACCCCCCCCCCCCCTGAGTTTTAGGGGCCCTGGTCCTGATTCTGATTATTCTGAAAATTTTAGGGTTTGTATAGAATCACTTGGGTGTCTCAATTAGGGTTTCCTATTGGATAAAATAATAAAATAAATAGGACTTTTGATGAGAGTTGTTACAAGTAGCACCACCACCAGAGGCTGGTGGACGTCTGGTATAGATGGTTTGGCGATGTGTAGCTTCACTAGACTCCGCTTCAGTGTCAACACCCTTGCAGTGGCGGATCTTGCCAGTTGAATGTCCTGGGGCCGAAAGCCACGGCCACAAAAAAATTATTTTTGGCGCGATTTTACAGGTCGTTCCGATAGGCAATTCGCCTCGGGTCAGCGGGTCGGGTCAGATTCTCGGGTCAGCGGTTCTGGTCGCCTCGGGTCAGCGGGTCGGGTCGGGTCAGATTCTCGTTTAATAATTCAAATTGTCATTTTCAAACATAACAACGGTTTTTTATAACAAAAGACCTAAAATGTTTTCAAACATAACAACGGTATTTTATAACAAAAGACCTACAATGTTTATAAAGATGCAAAAGAAAACATGAGTACCTGAAATAGAAATTACAATTCAGCTCGACGACCTTTAAGCTCTTTAAACTCATCAATTACGGAGGACGAATCAAACGTGTCAGCAATATCTCTTTCAATGTAAATCACCAAGTTATTTGCAAGAAATTCATCGGACATTTTATTGCGTAGGCGATTCTTGAATATCTTCATTGCTGAAAAACCCCTCTCTGTTGTTGCGGTAGAAACTGGAAGCGTCAAGATTAGACGAATCACCCTATCAATCAGATAATATGTTTCACGTTTCCGAGTGTCCACAAGAATTTTGCAAAGGCTAGCAACAGTTGATGCACCACTTAGCCTGGGATTCTCTTTCATGTCAATATTAAAAATATCTAATTGACATCTTAAATCAATTCTTTCTTGCTCGGTAAAATCTTCCGGATAATACTTCTCAACAAGTCGACCGATCTGTTCAACATTAATCCCATTAGGGTGATCTTTTGGAACCAAAGAAGCACTCAGACTGAACAACTCTATCACGTGCTCATTGAATCTACTATTCAATTCCTGTAGTTGCTTGTCCAATGTGGAAGTAAACAAATCCACCCGGTAAAAATGTTCAAAAGTGACATGTCCATCTTTTCTACGAGGCCGATATCTAGTAGAAGTATATGGAGCACTCATATCCGGCATCTCTACTTGATGCTTGTCACAGAAAAAAGCAACCTGTGCAATAATTTACTTAAAAGATGTTAAATAATATAATTAGTTAAATATAATAATATAGAAGTTAAAAAATAAAATTAACCTCTGTAATGAAAGAATCCCATCCATTGTTTCTGAAACTATTTAAGCTCTCCTTTGTTGCTGAAACCAACTCCATAGCATTAAGGATATCTTAGGACTTCTTTTGTAGAGCTTTAGAAAGTACATCAGTTTTTCCCATAACTTCCTTTAACAAATGAAGAATAAACACAAATTCAAATGCTTGCATTTGAGTATAAGCTGCATCAGCATCTGCACAGTGAGGACCAGTCGCATGTGCATCTATAATTATGCTCTTGAGAACAACACGAGCTGCATCATACATGTTTATCAAACTGCAAATAGAATTAAAGTGAGAACCCCAACGTGTATCACCGGCTCTTCTTAGTGTCCCAACTTGATTCAATCCTTTTCCTGATTTAATTTCACCAAGCTCCAATAAGTTTTCAATCTCCTTTGCCTTTGCCCTTTGTAAGTCGTCATGACGCTTACTAGAAGCACAAACCACGTTAATTATTGAAGCTAAGTGTGAACAGAATTGGCTCACTGGAATAATTTCTCTTGAAGCTGCAACCAAGGTAAGTTGCAATTTGTGAGCAAAGCAATGCACATAATATGCATAAGGACAATCATTTAGAACAAGTGCTTGTAATCCGTTCCATTCTCCTCTCATGTTACTAGCACCATCATAACCTTGCCCACGGATTTTACTAACATCAAATTGATGATGCAATAGGTTTCTCCACAAATATGTTTTAAGGGTTAAAGACATAGTATCTCTAACATGAACCAAATCTAAGAACCTTTCCCGTATGATTCCTTCTGCATCAACAAATCTTAAAACTATAGCCATTTGCTCCTTTTTTGACTCGTCCCGAGACTCATCAACCATGACACAAAAGTATCCATCCCCCACTTCGCTACGAATATACCTTCGGATTTTATTTGCAAGTATACTAAGAATTTGTTTCTGAATATCTCCACACACATACTTTGCATTATATGGGGCATTCTCTAATATAACATTTGCAAGATCATCATTATAAGTGGCCAAAAGTTGCAATAGTTCAAGAAAATTACCTTGATTTTTAGAACTTGAACTTTCATTATGTCCTCTCAATGCACAAGCTTGGTATGTCAACCAACGAACCATATCAATTGAAGCTTTCAACCTTAAACGGTTATTCATTATTTCATCATCATTAAACTTCAAGATCTTTTCTTCAATGTGTTGTTTTTGGTTCAACAAGTTCTCTGTAAATGCCACAACATTTTTATGATGGTTACTAGCAACATGTTGACGAAATGCACAATGTTTCCCATTAACTCTATTCCAGCAATCAAACCCTTTAACGGTAAATGCATCTTGCCCGTTGTTCAAACTTGACTTATCGTTAAATAAAAAACAATAAAAACAGTAACACTTATGTTCTGTTGGAGAATATTCTAACCAACCAGGGAAAACACCAAACCAAGAGAATTGAAACTTACGCTTATGCTTCGCCGAACCTTTACTTGGATAATTTGTAAGACGTATTTGGTAAGCTCCTAAATTGAGATAAGCTAGTCTTACTTGTTCCCTCAAATTGACAGGATAATCCAAAAGTTGTTTCCGTTTGACCGGATCTCTTTCTAGTTTGCTAGGTTCCACATCGTTGCTAGTTTGTGGTAGTGGAGATTCAGAAAAAACCGGTTCTTGTTGATTACTCGCTTCCTCTACTTGGCTAGGACCTGTCTCAGGACCTGTATCAGGACCTGTCTCTTTCTGACGCTTACTCGATTCCTCTTCATTTGCATTACTCTTTCTTTTGAAAAAAGAATCTATTGTCTTTGGATTTCCCATGGTAATTTACAACACCACAGCTAACAAACTGAATCAATGAAGCAAAAACCCAAAATCAAATTCAAGCAATGAAGCAAAAACCCAAATCAAATTGAAGCAATGAAGCAAAAACACAAATCAAATTGAATCAATGAAACAATTCAGATTCTATTTCTATCTAATTCTATCAAATTGAAGCAATATTATAAATTTATAATTTACAAACCTGAAACCTCTGATGTTCGAGTTCGAGCAGGCTGCAGCTGCAGGCGTCTTCTGTCTTCAACTTCAAATCGCTGCAGCTGATGTTCGAGTTCGAGTTCCCTGGCCCGGGTCGCTAGTCGCTGGCTCGCTGCAAAGAATCAAACGAAGGTTGGAATGCAACCCTAATTCCTAATCGGCTGTTCTTTGAGCGTGGGAGGGGGTATTTTTTTTTTGGGCTTATGGAGTTATGGAGTTTGGGCTATTGTTACTTTCAAATGGGTTGGGCTATAAAAATAAAAAAACCAGTTAACAGTTCACCCAAAATAACATGCCAGGGCCAAACATAGGTGGTATAAAAAATTTCGAACGAACCGCGGAAAATTAGCACTTCTGGGCGAAAAACGTGGCAGGGCCGCGGCCCCGGGAACCACCTTCTAAAAACCGCCCCTGCACCCTTGCCCCGACCATCACCACCAGCACCACCTGCACCATCACCACCACCTTCTCCGACTTGTTCACCTTCCGCATAAACTTGTCTCTCCTTCTCAGCCTGATCTTCAGGAGGGGGGACAGACCAAAAGTCCTAGAATGTGGAGAGGTAGGAGGAGTAATCTTTGAAATGTCAACCTTCCGGGAAGTTTTCCCTGACTTCACACCTATCACCAAGACAATCATGATAGTCAAAGACAAGGTCGAAAGCCAAATAATAAGACTTACAAGTACAAAGTCTTTACCTTGAGGAGCAGAAGCAACGTATATCTTCTCCAATAGATTACCGCGCTTCGCGCTAAAAACATTCATGTCAATCTCAGACTCCGAGGGTGCAGGAGGAGTTTCCTTCTGAAGTTTAGATTTCTTGGCAGCAAGAGCAGCAGCAGCTTGTTCGTCAAGCTCTTTCTTCTTGGCATCAAGGGTTTTTCTTCTCTTCATAATCTCGGTTAGAGTCTCATCATCCTCAGGGTCACGTTCAGTACGTTTGCTCCCTGCGCCCAAACCAGACAGCGTATCAGAAACGAAAACATAATCCGGGAAAGGAAGAATAAAAGGGCGCTTACGAGGAGTTTCAGTAACATTCTCCTCAGCCTTCTTCCCCTTCTTCGCAGACTTATCCACCTTCTTCTTCTTTCTGGTTTCCAACTGCTCAACAGTTTCCACCGGGGTATCAACATCAACATCAACGGGCTCATTCACAGGCTCGTTCACATCCCCTTGCGCTGGACCTGCACGAGGGGAACGAGGAATTAGGCCCTCACGTGATCTGTCAGAACCCTCACTCGAGAGAACAATAACCTCCTCTCGAGTAGGATCAACAGAGTCATCACGCTCATCACCATCATCTTCACCTAAAATAACATTGGCATAGGCGGCAAAGCTCTCGCTAGTAGGGTGCAAGAAACAGATGCGGATCTGGTCCAACCAAGTCGGTTTCCCCTCCGCTTGAACCGCCTCAACCATGGCACCACCGGCCTTCGGGTCAAGAACGTTCAACAAGTTGTATCCAACTGCGAAATACAAAGACATGAGGAAGAACACAACAAAATCAGAGGAAAACACAAACAAATATGAAACACTACATACGTTTGCCTTGATAACCATAAACGGGGACACCCAAAGGGTTCTTCTGAACCCAGAGCATACTCATACCAGCACCCACCAACGCTCTCTCCTCCAGTTGAGAAATAGAAGTGGCCTTGTGCGTCACCTTCTTGTACCACTCTTGCTGAGCAAAATCTATAGTCACACCCACCTTAGGGATCCCTTCATTTTCTGCCCGATAATGCATATCTACCGGAATAACACCACGGCGGATGTAAAAGAACTTCTGTTTCCAATCATGAAGGCTTTTTGGGGGATTGGAACTACAAGGGATAACACCACTGGTCCGGGAGTTAAAGGAGTAAAAACCACCAGTGTAGGTCACCATGTAAAAAACGTTGAAAATCTCAAAGGTCGGTTCAACACGATTAGCCCTGCAGATAAACTCAAAATGGGTAACACGAGGAAGTCCCAAAGCGTTGATTTGAGAAATATGAAGCCCGTAATTCGTCAAGACCTCGGCAGTAAACTTCGTCATAGGGAGACGAAAGTTACCCTCCCGGAAGAAGGCTGCGTACAATGATATGTAACCAGGAGGTGCATCTATGGCAGTAGAGTTTGGGGTTGGAAACTGGGTACCCCACTCGGGAAGGAAACCCATATCTCTCACCTAGTTCTGGAACTCTTCTTCTTTCTAATTTATCGCCGCTCGATCTGGGCCTGGAGGATTCCTACCCTTATATTTCCTCTTCTTAACCACAGGATTGGATCCAGATATATTGCAAAGAAGATGAAAAGAGATAATATGAATGAACTTAGAAAAAGGAGAGAAGTAGAGAAGTACGAGAGAAAACTGGTGTTCAAATTTCGAAAAGTGAAGAAGAAGGAGAAAACCGCCATGTATTTATACCCATCGCATTTAATGCGATGGGTAGTGGGCCGTCAGTAATCAGGAACATCAACCAACAGGAGAAAGACACGTCAGCAGAGAGAGAAACCGTCACCTCGTTCTTCGGGAGCGTGGGCGGCACACGTCTGACATCATGACGGAAAGTAACTGACACCACTGAAAAGGCGCCTGTTCATCTCCGACAATACAGGGACACCAGACAGTCACATCAGTTGTATCCATTCCAAGAAAGGAAACCTTTTTTAGAAGGAACCACAACACACCATGCGCCATGCGTCCAGTTGACTCAACTTTGTAAAGTTACCAACACGCCATGCGCCATGCGTCCAGTTGGCTCAACTTTGTAAAGTCACCAACACGTCATGCGTCCAGTTGGCTCAACTTGGTCAAAGTTACCAACACACCATGCGCCATGCGTCCAGTTGGCTCAACTTCGTAAAGTTACCAACACGCCATGCGCCATGAGTCCAGTTGGCTCAACTTTCTCAAATTACCAACACACCATGCGCCGTGCATCCAGTTGGCTTGACTTTGTTAAGCTACCATCACGTCATGCGCTATGCATCCACTTGGCTCAAGCGCGCAAGGTAACCAACATGCATTAAACAACAACCACTATCCTTACAAGTCCAGAATCCCTCCTAGGCGATCAACTAAACTAGAAGGCACACTGGACTGGGGGGACTTGAAGAGGTATGGTCCCAATTCCTTGCCTACATGGCAAGGACCATACCACTTTTCTTATCCAACATGGCGCCTACATTAGCAAGTCTATCCAGAAGCTTCCAGAAGCTTCTGGAATACGTCAAGGTGGCACCAAAAGATGCTCCTCCCGACAATAAGGACAACACGTGTCACCAGTCACCAAGCGCCATGTGGACCTGCAGCAAATCCAGGAGCAGACCGACAACAGCAGTACGACGTCTCCAGCATGGGCAAATATAGGCGCGTCACGTGTACCACCACCCTGACCACAGCAGAGGAGACCAATAGGATATTCCCCTTGGTCGGACAGCTGGCACCCTATAGCAGCTGGCAAGGTTGCTCCTCCCTCCTTCACCCTCCGGCTATAAATAGGACCCTTCATCATCCAGGTTAAGACGACTCTACTCTCCATACTCTCACACTAAACACACACTGTTTTATTTCCTCGGAACAGTACTTATTCTCACGCCGGAGCCTGGTTAAGAGGAAAACCCTCATATTCCCCTCTTAACGAACTAACAGTGTTGCTGTTTTGCAGGACCATAGCCATCCGACGAGTAGAGAAGGAGATTGAACCCACAGAAGAGACAATCCCACGGATTAACCTTAGTGTTAACCTGTGTTTCATCACGTAACAAAATATTCAAAAGACTTGTTTAGTTCCAAATGTAACTAAAATCAATGCATGACCACCACCTCTAGGCTCTACCCATTAGATTTAGTAATCGAGCAAAAGCTTAATATTTACTCAAACAAGTTTAAATGAACTTATAATCGTGACCACAACTTGTAGCCATTAGATTTAGTAACCGAGCAAAGACTTACTTAGATTTTCTTATATTTACTCAAATGACTTGAAACGTGTTTAAAGTCGACTCAAAAAGATTATACACTACTTAAAAAAAAAAAAAAGCAAACTAATTTTATATGAGATTAAAGTGAAATTACCAAACCACCCTTCAAAACCTAGACCCAATTTGCTTCCACCCCAAGCTTCTTCCCTACGAAACACAATATATGTATACAATATATATACATACACACTCTTTAAAAATTGACATCACAAGTCACAAACTCACAACTTCTAAAAATCCCAAATAAATTGCCCTCTTGTTCTTCCCCATTTTACCAAATCCAACTTAGGGTTTATTATTTCCAATTTGGGTTCTTTCTGATTAGTTTTGATCTGGGTATTCTTGATCTTGAATCATGAAAGAAGATCAAGAACAAAAGTGCTACGTGTGCAGATTTTGTAAACAGGGGTTTTCAAATGGAAAGAAGCTTGGAGGTCACACGAGGCGTCATGTAGCATTAATTGCAGCTTGCAGAACTAATACTGATCAAGTTAACAATCAAGAAACCATTAATGGTGAAAAGGGTGTTCATGTTTGTAACAATGATGATGATTATGGTGGAAGAAAACAGAGTATTCAAGAAAGTGATCAAGAAACTGTTAGTGGTGAAAAAAGTATTGATTTTGATGAGTTAATGGTCAAGAAAAGTCAACAAGATTATGATTCTAGTGGTAATAAGTATGTTTTGAGAGAGAATCCCAAAAGATCTTGGAGGGTTTTGAATTTGAGCAAAGATTATGATCCATCAAGAACAGAGTATATGAAGGATAGTGTGTGTGAAAAACAGAGTATTCAAGAAAATGATCAAGATATTATTAATGGGGTGGTCAAGGAAAGTCAACAAGAAAATGATTCTGGTGGTAAACTGTGTGTTTTGAGAGAGAATTCCAAAAGATCTTGGAGGGTTTCGAATTCGAGCGAAGATTATGATCCATCAAGAACAGAGTTAATGAAGGATAGTGTGTGTAAAAAATGTGGTAAGGGTTTTGATTCAATGAGGGCTTTGTATGGTCATATGAGATGTCATTCGCTTAAAAGATCTCGACCGGCTAATGGATCGGCTGCTTTGTCAATATCAGAGGATGCTTATGATGATGGAGTAGCAAATACACCAAGAAACAAGAGATCATGCACTAGGTACAAGTTGAGTTGTGTTGTGTTGATGATGATGATTGTGATGAAGTTGAAAAGGGGGCTATTTGTTTGATGATGCTTTCTAGGGGAGTGAGGTGTTTGGATGGGGTTAAAATGGTAAGTTCTAGTCAAGCTGGATTTGAGGTTTCAATGCAGCATTGTAAACTGAAGAACAAGTTTAAAGTGGGTCAGAAAAAAGATTTGGTTTTTGAATCTGGGTCAGGTCAAATGGATCCGGGTCGGTCCAGGTTGAATCCGGGGAAGTGCAAGTCAACTAAGAAACAAGGGTCAAGTCATCAAGATTTGGAGACAGAGATGCTACAGAATCTTGACATTTCACTTGAGTTGAAAAGGCTCAAATTGGCATAGTTGTCATATTTGCTTCAAGGGATATGGGTGATGGGTCGGGTTAGGTCGGGTCGGGTCGGGTCAAGATTTGGGTCATCAAAAGAGGAGGTATCAACAATGGTGACGTGGGGTTCAAGCTAACGTGAGTTTATAGAGATATTTGGTAGATTATAAAACTCTGTTAATCTTGACCGCTATATGTGCTTATTGCTAAATTTTTTAGGTGGTGAACGAAATAGGACGATGTAGTTGTTGGTAACTATTTGTTTTTATTACAAAACGCTAGGTCCTTGATTTGTAACGTTTGATTCTTAAACTTGGTGTTGTTGCCATTTGTAATTTGTTATGTGGCGTCAAACAAGAACGACATGTCTAAGGGAATAGTAGCAACGACAAGAGGTACAATGGCAAAGTTATGGTGATAGGAGCTACGACTATGGTAGCTCGACGACATCAGGAGGAAAATAAATAAAAATGTTTTGAACAAAATATTCTTGTTCCAGCTAAGATGTTTAATGTTTGAACCAAGTAAAGACCAACCTAGGCCCTTGAGCTCAAAACCTCCTCATTGAGCTAATACTTGAGCTCGTACGCAACATATTTGCAACTCAACCCAACTCGTTACTCTATGAGACTTGCTTTTCAAAAGGATCGCCAATATATAAACACAACTTCTAGCCATCTAGATGGATTAAATTAAAAACAGAATTTCTTAAATTTTAAAAGCGTACTCGACTAAGAGTTTATACGATTCAACTTTTTAGCGTTAAATGCCCGGATAGTCCCGGTGGTTTGCCATTTTTTCACCTTTAGTCCCTAACTTTCTAAAATTACAGCTATAGTCCTCAACTTTTCAATTTTCGTTCCCGGATAGTCCCTGGGCCTAACATCAGTTAGTTTTCCCAGTTAAGAGGGTGTGAAATGACATAAATACCATTCCCTTATAACATTAAAAGAAATATATTATTTAGACTTAACTTCCATTTTGTTCCCTGTGATTTGGTCATTTTAACGGTTTTGCCCCAATAGTTTAAAAATAGTCATTTTTCTCCTTGTTTTTTCTAACTTATCGTAATTTTGCTCACCGTCTCTAACTCCATCCAAAAAATCCATTAACTAGAAGGGATTTTTGGTAATTTTATAGATAAAAACAAGGGTATGTAAGTCTTTTCACCTAAATAAACCTATAACTTGTTTATTTACATGTATATAAGTAATTATTTTCTGATCCCCATCTTTCCAACCACTCTTTCTACCGGCCACCACCATCCACAACCATCCACCACCACCTGCAACTACCACCTGCCGATCATGACTACCACGACTTTTAACTAAACGTTTTAATTGAGTTAGAGCCAGGGAGTAAACTACCGAAATACCCCTACTTTTAATTGAACGTTTTAACTGAGTTAGAGCCAGGGAGCAAACTGGCGACAAACTCGAAAGTCAACCAAGAAACAAGGGTCAAGTCATCAAGATTTGGTGACAGAGATGATACAGACTCTTTGACATTTCACTTGATTTAGGGAAGTGGGTCGGGTAAAGATTTGGGTCATCACAAGAGGAGGTATCAACAATGGTGACGTGGGGTTATAGAGATTTGGTAGATAATAAAACTCTGTTTTTCTTGACCACTATACGTGTTTGTTGCTGTTTTTTTAGGTGGTGAATGAATTGGGACGATATAGTTGTTGAAAACTATTTGTGCTTTAGCGTTTCTGATGCAACTCGACATTTTGACGGCTTTGCATCAATTGTAGAAGCTTAGCTAACGATATTTATCTACTACTGGTTTTGAGGGTTTTATCATATAAACGAACTGATAATATGTAGAACTCTAATCCTCAACATACATATATCAAGATCAAACTACTAAGATTTCATTTGAAACCATCAAATATGTTACTTAGGGTCAAATGCCGGAAACAATCAGACATAAGTGTTTTCAACAACTATATTGCTGGTACTTGTTCAAAACCGCGTAACATGTTTATGTCACACATACACGTTTTCTAAAATTAAGTATATCAACAAACATAAATATGGTTGGTTTTAGATTTATGTTATTAAATCAATATATATATGTTTCTGATGCAACATACACGCAACACGTGTGGAAATAGAAGTTAAGCATGTGGAAAAAAAGTTACTGATGAGTAATAAATCTGGTCGAGTGACTTGCAATTTTAACCTACACAAATCTCGGTCAGCGCTCTTATATCTTTGAGACCAACTATGAAACTAGTAGATAAGCTCGGCAAATGGATTAACTTATTAAGCAACTGAGTAATTAAACCGAAATCCACACACAAAAACACCTTCAAACTCTACACGAGAGCTTGATTAGGGCCATAAACATCACTCGGTTAGATTATATCCTACAAGCTTCAAAACAACGAAGCAGCAGCCTAACAAC
The DNA here is from genome assembly GCA_030545235.1 of Helianthus tuberosus. NCBI lineage: Eukaryota > Viridiplantae > Streptophyta > Magnoliopsida > Asterales > Asteraceae > Helianthus > Helianthus tuberosus. Next base: position 89,356,607 of record CM060438.1, on the reverse strand, counting down.
AATGACAATAACACCTAGAAAAATGGCAAAAACAACCAAATGCTACAAGAAAACTTAACGAAATACCTTTGAACATAATGGCTGCTTCTTACTCATCGAGTCAACTCAGTACTCCATTTTCGCTGGCAATGGAGCAGAGAACACGAAACTATCGTCTTCATCATCATCATCTTCTTGATCCGGTTGCCTCTTTTCAGTCGTACGACGAACCCTCATTCTCAAATTCTTCCTCAGATCCATCTCATTTTCACTCATTTCTGAAGACTCGTCTTCTTCCACTTCCGTTTCTTTCGAAGAAACACCGATTTCTTCAACTTCAGCTTCAACCTCTTCATCATCACCATTACTGCTGCCACTCCCATCACTCGAAACCAGATTACGGCTGCTTTTAAACAATCTATAAACATTTCCATTATCATCAAAGCTCACATTTTTCTTCACTTTTGGTTGACTTTTTCCTTGACTTTTGGTCAAATCCCCAATTCTAATTTGACCAACACCACCAGCTTTTCTAGGGTTTTCAAGATTGAACCTTTCATTTTTTATTTGATTTTTCAAATTTTCAAGAACTTTTCTTTCATTAATCACAAATTTGCTACCATTTTTACCAAATCTAACATTCTTGACTGCAATCACTTGACTTTCCGTACACATTTCGTCAAGCATCTCCATGAATCGAATCAACTCTCGACTAATTGCTCGTTTACCATCTCGGATCATCGGATCACTACCCTGAAAATTAAAATAAAAAAAAAATATATCAAATCAGATCTTCACAATGCCTAATTAGAAGCAGCGCACGTTAACAGCATATGATATCAGTGCATGTGCATGTTAGCAGCTTAATGAAAATTATTAATAAAAAAAACTAATTATTCTTCACAAATCACAATGCCTAATTGATGTCAGTTCATGTTAGCAGTGTATTACCAAAAATTTAAAAACCCCTAATCAGTTCACAATGCCTAATTGATAAGCAGTGCACGTTAGCAGTGCAAGTTAGCAGTGCACGCTAGCAACAAATGAATGAAAATTAAAAAAAAAACTAATCAAATCTTCACAAATCAAAATGCCTAATTGTTAAGCAGTTCATGTTAGCAGCGTATGATAAGCAGTTGATGTTAGCAGTATATCAGTGCACGTTAGCAGCATAATACCACAAATCATAAAACCCTAATCAGATCTCCAGAATGCCTAATTGCTAGCACAGCTTATTTTACCTGAATAGAATCCAACTTAATGAGCAAACTCAAGGATTCACGAGAAAGGGTGCGAGAATCGAAGTGGGTATTGTCAGAAACCGATGATTTGAGACGATTGAGAGCTGATTTGATGCAGGCAAGATGTTTAAGATGGCGAAGTGTAACGGATCTCCGTACAAGGAAGGCTCGGAAGTGGGTTTGAATAGTACGGGCGGCGGCGTCACGGAGGGTGGAGGATGATGATGGTGCCGGAGAGTGTTTGCGGCGGCGGAGGAGGGAGGACTCTAGGGCGGCGATGCGGTGGATGAGGGAGGACACGGTGGGAGTTTCGGTTTCTGTTTCTTCAACATTTTCTTGAATGTTTTGTTGAAAAAGGTGGTGTTTTTGGTGGGTTTGAGGTGGTGGGTAGTGGTTGTGGTGTTGGGTATGGTGGGTTTGTGGTGGCGCGTGTTGGTGGAGGTGGTGGGAGATGGAATGGATTAGGTTGTTTGATGGGGGTGGTGGAGGTGGTGGGTGGTAGTAGGTGGTGGTGGTGTAACACATGGTGCAGTAGCATGTGGGGGTGGGGGATGGGGTGGGGAGCCAGTGGCATTGGTGGTGGTTTTGGTGGTGGGCGGCCATGGAGATGATCGGAATCTTGTTTGGGGAAAAGGGGTTGAGAGAAACAATGGTGTTAGGTTTTATTCAGAAAAAAAAAAAAAAAAAAAATTTTTGTCTGCTTGTTGCTTTTTGTTGAGATGAGCTTGATGAAAAGACCGTTGTAATCATCAAATTCCTTTCAAAACGTTTGAATTCAAAATCAAAAAGTTTAATGTTCTAAATCTGTAATCATTCATTTTATAACGTTTTGAGTTCAATTTTGTTAATTTTATAACGTTATGAGTGCAATTTTGTTAAAAAAATGGACTTAAAAGGTTAAAAATTCGACTCAAATGGTTATAAAAAAATGTCTAGAGACTCGGTGCGTAACATTTTGATTTTGAACTCTAATAGTTAAAACCGCTAAAACACAATAACTCAAAAAGTAATTTATTATTAAATTTAAAAGATAAAATGATATGTTTATATAAATAGTGTAGATTTTACAAGTATTAGTTTGTTGTTAAAATAAAGAAATTGTTTGTAATTAATCAATTTGTATAATAATAACAAGGGAATAATATTAGTTTCACATCAATTTGGTTATAAACTTGAATCAAACGTTTGTGCTAGTGATTCAAGTCGACTAAAAGTTGAAACTAAAAATGTATAATTATATAGTGTCACGGAGTTAAGTGCTCCACTTAGGGGGTGTTTGGCCTAGCTTTTTTACCTAAGCTTATAGCTTTTTTAGCTTATTTTTATAAAATAAGCACTAATGGGTGTTTGGTTTAGCTTTTTAAGCTTATGCTTATTAGCTTATATAAGCTAATTCTAAGAAGCTTATGGGAAGATGGTTATTTAGCTTATTTGAATAAGCTTATTTGAAGAAGATGGTTTTTTACTCAATTGCCCTCAAATGATACACACAATGATATTAGACCCCTTCCCATAATACAAGCTCGTGAAAATATCATGGTTCCAAAGAGCTTATCAACTTGTAGAATATAAGCTAATCCAAACACTTAAAAATAGCTTATAAAATGAAAGAAAATAAGCATAAGCTACTTTAAAATATAAGCATAAGCCAAAAAAAATAAAAGCTAGGCCAATATGATGAGAATCAAGACGACCCTGTGATAAGTGGTATTAAAGCAGAGCTGATTTATTAAAAAACAGCCAGGACTAGCAAGAATGGAGTTGCAAACATTGCTAGTTGGTAGCGAAAAGAATCATGGTTGAAAAAAAAACTCGACAAGGAGAAAAGAAAGTTGTTAGGTGTGTCAACATGGAGTTTGGGACCTTATAATAAGCCATTCGACTCAAATGTGAAACGAAATCAACATAGTTGCCTTTACAAATAATGAGACACTAAAATTTGGCATATTCTTAGTAACCCAATCGATTTTGTAACAATAATATTAAACATGATAAAATATTTGTATTTTAGTATTTATTTTTTTGAATAGTTTGATCCCTTAATTGGAATCCGTCAATGTTTGTGGTTTGATTACGAATTAATGAGTTGGGAATGAACAAGGTGTGGGCTGCAGAGTGGGCACCACTAGGTTGAATCGATAAACCAAAACATGAATCATATATTAATTTGTGTTAAAGACATCAATCATAATTCAGACACACTTAAAATCATGTAATCCAAACACGACTCGTGCAACCTGTTTTCCTAAACGAGTCAAACATGTGGTAAAGAGTTGGCATGTTGCAATCAAGTCATAAATGGGTTGTAAGCAAGATGTAATAATCGGTTATACAAGTCTAACAGATAAACGGATTGCCTTTATAATATACATTTACTCTCTATTCTAATTCTACACGCGTCAACTTGTTTAATTAAAACGGTTAGCTTGTATCATCCCAAACACAATCCATTTATACACACAAACATATTTGTTAAACAAGTCAAACCGAAGCCAATGAGGTAGTGGTGGAGTGGTTGGAGAAAAACTTGGTGTTCTTTATGACACAGGTTCGACTCCCACTCTCCCCATTATTTTCTGCTGTATCTTCCACTCTCCCCATTATTTTCTGCCGGTGAAAGGCGAATACGGGTGACGCCGGTTCGTCTTGGATGGGATGCGAGGTTTTACCGATTATTTCACTGTCGTGCCTTCGGACAGGTGGAGGTCGGGTTTCCGTGCATCTGGGAGAGCCAAGGGACTGGTGGCGGTCGAGTAGTTGACCTTGGCCACAGTATCCGATATCACGGTGGTTGAAACGTCGTTCCTTGCCATTAAAAAAAAAAAAAAAAAACTCAAACCGAACCCGAATATTCAAATTTAGCCAACACCTTAGAGTATAATGTAGATTTCCCACTTTTCATCCATCACCTCCCTCCCTGTTCTCAAAACAAGAATGACATCTTCCGATCATTCCGTAGAAATTGTGGCTGAAACTCACTCTTGAGATCCTTGATGTTTCTTAATATAGATAGATAGATATATGGCAACCGTCTTTTCCTCTTTCTTTCCTCCTTGAAATCCATTATCCTACCCCCACAATTCACCTCTTCAACCGGTCCAAAAATCGTATCAATAATGCTTATTGCGATTTTTGGATCCATCCGTTAGGGTTTTAGGATTCTCATTCTTCAAGGATCGAACGCTAACTCTTTTCAGCTTATGAACCGGTACGTTTTTCAATTCATTCCTATTTGTTTCACACCATTTCACGTGGATTTTTTGTTATTTTGCATGATTATTGTTACGAGAAATTTGTGTATGAATGACGATATTGATATGTGTTGGTGATTTGTATAATTATGTGTCGTAACATTGTGTATGGATGAATTTCTCAACTAGTTGATTGAGATATATGTATACTGAATTGAGATTTCGTGTTTGTTTAGCCTTGTAGATGGATAGATTGTAGAGAACAATTGGCTGTTAGGATGATTTTGTATGTATGTTAATTCCAGTGACTGCTTGGCATGGTTAATCTATGGTAGGTAGCAACTTAACCCATCAGGTCTTGAAGAAAACTCATAGTTTGACCCGGCCCGACCCGACCCTACCTTTATGTGATGATCGTATGTTTGTCCGACAAACATGTGTATGTTGTAATGGTAGCAACTTATATGGCAACTTAACCAGTCAGTCTGCTTATAATGGATTGTATATCATGTTATGGTTAGATGTATAGTCTTGAAGAAAACTCATAGTTTGACCGAACCTTAGTCTACCTTTATGTATATCAGTTCTGGTATGATGCTTGTATCTTTGCCGACTTTTTAAGACTCCGAAACACGTGTATGTTGTAATGGTAGCAACTTACACAAACTGCTTATTATGGTGGATAGTAGATCATGGTAGGGTTGGATACTTGGATGTATAGTATAGTGTTGAAGAAAACTCATAGTTTGACCCGACCCGAACCGAGCCCACCCTTTTGTATATCTATACTGGAATGATGATTGTATATCTGTTTACCTTTTAAGACTCCTAAATATCTCCATTGTATTGGTAGCAATATATACATATGGCAACTTACCCAATCTGCTTAGGATGGATTGTATATCATGGTAAGGTTGGATGTATAGTGTTGAAAACAACTCATAGTTTGACCGAACCTGATGATTGTATCTTTGTTGACTGTTTAAGACATCTAAACATGTGTCCATTGTATTCTTGGGTTCTTACCTTTTGGGTTTAACTATGGCAATATTCTTGTACAGGTGATCTTAAGAGTAGGATCTCCTGTACAACAAAAATGGGAGCGAATGCTTCTACACTCAATCATGATGCTTTAGCTACGCAGTATCAACTGATCAATTATGTATCACATAGTATATTTATACGTAGGCTAGTGTCTCAAAAAAGAAGGCGGCTGTTAGTTGGTGGTTATGATCTCGATATGTCTTATATTACCCCTCGTATATTAGGCATGTCATTTCCTGCAGAGCGAATGATGGCCATATATCGCAATCCTATGTGGCAGGTTAAGGAAGTTTTGGAAATGAGACATCGTGGACACTATAAGGTACTTCAAATGCCTTTGTTGTTTGTTCAGTTCTCTTAAGGCCCTTTAATCTTCCATGCCTAACTATGCAGTTAATATCGGTGATATATCGGTTATCGGTCCCCATGTAAATTATCGGTGTCTAATACCGGTCAGAATATCGGTACAGATATTATCGGCGATATTGACCGATATTTCACCGATTTTCCCGATATCAGTACCTTTCTTCTTAGTTCTACCATTTGTCTTTCTCTTATTGCTGCTATTAGTGTTTTAAGACTTAATTGTTAGTTGTTAGTGTTTTGCAAGTTGCAAAAGGTTAATTTGTTAATGGTAGGAGAGTATACTGAATTGTTAGTGTTAAATTGCTATATATATAAATTCTGAATGATATTAAAATTAAGGATATCCCACCGCGATAACCTATATCTCAAATATTGGTCCTTGACTGATATCCGATTTTTTACCACATTAACTGCATAGATGCCTAATAATATATTAAATTTTGATGTTCTTTCAAATGTTTTGTAGGTGTATAACTTATGTATTGAGGAAGATTATGATCCATCCCATTTTAATGGCTGTGTGGAGCGATGCCCGTTCGATGATAATCATGTGCCACCCCTCCCATTGATCAAGCAATTATGTGAAAGTGTTCATTCGTGGCTTTCAAGTGACCCGAAGAATATTGTGGCCATTCATTGCATGGTAATGTTGCAAAGTCTCTTATTTTCATATAAGTAAAATGCCATTTTCGTCCCTAAGGTTTGGCTAGTTTTGCGACTTTCATCCAAAGGTTTGAAAACTTGCCATTTTCATCTGGCTCGTTAACTCATCCATTTTCCTTTGTTAAGTCAAGGGTAATTTCGTCTTTTTACCTACTTATTTTGTTTATATATATATATATATATGCATGCTTGTACGGTTGCAAATAAAGTGCCCTTTAAGTTAACAAAAAAGATGGAAATACCCCTGACTTAACTGAGAAAAATAGATGGGGTTAACCAGCCGAATGAAAATGGCAAGATTTCAAATCTTTTGGATCCAGATGCGGAAAAACAAACCCTTGGACGAAAGTCGCAAAACTGGCCGAACCTTAGGGACGAAAATGACATTTTACTCTTTGTCGTATTAAAAAGATACTAATTTCTGTAACTATAATAGGCAGGTAAAGGGCGTACAGGTTTGATGGTATGTTCTTACTTGGTCTACACTGGCATGTTAGCCGAGGAAGCTCTTCAGGTTTATGCAGATAAAAGGACGACAAATAATCTTGGAGTAGGACACATGTTCATTTTAATAACATTACTTAATTTCTTAATTACGGTCTTGCTTATGTTGTTGAAAATTGAAATATGTATAAATGATAAGTTTGCGAATGATGAGCAGGTGACGATACCAAGTCAACGCCGCTATGTTGACTACTGGCAAAAATGTCTTTCATTCCGTGAAGGCTGTCCTCCAGATGTAAACATTCCTGAACCAAGTACCAGGGTGTTGCAGCGGATTCGAATTTACGATGCAAATGTACAAACGATCTTCTTTGTTTTGTCTGAAATGCAAGAGGTATGTCATGCTTTATCTAAGGACATATTAGACACTGTTTATGAAGGAAATAAAAAAGATAGAAAAAGGGAAAAATGGTTTGATGGGGTGCTTTTATTATTCCATAAGGTCATATTTGTTGGGTATTGAGCATCTTGTAGAAATTGCACTATGGTATATGGTACTTACTGATATTTATTAGAAATTTAATACACACACTATATTATAATACATATAAAAAGGACAAAAAGTATTATTTTACATAATTTCAAGAGTTAACATAGTACAACTTTTAAAACATATGCTACAATCGTTTTAAACATATTCACTTTCAAACCAACTATTCCCATGATTTTTAAACGGCCATAGTTTTTTTCATAGGTTAATGATTTTTTTTAATTACACCATTAAAATGAGTTTTTTATTCTCTTTAATTTGAGTATGGTACTGCTATAGTTTTACTTAGCTTAAAAAAATACATGTTACGGGATTACCAGTGTCTTTGTTCCCCGTCGCATCGCGTGGGCACTCCTCTAGAGTGTGTGTGTCCGGTGGAGGGTTCAATACATAACCATAAATAATGCAAAAACTGCGAGAAATCAATATGAAACTTTCTTTTATTTGTATCTATCTAGGATTCTAACATGACTATTAAATACATCATGGTTATGTGCATATAGTTTAATTGTTATATGCATAGATGCGTAAATTTATTTGCATTTGATAGAGACTGAATTGAATAGAGATGATGAAAGCAAAATCTGTAACTATATTGATAGATTGAAGAAGAAGACAATACAAATAATAACCACCGAAGTGGCCAGGGCTATGCCCTTCTCAATGCCATAAGCATGAGCCTAACACTTACTAATTTCTCTCCTTCTCCTTTACTAATGACTAATGCCTTATTTATAGAAAAGTAATTACACTAATACCCCTTACACTATTACAATATACTAATACGTATGCGATTTCTATCAGCATTCATATATCATAAACATCTACACGTGTAGATTCACTATAATTCTCTGATATTCTCTGATCTACACATGTGTACGAAACTTGTTACGAAGACGAGAGAGAGGGATAAAGTAGGGAAATTAATTAATAAGAGAGATAAATCATTTAATTATTTACAATACCCTTTTCGCTAGGTGGTTCTAATTGGTTCTCGTATTATTTGTGAATGTGTGTGTGTATATATATCTATATATAAGAAACAGAAAATATTATCATTTGATTGAACACCATACAGGTTCCTGGGCAACTTTATCGTCCATCTACACATAAATGTAAGAACTATTGCTCCAGAAAGATAAAAGACAGTGGCATTGACAATTTTCTTTACGCATTCATCAAGGAAGATGTCACCTCAGAGCAAGAAAAATCGGATGAAATGAACTATCTTGACTGCTGCTTTGATAACACACTACAGGTGTGCTTCCAGAAACGCGCAGTTACCAAATTTATACATGACCCGTGACGTTAAAAATTTAAGGTTCTGTAAAATCATGGTTTGACAGGTTACTGGTGATGTTCGGGTCACATTTTATGAAAAGAATGTCGGGGGTCGTCTCTTTTACGCTTGTTTCAATACTGCTTTCATCGAAAACAGCTTGCTACAGGTTATAATTAGATTCTTTCTATGATGCCAATTTATAAAAAGAAAAAAAGAGTAAAATGCCATTTTCGTTGTTTGGCCAGCTTTGCGACTTTCGTCCAAATGTTTGTTTTTCGCATCTGGATCCAAAAGGTTTGAAATCTTGCCATTTTCATCCAGCGTGTTAACTCCATCCATTTTTCTCCGTTAAGTTAGGGGTATTTCATTCTTTTTGTTAACTTAAAAGGGCAATATGGTCTTTTTCACTTTATGTAAAAAGACCGAATACACATGAAAAAGACCTAATTACCGTTTAAGTTAACAGAAAAGACGAAAATACCCCTGACTTAACGGAGAAAAATGAATGGAGTTAATGAGCTAGATGAAAATGGCAAGATTTCAAACCTTTTGGATCTAGATGCGGAGGAAAAACAAACCTTTGGACGAAAGTCGCAAAACTGGCCAAACCTCAGGGACCAAAATGACATTTTACTTACAGAAAAACTTTGTTATTCTTTCATAGTCATAGTGATTATTTTTACATTTGAATTTATTAAGTTTGGAGTGTTGCAGTTTTCCATATTGGAATTGGATAAAGTTGGCAGTAAGGCAAAATCAATAGCAGGTCCCGAGTTCCGTGTGGAGTTGCACTTTGGTCCAGCTGACCCTAACCAATTGTTCTCAGCTCCATCTGATGGTGATGATGATCCGAGCGATGGGGGAGACTGCTGAAGTTTTGACCGTAGATTTAGCCCTGGTTTGACTTTCTTTGACAATTTTTAATGGGAAGTGTAAATTTTGAAGTTGTAGATATTACTGTCCCCATACTTAAAGAAAAGCCAAAACCATTGACCGCACGGTTGAACATTTTCATTTTGTCGCTTTATGCTACTACACACAACGTGTATTGACTTTCGAGTGCTAGTATGGGTCATTTGACGCTAGTCCTCAATCTTGTTTCCATTCTGGCTTTCTGTTACAATTTAAGCAAATTCCATCATCGTGGACAAGTGAGATGTTGGGCGCATAAGAAATGCCCAACCTAGCGTGTTTTGGACATGTTAGCAAACCAAACAATATTAGTTGGTATGAGAGGTCTGATGTAACAGAGTCCACCCACGTTAACACTTTTCTAGTGGCTTGTCCTACAATCAACACTATCGACTCTACCACAACGGACCCTTCCTTTGTCCAATTTGAAGTCATAACCGTCTCACTTTGATTTTATATTCTAGACCTCCTTCAGTTATAATAAAATGTCTAGACACATCTCAATCCTGGAGAATGGTCCCTTTCTGTTTGTATGAAGTTGAAGGTGTGATAAATCAGCATACTAAAGATGAGATGCTAGACTTAGGTTTGTTGTATGACAAATAGGATGATGTGAAAGAGAGGGGGTGGATCTCCTCTAGATCCTAGAGGTGCTAAAAAAAACTGGGTGTTAAACTTTACCCGATAAAAAAACCTAGAATCGGGTGTTAACACAACCGGTTCTTCCGTACCTGATTCTATACCCGACCCTACCCGTTGGTTATATATCAGTTCAATACCCTATGACGTTAAATCGGTTTCAACCTGCTTTACTCACCGGCCTTGTTGATAATCATATTTCTAACGATATGGGAATAATATAAATTGTGGGAAGCACACTAATAATATAAACATGTGAAATAGTTTTACAAAATTAGAAAACTGGAATTACTTGTAATTGTGGAATTTCTTTTTCATCATTGTATATCAATTAGTTTTTGTATTATGAATTTACATCGAGATAGTTGGTAAACGGGCAACAAGCTGCAAAATAAAATATAAATGTTGCAAAATTAGTGATTTTTTGTATTTTTGTTTTGTTGACATAAATAAGAGATCACATACAACAGACGAAATTCATACGAAGTGTAGGAGAGAATCATGACCACACATTTGCCTTTCTCAATTTAAGGAGAGAAATGTATGATCGTCTTTTCATCTTGAACTAGTTTTCTCCTTAATTTTCAAACGATTATAATTTTTTTATACGTTAATATATTTTTTAAATTTCACCATATTAACGAGCATTTCATTCTCTTTAATTCGAGCAACATATTGTTATAGTTTTCTTAAAAAAAAATACAACACTTTGAACACCCACTTTGAATACCCATTACATGATTACACATTCAATATGATTTGTTATAACTAATGTTAGTACAATTGTGCTTATTACGTGATTACACATTCAATAATAAGAACTTGTTTGTTTATAGTTACTACGTGGTTAAATCTCTAATATACAACATTATGTTGTTATTATATGTTGTTTTGACTCTAATATACGACATTATGTTTTTATTATAGGTTGATTTGGCTAATGTTTTGTATATAATTTATCCTTAATACATGATCGTATCTGAAATATTAGGTATTCTATATGAAATATTATGTATTATATGTTTTGTTTCTACGTAATTACTCAGTGTGGATTCACATAAACACTATAATGAAATCACGTAATCACGAAATAAGTATTCAAAATCACGTAGTCATGTAATATACATAGTCAACTATTGTTACGTAATTACGTAGTCACTTAGTAAGTTTCACATAAATACTATAATGAAATCAACTAATCACGTAATGGGTATTCAAGATCACATAGTCACTTACTGGGTATTCAAAATCATGTAATCACGTAATAGGTATTCAAAATCCAGCAAAATTATTTTTTTAAGAAAACTATAGCAATAGGCTGCTCGAATTAAAGAGAATGATATGCTCGTTAATACGGTGTAATTTTTATAAAAAAAAAGTTAACGTATAAAAAAATTATAGCCGTTTGAAAATCAAAAAGGGGGGGGGGGGGGTGGATTTATAAGTCAACAATATTGGATTTTTCTGTTTTGTCATTTTCTCCACTTGTTTCCTTTGTTTTTAGTTGTTTTTAGTCAAGTGAATTCTATATTTGAGGACCACTTAATCTCAACAATTGATCTTGAACTAGTCGATGTTGAGAATTTATAAACCCTTGTATGGTACTTTCGGCCCCAAAATATACCTTTTGGACTTAGGGGCTGTTTGTTTAGCTCTTAATAAGACTTTTAATGGTTAAGACCTTTTACTGATCCAAAACTTAATGGTTCAGACTGTTTGTTTCGCGAGTAGATGTCTGAATGGTTCAGACATTTGCCTCTGAATGGTTAAGCATTGTACTGAGTCTGAATGGTTAAGACCTCTAATTTGAATTGACCAGACATTTGTCTCGGAATGATTAAGCATTATACTGTCTTAATGGTTCAGACCTCTTACTGGTTCAACACTTAATAATTCAGACCTTCTACTGGTTCAGTACTTAACCATTCAGAAGTTGTGAAAGAAGCTCTTAGTTTGAAAACCATCTTCAAATGAGTCGCTGTTGAGAATTATCCTAAATATACAAAACCAAGAAAAGGTAGCAGTTGTTTACAACAAGTGGAGGAAAAGGTCGGTGGCCTTTTCCTTTTTTTATGTTTTTCGATTGTATATTTACTTGCCACTTTCTTATTGGTTCGGGTATATTATGATTTTACCCCCAAGTTTAAAATTACGATTTTGCCCTATGTTTACATATACATTTACAAGCTCAGGGAATAGTGCCAGGAAAGCAACCAACCTATTTTTTTTTAATTTTATTCCCAGTTTAAAATTACGCTTTCGTCCTTCGTTTAAAATTACGTTTTTTCCCACAGCTAAAAATAAATTATAATTTTGCCCCTAGCTCAAAATTACGTTTTTGCCCCCGGTTCAAAAACTCATTTTTAATTTTGTTCCCAGTTTAAAATTACGGTTTCGCCCTCCGTTTAAATTTACGTTTTTGCCACCAGTTCAAAATAAAACGTTATTTTTTCTCTAGCTCAAAATTACGCTTCTGCCCTCAGCTCAAAATTACGTTTGCCTGGCACTTCCCTATTAGACTAACCCATTTTTATTTTAATTTATTCCCAGTTTAAAATTACGTTTTCGTCCTTCGTTTAAAATTACGTTTTTTCCCTTAGCTCAAAAGAAAATTATAATTTTACCCCTAGCTCAAAATTACGCTTTTGCCCTCGGTTCAAAAGCTCATTTTTAATTTTGTTCCCAGTTTAAAATTACGGTTTCGCCCTCCGTTTAAAATTACGTTTTTTCCCCAGTTCAAAATAAAATGTTGTTTTTTCCTCTAGCTCAAAATTATGATTTTGCCATCAGCTCAAAATTACGTTTTTTCCCACAGTTCAAAATAAAATTACGTTTTTCCCCCTAGCTCAAAATTATGATTTTGCTCTCAGTTTAAAATTATGATTTCGCCTCCCGTTCAAAATATAATTACGATTTTCCTCTCTGTACAGACATACATGTTATGAGAGAGAAATATTCGGTCTATTGCCCCGCAACGCAGGCGGGGCAAAAACTAGTTTATAAACAAAAGTCCAATGTTCTTAAAACTTTACTGAACCGGCAACGAGATATCACGGTTGGCATGGGTTGGGTGAACTTATGGTTTTGGAATTCTTGGTTAGAACCGACAAATTTTTGGATTGGGTCGGACTGAATTTTGGAAGTGGCCTACAAATTAATTTTGCAGCTATGTCGGTCATAACCTTATTCAGAAGGTTCATGCCTCCACAAATTATTGGAGGAAGATAAAGACCACCCGTAGTGGCTTCATTTGGGGCATTTTTTTGCCCGAAAACGTCAAATCACGCCGGGGATTCACCCCCTGGGCGTAGGGTGTGCAGAATTCGTTTTGAATTCGAAAAATTCAAAATTCGTTTAAATTCGATTCGATTATCAAGAATTCGTTTCGATTATAATAATTCGAATTCGAATTCGATTCAATTCGAGTCAAGTAAATCGAGTACGAATTTATAATTTCAAATTCGATTCGATTCGAAATTCGAATAAAAATTATACATTTTTATTTATTATCTTTATATATAATACATATATAACTTTTATTAGGCTATACTATAAATGTTTTTCAATTTTTTTTCCAAGTATTAAAATTACCTATTACCAAACCCACTACATGGCCCATATAAAACCTAAGTAACAAATCTATCAATAGATTTCTAAGCGTAAAAATATTAACTTGTAATGTGGAGTGGTAATTCCCGACTTCTCGTTTTGAATTTTAGACTTGTGATATTTTATTTGGAACTTTTTAATGTGATATCGTGCTTTATGGCCGCTTTAAAATTTATATTTCATTTTGAAAGTTTTTACATGTTTTTAAAGAATCTGAATTAAATCGAATTTATTCGAATTCGAATTTTTAATTGAATACGAATCGAATACGAATTGCGTTTTTTATTCGAATACGAATTTAAATCGAATTCGGTAGGTTTTAATCGAATTTGAATCGAATGCGAATTCAAGGAAAAATAAAAACTATTCGAACAATTCGAAAATTCGATATTCTATTCGATGAACACCCCTACCTGGGCGTGTTTGGCTTGTTTTTTTTGTTTTCGCGTGATTCAAATCATGCTTTGAACATTTTGAGTTGGCCAATAACATTTAATATTCCATTTTTAGTCCAATAGCTTTTTTTGTTGGTTTTTTTATTTTTATTTAATTCTTTACACCCTTTTAACATAATGCAGACATCCCCACTACACCCATTTTAGAAAAAAACGCCCAATAATGCCCCTTGCTGACTGCACTGCCACATGACGAAAAACGTCCAAAAGTGGGGGGCATTATTCACCCTTACCACTACGCCTGGTCTAATAGATTTTCTAAAGTTAATTTAAACTTCAAAAAATGTAAGTACCACTTATTTACTATCGCAACTGTAATATATATATAATCTATTATATATAATAAACATAAGAATTTGGGCTGACGTGGCGCGTTCTTAGGGCATCCTGGATTGCTTTTTGGCGGGAAAATGAGCTGGGTATTTTCCTTTCCACGCGGATCCCGTTTTGAGCAACCCAACCCATGTATTCGGACCCTATATAATTATGTATCATTCTATTGTCACAAGAAACCCTAACATCCGCATGTTTCCAGTCCATCTTTCTTTCAATCCCCATTATCAATTGCAAAAATTCTTCTTTGAATCCTCATCAATAATACGAATTCAGTCCTCATCTCAAGGCGATTCTTCATATCTTTCCTACATCCATTCATCGTTGTCTTCTACCACATATCAATCATATCAATTGGATCCTATATATCCATTAACGCTTCCTTCTTTCTCACAATTCCATTTTCTCACAAACCCTAAATCCATACCTCTTCATCTACTTCTATCTTTTTAACGCACCAAACGGTCGCTGGTGTTAGGTTCCGGGGGCAACGATGGTGATTCAATTCGTTGGTTGTTGTGTAGGTATGTTTCTGTTCGTTGATCGAATCAATTGATTCAATTCGCTGATTGTTGTTTGATAATCTGTTTGTTTCGTTTGAGATGTTGTTTGGCCTTTAGGGTTCTACATCTAACTTAAAACTTCTGTGGTGATGGTGCTGTGCTTTTGACGCTGGAAACCATGGTAGAAGGCGGTGGTGGTTGAGGGTTTCCACCGCAAATCTGCTCTGTTCTTCACCGATTCATGATTTATATTCGAAGGTATGTTGTAAAGTTCATTCCTTCTTTGATTTTTATTGTTAATGTAATTAATCTTTGTTAACTTTTATTTCTTTTCGACATCGTTGAAGGGTATGCGAACACAGATTTAGGGTTAGATCTGGCGAAAGTTCTGGAGGATGGTTGATGTGTTTTTGATTTCCTTGATTTTGGTTCCGTTAAAAGGTCTATGCTTTCATTTGTATGATTATGTTATAAACTTTGGATTAAAAAAAACGCAATCACTTGCTCTCACTCTCTGCGTTTTTTTCGCGTTTTTTTTCCTGTTCCATTGTTTCAAATCTTAATACGACATTCAACCGCGGCTTTTGTTGATTATTTTAACTTTGTTTGTTGTTTTTGTGTTTTAGGCCTTGCCAAATCAACAAATTTTTGATTACCCGAGTTTCAAGATTTTAATTGTTGGTGTAACAAGGTATTATGAATGTGTGAATATTGCATTAATATCTGTACTTCGTATCTTTTGTTATGTGTTGTGGTTTGTGCTTTTGACATGAAACTCGTACGGTTTTTGTTGTAGGTTGAAAAAATTATTTTGTTCCAATTCTGTTCGTATCTATGAATCTAACATGGTATGTGAACATAATTATATCCTTTTCTTTTTATTTGTGTGCATGAGCTCTGAATCAGCATACTCTGGTATGTGAACATCTTTATAAGAGTGACTACTTTTGTATCACATTCTGGTTTCTTTATATCTTTTAGTTAAGTTGAAATTTTTATTGCTATTGTATTTTGGAACCAACAAGATCCCCTCCAAGCGTATCAGCATCTGGATCACCAAAAAGAACGGCTAAGCCGGTTTCTCCAAGAAGGCACTATATTTCTTCTTTAGCCACAAGAAGCATGTCTCATGACAGATCCTCTGCTTTTTCATCAGTTATGCTGGCTTGATTTTATGTATTTTGTTTTACATTATTGTAGGTTATGCAATGTCACAAAAAACTATCATTGTTGGTGATTATTCCTATCCGTTCTGATATTCGAACTGTCCTGATGCTTGGTCTATTGGTGCTGCCTTGGTATTTGCGGTGGATAGGAATAAACCTTCTGGGAACATCAAAATCTACATTCGTGGATATATATTGTATGTGTTTTATATGCTTATTGTTTCTTTTGTAATTTCCTCTCTCTGTTGATCTCGTACCTTCTTCTGGATTTAACACTCAGGTCAATTTTCCTTTTGTAATTTATTTTTTATCTGCTGCATTTTTGAATATTTTTTTTGAGCAGGTATAGGAGAAGCTCACTTTCATGCTGTGTTATCAAGTGGATTGTCACCTGTAGGCCCCACATACGAGGCAGTATCTGTTATTGAGAAAAAACAATTCAATTTGGATCTCCACAAGAAGAAAAGGGTGGGGACAGAATATTGATGCTGAAACTATTCGGAATCAAGTTTATGATCAAGTATGTTACTCTTTTATCGTTAGTTAGTACATTTGTCTTTTTCGTTGACTGCCTCTGGTGTGGTTCCGGCCTGGCATATGAAAATTGTTTAACTTACATTGTCTTGCAATTTGCATTCTCTTTTCTCCAAAGTCATTGACTTTTAGTTGCTAAAAAATTATGACAGCTAGGAGACCGAAATCAGAACTGTAAACTTTACGTTGGGGTAACTAAAAAAGGAAAATGCGGTTAAGAAAAGGTTGGACGCATGACGTCTCTTGCATTCTATGAAGTTCGTAGGTAAGATACTATTTGTTTTTCGTGTTTTACTTTTTCTTTAAGCCATTACCAATATCATTAGCAAGAAGTCATCTTACGGGTTGTCCATCTGTCTTTATAAATATCTAATTAGTTGTTGTTTGGGATTGCTTTTGTGTATATCTTAAACAAGACATATTCGTCTCAAAGAGTGTATAATTCAGAGATGGCGGCGTATATGGCGGCTACTACTATCATGACGGTTGTTGCGGCACCTGAGAAGGAAAAACATGAGGCTGCAAAGGATCTACAGTCGCTTCATTCACCCCCTTGCGAATGGTTTGTTTGCATTGATTCGAGTATATACACTCGGTGTTTTGTCATCCATGTACGTAGATATGTCTTAATTAATTTATGGTGTTGCATTATATGTACAGAGTGTTGAAGGACCAGGGTTTAAAAGGGCAAATGGTTCGGCCACTGATCTCTATGTGTCTTATCATTGACCGTAAAGATTAGTTTTCAAGATAGGGTATTAAGGGAGTTTTGAGGAAAAAAAGGTAAATATTATGTGTTGTAGAACATAATCTCTTTGAATGTGGTTTGGTTTAAGACTCTAAAGTATAAAGATTTCTCCTTTTACATGGTTAATTTTATTAAATATGTCTTCAGACGTTTACATGGAGTTTCAGGACACTTCGGTGTTGTTTTTCAATTATCTTTCTTAAATAATCTCCTTTTGGTGGTTTGATTTTTTTTGGTATTACGTATAGGTACGGTTCGGTAATGTGTTAGTCTTAGGAATTTTTTTTGGTCAGAATAAAGGTTGTCCAATACAGAAAATAATAAATTATGGGAATAAAAGTTTTGGTAAAAAATAATGAATTTAAGTTTCAAACATTCAATCTTATAGATGCCGTTTAGTGAATTGGGTTGTTTTGTGTAGGTGAAGGTGGACATGAGAGTGGATATCAGTGATCCGAGGGATGTGATCTGCGATGTGGTGGAGAAGATGGGTGTTGATATCGTGGTGTTGGGTAGTCATGGTACGGTTTGATCAAGAGGCAAGTTTCATACTTTTGTGCTAGATTAGTTTATATTCGTTTATGATGGTAAATCAGGAATTTTAGGGTATGGATGGGTCGGTTTTTGGCTCAAAAAATAAATTACACCCAAAAGGGGTTACATTAAGCTTAAATGTATTGGCTGTCATTGAAGTTCAGGTTCGTTATGATTTTCCATTGATATTAGTTTTATTCTTTTGTTTATCTCAGGTTACCAGATTATCCTTTACGTTGGTAAAATATATTACTCGGACATTAGATGAAGTTATAGTGCTCTTAGTCAACCGGCTTGCACAGTGGGATGCCAGGTTAGCTGATATATTCTTTTTAAATATATCTGGTATTCTTGGGATGACAAGCTAGCTGATATATTATTTTTAAATATAGTTGGTATTCTTTTTTGTTTGAATCACTTTCAAGAATATTAGTAGCATACAAAACACACAGATTATTTGCGACATCCATATTCCTCTAAATGCTATAGAAGGATTACAAAAATGTGTTGGGCTGCATTTGGAGACTAACCAATATTCCTCTAATGAGATAGATGAGTTGGATGCTATACAAATCTCATGCGGAGCAGTGCACCTGATCATTTGTTGTTAGAGTGAGTTTTCTTATCTTTGAATTTCCAATGATAAGGTTTTACTTTATTCTTTGTTTTTTTAAGTTATAAATTTCTTTATTTCACATTTTATGTGATCTGTTTTGATTTAAGGTTCATATACAAAAGTGGCAATATGTAGTTTAGATTTCACTTCCCTTTCTAAACGACGATGACTAGGTGGTAAGATGAGTGGGTTGGGTAATGGGTCGAACCATGTAAAGCGCATTTGAATCGGTAACCACCTGAGTAATTTGAGAGTAAACAGAGAGGGTTTACTGGTCTGCAGAATCGTTAAAGTTTCTGCGAGCCTCGAGTCCTCTCTCAGTTTTGGTGTAAAATCTGTATACATTGCATTAAAGTTATCATCATGGGTGCTGTTTGTTGCTGCTTGCATTATGACTATGAAGATTATGTTAATCCCAACAGTAATCTATACAGAAACTGCATTTGCCTTCGATGTTTTCTTCAAAATTTCTTATATTTGGTATGTAATAAGTTTTTTTTGTCCAAAGTTCTCTTATTTTTTATGAGATAAGTACGACTTATTGTAACAATACGCATCATTATTTCAAATAGGGGAAGAACATGTGAGGCTTCAGATTCCTTCGTCTCTTTAAGGGACATCGTCTTTTAATTCATCAGCATCGCTTGATAACTCATTATCCGTTGTTTGGGCTCCACCGAGACCTATGCCATACGATGTTGACCCAAGATATATACGTCTTCAAAGAGATGGACTGGTCTCGAGACGGGAGAAAGGGTCGAGTCGGTCATAGGAAGAAGGTGACCCGTTAAGAGGAAGTGACATTGATATGGAAACAGATCCTTTGTGTGCTGGAAACAAATGGAATAACTTAACTTGTGAAGATGAAACAAAAGGGTCCCACACAAAGTCTTCTGTTAAGCTTTCGACTCCGAAAGAGGCAACATGATTTGCACATATTCTTTCTCCATCGGAAGATGATGACGTTTGTCCAACATGTCTTGAAGGTGAAATCTAAAATGTAGCTATTTGTTGAGATGTATTACCTTTTCATACTTAGGATATTGTCATATTGATAATCATTGTTTTCGGTATTGGAGAATATACTACTGAAAACCCTAAGACAATTACAAAGTGTTCATACCATTTTCACCTTGGCTGTATATACGAGTGGATGGAAAGAAGTGAAAATTGCCCTGTTTGTGGCAAGGTAAATTCTTATGATGTTTGTTTATGTTCTTGTAAAGTAAATCGAACCCAAGATGACGTCTAATTGGGGACCCACTCGTAAAGAAATGAATATGATTATATGTATGTGAAAGTTTTGGATGTTTTGACTTTTCTGTAGGTGATGGCATTTAATGAGACTGGTGAGGCTTAACTTGAAGTGTTCCTGCTGGAATGAGACCCGTAAAGAGATGAATACGATCAAGAAATCAAGAAAAACAGCTTGTAAATTCATTGTGAATACCCACATGATATCAAGTGTTCTTTAATGTAAAAAGATTGGAAAATTGCTCGATATTTAGTTCGTCACAGGCTGTTTTTTCTTATGATGAATATTGTTTTTCCCCTCAATATATATATATATATATATATATATATATATATATCATGTTCTCTTTGAAGTTGTTCCAAGCTACTCTCATTTAGTGAAGGAACCTCTTGGATAATACATGCCTGTCACAGGTAAAACGCTCTTATGTTCTTGTGGTTGAGCTGTGTTACAATGCTTTGTTTTGAATTTCAAATGTCAAAGACTATATCTTTCAATATTTATTAGAAACCCCGTGAGCTTTTGTACAATGACAACTGTTTGGTTGGCTCTGCTACATGAAGTTATAAATGTCAGTTGGCTATTTCTTAAGTTTTTTGCAACAAAAAGCATAATATACAATAATATTGGTTGACTGAACAAAAGTAAACTAATAATAGAAACTTTTGTGGGTCCAAGTTACAGAATAAATGTTTCTAAGTATGGTGTTTTACGTGTTGTAGCTTTGTAAAGAATTGAGAAGAGGGCATGTTTTCGACGGCTGCAAAGAGGGTATTATCGACTAAGTTTTCTTTTAGTAAAAGGGTTTTGAGTAGAAAATCATATCGTATCAAGTAACAAAGATTTGCATGATTGATTTAGATCCTAAAGTTTCATACGGATGTACCCATAGCATTAGTCACGTTTCATACGGATGTACCCTTAGTCGTAGATTAACTTAAAATAAACTAACATGACCCATGGTATGAATTTGCTTACACAAGTGAGATGGGGTATGGGCTAATAAGTCTTGATACAAATAATACACCAAATAAGTATGTCTACTTATACACCAATCACCTCCCCTTAGCCTTTTTGATTCCATTAACATGTCATACATTTTGTATCATTTTAAGTATGTATTATTCATAAATAATAATTATATTAATAACTTTCTCCAGCCCGGGAAGCATTTCCCGGGTGATAACCTAGTTTTGGATAATTATAAACAATCTCTAATGCATTCAAGCGTGTCATATCAACTCGTACATCAAATTTATATAAGGCTGGTGAGTGTGGTTTAAAGCCCCTATAGTCTTTAACACGCCACGTAAGCGTCACGTAGATTTTGAGATAAAAATGACGCCCCCTTTAACAATGATGGTGTGAGATAAAGCCCCACTAGCGGGCCCACTATTAAATATTAAAAAAAGTAAGAAAAATAAACAAAATCTAATTGGTTAAGAGGCATGAGGCCCACCAGATGCACCCTTTCATGCACGTTAGTGGGTTGGCGGACAAGGGGTATCGCCCCCTTGGAAACATGCAGTGGGTGGGGGAGGGCGCCAAGGAGCGCTATTTTTGCTGAGTGGCGGGGTGGCACGAGGCCACACCCCCTGGCCTAAGTGTTAATTTTCACACATCTCTTCCCTCTATCTCTCTATAGATGCATATATATATATATAACTCCTACTCTATATAGAGTAGGGTTCCTGCGGAAAGTGTTTTTTCCTAGAAAGTCTAGGAAGCGATCTTGTCCATCCGATTGGTGTGTTTAAGGGTTGAGATCAAATCAATGGCAATCTTGTAATAATTTACTATATTTAATAGATTGTTTTAAATGAGGAGGGGCAATTTCGTCCTTATGTGTGTTTTAAATCAATCAAAAATAACCGTCAGAGATATCACATCTCCTTAATACACACCATTTTCCCTCTCTCTCTTTTTCTCTCTCTAAACCCACAACGAAAACCCTCTAAAATCATACCAAAAATACCTAAAATCATGGATCAAGATAAGAGATTTAGCAACTTCTATATACGTAAGATCTTCCTAACATTGTGTTCTGTGTTTTAGTAGGTGATTAGGGTTCAATCGTGTTCTACATTGAAGTAATTGATGTTTGAAGGGAAGAGATTCAAAGAACAGAGGGATTTGAACAAGATGGATGGAAGCAGAGATGAAGTCGCCGGAAGAAAAGTTGAAGTTGCTGGAAGCACAGTTGAAGTCGCAAGAACCCTAGGTGTGTGTTTAAAATAACAAATGTTTGTAGGTATTCCGTTTGTTGTGGATGACTCTGCTTGCTGGGGCGAAATCTGCTCATGTAAAACACATTTGTATGAATCTGCTTGCTGTTAAAACACAGCTGTATGAATCTGAATTGCTGTTAAAACACAGCTGTATGAATCTGAATGATAAAACACATTTGTATGAATCTGCTTGCTGGTAAAACACAGCTGTATGAATCTGAATGAATCTGAATTGCTGTTAAAACACAGTTGTATGAATCTGAATGATAAAACACATTTGTATGAATCTGCTTGCTGTTAAAACACAACTGTATGAATCTGAATGATAAAACACATTTGTATGAACCTGCTTGCTGTTAAAACACAGCTGTATGAATCTGAATTGCTGTTAAAACACAGCTGTATGAATCTGAATTGCTGTTAAAACACAGTTGTATGAATCTGAATGATAAAACATATTTGTATGAATCTGCTTGCTGTTAAAACACAGCTGTATGAATCTGAATGATAAAACACAACTGTATGAATCTGATTGCTGTTAAAACACAGCTGTATGAATCTGAATGTTAAAACACAGTACCAAGAACATGCTGATAGATTCCAGCAAGAAAACGAAGGAATAATTGATATTAAGTGAGATCAAAAATCGAAAACAAAAAATTCCGAAATTTATGGATAGTTAGTTATTGAAGATAATTTCCTAAAATAAAAATAGATTGTGAAAGTACATAAATGCCCTTTTAGATAAAATCCTTCAATGCCACATGTCGCGTTCTTATTGCTTCCTAGACTTTCTAGGAAAAACACACTTTCCACCCAACTCCTACTCTATATATATATACATAGATAGAGTGAAAAATGATATAGATATAGAGAGAGATAGAGTGGAAAAAGATACAAAAATAAGATAGGGTGTGAGAATAAAAAAAAATTATGAGATATAGAGCTTAAATATAGCTATGTTTTTTTAGGGAAAAGATCAAATAGGAAGTTTATTTTGGCTAGGAAGTATATGAAGCAATCTTAGCCGTTCATCTTCTTTTTTAAAATTTTGGACGCGTGGGATTTTCGTCATTTTACATTATCATATCTTCGTTCTAATTCGATTATAGATTCTGTTACCTCTCTTCTTAGTTCATCACTTTCATAACAGAATTGAAGATTCTATAACCCTAAATCGCAATCGATCGCAAATTCACCTTTTTTCAAGCAATAATCTTGTTTCGTTCGTCAATTCGATAACCTCAATGTCTTCTTCAGACTCTGTTGGTAAGTTTAGCTTCAATTTTGAGTAACTTTTTGTTATTTTTTCTGAAATTCATTGTTTTACGTTTTATAGTTCGTCTTTCTGTTATTAATATTTGATTTTTCATAAGTTTAATTGTTATTGTTGTATAATTTAACATAATTTGTTCGTTTTGTTTCTTCATCATTTATTGCGTTTTAGTGAAGAGTTGCGTTTTATGATTTGATTCACATTATATGCATACAAACTTTAAATTTAAGATTGATGTAATATAAAGCAATAACTGTCATTGTTGTACAATTTTAGAGTTTTGTTCGTTTCATACATTGTTTTGTTTGTTCATCATTTGATGCGTTTTACTGAACGTATTGCGTTTTATGCTTTTATCCATATTAGTTCATATACAATCTTTAAAGGTCTGTATTTTTAAATTTTTATTAACATATTTTGAGATTTAACACTAAAAACATTATTATATAAGAGGTATTGCGTTTTATAGTTATTTGTTAATTGTTTCAGATCACATTTCCAAGTGGGAGGAACGTGTATGCTTAAACAGTGGAAGAAAGTTTTTCAAACCTAAAGTCAGTGGATCCATTATACCTGCTGTTGGAATGTTTTTTAAATCATTTGATGAGGCTTTTGCGTTTTATCAGAGATATGCACTTGCTGCAGGTTTTTCTGCAAGAAAAAATACCTCTTGGAAAAATGGTGGTGGTTTAGTGAAAATAAGATATATTGTCTGCTCAAAAGAAGGATTTCATGTTAGCAAAGAAATAGATTCTGGTTCAGTTGATGAGAATAGTAAAAAGATTGTTAGACGTAATAGAGGTTCAAAAAGAGTTGGATGCAATGCTCATGTGAAATTAATATTAGAGAACAATAATATGTTTAAAATCTACTACTTTGAAGAAGAACATAATCATATCTTTGTTGAAGATGAAGATATTCATTTCTTGCCGGCTGCCAGAAGTATTGATTATGTTAAAGAAAGTTTTATATCTGGATTGTCTGCAATCAATATTGGACCTGTTAAAGCATTCAATATTATGAAAACAATGTATGGTGGTTTTGGTGAAGCTGGTGCTAGTAAAGTTGATTGTAAGAACTATAGAAGGGATTTGAATCTTTACATAGGAGAGTATGATGCAGAAATGGTAGTTAGGCGTCTTATTAGGAAGAAAGAATGTTGTCCTGGTTTCACATGTGATTATGTTATTGGTGAAGAAAGAAGATTGAAAGGACTTTTATGGGCTGATGAGCAATCAAAAACAAATTATACAGTGTTTGGTGACATAGTTGGTTTTGATGCTACTTATAAATCAAACAAGTAAGTTTTTTTTTCATTTATTGCGTTATATATTCTATTGCGTTATATATTCATGTTCTATTTTTTCTAATGCTTTATTAATTTGTTTTTATGTAGATATGATTTGGTTTTTGTACCATTTACTGGGATTGATAATCATTTTAGGAATGTTACATTTGGTGGTGCATTACTTGGTTCTGAGACTGCAGATTCTTATAGATGGCTTTTAAGGTGCTTTGTTAATGCTTTTGGAAATGAGCCTAAAGTTGTTGTTACTGATCAAGATGCTGCAATGAAGAGAGCTATTAAGGATGTACTTTCAAGAAGTAGGCATAGGTTATGTATGTGGCATATATGGGAGAAATTGAAGACAAAGGTATTAACTGCGTTTTATGATATAATAAACTGCAATTTTTATATAGTTTTATTATTGCGTTTTAGGTATTATACAATAAGATCCCTAAACATTTTTATCAATAGAATTGTTTTTTAATATAACAAAAAAATTGCGTTTTACCATTAATGCATTATGTTTATCATTTTCATTATATTGCGTTTTAAATTATTGCGTTTTATGTTTAATAATTTTATTACTTTTTATACAGGTTGGTCCTGTTTTGTCATCAAACATTGATTTTAATACAAGAATGACTCATGTTGTTTGGAATGATACTATTATTTCAGAAGATTTTGAAACTGAGTGGCATTCAATAATGTCTACTTTTGGATTGGAAAATCATGAGTGGTTAAAAGATATGTACGATCTTCGATTTGATTGGATTCCTGCTTATTACCATGGAGAGAATTTGGCTGGTCTTATGCGTACTACATCTAGATGTGAAAGCGAGAATTACTTCTTTGGTCAGATTTGCAATCCAAGATGTACACTTGTTGAATTTTTCACTCATTTTGAGATTGCAATGGATATTTAAAGGCATGAGCATAGGAGGAATGATCATGATACAAGGTATATTCAGTCTAAGACCCGGAGTGACTTTGTATTGGAGAAACAAGCATCAGAAATATATACCAAAACAATTTTTAAAGATATTCAGATTGAAATTGATGCTGCCATTACAAAGTGTATGTCAAAGTCTCATGATACTGTGGGTGATGTTCAATATTATGAAATAAAGGATTTCAAACAGCCATGCACATCTTTATTCAAGGTACTTTTTTAAATTTATATTGTTTTAAACATCTATTGCGTTTTATTTTTTCCATTATTTGTTGCGTTTTAACATTATATGATCATATACTTAATTTCTGTATTATATTTATTATTCATTGCGTTTTATATTACATTTCACTAATTTTATATAGCTTTTTAATTTTATTTACAGGTTCAATACAGCAAACAAGAAGATGGTTTAAGTATAAGTTGTACTTGCAAACGGTTTGAACAGTTTGGTATATTGTGCCGCCATATATTTTATGTTCTACGGTATGATGATATAACTGAGTTTCCTAGAAGATATGTTCATAGAAGATGGATGAGAGATGTTTTTTTTAATGGATCAAATCATTGCAATATTCGGTTTGATGAACTTGGTAGGAATAGTGAAATTGATGAAGTTTTTAGAGAAATCGTTGTTGCAAATGAGTATGTGGTTAATAGGTTGGTTGGGGATTTATATGAGCTGTGTCGTTACAGGGATCATATTAAAAGTTATATTGATAAAGCAGATGAGGTTATGGTTGCTGCGCCGCCTCCTAGTCGCAAAGAAAGATTTGCTGATATTGGAGGGAACTTAGAAAAGTCAGATTCTATGATTCGTGTCCCGATCAAAATAAGGACCAAAGGATGCGGTGTACAAAAAAGGATCAAGTCTAATCGTGAGATTGCAATTCAGAAATCATCAAAGATCCAGAAATCGTGTCATGTATGTGGTGGAAAAGGACATAACAGTCGCACATGTAAAGATAAGGTTTCTTCTAATGCTATAGGTTCTAGCAATACAATGTAAGTATGTATACAAATTCTGTCAAATTCTCATATTAATAAGAAAGAAAAAAATTTTGTCATTGCGTTTTATGATGTATAGGTTTCAGCTATTTTTGTTATTGCGTTTTGTGATATCCTCCATAAATATCATCTTTTTTTGGTTAATTGCGTTTTATGATAACAACAGTATATTGTTATTGCGTTTTATACATAGAACAATATACTGTAAATGGAATTTTTTGATTATTGCGTTTTATTATAACACAGATCAAATTAAACATGAAATACAAGTGGATATCATTAACATTGTGTTATATAGATGATGATAGTTAAAAACAAAGATGATGTTTACAAACCACAAAATTAAATAAAAATTACTAGCAAGATCAGCATCATGGATCAAAGTTTGTTTCTTCTTCAGATGAGAACCCTAAGCTTCCATTAGGGATTTCCTCATCACTTTCAGATTCAGTCCAAAGTTCAACATGTGAGACTACTGCCTTTTGAAGCTTCTCTGCAAATTTGCTAGCAGAGTTGTTGATGATTGGTATTTCAGATAATTGCTTCAAAAATTTTATATCCTCACTGGAAGATATGTCCTTTGGGTCATAAATCTCCACATCACCATCATCCCAAGTAACTGAAACTTTGAAAGTTTCCTCAATGAACTCCCAAGATGTAACTTGGGCTTCTTCAGTTGTAGTTTGATTCGGATTTCCAAATCGTTTGTGTAGAATTCTGAATAGTGCGCCTGTCTGATTTGTGTAACAAGCAGGTGGTATACCTATTTCATTCATCCTTCTCAACACATTCTCATTGCAGTTTTGAAGAACAGAAGCAACAGAATGGTATCTTATTTTTTTTTCATCAAGAAATTGAAGAATGAAATTCTCTCTTTTAACCCATCAAACTGATAGTTGTTGATTAGCCATATAGGGTTTTTGTGTGTGTTTGTTGTTGGGTATTGGTGTATGAGGAATGTGAAAATAATTTAGGGTTTTTGTTCTTATATAATGGATGGTAGAGGGATTGGTATCAAGTGTGTTAATAATAAAAATGATTATATTTTTGTTTTTTCTTTGAATTGATTGTTCAATCATACAGTATTTTATCAGGAATCCAAAAGGCTTTTTAAGGCTTTTTGTCTAATCAATTTCTTTGTCATTAAGCTATCAGTTTTTTCTTTGTTTTATCAATTCCTCATTTATTATTATTTTATTTATAACATTATGTTTTAGAAAGAGTATAATATATTAGTTTTATGATTGTCATTATTGTCATTAAGCCTGTATTTTTTTGTGTTATAAAAATAGTAAAAAAAACTTTTATTGCGTTATAAAGATATATTGCATTATATGTTGGTGCATATGTCTGTCGACTTCGTCTTGTATCGAGTCTTGTAATAGAAATGATAGAGCTAGACACGTTGTACGAGGAAATAGGGTTTGTAGGTGAAGCAGACCATTTCGCACGAAATGGATCATGGCTATTTCGTACGGAATGCCACACCTATAAATACCAGTCCTGAGATTTCATTTGGAACAGTTTTCATATTCCAGAGCCGAAGTGCTGCTGACGTGTCATTTGATCTGTAACGCTTTCATATCAATAATCAAGACAGTTTAAAGTGAATCAAGCTGTTTCAAAGTTGATACGTTTGTTTTCGCCTCTCGTATTGATTAGAACTCTTCTGAACGACTCGTTTTGGTCGTGCAAACGATCCTACATTATATGTTTGGAAATTGAAGACAAAGGTATTAGACTGCGTTTTATGATATAATAAACTGCAATTTTTATATAGGTTTATCATTTTCATGATATTGCGTTTTAAATTATTGCGTTTTATGTTTAATAATTTTATTGCTTTTTATACAGGTTGGTCCAAAATGAATAATTAGGAGACACTTTGTAATGTGTTTTAGAATAAATAACTTATGTCAAAAAACAACTAAATAGACAATGTTGAGTTATAGTATACTATTAAAATGTTGCGTTTTATCATAATAGTATTTCACTATATATGCCTCCTTTCTTTTAAACATATTATTTAAAATTTTTATTGATAAATTGTACAAATTTTAAAATAACAAACAAAAAGTAGCATTTGTAACTCTTAAGTATATGTTTTAAAGAAAATATATCAACAAAATATTGCGTTATATGAAAATTATGCTAAAAGAAAAAAATATTATGTTTTATAATAAGTAGCATTTCTAAATCAAAGTAAACCAGCAAGATCAAGAAAATATTGCGTTATATTAAAATTATGCTAAAAGAAAAAACATTGCGTTTTATAATAAGTAGCATTTCTAAATCAAAGTAAACCAGCAAGAGCAAGCCTGTCTTTAATCCTTTCTAAACTAGTGTCATAAGATTGTTTTTTAAGTTTTGCACTGAGGTTCCGAAACTTCTTTGAGACAATAACATAATCTTTGCGTTCGTTGATTTCATGCAATAATATCTTTGCGATGAACTTTCTTCTTAAATCATCGAGTTGTGCGGTCTGCTTGTTCACTTGTTTTTTGTTTTTACCCTTCTTGATAATTGCAGGTTCTTCATATTCCTCATTAAACCCACAATCCCATTTTTCGACTTCTCCGCCATTATAACATTCCATATGACGCATACAGAATATACCACAGTCAATGTCGTTATCTTTTGTCCTCCATTTCATCTCCTTTCTAACAGGGGTTATGCCCTTTATATCATCTGCATTTTCATATCCAACAGATTTAAGGTATCCTGCCAAAGCATTCCTCTACAGAAAAAAAAACAAAAAGATTAGGTGGTTTATATTTGTGTTTTAAAAGCATAAGTCGGAAAACTTAGTGTATTTTCAGGCACATCATCATATTTTTCTTTATTTGTGACCGCTTTCGCACTGTTGTCAATGATGAATATTTGTTTCTCTTCAAGATTGAATGAGATCACAAAGAAATGCTCTGAAAGGAGAATCGGGACAAGGATAATTTTAAAATCTTTTATGCTTTTTTGTTTTGCACCTTGAAGAATTTTTTCAATGTTCTTTGTGAACACTTCTATCATTTTTTCTTCATTTTCAGTTTCTTCCTTATCAGTCGATGTTAAAGCCTGCATAACATTAAACAAATTAACATATTATTGCGTTTTATGAAGGTAATAAAACATACAGTTGCGTTTTATAAAACTTCATTCAAACAAAGTATACATTGCGTTTTATGAAAGAAATAAAACTGGCAATTGCGTTTTATATAATTTTATTCAATCAAACTTCAAAAAACTTCATTAAACATATATTATTTGTATAAAACAGACAAATTGCATTTTATAGATCTTACCAGCATTCGAATAGTACAGAAAAATCTTGGAGTTTTGTTGTGTTTTGATCTTCTTTTTTCTTCTTCATTCAAAATATATGCCCAACAATTGATTACTTCTCCAGTGATTTCCAATCCTGGCCTCATTGTTTCTGCAGCATATCTCGACAGAAATACATGATCTCTAATTTCAAAGAGAGTGTCCCTGCAAAAAAAAAAAAATAATTAAATTATAATATTTTGACTTTTGTTTTGTGTTAGTGTATATAAATGATTTTTTACATTATTTCTCCTTCTGCATGGAAAGCATATACCGATATGTTGTTTTCGTGTGTCGTTCTTGCTTCCTTCATTGCTACTTGTCTTTGATAGTATGGTGAACAAAATACTTCTGGTACATTTTTCTCTCGATCTGGTCGTACCATCTTTGTGATTATTTGTTCTGTTTTGGTTATATCACTTGTTGGTTGTTCTTGCTGAACTGATTTTGCAGGTGTTTTATACGGATCTTCTTGTGGGTTGAGGAATGAAGTGTTTTGAATTAGATCACTGATTTCCTTTTCAGTTTTCTGATCTTCAATTCTTTCAAACATTGTTTCTATTCCAGTAATTTGAACTTCTTTTTCGATTGTTTTAATTTCAGATTCCGTTTGAATATCGGTTTGTGCAGCGTGGCGAGAAGTATCAACTTCCACTTCATTTTCATCCACATTTGAAGACACTGAGAAATTTTCAAATCAAAGGATGGCACCTCATCATTTTGAATATTTTTTTGATTTGATTTTTTTTCTTCTTCATCTGTCTTTTTGATTATCTCCAACATTAATGATGGAGTTTCTTCGCTAAATGATGATTGTACCAATGAAGGGTTTTCAATGTGTGTTTGCAGACTCGATGTAGGTTCATTCTCAATGATTTTTTTCTGGATTGGAGGGCTGGACTACAGCTGTGTTATCTTCATTGCGTTTTGTAGCATCATCATTGTGTTTTACAATCAATGGAGTTGAAATGATTTGATTTTTGGTGTCTTCATTTTGGCTCAAATTTAGAAATCTTGATGGTGTTTCGATTAGAGTTGAATCAACATTAACTTTCTTGTGCTTTTTAGCTTGATTGTTGAATTTTTCAATCAATGACGCCCATTCGTTTACTTTGTTATGAACAACTTCACTGTTTGGATATTCTTCAATGATCTCATCTATGCGTGATTGGATGCTTTCGAAAACTTCTTCAAATCCTTTAAAATGAAAATCCAAGGCAGACACAACATATTCTTCATTTGATTTTTTACCTTCAATGTTCTTCATATTTTCATCGCCACTTTTTGTTGAATGAATGTCAGAAAGACCTTCACTTTGAAATTGTGATGGCATGAAATTACGCAATCGGCATTGACTGTCTACCCACATTTTATCTTTATTTCCTTCTGATGGTTTTATGAAGAATTGCCCCCATGATGCTGCATTTTCTGTTTGTGTTTTCTCAGTTTCATTGGTTTTAAGTTGGCTGTTTTGAACATCCTCTTGATCCTCTTGTTCAATCCAGTCTGTTGCAGCTTTAAGTAAGGTGTTTCCATCTTCTATCTCTTCTGAGTTGATATTGATGTTTGGTTGTTCTTCAGCATCGTCTTCATCTTTTTCTTCATATTCATCTTGAAAAATTTCTTCGTTTTCATTCTCGGATTCAGATGGATAAACATAAAATTCATCCTCCTCCTCCTCCTCATCTTTCTTTTTTTGTTTATTCTTTCTGACATTTTTCTCTTTTTTTCTTTTTATCCATTACAAGACCTCTCCCCTCATTTTGCGCAGCAATTTCCAATTCATCTTCAAATTCTTGTAATGTTGTAGAGTCAATTTTATCTAGAGAGATCTCTTCAGTGTTTTCAGCATCGTCAAATCCTTGTTTTTTGTAAGCATATAGAATCCGTATGAATCATTGCGTTTTAAAAAAATATTCAATACTAATTTTGTTGCGTTTTATAATATAAATCATTGTAAACAACTTACACAACTAATTTTTTGTAACTTTATATAAATTGCGTTTTACACAAACATTGCGTTTTAATAAAGCATAGTTTGAAAAAAAAAAATATAAACAAGTTATTGCGTTTTGTACCTTTATAAACGTTACGTTTTAAACAAACAAACAAATAATATAAAAAATTCATTGCGTTTTGTAACTTTATATACATTGCGTTTTAATCAAACATATTTTAAACAAAGAATATAAACAAGCAGCCTAAACAAGCATTCAGCAAATATGTAGCAATAATGAAAGATCAGATTTCATACCGCTAACAATGCAATAGGTCCATTGAAGAGCTTGTCATTTCCAGGCCATTGTCTTCTTGTACGCCTTAGAACATTCAGAATATATTCACACCAATTAAAATCCTGGGTTTTTTTTGTCACTTTTCATCGACGGCAAGAATCTTTGATTAACGTTACTACTTTGCATTGCCTCTGCCATGACCGTAAAAAATATTACCAAGAAGTTTAGTTTGAAAAGTCTTCCAATCTCATTTCTTGATTTTAAATATTTAATCAAGTTGGCAGCATACATTCTCTTCAAAATATCTTTGCTGAATTGACCGTGCCAGAATTTAATTATAAGATCAGTGTCTTTTGGGCTCAATTTTTCCTCAATCTCTGTTTTTCCATTTGGTATCTGAAATACCTTTTGGATCAATTCAGCTGTGATCTTAATCTTTTCATCTCCAGTATTTATCTCATCATTTTCAGCATCAAAGTTTTTTACCAGCCAATATCCGAATTTGCGTGGAACTGAATGCAACTTGAATGATAGTATGCTCTCAAACCCTATTTCTCTAACAATTTTCCTTTGCTCTTTTGTCAAATTTTCAATATAATCTTTTAGATTATTGACTGCACATCTTATGTTGATTTTTTTCCGTCGTAATCATAATATGGTTGTTGTTCTGGTTGTTCTTCTATTTTATCTTTCCTCAGTGATCTCTTTGGTTTTGATTCTGCCTTTTTCCTTCTTTTGATTTTTTGTCTGTTTCACTCTTGGTGGTGTATCAACAAAATCATCATCTGATACATTGAAGTGTTTTAGAAACATATTTTTTCATGAAATTTGTTTAATGCGTTTTATGTTACCTGAATTTACTTGTTGTTGTTCAGAAGTATGCAGAACTATAACTCGACTAGTATTTTCATCCTTTGAAACAGAATCTGTATCTTCGGAAGATTCTATCACCACTTTCTTTCTTCTCCTTTTTTGTTTTTCCTCTTGTTTTTTAACTTTAAACAGAATAATGAAACAATGTCAATTAACAAATTTAAGATAAAACGCATTAGCTAACACTATAAAGATAAAAAGCAGTAATTCACAGTTTTAAGATAAAACGCAATACTTTACATCATATTAAATTTACCACAGCAAATTAACATTACATAATCTCATTTTGTT
Organism: Helianthus tuberosus; assembly: GCA_030545235.1. Taxonomy (NCBI): domain Eukaryota; kingdom Viridiplantae; phylum Streptophyta; class Magnoliopsida; order Asterales; family Asteraceae; genus Helianthus; species Helianthus tuberosus. Next base: position 89,323,081 of record CM060438.1, on the reverse strand, counting down.
TTTTATGATATTTTAATATAAAACGCATTAGTCAAGAAAAAAAAGCATTTGATACAGTATTATGATAAAACGCAATAGTTAACAACACATGTATCTCAGCAAATTCAAAGATAAGATAAAACACAATGTTTTAAAATTCGATTACAATAATCATAATAATAATCTCTTTGTTTCTGCAAATTTATTAAGATAAAACGCATTAGTTCACAATATATAAATCCCATAAAAAGCATTAGAACCCTAGGTCTTAGTTTTAACATAAAACGCAATGTAGTCTCTAATAACAAACCTAATTAAGCAATTCAATGATAATATAGGGATAAGATATCACTCATTAACAATTTTTGGGAAGGGATATGATATATTAGGTCTATTGAACTTCATAAAACGTAACTTGAATTCAGTTAAAAAGCAAAAATACATAAAATTACCATTGTCTGAAATCTCTTTGCGTTTTCTACTACTTTGTTGTTTCATTGTTGATTTTCGGCTAATATTTACTTGTTGATCTATGTTTTCTTCAACTGATGATGTTTTTGGCTTCTTTGATGATTTAGGGTTTTGAGAGACGGATTTCTTTTCAGTACCTCGAAGGTAAACCTTCAAATTATCTCTCGACGACGCCATGAACTTCAATGGAGTATGATTTTCTCAAATTTCTGTATGTTTGTGATCGTTCAATGGAAGTGTAAAACGTAATGAACTTTTTTTCGAAGCGTTTCTGTGTATATTCAACGGCGGTTATTTTGGAATTTGACGATAATACCCTTGAAAGTCCGGAGAACGTGTTTAAATGACAGTTTATAATTTGATTTTAATCTAGACCGTAGATTGTGCAATTGGACGATCATGATTGCTTCCTATGCTTCCTAGCGAAATAAACTTCCTATTGTATCTCCACCCTGCTTTTTTAAATAAAAAGAAAAAAATAAAATTGAATTGTCAAGTTGTACACTTGCTGCTGAAAGAGATAGAAGTCTTTCGTTCGACCACCTTTTGAATATTGAAACTAAATTCATATACTTATTTCTTAGTTTATTTCTTGTATTTATTTCTTTTATTTATTTATTTATTTATTATGTCAAAATACATACATATTAAATTGTTAATGACATCTAGCCTACTGGAAGTGTTGTTGGTTGAATGTTTGTGCAAGTTGGAGCAGTTAATGAAGGAACAAGTAGCCATGGCAAGTTGGATTCTAAGGTGCATCATGCATGCATGCATGCATGTACCCAAAAGCATCATCATGTCATGTCATGTGATGTATCTTGCATTTATGACGATCAAATCTCTTAGGTTGTGGGGTAGGGCGTTGGTTGAGACGGGGATGTCCTTCAACGTCAGCTGCTCCATATCGAGTCAGAATCGAAATGAAGGAACCTGATATTAGCCTAATCCCATTTCATCTAAATCCAAACCCATTTTGACCAAGTGAAAACCCAAATCACATAAAGTTCCAATCATATCTTGCTTTAAAATTAATTAGATGTTTTATAATTAAAAACTCATCAAAGATGTAAACTAATTGATATATATGTATTATTATAATATTTCTAAGATATTTTATTTTTCTTTTTATACCATACAAAAGTCCAAAAAGGTCCGTGACCAAGATGATAATTGATTTCCAATTAATGCTCGAAAGGTCCCCTTTGATTTATTTTCCAACAAGTTACAAGCATATATATCTACACTTTATATGTCACCAACCAAACGTCATACACAACCATCTTGACCATATGGCAGAGACTGGCAGTGGCGGAGACGCGGCACCACTATCACAACGGAGCGTTCCACCAACGCTAACGCTTCCACAACGGTCTTTTATAGAGACCTTGGCCATCGGGATTAGCCCCGGGCCTATGACACTTGTCTCCAACTTTTTCTCTGATCACTATCCCGACACTGATCTCGGCTCTTTTTATAGGCTTTTCGATGAAACCTTACCGGGCCCTGCTGCCGGAAACCAGGCTGCTCCTCTACTTTGTGGAAAACAATTAGAAGATGACAAGCAAAATCAACAGGTAATTTTAGTAATAGTTTTTACCTTTTTTAGTAATAGTTTTTATATTAGAAAACTACAAGAAGACAGTTTTTACCTTTTTTAGTAATAGTTTTTAGTAATAGTCTTGCCGGTTCGGTTCATGTGGGTTGGACCCCAATGAAAGAACCGGCTGGTCATATGACTTTGCGGTTAAACTGGCTAACCGTCTATGGGTTGAACCAAAGTTGGTTCAGAAATTTTATTGGGACATCTAATTTAATCGTACGAAAAATATATATTTTTCTATATTTTACATTTATGTTTTCTATCCTAGTTTTTTCATTAATTTTTTCTACCTACACTAAATTTAGTTATAATTAATGAGATTCCTCCGTGCTATGCGGTGAGAATCTGTTCCGTATTGGTTTGGTCGTTACAATACCAATACTCGCTGTAGCAACTGAAAAAGAAAACCCAAAAAATAAAGTCGTGATACGTCTAAAAGGGTATCGATAGGTTTTTAACATTGATTGAAAACCAAAAACGAATACCTATACTGGTTCGATGTTGTTTGGTTAGAATCGGTTAAGTTTGTCACGGTTTCAACACTTGCATAGCCTACGAACCAAAAAAAAAAAATACTTTGTTTTCAACATAATTTATGCCAGAATATTGAGGAAAAAAATTAAATTAAACACAACAGGAAATTTAGATTTCTTTTAAACGTTAACGAACACATGTTATTTTAAGAAAAATCAAATCAAAATTAAAAATATATATTATTTATAGTATAATAAGTGCAATTAAATATATTTTTCCTATGTTTTACTTTCATTCCTGACATATGATTTTAATATATATAAAATAATATACTTATTTATAATCTTTTAATATATATCAACATTAAATTAACTTTTATGTCATCCATTATGGAGACTAGTCTCCTGGTTTGACCGAATAAACAACCGGTTTAATATTCGGTCCGGTTTTAAAAGAAAGCGTATTTTTTAAATAAAATATAGATAGTTTCTAACCCGTTATTAATTGACTCGTTTAGGATTTGGATTCCGAATCTGACAACTCAAAGCCCGAATATGTTGTATCTATAACCCGCCCCGCTAATGACGGGTACAAATGGAGGAAATACGGGCAAAAACAAGTAAAGGCGAGCGAGCTTCCTCGTAGCTACTACAAATGCACACACATAAACTGCCCCGCCACAAAAAAGATCGGACATTTTCTTGACGGGGGTGTTAGCGACATCATTTATAAAGGTCAACATAACCATGAGCCGCCGCTGGCGCATGCGCAGGCCAAATATGGTGCACCCATGGACCAACACACGAGTTTTGTTCAAGAACCAACGAACCCCCATCAAGAAGTTGTTAACCATGTGGTAGCAAATGAGGTTGAGGGTGATCATGAGGCTAATCTAAAGAAAAGGCAAAATTTCTATCTTTTTAGAACTCTTTTCTAGTATTGTAAGTAATTATTTATAATTTTTTTTTTGCAAAACTAAAATAATTTTGTAGATGTCTTAGCTTATCGTAATTATTAAAATAATTTGCAAAATTAAAGTAAATGTTTTTAGAAGTTTTCTCTAAAAAATTTATATTTCTTGATCTTTTAATTTTCGTTTATTTATATTTTTTAGTTTTTTTTTTTAAACTTTGTAACGTTTAATACCTAATAAAAATATAGATATACACGTTTGTTTGTATTTTTTTCTATGTTTTCAGATGAACTGAAATGGAAATTGAGTTGCATCCAACATATATATATATATATATATATATATATATATATATATATATATATATATATATATATATATAGGGTGGGAGTTGGCTACAAAGTCCATTTTTCCTACAAAGTGTACAAAGTCATAAAGCACCACAATAACACACTTAAACCCCACAAATAACAAAGTGGAGATTACTAAAACGTCATATTTGTGGGTTTTGTGTTGTGTTTTGGATGATAAGGCTTTGATTTTCGAATGACTAACATTAGTGTGTTTTATGATGATCATCATTTTGTGTTTTATATTCATAATTCTATGATGGTGTGTTTGAAGTTTTTATGGAATGTTAAGGTTTGGATATTGTGTTTTAGTGATCTTCACTCTTTTATTTGTGGGTTTTGAGTGTATTTATAGTTGAAATTGTGGTGTTTTGTGACTTTGTACACTTTGTAGGAAAAATGGACTTTGTAGCCGAACCCCACCCTATATATATATATATATATTTTTTTTTTTTTAATATTACGAAACCAAAACTTACTTTATTTTGGATATAACTCAATTTCCAATAAAATTTATATTAAAATATACTAGGAAAATTAGCTGAACAAAACTGTACTATATTGCTAAATAATATTGATTATTAGAGTAAACTAAATGAATATGAAAGAACAAAAAAAGAGATAGTGTATTTCAGATTTGTAATGGGTTGCTATAGCATAACAATACAAAAACTGTATATTCAAATTTACAAATTATTTTAACACAAAAACTGTATCTTCAAATTTACAAAATTTTTTTAATAATCACAATATTTAAAAAAAAAAATTCAATTGGTAGAGCAACAATTTTTAGAGGGTTGTTTAGTCATAATGTTGTTTTAATTTTGTTTAATATTGGAGCGGGCGATCACGCTAGCCCCGACCTCTTTGGTTTGTTTTGACGAGATTTTGCGTTGGGGTACAGGAAGACAGATTTCGGGTGCGTAGACAGGGCTAGCTCATCGCGAGTGACGGTGGTTGAATCCAAGATTGTGGTGCAAACGAGAAGTGAAGTTGATATATTAGACGATGGATTCAAGTGGCGAAAATATGGGCAGAAAGTGGTAAAGGGAAATACTTATCCAAGGTGAATCTATATTAATACTTTTTTTCTGTATATAATTGCTGTTTGGTTAGAATTCGTTTTGGCCAAATAAAATGACTCCTTTGGCCGGAATCTAGTTTGAATTAAACATGTTTTAACCCGTTAGCCAACCCGTTTTACCAGACTTACTAACATAAGTTGTAACTTGCTTGCAGGAGTTACTATAGATGTGCTTACACGGGATGCAAGGTCCGCAAGCATGTGGAGAGGGTTTGTTTAGATCCGAAATCTGTGGTAACTACATATGAAGGCAAACATAAACATGACATTCCTGTACTTGCAAAGCCTTCAAGTCACAATATAACCAACTTCAAAATCGAAGAAATGACCTTTTTACAATCAAAAGAAGAGCACATCCCGTCATGGACTTGGGTTTAAAGTTTTGCTATGATTGTATGAAAATCGCGTGTTTTGAAGGAAAACAACTTGTCTTTTGTTTTATTTTCTGTTACATTCTTTCAAATGATAGATAGTTGTGTGATGCATTATGTGTAGTATCATATTTGTATCTTGTTGTTGTTGTGTAGAGTGGCTAAAACTGTATTGAATAAAAATATATGCCCATGGACCGCATCGATTGTAGTATTACGGGTTGGTTCCTGGTCGGTTCATCAGTTTTTGGGTTTGGCCCAAGACGAACTTGTGTAATTTTTAATACCCAATTTTGTAACAATCTATACTAATCATCCATCCTATTTGTCATCCATATAACAACTCTCACTTTTATCTTGTCCCGTTTGCGTTTGATACCTTTGGTGGTCTCGCTCCTGACGCTGTGCGACTTTTGAATCGGGTTCAAAAAGTCGTTAATAGTAATTCTTCGTCGATAAAGGTTTCAAACTTTGTATTTAGTAGAATTGGTTTTTCTATTCAAAAGGGGGTGGCGGCGCAACTTGTTGCCCGACTACCTGCCATTGCTTTGTAATTGCCCTTTTTCGTATGGAATGATAACAGTTGTTTGAGAAAAAAAAAATTTGTGATTAAAAAAAAAATATAGTGTAGAATCCGTTTTTTTTCATTCGGGCCCGCTTTACCCATTTTCAATATTTTCGGATCCTTTATAAAGTTGTGTTTGATCATTTGTGAAACCCAAAATCAATCGCATTCTGAAATTGATCAATCACGTATTTTCCACTACGTCGCAAGTAATCATCAACGTTTATTCGTCAAGGTATTCTTCTACAAATGAAAATTTGAATTAATTGATATGCAAATACTTCTCATTGTTATTTTTATTTTCCGTGATTTAGGGTTTAAACGTCGATTTGTTATCGTTTTCACGAAAACTTTGGTAATCGATTTCAACTTATTTTTCTGATATTTTTAACAATGTTATACTGTTCTTCGTGTTCAATATATTTATGTTGAATTAATTAATTATTCATTCATTTATTTTGTTGTTCTTATTTTCTGATTAAATTATGGTTTTTGTTGAAATTATGGTATGATGATCAATCGAAACAAACAACACAAAAATTAAGAACAACAGAAACAAGATGTAGCGACAAAACTGGTGACAAAACTCTTATTAACCCAAACCAAAACAATAACCCCCCAATATCCCAAACGATCTTACAAAAGTAAGATCTAACAAGTACAGAAATACAAGAACAGTTTGATGATCATCAACAGATAATCATCTACCAAGCAGCAACCACAATCTCTCAGCCACAGATGAGAGAAACAACTATACAACTAATGGCTGCAACAATCGCAGCAAAACCCTAGAACGATACAGAGAGTGAATGTGTAAAATGTGAGAGGAGAACTGAACTAATGAGCTCATAACACCCCTTATATATGAGCGGCCATAAGAAGTTACATCCAGGTCCAAAAGATTGGCTGATGATAATCGCAGTCCCTCTAATTTTACAGTTTACACCCTCCATCTTTATAACCTGTTGCAACAACTTGAACAACTTATAACAAACTTATAACAACATAACAACTTGCACGCTCAGACCAAAATATAAGCCCAATATTCAACTGAGGCCCAGAAAATGTGAGCAGACCAACTTGTATTCATGAGCCCAAATGGATGACCAACAATATAATATTTTAACATCCCCCCTTCATCCATTTGGTTTAAACAAGTCAACCATTCCCAGTTTTTTCACAAAAATAATTGTGCAGATTAACACTTAAACCTTTGGTAAAAATGTCAGCCAAATGACCTTCAGTGTCAATTTTTTTAGTGCTTATAAATCCTGTAGAGACTTTTTCCCTCAGAAAGTATAAGTTAATCTCAAAATGCTTTGTTCTTTCGTGGAAAAATGGGTTAGCAGCTATAGAAATAGTTGCACTACTATCACAAAACAGTTTAATAGGTAACTCACAACTTATTCGTAACTCTTTTAACACATTAACCAACCAAACAAGCTCACACGTAGCAGAACACATAGATCTGTATTCTGCTTCTCCTGAAGACCTGGAAACAATACTCTGTTTCTTGCTTTTCCAGGACACTAAATTTGTGCCTAAAAAAACGCAGAAACCTGTGATGGATTTCCTACCAACCAGACATTTTGCCCAGTCCGAATCAGCATAACAAGACAAACAAAAATCAGCATCTTTTCTAAACATAAGTCCTTTTCCAGGACTAGACTTCAAATATCTCAACAAACGCAAAGCAATCTTAAGATGACCTTCTATTGGACTATGCATAAATTGACTCAGATATTGAACCGCATAGCTAATATCCGGACGTGTTAACGACAAATAAATTAACTTCCCTATCAGTTTTTGATAGTTAGTTACATCAACAACTTTATCAGCATTACTTTCAGTTTTAGAATTTACCATATGACTTGGTTCTATAGGAGTAGACACCGATTTACACCCTAAATAGCCAAATTCACTTAGTAATTCTAAACAATATTTTCGCTGACTTAAACACAAACCAGTTTTATTATACAACACCTCTATTCCCAAAAAATATTTAAGTACACCTAGATCTTTTATATGAAATGTATCACTAAGCATGATTTTCACTTTATTAATCTCAGTATTAGTATTTCCTGTTATGACAATATTATCTACATTGATAAGCAAAATAATAAACACAGAGTCTTTAGACAAGATATACAAAGAATGATCACACACACTTTGCACAAACCCAACACTTAGAAGCACATTTGTAAGCTTCTCATTCCATTTTCTAGGCGCTTGCTTTAAACCATAAAGAGACTTAACTAGTTTGCATACTTTATTTTCACCTTTTGTATGATACCCCTCGGAAAGTGTCATATAAAAATCCTCAGAAATAGACCCATATAAAAATGCGTTATTAATATCAAGCTGAAACAATGACCATTCATTTTGAACAACTATACTCAAAACACACCTAGCAGTAACCATTTTAACGACCGGAGAAAAAGTTTCTCCAAAATCAATACCCTCACGTTGACTATAACCTTTAGCCCCTAAACGAGCTTTATACCTCTCTACCTCACCATTTGCTTTATATTTTATTTTATATATCTATTTACACCCTATCGGTTTTCTATCCCTAGGCAAATCGACAATTTCCCAAGTTCTATTGCTAAGCAACGCTTCCATTTCAAGATTCATGGCATCAACCCACCTTGAATCTTTAGAAGCTTCACTATATGAACGTGGTTCACTAAGCTTATTTAAACTACTTGTAAAACAGAAATTTTCAGCAGTCAAACAAGTATAATTTACCACTCTTCCTATATCATATTTAACATTACTGTTAAGCACAAAATCATCAAATTTTTTTGGTAAAACAGTACTTCTAGAAGATCTCCTAAGACCAGAAGTGGTCCCCTCAGATGGGTGGATCTCATCTGTTGGTACAACAGTGTCCTATGCCCTGCCAGACTCCACCCTAACACTACTTTCTACACCAGATCCTAAGTCATGACTCGACTCAACAGAACTAGGAGTGGCAGACGTAGAGGGAACTGGTTGCTGATCATCACTGTTTGTACCATTAGACTCAGGAATACCCTCTTCATCATCGGGAATGTGAGAAACTTCAGATGTAAACATTTCATATGAGTCAAAAAAGTTGATATGATTTAATGTTTTATCAAAAACAGGTTGTTCAATTATGAGTTTAGACTTAAACGGATAAACATATTCATAAAACTTTACATCTCTAGCGAAAAAAGTTCTTTTCTCATCCAAACTCCAAAGTTTATAACCTTTTTTTTGTATTAGAATATCCGATTAACACACACTTATCAGCATGATAAGCAAATTTATCAGACTCATCTAAAACAGTACTAAAACATAAACAACCAAAGTTTCTCAGATAGGATAAGGAGGGTTTAAAACCAAACATAAGCTCATAGGGACTCTTACCACCTAATACAGAGGAAGGAAGCCTGTTAATTAAATAGACAACAGTTAGCACACAATCACTCCAAAACCTCAAAGGCAAACCACCCTGAAACATCAGAGCTCTGGCTATATTTAAAAGGTGTCGGTGTTTTCGTTCAACAATTCCATTTTGTTGTGGTGTATATGAACATGATGTTTGGTGTATAATACCTTTACTATCACAAAAACTGGTCATCTGGTTATTTACAAACTCAGTACCGTTATCACTACGAAATACTTTAATCTTCTTTTTAAACTGAGTTAGTACAAGCTCATAAAAAACTTTAAGATTTTCAAAAACCTCAGTTTTATTCTTCAAAAGATAACACCAAACAGACCTTGAATAATCATCCACCACAGTTAAAAAATATTTATAACCTTCATAACTACTAATTTTATAAGGACCCCACAAATCTAAATGAACCAAATCACCAACATACTTAGATTTATGTTCACTAAGTGGAAAATGTACCCTAACTTGTTTAGATGTATGACATATCTCACAAGGACCATGTTCAACAGTGTTAATACCTAGACTTCCTTTTAAAATAGCCAGAACTTGATCTGAAGGGTGACCTAGCCTACTGTGCCACATAATAGACTTTAAAACACTATTAAAACATGTATTCACAGAATTACCATTTCTACAGACCAAATAAAGAGCATTATCCTGTTTACCAATCACCAGGATTTTCTTTGATTTCAAATCCTGTAACACGCAATTGTCTTCATTAAATGTAACAACCCTCGGTAAAACCAACACCCTCATAATATTCTGACACTCTAGTATATTATAGAATGTCCCAATATGTCTTATATTACCCCCCGTATGTGAAAACCGAGCCCGAAATATGTTATAATATATAAAATAAATAAAAAACAATAATTATTAAGTTGAGGCGGGCCGCGTGGACCCACCCCAACTATTAACGCGGGCGGTATCAAGGCTGGAACCAGACTCCGCTGATTTCTTTAGTTCAAGCGGGCCGCGTAAGCTTAAGCTTACATTGACGCGGGCCGCGAGAGATCATTAAACGCGGAGACATCCTGAGCCGACACGTGTCGACACCGTGGCGGGTCTACTTGGTGACCGGGACAAGCTACCCTGTTGACCAGGGTTGACGCGGGCCGCGTAGACTTCTGTTGTCACACCCTGGCTTTGCGGAAGCGTGGTTAATTTGGTGTGACTTCTTAATACCATAGCTTAACCATAACAAGCTATATGAATTTAAAAACCGTGCAAGATCATCCATTAGATTAAGTTGAAAAGTAAAATACCATAACAGTGTCTCAACGGAAACACATCCTAACAACATAAACAGTGTTCTACAAACATAAACATGACATAAACACAGTTTAAGAACTGTGACTCGTCCAGGAAAAAGTCACATCCCTTAAACTTGGATGACCTCGTAACTAGTGCAGCGGGAAAACGTGCCATACCGTGCCAGATCCTTTAGTTCCCTGAAATACATGTAAGTTGAAAAATCAACAATAATGTTGAGCGAGTTCATGTGTAAGTGAGTAAGTAAAACCTTTGTAAAAATGTCTGTTCGTATGAAAATTCCTGGTATGTAGCAATAAGGAAAAAGAGATCACCATTGGGTTGCAAAGCCAATGATATGTGTGAAGTGCAAGTAGGAAGACTCAAACCTAGCGTATTTGGCGATGGGTACAAAGTCACCACCTGGTCCATTATGCGGGCTCAGGGGTTGGGCTCGCTACACCCAGATAGATCTACCGCTTACGTCCCTCGGTTCCTACAATGAGGATTAATGGCCTCCAGTTCACGCCTACCCACTCACATGATCTAAGTAATAAACCTCCTTACGCTAACCATACCATGTATAAAGTACTCATAATCAAGTAACATGTATTTCACCCCCGCAGCTTAGAAAACTGAAAACAGTTAAGAGAAAAGGGGGACATGAACTCACAGTGGTGCGTCTCTACCAAGTATGCCTCCAAATCAAGCAACTGTATGGCGACCTACACGTACTAACTCTATTAGACGGACGGCCGTGCCTTAGCTTTATGGTTTAAGTTTTTGGGAAATAGTTAGGCAACTATTTCGTGTTTACATTCTGTATATACTTGGTAGTCATTTTCCTTCCCAAGGATGGGGGATTTAATACATGTGCGTTCAAAACATTCGGATTAGACTATTAAGTCTCACTTAATATATTTTATTTCCAACTTCAAAATATAAATATTCTTCTCAAAAATATTATATTTTAATACATGTGATTTTTCCCCAAAATAATACTTAGTAATATTATTTTTACTCTAAAAATAATATTTACGTAGTTCACAAAATAATCATAAACACTTATACAAGTGATGTTGTGAAAAATATATACTAAATATACATATGTATCACGTTTTATTTTGTGAAATCCCACCTCCGGTATTTTGTAAATAAGTCGTGGCGAAATCTATAATTTGAAAACAAGTCAAAATGTATTTCTAACACTTATAGTGAAAATATTGCTAAGTGTTAGGTTTTTGGAAAAATTTCGCCAGAGTTTCCTCTGTAACTGGAGGTGGCCACGCTTTCAAGCGTATCATTTTCTTTTATAAATCAAACCAACCATTTTTATCATTCAATCAAAACAATGTTCAAACCACAAACTAGTCAAAATATATATAAACCGCATAAATTACATGAACTTGTGATTTATCCAAACTATGAAGTAAATCCCATCACCTTTAGTGGATCTTTATATAAAACAATCCGATTTTGTAAAAACCTCGTTTTTAGGGAAGTTCCGTCTTTACAACTTCTCGTCATCTTTTTCAAAAATAGTTATTTTGTCGAAACTTTGTGTTACACAAGTGTTTACACACTTGTGTGTTCTAAAAACCATTCTTGTTAGTGTAAGATCCGTCTTTAGAAAAACATGATTTCTTTGACACTCGGTCCTTTGAAAATACCGCTTGTAGATACGTAGATCTACTAGTTTTAAACACTATCGTACAAACAAAATCGCTTTTACACAAGTTCATGATATGTGTGTGGTAGAGTTTCGCCCTTTAACCCTTGTTACTTCCAAAACAACCTTATGTCATGATCCAAGATCGTGACCAACCCGGGTTAAATGACGATCCGAGCTACCACAATATAGATCGGGTCCAAATAACCACACAATTTGATTACTACAACATTTACACAACTTATAAGCTTTTAACCATCTTTTAAGTGCTTTTAGTAAACTTTAAAGCATCATCTTGTAAGATTACGAGTTTTAACCGTTACACATCGTATTAACCACTTCAAAATAGTTCGAGTAGGTGATTTAAGTAACATACCACTAGCTCGAGGCTAGGGAAGGATCTAAGCGAAAAACGCGTGGATAAAAGCAAGAGAATGAGGTCCTTCGCCTTCCGTTTGCACCAAGACTCCTTATCCGTGATCCTTAACACTTGTGTGAACTTGAAATGGCAAGATCAAAGCTTGACAATGGATGTGTGTTCAAGGGGTGTTTGGCCGTAGCTTCTTAGAGAGAGAGGGAGAGTTTTGTTTTGTGGTTTGTGATCAAATGAACATGATGAGTTTAGGCTTAATCTTATAGGCAATTAGTATGGTTATTGTCCAAAGGTTCTCATGTCTACAAGATATTAAACATGTCACAATAAAATAATCATCAAAGGTACTAGGGTGTCCCCCTTCATGGGGACGGTTGGTTAAGGGGGGGGGGGGTCTAGTTCGATTCTAACTAGTTAGTTAGGATAATAGTTAGGTTAAGTAAGTTAGTTAAGTGCTTAACCCGGTTAGTTGTGTGTCACGCGTTACAATGGGTGTTAGGGTATTCAGGGACCCTAACTGGCTCAGAAAAAGATAAATAATGAAAATGACATTATTTTCATGTTTCGGGTATAGTCCGGTTGTTCGGTTGGATAGTAATCCGTTAAAGCGTTAACAAAGCTTTAAAGTGTCGTTAATACCCTTTTTAGTGACACAACTCATTTCTGACACTTTGGAAAGTGTCTAGTAGTATTTTTCCCATGTTTTGGCACTTTATTAGGTAGCTAAAAGCTGAATTATTATGTAAAGTGCTGAATTTTGTACTTAGAGTACGTTTTAGGCACATCCAGTCATTGTAACTTATTCCTAGAGACGCAGTTCTACAACCCTCGTATTCCTACACTCACCACTAGTGTAGTAAAATATTTCTGGCTCATACAGGCCTTAGAGGCAGTGTCTGCCTGATGCTGGCTTTATCAGCATGTTCAATAGGTTATCCGTTTATAGTGCTACTGTGCTTTTTGTGCATCATGTTTGTCACTAAGGTTCAGCATGCAAATAATGTAGTGACGGTAAGTAAAGTATGATGCAAGTAAGTACATGTATCAGTATTCAAGTAGCAGTTCATCAGTAATTTCAAACAAGCACAGTAATTAAGCAGTAATTAATTATTAATTAAGTCGTACGGATACCTGGTTTAGTGAGGGTTGTCACATTCTCCCCCCGTTAGAAAAATTTCGTCCCGAAATTTTAAGTTCTGCTTGTAGATGCAGGGTTCTTAGGAAATAGGTGGGGGTATTTCTCTTTCATCCGGTCCTCACGCTCCCAGGTGTATTCAGGACCATGTCTGGTATTCCAACGAACTTTGACGAGCTTGACACTGCTCCGGCGGGTCTTGTTTACCTTCCAATCCGTAACCTCAACCGGTTCTTCAACGAAATGGAGCGTGTCGTCAACATGAGTCTCGTCAATGGGAATGGCAATGGTATCTTGAGTTGGACTTTTCTTCAGGTTGGATACATGAAATGTATCGTGAACACCATTCAGTTCAGCAGGTAAGTCCAGCTGTATGCTACTAGTCATATTCTCTCCAAAATTCTGAAAGGACCAATGTAGCGCGGATTTAACTTCCCACGCTTTCCGAAGCGTGCCACACCCTTCCAGGGTGAAACTTTTAATAAGACCATTTCTCCAACTTGGATTTCCAAGTGTTTCCGGTTTGGATCCGCATAGGCTTTCTGTCTGTGGCTAGCTGCTTCGATGCGTTTTAGAATCTGCGCAATCTTGTCTGTCGTCTCTTGGACGATTTCGGGACCAACAAGCTGCCTATCACCTGCGTCAGCCCAGCATAGGGGTGATCGGCACTTGCGTCCGTAAAGGGCTTCAAATGGCGCGACACCAATACTGGTGTGGTAGCTGTTGTTGTAGGAAAATTCGACCAAAGGCAAATGTTTATCCCAGCTACCGTCCAAATCCATAACACACGCTCTCAGCATGTCTTCCAAAGTCTGTATCATTTGCTCGCTTTGACCGTCAGTCTGCGGATGAAACGCAGTGCTCAGATTTAATTGTGAGCCAAAAGCTTCTTGGAAGGATTGCCATATCCTTGACACAAACCTTCCATCTCTATCAGAGATGATTGAGAGAGGTACTCCATGGCGCGTAACGATCTCTCTCATGTAAATTTCGGCCAACTTGCTCGTATTATCCTTCTCTCTGATAGGTAAGAAGTGTGCTGACTTTGTTAATCGATCCACTATTACCCAAATAGTGTCATGGCCTCTCGGCGTTCTTGGCAACTTTGTAAAGAAATCCATTGAGATTTATTCCCATTTCCACTTGGGAATCTCAGGTTGTTGCAGAAGTCCTGAAGGCTTCTGATATTCGGCTTTAATCTTAGCGCATGTTAAACATTTGCTCACATATACAGCAACATCGCCTTTCATCCTAGGCCACCAATAATATTCTTTGAGATCCTGGTACATCTTATCCGTTCCTGGATGGATAGAGTACCGTGATTTGTGAGCTTTATCAAAAATAACTTTCCTTAAACCACCAAACAGAGGAACCCAAATCCTTTTCTCAAAACATAACGTTCCTTCCTCGTTTGGTACCAGTAGCTTCTCCATCCCACGGAGATATTCTTCTTCAAGGTTTCCTTCCTTGAGGGCTTCTTTCTGCGCGGCACGAATGCGCAAGGAAAGATCGGTTCGGATAATCATTTCTAAAGCCCTAACCCTTATGGGCTTGATCCTCTCCTTTCGACTTAGGGCATCGGCGACCACATTCGCCTTCCCTGGATGATACTTTATCTCGTAGTCGTAATCGTTCAGCAACTCAACCCATCGTCTTTGTCTCATATTCAGCTCCTTCTGGTTGAATATGTGTTGTAGGCTCTTGTGATCTGTGAAGATTGTACACTTTGTACCGTAAAGGTAGTGTCTCCAGATCTTTAACGCAAATACTACTGCGCCAAGTTCCAAATCATGTGTGGTATAGTTCTTTTCGTGCACTTTCAGTTGACGTGATGCGTAAGCAATAACCTTTTGGCGTTGCATCAACACACAACCTAATCCTTGACGCGAAGCGTCACAGTATACCACGAAATCATCTGTACCTTCTGGTAGTACTAAGATTGGCGCATTGCAGAGCTTATCCTTCAATATCTGGAACGCTTCTTCCTGTTTGATTTCCCAATCAAACTTCTTATCTTTCTGCGTGAGGAGCGTCAATGGTTGAGCAATTTTTGAAAAATCCTCAATGGACCTTCGATAGTAGCCAGCCAAACCCAAGAATTGTCGAATCTCGGTTGGCGTCTTTGGCGTTTCCCAATTCTTGATCGCTTCGATCTTGGTGGGATCCACGTGGATTCCATCTCCGTTCACCACGTGTCCAAGAAATTGTACTTCACGTAGCCAAGACTCGCACTTAGAGAACTTGGCATACAACTGTTCCTTCTTCAGCAGCTCTAAAATAGCTCTTAGGTGCTGTTCGTGCTCAGCCTTTGTCCTTGAATAAATCAAGATGTCGTCAATAAACACAATCACGAACTTGTCCAAGTACGGCTTGCAAACTCTATTCATCAAGTCCATAAAGACTGCAGGTGCGTTTGTCAACCCAAACAGCATAACAAGGAACTCGTAGTGTCCATAACGAGTTCTGAAGGCTGTCTTTGGGATACTCTCCTCTTGTATCCTTATCTGATGGTATCCAGATCATAAATCGATCTTTGAGTAAAAGCTTTGAACCTTGCAGTTGATCGAATAAGTCATCGATCCTCAGCAGGGGATACCTATTCTTGATAGTCAACTTGTTCAACTCCCGGTAGTCGATGCACATATGAAAACTACCGTCTTTCTTCTTAACAAACAGGACCGAAGCTCCCCAAGGTGAGAAGCTTGGTCTGATGAATCCTTTGTCTAGCAACTCTTGAAGTTGTGTTGACAATTCCTGCCTCTCAGGTGGTTCAAGTCTATAAAGTGACCTAGCTATAGGCGCGGCGCCTAGAATCAAATTGAAGCCAAAATTCGACTTGTCGTCCAGGAGATTACGCCGGCAAGTCTTCGAGGAAGACTTCAGGGTATACTCCGATCACGGGGGTATCGTTAAGGTTTAGTTCTTCGGCTCCCTTGTCCCCGATACGAGCCAGGAAACAACACATCCTTCCCACAACAACTTTCGAGCCCTAAGTAATTTGTGATCGGCGGTGGCGTATCTTGCTTTGTGAGTCACAATCATTCCTTCATTCGACATCGAGGTGCGGATATCAACCTCCGCTCGATCGCTTGCCAACTAATACAACCAATTACCACGTTGAAGCCTCCAAACTCAACTGGCAATAGATCTAGCGTAAACTTACGCTCTCCGGGTTCTATCGTGCCGATTCCAGTTACTGCGTTGGCTTCCACTAGCTTCCCCTAAGCTAGTTCTAATGGGTACTGGAATAACTACTCACTCGCTACGTAAACCAATTATGTCCTTGAACACTAGAATTGCGAATCGTAAAATTTGCAACAGTAGTTGGCAATACAGATGCATAATATTGAGTAATATGGGACGTACCGCTATCCATGCTTGGATCTCTGGCGTGCCTCCCTAGCTCCGATGGGGAGCTTTCATCCTTGCGCCTGATTGTTTTTCGGGCAATATCTTCTGAAATGCTTTTTGCTTCCACAGTTTAAACATCCTCGAGCACGCTTCTGTTTATCACTCATTCTGCCTCGACAATTATCATTGTCGTTGTCCCCTTCGTGATTCTCACTACCGTCTTGGCCCCCATTACCATGTTCAGTATTTTGCCAACAAGTTTCCTTGACATGTCCCACCTTGCCACAGTTACCACAATTTCCATATTTGCATCGCCCGACATGATAACGTAAACAATTGTCGCACTTAGGTAGGATACCCTTGTAATCTTTTCCCTTTTTGGCCTTCTTCTTGTTACTTACCCGAGTAACCATCTTGAAATTTGCAAGCTTCCTCTTGTTATCCCCAGATGCCTTTATAGCAGTCTCCTTTTTCTCCTCCGTAGTGGAAAATTTTCCTCGTCTAACTGCTTCTTCCGTGAGTGCTATGCTTATGTTGATAGCCTCGGTGATCGTTGAGGGTTTTGATGTTGTTACCAGGCTTAGAATCTGAGGTGCCAATCCCCTTATGAACTGTTCGATTCTCTTAAACTCTGGTGTCCCCAGGAGTAAGGCAACTTGTGATAATTCGTTAAATCTCTGCACATACTCTGCTATCTTTGGTCCTTTCATTTTCAAGTTCCACAGTTCTGTCTCCAATCTCTGGACTTCTGCCCTCAAGCAATATCTTTCACGCATCAGATTTTTCAGTTCGTCCCACGTCATAGCATGCGCAGCGGTCTCGCCCATCGTCCGAATTTGATGGTTCCACCATGACAGAGCCTCATCCATCAATAGTCCAGTTATATACTTGACTTGATGTTCGTGGTCACATTTGCTCAATCGTAAAACAGAATCTGTCTTTTCAACCCAGCGCACGAAGGCTAAGGCACCCCCGGTGCCGTCGAACTCTCGAGGTTTGTGGTCTAAGAACTGCTTGTAGGTGCAGCCGTTGGGGGGGTTATTTCCTGAGGTACCTTTGCTGCAATCGGGGCGATGGGCCTCGTGCTGTGCTATAGCTGTGGCAATTATCTCTTGAAGTTCTGCCTCCGAGGTGGGTATGCGCATCTTGCGTCTTGGTGGCATCTTCTAAAAGATGTTTCACTTAGGTTAGGTCATAGCGAGTAAAGTGTACGTATGTATTCAACAATATCACATAACATCTCCTGCTATGAATAAATCAACCACATAACATCTCATGTCATAGAACATAAACAGTAGATCAATCATCACAAGTGATGAGGATACTGCGATTGCATTGCCATAAACCGAGACCACAACGTAAGGTTTACAAGTACACAACTGTATCATACAACATCAATGACTTAGTAGGGGACGACCCTAGACAAGTCGTGAGATCGCTGGACATATTCAGGAATCTTCGGTCCGTCCATCCTCAAATTCCAGAATTTCACCTCAAGCTTCTGGATTCCAGCCTTAGAACAGTATTTCTTCTTCATCATTTCCTTGAGCTCGTCCCAACTCAGTGCATAAGCAGCATCTGTACCAAGGGTCTGAACCTGGAGGTTCCACCATGAGAGTGTGTCATCTAGAATTAACCCCGAGATATAGGTAACCCTCTCTTTGAGGCGAACAGTTACTCATTCTTAGAATGGGGTCAGTCTTTTCGGACCAACGAACAAATGCAACGTCGCCTCCCGTTCCGTCAAAATTCAAAGGCTTGCAGTTCAGGAACTGCTTATAGGTGCAATCAGTTGGAGGGTTATTTTCAGTAGTGCCATTGCTGTGCTTAAAGCGGAGGGCTTTACGTCGTGCAGTCGCCTGTGAGACGCGCTCTTGCAGCTCGACTTCTGTCCTTGGCAACGTACTGGTGTTTGTGTCACGTCTGGGTGACATTCTCTTCTGTCGAAGTGGTATGAAGCGGGCTAGACAACATTTCAGTTGTCTATGAGATACATAGCACCATAAGCCATCATGTAATCACCCAATTTCACACGTAAATATACTCAATGTATGAGTGAGGTAATAGGTTCTGAGCCTTCACATAGGCTTGCCAATTAGGTTTATTCGAGGCTACAACGCCTTGGTCATTCGTGTTTAACTTATTTCCTGCTACATTGGTTTTCACTAGCTTGACCCGCAGAGTCCACCAGGATTTCTGTGCACTACAAGTCGTTATTACGTGGGCCCCCGTAATAATAAATTGTCTTGCACAGTTACCCCAATTTTCTATCGTCCAAGCAGATGATCAATCAAGGAGCAATAGCAGGTGCATCGGCATGATCAGTGTCATGCTCTAATGCGGGGTCAGGAGCAACGCCTGGCTCAGGGGCCATGGCCGGCTCCAGATCAACAAACTTTATTTCAAAGTGAGCTGGATCAACAAACACAGGGGCTACCGGATCTTCCAAGGGCTGGTCTAAGTGTATGTACTCAATGTTATGGTCTGGATCAAAACCAGGTGGAAGAACAGGATTATCCTTAATATCGTGATCAAACTCAAAGCTGGGCGCGAGAACTGGTGCAGCTGATGACGCCATCTCGGGGTCGGCGTCGTGTGAGTGATGTTGCTCTCCCGGTGTATGCAAAGATGCGGACGTCACAGACTCAAATGGGTCTCGAACAGGTGAATGGGCATGAGCCTCTTCTTGCAGGAGCGTCAGCAAGCAGCAGGCTATCATCAATAGCAATAGGGCCTCGCCCTCAAATGGGTCCTCCTCTAATAGATCGTTATCGTCGTCAGAGACCACGTCGGGGGGGCATATCAACAACGGGAGAAGCGGCAAGGGCACAGGAGCAGGGATCACCGCGAGTGGCAAATTCCCAACAAGATGGCCATCAGCAGGCTCTGCTACGACATCAGGCAGTGCAAAGGGCTGAGAGTCGTCATCGTCTGTGCCGGTAGTATCGGAAATGTACACCTCATGCTCCGATGAAACTATGTCGTCTGATACTATGGCCATGGGATTCGTAACGTCCATCTTTCTAGTACATGATGAAGGCATGACGTTTGTAACACAAACACACATACGTATAACAATTAATCATATAATCATATAATCATATAAACATATTAGTTACCAATAAGCAATCAAATAGTTCTCCTAGCCCCACTAGCCTCCCAGCCTCTCAGACTGCTCTTCCTAGTCCCACTAGCCAATTCTCCCAGCCTCTCAGACTGCTCTTCCTAGTCCCACTAGCCAAATTCTCCCAGCCTCTCAGACTGCTCTTCCTAGTCCCACTAGTCAAATTCTCCCAGCTTCTCAGACTGCTCTTCCTAGTCCCACTAGCCAATTCTCCTAGTCCCACTAGCCAATTACCACGATCTCCCAGACCGAGCCTCGGCCTCCAAGACCGAGCCTCGGCCTCCAAGACCGAGCCTCAGCCTTTCTAGATTGAGCCTATAATTAATAAAATGTGCTCAACATTTGTTTATAAAAAGTTTTGGATCTGGACTTAAGTGGTATGCAGTAAAAATGTTTTCGTGAGAGCCCTAGTGATCATAGTCTAGACTCGAGAAAGAATCCTAGTTCGCTATGATCAGAGCTCTGATACCAGGCTGTCACACCCTGGCTTTGCGGAAGCGTGGTTAATTTGGTGTGACTTCTTAATACCATAGCTTAACCATAACAAGCTATATGAATTTAAAAACCGT
This sequence comes from Helianthus tuberosus, assembly GCA_030545235.1. NCBI lineage: Eukaryota > Viridiplantae > Streptophyta > Magnoliopsida > Asterales > Asteraceae > Helianthus > Helianthus tuberosus. Next base: position 89,302,375 of record CM060438.1, on the reverse strand, counting down.
GCAAGATCATCCATTAGATTAAGTTGAAAAGTAAAATACCATAACAGTGTCTCAACGGAAACACATACTAACAACATAAACAATGTTCTACAAACATAAACATGACATAAACACAGTTTAAGAACTGTGACTCGTCCAGGAAAAAGTCACATCCCTTAAACTTGGATGACCTCGTAACTAGTGCAGCGGGAAAACGTGCCATACCGTGCCAGATCCTTTAGTTCCCTGAAATACATGTAAGTTGAAAAATCAACAATAATGTTGAGCGAGTTCATGTGTAAGTGAGTAAGTAAAACCTTTGTAAAAATGTCTGTTCGTATGAAAATTCCTGGTATGTAGCAATAAGGAAAAAGAGATCACCATTGGGTTGCAAAGCCAATGATATGTGTGAAGTGCAAGTAGGAAGACTCAAACCTAGCGTATTTGGCGATGGGTACAAAGTCACCACCTGGTCCATTATGCGGGCTCAGGGGTTGGGCTCGCTACACCCAGATAGATCTACCGCTTACGTCCCTCGGTTCCTACAATGAGGATTAATGGCCTCCAGTTCACGCCTACCCACTCACATGATCTAAGTAATAAACCTCCTTACGCTAACCATACCATGTATAAAGTACTCATAATCAAGTAACATGTATTTCACCCCCGCAGCTTAGAAAACTGAAAACAGTTAAGAGAAAAGGGGGACATGAACTCACAGTGGTGCGTCTCTACCAAGTATGCCTCCAAATCAAGCAGCTGTATGACGACCTACACGTACTAACTCTATTAGACGGACGACCGTGCCTTAGCTTTATGGTTTAAGTTTTTGGGAAATAGTTAGGCAACTATTTCGTGTTTACATTCTGTATATACTTGGTAGTCATTTTCCTTCCCAAGGATGGGGGATTTAATACATGTGCGTTCAAAACATTCGGATTAGACTATTAAGTCTCACTTAATATATTTTATTTCCAACTTCAAAATATAAATATTCTTCCCAAAAATATTATATTTTAATACATGTGATTTTTCCCCAAAATAATACTTAGTAATATTATTTTTACTCTAAAAATAATATTTACGTAGTTCACAAAATAATCATAAACACTTATACAAGTGATGTTGTGAAAAATATATACTAAATATACATATGTATCACGTTTTATTTTGTGAAATCCCACCTCCGGTATTTTGTAAATAAGTCGTGGCGAAATCTATAATTTGAAAACAAGTCAAAATGTATTTCTAACACTTATAGTGAAAATATTGCTAAGTGTTAGGTTTTTGGAAAAATTTCGCCAGAGTTTCCTCTGTAACTGGAGGTGGCCACGCTTTCAAGCGTATCATTTTCTTTTATAAATCAAACCAACCATTTTTATTATTCAATCAAAACAATGTTCAAACCACAAACTAGTCAAAATATATATAAACCGCATAAATTACATGAACTTGTGATTTATCCAAACTATGAAGTAAATCCCATCACCTTTAGTGGATCTTTATATAAAACAATCCGATTTTGTAAAAACCTCGTTTTTAGGGAAGTTCCGTCTTTACAACTTCTCGTCATCTTTTTCAAAAATAGTTATTTTGTCGAAACTTTGTGTTACACAAGTGTTTACACACTTGTGTGTTCTAAAAACCATTCTTGTTAGTGTAAGATCCGTCTTTAGAAAAACATGATTTCTTTGACACTCGGTCCTTTGAAAATACCGCTTGTAGATACGTAGATCTACTAGTTTTATACACTATCGTACAAACAAAATCGCTTTTACACAAGTTCATGATATGTGTGTGGTAGAGTTTCGCCCTTTAACCCTTGTTACTTCCAAAACAACCTTATGTCATGATCCAAGATCGTGACCAACCCGGGTTAAATGACGATCCGAGCTACCACAATATAGATCGGGTCCAAATAACCACACAATTTGATTACTACAACATTTACACAACTTATAAGCTTTTAACCATCTTTTTAAGTGCTTTTAGTAAACTTTAAAGCATCATCTTGTAAGATTACGAGTTTTAACCGTTACACATCGTATTAACCACTTCAAAATAGTTCGAGTAGGTGATTTAAGTAACATACCACTAGCTCGAGGCTAGGGAAGGATCTAAGCGAAAAACGCGTGGATAAAAGCAAGAGAATGAGGTCCTTCGCCTTCCGTTTGCACCAAGACTCCTTATCCGTGATCCTTAACACTTGTGTGAACTTGAAATGGCAAGATCAAAGCTTGACAATGGATGTGTGTTCAAGGGGTGTTTGGCCGTAGCTTCTTAGAGAGAAAGGGAGAGTTTTGTTTTGTGGTTTGTGATCAAATGAACATGATGAGTTTAGGCTTAATCTTATAGGCAATTAGTATGGTTATTATCCAAAGGTTCTCATGTCTACAAGATATTAAACATGTCACAATAAAATAATCATCAAAGGTACTAGGGTGTCCCCCTTCATGGGGACGGTTGGTTAAGGGGGGGGGGGGGGTCTAGTTCGATTCTAACTAGTTAGTTAGGATAATAGTTAGGTTAAGTAAGTTAGTTAAGTGCTTAACCCGGTTAGTTGTGTGTCACGCGTTACAATATTCAGGGACCCTAACTGGCTCAGAAAAAGATAAATAATGAAAATGACATTATTTTCATGTTTCGGGTATAGTCCGGTTGTTCGGTTGGATAGTAATCCGTTAAAGCGTTAACAAAGCTTTAAAGTGTCGTTAATACCCTTTTTAGTGACACAACTCATTTCTGACACTTTGGAAAGTGTCTAGTAGTATTTTTCCCATGTTTTGGCACTTTATTAGGTAGCTAAAAGCTGAATTATTATGTAAAGTGCTGAATTTTGTACTTAGAGTACGTTTTAGGCACATCCAGTCATTGTAACTTATTCCTAGAGACGCAGTTCTACAACCCTCGTATTCCTACACTCACCACTAGTGTAGTAAAATATTTCTGGCTCATACAGGCCTTAGAGGCAGTGTCTGCCTGATGCTGGCTTTATCAGCATGTTCAATAGGTTATCCGCTTATAGTGCTACTGTGCTTTTTGTGCATCATGTTTGTCACTAAGGTTCAGCATGCAAATAATGTAGTGACGGTAAGTAAAGTATGATGCAAGTAAGTACATGTATCAGTATTCAAGTAGCAGTTCATCAGTAATTTCAAACAAGCACAGTAATTAAGCAGTAATTAATTATTAATTAAGTCGTACGGATACCTGGTTTAGTGAGGGTTGTCACATCTGTCTACCCTTACACGGGCCGTGTGGAGACCAGAAACCAGCATTATATAAGAAGGCCATCAGTTTTTGTTTTCCGTCGCTCACAATTCATTCTCAATCTCAATTTCTGAAGTAGTAGAAGTTATAGTCGGGTATTATATCCCCCTAATTAGCGAATTTCTGCTCCGTTGTAAGTATTATAACCCCAGTTTCGTAATAGTTATGCTGCCCGATTGATTTAGGGTTCCGTAACAACTGTCGTGATTCTGTCCGACGTAGTTGTTGGAATGCCGTCTCGGGGAGGGTATCATTAATATTTTCAAAGGGTTATGATAGTAACCAATGTACATTTTTATAAATTATAGATTATATCCAGGAAACCCTTACGAGAAGCCTAAGATAGCAATGTGAGTAATCTCCTTTTTGTTAACAGTTTTTACAAAACCTTAACTATTTTACAATGCAATTTAGCAGTGATTGAGTCTTTGTAGTTCTTCAATTACTGCCGGTATGTTGGGGTTTTGTATACAAATTTTACTACACTGTGAGTAGTAAGTCAAGGTTGACAGTACGTTACCATTGGACAATGAGTTAGCCAATGTGTAATATGACCCACAAGTCAGTGGATTGATAGTACCAAATGGAGTAATTGTGTAGACATAAACAATGTGATCGCTATCAATACTGTTTTAATTGATAAAACGTTTCTTGATTAAACTGGGATTCACTCACCAGTATTTCCGACTGACAAATGTTTTTAAAACGCGTTTCAGGTAACCCAATGTGACAGCCAATTAGTAAAAAGCCAGCTGGAGAGCACTGAAGGCTTGGAAAAAATGTGGCTATAAAAGTTACCTAATAAATGATGTTTTAAATTCAATAAAATAGGGTTTATCCCTATAAGTGTATTGTAATAAGAAACTTGGGTTTTGCCCATGTTATTAGTAATATTAAATATGGTGGTTTTACTCTGATAAACATTTCCTAACTACGGTCCTGATGAAAATTCCGCTGCCAAATTAGACATTAAAACGATACCACCAAAACTGGCTCGCGGCCGCCCGTTCCCGGGACTCAGGGATCGGGGGTGGCGACAGGAGGTGGTATCAGAGCCTAGCCACTGGTCTGAGCCAAAGAAGTGTTCTGCTGACACTTAAAATCTATATTTTTTTTGTTAGGAAATAAATAATGAAAATACGTGCATAACTGTATTTAATTGTTATGTGTTATTTGACTATCTGTTAGTTTACAGTATGAGTGATCAAGGACCCTCAGACATAAATCGTCAGTTGTCTGATTCACCTACGAGTGAAGGTACCTCTTCACAGCCTGCCCTCTCTGGGTATACTGCTGATCAGGAAGAAGGAGTGTTTGCTTTTAGAGCACAGTCAGAAGAGTCATTCCCTCATAAGAAACGAGGATGGTTCAGTAAAGAAGCTTTTGCTCGTAGGAAGAGAATGCGAAAGTTGCAACAGCAAAGAGTTTTAGTAGCTGCTAAGCGAGAGACAGATGCCCATACACAAGATATGCTTAATAGAAGCCTAGCTAATTTCCATATCCTTGCTACAACTGCTGCTGACCCGAGTCTGGAACAACTAGTAGCCCCACAACCACAAAACCCAGAACAACCTATGGAGATAGAAATTCCTGATAACCAAGTGGAGATGCATGACTTTAACCCAGAAGAAATCCCTAGGGTACCTGCACCAAATCCCCTAGATCCAAATTACGACCCCTGGTGGGACGATAATAGGGACTTTGTGCAACGTTACCCTATCCAGGAATACCCACCCATACAGAACATAGAAGCCTACCCAGGTATGGACCCTTTAGATCCCTATTACCAAAATGATTATATTAGGGAGATCTTAGAGGATCTTACCAATTTCAAGAACTTTCACCCCCATATCAGGAACCCGCACCCCAGATTCCAAACCCAGTCCGAGAACCTGCACCCCCAATGAGTGCAGAAAACGTCCAAGAACTTAGGACTTTTGGGGAGGAAATTTTAGAGAGCAGTGAGAGAATGCGTCAGGTGGGAGAGCGTCTCGTATGGAAATACGATGAGCGCAATATGGATTTTTGGATAAATCCATATCCGTGAATGTGAGAATGGAGGAAACGGTAGTAGTAATAATAATAGTAATAAAATAAAATAAAAATAAAATAAAATATGTGTGTACGGATGCATAGTACTATTAGTGTAATTTTCTTTCTGTTGGTATTGTAATCTTTATTTCAGTACTAGTGTGTAATAGACGCATAGTATATGAAAATAGAGTACAAGTAGCAATGATCTACGTTTTTGGCTAGATTGCGTGTCATGTGAATTATGATATTACTTATTATCTTGTGATATTAATATGAGGTAAATGTTTAAAATTCAGATGGCCGACGAAGAAAATCAAGGAAATCTGAATAACGATAACCAGAGTAACATTAACGTGGTTAATGAAAATCCAAGCATCAATAATAATGGAAAGCAGATGGATAATAGTGCTATCTAACATATAGTGGCACAAGGAATTATAGATGCAATGCCATTTATTCTTCAAACAGTTCAAGAAACGAATAATAAAAGTAAACATAGCAGTAAGCGACCAATTGAACCAGAACACAGCGTGAACAATGGACCATTACTTCAAATGCCCATTCCCAAAAGAAGAAGAACCGTGCCTTACGGTTGTTCTTACAAAGAATTTTGGTCTTGTAAACCAATAGAATTCTCGGGCAATGAAGAACCTATTGCAGCTCTACGCTGGATAGAAAAAACTGAGGCTATTCTGAAAATAAGTAAATGTGCGGAAGATGACAAAATAATGTTTGCTTCCAATCTATTTAAGAATGCAGCCTTAGAATGGTGGAACACTATCCTTCAGTCTAGAGGAAGTGATAAGGTTTATAGTATGGATTGGGAAGAATTTAGGAATATGGTAGAAAGGAAATTCTGCCCTCCTAATGAAAAGGAGCAGATAGCAAACAAATTCCTAAATCTTAGGATGAAAAAAGTGGATAGTAAGGGGTACACGAAGTTATTCTTTGAATATGATAGAATAGTGCCAACCCTTGCTTCACCAGAACCAGTGTTAATCTCCCGTTATATTTGGGGATTAATTGGAGAGATTAGACATGTAGTCAAGGCAGCTAGACCTCAAACTATAGAAGAAGCCGTAGAACTAGCAAATACCTTGACATATGAGTTAATCCGTACTAGAGAAGAAGACCAGAGGAGAAACCTAACCCAAAGGCTTACTCAAGAATTTCGTTCTGGAAATTTTAATCGTAGGAATATGGGTTCTACCTCTGCACCATACTGCAAGGTCTGCAAGAAAAAGCATTTGGGAAAATGCTCCACTCTCTGCAATTATTGCAAGATGCCAGGACACAAGGAAGAAAATTGCAAGAGGAAATCCAGTAATGGATTATGCTACAACTGTGGAGAAAAAGGCCATATCAGGCCAAACTGTCCGAAATTAGCTCCAGCTATAAACAACAAGAGTACTAAAAATGCTAGAGCATTTGTTCTGACTGCAAATGAAGCCAAGATGATTCCAGATGTCATAGCTGGTACGTTTTTAGTTAATGATATCTTTGCTAAAGTATTATTTGACTCTGGTGCAAACCAAAGTTTTATTAATACATCATTTTGCAAATTTCTAAATCCGTCATTAACTAAACTACCACAAGAATGTCTAGTAGAAACAGCTAATGGAGAAACTATTAGGATTTCTGAAATCTTGCAGGGAGCAAGAATAGAAATTTTTAACCAAATGTTTATAGCAAACCTATATCCCATGAATCTGGCAGGATTCGATGTTGTTTTAGGAATGGATTGGTTAATAGCCAATAAAGCCAATATATTATGTGATCACAAGTTAATACAAGTAAATTCACCAAAAGGTAAAACGATCACAATTAAAGGAGATAAGCCCTCTAGATCCACAAAATTCATCTCTGTGATGAAAACTGCAAGCTATATAAGAAAAGGTTCTATAGTGTATTTGATTTCCATAATCACTAACACTAAAGGAAAAGAACTAAAAGACATTCCAGTAGTGTCACAGTTTTCAGATATCTTTCCAGAAGAATTACCAGGATTACCTCCAGACAGAGAAGTTGAATTCAGAATTCACCTGCTACCAGGAACATCACCAATTGCTAAAGCACCTTACCGTTTGGCACCTGCAGAAATGCAAGAATTGAAGAAACAATTAGATGAATTATTAGAGAAAGGATTTATACAGCCAAGTTCATCGCCATGGGGAGCGCCGATACTGTTTGTTAAAAAGAAAGACGGATCAATGCGTATGTGCATTGACTACCGTGAATTAAACAAAGTCATGATTAAGAATCGGTACCCGTTATCGAGAATCGATGATCTGTTTGATCAACTGCAAGGAGCTCGATTTTTCTCTAAAATCGATTTAAGGTCAGGATATCATCAATTAAAGGTACAGGAAGAGGACATTCCTAAAACCGCTTTCAGAACAAGGTATGGCCATTATGAATTTACTGTCATGCCATTTGGTTTAACCAATGCCCAGCTGCATTTATGGACATGATGAACCGAATATGTAAACCATATTTGGATAAATTCATAATTGTTTTCATAGATGATATTCTAATTTACTCTAAGAGTAAAGAGGATCATGTAAGACATTTGCACGCACTTTTAAGTCTATTAAGAAAGGAAAAGCTTTATGCTAAATTTTCTAAGTGCGAATTTTGGTTAGAACAAGTACAATTCATTGGACACCTAGTTAACCATGAAGGAATTCATGTAGATCCAACAAAGATTGAGGCAATTACTAAATGGAAAACCCTTGAGTCACCAACCGAGGTTAGAAGTTTCTTAGGATTGGCCGGTTATTATAGAAGATTTATTCAAGATTTTTCTAGAATAACCATTCCTTTAACTAAGTTAACCTGTAAATCTGTTAAGTTTGAATGGGGATTAAAACAAGAAAAATCATTTAGAATTCTTAAGCAAAGATTAACTCATACACCCATATTAGCATTACCAGAAGGAGCTGAAGACTTTGTAGTCTATTGCGATGCTTCTAAATTAGGTTATGGTTGTGTGTTGATGCAACGCCAAAAGGTTATAGCTTACGCATCTAGACAACTTAAGAATCATGAAGATAATTATTTAACTCATGATTTAGAATTAGGAGCTATAATTTTTGCTCTTAAGATTTGGAGACATTATCTTTATGGTAGTAAGTTTACCATATTCACTGATCATAAGAGTTTAAGATATATCTTCAAGCAAAAGGAGTTGAATATGAGACAAAGACGTTGGATGGAGATGCTTAGTGACTATGATTGTGAGATCCAGTATCATGAAGGAAAAGCAAATGTAGTGGCAGATGCTTTAAGACGAAAGTATCATGAAAAGCCAAGAAGGGTACGTTCTCTTAAATTAAATCTACAAGTAGATTTAAATGAACAAATAAGATAAGCACAAGAATCAATAATCAAGGATGATTCTGAAAAATTAAAAGGTATGTTGAAAGAATTAAAACAAGGAACAGATGGAATTTGGAGATTCCATGAAAAGAGAATGTGGATACCTAAATTAGGAAACCTACGTCATCATATACTAGAAGAAGCCCATAAGTCTAAATATACGATGCATCCAGGGAGTGATAAAATGTACCAGGATTTAAGGAAAAATTTCTGGTGGATAGGAATGAAGAAAGACATAGCAGCCTATGTTTCTAAATGTTTAACTTGCTCACAAGTTAAAGCTGAACACCAGAAACCCTCAGGTTTGTTACAGCAATTAGAAATGCCAGTTTGGAAATGGGAATTGATAACAATGGATTTTGTTACTAAATTACCCAAAACCAAGAAAGGAAATGATACAATCTGGGTGATTGTAGATAGGCTAACCAAGTCAGCTCATTTCTTACCAATGAAAGAAATAATTAGTATGGAACAATTAGCTAAATTGTATGTAAATGAAATTGTTTCTTTACATGGTATTCCTTTATCAATTGTTTCTGATAGAGATAGTCGATTTACCTCTCATTTTTGGTCAAGTTTCCAAAAGGCAATGGGAACCAAGTTAAAATTGAGCACAGCTTATCATCCTCAAACGGATGGACAAAGTGAAAGGACAATTCAGACAATGGAAGACATGCTTAGAGCTTGTGTAATTGATTTTGGAGGTAATTGGGATGATCACTTACCTTTAATAGAATTTTCTTATAATAATAGTTATCACACAATTATCAATGCTGCACCATTCGAAGCACTTTATGGACGAAAGTGTCGAACCCCAGTCTGTTGGGCAGAAATTGGGGAAAAGCAACTATATGGACCTGAGATAGTGCAAGAAACAACCGACAAGATCATTCAAGTCAAGGAACGACTGAAAGCAGCACGTGATCGACAAAAGAGTTATGCTAATAACCTACGCAAACCATTGGAATTTCAAGTAGGAGATAAAGTATTATTGAAAGTCTCTCCTTGGAAAGGAGTAGTAAGATTCATCAAACGGGGAAAGCTAAGTCCCAGGTATGTTGGACCTTTTAAGATTATTAGAAGAATAGGACCTGTAGCCTATCAGTTACAACTGCCAGAGGAAATGGCAGGAATACATGATGTATTTCATGTATCTAATCTCAAAAAGTGTTTAGCTGATGAATCACTTATAGTACCTCTTAAAGATATAGAGGTAAATGAACAACTCAAGTTTGTAGAAAGGCCTCTACAGATTGAAGACAGAAAAGTCAAGAATCTCAAACACAAGAGACTAGTTCTAGTCAAAGTAAAGTGGGACTCCAAAAGAGGACCTGAGTATACATGGGAACTCGAGTCAGAAATGCAAAGGAAATATCCGCATTTGTTCCAGTAGATCTCGAGGACGAGCTCAAAAATAAGGTGGGGAGAATGTAACAACCCTCGGTAAAACCAACACCCTCATAATATTCTGACACTCTAGTATATTATAGAATGTCCCAATATGTCTTATATTACACCCCGTATGTGAAAACTGAGCCCGAAATATGTTATATTATATAAAATAAATTAAAAACAATAATTATTAAGTTGAGGCGGGCCGCGTGGACCCACCCCAACTATTTACGCGGGCGGTATCAAGGCTGGAACCAGACTCCGCTGATTTCTTTAGTTCAAGCGGGCCGCGTAAGCTTAAGCTTACATTGACGCGGGCCGCGAGAGATCATTAAATGCGGAGACATCCTGAGCCGACACGTGTCGACATCGTGGCGGGTCTACTTGCTGACCGGGACAAGCTACCCTGTTGACCAGGGTTGACGCGGGCCGCGTAGACTTCTGTCTACCCTTACGCGGGCCGCGTAGAGACCAGAAACCAGCACTATATAAGAAGGCCATCAGTTTTCGTTTTCCGTCGCTCACAATTCATTCTCAATCTCAATTTCTGAAGTAGTAGAAGTTATAGTCGGGTATTATATCCCCCTAATTAGCGAAGTTCTGCTCCGTTGTAAGTATTATAACCCCAGTTTCGTAATAGTTTCGCTGCCCGATTGATTTAGGGTTCCGTAACAACTGTCGTGGTTCTGCCCGACGTAGTTGTTGGAATGCCGTCTCGGGGAGGGTATCATTAATATTTTCAAAGGGTTATGATACTAACCAATGTACATTTGTATAAATTATAGATTATATCCAGGAAACCCTTACGAGAAGCCTAAGATAGCAATGTGAGTAATCTCCTTTTTGTTAACAGTTTTTACAAAACCTTAACTATTTTACAATGCAATTTAGCAGTGATTGAGTCTTTGTAGTTCTTCAATTACTGCCGGTATGTTGGGGTTTTGTATACAAATTTTACTACACTGTGAGTAGTAAGTCAAGGTTGACAGTACGTTACCATTAGACAATGAGTTAGCCAATGTGTAATATGACCCACAAGTCAGTGGATTGATAGTACCAAATGGAGTAATTGTGTAGACATAAACAATGTGATCGCTCTCAATACTGTTTTAATTGATAAAACGTTTCTTGATTAAACTGGGATTCACTCACCAGTATTTCCGACTGACAAATGTTTTTAAAACGCGTTTCAGGTAACCCAATGTGACAGCCAATTAGTAAAAAGCCAGCTGGAGAGCACTGAAGGCTTGGGAAAAATGTGGCTATAAAAGTTACCTAATAAATGATGTTTTAAATTCAATAAAATAGGGTTTATCCCTATAAGTGTATTGTAATAAGAAACTTGGGTTTTGCCCATGTTATTAGTAATATTAAATATGGTGGTTTTACTCTGATAAACATTTCCTAACTACGGTCCTGATGAAAATTCCGCTGCCAAATTAGACATTAAAATGATACCACCAAAACTGGCTCGCGGCCGCCCGTTCCCGGGACTCAGGGATCGGGGGTGGCGACATTAAATAACACAGTTATTCCATTATCTCTAGCAAGCTTATGAACAGACAACAAATTCACACTATAATCAGGCACATAGAACACATCTTTTAAAATAACACCACTAATCAGTTTTAACTCACCAATATTTATAACTCTTACACTAGTTTCATTAGGGTGACCAACAATTAAACCACATTCAGAAACATCCACACAATTAAACATGTCTTTATCAGTTTTAATCATATGTTGATTAGCACCAGAATGAACAATCCGGTTATATTCAGTTTCAAAACTTAAACTACTAGAATAACACATATAACTACTAGTAAAATTAGACATGTTGACCAACTTACCTCCCATATTTGACTTTATCTGCTCTCCCCCAGACTTTTCACCAACTAAACTTAACAACTTAGCTATCTGCTCAGAGGTAAACGGCATAGCAGACACAACAGAACCAGTAGAAACAACAGACATACCAGATTTATTACTACTACTAACATTATTAGAATTATTATTATTATTATTATTATTATTATTATTATTATTATTATTATTATTATTATGTAACGCCCAAAAATCCCTGTAAATAGCAACCATCGGCAGTTCATTCAATTCGTTCAAAATTCGATTTTCTCTCTCAATTTCAGTAGTGTAGGCCCTATACCAGTGCATTATACCCCCCCCCAATTAGCGAAGCTCTGCCTTGTTGTAAGTATTATAACCCCTGGATACGTATTAGATACGCTGCCCGATTGATCTAGGGTTCCGTAACGGCTGTCATGGTTCTGCCCGACGTAGTCGTTGGAATGCCGTCTCAGAAAGGGTATTACTAATGTTAAAATGGGTTATTATACTAACACATGTGCATTGTTTATTTTATTAGATTATAACCAGGAAGTCACAAAGGAAAGCCCTATAATAGCAATGTGAGTAATCCTTCTTTTCGTGTAAACCTTTTTGTGAGATGATCCGCTTTTTGTAAACTTTTTGTTAACTGTTTTTACAAAACCTCATACAATTAAATGTATATTAAGCATTTATTGAGTATTTGTAAGAATACAGTTATCATGAGTATGTTGGGGTTATGTATATAAAATTTGTTACCACGGTCAAGGAGTAACATTTCCACAAGTCGGGTCTGACAGTACCATTGATGTTAATTGATATAACTTGGAAACAAATGTAATTGCGATATCGCCCTCAATACTGTACAATGATTTTTATTTAAACTTGATTAAACTGGGATTCACTCACCAGTATTTTCCGTTGATAAAATGTTTTAAACACGTGTTTCAGGTAATTTAGTATGAAGCCAATAAAAGCCAGCTGGAGAGCACTGAAGGCTTAGAAAAGTGTCAATAAAAGTTACCTAATTAAAAAGGAGAATTGTTTCAATAATTGGGATTATTCCTATAAATGTATTAAAGTGAAAAATCGGGTTTTGTCCCACTTATAAAGATATAATCAGAAAAACTTGGGTTTTATCCCATTTCTTTAATATGAATATTTTTGGTGTTTAACTCTGATAAAATATTTCCTAACTACGGTCCTGACGAAATTTTCCGCTGCCAAATTGATAAACACCGATACCACTAAGATTGGCTCACGACCGCCTGTTCCTGGATTGTTAGGGGACGGGGGTTGTGACAGAAGGTGGTATCAGAGCTATGCCACTAGTTTAAGCCCTTTAGGTGTTCTTCCAATACCTAAACCCTTAACCATTTGTGTTAGGAAATTAATATCTTATGTGTTACCATGTGAACATAAAATCTTAATATGTTTATTTTGACTTTTATGCCATTTAATGAATTTTGAATTCCCAATATGTGTTACCCATATCTGTATCTTACACTTATGCTATAATATATATATATATATATATATGCGAATATAATGCAATATAATTTTTATAATAATAATAGAATGTTAATATTAATATTTTAATATTAATAGAAGATAAATGCAATTCAGATATGGTACTTTGTAAATATTAAAATAATATGCATTGTACCTAAATGATTTTACAAATTCTCAAGGTATGTAAAATAGGCTATAAAAAGGAGATATATTCATAATATAATATTCAAATTTGTATCTTCATATTTATGTAAATACAACTTAAAATAAATCATAGTAATATTATGATATTGATATTAGTACCTTAACCAAAGATGTAAAATAACACCTTTAGGTAGGATATCACTGAAAAATCACAATATAAAATATTTTTCAATGAAAGCAAGATATTTTATGATTTATGATATAATCCCAAAAGTTTTACTCAATTTAAAAATATGTATTTGTCAAAGTTTCGATAAAACATATAATTATATTAATTTTGTTAAAATATAATGTTTCAGCATTATTTAAAAACAATAATTTAAAATACTTTGTAAATCACTTTATAATTCCTTATTGTGTTTTTAAATATTAAATACTATTTATCAAAATTTGATAAATTACATAATATTCAGAAATTATGTGTAAAGTCAATGTTTATGATAATTAATATAATAGAAAAAAAAAATTATATACACACGTTCTCTAAAGAAAAATCTTTAAGATATGCTCTTATTATCATCATTATTTATATTATTAAATTCTGTTTTGAATTAAACTAATAACGGTAATTATATTTTTGGAAAAATAAAATATTCGGCTCTTGAATAAAGTTATATTAGAAAGGAGTTTATAAAACGTAATCCTTAAATTTAATAATGAACACAGTTCGACGATTTTAAAATTTAAACACATATACCACAGAAAATGCAAATTATTTTACAGTATTTATGAAACCAGAATACGTACAACAACTTGATACTGTATAATTAAATGATCTTAATTACATAATACCTATGTATCAACAGGAAATAACTTAAAACTTATTTGTAAGTCAAATGTATGTATATTTTATATCTACGCTTTGTATCAATATTATAAATAATATTTCACCCATGAAGTAAAATATGTACCAAAATATTTAGTACGGTATAATAATATGGTTTAAAATATATATACATATATTTCTAAAGGAAACACTTTTTCCCATTTGATAAGTTCGTTTCATTTTTTTAATTCTATTTAAGTCGTATGTATATATATTATGATATAAGAATAATACTTTATTCTTAATATTTCTTAAGAATTGAATTTAGAAACACCAGACTTTGTATTGGTTATTATGAATCTTAAATAAATAGATATAATAAATTAAGAATTTGAATTGAATTATAAATATGTTATAACTACAATTGAGTCAACATGTCAAGATATCTCTATTAAATTTATTCCTTTTGATGAATTCCCTTTTATTCCAAAATATTATGTTCAATAAATTAATAGAAGTTTATTTAGTTATTATAAAGAAGTAAATGAGGGTAGGGGAATAAACAGGATAATTAACACAATCAATTGTGTAATTGGATTCTTATAATTTGATATTATATTACAGGAAATTTTAAACTTTATATTTATATGTGTATATATAAGATACAATTTTCCTAATAATATATACAAAATAATAACCAAATATCTTTTGTAGAAGAACAAGCTTTTATATAAAGAAACAAACCTACATGTTTACTCAAAATCCATTCTTTAATTTAAAAGATACCTTAAGGATATATGTACTAGCACCACCTCTTGAAAAACAATAATGAGTCAGTGACGAAGAATCTCATAATTTCATATGTTACCTTAATATATATAATTATCAATGCATAATACTGATGAGTTACGACTATAATTGTGTTAAACAAAATATGCCTGTATAATTGCTTAGTTCTGTGATAATTATATCTGAACATGTTTGTAAATCAGATGTCAAAGAAAATAGCATGTGATCAAGAAATCCAGACCAGTAATGAAAATTCTTTGGATAAAAACACTATAGAAATTATAATAGCTCAAGGAATATCAAATGCCATACCCTCGATCATTGAAGCTATTAAGATTTCTGTGCCTATAAACGAAGATCGTACTATACACTGTAGGCATACCCATCACTTCATCCCTAACCCTAGTATCAACGGAAGTCATGATATTCGTATCAAAACTCCATCTTCCAAACGAAAGAAAACTACAACCTATGGCTACTCCTATAAGGAATTCTACTCTAACAAATCCTCCAAGGACAAAGGAATGAAACCAGAAATCGCACAACCTACCAGCAACAGCAAAAAGCACGCAAGAGAACGTTATTTTAAGAAGACACTTCGTTGTAACTTCTGCAAGAAAGCTGGACATGTAGAAGAAGAATGTAGAAGGAAAAGGGAAACTAACGTATGTTACAAATGTGGAGATTCAGGCCACTTCCTTCGCTACTGCCCAAAACTATCTATGGCACCCGAAAACGAGAATCGAAACCCCGATGAAGCTAAGGAGAACGCATAGATGTTTACAGCATCGGAGGCAACAACAACTTTTAAAATAAACACCTTTATGTTTTGTCTGCACTTAAGTATTAATTGACTTTTGATTCCAATCAAAACTTCATCAATAAAAGGTCTTTGTTTTTCTTTTATAAGAGCCAACTTTCATTATCCCGTCTCTTGATTCTTATGTCATACATGCATTGCCTGTCATACATGTGAATTTACTTCAAAAAGATCATCTACTCATGAGTTTTAATAAATATTTTCGCTATACTCATTTGTGATGAATTTCCCCATCTGATTTTAAAATGCTGACTTTTGATTATCAAGTCAACCGATTTCTTGGAAAACTTCTCTTCTTTCCGGAGTTACCAGATTTTCATTAAAACCGTTTCTTGTCAATACACATATCCATTGTTGGAATATGTCCAAATCAAGCTCAATTGTTTGAACTTATTCACAATACACATTCAATTCAAAATCCCATATGATGAATTGAGATCATCACATTCGAGGTAATCTCATTGTCTGAATTTCGATATATTATTTGTTAAAACACGACACCTTGCGGTGGCGATTTCTTTGAAACTTGAACTCATTTCATTTTCACACCGAGGTACGAATTTATCTATTTATTGGTTCATTATCCTAAACCAGTCTTAATGCAATTTTGTGATAAGATAAATGTACCTCCAGTAATTCTTTCATCTTTGAATTGATTCCACACTAAAACATCCTATCTTTTGAAATATCCAGACTCAATTCCTTGAAACTTTCAGTTAATTTTGAAAACGGTGAATTCGTTCGGTCACCGTAATTATTGAATTCTTTCAGTCACTACAACACCTTGCGGTGTTTGTATAAAATTGTGGTCTATAGTAAACCCTAATCATACGTTATTCGTTTAACTCATCATTCAAGTAGTCCTGATACAATTATATATTAAGACCATGATACACTAAATTCTATTGTATTGTCCAGTGTATCCTTGCCATCTAAATAAACGTTATTGATTTCTGGGTTGATCATTAACAAATCATTTTTCATACTTCCTTCACAAGTTGAGATTATTGATTCAGAATCTCCCTCAATTAATGATCAAAGTAAGTTCTTTTCTGGCATTGAATCCTATTGTTTCTACAAGTCATTACATTTCAAATTCTATGCCTATTAAATATCTCTTTTGATTCATGAAACTTAGTCACCTTGTTAATGGTATTATTTCATCTCATTTGGTTAACATCAATTCCTGAAACTAAGTTTCGAGGCCATTGAATTCCAATTTTCTATGATATCTTTATCTTTTGATTCTAACCCAGACACCTTGATAACCTACTAAAAGAAGTGGCGCAGCCCCAAGAAGATATCATAGTCCAAATCTCGAGGACGAGATTTAAAATAAGGTGGGGAGGATGTAACATTCCTAAAATTTCTAAATTTAAAATAAAGTTATTATACGAATAAATCATGGGCAAGTTGAAAATTTTGACGGGCCTATGAACCGTTTTACATTATATTTGGCCCTACTCTGTTTTTAATGAAATTTGGTTCAAAATGTAGATAAGATTATTCTCATCCTAATGACATATTCATTATTTTGTAAAACGTCATATTTTAGAAGTTATAAGCACCAAATGAGTGAAACAGTTAAATTAATTATAATATATAATAATAAAATAATAATAATAACAAACATATGTACATATATGGTTACGTGGACAATAATATAAATCAAAAGACTATGCATTAAATTTTTATGTATACGTGCATGAATGAGGCTTATTCTACGTGTCTAAACTTTGAAAAGAAGGCATCGAATTTTGCTTATTCACTAATGTTGGGATTGAACCCTATCAGAGGAACAGATAATTAAAGCCAAAACTGGGTCAGAGCAGTGGATCCAGAATAAGCAGACAATTACAGTTGGTTCATACAAATCTCTCCCCTTGAAAGTGGTTTCATATCTGCTGACCTCCTATCTGCTGATCTTACTAAGTGCTGACCTACAACTGCTGCCTTGCATCTACTGCCCAAAGTCAAAGACTGATGGAAGACCAAAACTCTGCTGATTCAATCTACTGCCTTGAGTCAAGTACTGCTGATCCGGACAAGCACTGCTGGGTTCACAGCAGTGGAAGGATGCAACAGCTGTTTAAGTGTCTTTTATGTAATGAAATGTAATAGCAGTAGTTAGTACATCAGTGTTTGTATAGATCAGAGGTTAGAGTTTGTTAGGAGGTTAGATGTCACTTTCATGGTGATGTCAGCTAAAGATGCTCAGTGGTTTGCTAGTGCCTATAAATAGTTCAGTACTTTGTACTGTTCTATTAGCTCTTGCAATACCGTCTTCTTTGCACGAACAAACGCTGAGCTCTGGCTGAGGGGGAGTTTGTATTCAAGCATTACTTGTAATCGTTGTTGAAAGTTAATTCAATCATTCGGTTTCTTGTTGAAAATGTCTTGATCAAAGCAATACTCTCGTTTGATTGTATGCAAAGTTTGTTTTCATATTAATTCCGCTGCACAACTCTTTCATCTCCATCTTAATCTCAAACGAAAATACAATCAGAAACAAACTCAGATCCAACAATTGGTATCAGAGCTTGGACAGTCAAATTTGATTTAACAATCATTTTGACGTAAATAGTTCAGCTCATAACAGTTGATACTGATCGTTTGTTCGTCCGTTGAAAAACAGAGCAAGGATTAATCACCATTAAAGTTGATTTCTCAGTGTCTGTAAAACAACAAGAATGACGTCACAATCTCAGGATGATAAAAACAACATCGGCTCACTTTTTAAACCACCTATGCTAAAAAGAAATGAGTACAACATCTGGCAGAGAAGGATGGGTCACATCCTTGCTCAACAAAACACAGGTTGTTGGAGGTCTGTCATTTATGGTCCCCATGTTCCTTCAGTGCCAAGCGCTGAAGATGCTAAAAAGTTCGTTCCAAAACCAGTTGAAAATTATACCGAAACCGACTTTCAAAAGATCGAACTAGATGCTAAAGCTTTTAGCATCATAGCATCAGCGCTGCCCAATGAGATATATGCTGGACTGTTACACTTTAACAGTGCCAAAGAATTATGGGACGCACTTAAGGAACAGTTTGGGGGGACTGAAGAAGTCATAGAAAACAACAGGGAAATCCTGAACCAACAGTATGAAACATTTTGCTATGTTAAAGGTTAATCACTAACGCAACAATTTGAGCGTTTCAGTTGTCTCATCAGTGAACTGAGGCTTGTTAACACCACTTTTACAAACTCAACTCAAAATAGCAGGTTCCTCAGGTCACTGCCAGAAAAATGGGACACCATAGCTTTTGTCACCCGAAACTCACCTGAATTCAAGGATCTGACCTTGACCCAACTCCACGGTCGACTCCTGACCTACGAAAGGGAGTTGAACCAGAAAAGGAGGTTACAAGAGTCAGGAAAAGTTACCAATGATTACACTTTCGGTAATACTGCTCTTCTGGGTCAAGAAGAATCTGGGAGCAGTGGTAAGGATCAGGGTTATGATCACTTCATTGACATAACTGCTGGTGCAAATTTCAACAACCCTGATCCTCACTCTGCAAGTTATGCATTCACTGCAAACGAAAACCAGATGTCAGATAATCTAAGCTTTGAACTCAATGATTTACAACATTTCGATCCCACTGATTTAGAGGAAATGGACATCCTGCACCAACTGGCTTTGCTAAGTGTTAGAACTAGCAAATTTTACAAAAGAACAGGGCGAAAATTCCCAGGTTTGCATGGGAATCTAAGGGTTGGGTTGGATAAATCGAAAATCAAGTGCTACAAGTGTAATAGGTTGGGACATTTCGCTAGGGAATGTAGGAGTCAAACTACTGGTCCCATAATTACTCATCCTAGCTCAAATCCTAGACCTCAAAACCAAAGCACTGTGCACTATGCCCAGTATACCCCAGCAGCTCAAGTGAACACTGCTCACTATGCTACTACCCCTGTGCCAGTACATTATGTCCAAACTACTATTCCACAGACCCAATATGTTCAAACCCCTGTTCCCCAGGCACAAGTGCAACCTGCACCTCAAACCACTGCTCCAACAGCAGTACAACCAGATCAACAAAGTTTTTTCACTCAAGGGTTTGTTGACTGGAGCAGTATGCCTGAAGATCTTAGTGATGAAAATTTTGCACTCTATGCTTCTAATGATTCTTCTCATAATGAATTTTGTTTGATGGCATTAGAGTCAATACAGGAGGGGGTTGAAACTGAGGAGGAACAGCTGAGCTTTGAAACAGTGGATGAGGTGACTGAAGCAGTGGTTACTGCTGTGGCTGGTGAACTACTATTGGGAGAAAGTTCAGGTACCCTGATTGAACCAATGACAGATCCATGGTCCGAAGAGGACAAAGAAGAAGAGAAGGAAGAAAAGGCTGGTGAAAAGAAGGTGAAAGCTGATGATGAGGAAGATCATCAATGTGATTGTGCAATGATGGCAGCTGCCAAGGTATCTCCTCAAGTTCTTGAAAAACTGTGTTCTGACAATTGCATAATTGCTTTTGCTAACATCAAAGAGGTGAATGAAAACCTTCGGGATAAAATCTTGTCTGATGAGGTTAAATTTGAAAAGTATTTAAAAGAACTTAAAAACAAATTGACTGAAAAAGAAAAAGAGATCAGCTGTCTAAAAGAAGAGCAAAGCATAACCAAAACCCAACTTCAAACTATGGTAGAAAAATACCAAGTTTGCAAAAAGGAGTTGGAATCCACCCAGATTACTTGTGAAAGATGGGTGGAATCCTGCAGAGGATATGAGGTGATGCTTGCTAAACAGATTGAAAGTAATGTGAAATTTGGGGTTGGGTATAGAAAATATGATGATGAACACATTGCTTGTGAAAAATCTGTTCAAAACACTGTTGAAAACACTGATGTAACCACTGAGTTCATCCCCACAAACAAGAATGGCCAAGAAGTGAAAATCACTGACAAACTTGGTAACAAAATCACACTTGGCAGAACAAGGAGTTCCTCAACTTTTGAAGAACTTGAAAAATATCAGTTTAAACCCACCTGGTCTGACGAGTGTGATATTCTTGAAAATTTCAAGCCAATGGACTTTACATCAACTGATGGTGTTAAAGCTCCAAAAGCTAAAGTCATACCTCTCAAGGACATCCCAGCAGTGGTTAAAACCTCTGTTGCAAAGGAGTCTGAAAAAAGAAAGAAGAAAGAAAAAATTGATAACTTGTTTTGTGAATTCTGTGAGAAAAGGAATCATCTAACAAAAGACTGTTTCCACTTGAAAGCTTATGATTTAAACAGAACAAGTGTCATTGTTTCAGCAGAAAGTTGCATTGTTTGTGGTAAAACAAACCACAAAACTCAAGCATGTGTGTATCTCAAAAAATTTGATGTGAAAAAGAATGAGTACATGGCTAAAACATCCTTGAGTCCATCATCATCATCATCATCATCATCATCTGTCAAGTTCACCAAGAAACAACCACTGTTTGTGCCAGTTCAAACAACTGTCACAAAACAGCTGAACCAAACATCTGTCAAAAGAGATGTTCAGGTTACTGATACACCCCCTGCTAATCAATTCAGAAAAGGCAAGGAAAAACAGTCTTACCAAAGGATTCCACACGTTTATGAGGCCTACAAAAGGCCCTCTAAACCCAGAGTGAACATGCATCCTTTTGGTTACCAGCAGGTGATTGGTCAGGACCCACAACAGTGGTTAGAGAAACACTGTCCTAAAACAGTCCAAACTCCCGACCTAACCACTGTCCATCACTCTGCATCCATCCCAGACACTGTTGAGACCCCATCCAAAGCCTTGTTGGCTTTGGAGACCTTAATGAACTAATCCTTTTACTTCATGTGCAGGGAGCTTCTGCATGCTTTGATAGTCTTTGGTATGTAGATAGTGGAGGCTCCAGGCACATGGCAGGATGTAAAGCCCTCCTCAAAGACTTTAAAATCCATGGAGGGGGTGATATATCCTTTGGGAATAATAGTAAAGGGAAAGTTCTGGGGTCTGGTACAGTGCAATCTGGAAATGTAAAATTTGAAAATGTCAATCTAATAGACAATCTAAAATTCAACCTTCTGAGTGTGTCCCAAATGAGTGACAAGGGATTTGGGTCATTCTTCACAAAAGACTGTTGTAGGATTGTTGGACCAGAAATGGTCAAAAAGATTGAAGCAATAATCAAAACTGGTCAAACTAAACTTGTTGCTCAAAGAAGTGACAATGTTTATGTTGTTGACATGTCAAAAGAGTGTCCCAGAGCTGATGCCTGTCTGTTCTCAGCTGCCTCTAACAAAGAGACAGAACTTTGGCACAGAAGGCTGGGGCACACAAATCTTAAGACAATCATAGAAATTTCAAAAAATGGTTTGGTGAGAGGCCTACCACAAAAATTGTTTTCATGTCCTGAACATTGCATTTCCTGTTTAAAAGGAAAACAGCATAAAAGTTCTTACAAGTCCATTGAAGAGTCCAAAACAACCCAGTGTTTGCAAATGCTACACATGGATTTGTTTGGCCCAGTTCAAGTCATGAGCCTCAAAAAGAAAAGATATTGTTTGGTTATTGTTGATGACTTTTCTAGGTTTACATGGACTTTCTTTTTACACTCAAAAGATGAGACTGCAGGCATTTTGCAAGACTTTGTAACACAGGTTGAAAAGCAATTTGACCTTCCAGTGAAAAGCTTCAGGAGTGACAATGGCACAGAATTCAAAAATAGGGAGTTGGATGCCTTCTGTGTGAAGAAAGGGATTGTAAGGCAGTACAGCATTCCTAGAACACCAGAGCAGAATGGGGTAGTGGAAAGGAAGAACAGAACTTTGATTGAGGCTGCCAGAACCATGCTTGCAGATTCAGGTTTGCCATTAACTTTCTGGGCAGAGGCAGTAAACACTGCTTGCTATGTTCAGAACAGAGTTTTAATAAACCCCAGGCACAAAAAGACTGCCTATGAAATTCTGTATAAAATTAAACCACTGATTTCATACTTCAAGGTGTTTGGCTGCCCATGCTTTATTTTGAACTTAAAAGATTCCATTTCAAAATTTGCAGCCAAAATTGATTGTGGTTATCATCTGGGATACTCAACCACTGCCAAGGCCTACAAAGTGTTCAATACACGGACCAAGGCAGTGGAGGAGACTTTGAATGTTAAGTTCAATGAACTTTCATCAATGAAAATCCCAGCAAACCCTGCAGATCTGTTTGATCTTGAAAAATTTACTTTTGAAAATACTGCTGTCAAGATTAACAGTGCAGGTCCATCAGAGGATACAACACCAGACTATGGGTATGAAATCATCATCCCTCAAAGGTCTGCCACAAAGGGAAAAGCACCAGCTGTTCAAAACAGTTGTCAAAGCTCAACCACTGCTACCTCAACAGTTGTTGACCAAAGTAGCCCATCAACCACTGCTTCCACATCCTCAAACACTGCTGAAAAAAGTCCTCAAACAGTGGATAAAAGTCAGCAGGTGTCCACTTCATTACCTCCTATTCCACCACCTTTTGAAGCCCTGCTGGATCATCAAAGTCCCCAGCAGTGGTTAGCTCGGATGATACACATTTGCAGCCTTCACCAACAAATGCCATCATACCATACCAAGGAGATTTAATCTTCTTGAGATCTCATCCACCTGATCAAACCATTGGCAACATAAATGAAGGGGTGCTCACAAGAAGCCAAACCCAAAACATTTGTCTTTTTGCTGGTTTTCTATCACTCCATCAGCCAGTCAAGTACCAAGAGGCACTGAAAGACAACAGCTGGGTAGAAGCCATGCAAGAGGAGCTCCAACAGTTTAAAAGACAACAAGTATGGGAGCTTGTACCACTGCCAGAAGAGGTTAGTCCCATTGGCACAAAGTGGGTCTTCAAGAACAAAACTGATGAAAGGGGTATTGTTGTCAAGAATAAAGCCAGGCTTGTGGTTCAAGGTTACAGACAGGAAGAGGGGATTGATTATGATGAAACATTTGCCCCTGTTGCAAGATTAGAAGCCATTAGACTGTTCCTGGCCTTTGCTATCAACCACAATATGAAGGTGTTTCAAATGGATATCAAAAGTGCTTTCCTCTATGGTACAATTCAAGAAGAGGTGTATGTTTGTCAACCTCCAGGTTTTGAGGATCCATTTTATCCAGATCATGTCTACAGGCTAAACAAAGCCTTGTATGGCCTGAAACAAGCACCAAGGGCCTGGTATGAAACTCTTTCCAACTTCCTACTTTCAAATGGTTTCAAAAGAGGTACCATTGATAAAACATTGTTTTTAAAATGGAGAGGGAAGGATTTAATGATTGTCCAGATTTATGTGGATGACATTATTTTTGGAAGCACATGTAACTCAATGTGTGAAGAGTTTAGAGAACTCATGACAGCTGAGTTTGAAATGAGTGTAATGGGTGAGCTGCAATGCTTTCTTGGTCTCCAAGTACAGCAATTGCAAAATGGAACTTTCATTCATCAAAGCAAATATGCTAAAGAACTTTTAACTAAATTTGATATGAATGATTGTAAACCATGCAGCACACCCATGGCAACAAATAAGCTGGTCATGACTGATGAAAAGGATGAGCTGATTGACCAAACACTTTATAGAAGCATGATTGGGTCTTTATTGTACTTAACTGCATCTAGACCAGACATCATGTTTGCAACATGTGTCTGTGCAAGAAGTCAATCAGCTTCCAGAAAATCAAATCTCATTGCTGTAAAAAGGATCTTCAGATACATAAAAGGTGCTCCCACACTTGGTATCTGGTATCCAGCTAATGGGAACATCAAGCTTTCAGGTTTCTCAGACAGTGACTTTGCTGGATGTCACACCACAAGGAAGTCCACATCAGGAGGGTGCCAGTTTCTAGGTGATTGCTTAGTTTCATGGCAAAGCAAAAAGCAAGCAGCTGTTTCAACATCCACTGCTGAAGCTGAATACATTGCTGCTGCAAGCTGTACAGCCCAACTCCTGTGGCTTCAAAATCAGTTGCTGGATTTTGGTATCACTGCCTTAAAGACACCACTCATGTTGGACAGTCAGGCAGCAGAAAATATCATCAAAAATCCAGTTTCCCATTCAACCACCAAACACATCGACATCAGACATCACTTTGTGAGGGATTGCTATGAAAAAGGTTTGATTTCTCTACATCATGTCCCAACTAAAGATCAGCTGGCTGATGTGCTCACAAA
Organism: Helianthus tuberosus; assembly: GCA_030545235.1. NCBI lineage: Eukaryota > Viridiplantae > Streptophyta > Magnoliopsida > Asterales > Asteraceae > Helianthus > Helianthus tuberosus. The sequence goes on along the minus strand of CM060438.1, from coordinate 89,277,234 downwards.
AGCACTTGATACAGCCACTTTTGAAAGTTTGGTCTCTGGGATTGGGATGCTGAACATGGAATAACAAGCAACATCTTGTTTTTCTATGAATAAAAGCAACAAAATGTTTTCAGAAAATCAAAACTCCATCCTTAAAAATAGCTAAAAATGAAATTTTCATTTAAATCCTTAAAAACATCTGTCATTAACCACTGATTGGTCAAAAGTCTGCTTTACTTCAAAAGTCTGTCCACTGCTGAAAGTCAACCCCTGTTCTCTCATTCCTTTGATAAACTCTGTTGTTCAAAAGCAGTGTCTTATCCACTGATATGCTATCCACTGATAGTGAAAATCATCCACTGCTTTCATACCACTGCCTTCATCAGTCCCTATCACAAAAGTACTGTCCTTCACTTTCACCAGGGGTTTGTCACGTGGGCAGTACATATTGGTCAGACCTTTTGTAACGGCTGCCACCTCAGCATTCACTTTCTTCCCTATAAAATCCCCCATTCACCACCAAAACAGGGTTTTACTGTCGAATTGAATTCTTAAAAATTCTCTTCTCAAAGCAGTTTTTCTTCTCATCTCTCACAAATTTCTTCGATCATTCATCTTCAAAATGACAAAATCGAAGTCATCTTCAAAACCCTCATCCAAATCATCATTGAAAACAGCCTCTCAAAAGGCAATCTCCACTGAAATTCCACATAAACCATCTCACAATCTCCTGGGTCTTCTCACAAAACCAGGAACCACAAATGTTTTCGATTCCATCATTGACATCATGGCAAAATCAAAGTACAAAACTTTGTTCACTGCCGATGCACCAATCTACTTGGCAACCCAAAGAGAGTTCTGGAAGAATGCAACCCTTGAAAAACAAGGAGACACTGCAACCACCATACACTCTTCTATAAAGGGTAAAGCTGTCCAAATCACGCCACAATCCATTTCAGAGCTCTTTCAACTCGATGATCAAGAAGGTAAAATTTCTTTCACTAAAAACGAGTTGCAAACTGACTTTATTGAGAGAGGGTATGAAGCCACAATGATGAAGAAACTTACCTTACAAAAAGGTTATTTTCCTTCTGCAACCAGATTTTTATTTCATACCCTCCTACTATGTGTTTCAAACAAAACCACTTCTTTCAATGAAATCCCTTTAAAGATTCAAAATCTGGGATATGCAATTCTTCAAGGAGAAAATTTTAACTATTCACGGGAAATTTTTAAAGATTTGGTTAATAATGTTGAAACAAAATCATTCTTACTGTTTCCAAGGTTTTTAAGTTACTATTTTGCAAAGAAATTCAGTAAGGATGATTTAGCTGTAATAAACCAAGGTGATTCTACTCAAATAAACAGTTTAACAACTGAAACTTTTTCAAGAATGTTAGCACCTTGCAAAACACAAGCAGAGGTGCCTGAGCAGATTTTAGCAGTTACAACTGCTCCTCAGGTATCTGCTGCTGAGCCCACTGCTCAAGGTGATCAAAGCAGCAGCACAACTGCTTTGAAACCCACACCTAAAATCTCCAAAAAGACAAAAAGAAAAACTCAAACCCCCCCCCCCCCCCCAAACCAATCAAAAAGGCAACTCTGGAGGATGAGATACCAGAGCAAATGCCTGTGACAAAACAAATGTCACAAGAAACCACTGCTGCTTCTTCCTCACAGCAGTTGGTACAAATATCTCAACCCATAACCGAAACTCCTCCTGCTTCTTCACAAAAAGAACAGGTTGTACAAATAGGGTCTCCACATCATGATGCTCTGGAAACACTTGTTTCTATCATCCACAGCTCAATACCCGGGGCAAATCCACTTTCTACACCACCCTTCACATCCACAATTCCCCCACCAACTAAACTGCTGTTGGATGCAATTGATTTGAACCAGGCATTAACCAGTCTTTCTCAATCACCTATCAATGAGAATATACCTCAACAACTGACTGGGTCTGATGTATCAATCTTTGCTAACCCACCAACACAACCTGAGGAGGTTAGACCCCTTGAGTTACAAGTAACTCTTGGTGGTAGTCCAAGTGAAGCAGCCACTACAACTGTTGAACCCATTGGTTTACAGTTGGACAGTGGTTACATCAATAAGACTTCCTTGGAGGCAATTCCTTTTATAGCACCTCTGCCAACCACCAGTGGATTTATTTATCCTACTGGCAACATCAAAAGGTTGTCAAGTGTTGAAGGAAGAAGACCCCAGTACCAAGAAAAAGGGGCATCAGTGGTTAATGTTTGGAGTATACTCCCTACATCTACCACTGATAAAACCACTGCTAGTGGGAAATCAGATGATCCCATTAACTTGGGTGATGATTTAAAGTACCAGAAATTGACGGATCGTATTGAAAAGCTTGATAACTCTGTTGCAGAACTCAAAGATATGCTACAACAGGTGTTACAAGTACAAAAGGTACAATCAACTGTTGTTCCATCTCAAGCACCTGCTCCACAAAGGGCACCTGCTACAAATGAGCTCTGGAATTTGTTTCAACCTTTTCTCCATCAACAAGCACAATTAGCAGATCAGCAACATGAAAAACATGTCCAACAGCTGAGAAATGCAATGGAGTCAAGGTTCAAGAACACTCAGGCTGATCTAAAGGTTCTCAAAAATCAGATCCTGCACACCACTGGCACTGCTCCTCCAACAGTACTTTTCATTGATCAACTCCCAGACGATAATGCCAAAAAGGGGGAGAAAATTCAGGAGTGGAAGAAGAAAGGAATAGATGATGGTCTCTACATTGAACCTGAAAAGGATGCTATGACCAGAAAAATTCCTGTGCCAGATGGTAGTAAGAAGGTTGATGCTACTCAAGAAGCACTTGATGAAGGAGTAGCAAGTGTAAAAAGAGATAGAATGGCAAGGGATGTTTCAAGGTGGAATGAGGAGAAAAGAGCTTTCATGGAGCTGTATGAGCAGGGTTGTTCTGGTTCAAAGGATTCTAAAAATTCGAAGACAAAAAGAAAACCTAAGTCCATCCCATCCAGATTTCCAAAGCCTCCAAAACCACCATCCAAAAGCCATCAGCATCAAACCTCCATCCAGACAGCTGTTGTAACTCCTGCTGTATCAACTACTGCTGGTACCTCAGTGGTTTCAACATCTGTTCTCTCTTCAACACACACCACTTCAACACACACCACAACCACTATTTTACCACCACTGTCACAATCAAAAACAATTTCACCACCACTTTCACCTGCTGACAAAAAGCAGAAGACAACAGATGTTATAACATCTGCTGTAATGACAACAGTGGTTGGAACACCAGTTGTTTCAACAACTGTTAGTCAATCACAATCCACTGCCACTACATCCACCACCACTGATCCACCCAAAACATCATCTGCTTCTTCTAAAACAAAAAGGAGAAGGATTTATATATCAGATGATGATTCACCTTCACCACCTCCAACATCTTCAAAATCCCTATCACTTGTCACTATTCCAAAACCTATACCTCTCTCTTCAGCTCAAATTTTAAAACCACTACCTCCTGCTGGTGTCTCATTCCCTCTAGAACTCATTGCAGTTAGGGAAGAAATAAAATCCTTTTATCATGAGGATGACCCAGCCAAAAGGAGTTTGCCATCAATTGCAGGATATCCCAGGCCTAACAATGTTGAAGAATACTTGAAACTCAAGGCCAAACAAGCAGAGGATATTGCAATCAAAAACAGAAAAGGGAAATCTGATAGAGAATTTCAACAAAACTATCAGTTTTTACTCTCACAGGTCAATGCTATGGAGCGATTTGCTAAAAATGTATGTCAGCAAATTTCAGAAAGGGCAGATGAGTCCTTGAGAAAAGACTACATTGAGAACATCATGACCTACAAGAAATACAAGGGGGAGAAACACATGTACAAGAACTGGACCATTCCTGAGCTTGGAAAAGAAGCAGCCAGGATTCAAGACATGATCAAAAATAAGGTCAAGCAAACTCCTCCTGAAAAATTCAAATAATTTGAAGCTGAGAAGATGTTAGAGTTGAGGAGAATGAAAGAGGAGCTGATTGCAGCTGATTATGGGTCAAAGAACTCTGTGACAAAGTGGGGAGAAGATAGAGTCAGGGCAACCTATAAAAGTCTAGAGGAACTTAGAAAGAAAGATCCAAGAGTTCTACAAAAGCCTGACTACTCCAAAGCAGAGGTCTCAAAAAGACCACCAAAGCTGCAAATCAAAAGAACCACTGCTCCAGCTGGTGCTGCCATCTACAAAAGAAGGAGCAAAAACCAGTTGAGTATTGAAACAATTCAAGATCTATTAGCTGGAGATGCCATTGTAAAAGCAGGCACGAAAGTAATGATAAAAGAAGATCTTGAATTAGAACAATCTGCAAGTGCTGCTCAGCCAGCTATGAATAGGCCAGCCTCACCAAATACTTCTGCAAATAAACATCTCCCAAGAAACCCACCAGGCTCAAAAATACAAAAGTGGGAAACTGACAAACAGACCTGCGTATTGACTTTGCTCAGGTCTGGTGGAGAAGTGGAGAAAATATCAAGGGAACAAGCTCTTGGCCTGAGTCTTGAAGATTTGCAGGATCTCCTTGATCTTCCACTTGGCAGGGATGATGAAGATACAGATGCCCTAGACTTTGAACTACAATTTAAAGGTCAGATAAGGGAACTGTTAATGAGGCAATAAAGATTTCCACAAATAATGAAGAGTTTTGGCATTATCTGTTCCAGGGGGAGATTGTTGGGATTGAACCCTATCAGAGGAACAGATAATTAAAGCCAAAACTGGGTCAGAGCAGTGGATCCAGAATAAGCAGACGATTACAGTTGGTTCATACAAATCTCTCCCCTTGAAAGTGGTTTCATATTTGCTGACCTCCTATCTGCTGATCTTACTAACTGCTGACCTACAACTGCTGCCTTGCATCTACTGCCCAAAGTCAAAGACTGATGGAAGACCAAAACTCTGCTGATTCAATCTACTGCCTTGAGTCAAGTACTGCTGATCCGGACAAGCACTGCTGGGTTCACAGCAGTGGAAGGATGCAGCAGCTGTTTAAGTGTCTTTTATGTAATGAAATGTAATAGCAGTAGTTAGTACATCAGTGTTTGTATAGATCAGAGGTTAGAGTTTGTTAGGAGGTTAGATGTCACTTTCATGGTGATGTCAGCTAAAGATGCTCAGTGGTTTGCTAGTGCCTATAAATAGTTCAGTACTTTGTACTGTTCTATTAGCTCTTGCAATACCGTCTTCTTTGCACGAACAAACGCTGAGCTCTGGCTGAGGGGGAGTTTGTATTCAAGCATTACTTGTAATCGTTGTTGAAAGTTAATTCAATCATTCGGTTTCTTGTTGAAAATGTCTTGATCAAAGCAATACTCTCGTTTGATTGTATGCAAAGTTTGTTTTCATATTAATTCCGCTGCACAACTCTTTCATCTCCATCTTAATCTCAAACGAAAATACAATCAGAAACAAACTCAGATCCAACAATTGGTATCAGAGCTTGGACAGTCAAATTTGATTTAACAATCATTTTGACGTAAATAGTTCAGCTCATAACAGTTGATACTGATCGTTTGTTCGTCCGTTGAAAAACAGAGCAAGGATTAATCACCATTAAAGTTGATTTCTCAGTGTCTGTAAAACAACAAGAATGACGTCACAATCTCAGGATGACAGAAGGTGGTATCAGAGCTATGCCACTAGTTTAAGCCCTTTAGGTGTTCTTCCAATACCTAAACCCTTAACCATTTGTGTTAGGAAATTAATATCTTATGTGTTACCATGTGAACATAAAATCTTAATATGTTTATTTTGACTTTTATGCCATTTAATGAATTTTGAATTCCCAATATGTGTTACCCATATATGTATCTTACACTTATGCTATAGTATATATATAAATAATATATATATTAATAATATCATGTCTTAGTAAATTTCATGATACCTTATATATCTATCATATCCATATGTATATATATGCGAATATAATGCAATATAATTTTTATAATAATAATAGAATGTTAATATTAATATTTTAATATTAATAGAAGATAAATGCAATTCAGATATGGTACTTTGTAAATATTAAAATAATATGTATTGTACCTAAATGATTTTACAAATTCTCAGGGTATGTAAAATAGGCTATAAAAAGGAGATATATTCATAATATAATATTCAAATTTGTATCTTCATGTTTATGTAAATACAACTTAAAATAAATCATAGTAATATTATGATATTGATATTAGTACCTTAACCAAAGATGTAAAATAACACCTTTAGGTAGGATATCACTGAAATATCACAATATAAAATATTTTTCAATGAAAGCAAGATATTTTATGATTTATGATATAATCCCAAAAGTTTTACTCAATTTAAAAATATGTATTTGTCAAAGTTTCGATAAAACATATAATTATATTAATTTTGTTAAAATATAATGTTTCAGCATTATTTAAAAACAATAATTTAAAATACTTTGTAAATCACTTTATAATTTTGTGTTATTAAATATTAAATATTATTTATCAAAATTTGATAAATTACATAATATTCAGAAATTATGTGTAAAGTCAATGTTTATGATAATTAATATAATAGAAATTTTTTTTTTATATACACACGTTCACTAAAGAAAAATCTTTAAGATATGCTCTTATTATCATCATTATTTATATTATTAAATTCTGTTTTGAATTAAACTAATAACGGTAATAATATTTTTGGAAAAATAAAATATTCGGCTCTTGAATAAAGTTATATTAGAAAGGTGTTTATAAAACGTAATCCTTAAATTTAATAATGAACATAGTTCGACGATTTTAAAATTTAAACACATATACCATAGAAAATGCAAATTATTTTACAGTATTTATGAAACCAGAATACGTACAACAACTTGATACTATATAATTAAATGATCTTAATAACATAATACCTATGTATCAACAGGAAATAACTTAAAACTTATTTGTAAGTCAAATGTATGTATATTTTATATCTACGCTTTGTATCAACATTATAAATAATATTTCACCCATGAAGTAAAATATGTACCAAAATATTTAGTACGGTATAATAATATGGTTTAAAATAAAATAATTGGGTCTGCCCCAAATTGTGAAATAAAATAATTGGGCATTTTCAGTTTTCACGATCCTGTTAAAATTTCCGCTGCCAAATTAAACATCAATACCACGGGTTTTTCTGCCCCGCGGCTCTTGAACCGGGTAAAACCGGGACGGGGCCCGTGACATCGGGTGGTCACCAACGTTCGTTTCGCATTTTAACCATTACGTGATAAGTGTTTATCTTACTGTTGCCAACATAATTTTTACCAAGGTTTAAATTTGCCAACTCATTAAATACCATATATAAATACCATATACAATTGTACGGTACGGCCTGAAAAGCCGGGTGTCACACGTGGCATGCCCGACCCCTTGACAGAATCTTCCCAAGCAAAAACAAGAAAACAGAAGGCTGACCACGGCCTCGTGCCCAGCGGACACGGGGGCGTGGCCAGTTGTCTACAGAAAGGACAAATCTATAGAAGCTTCTATTCCCGACACAGGGGCGTGCCCAGCTCAACACGGGCCGTGGTCCACGCTAAGATTCGCAGAATCTAAGCAAATCTTGATAGTACAGATACGCTTATGCACACGGGGCCGTGCCCAGCGGACACGGGGGCGCGTGGAGCTAATGCAGACAAATTGCAATTAATGAAGAAAGAGAAAGAGGATGGACACGGGGCCGTGCCCAATGAACACGGGGCCGTGCCCAATGAACACGGGGCCTTGTCCGGGCTTCTGTCCAGGCTATAAATAGAGGTGCTTTGTTTACTTTAAAGGCATCCCTTGGCAAACCACCTCTCTCCCACTTCACCCACACTCCACCACCACTACAACCCACATCCACCACCATCATCCATCATCCATCTTAGAGTGTGTGTAGTAGTCTCGGGATCCAAGATTGATAGTAAGAGTTCTTAACAATCAAAGGACATGTTTGCCTAAGTCTCTTACATCACTTGGTAAAGACAAGCATTTAGTGTAATACTTTTGATTTTTAATCTTTTCGCACTTTTTATTTGGTTTTGTATTAATGAGTTTAATAACTAGTTTCTTATGTTAAAGGTGAAACTTCCTTATCATTTGTCTGTGGTATCTTGGCGTTATTTTACTGTCTATATAAAATAAAAGATTTACACCATTCATATCTCTACGGTCTATATAGAGATATGTTGGCTACCTGGTCGGGGGTTAAGGGAATGGTTTGGTAAGGTTCTTGCCTTGTTCAGTGTATAGATCCTGCAAGGACATGGGTCAAGCTTACTAGGACCTCCTTCAATACCCACTGGTATTGGATGGCGGGGGTGCGAATGGCTTGATCCCCTCATATGTAAACTACTATTAATACATTAGCCCGGCTACTTGGGATTGTATCCCTGCTGACTCAAACCACTTAGCCGAGGGTAACGTCACCTTCAAAAGAGGGGCCTACCACATTACGCATTAATAACATAATTAATTATCTTTCAATATTCTGACCCTTTAGGATTGTATCCTTGCTGACTCAAACTACTGGGTTGAGGGTAGCGTCACCTTCAAAAGAGTACTACTATAACTAAGATAATCTCTTAAAAAGTGCAAAAGTGCGGAAATCATCAAAGGTTACCCTAAAGGCGAGTCGGATCCAAGTGATTCATGTTGTCTATCTGTTTTTATTTTATTTTATTTTTCAGCATTTTTAGTTTTTATTTTCATGTTTAAAACATTTTCTAAAAACTTTTGATTTGATTAGACGTTGAGGATAAACCAGTACTAAAAGCACTTGTGTCCTTGGACGACCTCGGTATCTTACCAACGCTATACTACGCTCACGATGGGTGCACTTGCCCATATGTGTGTTTAGTGTTAGTAGAATATCGTATTTTATAAATTTAAAACTTGACTAAAGTGTTAAAAAGGACTTAAAATATAACTAAAAATATATCACACTACACACGCATCATATACTCTTGTGTCCTTATGAAGATTTGATGATTGGGATGCAAGATTGCTCTCAGAAAGATAATCGAAAATATTAGCATGAATAGAAGAATGCGGAATGGTCATTTAATTGCGTATGTCTAGATTAAGAATGATGTCAACAAATATTAATGATGCACATGTATGTGGTGATTGAAGGTTGCACATAATTAACTTCATTATGGAGACTAAGAGGTTGAAGATCGAGTCAAAGAGCAAGGATTGTACGGGAAGAGAGGTCTCATAGCTTGTATTTATGTATTACATTTAACATGTTAATCAAGAATGAAGTTGTAAATCCTTTCAAGAAGTGTCCGACAGATTATAAATGAACTTTCAAGTATGTTATATAGACAATATAAGAAAGAATTTTTGAGCTGGTATTTCCGCTGCGTCTCTTATGGTCAAATCATTTTAGGGTGTTACATATTATTATTCTTAGCAAACTGTCTTGTACTTCTCTTTTTCATACCAGGGGGATATCCTATTATCTCAAAACAACGATCAACTGTATGACCTAACATATTGCAATGGGTACACTTCAAATTAGGATTAGGACCCCTAAAGTTACTTCTTCTAGAATCAAAACTCTGATTAGTTTTAGACACAAAAGATACACTCTAATTTTTTGACCCACTACTAGCAATCCTATGAGATTCTTCTCTAGAAATAATAGAGAAGGCAACTTTGCAGAAGGAAATGGCTCTCTGGTTAATAGATTTGTTCTTACAGGTTGATATATGTCATCAAGACCCATAAGAAACTGCATTAATTTGATTAAGGTTGAGAAATCGTTATAATCTTTAGCTGCTTGACAAGAACATGAAGGGAGATGCACCATTGCATCAAACTACTTGTAGGATCGGTTTCGGATCCGAACGAGTCGGTTTGAAGAGTTTTTCACCAAAACAAGAGGCGGAAACAAGTGTTTCGGTGTAATTCAGCAAGTATTCACCTTTAACTGTTGTTTTTATTGATATGCAATCGATTACAGACCTGACAACACTTCGGCAGCACTTCGTGGCTCACCGGAAGACAATCACCTAGAACTCTCTACTTAGATCCGCTTGAAATGACTACCTATATATAGGTGAGAAGGGTTCGCTTATACGGTCATGTCCGTATAAGCGGACCTACAACAATGACGAATAAGCGGACCTAAACTAGACCACATAAGCGAACCTAGCTACTTGACACATAAGCGAACCTACTCAATGACATACAAACGAACCTCATCTCAATGACATACGGACAAAATCACAATTTCTTATCATAAATCCTTTTGTCTCTTATGAGATGATGCCATGATGACTTCATCATTATGATGTCATCATCCAAGATGATAACATCACCCTCTTTCAGATCCGCAACGAGACTGAGACTCGACATAAGACGAAGACGACAGATGTATGCACCAACAGACTCCCCCTCAGATGTTGACGAGTCTTAAGTGTCGAGTCTGCACAATCTTCAGTCTTTATCAGTCTTCGATCTTCCTCTGAAGTCATTGCAAGAATTCTCATTCACTATCTTCATCTTCAATAAACTCCTCTCTCTCAAATGTTGAATATCATGGTGTCTTCAGACTCCCCCTCTCAATCTGCTGGGATCGTAGTCTGAAATTCACAACTTCATAACCTGGCTTTCATCCTGCTTTGGATTGAAAACCGGTCAACCTGCAAAAACTCTACCCAAAAATAAGTTTTCTGATAACAATTTGTGGATAAGATTTTCAAATCTAATTTACCACTTGCAGAAATAACATTTATATAGCAAAAACTTTTCTCATTTCATTTCAATCAATCTTCAAACACTCTTACCCAAACCATTTGTTCATCATGTTTAGCACTTGGAATTTTGAAAATCAGCTTTCCAAAATCAGTCGTCGAAAATATTTTTGAATTTTTCAAAATTTATGCTAAAACCCACTAAAATCTTTTTGGTTTTTCTGAAAGAAAATAACTAACACCACTTGTAGAATAAAGAAAATGCAGAAATGAAATATTTACAAATGAGTTCGTGCAAGAGGATCATATCAGTTTATGAGACAAATCACCAACACCATTAAGCTTCATTTCATTTTAAGTTTTAAACGATTCACTTAGATTGTCAGTATGTTTGTCCACTTAAATTTTCACACAAAGTTCAACTGATCCGAGATATGATATTAATGTTTTAAGTACTTAAACTCAATCGCGTATCCCACCTCAGAATATACTCCCGTATCCAGATCCCAATATTCAGTCTTACAGGTAATTATGACACAAATGATATATGTACATAAATTAGGTAATGCGAGGGCCGAGGGATCTCAGGTCGATACTTCCGTATACGCAGAGAGATATCAGCTTCGACTTTATGGTATGTCCCCTTTAGAGGATCTTTTAGCTACAACATCAGCGACTATCAATTTTATTGTTTCATCTGCATGCTGAGGGTTTATGCTATGTTTCAAGCATTTGCGGAAAGTATTATCCAAGGACTAGGTCAGAACCATCGTTCAGCAGAAGTCCCGGAATAATACCCCAGACATCATTGAGTATAAAGACCTAGTATATCAGATTATGAGACCTTTCAAACGAGATTTCGGGGGTTACCCATATATCCGAGAGATGTTCCCCACGATATAAGCAAGTTTGAAATTTAGGTTTATATCTCGTCACAATCTACTAAATGTGTAAAAACCTACTGACACATCATCAGTGAGACCGTTTATCACATTTTAACTTTCCATTTCTTTAGCATGTTGTGACAGTCCACTGATGTACTATCATTTCCTCTTATATGCAACACAAACTCATTTTTCATTTTTTACTGTTTTTGTCTTTTTCAAATTTTCAAATGTTTTTGGATTTTCTGAAAAATTTTATTCCCCCTAAAATGCAAACACATTTTAGGAAATTTGAAAACAAACTATACAAGAACAATGACAACTGATATCGAATTGCTTTAATTCTCCATCCACTTGGCATAAACAATCAGAACTCCCCCTCACAACAAACTATTTTCCCATTGATTTCAAAACACTTAAGTTTGATTTTGTAAAACGATTAGTAAGTTAGGGGTTTGATTCATCACTTTGTTTTTCAACCACTTGTAGGAAATCAGATACAACTTAATGTCCCTGATTTACCACTTGTAAGATCAATCTGATCCAAATTCTGAACCACTTGCAAAAAACACAATCATACTACTCAAACCTGCTTTTCAACCAATTTACCATCTGTTGGTTGAATTCTCAAGGTGCTGATTCCTACTCCTCGCTTACAAACCTGGGAGTTCCGGCAAATCCTGCAAAACTTCTCAAAAACACATTATACAAACATGATAAAAAATGATGCCGATTCATGATCCACGATTACCAACTTGGGATCTCCGGCAAGTCAGATTTTTATTCTTTGAAAAATATATCCACCCAAGCCTGACCTTCCTTGGGTGTAATAACATTTTCTTCTTCATCTTTTCTTTCAACAAACCTGTGAACTCCTCTTTTGGTAGCGTAAAATTCTTTAACACCTTTGGCCTTACCATTTACCATTTTGCCAAAAATGTGTTTCACAGTTCCATTGAAAGCCTTATCAACATCAAATTTTTTCTTGTCAGAATAAAATTGATTTGAAATTTCAACTTTCCCAACTTTCTTCATAAAATTTTCAGCACGCAAAGGTGGAAAATTCTCATCGTTCATAGTTGGAACTGATTTATCAACCTTTTTCTCAATACGTGGCTCCTTTGATTTTGTGGAATCAGATTCATCACCAGAATTATTACCTGAACCTTTCACAACCCATTTTTGATTTTTTACATTTTCTTTTCCTTTCAAAACACTCTTTGAACATTCTCCCTTCTCAAAGGTTGAATTTTCAAAGCCAGTAAATGGTTTGGTTGTAAGTTCAGTTTTCTCCACAACTTTCTCTTTCAATTTACCAGATACTTCCTGTTTTGGTTTGAATGTTTTCGGACAATTCCTAGCAACATGACCAGCAATCTTGCACTGAAAACAGGTTCTGGTTTCAATCTTCTTCTGAATAACATTCTTCTTCAACTCTTCTTGCTTCTTGGCAAGGAATTCCTGATTTGTTTGCTTTCTGAATGCTTGCTCTTTCTCATCATCTAAAGAATTTCCTGAGATAAACACAGTTTTTGGTTTAGAAAATTTTTCATTTTTATAATTTTTCGGTTGATTAAATCCTAATCCTTTCTTTTTGAAATTACAATTATGGTTTGGTTTCTTTTGGAAACTATAACCACAATTGTAACCCATTTTCTTGTTAAATCTTTGTTGATCTCTTGAAGTGTATTGCTTAGGTTTTCCAGAAAGATTTAAATCTTTTATTTCAGAAATATTAATTTCTGTGATTTTGAAAACCTTTTGAATCATTTCAAATCTGACACTTCTTATTGGAAAACTCTCATCAGAATATAATTTGTCAGAACCTTTCAAAGTATATGCTACTTTGACTGATTCATCATTCAAATTAGATTTCGATAACAAAAATTGTTTGTCATAAACCCGTTTGTCCTTTTTGATTGTAGACTTTGACGCATCGGACTCAGACTTTGACTCGGGTTTGGACTCCATGTTTGACTCCTCACTGTCATCTTTATCTAACACCTGATCGACCACACTTTTTATCAACTTTGATTCATGATCAGTATCAGACGACGTGTAAGTGACATCAATATTTTCTGGCAAGTTATCCGACAGCCCAGACTCCCATTGTAAGTTTATTGCCTTATCGACACTTTCGGAATTTGGATTTCGAGGTAAAAATCCATTTTCGACCGGAGGCGGACATTTAGTGTAGACCACACTTGGTTTCTTACCAGAAATCTTCACTTTATCTTCATCTTTTGTCACAGATTTCTTTTCTTCAGACGTCTTCACATCTTCAAACGTCTTCAAATTCTCCACAACTGGATAAATCCTGTCAACAACAAAAGTAGAACATGAGTAACTTTCTAATAACTTGTTGACTCTCTCAGTTTCTATCTTTTGTGTTGCTAACTACAACTCTAGATCAGCACATTTCTTTATGTGAAAGTTGACATCATCCAACTGTCTCAGATATGCTATCTTCAGTGTATTCATTGCCACAACTTGTTCACCGTTTGAATCAGTATACTTGTTGATTTCTCTGTTCATTGTATCATAGGATTCTTTCAATCTGTTTATGTTATGCAGCAACTCATTGTTCTGCTTGATTAAAGAATCACAATTCATGCACTTTTCAGGAACTTTGACAGGTTCTGCATCAACTTTGACTTCAAATTCAGGAACCTCTTTAACTGTCCGATTTGATTGTAAAAATTCAGCTCTTCTCTTTTTCTCAGCTTTAGCTTCAGCTTTTAATCTCTCTTCTTCTTCTTCCTCTTCTTCAAGCTTTCTCCGTCTTGCTTCAGCAGCTTCCATGACTTTCCTGCACTTTTCAGCACATTTCAAATCATAAGCATTTGCAATTAAAGCTTTAACTTTTGAAGTGTCTTGATTTGGACAAAAATCATCCCAACTGAAACCTTCAGCCAACTTTTCATCATCTTGTTCTGCCAAACACACTTTGCTGTTTGTTGGAAGATATTTATCCCAGCTAAAATTATCATATTTGCCCTGATTGACTATACATGCTCTTTTTGAACCTTCAATCACATCTCTCCCGTGAGCAGTTTGTGCCTGATGCGGTGCTGATGGTGTGATTTGATGATAAATCGCCTTTTTGTGATAATCGTTGTTTCCAAAAGGATTCTGGGCTCCAGTAGCTTCACGATTTTTGCACTCTCTCTTGAAATGCCCCTTTTCCCTGCAACGAAAACATGTAACTTTAGATTTATCGAAGCCTAAATTTGAAACACTTGCATCACGGAAATCATCTCTTCCCATAATTTGTTTAAACTTCTCAGCTCTTCTCATTACACTGGCCATGCACCATTTAATATCCATCAATTCCATTTCCTCGGCATTGATTTGATCGTAATCCTCTTTTGTGAGCATTGGATTACCGATCTTTCCGGCCACAAAACTACTATAAGACTCTAGAACCATTCCCAACAAAGACATTTGATTTTTAGCTACTTCTTCAGAATAATCTTGATCATTTTCAAGATTTAATACAATGTTACACTGAAGTTTTCTTCCATTCTTTGTTGCAGAAATGTTTGGATCAAATGATGAAAATCTTGTGCTGCTTGATCCCTGAGATGATTTCTTTTCTGAAGAATCTTTAACACTATAAGCAGTTTCGATTTTTGGAGAAAAATTTGACTTTTCGTTGACACCACCTTTGTAATACAAGCTAATATCCTGTTCTCCATCGTAATTCTTCATCCTGGCAATCTTCCTCTGCTCCATCTCTTGAGCTTCCAAATGTTTGATAAAGTCTCCCAGTGTCATGTTTTTATAATCTTTTCTGTTGGATCTCAGCATCATCAGAAAAGTTCCCCAAGTTTCATGAGGTAGTGCATCTGCAAGTTTTTCAATCAATTCATCAGTATCCTTTTTAATTCCAAGTTTTGTCATATTTCTCACCAAGTTACAATATATATCAATTATTTGCTTGGTGTTTTCAGATTTTAAACCACGGAATAAATCAAACTCTTTCTTCATGAGAGACATCTTGTTTTTGAGCATATCATCACTTCCAACAAATTTTGCTTCCAATTCTGTCCAAATTGAATAAGCAGTTCCATCATGTTGAAGCAGTATCAAGATATCTTCTTTTATCGCTTGCTGAAGCAGACTCACCATCAATTTCTCATCTCGATATTTCTTTTTATCTTCCGTACTCATTTCTCTAATTGTTTGCTGAATATTATTCGTTGTGGGTCTAACATATGGTTCTTCAGTGTGTTCCCACGCATCCAAATGATACGCCTCAACCCAATTTCCAAACCGTTCGGACCATCCATTGTAATCATCAATATCCATGAGTTTGGGTGGTTTCTGAGACGTCCCGGTTTCATTTTCATGCAAAGCACTTTGAGTGATTGTAATTGGACTAGCAAAAGCATTGTAGAACTCGTTCTCCATGTTTTGAATTTTCAAATGAGCTTTATCACCTTGTAAAATACCTGACAAAAACAAACAAATGATCAGTTTAAAGACTTATCAATTTACAGAATACAACTGGTACTCGAATTTGTGAATATTCTGTGCAGACTGAAAGTTGACAAAACTGTGCGAACTAAAGGTTGACACACTGTACAGACTGCTATGACCCGGATCAAATTCAAACAACCAGACCCTTTTACGTGCAAACTGACGGACTTTCAAACGACCTGATGAACTTTTAAACACTTTGAACTTCAAACTGTGTGACCTGTAGAATTAATGCAAACTGAACAAATGAACTTGCAAATGACTTTCTTGATTAGGCCGATGACTTTCTTGGACTTTACTTAATTGCAAAATGGATCATTAAGGATGTTGAAACTTGGGCCTAGACTTGGGCTATTCTCTCTAATCATAGGCTCAAAATGTGACTAACAACAACGCATGAATTGATGAAAGTTGTTCACATGTACTGCTGACACAAATCCACTTCAATTAGATGATTGGACCGATCAATCCATGTAAATCAATATAATTGGACCGCTGAAATGAATCAATATCTTGATCACATGAACAAACTGACTAAGTCTTGTGGCAATTTCTTGTCCCGATGTACTGACACATGTACTGACACCTTTGAATTCAATGCTATTTCACATGATATTGTTTAATGATTCACACTTTGATAAGATCACATTCACAGTGTTTTTTTTATTATATTTGCCGACAACTATTAATACCAAATCAAAACACGTATCACATGCAATTTCTTGAACCAAGCAATCATGTGACCGACTCGTGATTTTAGTCCCAACAAACTGACACCTCGAATTCAATATTACACAATATTCGATGAACAATCACGTGAAATACTGACACTTTGGAGCTGAATTCCTAAGTGTCACTATGAGCGGACCTCAAATGTCACTAAGAGCGGATCTCAAATGTCACTAAGAGCGGACCTCAAATGTCACTAAGAGCGGACCTCAAATGTCACAATAAGCGGACTCTTTGAAGCGGATCTATCAGAAATTGTCCAAATAAGCGGACCAGATGAGCGGACCAGATGAGCGGAAACACTGAAAAAGCGTCTTTGGAGCGGACCTATCTGGTAATTTTGAGCGGACCTACTCAAAATATGTCTAAAAAGTGGAACTAGCTGACCCTTGGAGCGGATCTAACTGGTAATTTGAAGCGGACCTATCTGCTGATGTCACTCTTGAACATGCACATATAAGCAAACCCCCTAAAATCCTAAGTTCTAGGTTGATTTTAGATCTGAAAATTTCAAGGGTTTACTAATACATGATTCCGAGCAAGATGTGTAAAACTGAACCGATTCTGACCGTAAAAAGTTTTGATTTTCGAAAAAGAAAGGTGTAGAAACATAATTATCGGCTGAATTGAATAGAACTCTTCTTCACTGGCTCTGATACCACTTGTAGGATCGGTTTCGGATCCGAACGAGTCGGTTAGAAGAGTTTTTCACCAAAACAAGAGGCGAAAACAAGTGTTTCGGTGTAATTCAGCAAGTATTCACCTTTAACTGTTGTTTTTATTGATATGCAATCGATTACAGACCTGACAACACTTCAGCAGCACTTCGTGGCTCACCGGAAGACAATCACCTAGAACTCTCTACTTATATCCGCTTGAAATGACTACCTATATATAGGTGAGAAGGGTTCGCTTATACGGTCATGTCCGTATAAGCGGACCTACAACAATGACGAATAAGCGGACCTAAACTAGACCACATAAGCGAACCTAGCTACTTGACACATAAGCGAACCTACTCAATGACATACAAACGAACCTCATCTCAATGACATACGGACAAAATCACAATTTCTTATCATAAATCCTTTTGTCTCTTATGAGATGATGCCATGATGACTTCATCATTATGATGTCATCATCCAAGATGATACCATCACCCTCTTTCAGATCCGCAACGAGACTGAGACTCGACATAAGACGAAGACGCAGATGTATGCACCAACACTGCTTTCACATTGTTGTCAGTTTATTATAATATTCAACTACACTGCTTCCATTTTGAGAAACACAGTTTATCTTTTTATAAAGATCATACACCACAGAGCCATCTACTTTATCAAAAGACTTTTTTAAATCTAACCAAACTTCAGAAGCAAGTTTTGAAAAAACTTGCCCCAAAAACAACTCTTCACAAATGGAATTTAACAACCAAGTAATAACCACATAATTGCATCTATCCCATTGGGCAGCCAGAACCTCATCATCTTTATATTTTCTACCTTTTCATCTATAAATCCATATTTATTTTTAGCTTCTAAGGCTAATTTCATAGCATTTGACCAAACAAAATAATTTTCAGTACCCTTTAGTTTAATACTAACTGTAGTCAGACTACTAGAGTCACTTGGAAGCAAATACAGGGGGTCTCCTATGTCCAATTTACTAATTAAGGTCTGAGAGGTACCTTCACGATCACCCATGATAACAACACACAGAAGCAACAACAACAAACAGATAACAGATCACAAAGAATGAAAGACAAATAGATAATAACAATCTAGGGCGAAGCTGAGTCAGGGACCAGATTGTCTTTCAATCGAAACAAATACCACAAAAATTAAGAACAACAGAAACAAGATGTAGCGACAAAACTGGTGACAAAACTCTTATTAACCCAAACCAAAACAATTACCCCCTAATATCCCAAACGATCTTACAAAAGTAAGATCTAACAAGTACAGAAATACAAGAACAGTTTGATGATCATCAACAGATGATCATCTACCAAGCAGCAACCACAATCTCTCAACCACATATGAGATAAACAACTATACAACTAACGGCTGCAACAATCGTAGCAAAACCCTAGAACGATACAAAGAGTGAATGTGTAAAATGTGAGAGGAGAATTGAACTAATGAGCTGATAACACCACTTATATATGAGCGGCCATAAGAAGTTACATCCAGATCCTAAAGATTGATTGATGATGATTGCAGTCCTTCTAATTTTACAGTTTACACCCTCCATCTTTATAACCTGTTGCAACAACTTGAACAACTTATAACAAACTTATAACAACATAACAACTTACATTCTCAGACCAAAATATAAGCCCAATATTCAACTGAGGCCCAAACAATGTGAGTAGACCAACTCGTATTCATGAGCCCAAATGGATGACCAACAATATAACATTTTACCAGTTTTAACCTTTTAGATTATCTATTTAAAGTTTATTTTTTATTATTTTCGATATCAAAATATGGTTTGATGTTATAATACTCTGTATGTTAGTCTATGAATGTGATTTGATGTTGTTTTGTTTTATTAATCGTATTTGATTTGATTGTATTGTTCTTCGTCTGATGTTTTCGTTGAAAAGTTCTTTTTTGTGCTTGTCTTGAAAAGTGTAAAATTGATATGTAATTTATATAATATTAAAGAGAAAGGTCGGTGGCCACAGTTCCACCAACCTAACTCCAAACACTTTCACACATGCACGTCTACAAGTCAACATCATCATTCAATCTTTTTATCATATTTTCAATTAATCAAAACTTTTATATTAAATAAATAGATGGTTTCAAAACTTTTATCTGATTTGACAAAATCACCCCTTAACTTTTCCAAATATATAAATTCATTGCTCAAATTTCTAACTTGACAAAAATGGCCCTCCTACTTTCCAACTTGACATAAAAGGCCTATATAAATTCTAAATTCTCTTTAACCTTCAAAATTTTAACATGTAACCCATTGTACCCCCAAACGTTGCTATATTGTCAGAGGTAACCCTCTAAACGTTGAAAATGTCATTTTGACCCCCTCAAGTTTGTAAAGTTTCAAGCTTACCCTAAAACTAATTTCTTAAGTTTTTATTTTTATGGATATGTCAGTATAAAATTCGAGTTCGTCTACGCATTAGCGTAATTTTTTTTCTGAAAATGAGCCGGGTCAATTATAAAATGGTTTTTTATGTATGTTTTGAGTTGCACTACGATTTGACGTAAATTCTATTTGAAAAAAAAATCGGGTCAAATGTAATACGTTTTGATTCGAAGGTATAAATCTGAGTTATCATACGATTTGACGTAAATTTAGTTCGGAAACGAGTCTGATTGATTGTAGTATGTATGTTATCATTTCGCGTATGGCACCGTCGCAACGCGCGGTGGGTAAAAGAACTAGTTATTAATGAACTGTGAATTTGAAAAGTGTAAAATTGATATGTAATTATTAATAAACAACTGAATAGTATTGATGTGTGCAAAATGCAACATATAAATTACATCAATTGTGGCATAAAACTAACCCTTTTTTTAGTACTAATGTTGGAAAAAGTGTGCTTTTGTCTTCCTTTTGTATTTTCAGGATTAAATGAGCTCAAATTAACAAAAGAAGCAAAAAGACAGCAAAATCTAACATAAATACAAGAAAAGGAACAAACGTGACATGCCCAACCCAACGACAGCATCTTCCCAAGCAAAACAAGAAGACAGAAAACTGAACACGCCCCGTGCTCAGCCAGCACGGGGGCGTGCCCAAGTGTCAGCAGAAAAGACAAAGTGGTAGAAGCTTCTATTGCCCACCACGGGGCCATGCTCAGCGGGCACGGGGTCGTGGTCAACTATAAGATTCGCAGAATCTAGGCAAATCTTCATAGTACAGATATGCTTCTGCACACGGGGTCGTGCTCAGCGGACACGGGGGCGTGGTCAACTAATAAGACAAGCTGCAATAAATGAAGAAAGAGAAGGATGTGGACACGGGGTCGTGCCCGAGCTTCTGTTCAGCCTATAAATAGGAGTGCTTGGCTCAAGCTCAAACCATACCTTGGCACACCACATCTCTCACACTTCACCCACCACCCACCACCACCATAACACCATCATCCACCACCATCATCCATTGTCCATCATAGAGTGTTGAGTCGTCTCGGGATCCAAGATTGATCGTAAGAGTTCTTGACAATCAAGGCCATGTTTGCCTAAGTCTCTTACATCACTTGGTGAAGACAAAGTGTCTAGTGTAATACTTTTTATTTTTAATCTTTTCACACTTTTTACTTGGTTTTGTATTAATGACTTTAATAACTAGTTTCTTATGTTGAAGGTGATTCTTCCTTATCGTGTGTCTGTGGTGTCTTGACATTATTTTACTGTCTATATAAAATAAAAGATTATCACCATTCATATCTCCACGGTCTATATGGAGGTATGTTGGCTACCTGGTCGGGGGTTAAGGGAACGGTTTGGTAAGAGTCTTGCCGTTGTTCAGCGTTTAGAGATCCTGCAAGGGACCTGGGTCAAATTTAGTAGGACCTCCTTCAATACTTAACGGTATTGGATGGCGGGGGTCCAAACTCTTTGATCCCCTCATAAGTTAAACTACTATTAATACTATAACCCGGCTACTTAGGACTGTATCCTTGCTGACTCAGACTACTTAGTCGAGGGTAACGTCACCTTCAAAAGAGGGGCCTACCATAATTTGCATTAATAACTTAATTAATTATCTTTCAATAATCCGCTTTAGGATTGTATCCTTGCTGACTCAAACTACTGGGTTGAGGGTAACGTCACCTTCAAAAGAGGGGCCTACTACAATAACTAAGATAATCTCTTAAATAAGTGCAAAAGTGCGGAAATAATCAAAGGTTACACTAAACACAAGTCGGAACCAAGTGATTCATCTTGTCTATCTGTTTTTCTTTTTATTTTTATTTTCAGCATTTTAGTTAGTTTTTATTTTTCTTAGTTTAAAACATTTTTCTAAACTTTTTGATTTGATTAGACGTTGAGGATAAACCGGTACTAAAAGCTCTTGTGTCCTTGGACGACCTCGGTATCTTACCAACACTATACTACGCTCACGATGGGTGCACTTGCCCATATGTGTGTTTAGTGTTAGTAAATATCGTGTTTTATAAATTTAAAACTTGGCTAAAGAAAGTGTAAAAGGGCTTAAAATATACTTAAACCTACATATAACACTCACGCACATCAAGTTTTTGGCGCCGTTGCCGGGGACACAAGGATTTTAAGAAAGAATCAGCGGCCTAATCGTTTTTCTTATTTTTCATTTTTTTTAGGATTTTTCTTAGTTTTTCAGCTTCTGCAGAACTCAGCACGGGCCGTGCCCGCTGAACACGCCCCGTGCCCAATCATTGGAACTGGCAATCCTGTTTTAAGTCAGACAGTATGCTGAATACGGGGCCATGCCCACTCAACACGCCCCCGTGCCCAAGATTCAGTTACTGAAAACAGAACCGTAAGATCCCGACGGTTGGTAATTTCTGACACAAACATGAGTGATACTGATACTTTTTACTTTCGGCACTCTTATGGTACGTGGTGTCAATTATGTGGTGGTTCTCATGAGGAATTTGAATGTTATTTTCTAAATTATAAGCCCCATTATATAGACCCATCGTTTCCTTGTATCCTTAAGAGGGGCGAAAGTAAAAATAATCCTTATCTATCCCTCGAATGCTCCCAACCGGATTTTCTAGGAGAAATGCTTCTTGATGAATTATTTCAATCAGAAGATCTAATTCTTAATTGGTAAAAAGAACTTAGGAAAGATTTTAATGATCTATCCCAAGACGATAACCAAGAAGAAGGGTTGGGCTCGCATTCAAACAACTTCGTTGTTTCCGATGATACTTCTAACTCTAGTAAGGACTTAAGCGATAGTCGTCCCTGTGTCGATTGTGCCGTCAAGGACTCCCCATCGACTTCGTTCGATGCATACATAGACCTGAGCGATTCGACATACACTTTAACGAGAGTCCGGAAAAGGGTTGGACTTGTCCACCTACATATAGCATAGGAATCACCCTCACCGACAACCTCTTGCGTTCTCGTCTTAATCTAGATCAACTAAGGTATCTTTGGCACTTTGGGGTTGTTCCATCCAGTAAGGAACCGCCCGATCCGGAAAGGTTCCTTGAAAATAGACAAACTTCATAAACAGCCCTTCGACACGGGGCCGTGCCCAGGTCAACACGCCCCCGTGTCCACCAAAAGATTCCCTTCTGGCTTTTTGTCAGAATACGGACAAAACGTGTCAGGATCTTTCCTGCACACGGGGCCGTGTCCAGCCGACACGGGGCCGTGTCCAGCATGCTGTCGTTTTCTATAAATGCAGCCAAGAATCCTGCACATTTGGACCATCCAGGGACAGAGATTTGAAAGGATTTTCTAACTTACCATCCTAGGTATGTTCTAAAAGAAGGTTCTAACAAACATCTTGTCCTTTCCTCTTTTATCCATTACCTTCTTCTTCATCTTTCTTGCAACAACACCTCCATTAAAGCTTGATTTCAAGCTTTATTGTGATGTTTGTTGAATTTTTGTTCAAGGAATCTTGTTAAAAATAAGTTACACAACATTGTTTTAAGTTATTTCTGCTCAAAAAAAGGCTTCATAAGTTGGGAAAATAATTTGAAACTCCAAGATTCCTTGTTCTAAAAATCTGCAGAAAGTTGAACACGGGGCCGTGCTCATTGAGCACGGCGCCGTGTCCGTGGTACTATTTCATTAAAACGAACTATTTTTGGTTTGTTTTCGTAGAATGTCTAGCCAAAACAGTAGAACCTCTTCTGCGCACTCCAGAAACAGTCGAAGGGAAAGGAGGCCATCGATTGAAGCAACTCTCGTGATGGCGCTACGTGAAGCCCTTGACGAGATGACTTCGGTAGAGGAGGTCCTCATAGACCGTATAAATTATCTTTCGGTGGGGTTGGAAAACAGTTTTCAAGAAATAAACCTCTTGCACCAGAGGTTAAACATTCTTGTAACACCTCCCATGGAACCAATCCTCCCTCAAGAGGATTGGAACCTAGCACTTGGAATCCAACATCCTACTGGTTGGGACGACATTCCGGTGGAACCTCCTCTTGAGGAACTCCAAGAAATCCCGGTGGAAGTTGCACCTCCTCAAACCAATGCTAATGAGCCCGCTTTTCTTCTCCCTAGGGAGATCGAAGAATGGCTCGCCGACGTGTGAGGAACCCATGCCCGGAGAAAGAAGTTTTTCAAGCCACATTTAACCGAGAGATTTACCTTTTCGGAAATTTTGCTAATAGAATAAGTAGTAGGCTAGAACTTCTTGGTTTAGATTTCTTATGTTTCTTTGACCTAACTATCTAGTATTTTAATTTTTAGGACTATTATGTAATTTTCTCTATGACTTAATAAATGATGGTTTTAGTTAAATTGGTGTTTGGATGGTGTTGAAATGAATAAAACACATTTGAGATGGCAAAGGAAACAATGGAAACTTGAACCAGCACCCCATGCAGGAAAACAGAACCATCCGACAAAATTTCTTCGTTTACAGTAAGTTCGGCATGGGCCATGTCCGCCCAACACGGCCCCGTGCTGCACAGTCTGCAGAAATACCCAGTTCAGGTAAACTGGACATGGGCCGTGCTCACCCAACACGCCCCCGTGTCCAGGCTTCTGTTTCCTTTGTTTAATTTTTGTTACTGGCACTTGAACACGGGGCCGTGCCCGGACACCACGGGGCCGTGTTCAGCGCCCAGTAACACAAATTTTTTTTGCTTTTTCACACCTTTTTACACATTCAATCAACCTAAAAACTTATTTTTGGGACACATTGAGGACAATGTGTAATTTAAGTGTGGGGGGATGCTAAAACCTTGAATCTTGCAAGTCCTAAATACAAGCCTTACACAAAACTCTATTGGAACCGCTAATCACTCCAAATTTCATTTTTTTTACTTGTCTAGGTTTAACTTGGGAATTTCAAATTCTAAAAAAGGTTATATTTTTACAAATTTACAACCGATAGCGTCGTGATAAAAAGAACCAACATAAGAAAATTATGAAAAGGCATGACAAGCTTAGTTAAAATTTAATTATATATACTTGATCACATAAAAACCCATTCCCACAAAAGTGAGTTTTGAGCCTTTATTGAGCATACAATTACATATCATTAAACTAAATGCTCATTTTTCGTTTCTTGTGTGAATAGCCGCTTGGTTCTTACGACTCTAGAACTTGCCACGACGATACATTCCCGGTCCTTACCAACTTAAACCCGAGTAAGTAAATGATGGAGGCATTAGGACTAACCCTTTTTGTTTCTACACCATTATTTTTCTTTTTTTTACCACCTACCCAAAATCCCCCTAGTTAGCCCCTTTGAGCCTAAACCTTTTCATTTCATAACCCAAACCAAACACCCCTTCACCCACCAAAACCTTTTTCATTTTTAACCCTTTGTTTTAGTAACTAGCTCGGTTTTTCGTATGACTTTTCAAAAAAAAAAAAAAAATAATAATAATATTTTTTTGTGATGATGAAGCAAAAGAAAATAAACAAACAAGTTTATCAAAAATAACTTTGTTTGAATAAAAGCTTCATCAAAATAAAAGTTGCAAAAAAAAAATTTTAAAAGTCATAACGAAAACCGACGCTTGTTACGCTTTTCGCCCTTTTTTTTACTAACCACTAACCCAACCACCTACCTTTAACCCAAGCCTAACCCTTCACCCAAAAAGTCCTCTTGATATTTACAAAGGTATATAGTTAAAAAGGAGGAGGATTGATTGCTTGGCAAGCTTATGGTAGGAGTAAGTTCCATGCCGCTCTCGAGTGATTCACTAAAATACATCTTCGGCCGAGTGTTGAGTGATCCCCCGTGAGGTATGTGAACTTGTATATAAATGGAATTTTAAAGAGGCATGTTATGCCCTAATAAGTAATTTATCTTATGAAAAGTTTTAAATAAATCATGACGAATAGGATTGTAAATAAATAAAAATAAACTTAATAAAGAATCTTGGAAATCCCGACACTCTATGACAAGCCCAAAAACTTTCTCTTCTACCCATTCCATTTGGGTGTGTAAAGCCACATTATAAAGAGTTTTGCTTGAGGACAAGCAAAGATTCAAGTGTGGGGGTATTTGATGTGTGCAAAATTCAACATATAAATTACATCAATTGTGGCATAAAACTAACTCTTTTTTAGTACTAATGTTGGAAAAAGTGTGCTTTTGTCTTCCTTTTGTATTTTCAGGATTAAATGAGCTCAAATTAACAAAAGAAGCAAAAAGACAGCAAAATCTAACATAAATACAAGAAAAGGAACAAACGTGACATGCCCGACCCCACGACAACATCTTCCCAAGCAAAACAAGAAGACTGAACACGCCCCGTGCTCAGCCAGCACGGGGGCGTGCCCAAGTGTCAGTAGAAAAGACAAAGTGGTAGAAGCTTCTATTGCCCACCACGGGGCCATGGTCAACTATAAGATTCACAGAATCTAGGCAAATCTTCAAAGTATAGATATGCTTCTGCACACGGGGTTGTGCTCAGCGGACACGGGGGCGTGGTCAACTAATAAGACAAGCTGCAATAAATGAAGAAAGAGAAGGATGTGGACACGGGGCCGTGCCCACTGGACACGGGGCCGTGCCCGAGCTTCTGTTCAGCCTATAAATAGGAGTGCTTGGCTCAAGCTAAAACCATCCCTTGGCACACCACCTCTCTCACACTTCATCCACCACCCACCACCACCATAACACCATCATCCACCACCATCATCCATTGTCCATCATAGAGTGTGTGAGTCGTCTCGGGATCCAAGATTAATCATAAGAGTTCTTGACAAT
Organism: Helianthus tuberosus; assembly: GCA_030545235.1. Lineage (NCBI taxonomy): Eukaryota > Viridiplantae > Streptophyta > Magnoliopsida > Asterales > Asteraceae > Helianthus > Helianthus tuberosus. The sequence continues at coordinate 89,250,522 of CM060438.1, read as the reverse complement.
CAAGGCCATGTTTGCCTAAGTCTCTTACATCACTTGGTGAAGACAAAGTGTCTAGTGTAATACTTTTTATTTTTAATCTTTTCGCACTTTTTACTTGGTTTTGTATTAATGACTTTAATAACTAGTTTCTTATGTTTAAGATGATTCTTCCTTATCGTTTGTCCGTGGTGTCTTGACATTATTTTACTGTCTATATAAAATAAAAGATTTTCACCATTCATACCTCCACGGTCTATATGGAGGTATGTTGGCTACCTGGTCGGGGGTTAAGGGAACGGTTTGGTAAGAGTCTTGCCGTTGTTCAGCGTTTAGAGATCCTGCAAGGGACCTGGGTCAAATTTAGTAGGACCTCCTTCAATACTTAACGGTATTGGATGGCGAGGGTCCAAACTCTTTGATCCCCTCACAAGTTAAACTACTATTAATACTATAACCCGGCTACGTAGGACTGTATCCTTGCTGACTCAGACTACTTAGTCGAGGGTAACGTCACCTTCAAAAGAGGGGCCTACCATAATTTGCATTAATAATTTAATTAATTATCTTTCAATAATCAGACCTTTTAGGATTGTATCCTTGTTGACTCAAACTACTGGGTTGAGGGTAACGTCACCTTCAAAAGAGGGGCCTACTACAATAACTAAGATAATCACTTAAATAATTGCAAAAGTGTGGAAATAATCAAAGGTTACACTAAACACGAGTCGGAACCAAGTGATTCATCTTGTCTATCTGTTCTTCTTTTTATTTTTATTTTCAGCATTTTAGTTAGTTTTTATTTTTCTTATTTTAAAACATTTTTCTAAACTTTTTGATTTGATTAGACGTTGAGGATAAACCGGTACTAAAAGCTCTTGTGTCCTTGGACGACCTCGGTATCTTACCAACACTATACTACACTCACGATGGGTGCACTTGCCCATATGTGTGTTTAGTGTTAGTAAATATCGTGTTTTATAAATTTAAAACTTGGCTAAAGAAAGTGTAAAAGGGCTTAAAATATACTTAAACCTACATATAACACTCACGCACATCAAGTATGATGTGAATTTATTCGTTATCATTTTTAATTGAAATTTATTCAAGGACGTGTAACATTCTTACCTAGTAGTTAAATATAAAACCATAATAAAATAACCCTTTTATTCACATTTCACCCACCACTACAACAGTCTTATAAATTCTAGCACACCTATTTTTAAGTTTCCTCCTTACCCATTCAATACATAATTTCATGATTGTAATAATAAACATACTACATTTTTTTCACCATTATTTTTTAATTCAATACATAATTTCATGATTGTAATAATTGATGTGTGTAAAATGCAACATATAAATTACATCAAATGAGGAATAAAACTAACCATTTTTTAGTACTAATGTTGGAAAAAATGTGTTTTTGTCTTCCTTTTGTATTTTCAGGACCAAATGAGCTTAAACGAACAAAAGGAACAAATATACAGCAAAAATTAACATAAATACAAAGAAAAGGAATAAACGTGGCATGCCCGTCCCCTCGACAGCATCTCCAAAAGCAAAAACAGGAAACAGAAGGCTGACCACGGCTCGTGCCCATTGGACACGGGGGCGTGGTCAGGTGTCTACGGATAAGGACAAAGCTGTGGAAGCTTCTACGCCCACCACGGGGGCTTGCCCAGCTCAGCACGGGGCGTGGCTAACGCTAAGATTTGCAGAATCTTGCAAATCTTGATAGTACAGATACGCTTCTGCACACAGGGCCATGCCCAATGAACACGGGGTCGTGTGCAGCCTAATGCAGACAATTGCAATTAATGAAGGAAGAGAAAAGGGATGGCCACGGGGGCGTGTCCAGCAGACACGGGGCCATGGCCGAACTTCTGTTCAGGCTATAAATAGGGGTGCTTGGCGTACTTCAAAGGCATCCCTTGGCAAACCACCTCTCTCCCACTTTGCCACCACTCCACCACCACTACACCACCCACATCCACCACCATCATCCATCATACACCTTAGAGTGTGTGTAGTAGTCTCGGGATCCAAGATTGATCGTAAGAGTTCTTGTCAATCAAAAGCCATGTTTGGCTAATTCTCTTACATCACTTGGTGAAGACAAGAATTTAATGTATTACTTTTGATTTTTAATCTTTTCGCACTTTTTTTTGGTTTTGTATTAATGAATTTAATAACTAGTTTCTTATGTTGAAGGTGAAACTCCTTTATCATTTGTCTGTGGTGTCTTGGCATTACTTTACTTTTATATAAAGTAAAAGATATTCACTATTCATATATCTACGGTCTATAAAGAGATATGTTGGCTACCTGGTCGGGAGTTAAGGGAATGGTTTAGTAAGGTTCTTGCCTTGTTCAGTGTATAGATCCTGCAAGGAACTGGGTCAAGCTTACTAGGATCTCCTTCAATACCCACTGGTATTGGATGGCGGGGGTGCGAATGGCTTGATCCCCTCATATGGAAACTACTATTAATACATTAAACCGGTTACTTGGGATTGTATCCCTGCTGACTCAAACCACTTAGCCGAGGGTAACGTCACCTTCAAAAGAGGGGCCTACCACTTTTCGCATTAATAACTTAATTAATTATCTTTCAATATTCCGACCCTTTGGGATTGTATCCTTGCTGACTCAAACCACTGGGTTGAGGGTAACGTTACCTTCAAAAGAGGGGCCTACTCCTATAACTAAGATAATCTATTAAAAAGTGCAAAAGTGCGGAAATCATAAAAGGATACATTAAAGGCGAGTCGGATCCAAGTGATTCATCTTGTCTATCTGTTTTTATTTTTATTTTTATTTCAGCATTTTTAGTTTTTATTTTTCATTTAAAACTTTTTCCAAAAATTTTAGTTTGATTAGACGTTGAGGTTAAACCGGTACTAAAAGCTCTTGTGTCCTTGGACGACCTCGGTATCTTACCAACGATATACTATGCTCACGATGAGTGCACTTGCCCATATGTGTGTTTAGTGTTAGTAGAATATCGTGTTTTATAAATTTAAAACTTGACTAATGTGAAAAATGGGCTTGAAATATCAATAAAAATTATATCACACCTTACACACACCAAGTTTTCGCGTCGTTGCCGGGGACACAAGGATTTTAAGAAAGCTTAAAATCGACGGCCTAATCGTTTTTCAAAACCTTTTCAAAAACTACGCGCACATTTTTTTCATTTTTAGGTGGTTTTTGCATTACAATAGTCTGAACACGGGGCCGTGCTCACTGAACACGCCCCCGTGCTGCATAAAAATTAACCAAACACCCAGATACAGAGTCTGAACACGGGGTCGTGTTCGCTGAACACGCCCCCGTGCTGAACCAAACCAGTCACATTTTTTTTAAACGCCCAGATACAGGATCTGACCACGGGCCGTGCTCACTGAACACAGGGCCGTGCTCAGCCTCTGTTTCCGTTTTTATTTTTGTTTTCTGGTCCCGAGACTCTGTTGTGGTCTGCTGAGTGATTCTTATGGATCAATACTCAGGAGGTTACAACTACCACTATGAGGAGGAGGATTATGAAGAAGAATATTGTACCATTTGTGGTAATTCTCATACGGTGCAATATTGTGACCTCTTTGAACCATCCCCTTCGTACACATACTATGAGGAGCCCAGGTACGAGCCAACCACTTCATACACATACTATGAAGAGCCAAGGTATGAACCTTCTCCCTCATACTCATATCTTGATGAACCAAGGTATGAGCCCTCATACTCATATCTTGAGGAACCAAGGTATGAGCCTTCTCCTTCATATACTTACTATGAGGAACCATGGCGTGAACAACCCACCCCATATGAGTATTATGAAGAACCAAGTTACGACCCTTATCCATCATATACTTACAATGAGGAACAATGGTGTGAACCATCTACCTCATATGAGTATTATGAGCAACCAAGGATCGAACTTCCAAACTCAAGCAGCGGGGATATTTATTCCGATCACTTTGACGAACCACCAACTATCTCCCCCGTATCCGAAAAGATAATAGAACACCTTAAAACTATCGAGCGCTATATAAAAGAAGCCCGCGCAAGGGAAGAGGAAGCCTGTGCAAGGGAAGAGGTAACTTGTACCAAAAAACTGATAGTTAAAGAGGTCAAAATGGAAGAACAAGTACGTGAAAAACCGACACATGAACTAAACAACGAAAAAGGTGACTCCGACAACGTTAAAATTCAAAAAGAGTCTAATTTTCAAGAAGTTACCCTTTTGTCACCTTCTTTCGAAAACCATTGTTTATTACCTACTCATGCTAAGTTTTTAAAAGAGTTAAACACTAACACTAAAATTGACGAAATGGTAAGCATTAAGTTAACAAATGATCAAACTGAGCTAATAAAGATGATCCATTTGAATTAACATTACACTAGTTCCATGTTTCTTTCAAAATTCCTTTATTAGTAATATTACAATTGATAAATATCTTTGTGTTAATATAACACCAAACTACATTTTCGAAAAATTAAGTATTGGTGATTTTTCTCCACTTCAAATACCTATTTTTCTATCTAATCGGAAAACAATAAAATCAATGGGAGTAGTTGAAGATGTGTTAGTGCAAACTGTAACACCCCGAAAACGGGTTTGGTAATTAAACCCCGTTAATACTAAAGACGGGGAAAATACCGTTAGTGGTAAAATTTAACCCGGTGAATATTAGGACTTAAATAAATAATCCTAATATTTACTAAAAGGTGAATAAAAGCTTTTAAGGAAATAAAAAGGATAAAAGGCCCGAGTTAACGGGACCTAAAATAAACTTAGTCATAAATATTCCCGAATCCGCTAAGTTAACTAGGAATATTAAACCTAGTTAATAAGTGGGAATATTATTGAAAATAATTAGGTTGTGATCTAATTACTAACTAACCAAACACGAGGGACCAAAGCCGGGTAACTTGAAATTGGAATTATAAACTTAAAAAAAAACACAACACACACAAGTGTGTGTGTGCGTGCGTGGGTAAGGCCAGGAGAAAGCTCCCATGGAGCTTTAGCCCTAAATCCAACAAATCTCTCAAATTGAAGCTCAAATCAAACCCAAATCGTCTGCATGATTACAAATTCGTGATCACCTAGTCGTGGGGATTACAAGGTATGTTGAATTTTATGATTTGGTGATACTTGAGATTATGATGAACAATCATACTCAAAATTCTGGAATGAATGTTGAATCTATGAGTGTTATTGTGATTATATCTTGGTTTAGAAACAAACCCTAGTAGGAAATTTGATGAATTGTTGTCAAAACTAGGGATTTGGTAATTACCCTATTATGTGCTAAGTGGGTTTTATGACAATAAGATGAACACTCAGATGAGAGTGTTAAAATGATGAAAATTGATTGTTATAATATAAGTTCTTGATGTAATTCATGAACACTAGACTTAGAGGTTTGATTGTTATATAAATCTTGGTGAAAATAACTAATTATAAACTAGTTAGTAAATATGTGAAATTATGCACATTAGGTGTTTGTTAAAATGCCTAAATGAGAACTAAAGTATTGAAATTTAGAGTGAAAACGCGTATTCGAATGATATGGCAATTACGCATGATATGAGGTGATAAGAGTTCTAAATACTATGTTGATTTAGACTTAATGTCGTAAACCATGCGATTGAAAGTAGTTAACTTTAGATAAGTTAAGTTAACTAATCATGAAGTCGAATAGTAGCTTCGGCATAGGAAATAAGTGAGGTGGAATAGTCGTGACTTTTATGACTAATTTAACCGCTTTGTAAATGATTGACAATAGTTTGACGCGTAACAAGCTAGATGAAAGCTTGGAGGAGGGAGCGGGTCAAACGGAGCAAGTACGGAAAGGAAAGCGTGGCGTGGATGCGAGGTAAGTGTAATTTACACACTTATGTAGAATACCCGTTTATTCGATACGTTGTAAATGTGATAACGATAATATTGGAAATATGGAAATTTGTCAAGTGTCGACTAATGTAAATCAAGGTTAAAAGGATACCCATGGCGTAAGCCGAAATGGGTTGAATTTATAAGAAAAGAGTGTAAAAGAAAAAGGGTATGGTTATAAAATCCGGGAGGGGATGGATGTATGAATTGGAAATCAAAAACGATGTTTTTGATTAAATAAGATAATGTTGGGCATATAGTCCAAACGGGTCGAATGGTGATCATAACACCATTTGACAATATCGACTAATATGGTTGTCAAGTCTTATGTTAACAGGACCGATTAGCCAATCGGATAATTGCGTCACCATTGATGGTGTGATAATGAAAACGAGGTATAAATTGGGTCTACTTGTTGATCCAGGCCAGGTACGCATAATTATGTTGTAGTTAAAAGTGTTATTGTTGGTCGAATAATTTGAGAGCGAGTCCTTCGTCATAAAAGGACTAAAATCGACCAAAACGCCCTTGTAGGCTAAATGGAACAAACGACCCTTAAAGGTTGTTTGGAAACGAGTTTTATGACTAGGTAAATACTTAGAATAAGTATAGAAGCTGAAAGAGGTATTGTATTAGCTAAATGGCACTATTTGAGTTTTTGCCGTAAAATAATGATTCGAGAGGTAAAATTGGTTTATATTGATCACAACATTAAACCTACCTTAAATACAGTTGGGGTGGGAGATTATAGGATAAGAAATGTGGTAATGAAATGTGATAATGAAATGCTAGAAGCAATCGAAAACTATTTTAGGCTCGAAAGTGCTTAAATACCCTTAACGGGTCAAAATAAGCATACGGGCGACAATGGGTTTAAATTGTGTAATAAACCTGTGATTAGAACCTAATATGGTATATAACAATTATTTGAAGAAGTGTAGGTGATGTAGGAATCAAACAAATATGTTTGATTGATAAAATGCATAAACGGGTCAACATTTGGTAAAAAGGGTAATAAGCCGAAGACTTAAAATTCTTAAATTTTATTAATCCAGACGTTGGATTTAAACTCCATATAATGGAGGATCAAATTACAATCATGTAGGAAGAAACGGTAGGTCAAACGGATAAGCGGATTGAAAGATACGAAAGTTTTCGTGTCAATAAACGGCAAAATGGAAAAGCTGAATGCAGGGGCCACCGTAAATTACGGTGTCCACCGTAATTTACGGTGGAGCTGAAAATGTTACGGTGGTTCTCTTCTGATTTACAGTGGAAGAATAAAGTTTCATGGGCTACCGTAAATTACGGTACCCACCGTAATTTACGGTGGGCCCTGTACAAAAATGTATTTTTTATCAAGTTTCGCTTCCCGGACTCGTTTAAACACATTTTAATCTCCGTATGACTAAAGCATTTCATGTTTATGAAATGTAGGTACATTATGGATGCCGAAAGACGATCAAGCTCAACAAAGAACCGAACACGATAAAGATACATGCTTCCGCACATTACATCGTCGTAAATTTTTAAACGAAGAATTCGATCACGTTATGTTAATTAACTTATGATTTTTAAAACTTTTAGTAAACCCGTATTTTCGGTGTATATGTAATCGTAATTACATGATTGTTTTCGTAAAATATTCATTAAACCTTGAATTATAAGAACGGGTGTTACAAGTTGGTATCAGAGCCTTGGTTTAAGAGATTCAAGTATGGCGGGAAAGCTATGCTTGGACTTAAACCTTACGCTCTTGATAAAGATTGGTGTTCGGTTCGAGGCTTGATCGCAAATCCGGTAAGTACGTGTATTTTAATGGTTTAGCATGTTAAAGTGTTGTAAACAACACATAGGGTTATCGTGTAATATACGATACCTCAATTAAATAATGGATATAGTTAACAAAATTACGTGCGTTAACACGCATAGTAGAAGAGCCTTGTATTATGATACGGGCATTTAGTAAAGTTGACATTACTAACCTTTATGAATGTTTTAATTGGAGGAAACTCGCATTTGAAGATGACGAGGGTTGAACAAATTACGAATATGATAGAGGAACGGTCCGAAGTATGACAAGAGGAGCATGCTCACCAAGGACTAAATCGCGTAACGACCGCGAACAAGGTTAATGGCAAGGAACGCCCGTTGGGGCAAACATTACCAGGTGCACATTTTAAATATAATCGCACAAATAGTAATATGCAACAAATAAGTAGAAATTGAAAGTTGCATATGTAGATTAAAAACTTGGAAAAACCCGAATAGAAAATGTATTCGGGATATTGTTTCCAAGAGAAACAAATAGAGGCATTACTTACATAGGGCGTGATGTGAAAACTATAAAAAGGTCATGTGTGTCATGTGTTAATCGCTTACTCTGGCCAAGTAAGTAGTGGCATATGATACCATGAACTTCTTATAGCGGACACATTTACATCCGATGTAGTACGGGCAGGGTGAATGGGACTAACTAAAAATGTACCCAAAATAAGTCAAACAAGTAAGATGTTTGATAATAAACGTAAACGCAAGTCGGATGACAGGGAGCGTATTACGTTAGAATAACGAGCCCAAGAGAAGGGACAAAGATTAAAGTAAATGAAAATACAGACCAACTAATGAGAATGCTAAGGCATAGAGGTAAAGTTTAACTGTCATAAGTGATGAAATTCACACAGACAAGTCAAAGGGGTAGAATAAAAGAATAAAAGACTTGACTAAATAAAAGCGATGGATTTCGCTAAAACGATCAAATAAATTAAGATGATGTCTAAAACCATATAAGAATGGTTACTTGATGATAACTTCGGTAAAGATACCCGATAGATGGGTAGGATTTTGAAAGCATGCGTAAACCAAGAGACGGGTACGCGAAATAGAAAGTCAAGGGACTCGGATTAAGAGTCATGACTAAAAGATGATGAGAACTTGCAAACAGAAATTTTGGTAGTTACGTTCAACCATTTCAAAGTTGGACGGGTCAAATAAAGAATGAAGCTTGACATTCATAAGTGATGAAAATTCACCCAAAACGAGTCAAACGAGTCAATTAAGGAAAACACAAACCGGTGAAACCGGAAAGCTAAAAATAATAAGATAGAAGGACCCGGGTAATGGGTTGTAAAGAAGTATAAGTATGAACCGGGTAATGGTAAGCGTAAGACAAACCGACGTGCAAATGACGCTAGAAGTCGTAAAGTCGGAAAGGATAGTCCGAAAGTAAACAAATGAAACCTTAGACTCCGGTTAAGGTCAACTAAAGTTCAAAAGCAAAATTAAATGATTCCAAACATAACAAAGGATGCTTTAAAGCTATATAGGTATAAATAGACAATGGAATACAGACTAGAATAAAAGATGATCTACGGGATCATCATAACCTACGGGATATTAATTAGTGTAAGGGTCTACGGGGCCAAAATGACCCACGGGTCATGAATTGAAGCAAAGGGATCATAAGGGCCTCGTCTTAAAGAGATGAAAGCCTAAGGAGATAGCCTACGAGGTTAAGTGAAGGAACCAACGGGTCCATAGTGTAAGGTGAGGGAACTTGTTACGATTCCCCGTGTAAAACGAGAACGGAAAACAATAAATTATGGGTTGTCAATTTCCTTGATATGAGTAATTGACATAGCTAAAGAGAAAAAAACGTTAGACTAAACTTCAGTTTTAGTAAGAAATAACTTTTTTTATAAATATAAATTCTGAAAGGAAATTGAATAGTAAGCAGGAAAGATTCAAGTCTTGACGCTGATAGGCGCAAGACAATATATTCGAAAAGTGATCTTTTCGAAAATGAAAGGTAGATATATAAATTAAACATGATGTGACACGATCACGGTTAAGAAATGTAATGTGAAATAGAATCGCATTATAACCAAGCGAGCGGTAAAAAGTAACTGGACTAATAAGTCTAGTTAGTGAGACCGGTGAAGGTCAGCAATTCAAATCGAGAAATTTGGTTTGCTCGTAAGCGGAGGATTCGGAGTAACTGAACCGAATAAATGAATTTGAAAACAAAAGAAATAGTTGCTAAAAGTGAAAGATTTCACTAAAGACCTTTAAACGGGTCAAGGTAACGGATTGCGATGGATATCGCTAAGTTAACTAAACTAGTAGAAATAACGAAATTACGTTAATTCAAGTTGCATTATGTCGTAAGAGGTACGTAGATGTTTTGTAACCAAAAAGATATTACAATAAATTTTCTGGTAATACTAACAAACGGTTAAAATATGAGCAATGCTCAATTGATTTTCGAGAGCAAATGCATGAAGTTAAACTCGATAAATTATGTAAGAAAAGGTTTCGAGGACGAAACCTTTTTAAGGGGGGTAGACTTGTAACACCCCGAAAACGGGTTTGGTAATTAAACCCCGTTAATACTAAAGACGGGGAAAATACCGTTAGTGGTAAAATTTAACCCGGTGAATATTAGGACTTAAATAAATAATCCTAATATTTACTAAAAGGTGAATAAAAGCTTTTAAGGAAATAAAAAGGATAAAAGGCCCGAGTTAACGGGACCTAAAATAAACTTAGTCATAAATATTCCCGAACCCGCTAAGTTAACTAGGAATATTAAACCTAGTTAATAAGTGGGAATATTATTGAAAATAATTAGGTTGTGATCTAATTAATAACTAACCAAACACGAGGGACCAAAGCCGGGTAACTTGAAATTGGAATTATAAACTTAAAAAAAAAACACAACACACACAAGTGTGTGTGTGTGTGCGTGCGTGGGTAAGGCCAGGAGAAAGCTCCCATGGAGCTTTAGCCCTAAATCCAACAAATCTCTCAAATTGAAGCTCAAATCAAACCCAAATCGTCTGCATGATTACAAATTCGTGATCACCTAGTCGTGGGGATTACAAGGTATGTTGAATTTTATGATTTGGTGATACTTGAGATTATGATGAACAATCATACTCAAAATTCTGGAATGAATGTTGAATCTATGAGTGTTATTGTGATTATATCTTGGTTTAGAAACAAACCCTAGTAGGAAATTTGATGAATTGTTGTCAAAACTAGGGATTTGGTAATTACCCTATTATGTGCTAAGTGGGTTTTATGACAATAAGATGAACACTCGGATGAGAGTGTTAAAATGATGAAAATTGATTGTTATAATATAAGTTCTTGATGTAATTCATGAACACTAGACTTAGAGGTTTGATTGTTATATAAATCTTGGTGAAAATAACTAATTATAAACTAGTTAGTAAATATGTGAAATTATGCACATTAGGTGTTTGTTAAAATGCCTAAATGAGAACTAAAGTATTGAAATTTAGAGTGAAAACGCGTATTCGAATGATATGGCAATTACGCATGATATGAGGTGATAAGAGTTCTAAATACTTTGTTGATTTAGACTTAATGTCGTAAACCATGCGATTGAAAGTAGTTAACTTTAGATAAGTTAAGTTAACTAATCATGAAGTCGAATAGTAGCTTCGGCATAGGAAATAAGTGAGGTGGAATAGTCGTGACTTTTATGACTAATTTAACCGCTTTGTAAATGATTGACAATAGTTTGACGCGTAACAAGCTAGATGAAAGCTTAGAGGAGGGAGCGGGTCAAACGGAGCAAGTACGGAAAGGAAAGCATGGCGTGGATGCGAGGTAAGTGTAATTTACACACTTATGTAGAATACCCGTTTATTCGATACGTTGTAAATGTGATAACGATAATATTGGAAATATGGAAATTTGTCAAGTGTCGACTAATGTAAATCAAGGTTAAAAGGATACCCATGGCGTAAGCCGAAATGGGTTGAATTTATAAGAAAAGAGTGTAAAAGAAAAAGGGTATGGTTATAAAATCCAGGAGGGGATGGATGTATGAATTGGAAATCAAAAACGATGTTTTTGATTAAATAAGATAATGTTGGGCATATAGTCCAAACGGGTCGAATGGTGATCATAACACCATTTGACAATATCGACTAATATGGTTGTCAAGTCTTATGTTAACAGGACCGATTAGCCAATCGGATAATTGCGTCACCATTGATGGTGTGATATTGAAAACGATGTATAAATTGGGTCTACTTGTTGATCCAGGCCAGGTACGCATAATTATGTTGTAGTTAAAAGTGTTATTGTTGGTCGAATAATTTGAGAGCGAGTCCTTCGTCATAAAAGGACTAAAATCGACCAAAACGCCCTTGTAGGCTAAATGGAACAAACAACCCTTAAAGGTTGTTTGGAAACGAGTTTTATGACTAGGTAAATACTTAGAATAAGTATAGAAGCTGAAAGATGTATTGTATTAGCTAAATGGCACTATTTGAGTTTTTGTCGTAAAATAATGATTCGAGAGGTAAAATTGGTTTATATTGATCACAACATTAAACCTACCTTAAATACAGTTGGGGTGGGAGATTATAGGATAAGAAATGTGGTAATGAAATGCTAGAAGCAATCGAAAACTATTTTAGGCTCGAAAGTGCTTAAATACCCTTAACGGGTCAAAATAAGCATACGGGCGAAAATGGGTTTAAATTGTGTAATAAACCTGTGATTAGAACCTAATATGGTATATAACAATTATTTGAAGAAGTGTAGGTGATGTAGGAATCAAACAAATATGTTTGATTGATAAAATGCATGAACGGGTCAACATTTGGTAAAAAGGGTAATAAGCCGAAGACTTAAAAGTCTTAAATTTTATTAATCCGGACGTTGGATTTAAACTCCATATAATGGAGGATCAAATTACAATCATGTAGGAAGAAACGGTAGGTCAAACGGATAAGCGGATTGAAAGATACGAAAGTTTTCGTGTCAATAAACGGCAAAATGGAAAAGCTGAATGCAGGGGCCACCGTAAATTACGGTGTCCACCGTAATTTACGGTGGAGCTGAAAATGTTACGGTGGTTCTCTTCTGATTTACGGTGGAAGAATAAAGTTTCAGGGGCTACCGTAAATTACGGTACCCACCGTAATTTACGGTGGGCCCTGTACAAAAATGTATTTTTTTATCAAGTTTCGCTTCCCGGACTCGTTTAGACACATTTTAATCTCCGTATGACTAAAGCATTTCATGTTTATGAAATGTAGGTACATTATGGATGCCGAAAGACGATAAAGCTCAACGAAGAACCGAACACGATAAAGATACATGCTTCCGCACATTGCATCGTCGTAAATTTTTAAACGACGAATTCGATCACGTTATGTTAATTAACTTAAGATTTGTAAAACTTTTAGTAAACCCGTATTTCCGATGTATATGTAATTGTAATTACATGATTGTTTTCGTAAAATATTCATTAAACCTTGAATTATAAGAACGGGTGTTACACAAACAAATCAAATGGGCGACCTTTTGTGAAAACCCACGAAGCTTTGAAAAATCGGAAGCAAAACAATCTACCCATTCAATTAGGGGCATTCAAAAAATGTGTCGATTTTGAGCGTTCAATGAAATATCCAATCGGCAATGATGATCCCCTAATTGAAGATGAAGATGAGCCACCCGATACGAAAGATGAAATCGACCACTTTGTTGAAGAAGAGGTCGCCATTGAACAAACCTTTTTAGTTCTTAACCAAAATGAGCAACCAAATAAGGAGTCTCCTAAATACCCGCCACTAGAGCTTAAAAAACTCCCAAAAGGTTTGGAATATGCTTTTCTCGACAAGGATGGTAAGTTACCTGTAATTATTTCGTCAAAATTAACTAGTGTAGAAAAAGAAAAATTAATTACGCTTTTGAAAAAACACAAAAACGCGATCGCTTGGAAGCTTGTAGATATTAAAGGAATAAGTCCTTCCATGTGCACGCACAAAATTTTAATGAATGATGACTATAAATCGGTAATACAACCACAACGTAGAGTAAATCCAAACGTCCAAGAAGTGGTTAAAAATGAAGTCATTAAATTACTTGACGCCGGATTTATCTACCCGATTTCCGATAGTACTTGGGTAAGTCCCATCCAAGTAGTTCCTAAGAAAGGAGGTATAACGGTGGTCACTAACCAAAAAAATGAATTAATACCTACAAGAACTGTCACCGGATGGAAAGTATGTGTAGATTATCGACGATTAAATGAGGCAACAAGGAAAGATCACTTTCCATTGCCCTTTATTGATCTAATGTTAGAAAGATTATCCGGACACAAATTTTATTGTTTTTTAGATGGTTTTTCAAGTTACTTTCAAATACCGATAGCAGCCGAGGACCAAGAAAAGACAACATTCACATGTCCCTACGGAACTTTTGCTTATCGAAGCACGCCTTTTGGTCTATGTAATGCCCCCGCAACTTTTCAACGTTGCATAGTGGCCATCTTCCATGACATGATAGAAAAGACTATGGAAGTTTTCATGGGCAACTTTTCTATCTTTGGAGATTCATACGACCAATGCCTCGATAACCTTGAACGAATTCTATCCCGATGTGAGGAAACTAACCTCGCCCTTAATTGGGAAAAATGTCATTTCATGGTAACGGAGGAAATAGTACTCGGTCATAAAATCTCAAGCGAATGAATGGAGGTTGATCGGGCTAAAATAGACACTATTTCTCGATTACAACCCTCATCCTCCGTTAGAGCAATCAGAAGTTTCCTAGGGCACGCCGGACTTTATAGACGATTTATCAAAAACTTTTCTAAAATCTCAAGACTTTTAACAAAATTACTTGAAAAGATGCTCCTTTCATCTTTGACAAGGATTGCAACCAAGCATTTTTAACACTAAAAGAAATGCTAGTCAATGCACCTATCATGATAGTGCCTGATTGGAAATTACCTTTCGAAATCATGTGTGATGCAAGTGACTTTGCAGTTGGAGCCGTCTTGGGACAAAGAAAAGATAAGAATTTTCACCCAATTTGTTACACTAGTAAAACACTTAACGATGCACAAGAAAATTACACAACAACAGAAAAGGAATTACTAGCTGTAGTATTTGCTTTTGATAAATTTCGTTCTTATCTTGTTCTTTCTAAAACGATAGTTTATACAGACCATGCATCCATTCATAATCTTTTTAAGAAACAGGACGCCAAACCACGTTTAATCAGGTGGATTCTACTCCTCCAAGAATTCGACATTGAAATAAAAGACAAAAGAGGAGCAGAAAACACCGCTGCAAATCATCTATCCCGCTTGGAAGATCCAGCTTTGGAGGTATCTAGGCACGAGCTAATCAATGAAAAAGTCCCAACGGAGTCCTTAGAAATGGTGGTGTACCAAGAAGAGCCATGGTATGCCGACTACGCTAACTACTTAGCTAGTGGGATAGTCGCAAAAGGATGGTCACATCATCAAAGAAAAAAATTCTTTGCCGATGTAAAGCACTATTTTTGGGAAGACCCTTATCTTTTCAAAATGTGTGCCGACCAACTTATCTGACGATGCGTACATGGTGGTGAAGCAAGAACAATTCTCCGCCATTGTCATGAAGGTCCATACGGAGGACATCATGGTGCCGCTAGTACCGCATGAAAGGTATTTGATTCAGGATTTTATTGGCCAACCATTGACAAAGACGCCCAAAGTCTTATCAAGACATGTGATGCATGCCAACAATCAGGTAATAATTCTTCCAAAAACGAAATGCCACAAAATGGCATTCTTGTTTATGAAATTTTTTATTAGTGGGGACTCGACTTTATGGGACCTTTCCCACCGTCAAAAGGAAACAAATATGTACTTGTGGCAGTGGATTACTTGTCAAAATGGGCCGAAGCCAAAGCTCTTCCAACAAATGATGGAAGAGTTGTGGTAAGATTCCTGAAACGATTATTTTCTCGTTTTGGGACTCCAAAAGCGTTAATAAGTGATAGGGGTACCCATTTTTGTAATCATCAACTTGAAATTTTTTTAACAAGATATGGGGTCTATCACCGGATCTCAACGGCATATCACCCTCAAACAAATGGACAAGCCGAGGTGATTAATCGAGGTTTGAAGAGAATACTTGAAAAAACCGTTGGATTAAATAAAAAGGAATGGGCCGATAAATTAGACGACGCTTTATGGACTTTTCGAACTGCATATAAACAACCAAAGGTACCACCCAATATAAGCTTGTCTATGGAAAAAGTTGTCATTTTCCAGTAGAAATAGCATGTGACAACTGTCAAAATTCCATGTATCCGTACATTAATTAAACGGTAATTAGTGCTTTAATGACTATGCTTGATTCAAAATTTATGACATGAATGCTTTCTGATTATTGTCATATACATACATGTGCATCACATTTTGCATAATGTCATACCATTATTGCATGCAACACTCTATTGACTAAGATGATGCACGAAACAAAGATGGCACAGTTATCAGACAAATCAAAAAAATGCTGACGGAGTTCAGTGCATAGACAGACATGGTATTGAGACACAAAATGGGCCAGAAAACCAAGAGTTACACTAGTAAAGGGTGTAGGAGAGTAATGATCATATAACTGCCTTCCTAGTTATAGTTTAAGTGTCGGAAAGTGCCTAAAACTCACACAAACTGCAGAATTCAGCAAAAATCAGCTTTTAGACAACTAAATATTATGCAGAATTATGGTTAAATGGTCCAGAAAGCTTTCCTAAGTGTCGGGAATCAAAACTGTCACAAAAGGTAACATAAAGCACACTAAACTGCGTAGTTTAGCACCTTAACGAGCCTGTAACCAACCGAACAACCAGACACTACCCGAAACACCAAATTTTCACTATAAGCATTGTTTTGACATTTCTGAGCTAGTATTGGACACCTAACATCATATTACACCCTAAAACACTTAAACACCTAAATCCCTAATTTTAACACTTACATTCTAACTAAAAATTCTAACTTACAATTGAAAGTGAACCAAGACCCCCCCTCCTCCTCCATTTACGGTCACGTAGTGTGGCCCCACTCTTGATTTCTTTTGATTAATTAATGAGATTTGTTGATTAGATTTGGAACACATTATCATAAACTTATGCTGGAAGAAATTTCCTATAAACCACAAGATTAAACCCCAAGTTCATTTCATCCTCTTCAACACCAAAATTCCCCTTCTTCTCCTCCATAGTCTACGGCACACACACCCCACCATACTACCTTCATTTTCATTCAACATTCAAGCATTCCAAGGTGATTCTAAGGTCCTAGAAGCAAGATTAAGGAGCTTGGCGCCATTGGAAGGTGAAGGACCTATCTCACAAGCTTTTAACCACCAAGATTAGCATCATCTTCATCTTGTGTTTATCCCTAGCCTTGTGCTAGTAGTACGATCCTTCTAATCCCATTTTACATCTTGTTATGATGGTTAAAAGTTTATGTAAAAGTCTAATCATGAAGAACACTAAAGATCAAGAACATAATCTTTAACATAAGACTAAAAATCATGATAAACTATGTTGTTTAAGTGTTATTATGCTTCTTGATTTTTGATTGTTTGTGTTAATGATGTTGAACATCATGTGAACCTTGCTAGATTGTGATTAAAGACATGATCTAGCAAGATGAGAGGATGATATGTTATAAATCAAGATGATCATCCTTATGTGAAACATGAACCTGAAAGGTTAAATGTTATTCTTGAATTATGATGATCAAAGTGCAATGTAAGTCTTGTAAATATGTGATTCAAAAATAATTTTCTCAAGAAACTAAGTTAAAATACAAGATTTACATAAACTTGATTCTTAAAGAAACTAACCACATTTTTAGTGGTTAATCAAGTGTAGAAACATGTTATTAACAAGAAGAATTCAAAAAGAAATATTTTTAGAAAACCAAGTTACAAGTTGTAAAGATCTAAAATCTTCAAGAATGATGTTTTTAAATAAATAACCACACTTTAAAGGGTAACTAAGCTTACTAAACACACTACCAAGTTACTACAAATTTTTATAAATTTTCAAGTTCATGAAGTAGAGTAAATAGCTTGACTTTGGCACGTGGTAAGTATTGATTGCTTTGTTGATGATTTGTGATGATTTTTAAAAGAAAATGATATGCTTTGAAAGCATGGAAACCTCCATTTTTAAGGGGAAACTATGGTAAACTTTTTCTAGAAATTAAACACTTAGAAAATATCTTTAAACAAGTGTTAACAAGTGTATTTTAACCATGATTTTTCATATAAAATTTGCCATAATTTTTGTTACAAAAATTATAAATATTGGAGTTTGGTTTTGATAAATAAAAGTGACTAAATATGTATCTAGGAAAATATATATTTAAGATGTCACATTTGTGTGATTACTTGTATATTATGTGTATTAGTTATATTATTTTAGGACTTGAAATAATATAACTCACCAAAATACCAAAAATCACAATACAAAATATTACCAAAAATTCCAAGAAATAAATATATAATTTATACCCAAAAAGATTGGAGAAACCGAACAAGGAATATAAACTACAAAATATTCCGGAATTAAATTCATAAGTATATTTTGGTAAATGGTACTTTGGAAACCAAGAAAACGAAAATATGATTTTTATAAGTGTTACAAAAATATATCATATTTTTTACAAGAAGAAATCATATTATTTTTGGGTAAAGAAAAATATATACGTTTTCTTGAATTACTAGAAAATATATTATTTTTGGAGCAAATATATATTTTCTTAAATAAACTTAGAATATAGTATTTTTGGGTGAAAAATGGGTTTATAAATATATTTCCTAAGATAATCTTGAAAATATACTATTTTTGAGATTTATATGAAAATAGAGAAAATTTCACTTTTTGTCCTTTATGTATTACCTGAATTTTGAAACGTGCCCTTTAAAATTTTAGTTTCAGATTATGTCAAAAAAACACATGTTTTATATCACTTTATGTCCTTTTCACCAAACTGAGTTAAATTACTCAGTTAAATTTATTTAAGGCAAGGGCAAAAATGGTATTTTATAAATAAATGCATCACCTCCCTTTATCCCCTTATCTTCTTCAAAAACATGCGCACACCAAGAATTATCTGCCTCTCTCTCCTTCTGGATTAAACACCGGGGACCGGAGCCACATCTCTGGCGACCGGGTTCCTCCGGCGAACCACACACACACAACCCCCTTACCTTCACTCACACACCCGTAACCATATGAATACCCCTCGATCACCGGCAAACCCCCACACTCCCTCGTTCTTTTCTCCCTAAAACCCGACCGGACTCCAGCCGGTGAAGCGGCGGAGCAGGTGACGACGATATTGATGAGCGATGATGAGAATAATGTCGTTGATGATGACGACTGACGCTGATAATCGAGGATAATGATGGTTGACAGCAAAGGCGGTGGTGTGGCTCCGGTGAGTTCCACGGCAGCGGCGACTGAGTGGTGGAAATGGGGGTGCTTGACGGCGGCACTGTGACTGAGTTTCGGGTAAACCCTTCAACAACCCTTTTTTCTTCTCGTTTTCTCTTTAGATCCGACATGATCTACGAATTTTTCTGGCACATTGGGTGGTGTTTCAGGTAATCACGATGTTGAAGATGATGATGATGGTGGCAGTCCGACAGCGGCGTTGGCCGCCGGTGTAAGGACCTGCCAAAATGCCCCAAAACGACCCGTAAGTGAAAACCCGGATCCACAAAACCCTAATGTGCATGAAAAACCAAGAAAACAAGAATTTTGAGTTTCAGGCGGGCCGCGTAAAACGTAAGCTTCGGCTTACGCTGGCCGTGTCAACTTAAAAAGTCTCCGGATAAGCATTCAAGCCACGTGTCGCACACGTGGCAACCCTACCTATGACACGCTAGCCCTACACGTAGACTAAGGGGCCCTCGCGGGCCGCGTAAGATTCAAGCAAGGGTTAACGTGGGCCGCGTAAAACCCAAAAATCAGCTATAAAAGGGTCAGTCATGGGCAGATCGTCTGTGTGCGAGAAATTTATCAAAAATCACATCTTTCTGCTCGAAATTCACATTCACAATAGCAAAACGCTGCTACGATCAAGGGTAATAACTCGATCACTGCTACGATACAATGTCCGATCGATTGAAACCGATCGGATGGATGTTTAAGTGCTGCCCGTATTTGGGCTATACTTTGTCATTCGTCGTGAGGGTTTTGATTTTGTGAGCTTATCGTAAATGTTGTATTAAGTTACTGACCTAGTTTCGTGTGCACTGTTATTTAAACTAGGTTACACAGCTAAATCAGTAGGCTAAACTCTGCCCATCTAAACTTGCAATGTGAGTCATTCTCTTTTATCAACAATGTTTTGCAATACTCAAATTATTTTCAAAAGTTATAATTACAGGGATTAAGTCGTGGTTATCTTGAATCACTGGCAACTGGGGTATTGTGCACAATACTAATTTCTCACGGTTAGGTTCACCAACTTAACAGTGATAATCATCACTACTTGGGTGAAAGGACCCAATAGTGGTATGACAATCGTCACCAGGGTGTGACACGGCGCCAGATAAAATAAGATAGTAGCCATTGTAATCGCTCTTATGCTGTAAATTATAACTAATGTGTCATTTTGTTTAACCTGAATGACTCGCCAGTATTTCCCCGCTGATAAAATATTTTTAAACATGTTTCAGGTGACCTACTGTGAATCAAGGAAAAGTGCTACGGAGCACTAACAAGCTTGAAGTAGTGGCTCAGTTAAATAAATAAACATGTTTTGTAAAATGAGGGATTTCCTTGTGAAATTCCCTTTACTGTAAATTATGGGGTTTCTCCCAAATTATGAAATAAAATAATTGGGCATTTTCAAGTGTTAAAAGATCCTGTTAAACTTCCGCTGTCAACTCAATTAATAAATACCACGGGTTTCTGTCCCGCGGCTCCTGGACCGGGTAACACCGGGACGGGGGTCGTGACAGAAAAATGTGGTATCTGAGCCACTGATTTAAGCCAATTAAGTATTTAGAAATACTTAATTTTCTGATTGCCATTCTGTGAATTTAAGTTGATAAATGAGATTTTAACTTAGAATTGTGTGTGTTTCTTCATATGTGCTAACAGCATGAATGAGTTGTCTGAAGCTCTTCAGAATCTCACTATCTATTCTACTGACATGGAAGTTTCCGGGGGGTTTTCCGGTTATTGGGCTGACACTGAGAAACCTATGGAATTCCAAGCCTAGCCTCAGGAGAGACCGAAGCCGAAAAAGAAAAGAATACTCGTAGGCTGGAGGCGTATGCGTAGGAAGAAACCAGCGATACAGAAAGTTATAAAGACTGAGAATCCGAAGGATAAAGGAAAAGGAAAGGAGATCGGGGAGAGTTCAGGGTAAGCCCAGGAAATGCCACTGTGGGAGGAGCTGGATCGCAAATTGGCAAATAGTGACCTCATCGGGCCTACCAATGAAAATCTCTTCAATTACCCAATTGAATCCCAACTTCCAATCAATCTGGAACCTGCTATCCCAGATCCTATTATCAACCCCCGACCATTACCAGGAGAGCTGGAAGAATGGTGGACAACTGACTGGCAATTTCAGAATCTCTTGAATAACCCTAACACCTTTTTCCCCCAGTTTGACCCTGAGCCTGCACCAAACCCACCTATGAGTACAGAAAACTTGGCTGAACTCCGCCACTATGGCGAGGAGCTGGTGGACGCAGGAAATAGAATCCGGGAAGTGGGGGAGAGGATATCATGGAAATACGACGAGAGGAAACGTCGTTTCTGAAGTGCTAGCTGACGGGATCGTATGTGGTTGTGTGGTTACGTGTTTAATAGTAATAAAATAATAATAAATAATAAAAATATAACCAAGTAAAATAACTTAAAATAAAACTTTTGTAATATAACTGGTGTGTACGGATGCTTACTAATATATAAAAATATCAAAGTCGCAAAGTCGACAATTTTGGCTATACGTGTTGACGTGATTATGTGCGATTGTTTTATTGTGTTTGGTTGTTATTTATTTTGTGCTAATCACTTATATATATTAATTACCAGATGGAACACGCTGGTAATGAACCAGATAATGAGGTTAACCAATCCGAGCAAAACAATGAAGATCACTTTCTTAATAGGCAAGATATAGAGAATATCGTTGCCCAGGGAATAGCAAATGCTATCCCAGCAATCGTCGTTGCTGTTAAAAATCATGTTGAGCCTTCGCAAGCTCATCCCAGTAAACGCACGCGCGACGATAATTTCAGTAATAGTGTTAACGGAGGCGGCAATAACGACAACGTGATTCAAGCCCCAATACTTAAAAGAATGAAAGTTGCAACACCTGGTTGCACTTATAAAGAATTTCTTGCCTGTAAACCTGTTGAATTTGCAGGCAATGAAGGGGCAACGGCCACACTGCGTTGGTTGGAGAAAACCGAGGCAGTAATTAAAATAAGTAAATGTGCCGAGGAGGATAAGGTCATGTATGCTTCTCACCTCTTTAAGGAAGAAGCATTAGAATGGTGGAATACGGTATTACAAGCCAAAGGAAGTGACATGGACTATGCCATGAGTTGGGAAGAGTTCAAGTGTCTGGTAGAAAGGAAATTCTGCCCCGAATATGAAAAGGAACAAATGGCGAATAAGTTCCTGAGCCACCGAATGGTTGATGTTGATTGTCGAGGGTATACTTCGAAATTCTTCAAATATGCCAGAATTGTACCAACTTTGGCCTCGACAGAACCGATACTTATTTCTCGCTACATCTGGGGTTTGATTGGCGAAATTCGTGACATTGTCAAAGCTGCAAGACCCCGCACTATTGGCGATGCTGTGGAATTAGCCAACACCCTAAACTATGGGCTGGTACGCACAAGAGAAGAAAACCGGAAAAAGGAAGTGGCCCAAAAGATTACCTAAGGATTCCGTGTGGGTAATAGTAGTAATTTCAAGAAAAAGGGAACCGGGCAATCTTCCACTGTTCCATTTTGCAGTACTTGTAAAAGAAAGCATTTTGGAAGATGCAAAGGGTATTGCAATTGCTATAAAATTCCAGGGCATCAAGAAGAGGATTGCAGGAGGAAGAAATCAACAATCTGCTTCAACTGTGGAGAAGCTGGACATTTTAGACCAGACTGCCCCAAATTGGTCAAACCAGCTCACAACAAAGCCAAACCTGCAGAAGGAACTACTAAAAAGAATGCAAGAGCATTCCAGTTGACTACCCAAGAAGCAGAACTCATCCCATATGTGATAGCTGGTACGTTTCTAGTTCATGACGTTTATGCAAAAGTATTATTCGACTCTGGTGCAAACCAAAGTTTTATAAATACTTCATTCTGCCAAGCTCTTCAACTACCCTTAACCAACCTTAGACAAATTTTTACTGTCGAAACGGCAGATGGGAATTCTGTTAACATAAATAAGGTCTTGCGAGAAGAAAAGATAGAACTCTTAGGCCATAAATTTTCTGCAAACCTGTTACCTATGAATTTAGCCGGATTCGATGTTGTGTTAGGAATGGATTGGTTAGTAGCCAACCATGCTCGAATCCTCTGTGATAAGAATTCCATAGAAATTCATACACCTACAGGAGAAGTAGTAATGATTACAGGAGATAAGCCGCGTAAGCCAATGAAATTCATTTCAGTAATGAAAGTGGTCAGTTATTCAAGAAAACAAGGAATAGTGTATATGATTTCGACAATCATCAACACTAAAGGTAAGGAACTTAAGGAAATTCCAGTAGTATCAGAATACCCGGATGTATTTCCAGAAGAACTACCTGGATTACCACCCGATAGGGAAGTAGAATTTAGAATTCATCTAATTCCTGGAACTACACCGATAGCCAAGGCACCTTATCGGTTAGCACCCACTGAAATGTTAGAACTGAAAAAGCAGTTAGATGAATTATTAAGCAAAGGATTTATACAACCTAGTTCATCCCCGTGGGGAGCTCCAGTGTTGTTTGTGAAAAAAAAAAGATGGCTCGATGCAGATGTGTATCGATTACAGGGAATTAAATAAGATTACAATTAAGAATCGATACCCATTACCTAGGATTGATGATCTTTTTGATCAACTTCAAGGAGCTAGATATTTTTCTAAGATAGATTTACGCTCCGGATACCATCAATTGAAAGTATAAGAAGAAGACATACCTAAAACCGCTTTCAGAACTAGGTATGGTCATTACGAGTTTACAGTCATGCCCTTTGGGTTAACAAATGCTCCTGCAGCATTCATGGACATGATGAATAGGATCTGTAAATCGTATTTGGATAAATTCATAATTGTCTTCATCGACGATATACTTATTTATTCCAAAAGTCAGGACGAGCATTGTAAGCATTTACATGCACTCTTAACTTTGTTAAGAAAAGAGAAGCTTTACGCTAAATTCTCGAAGTGTGAATTTTGGCTACAAGAGGTACAATTTTTAGGACACGTGGTGAATCACGAAGGTATTCACGTAGATCCCTCTAAAATAGAAGCGATTACCAAATGGAAGGTCCCTCAATCAGCTATGGAAATTAGAAGTTTTCTAGGGTTAGACGGATACTATAGACGGTTTATTAAGGATTTTTCCAAAATAGTTGTACCATTAACTAAGCTAACCTGTAAAGCAGTAAAGTTTGAATGGGGATCTAGACAAGAAGAGGCTTTTAAGATTTTAAAGCAAAGGTTAACAAACGCCCCGATTCTTGCCTTACCAGAAGGAACAAAAGATTTTGAAGTTTACTGTGATGCATCTAAGCTAGGATTAGGATGTGTGCTAATGCAACGCAAGAAGGTAATTGCGTACGCCTCAAGGCAATTGAAGAAGCACGAAGAAAATTATACGACTCATGACTTAGAATTAGGAGCGATAATTTTTGCCCTTAAGATTTGGAGACATTATCTGTATGCAAGTAAATTTACTGTTTACACAGATCATAAGAGTTTAAGATATATATTTGGGCAAAAAGAATTAAACATGAGGCAAAGAAGTTGGATGGAAATTCTAAGTGACTGCGATTGTGATATTCAATATCACGAAGGAAAGGCAAATGTAGTTGCAGATGCCCTAAGTTGTAAGTATCATGAAAAGCAAAAGCGAGTTCGTGCTCTTAGATTAAATCTTCAGTTAGATTTAATGGAACAACTGAAAAACATTCAAGAAACAGCAATCAAGGATGATGCTGAAGGAATGAAAGGAAGGATAAAAGACTTGGAGCAAGGGGCTGATGGAATTTGGAGATTTCATAAGAAAAGGATTTGGGTACCTAAGCAAGGAGATTTAAGAAATAAAATCTTAGAGGAAGCCCATAAATCTAGATATACCATGCATCCTGGTAATAATAAGATGTACCAAGATTTAAGAAATAATTTCTGGTGGATAGGAATGAAAAAGGACATAGCTAGATATGTTTCTAAGTGTCTACCTTGTTCACAAGTTAAGGCAGAACACCAGAAACCTTCAGGGTTACTCCAACAATTAGAAATGCCTGTTTGGAAATGGGAACTAATAACCATGGACTTTGTTACTAAGTTACCCAAAACCAGAAAGGGTAAAGACACGATTTGGGTAATTGTGGATCGATTAACCAAATCAGCTTATTTTCTACCCATGAAGGAAACCTTTAGCATGGAAAGATTAGCCAAATTATACGTAGACGAGGCAGTATCTTTACATGGAGTCCCACTCTCCATTGTATCGGATAGGTATAGTCGTTTCACTTCACATTTCTGGACAAGTTTTCAAGAAGCAATGGGGACCCGATTAAATTTAGGTACAACCTACCATCCCCAAACAGACGGACAAAGTGAAAGGACGATCCAAACCCTGGAAGACATGCTCAGGGAATGTGTGATAGATTTTGGTGGAAACTGGGATGACCACCTACCCTTAATCGAATTCTCCTATAATAATAGTTATCATGCAAGCATTGAAGCTGCCCCATTTAAAGCACTATATGGACGAAAGTGCAGAACTCCAGTTTGCCGGGCAGAAATAGGAGAAAGTCAATTATCAGGTCCTGAGATCGTACAAGAAACCACCGACAAGATAACTCAAATCAAGGAAAGACTGAAGACGGCTCGAGATCGTCAGAAAAGTTATGCAGACAATCGACGCAAGCCAATAGAATTTCAAGTTGGAGACAGAGTACTCTTGAAAGTTTCTCCTTGGAAAGGAGTGGTTCGATTTGGGAAGAAAGGAAAGCTAAGTCCAAGATACATAGGACCATTCCCAGTAATCCAGCGAATAGGACCGGTCGCCTATCGCTTACAACTACCAGAAGAGTTAGCCGGGGTACATGACGTATTTCATGTATCCAACCTCAAGAAATGTTTATCTGACGAATCCCTGGAAGTCTCTCTTCAAGACATACAGGTGAATGAAAAATTGAAATTTGTGGAGAAACCGCTTCAAATAGAAGACAGAAAGATTAAGTTTCTCAAACACAAAAGATTGGTACTAGTCAAAGTCAAGTGGGATTCAAAAAGAGGACCCGAATACACCTGGGAGCTGGAATCGGAGATGAAGCGAAAGTATCCTCACTTATTTCAATAAATCTCGAGGACGAGATTTTAAATAAAGTGGGGAGGATGTAAGGACCTGCCAAAATGCCCCAAAACGACCCGTAAGTGAAAACTCGGATCCCCGAAACCCTAATGTGCATGAAAAACCAAGAAAACAAGAATTTTGAGTTTCAGGCGGGCCGCGTAAAACGTAAGCTTCGGCTTACGTGGGCCGTGTCAACTTAAAAAGTCTCTGGATAAGCATTCAAGCCACGTGTCGCACACGTGGCAACCCTACCTGTGACACGCTAGCCCTACACGTAGACTAGGGGGCCCTCGCGGGCCGCATAAGATTCAAGCAAGGGTTTACGTGGGCCGCGTAAAACCCAAAAATCAGCTATAAAAGGGTCAGTCATGGGCAGATCGTCTGTGTGCGAGAAATTTATCAAAAATCACATCTTTCTGCTCGAAATTCACATTCACAATAGCAAAATGCTGCTACGATCAAGGGTAATAACTCGATCACTGCTACGATACAATGTCCGATCGATTGAAACCGATCCGATGGATGTTTAAGTGCTGCCCTTATTTGGGCTATACTTTGTCATTCGTCGTGAGGGTTTTGATTTCGTGAGCTTATCGTAAATGTTGTATTAAGTTACTGACCTAGTTTCGTGTGCACTGTTATTTAAACTAGGTTACACGGCTAAATCAGTAGGCTAAACTCTACCCATCTAAACTTGCAATGTGAGTCATTCTCTTTTATCAACAATGTTTTGAAATACTCAAATTATTTTCAAAAGTTATAATTACAGGGATTAAGTCGTGGTTATCTTGAATCACTGGCAAGTGGGGTATTGTGCACATTACTAATTTCTCACGGTTAGGTTCACCAACTTAACAGTGACAATCATCACTACTTGGGTGAAAGGACCCAATAGTGGTATGACAATCGTCACCAGGGTGTGACACGGCGCCAGATAAAATAAAATAGTAGCCATTGTAATCGCTCTTATGCTGTAAATTATAACTAATGTGTCATTTTGTTTAACCTGAATGACTCGCCAGTATTTCCCCGCTGATAAAATATTTTTAAACATGTTTCAGGTGACCTACTGTGAATCAAGGAAAAGTGCTACGGAGCACTAACAAGCTTGAAGTAGTGGCTCAGTTAAATAAATAAACATGTTTTGTAAAATGAGGGATTTCCTTGTGAAATTCCCTTTACTGTAAATTATGGGGTTTGTCCCAAAATATGAAATAAAATAATTGGGCATTTTCAAGTGTTAAAAGATCCTGTTAAACTTCCGCTGTCAACTCAATTAATAAATACCACGGGTTTCTGTCCCGCGGCTCCTGGACCGGGCAACACCGGGACGGGGGTTGTGACAGCCGGAGCCACGGCGATGACTGTGGTTGAGAGAGAAGATAATAAAGGTTTAGGCAGATCAAGATCACTTGCAGGATTACAGGCTCAAAAGGAGTTCTTGAAAGCAACTTCTTTAGCTGCAGATAGAGTTTATGAAGATGAAGACTCTGTTCTTGAATTTGATGAAGCTTTGTTACAATGTATCCTAAGTATAAAGATTCTGAGAAGATTGATGAGCTGAGGGGTGATGAGTATTGTCATTTGAGTGATGGGAATAAGGTATCTCTTGATTATTGTGGATTTGGGTTGTTTTCTTTTGTGCAAAGTATTAATTTTTGGGAGTCTTGTACTATTAGTTTGTCTGAAATAACTGCTCATTTGGGGAATCATGCTTTGTATGGTGGTGGTGAAAGAGGGACTCTTGAGTATCATATCAAGAGTAAGATATTTGATTATTTAAACATTCCTGAGAGTGAATATGGACATCGCCGGAGAACCGAGTCCGGCTGCCGGACTTGAAGGGGAGAAGGCATGGGATTTGGGTTGTGTGCTAGGGTTTCTCAGAAATTGAAGAAGACAAGGGGATAAAAGGGATCTGATGCATTTATTTATAAAATACCATTTTTGCCCTTACCTTAAATAAATCTAACTGAGTAATTTAACTCAGTTTGGTGAAAAGGACATAAAGTGATATAAAACATGTGTTTTTTGGATATAAACTGAAACTAAAACTTTTAAAGGGCACGTTTCAAAATTCAGGTAATAAATAAAGGACAAATGTGAAATTTTCTCTATGAAAATATAAATATTTTTGCCAAGAAGAAGTATAGTTAAATTTCTATAAATGATTTCTTAAAATATATATTATAAGAATAATTGTTGGTGATTTTTATTGAAAATAATATTCCGGAAAAATAAAGACAAAAATTAAGTATAAGGATACTTAATAAATATAATAAAAATACGTATTCTCGTACGTATAAATACACACCGGAATACACCACCGATACTTGGCAAAAGTATACAAGTTTAAGAATACGAGTATGAATACACCCATCCTTAGGGAAAATATACATGTTTAAGTACATAATGTGTCAAGTTAAAATATATTAATTTAACTAATATTCCAAAATTTGATAAATATAATTTAAGTTAAAATATTTATTTTTTTAACAAATAATTATATACTTCGGAATAATATTATGACACAAAGAAATGTAACTCAAAGATACTAAATAAGACTAAAAGTCAAGGCACGTCCCATCTGTCTAATACACCTTAGCACGCTTGTAGGTAGTCGTGTGATCGAGTAGCAGCTTTAAGTTACACCGGATTCGAGACGCAAGACAGTGAGTTCATGTGCCCCTTTTCTTTTAACTGTTTTCAGTTTTATAACTTCGGGGGTGAAATACATGTTACAAATGATTACGATTACAAATGGTATGGTTAGCTAAAGAATGACCTGTTAGATCATGTGAATGGGTAGGCGATTAACTTAAGACCATTAATCCTTGTATAAGGACCGAGGGGCATGAGTGATAGATCTATTGGGTATTGCGAGCCCCGCCCATGAGCCCGCGGGTTGGACCATGTGGCAACTATGTCGTTCCCGCCGGATGGCCCGATACGAAATACGCATAAAGGATTGAACCATTCCTACACCGTTGCACACATATTAATGGCCTTGCAAACCATTAATTGATCTGTTTCCTTGTTGCTTTCATACCGGTTTACAAATACATACATACTTACAAATGTTTACAAGGATGTTCGTGCACACATACAAAATACATGAACTCACTCAACTTTTGTTGATGTTTTCAAACTACATATATTTCAGGAAACTAAATTATGGATCTGGCAGGCGTTCAAGATTTCAAGTTGTGTCTTTAATAAATGATGTTATCCCATCTTTTGTAGGGTTTGGAATGGATGTCTCATCCTAGATCAGACATACATTTCAAAGCCTTGTTTTATTGTTGTATCGTGACAAGTCCTTATGGAACTTTAAACAATTTCGATGGTTTGTAATATGAATTTGAAGTCTTGGATTTCTGTCAAACAACGTTGGTTGTAATATTTTAAAACTTAATTATGGATGAACATCATGGCTTTATCATATAGTAGTTTGTTATGGTTGAATGCAATGATATTAAGCAAGTCACACATATTCACGCTTCCGTAAAAGTCAGGGTGTGACATAGCACACAAAGCCTACTGGGCAATAAAAAACATAAACTTAGACATAGAAATTGCCGGTAAAAATCGATTTTGTCAATTAAATGAATTAGACGAATTAAGGAATCACGCATACTCTAACTCCAAAATTTACAAGGAAAGAATGAATAATTTGCATGATAAACACATTAAACCTAATGAATTTTGAGTAGGAGATCAAGTTCTATTGTTTAATTCACGACTTCGATTATTTCCCAGTAAATTAAAGTCTAGGTAGTCGGGACCTTTTTCTATCATCCATATTTTTCCACATGGTGCAATTGAAATTAAATCTCGAAATGGAATTCCATTCAAAGTTAATGGCCAACGGCTAAAGCTTTATCAAGGATTCACTGAGGATGAAGAGGACGAGATCTCACTACAAGCGGCCGAGGAATAAACAAAGGTTTGTGCACCAACATCATATCTTGTAAGTAATGAACGTCGGGAAAGCTTCAAAAATCGGTAAGATTTCTAAAACCAAGTTTTGGGAAACAGGTCACTCACACGTGCACTAAAAAAATAAAAAATAAAATAATAAAATAGTTTTTACCCGCTGGGCACGGGGCCGTGGCCGGCTACTATCGGGGATAAAACCCCTTTTATCTTCTCATTTTCATTTCAACACAACCCGTTTCCCTGAAAACTCTCTGGTTCCTCTGCGAATCTCTGCAGATTTTCACGTTCTTCCACCATTCAACTTCGTCAAGGTATAATTCTATCATCATAGTTAGTTAGTTTAATGATTTGCATGTAGTTTAACATCAAAAATTTGGGAAAAATCTAGGGTTCTTGAACTTGAACCGAATCAAACCTCAAGTTTTTGCTTAGATCTGTTAGTATTAGTATAATTGCATATTATAGGAAGTAAATCAACTTAAATTGTTTGTGGATTTGCCCGATTTTGAACAAAAACCTCAAACCCTTGTTTTTGAACCGAAAAAGATGAAATTGAAAGGGTAAACGGTTTGTTTTGGGAAAAATGGCACCTGGGGTTTCATTTTTGGGGAAAACCGCCCCTACTCAACCAAATATTTTCAAGTTTTCGAAACCGGCTCGAAAAATGGGATTTTTGAGAAACAGGCGTCTGAGCACGGGGTCGTGCTCAGCGAGCACGGGAACGTGGCCAGCAAAACTCAGCCGAACACGGGGCGTGGCTAGTGGCCATGGGGCCGTGTTCAGCTTGTTGTTTTAAGTTTTCTTCGAAAATTTATTGTTTCGTGCTAATTATTTTGTGTTTTCTTTCAGATGGCTAGAAAATTCACAAGCTTCAATCAAAATGAATGGAACTATCAAGGCCGATTTGATGTTCTCAAGACAAGGCCCGAGGAAAATCCAAGAAAAGTATGCTCCGAAACCCTGGAAGCTGTGGGACAGCTAGATCGTTTCCACACCTTAGTCACGGGTCCACTAAGGGCGGCCCTCTTCACTAGACTCCATTCGGTCCACGAATATAGTATGGAGTTCTATAGCAGATTCGCGTTCAAAGCTAAAGCAGAGCCGTTTGATGAGCAAGGGGTTGAATTCCGTTGTGCTGGGGAAGTATTTTCAATCTCTATTGCATAGTTTGGGGCAATAATTGGGCTGTTTTCCGAAGAGGACGCCGGAGACGAAGAAAACACGGGTGGTCTTCGTGAAATCTTGCCAAACATGCGTCATACGACATGGTCTCAAATCAGGGAAGGTTCATACGATCCAAGCCAAACCAAAAGCTCCCAGTTGCGGTACCCTCTCTACCGCTACATTCATAGGGTCCTTAGCAACTCCCTCAATCAAAGGCGTGATAGTACCGGTGTTTTTAGCCTACGTGATCTGACGGTCTTACACTGCATCCACAACCGTGTCCCTCTTGAATATCCACACCTGCTCCTCCGAAACATGCACCTGAACCAACTGGCTACTTCCCCGACACCTATCTCCTTTGGGGGATGGATCTACCGCCTTTACAAGAATTTTGTTCAAAGAATGCCAAAATCTTTCCGTAAAGGTCCATGGTCAGGCAAGGTGGATCTCGTTATATGCCGCTCAATAGGAATCATCAACGAGGCGGGTGACGGAACGATCCACTTCCAAACCGTTCAAAGGCATGTTTGGAACCCACGGGAGGCTCTCGTTCTTCACGCCGACCCAATCCGTCATCCTCCTCAATTTCATGGCCAGCCGGGTTCATCCTCTTCTCAAGAGGGTGGTTTTCCTAACTTTCAAAGCTTACATGATCTTTTGCAGGAAAACCTCTTATGTAGGGGTGAGCAAAAATAGGTCCGGACCGAAAAGAACCGATAACCGAACCGATATTGTACCTACCCCGACCCGAACCTAGGCATGTCGGTCTCTTGGTCGGTTCTGATTTTCAGGTTGTAATCGGGTCGGGTCGGTTCCGGGTAGGTTTCACTTGAAAACCCGACCTTGATATTGGAACCGATTTTACATAATAACCAAGCAGATTCATGAATCATTCATCATTGGGCTTAGGCCCAATACCGAATATACTACCAAAAAGCACATCAGAGACTCTAATTTGTTGCCTGACAACGACTCAAAATCAACAAAAATTCACTAACAAAATCAAATCAATAAGGAACTATTGACAGGTTAATTCAATTAAAAAAGAATTGTTTAAATCGTAAGCATAGGCTCAGTGTAATGTTGAAATTCATCAAAATAGCTTGAAGCTTTCAGAGTTTGATGGTATATAAATTTAAATCATCATAGCCTACACAAAATGTTTCAATTCGATCAAATTAAAACAGGAATAAGATACTCGTGATTCCGCTATCATGCGCAGATCTGACAATATGAGATATTGAAATCTGGTTGATGAGAACAGAGTGAAGAGATCTAACCTGAAGAGAGGAAGAAAGAAGGTAGATGAAGATGATGACTGAAAGTTTTATAAAACATAGAAGTCGGGTCGGTTCTGTACCCGAATACCGACAAACCCGACTCATAAGAGAACCGAAACCGATCTCAAATTATAGGGTATCATATCGGGTAGTTATTTCATGGCTGATCGGGTATCGGGTCGGGTCGGTTATTAATCGGGTCGGGTCGGGTAGTTGCTTTTGCTCACCCCTACTCTTATGCACCCGCAACACCTACAACATGGCCAGCAACACCTACACCCGGGTCGGAGCAATGGAGAGAAACATCTCCGACATGCAAGATGACATCAGCCACATCCGGGAGCACATGGTGTATCGAGTAGGAGACGATGAAGACGAGTACATGGATTGATGAGGAGGTGTTGAAGGTGGTGTGACACGGATGAAGCTTCTACCAGGTTAACCCTTTTATCCCACGAACAATTAACTGGCCTGCGTGCCAAAGTTTAAACAATTTACTTTCTTTAATACTTTTACTTTTATGCATTTTATATTCGTTTATGTGTGATGTAGGATGATTAACTTTGGTTTGTTTAGGATGTTTGTCATGTTTTGTGTGGTGTGGTATTTTAAGCAAAACAGTTACCCAGGAAGCTTAGAGGCACTAAGTATTAGTGCTACATAAGCCCGGAAACCCAAACCAAAAGTCAACAACCTGTTTTCATTGATTGCAGACTGTCACCACGGTGCCGTGCTCAGCCAGCACGCCCTCGTGTCCACTACCCTGTACCTGCTATTGTCTGAAAATTGCCCGCCACGGGGCTGTGTCCACCAGGCACGCCCCCGTGGCCACCTTCTGTAAGTTTATGTTACTGATACTCTGAACACGGGGCCGTGCTCACCCAGCACGTGGCCATGGTCAGGTGCCCAGTAACAACAAATCTTGTTTTTCAACACCTTTTTACACATTCAATCAACCTAAAAACTAATTTTTGAGACACATTGAGGACAATGTGTAATTTAAGTGGGGGTGGGAGGGGGGATGCTAAAACCTTGAATTTTGCAAGTCCTAACAATAAGACTTACACAAAACTCTATTGGAACCGTTAATCACCCAAAATGTTTTCAAAAACTTTTCAATTTTTTTTTATTGTCTTGGTTTAATTTGGGAATAACAAGTTCTAAAAGGGTTATAATTTTACAAATTTACAACCGATAGCGTCGTGATAAAAAGAACCAACATAAGAAAATTATGAAACGGCACGACAAATCTAGTTAAAATTTGATTATATATACTTGATCACTAACCCAAAACCACATACCTTTAGCCCAAGCCCAAGCCTAACCCTTTCCCCAAGTCATCTTGATATTTACAAAGGTTTATAGTTAAAAGGAGGAGGATTGATTGCTTGGCAAGCATATGGTAGAAGTAAGATCCATGCCGGTCTCGAGTGTTTCACAAAAATACATCTTTGGCCGAGTGTTGAGTGATCTCCCGTGAGGTATGTGAACTTGTATATAAATGGAATTTTAAAGAGGCATGTTATGCCCAAATAAGTAATTTCTCTTATGAAACGTTCTAAATAAATCATAACGAATATGATTGTAAATAGTATAAAAATAAAACTCAATAAAGATCATGTATTCCCGACACTCAAGACAAGCCCAAAACTTCTCTTCTACCTATTCCATTTGGGTGTGTAAGCCACATAATAAAGAGTTTTGCTTGAGGACAATCAAAGATTCAAGTGTGGGGGTATTTGATGTGTGTAAAATGCAACATATAAATTACATCAAATGAGGCTTAAAACTAACCCCGTTTTAGTACTAATGTTGGAAAAAGTGTGTTTTTGTCTTCCTTT
The DNA here is from genome assembly GCA_030545235.1 of Helianthus tuberosus. Classification (NCBI taxonomy): domain Eukaryota; kingdom Viridiplantae; phylum Streptophyta; class Magnoliopsida; order Asterales; family Asteraceae; genus Helianthus; species Helianthus tuberosus. The sequence goes on along the minus strand of CM060438.1, from coordinate 89,216,034 downwards.
TGTATTTTCAGGACCAAATGAGCTTAAACGAACAAAAGGAACAAATATACAGCAAAAACTAACATAAATACAAAGAAAAGGAATAAACGTGGCATGCTCGGCCCCTCAACAACATCTCCAAAAGCAAAAACAGGAAACAGAAGGCTGACCATGGCCCGTGCCCACTGGACACGGGGGTGTGGTCAGGTGTCTACAGATAAGGACAAAGCTGTGGAAGCTTCTACGCCCACCACGAGGGCGTGCCCAGCTCAGCACGGGGCGTGGTCAACGCTAAGATTTGCAGAATCTTGCAAATCTTAATAGTACAGATACGCTTCTGCACACGGGGTCGTGCCCAGCGAACACGGGGCCGTGCCCAGCGAACACGGGGCCGTGTGCAGCCTAATGCAGACAATTGCAATTAATGAAGGAAGAGAAAATGGATGACCACGGGGGCGTGTCCAGCGAACACGGGGCCGTGGCCGGGCTTCTGTTCAGGCTATAAATATGGGTGTTTGGCTCACTTCAAAGGCATCCATTGGCAAACCACCTATCTCCCACCACCACTACAACACCCACATCCACCACCATCATCCATCATCCATCATCCATCTTAGAGTGTGTGTAGTAGTCTAGGGATCCAAGATTGATCGTAAGAGTTCTTGTCAATCAAAGGCCATGTTTGGTTAAGTCTCTTACATCACTTGGTGAAGACAAACATTTAATGTATTACTTTTGATTTTTAATCTTTTCGCACTTTTTGTTTAGTTTTGTATTAATGACTTTAATAACTAGTTTCTTATGTTGAAGGTGAAACTTTTTTTATCATTTGTCCGTGGTGTCTTGGCATTACTTTACTGTCTATATGAAGTAAAATATTTTCACCATTCATATCTCTACGGTCTATATAGAGATATGTTGGCTCCGTGGTCGGGGGTTACGGGAATGGTTTAGTAAGGTCCTTGCCTTGTTCAGTGTATAGATCCTGTAAGGACCTGGGTCAAGCTTACTAGGACCTCCTTCAATACCCACTGGTATTGGATGGCAGGGGTGCGAATAGCTTGATCATCTCATATGTAAACTACTATTAATACATTAAACCGGCTACTTGGGATTGTATCCCTGCTGACTCAAACCACTTAGCCGAGGGTAACGTCATCTTCAAAAGAGGGGCCTACCACTTTTCGCATTAATAACTTAATTGATAATCTTTCAATATTCCGACCCTTTGGGATTGTATCCTTGCTGACTCAAACCACTGGGTTGAGGGTAACGTCACCTTCAAAAGAGGTGCCTACTACTATAACCAGTGTTGTAAAAGTCGCTAGGCGGTCCCTAGTCGGCCGACTAGGGAGTTGGGAGTAATCGGAGTACTCGGAGAGTACTCGGGGAGTACGCGGACATGGTAAATATAAAGAAAATTAATTGTTATATATTATTTATGTGTTAAAATAAGCATAATTCATGTCAACTGGGTATAATTTAAAATGAAACATGTTTAAAGTTCAAATATTCTGAATACAAGTCCGACTAGTCTGAGTACAAGGCCGAGTAGTCCGAGTACAAGGCCGAGTAGTCCGAGTACAAGGCCGAGTAGGCCGATTTTGACCGAGTTTGACCGATTAAAAGTCAACAAACCACGTTAACCGCCTAGACCGACTAGGCCGACTAGGCTCCGACTAGGCTCCGACTAGGCCGACTAGGCGCCGACTAGGACCGAGTACTCCGAGGCCGACTAGTTGAGACCGCCTAGGAGGAAGTCGCCAAGGTGGAGGTCCGAGGACCGAGTACTCGCCGAGTACTCGGCCGAGGAATCCGACTTTTGCAACACTGACTATAACTAAGACAGTGCAAAAGTGCGGAAATTATCAAATGATACATTAAAGGCGAGTCGGATCCAAGTGATTCATCTTGTCTATCTGTTTTTATTTTTATTTTTATTTCAGCATTTTTACTTTTTATTTTTCATTTAAAACCGTTTCCAAAAGTTTTAGTTTGATTAAACGTTGAGGATAAACTGGTACTAAAAGCTCTTGTGTCCTTGAACGACCTTGGTATCTTACCAACGTTATACTACGCTCACAATTGGTGCACTTGCCCATTTGTGTGTTTAGTGTTAGTAGAATATCGTGTTTTATAAATTTAAAATTTAACTAATGTGTAAAATGAGCTTAAAATATCACTAAAAATTATATCACACCTTACACCCACCATAATAATTAGCAAAACATACTACATTTTTTTCACCATTATTTTTTAATAAATTATAAAAAAAACAAGTGTTAAATTTTTAAAAGTTTGTTAAGAAAAATGCAACCACCACCTTGATATCTCGTCTCTTTCATCCAAATCTAAAGCAACTAAAACCCCATAATCAATCATACGTCCATTGAAACTCAAATAAACATCAATTTGGACCCACAATTATCACCACCTTTAATTGGAACAGAAAAAAAAGGTATACCAACAAACAAAAACAAATCCATTTTCATCTTATTGTCCGAAAATAATTCAGTTTTCTGAAATTTTTGTGACATCTTTATTCAGTGTTCTATCTTTTACCCTCCTCCTTCTGCCCGGGGGTCTCCCCGAAATCTGTCGATTCATTTGACGGATTTTGGGGGGCTCAATCTCAAACTCAATCTCAATGGGATGTGTTAATTCTAAAAATATTGCTAACCCCAGTATTCGTGATCCTCCTGTGATCATTCGTGATGCTTCTGATTCGTTAAAGGTGCATAAAGTTGAGAACCGTCGTAAATATTTTCGTCGTAATGGTTTTAAGCCGTTGGATGAGATTAAAGAGGAAGGGGAAGGTGAAAAAACTGGCATTAGGAAAATTGTTGTTGAGTCTTCAAATCCAAATTTGGATAATAAGCATTCGAATGGGTCTAGAAGATCAAGTGAACGTGAACAGGCTGCGGCTGGTTGGCCTGCGTGGCTTAGAGCCGCAGCCGGTGATGCCATTGATGGCTGGCTCCCTTTGAAATCGGAGAACTTTGAGCGGTTGGAAAAGGTATACTTTACCGTTAAATTTGGGGGAAATTCAAAGGTTTTAAATTAAACGAGTTTGTTTGAGTTGAGCAACCAGTGGAAGGCCTACACTTAGTGGTGGGGCTAGCGGCACCCCTAAAAATTTTTAATGTAATTTTTAGGCAAAAATCTCGATTGTCCTAAAAAAATAAATTTAGTTGTTTTTACATGTTGGCCTCTTACAAACCCTAATTTTGACCAACTTTGACCCGGAAGTACATGAGGCGCCTACCTGATCGCCTCATGGCCTTCATGCATCAAGTGCGCCTTTTTCAAAACAAGCACCAAACTACAATATACGAGGAAATGAGCGAACTATGTAATCCAACGAGTGAGTTGCTCAAGCTAGACTAGCTCACAAAACTTATGTTTTAGGAGCGAGCGAGCCTTAGCTTGAACTTGACTTGACTTGGACATTTATACCAGCCTAAGTAGCTCAAGTTTATAAAGATCTATCTTATACACACCAGCAAGCTATTTAGACGCCCTAAAGATAATGTGCGAATTTGCTTTCATTTGCGGCTTATGAATATCATTTATGCATGTTGTTTTGGCTGTCTTTTATATGTGTAGATTGGACAAGGTACATACAGCAATGTCTACCGAGCTCGTGATCTTCAAACTGGTAGAATAGTGGCACTCAAAAAGGTGCGGTTTGACAACTTTAAACCCGAAAGTGTAAGCTTTATGGCTCGAGAAATAAAAATTCTCCGAACGCTTGACCATCCTAACGTTATGAAATTGGAGGGCATAATTACATCAAAGTTATCATGCAACATTTATTTGGTTTTCGAGTATATGGAACATGATCTCTCTGGACTCCTGTCTTGTCCGCATGTCAAGTTTACCGACTCACAGGTTTGTTACTTTTAACTAGAGGTGGCAAAACGGGCTGGTTAGCTTATGATCAAAATGGGTACTTTTTGTGTGGGTCAAAACGGGTTGGGCTGACCACAAATACTTTGAACACACTTTGGATGACTTTCAACCTGTTTGACATGTTCAGCCCATTTGACACGTTAGATATAAAACATATCCAAGTATCACATACGTAATGTTTTTTTTTTTTTTTTTTTTTTTTTGCAGATTAAATGTTATATGTTGCAGTTATTAAAAGGGATTGAACACTGCCATTCGCGAGGAGTGTTACATCGTGACATAAAATCTTCGAATATTTTGATTAATAATGAAGGTGTATTAAAGATTGGGGATTTTGGTCTTGCGAATTTCTTTGATAATAAAAACAAGCAGCAGCTGACAAATCGAGTAGTGACATTATGGTATCGTCCACCCGAACTTCTTTTGGGGTCCACGAGTTACGGGCCATGTGTTGATATGTGGAGTGTGGGCTGTGTTTTTGCTGAGCTTTTTAATGGCAAACCAATACTGAAGGGGAGGACAGAGGTGACAACATTTTGAACACTATGATCTACTTTAAACAAACACATAACAACATACTATGTATTATTAGACTATATATTTTATGGGCCCACATGCATAGTTAAGTTTCTAGGGTTAGCCGTTATCTCTATATATTGTAACCAGATCATTCAATAATGATTCATCAATCCTTTACCATCTTACATGGTATCAGAGCTGACCTAGGCTCTATATTGTTTCCGCCGTGTCACACACAAATAACAAAACACTATAAACCTAACTGAGTCCGTGGGCCTATAACAATATAGTCTACTAGATATTGGTTTAGACGCTGTCAATGATGTTGGGTTGGTTGGTAAAATAGTTGAACCCGAACACAACCCATATATTTATTCCCGCCAAAGACATCACCCGGTCACACTTAAAAATTAAAATCGTGTAACCCCGAACACCCCCTTTTAACCCTTTTTTTAAAACTAGTCAAAGGGGTTGTAAACATGATAAAGGGGTTGGAAGATTGTGAAAAATGGGTCAAACAAGTGGTAAAAGGGTTGACTTGTATACTTAAATGGGTTAACAGGTCGACATGTTTAATTAAAAGACAGGTCAACCTTAACATGGCCTGTTTATAAAAACGGATTAGATGTGACAACCCAAACCTGTAATTTCATGTTGTGTTTTGGGTCGTGTCAGGATTTGACACCCTTAGTTTTGGTGTTTCTTTTTATGGATTCAGTTGGAACAATTGCACAAGATATTCAAGTTATGTGGGACACCACCGGACGAGTACTGGAAGAACTCACGGCTTCCTCTTGCAGCAATGTTTAGATCACAATGTTCTTATGAAAGCAATGTAAGAGAAAGATGTAAAGAACTCCCGAGAACCGTAGTTGACCTTATCAACATACTTCTTTCTGTAGAACATGAGAAACGTCCGACTGCTAGATCAGCCCTTCAAGCCGCGGTAACATAAAATTTTGTCTCGAGATGACCTGAAATATTTTTCTTGGCCCAAAGTGTTTATTTTATTCAGTAACAATATAAAACTTTGAGATAAAATGATTTAAGAGGTTATATGCACTAATATTAACCATTTAGGTGACTTTTTGCCTCTTTCATTTTATGCTAAGTTTTTAGTCTTTATTTTACCTGTATGACCCGTTAGAGATAAAACGTAACTCCATCAACCCATTTACTCATTTATAGTAAACGGATTGAAACTGCCTCCTCTACGGCTAAAACATAACTCCATCACACTCAAAACAATAAGCAGTTTTAAGAGTAAACTTCAATTTGCGTCCCTGTTGTTTGGTGGCGGGATCAACTTGCGTCCTTATATTGAAAAAAAAAAATGGATACCTGAGTCCCCATCATTCGTTTTTCGCTACACTTTAGTCCCTCAAGACAACGCGCTTGCCTATTTGTACCTCATCAGATTGTTCCTAATGATGTTCATGTTCTTATGATCAGTACTTCTGTACAAAACCTTATGCGTGTGATCCCGCGAGCCTGCCTACATACCCTCCCACCAAAGAAATCAATGCAAAGTTCCGTGAGGCAGCACCAAGGTCAGTTCCATTTTTTTTTTTTTTTTTTTTTTTTTTTTTTTTTTTTGCATTAAAAACTATTAATAACAATAATCAAATAATTTTTTTTGGGTTAATGGTTTCAGGAAGACGAGTAGTGGCAGGGTTCGGTCATCTGGATGTTCAAGAAACGCGAGAAAAGTGCGTAGCTATAAAATGATTCCAGGGGATAGGAACCCGTATCTCCTTAGCTCGCGAGATTATGTCAACTCAAAAGCAGGATACGATACGGTATCAGGAGTTGCACAAACAGCTGACAGCATTGGCACAGTCCCTGCACAAGCTATGGCATCACATGGTAGTTATATGTGGGATACAACAAGGCAAGATCATTTGCATAGACATCAGCATCTTATGCAGCCTGATTTTTTGAATTCTAGTCAAGCATACAACCCTCAGGTTTTATCATATGTAAGTTTTTGCTTTCAAGTTCCAAACTATCTGTCGGACCATCTAACTGCCAAACCGTCAAAACCAAATTGTATAAATCTCAAACCATCTGAGCCGACCTACTTGTTTCGGTTTGGATGGTTTCAACTCCTATTTCCTAAAAAACTCTTTTTTTATGATAGATGCATACTCTGGTGAGATGATAAATTAATCTGCATATATGACAGGACCATCAAGAACCCGAACTGTCTGGACACACGATAATGTTAGATCAGTTGCATAGCGCGGATGTGAGGCAACTCGAGTATTACATTTGTGCGGGTGTTCATCGATCACATCCTTCTAGAGGTAAACATAATAAATCTTGTGTTTTCTGTTGTTTTAAGGAAACTAAACTGATGATATAAATATAATCTTTGATTCTGTTAGATAACCATATAAGAGGTTAGAGGTTAACTCCTGTTTGGCTCTAAAGATGCAGTAGCCCATGAAAAGAGGGTAAGAAGAGAAGGGTAGAAGTGACATTTGGAAGTTGGAACAAGGGTAGAAGAGACATTTCAATTGAAGGCAGAATACATGAATATATACAGGGTTGGCTGGATGGTTCAATGTTAACATGAAACATGAGTTCAAATTTTGTGTAAAATCTCAAATATACCCCTTTCTTTCAAGCCCTGATCTGTTTATCATCTGTATTTTTCTTTCTTTTTATCATTTTTTGTATTGTTTGCATATGATATAAAAGAAATCTTCCACTTGTTTGTTATGATGTCAACAAAAGTTAGCACATAATAACTTAAGAGCATTTGCCCAAAATAAATTAAAAAAATTAATGTACAACATGGGGCTAAGAAATTGGAGCCCAAAGTTGGTACTAAAGCTCTTGCTTTAATGCCAAGCTGATTAAGTCGCCCTCGATGAACGACATAAGACTTTATTTCTAATGGTGATTATACTTGTTGGTTGACCTATAACCTAGTGGTCTAGTGGTATGTTGTTTGTCTCCTGTAAAAGTGGTGTGAGTTTAAATCCTTGCAAGTGCAAGATTAGGTGATATTTAGGTGTAAGTTGTCATTGTTAAAAAAAAAAAAGTCTTGTTGGTTGGGGTTACGCATAGACACTGACGATATTTAGCGATCAAGCTTACTGAGGCAGTCACACAATTGATGTTTCGACTTTCGACCACCATAAAGGACGTCATCTTCATTTCTTCTTGCACGACACTATTTCCAGTGATAGCCCTCCCACGGTCCTCATATCAAAACCAAACAACACCGTGGTGCAAGAAGGCAATCCCATCACATTCGGGCAGTTTATGTCATATCAAAACCAAACAACACCGTGGTCCATGTTGTGGCAATTCCACCCAGAAGGTAATGGGTTACTCCTACAGCACGTCCTTGTACAATGCTTAAGGCTCTCGGCTGGGTAGCAGGAGCAACTTTTAATTTATTATGAGCCCAAACGATGGATTCAATAAGTTCTTGCCAATAACCACGTCCACTGAATAAAAACATTAAACTAAAAGCCCATACAAAATGAGCACCTAAGAAAAAAAGGCCATATGCGGATAATGAAGAACCATAAGACTGAATTACCTGGGATGCCTGTGCCCAAGAAGGCAATTCCATCACATTCGGGCAGTTTATGTGTTAGATGACCAGCTTACGGAGGGACTAACCCGAACTCAAAGGTTAACGACTATGCACGTGGATTGTACCCTTCAATTGATTGTGGGTTGGAGTTAATCCTCAATGGTGATTTAGAACTTGCGAGTGGTGAGTTTAATGTGATTTCCATAAGTGTGATGTTGGTTCTGTACCGAACATGTTTTGATCGTCATTAAATTTCTTTTTACTTCGATTACACATCATCGGATATGTATACTAAAGAAAACTTTAGAAGGTTTTGATTTATCAACTTTTAATCCAAGAATTAACCAAAAGGCTTTGATTAACATGTCTGTTTGATTAGTTATGTACCTCATCGACAACAAGTAGGTGGCGTGTACACACTTTTATCAACGAAGCTTGTAGGAATTTTTTATACATATTTATAGAGAATAGATGGAGCGGCATTCAACACATAATTATTTTTTTAGAACGACAAAACCAGTTTAATAAATAAAAAATAAAACTTTAGCACGTAACACGGTTTCTAGCTGTCTTTCTCTCTCTCCCAATGAGTTTCTTTTATGCATTACGTACAAATGCTCGGTTCTCGTAATTATCTACTTAAAATTGATTAGTATTAAATGTGTCCCTGTATACATAAACACATATATAAAACTAGTCCACGATATAAATATAAGACTTTTATTATATGTAGAGTGCATTTGATTCGAGAAATTCAATGGAATTGAAATCTAAATTCCATCTCTTAAGGGATGCACGGAGTAAAAACAAGAAAAGGCATCAGGGACTTCTAACGAGTATCAACCGCAAGGACGGGGCGGTGTTCCCGCACCCCCGGCGTCCATTTTCCTCGCCTTTCTTCACACTCTCTCACAATCCATACAATCCAGTGGCACAATCAGTGAGTACTTCTAAATCTTCCCACTCTCTTCCCGAGCTCATGTCCACATGGAGCAATTTGGTGCGAGTGTCCTTCCCCGATGATGTTTTCGAGGTGGACTCCATCAACCCTAACATATTTGGTTCGCAGAATTTGTTGGAACTAGAATTTTAGCTTCATTTCTAATGTATTTGGCTGGGAAAGAAATTCGAACTGAAATTAAATACAACTCCTTCATGTATAGGGAATTCAAAATCATTTTAATATGTGAAGGAATTCAACAAAAACTATTGGAATTATCTATCACCCACCCTCTAGTCGAATCCACCATCCCCACCGCCACCCCTAACCACGATTCAGACCACCTGCCTGACCAAGATCTGACCGCAGCCCCACCCGGACAGCCACCCCAACCGGGACCAGCGTATCATTCACCAACCCGGACCAACGCATGTTTACTCCTAACTAGTTTTAGAGTAATAAGTTTGCTCGCTTTACGAATTTCGCCTTCAATTTCCTGAACCCTTGGTTCTCTCTATAACGCCTCTAATGCTTCTTAAAGTATCAAAAACATAAATATAAAGAAATAGTATATTCAAATAGAAATAATTTAAAATCTACTTTTTCAAACGCATTCTAAAACGTACAAAAAATTGACTAAAATGTGACGGGTCAACATGACCCGTTGTTGACCCGAACAATTTGTTTGGTTAGACCTTTATCATAAAATGGCCCAACCATTAACTCCCCGAGGCCCAAACCAGAATCTCAGATCTTGAATTAATGTGGTTAGTCCTTTACGTTATGTATATACAGCCGAACAGAAAAGTGCCCACCACACCGGACAGCAAAGACCGGAAGGGCGACCTAGTAACCCGGGATAGCTGCAAAATGGAAACCGTGTGCACCTCTCCATGAATAATATGCAATTCGAGTCTCGTAGAACCCTAAACAAATAGTTATCATCAGCAAGACTAACCCATACCTATAAATGGGCCAATTCAAGTTGTATTCTATTGCTAACGGGTCAAACAAAAATGCTTCATAAACCACTTTACTTTAAAAATAGATTATTATTCTCACGATCAAAATGTTATAAATCTTATTTAATACATTATTAATCTAGTGAACGGGTAGCCGGGTCGGACCCCACATGTTTTGGATCCGTTTGCCCAAGTCGTCACCTCATGTATATGGTTTAAAAAAAGCCTCCTACAATAGATCCTGATGACTTATAATCTTATTTAAGACATTACTTATCTATAAATTTCAAAATAAAATGGATAAAAAAGAGTGTTAACGGTAGTGGTGTAAACGAGGCAAGCCGCTCGTGAGCCACTCGAGATCGTCTCGCTAAAAAGCTCGAAACGAGCCGATCTTAAACAAGCTCGAGCCTAAGCCTAAATTAGAGCTCATTTAATAAACGAGTTGAAGCACGAGCTTGACTAGGCTCGCAACTCGCGAACCTATTATTAGTATAAATATAATTATTTTATTCTATATCATAGAAATATGAAATAAAAAATAGATACTGTTATATATAAAACAATGATAAAAATAACTAACGATATATAGTTTGTTACAATAAAACTACATATAGATAATAAAAATTATATGTGTTTAAAAATAAAATAAAATAAATTAACATTTAATAAGATATAAACGAGCCGCTTCGGCTTGTTTAATTATTAACACATTGAGCTCGAGCTTTAGACATTGAACTCGAGTTCAAGCTCTCATAAATTAGACGAGCCGAGCCCTCATTTACACCCCTATTTAACGGGTCATTCTCCACATGTTTGGACCCGTTTACCCGCCTTTGAAGCCGTAAAGGATGAAGTGAATATAACTAACATACCTGGGAGGAAGGTGAGCGTCCCAAGTCCAAACAGGCCATATGCTTGGGATACGTCTCCTCCCATGTAGCCTGTGAAGATGGATAATGAAAGGAGTAGGAGCACACATCCAAACAAGAGAAGAAAAAGTGCAAGCCCAATGGATTTCCATGGGACTTTACCCGATGTTTCTCCTGAGAAGTCAAACCTCGGGTCAAATGTGCTTTTACCGTCTTCGTCCACAGCAAGACGGGTGTAATTAAAGTTGCGTCTAAATGTCATATCTACTGGTGTCGTCGACTCTGAATTGTAGAAAACGAGTTCCGATACACCACAAGCATCCAATCCAAACTCAAACTCACCTGCTTTCAAAATGTACATAGATACAGAAAACAAAATGAGCACACATGTAGAGATGATTATTTAGATAAGCAAAAACACACTCATAGAAATAATATATTTACAATCACCTAACTGCAAGAATACAAGTAACATAGTGAGATCACAAAAAGTTGAAGACATGATGCATTAACAATAATAACTACTGTAAAACATAAGAATATCACATGTTATGTATAATTGGATGACACACATCGGAAAAAGAGAAATATGACCGCTGAGGTAACATGTTGCTAGTTTCTTACAGCAACTCCTTACCTAATTAACCAAATCTGATTGTTTTAATGCTTAGTAATATGAACTCATAACCCTAACCACTTTACTCAAAATTGTTTTGGGACTAATAACTATTTTATAAGCAAGTGGCTCATTAAAACACAATAGCATCTTAGGTTCTTGATTAACCAATGAAATCAAGAAGATAAATCTCTCACAGAATTTTCAGATAAGGATCCAACCCTCGCCATCACTATCATAGTTGTCAATAACGAATAGCGGACAGTAGCGATAAGCTACCTATATGCTACGTAGCGATAGCGATGAAATAGCTAGCAGCGATACACTAGAAGAAAATTTAAAGAAATATTTTATATGTATATTTTAAATAAAAATAATAATAAAAACTACAAAAATCTCTCTATTTGTTGCTAAATCCTATATAGCGCCATCAATCCGCTTCGCTACGTATAGCGCTCGCTACGGGCGCTATTGACATCATAGTTGTCACTAGCGATCGTAGCGATTGTTATAGCCCGCTACGTAGCGTATAGGTCTAGTGTCGCTATTAGGGTTGTAGCGATGGATATCGAGAATAGCGACACTTTATTTTTTTTATTTTTTTTTAATATAAATAGTAATTCAATGTAGCTGGATTTTAGGTTTTTGTTAAATATACATGGAAAATACCATATATACCAGGGTATTTTGATAAAATACAAATATAAAATTTAATTTTGTTTTCTAGTGTATCACTATTTATAAAATAGTCCCCCACCATTTATCGCTATTCGCTATGTAGCATATAGGTACCTTATCGCTATTTGTCGCTATTCGCCATTAACAACTATGATTGACATCTATGATCACTATAACCAATGAACATATGAAAAGGATGTGTGGGCTACAACAACAAGCAAGCAACCAAATTCTCAAAGCATTTATCAAGTGCCTCATGCGGGATATGTGAAGCCCCGATTGCCGATACCGACACAATCTATCCAATGCCTACAAGAAACTACACGCACAGATCAAATCGTCACAAGTGCCCTAAAGGAACCTAGATCTCAATAGACCCTAAAAACAAGGATTAGGTAAGAACTTATTCAGTGACAATTATTTACAAAATTGAAATCAAAGATTTGGTCAAACATGCGACTCTAATGAGCAACAATTTTCACTAAAAGAGGATACGTAATAAATTAAGCATGTAGTAGTGATCATTCCAGTTCTCAGTTAAGTTGCCTTTAAGTGGTGAATACATTCTACGTAAATGCAGGTTGAAAACTTGAAACTAACAGCAACAATCATTCCAAATTTCCTTGTGTTGAGATCGGAACTGGCAGACACAATCTCAACATGTTCAAATTTCCTAAACGTTAAGCGGTACAGCTTTCCTGATCATCAATAATATGCAATTACAAGTATTCTATTGCATCCAATTTACTTCTATCTTCTAAGCTTCTGTAAATTGTCTCCTAAAAGTTCATGTCAACATTACGGTCAGATTCAAATGAGCCAATGTTCATCCATAAACAACCCTCATCAAAGTAACAATCCTCACGTGTTGCCATTTCATCTCCATTGTTCTGTGTCATTTGACAAAATTCACGTTCTCAAACACAGATAATTCTATACATGTTCAAAACATCAAATATCATTTGAGCATAAAGGACTCAACAAAATCTGTGAATATATACTAACAAAGTTAAACCTTGATCGCTAGTACGACACGCACCAAATTTTTAATCAAGTTCATGAAATCCTTTTAAACATAGAAAAATTCATAATTCTAGGACAGCATCATATACGAAGTATCGTTTGAACATATAGGATTCAACAAAATCGGCGAATATATACTAACAAAGTTAAACCTCTATCGCTAGTTCGTCAAACTCCTTATGCAAATTTTAAATGACATTCATGAACATGAAGGATTCAACAATATCGGTGAAGGTATATACTAACAAATTTACACGATCGCTAGTACGTGAACCTCCGTTTGCAAATTGAAATCAAGTTAATGAAATGAATGAGAATCAGGTCAAATAAAAACATGAAATTAATGAGAATTAGGTCATGAAATGAATCAGAATTAGGTGACATCAAAACATGAAGAATTAGGTCAGATAAAAGCATGAAATGAATGAGAAATAGGTGAAAAAAGAAGATGAAATGAATGAGAAATAGGTGAAATGGAGGAATTACCTAACGAATATCGACGAATGACGAATCGAGAAGGAGAGAGATGAGTCGGTAATGGCGGTTTCAGCCGTTTAAATCTACAAATCCGCATTCCATCGAGTCTAATAATATCTTCTTCTTCTTCTTATTCGAGAATGGCATCGCCTACCCCCTTCTTCGCCGATACTAAAGAATTCGGTTGTGGTTTTTGATTATGCTTTTCTTTTAGATTTTACTAACCATAATTAGAAAGTTGTTAAAGTCTATAACTCCATGTGTAAATTATTATTTTTTTAAATTAATTATTAAAAAAAACTTATTGGTATGGGGTAATGGAATGGATGAGGGAATAGAACGAACGAGGTAATGGAATGGACAACGGAATGAAATGGATTATTCCATTCCATTGTGATGTTTGGTTACACATATGTGAATAGAATGAATCATTATTTTGTACAATTTGATAAACAAAAAAAAAAACTAACGAAAGTGGTGAGAATTTTACGGGTTTTCTACATGTGCTCAGGTCTAAAAATCAATATCGACAAATCTAATCTCTATGGAGTTGGAGTGAATAGTTCGGAAGTGAAAGATTAGGATAATGATATGGGTTGCATTGCATTGCGGAGGAAATTCCGTTCAATTATCTCGATCTCATGGTAGGAGCGAATATGAATCGTATCAATAATTGGAAGCCGGTGTACAACGTGTTTGAAGCTAGACTGTCCTCTTAGAAGGCGAAGTCGCTTTCGATGGGAGGTCAGGTGGTCATTATTAAATCTATTCTTGAGAGTCTTCCTAATTATTACTTTTCATTGTACAAGGCGCCCTCAAAGGTTATAACCTGTCGCAACCCCCGTCCCCTAACTACCCGGGATCGAGCGGCCGCGGCCAGTTTCAGTGGTATCGGAATTTGTCAATTTGGCAGCGGAATTTACATCAGGATCGTAGTTATAAAATATTTTATCAGAGTAAAATACCACGCTTTTATAGTATTAAACACATGGGAAAATCCCAAGTTTTCAGTACACACATTTTCATAGGGATAAACCATATTTTATTTAAATAAAAAATCTCTTTATTTTAGGTAACTTTATAGCCACTTTTCCAAGCCTTCAGTGCTGTCCAGCTAGCTTCTATTTGGCTTTCACATTTTGTTACCTGAAACTCGTTTAAAAACATTTTGTCAGTGGAAAATACTGGTGAGTGAATCCCAGTTTAATCAAGACAGGTAAAACCGTTTTACAGTATTGAGGGAGGTCGCGCAATTACATTTGTTTCCATCTACTTTAATTACCACTCACGGTACTGTCAACCCGACTTGTGGTAATGTTACTACTCACACTCTCACAGTGTAGTAACAAATTTTGTATACAAAACCCCAACATACTGACGATAATTGTAGAATACAAATACTCAATCACTGTTTAATATAATGTAAAATATTTGAGGTTTTGTAAAAACAATTTTGCAAAAAGGTTTACAAAAAGGAGATTACTCACATTGTTGTCTTAGGGTTTTCCTTTAGGGTTTCCTGGTGATTATCTATTAATTACACAATGCACACGCGTTAGTATAATAACCCAATATTTACATTAGTAATACCATCCCCGAGACATAGTTCCAACGACTACGTCGGGCAGAACCACGACAGTCGTTACGGAACACTAGATCAATCGGGTAGCGTATCTAATACGTAACCGGAGGTTAAAATACTTACAATGAGGCAGAACTTCGTTATTTAGGGGGTATTATGCCCGAGTATAGTGTATACTATTCAGAATTTGAGAGAGAAAGTTTGTGTGTGAGCGATCGGAATGAACAGCCGATGCTCCCAATTTATAGGAGCTGGTCAAGACTTCCTCGCGGCCCGCGTAAGAAGCAGCCAAGGGCTTCGCAGCCCGCGACGTAGGCTGGGTAGGCCCTAGCCTGGCCCAGTCACTGATCTAGCTTCGACACGCATTTGACACGTGGCAGCACCGGGATGCGCCCTGGTGACCAGCTGTCGCGCCCCGCGTAGTCTGAAGGCAAGGCCTTCGCTGCCCGTAAGCCCCTATATTTTCTTGTTTTTATTAAATTTTTAATTATATAAGGTATTTTGGGCTCGGTTTTCGCATAGGGGTAAGTTTTAAAACATATAGGGACATTTTAAATATATTAAGGGTGTCGAAAAATAATTTTGAAGGGTTGTTATATAACGGATATGGAAAAACTTATTAGAAGGTTTCTTTGGGGAGGTTCAGAAGGGGTTAAGAAGATGCACTGGGTTTCTTGGGATCGGGTTCCCATTCCTAAGGAAGATGGCGGCATCGGTATTAGCAAATTAAGGAACATCAACACGGCTCTATTAGTCAAATGGGTGTGGCGTTTCATAAACGAAAAAGATCAATTGTGGAAGAAGGTTATAGAGGCCATTCATACGAGCAGTCGAAATTGGGACATCTTACCGGTGAAAAAGTCAATCATCGGTGTTTGGAGCAATATCGTCAGAACGTGCAATAGAACTAAAATTGGCGGTGCTCTGATTAGGATTTTTTTAGAGGTGTATTGGGTAACGGTCGTGATATTCACTTTTGGATCGATCCTTGGCTGGAAAGTGAACCTTTAAATGACATATACCCCAATTTGTTCAAGTTGGAGTCCGATAAAAAAATGCAAAGTGGCGGATAGAGTTAAAAACCAGGAAGGGAGACATCATGTAGAGTGGAAATGGAGGAAAGACCCTGAAACTTTTGCTCAAGTTACTGAATATAATTGGTTTTGCAGGTCGCTGGATCAGGTTCAAGTCAAGGAGGAGAAAGATAAATGGAAGCGGCTTGGAGATGCGGCTGAAGACTTCTCGGTTAAGGCGGTGATACAAGGATTGGTGAAAGGGGAGCTTCCTTCAGTGGACTTCGTGATCGAGTGGAGCAGGTTGGTCCCGCTTAAGTGCAACCTTCTGGCTTGGAAAGCTGAGATGGGAAAAATTCCCACTCTTGGTGCCCTTGCTAGCCGAGGAGTTGAGATCGAGGATACGACGTGCGCGCTTTGCAATTCGGGCGAAGAAAGTGCTGACCATCTCTTTTCCAGATACTCTATTGCTGCTCAGATTTGGTTCGCTGTTTCTAGGTGGTGCAAAATCGCCCCGGTTATCACTTCGTCAGTCAAAGAGCTCATGGAAGTCCATAATTAAGTAGGTCTGAAGAGTACGGCTAAAGATGTTTTTTGTGGGATCGTGAGAGTGGTTTGTTGGTGCCTTTGATGGGCTCGGAACAAACTCAGGTTCGAGAATAAACAGGTCAAGGTGGCTGAGATCTTCAGTGATATTAAAGTGATTGGTTTCCTTTGGATCTGTAATATATATAAAGTCAGGAACATATCTTGGGTTGATTGGTGTAGTTTTGTGAATATGTAGTTCCTCTCTTGTTTGGTCCCCCGTTTTGGGGTTTGGTCGGTTTGTTTTAATGAAGTTCTCTTTTCAAAAAAAAAAACAGTTGCATTAAAAACGAAAAAAATTATAATTGCCTCGATAATAATAATAATAATAATAATAATAATAATAACAATGGTAAAATAATTAATAATAACATTTTTTATATATATTAATATTAGTATTAATATAAATATATATATATATATATATATAAACATAAGTATAATAATAATAATAATAATAATAATAATAATAATAATAATAAATTTATATTTCTTTCCATTCCTTGAAGGAATGAAAAAAAGACATCCCCTTACCAAGGGATGGAAATTGTTATATTTGGAAGGAGTTACATTCCTTTGTAATGCTCAATTCCATTACCACATGATAACCAAACATGTTTCTTTTCATTCCATAAGACTGATCCATTTCATTCCACCTTCTATTCTGTGACAACCGGTGATTTACGGCCCTTAATTACGTGATTAACAGGCGTTTGACGCGACAATAAATAATGATTACGACGCAGATAAACTTAATTAGGGCCTCAGTAAGTCTAGGAACGCTTATGCGGTTCTACAGTGCGCGTGTGACGATCTGCGGAGATACTGTTGGAAATTAAACGGTAATAAACTGAAACCGTATGAAATACTGACAACGCCGACAAATATGGATGTTACACGAATATTTTTATGCTTATGGAGTTTGGGTTGCGATATCGGGACTCGTAGAAATTACGGGCCACTTTCACATAAGATGGGCTTGTGGGCCCTGGGCCCAAGCCCAAAACCCAGAAACCTAAACCTACACCTAATATATATAATCTTGTCAAGATCTTAAAGATCTCTACTAGATTTAGAAAAATCCCTCTGAGATTTGCAAAATCTTATCAAATCCATGCTAAATCTCTTGAGTATCTCCAAAAATCTACCCAAAATCTACTTAAGATTTGCAAGATCTCATGGACATCCTTATAAATAGGTCCATAAACCCCCCTAATCTTCAAGTATGCAGACAACATATACACACACATTCCACAACAAATACTACTATCTCTTTGTTTGCATATTAATATTCACACAACACAGAGAACTCTTTATCACCAAAACCCACACACCCTCAACACCATCACCTCCCTCTCGATCTCTCCCTCTCAAGACCCGGCGGCCGGTGGTCCCCTCCGACAAGTAACACCCAAAAACCAGCTACCTCACTCATCTCTCTCTCTGATCGGTGAAGAACCGGTGACCGGAGCCGGAGATGATGAGCGAGCTCCGGCGCCCTTAGATCTGGCCACTCACACACACTTGCAACCCCCCCCCCCCTTCGATTGGCAAGACGAACCACCACCACCACTGTCAGGTGGTGGTGAGCGACGGATGGATCAGAAATTAGTGAGCAGAGGAGAGAGAGAGCCGCCGCTCGCGGCGGTGGCTGATGTGCGTGAGTGTTATTAGTTTTTAATGTATATATTAAGCCCTTTTTAACACTTTTTTTAGCCAAGTTTTAAATTTATAAAACACGATAGTTACTAACACTAAACACACAATGGGCAAGTGCACCCATCGTGAGCATAGTATAGTGTTGGCAAGATACCGAGGTCGTCCAAGGACACAAGAGCTTTTAGTACCGGTTTATCATCAACGTCTAATCAAATAAAAAAGGTTAGAAAAAGGTTTTAAACTAGAAAAAATAAAAACTAACAAAAATGCTGAAAATAAAAACAGATAGACAAGATGAATCACTTGGTTCCGACTCGTGTATAGTGTAACCTTTGATTATTTCCGCACTTTTGCACTATTTTAAGAGATCATCTTAGTTATTGTAGTAGGCCCCTCTTTTGGAGGTGACGTTACCCTCAACCCAGTAGTTTGAGTCAGCAAGGATACAATCCTAAAGGGTCGGATTATTGAAAGATAATTAATTAAGTTATTAATGCAAATTATGGTAGGCCCCTCTTTTGAAGGTGACGTTACCCTCGACTAAGTAGTCTGAGTCAGCAGGGATACAGTCCTAAATAGCCGGGTTATAGTGTTAATAGTAGTTTAACTTATGAGGGGATCAAAGAGTTTGGACCCCCGCCATCCAATACCGTTAAGTATTGAAGGAGGTCCTACTAAATTTGACCCAGGTCCCTTGCAGGATCTCTAAACGCTGAACAACGGCAAGACTCTTACCAAACCGTTCCCTTAACCCCCGACCAGGTAGCCTACATACCTCCATATAGACCGTGGAGATATGAATGGTGGAAATCTTTTATTTTATACAGACAGTAAAATAATGCCAAGACACCACGGACAAACGATAAGGAAGAATTACCTTCAACATAAGAAACTAGTTATTAAAATCATTAATACAAAACCAAGTAAAAAGTGCGAATAGATTAAAAATAAAAAGTATTACACTAGACACTTGTCTTCACCAAGTGATGTAAGAGACTTAGGCAAACATGGTCTTGATTGTCAAGAACTCTTACGATCAATCTTGGATCCCGAGACGACTCACACACTCTATGATGGACAATGGATGATGGTGGTGGATGATGGTGTTATGGTGGTGGTGGGTGGTGGGTGAAGTGTGAGAGAGGTGGTGTGCCAAGGGATGGTTTGAGCTTGAGCCAAGCACTCCTATTTATAGGCTGAACAGAAGCTCGGGCACGGCCCCGTGTCCAGTGGGCACGGCCCCGTGTCCACATCCTCTCTTTCTTCATTTAATGCAGCTTGTCTTTATTAGTTGACCACGCCCCCGTGTCCGCTGAGCACGACCCCGTGTGCAGAAGCATATCTGTACTATGAAGATTTGCCTGGATTCTGCGAATCTTATAGTTGACCACGGCCCCGTGCCCGCTGAGCACGGCCCCGTGGTGGGCAATAGAAGCTTCTACCACTTTGTCTTTTCTGCTGACACTTGGGCACGCCCCCGTGCTGGCTGAGCACGGGGCGTGTTCAGTCTTCTGTCTTCTTGTTTTGCTTGGGAAGATGCTGCCGTGGGGTCGGGCATGTCACGTTTGTTCCCTTTCTTGTATTTATGTTACATTTTGCTGTCTTTTTGCTTCTTTTGTTAATTTGAGCTCATTTAATCCTGAAAATACAAAAGGAAGACAAAAGCACACTTTTTCCAACATTAGTACTAAAAAGGGGTTAGTTTTATGCCACAATTGATGTAATTTATATGTTGCATTTTGCACACATCAGCGGCAGCGGAGGAGAACGGCGGACGGCGGCGGAGCTCCGCCGCTGATATTGATGATGAATTATTGTTGATGATGACGATGATATGGCGAGGGTGGTGGTTCCGGTGACGGCGACGGCGACGGCGGCGGTACTTCACTCCGGTAAGTGCCTAAACCAATTTTTTTTTTTATGTTTTTTTTGTTCAAGTTCTCGGTCATCTCCAGTTAGGGTTATGTCGGTCCAGTTCAGGTCAACATTTAAACAACGGGTCAATGTTCCCAGTTCGGGAGACGGTTCAGAGGTGGAGATCGGTTTGATGTTCGAGACAACTCGGTTAAACCAAGTTAACTCGGTTCGGGTCCGGGTCAAACAGTCAAGGTAGTCAACCACAAGCTTCGGGTCAAATCTGGTCAACGCCCGAGTCAACTCGGGTCAACAAAGGCAACTGGTCAGCGGGTTCGAGTCTCGGTTCGAAATACATCAGTTTCGGTTCGGTTGACTCGGTCAAACCGAGTCAACCCGGTCAAACCGAGTCAACTCAGTTGACTCGGTCAACTCAGTCAAACGTATCGACATGCGATGATTGGTAAAGATTTTACGCCGATTTATTTCGTTATTTCCCTAATTTTATTATTTCGTGACTATCGAGCTCGAACCGGTTAATTACAGTTTACGTTTAATATATTTGACAAATTTCGTGTATATTGTTTTAATCTTGTTGAATTTGAAAAAAAAAAAAAAAGTAACGTCACTTTAGTTATCGGGGCCGTCCAAAAACAGAGGAAACTCTGCCCGTTTTTTTTTCAAGAAAATTCGTAAGATAAAACGAGTTTTATTATAAAACAAAACGTGCTTTATTAAAAAACGACAATTATTGATATAAAGCGACTTTTATATAAAATTATTTTCGACGACACTTTACACCTTATGAAAACGCCAAGTCGGAAATTATTTACAACAAACGAATATAGTTATTATATTCTCGGATACCAAACCACACAACGATTCTTTTGTAAAATAAATATAGTTTATATATTTTTCGAATATCAAACAACATAGTTTCGTTTCATAAATAAATATAGTTTAGAGTAAACTGCAATTTTACATCCTGAGTTTAGGGGTCATTGGCATGTCTACCCCCCCCCCCCTAAGGAAATAATTGCAATTTTACCCCCCACAGTTTGCCCTTATGTCGCACTTTTACCCCCCGGCGTCAAAGTCAATGTTATCTTTAAACGGTCAAAGGGCATAAAGGTAATTTCACCCTTTGGATCTTTATAATCCCCCTGTACTTCTCTTCCACCATCATTCTTACCCCCTAAGCTTCACTCACTCTACTTCTTCTTCTTCTTCACCCACCAACGATCCAGCTCCATGATGCGTGTGAAGTGTTATATATATTAGGTGTATATTTTAAGCCCCTTTAACACTTATTTTTAGCCAAGTTTTAAATTTATAAAACACGATATTCTACTAACACTAAACACACATATGGGCAAGTGCACCCATCGTGAGCGTAGTATAGTGTTGGCAAGATACCGAGGTCGTCCAAGGACACAAGAGCTTTTAATACCGGTTTATCCTCAACGTCTAATCAAAATAAAAAGTTTAGAAAAAATGTTTTAAACTAAGAAAAATAAAAATTAACTAAAATGCTGAAAAAAAAAAGAAAAAAAAAAGAAAAAAACAGATAGACAAGATGAATCACTTGGTTCCGACTCGTATCTAGTGTAACCTTTGATTATTTCCGCACTTTTGCACATAATTAAGAGATTATCTTAGTTATTGTAGTAGGCCCCTCTTTTGAAGGTGACGTTACCCTCACCCCAGTAGTTTGAGTCAGCAAGGATACAATCCTAAAAGGGTGGATTATTGGAAGATAATTAATTAAGTTATTAATGCAAATTATGGTAGGCCCCTCTTTTGGAGGTGACGTTACCCTCGACTAAGTAGTCTGAGTCAGCAGGGATACAGTCCTAAATAGCCGGGTTATAGTATTAATAGTAGTTAACTTATGAGGGGATCAAAGAGTTTGGACCCCCTCCATCCAATACCGTGAAGTATTGAAGGAGGTCCTACTAAATTTGACCCAGGTCCATTGCAGGACCTCTAAACGCTGAACAATGGCAAGACCTTTACCAAACCGTTCCCTTAACCCCCGACCAGGTAGCCAACATACCTCCATATAGACCGTGGAGATATGAATGGTGAAAATATTTTATTTTATATAGACAGTAAAATAATGCCAAGACACCACGGACAAACGATAAGGAAAGATCACCTTCAACATAAGCAACTAGTTATTAAAGTCATTAATACAAAACCAAATAAAAAGTGCAAAAGATTAGAAATAAAAAGTATTACACTAGACACTTTGTCTTCACCAAGTGATGTAAAAGACTTAGGCAAACTTGGCCTTGATTGTCAAGAACTCTTACGATCAATCTTGGATCCCGAGACGACTCACACACTCTACGATGGACAATGGATGATGGTGGTGGATGATGGTGTTATGGTGGTGGTGGGTGGTGGGTGAAGTGTGAGAGAGGTGGTGTGCCAAGGGATGGTTTGAGCTTGAGCCAAGCACTTCTATTTATAGGCTGAACAGAAGCTCGGGCACGGCCCTGTGTCCACATCCTTCTCTTTCTTCATTAAATGCAGTTTTGTCTTTTTAGTTGACCACACCCCCGTGTCCGCTGAGCACGACCCCGTGGTGCAGAAGAATCTTTGTACTATGCAGATTTGCTGGATTGTGCGAATCTTATAGTTGACCACGGCCCCGTGTCCGTTGAGCACGGCCCCGTGGTGGGCAATAGAAGCTTCTACCACTTTGTCTTTTCTGCTAACACTTGGGCACGCCCCCGTGCTGGCTGAGCACGAGGCGTGTTCAGGATTCTGATCTCTTGTTTTGCTTGGGAAGATGCTGTCGTGGGGTCGGGCATGTCACGTCTTGTTCCTTTTCTTGTATTTATGTTAGATTTTGATGTCTTTTTGCTTCTTTTGTTAATTTGAGCTCATTTAATCCTGAAAATACAAAAGGAAGACAAAAGCACACTTTTTCCAACATTAGTACTAAAAAAGGGTTAGTTTTATGCCTCATTTGATGAAATTTATATATTGCATTTTTAACACATCAAATACCCCCACACTTGAATCTTTGCTTGTCCTCAAGCAAAACTCTTTAATATGTGGCTATTACACCCCCAAATGGAATGGGTAGAGAAGAAGGTTTTTTGGGCTTGTCGTAGAGTGTCGGGATTTCCAAGATTTTTTATTTAATTTTATTTTTATTTATTTACAATCCTATTCGTCATGATTTATTTAAAACTTTTCATAAGATAAATTACTTATTAGGGCATAACATGCCTCTTTAAAATTCTATTTATATACAAGTTCACATACCTCACGGGGATCACTCAACACTAGGCCGAAAATGTATTTTTGTGGATCACTCGAGAGCGGCATGGAACTTACTCCTACCATAGGCTTTCCAAACGATCAATCCTCCTCCTTTTTAACTTATATGCCTTTGTAAACATCAAGAGGACTTTGTGGGTGAAGGGTTAGGCTTGGGTTAAAGGTAGGTGGTTGGGTTGGTGGTTAGTAGAAAAAGGCGAAAAGCGTAACAAGTGTCGGTTTTCGTAAGACTTTTTATTTTTGTAACTTTTATTTTGATGAAGCTATTTATTCAAACAAAGTTATTTTTGATGAACTTGTTTGTTTATTTTCTTTTGCTTCATCAACAACACCAAAAATTTTTTTTTTTATTTTTTTGAAAAGTCATATGAAGAACCGAACTTGTTACTAAAACAAAGGGTTAAAAATGAAAAAAGGTTTTGGTGGATAAAAAGGGTGGTTGGTATGGGTTATGAAATGAAAAGGTTTTGGCTCAAAGGGGCTAACTAGGGGGATTTTGGGTAGGTGGTAAAAAAAAAGAAAAATAATGGTGTAGAAATAAAAAGGGTTAGTCCTAATGCCTCCATCATTTACTTACTCAGATTTAAGTTGGTAAGGACCGGGAATGTATCGTCATGGCAAGTTCTAGAGTCGTAAGAACCAAGCGGCTATTCACACAAGAAACGAAAGATGAGCATTTAGTTTAAAGATATGTAATTGTATGCTCAATAAAGGCTCAAAACTCACTTTTATGGGAATGGGTTTTTATGTGATCAAGTATATATAATTAAATTTTAACTAAGCTTGTCATGTCTTTTCATAATTTTCTTATGTTGGTTCTTTTTCTCACGACGCTATCGGTTGTAAATTTGTAAAAATATAACCTTTTTAAGAACTTGAATTTCCCGAGTTAAACCTAGACAAGTAAAAAAAATGAAAATTTTTGAAAAAAAAAATTGGGGTGATTAGCGGTTCCAATAGAGTTTTGTGTAAGGCTTGTATTTAGGACTTGCAAGATTCAAGGTTTTAGCATCCCCCCCACACTTAAATTACACATTGTCCTCAATGTGTCCCATAAATAAGTTTTTAGGTTGATTGAATGCGTAAAAAGGTGTAAAAAGCAAAAATTTTGTGTTACTAGGCGCTGAACACGGCCCCGTGTTGTCCGGGCACGGCCCCGTGTTCAAGTGCCAGTAACAAAATTAAAACAAGAGAAACAGAAGTCTGGACACGGGGGCGTGTTGGGTGAACACGGCCCGTGTCCAGTTACCTGAACTGGGTCTTTTTCTGCAGACTGTGCAGCACGGGGCCGTGTTGGGTGGACACGGCCCGTGCCGAACTTACTGTAAACGAAGAAATTTGTCGGACGGTTCTGTTTTCCTGCATGGAGTGCTGGTTCAAGTTTCCCTTGCATCCTTTGCCATCTCAAGTGTGTTTTATTCCATTCAACACCATTCAAACACCAATTTAACTAAAACCATCATTCATTAATCATAGAGAGAATTACATAAAAGTCCTAAAGATGAAAGATAAAGCAGAAAATAAAAGTTAAAAGTCCTAATATTAAATAGGTCAAGTGATCCGAAAAATCTTCCTAAGGAGTTCTACTTCTACAATAAGAACCAAAATTCCGGAAATAGATTTCCGGTCTAAAAGCCTTGTAGAACTCCAAGCCGAACGGTGTTCCTTAGATGTTGCTAGAGCCATTCTTCTATCTCCCTCGGGAGAAGGGAGGCGGCTTCATGCTCCTCAACCTCTTGAGGAGGAGGAGTGACACCAATTGGAACCCCTTGTAGGATGTCTCGAGGAGGTTCTTGATGTAGGGCGTACCATTCGGCTGGAATGATGACTTCCGGCACTACATTCCATGCCCTTTGGGTGATAATTGGTACCAAAGGAGGAGAGGCGAGAATGTT
This sequence comes from Helianthus tuberosus, assembly GCA_030545235.1. NCBI lineage: Eukaryota > Viridiplantae > Streptophyta > Magnoliopsida > Asterales > Asteraceae > Helianthus > Helianthus tuberosus. Next base: position 89,190,621 of record CM060438.1, on the reverse strand, counting down.
CAACCTTTGGTGCAAAAGGTTGACTTCCCGGAGACATCCTTCTAGTCCCACCGTCAAATGATTAATGCGGTCGACCAATGCCTCTTCCACACTTGTTACTTCATCAAGAGATTCTCTTAAGGCGTAAACATAGTTTACAAGAGAATCCTCAACCGTAGATGATCTTCTCCCCTGCCGGCTGTTCCTGGAATGCGACGAAGAGTTTCCACTTGTTCTGCTTGCCATTCTGAGAAAACATGCCGAAAAGAGTTCAATTTTACGGGTCCAGTACTTCGGACACGGCCCCGTGTTCAGTGAACACGGCCCCGTGTTCAGATATCAGCAGGATTTATGGACAAGGAATCTTGGGGTTTCAAATTGTTTTTGTGATTTTTGAAGCATTTTTGAACTTAAACAACTTAAAACATTGTTATAGAACTTATTTTTATCAAGATTCCATGAACAAAAATCTAACAAACATCTCAATAAGGCTTGAAACTATAGAAGGTTCAAGCTTTAATGGAAGTATGAAGAAAATTGAAGAAGATGAAAGTGGATAAAAGAGGAAAGGACAAGAAGATAGTTGAGAAACTTCTTTTAGAAAATACCTAGGATGGTATGTGAGAATATTCCTCAAATCTCTGTCCCTGGAATGGTTCAAATGTGCAGGATTCTTGGCTGCATTTATAGAAAACGACAGTACGTTGCGCTCGGCCCCATGTCGGCTGGACACGGCCCCGTGTGCAGATGGAATCCTGACACATTTTTGTCCGCATTCTGACAAAATCAGAAGGGAATCTTTTGGGTGGACACGGGGGCGTGCTGACCTGGAGACGGCCCCGTGTCTAGAAGCTGTCTTAAGGATTTCTTCAAATTTCAAGGAATTTTCCCGGATCGGGTGGTTCCTTACTGGATGGAACAACCCCAAAGTGCCTAAGATACCTTAATTGATCTAGATTAAGACGAGAACGCAAGAGGTTGTCGGTGAGGGTGATTCCTATGCTATATGTAGGTGGACAAGTCCAACCCTTTTCCGGGCTCTCATTAAAGAAGGTGTATGTCGAATCGCTCAGGTCTATGTATGCATCGAACGAAATCGATGGGGAGTCCTTCACGGCACAATCGACACAGGGACGACTATCGCTCAAGTCCTTACTAGAGTTAGAAGTATCATTGGAAACAATGAAGTTGTTTGAATGCGTTTCCAACCTTTCTTCTTGGTTATCGTCTTGGAGAAGATTATTGAAGTCTTCCCTAAGTTCTTTTAACCAATTAATAATTAGATCTTCTAGTTGAAATAATTCATCGAGAAGCATTTCTCCTAGAATATCTGGTTGGGCGCATTCGATGGAGAGATAGGGATTATTTTTACTTTCGCCCCTCTTAAGGATACTAGGAAAAAGTAACGTCACTTTAGTTATCGGGGCCGTCCAAAAACAGAGGAAACTCTGCCCGTTTTTTTTTCAAGAAAATTCGTAAGATAAAACGAGTTTTATTATAAAACAAAACGTGCTTTATTAAAAAACGACAATTATTGATATAAAGCGACTTTTATATAAAATTATTTTCGACGACACTTTACACCTTATGAAAACGCCAAGTCGGAAATTATTTACAACAAACGAATATAGTTATTATATTCTCGGATACCAAACCACACAACGATTCTTTTGTAAAATAAATATAGTTTATATATTTTTCGAATATCAAACAACATAGTTTCGTTTCATAAATAAATATAGTTTAGAGTAAACTGCAATTTTACATCCTGAGTTTAGGGGTCATTGGCATGTCTACCCCCCCCCCCTAAGGAAATAATTGCAATTTTACCCCCCACAGTTTGCCCTTATGTCGCACTTTTACCCCCCGGCGTCAAAGTCAATGTTATCTTTAAACGGTCAAAGGGCATAAAGGTAATTTCACCCTTTGGATCTTTATAATCCCCCTGTACTTCTCTTCCACCATCATTCTTACCCCCTAAGCTTCACTCACTCTACTTCTTCTTCTTCTTCACCCACCAACGATCCAGCTCCATGATGCGTGTGAAGTGTTATATATATTAGGTGTATATTTTAAGCCCCTTTAACACTTATTTTTAGCCAAGTTTTAAATTTATAAAACACGATATTCTACTAACACTAAACACACATATGGGCAAGTGCACCCATCGTGAGCGTAGTATAGTGTTGGCAAGATACCGAGGTCGTCCAAGGACACAAGAGCTTTTAATACCGGTTTATCCTCAACGTCTAATCAAAATAAAAAGTTTAGAAAAAATGTTTTAAACTAAGAAAAATAAAAATTAACTAAAATGCTGAAAAAAAAAATAAAAAAAAAAAGAAAAAAACAGATAGACAAGATGAATCACTTGGTTCCGACTCGTATCTAGTGTAACCTTTGATTATTTCCGCACTTTTGCACATAATTAAGAGATTATCTTAGTTATTGTAGTAGGCCCCTCTTTTGAAGGTGACGTTACCCTCACCCCAGTAGTTTGAGTCAGCAAGGATACAATCCTAAAAGGGTGGATTATTGGAAGATAATTAATTAAGTTATTAATGCAAATTATGGTAGGCCCCTCTTTTGGAGGTGACGTTACCCTCGACTAAGTAGTCTGAGTCAGCAGGGATACAGTCCTAAATAGCCGGGTTATAGTATTAATAGTAGTTAACTTATGAGGGGATCAAAGAGTTTGGACCCCCTCCATCCAATACCGTGAAGTATTGAAGGAGGTCCTACTAAATTTGACCCAGGTCCATTGCAGGACCTCTAAACGCTGAACAATGGCAAGACCTTTACCAAACCGTTCCCTTAACCCCCGACCAGGTAGCCAACATACCTCCATATAGACCGTGGAGATATGAATGGTGAAAATCTTTTATTTTATATAGACAGTAAAATAATGCCAAGACACCACGGACAAACGATAAGGAAAGATCACCTTCAACATAAGCAACTAGTTATTAAAGTCATTAATACAAAACCAAATAAAAAGTGCAAAAGATTAGAAATAAAAAGTATTACACTAGACACTTTGTCTTCACCAAGTGATGTAAGAGACTTAGGCAAACATGGCCTTGATTGTCAAGAACTCTTACGATCAATCTTGGATCCCGAGACGACTCACACACTCTACGATGGACAATGGATGATGGTGGTGGATGATGGTGTTATGGTGGTGGTGGGTGGTGGGTGAAGTGTGAGAGAGGTGGTGTGCCAAGGGATGGTTTGAGCTTGAGCCAAGCACTTCTATTTATAGGCTGAACAGAAGCTCGGGCACGGCCCCGTGTCCACATCCTTCTCTTTCTTCATTAAATGCAGTTTTGTCTTTTTAGTTGACCACACCCCCGTGTCCGCTGAGCACGACCCCGTGGTGCAGAAGAATCTTTGTACTATGCAGATTTGCTGGATTGTGCGAATCTTATAGTTGACCACGGCCCCGTGTCCGCTGAGCACGGCCCCGTGGTAGGCAATAGAAGCTTCTACCACTTTGTCTTTTTTGCTGACACTTGGGCACGCCCCCGTGCTGGCTGAGCACGAGGCGTGTTCAGGATTCTGATCTCTTGTTTTGCTTGGGAAGATGCTGTCGTGGGGTCGGGCATGTCACGTATTGTTCCTTTTCTTGTATTTATGTTAGATTTTGATGTCTTTTTGCTTCTTTTGTTAATTTGAGCTCATTTAATCCTGAAAATACAAAAGGAAGACAAAAGCACACTTTTTCCAACATTAGTACTAAAAAAGGGTTAGTTTTATGCCTCATTTGATGAAATTTATATGTTGCATTTTTAAGACATCACTCCACCTCCACCTCCACCTCCATTGCTCCGGCGACCACAACGTCAACACCCACCAGCTTCCACTCCAGCTCCGGCGACCACAACGTCAACACCCACCGGGTTCCACTCCACAATGAGTGAATCGCAGAACCCCATGCTTCCACCTCCACTTCCGGCGACCACAACGGCGTCCACTCCAGCTCCGCCGATGCACCTGAATACCGGCGACAACCACCAATCCTCCCTCTTGTCTCTGATTTCAGGTATAAACATCGATCTTTCTGAACAAGTAAAAAACAGGGGGTTATTGAAACATCGATCTTTTTGTTTTTGCCGTGGACATGAGGATTCGGTGGTCAATCCGATCGATTGTGGTGTCCGTGGTGGTGAAAATGCGGGGCCGCCCTTTCCTGCACTTCCAGTTTCCCCCGCAGCAGGAAATGGTTGTGTAGTTGATGTTTTATATATTAGGATCTTTTGGTTAAATATCTTAGGATCTTTTGGTTTAATACTGATCTAATTGTATATATATTACGATCTTTTTGATTTAATATAATGTGCCTAGTTACGACCAATGTTTACAGTTACATGATCATAGTTGATGATAGTTATATGTGCAGTTATTGAACATAGTTGATGACAATTACATGTGCAGTTGGGATGTTTGATGTTTTGATCAAAATGTGCCTAGTTATGACAGTTACATGATCTTACATGATCAAAATGTGCAGTTGTGAATGTTTGATGTTTGATTAGGATATACATTTTGTGCAGCAGTGGTTTGCTTAATCAGTGGTTTGATACATTGTTAGTAATCATAACAGATTCTAGTGTGATTAATAGTCACCACATATTCTAGTGTGGTTAATAGTCAAAATGTGCAGCAGTGGTTTGCTTAATCAGTGGTTTGATACATTGTTAGTAGTCATAACAGATTCTAGTGTGATTAATAGTCACCACATATTCTAGTGTGGTTAATAGTCAAAATGTGCAGCAGTGGTTTGCTTAATCAGTGGTTTGATACATTGTTAGTAGTCATAACAGATTCTAGTGTGGTTAATAGTCACCACAGATTCTATGTGTGGTTAATCAGTGGTTTGATACATTGTTGGTCAGATTGCAGCAGTTATGCAACAGATTCTAGTGTAGTTAATAGTCACCACAAATTCTATGTGTGGTTAATCAGTGGTTTGATACATTGTTGGTCAGATTGCAGCAGTTATGCTCGAGTATAGAACACATTGCAACATGTATGTTTGAGTATAAAACACATTGCAGCAGGTAAGCAGGTATGCAGAAGGTATGCAACAGGTATGCTTGAGTATAAAACACAATGCAGCAGGTATGCTTGATTGCAGCAGGTATGCTTGATTTTTGATCAGATACATTGAATGAAATTGTTAGTGCATAATCAAAATCAGATTACGTGTGAATTGATTCAGAATTAGGTTTCAGATCATAGAACAGGTTAAGATTTTTTATTATAGAATCATAGATCAGTTTTTGATTTTGGCGGGAAGGGTTTTGGAAGTTGCAGGGGGTAATGTTGTATCTTAACTCAAAGTACAGGGGGTAATAACAAAGGACAAATTAGTAATTTACCAATGGGGGGTAATTGTGCGACTTAACAGGAATGTTGGGGGGTAAAATGGAAGGGTAATATAGTCATTTCAACTAAGAGTTAACAAATCTGTTATTGACTTTGACGCCGGAGGGTAAAAGTGCGACATAAGGGCAAACAGTGGGGGGTAAAATTGCAATTATTTCCTTAGGGGGGTATACATGCCAATGACCCCTAACCTCAGGGTGTAAAATTGCAGTTTACTCTATAGTTTATGTATTTATTTATTTCAAAATATCGTACAACACGAACCCTTTTATAAAAATAAATATAGTATATATTTATTTTAAAAAAACAAACACGACATATATCGTTAACCAAGTCTTTTCAAGACTTATTAGTTATTTCAACAACAAACGAAGCTAAACGAATATAACTTAATCATTTTCATTAAGTTAACAATTTACGTCAAATCGTTCAGTTAGCAATTCGGTAAAGCTCGGTGACACGTAGTGTAGTTACCGCAATTACTTAGAAACTTATAAGATATTCCGTGTTAGGAATATTGTAGAACGCACGCTAGCAAGTCAAGTCTTGGAAACGACATCACAAAGTCGTATATAGCTAGCTTTGCACAAGGAATATTCAGGTGAGTTCATAACCCCACCTTTTATGGTTTTACATTTTTATAAATGTTTTCGGGGTGGAAAGACATGCACTTTTTGCAAAGCATACAAGAATTACATATTTCTAAACCATTTTACAAGCAAGTTTTAACGGACATAAATGGTTTACGAAAAGCTTATGTTTTATACCGGTTTTTGCAAACAAGCGTATTTTCGAAATGTGCATACACACGAATTCTTGTTTTCTGGACTACGAGAAAATACAAATACATGAGTTATAGTATGATGGATACAAGACTACGGAAAAACATTCTAGATCATGTCTCGAGTAGGGTACCATAAGCACCATTAATCAACGTATACATTCAGACCGCGGAACAAAAGGTTAGATCTATTGGGTTTCAGGCAACCCCACTCTTGGCCTACTTCTACCAATGAGTGCTTCTGTGTCTCAGTCAAAGTCGACAAAAATGCCTAGGTTTGGTGGCTTCCTATGTCGTGACACATGTTAGTGGCCTTGCAAACCACTAGCGATCTCAAACATTCATAGTACTCAGTTACAGATACATTCTACATGACACATACAAACATTCATAGTACTCAGTTACAGATACATTCTACATGACACATACAAACATTCATGGTACTTAGTTACAGATACATTCTACATGACACATACAGACATTCATGGTACTCAGTTACATATACGTTTTACAAGTTACATTCAAACATTCATAGTACTCAGTTACAGATACGTTATACAAGTTACATACCATGTTTTCATACAAAGTTTCCATATAACTTGACAAGAAAATGATTTTAAATTCGTTTTCTCAAACAATACAAACAAACTATGAACTCGCTCAACTTTATGTTGACTTTTTCGCATGTTTCTTTCTCAGGTTGCATTTCTATGACAAGGCACGGTTGGAATAGGAGAACCATTGGAGATATGAGTACTTAGTGGCGTTCAATTTCTAGAAAGTCTTTGCTTATTTGCTTCCGCTGTGCAATGAAGATACCAGTCCAGTCACGCCAATGCTCTGATATTCGGGATGTGACATATTCATTCATACCAAACACTACCTTAGATCAATTTTGAAAACTCACTTTTGATATAAATCCATACAGTTCATTGTAGAGAGCTCTGAGGATTCAAGTACCGATATGATTTTGTTAAGGATGTCATATCTGACATATTCAGGTGCGTTGGTATTTCTGCTAAGAAAGAGTCACCCGTTAATTTGTTAACTTACCCATTGGAAGGGAGATCTACCCTTAGACCATCAGACAGTTTGTTCTTTGGATGGGTAGGAGGAAAACATGCATGTGTGGATCTAACAGGGATTTCCCCACTTGTGGGCTTAGGGGGTAGTGTTTTCCCGGTGGGTCAGTCTGCTTCGGGCAAAGTGACCAAACATGAGAAAGTGTGCCTTGACAACCGGCACGTGTTTATCCCATTTGCTTTTAATACTTTTGGTTTCCTAGTGCTAGAGGTTGTGGACCTACTTAGTTGAGTTCAAAGGATCATGCATAGTAATGTTATCACCCTAAAATTTATGGACGTACTTTTAAAAGACTTAGATTTGCTATTCAAAAAGGGTTAGCAGCGCAACTTGTTACCTGTTTACCATCTATCTCGATGTAAATTCATTTGTGGACTTTTATGGTAGTTATACCAGTTTTACTATAAAGGTATAGACTAATCAATACTTATTGTCAAAACTCACTTAAAAAACTTTGATCATTTTCAATGCTAGAGTGTAAGAAATACATGGCTGATTTGGAAGGTAATGAGGAGGGAAGACAGGCGACACTAACTTGAGAGGGAGAGTGAAATCTTTCTCTATTGGTATCGTTACTTGAGGAATGGGAGAGGGATGAGAGAGGTAGGGTTACCCATGAGCTTTTTGACGTGGAGAAGAGAGACCCTCGCCTTTCATTATAACGACTAGACGATCCCTAAAACTAAAAGTGTGTTTACATTAATGAGAAACCCATTAAATGATTGTTGAAGGTGACCATGTATATGGTGGATGATTGAATTGAATGTGTACACCACAATAAGCAAAGCTTATGCTTTCTTTATGATAGCAGGATACCCGCGCGATGCTGCGGGGGTGACAATTTGATTTCCAATGCTCGTTTCTGTTAGTTTATCAATCCTCTCGTGATATATTGTAGAGAACTTATGTTGGTTTTCTTATTCATAGCATCGGTGTGGTCTAAACAGATTTGGTATTGAATTTCAAAAATTAAAAACTAAAGGAGAAATAAACATCAAAAGTTTATTAGCTTTCGAGATTAATTGGGTAAATCAACAAACATGAATGTCATATTTAGTTTCATGCAAGAATTTGTGTCAAGTTTGACACACTAATCCTTGAACATGATTACTTTATCAAATTACTAAACTGATTTGGTGTTAAAATTTATAAATTTAACACTAAGGAGACATAAACATCAAATTTGTTTTATAAGCTTCTAGTTATGCAAAAAAACATTAGTTTTCAAGATTAGAAGGGTTACGTACGTGTAAATCGACAAACATAAATGTCATATTCAGGTTCATATAAGGATTTTTGTCAAGTTTGACACACTAATCCTTGAACATGATTAGGTATCATCCCTAATCTAAATGATTATAGATTAGACAAAGCTGAAAGTTCTCATGAAATAGATTTCTGAAAGTGTATTTTGAAGGTGTACAACCTTCTAAAGCACACGTCATTCATGTATGTATGGATTGATGTCATAATATTGATTTATTATTTATGTAATTGAATTAATATATGTTCATTTATTAATATATTTTATGTTACTAAAATATAACATTTTTTTGTTTTTTTTTCAACAGCTAGTACATATAATTCATGGCTCCTGTGTTATTGGTAGGTTTCGAGACGACCACCCCATGACACTCGAGTTTCAGTCTGACCTTGTTGACCAGCTTTGACTGAGTTGACTCGGTTGACCCTTATTTGACCCGCTGTGCTCTTCGTATTGACCAAGCTTTCACCAAGACCCGAACACACCAAAACAGTCCCAAATCCTCTAAAACTTAATCTGCCAGCAAGGAAAGAAAATATGGGATCATTGACCAGCTTAATCTGTAATTTTGTGCCCACGAAAAACAAAAAATAGTAAGTTTGAAATCAGCAAAACTAAAACTACTTACCAAAAAAAGTACTTGTCAACATATTCATAAAAATAAAATATTTGTCTGTAGTTTAACCTTAGCTGATCTAAATTGTTTTTGACCCGTTACTCAATAATGTACTTATTTGTGCTTTAGATATGGCAAGATTAGCTAGTCTATCCAATCATGGGTGATAATACCACATCCATAGTATGATACTATGATTTTAAGAATTATGTCAACTCATTCATTGACTTGCTCAAGTTAAGTAGGCAATTTGAAAAATCCCAACTTTTATAGCAAGAGAAGTCCACCTGCGTATTTTTGTTATCATATCTATCCATATGAGCGATTTGAAAAATCCATGTATTTTTTTAATCAAAAGTTGTCTACAGGTAGGTAGCAGGTTACCTGATCTTCTCAACCTCATCACATTCCCAAAATCTCATAAAACCTATACAACTTTTGATGTAGATAGAAGTCTTACCCACATCAGAGGTATGCTCAACACGTCTAATGAGTGTATCTTATATGAGCTCAAAGACCTATTTCACTTTCTAAAAGAGAGTTCAAGCATAAATATAAACATGACCAGGAACATATCAAGAGAAAAATAACCCGTTTTGGATGAACGGTTTCAACCGAGTACCCAATCCACTTATCCGCACATCGTGCCACCTCTAGTATATAAACAAAGTAAAAAACAAACCAGAACAAATTGCATCAATGGTAGCTTCAAGCCTGCTGTGAACTTTCAACCTTGGTTTTAAATAGTGTGATGCGCTCCGATGCGTTTTGACGTTTTGTCCAAAAATCTGATGCGCAATGCGTGATGCGCGAAGCGAGCGTATCACGTATATGATGCGCTCTTTATAAAAACATATTAAAAATCATGTATACATAAAAACTTATAAAAACATACTTAAAGTAAAACAAATGTCGTGATAAGAAGATAAGAGTTGTGGTTTTTTGTTCAAATCAAGCATACTAAGATATTAATTATTGACAAAACCGAACACTGTTCATAACATATGGAAAAAAAACATAAGAAACAATTTTGCGTGCATCAGAGCGCATTATGCGAAATGCGCGCAATATTCTCGCATCACGTAAACACAACGCATCAGCTGTGGCGATGCACCCTAATCAGCGCATCACACATTATGCGCGCATTTTAAAACCAAGCTCTCAACTCGAGCCTAGAAATGATCTCAACTGTACATCTAAAAGTGGAAGGACCTTTTCTCTCCAACGTTAATTTCTGTACACCTGATGTGTTCAAAATGCAACATATAAATTTCATCAATTGTGGCATAAAACTAACCTTTTTTTAGTACTAATGTTGGAAAAAGTGTGCTTTTGTCTTCCTTTTGTATTTTCAGGATTAAATGAGCTCAAATTAACAAAAGAAGCAAAAAGACATCAAAATCTAACATAAATACAAGAAAAGGAACAAGACGTGACATGCCCGACCCCACGACAGCATCTTCCCAAGCAAAACAAGGCAACAGAGGACTGAACACGCCCCGTTCTCAGCCAGCACGGGGGCGTGCCCAAGTGTCAGCAGAAAAGACAAAGTGGTAGAAGCTTCTATTGCCCACCACGGGGTCGTGCTCAGCGGACACGGGGCCGTGGTCAACTATAAGATTCGCACAATCCAGGCAAATCTTCATAGTACAAAGATTCTTCTGCACACGGGGTCGTGCTCAGCGGACACGGGGGCGTGGTCAACTAATAAGACAAAGCTGCATTAAATGAAGACAGAGAAGGATGTGGACACGGGGCCGTGCCCACTGGACACGGGGCCGTGCCCGAGCTTCTATTCAGCCTATAAATAGGAGTGCTTGGCTCAAGCTCAAACCATCCCTTGGCACACCACCTCTCTCACACTTCACCCACCACCCACCACCACCATAACACCATCATCCACCACCATCATCCATTGTCCATCATAGAGTGTGTGAGTCGTCTCGGGATCCAAGATTGATCGTAAGAGTTCTTGACAATCAAGGCCATGTTTGCCTAAGTCTCTTACATCACTTGGTGAAGACAAAGTGTCTAGTGTAATACTTTTTATTTCTAATCTTTTCGTACTTTTTACTTGGTTTTGTATAAATGACTTTAATAACTAGTTGCTTATGTTGAAGGTGATCTTTCCTTATCGTTTGTCCGTGGTGTCTTGGCATTATTTTACTGTCTATATAAAATAAAAGATTTTCACCATTCATATCTCCACGGTCTATATGGAGGTATGTTGGCTACCTGGTCGGGGGTTAAGGGAACGGTTTGGTAAAGGTCTTGCCATTGTTCAGCGTTTAGAGGTCCTGCAATGGACCTGGGTCAAATTTAGTAGGACCTCCTTCAATACTTAACGGTATTGGATGGCGGGGGTCCAAACTCTTTGATCCCCTCATAAGTTAACCTACTATTAATACTATAACCCGGCTATTTAGGAATGTATCCCTGCTGACTCAGACTACTTAGTCGAGGGTAACGTCACCTCCAAAAGAGGGGTCTACCATAATTTGCATTAATAACTTAATTAATTATCTTCCAATAATCCACCCTTTTAGGATTGTATCCTTGCTGACTCAAACTACTGGGGTGTGGGTAACGTCACCTTCAAAAGAGGGGCCTACTACAATAACTAAGATAATCTCTTAAAATAGTGCAAAAGTGCGGAAATAATCAAAGGTTACACTAGATACGAGTCGGAACCAAGTGATTCATCTTGTCTATCTGTTTTTCTTTTTATTTTTATTTTCAGCATTTTAGTTAGTTTTTATTTTTCTTAGTTTAAAACATTTTTCTAACCTTTTTTATTTGATTAGACGTTGAGGATAAACCGGTACTAAAAGCTCTTGTGTCCTTGGAGGACCTCGGTATCTTGCCAACACTATACTACGCTCACGATGGGTGCACTTGCCCATATGTGTGTTTAGTGTTAGTAAAATATCGTGTTTTATAAATTTAAAACTTGGCTAAAAATAAGTGTTAAAGGGACTTAAAATATACACCTAATATATATAACACTTCACACGCATCAAGTTTTTAGCGCAGCTGCCGGGGACACAAGGATTTTAAGAAAGCTTAAAATCAACGACCTAATCAGTTTTTCAAAACCTTTTTAAAATGCGCGCACATTTTTCTGCATTTTAGTTTAATTTTGCATTTACAGTAACTCGTACACGGGGCCGTGTTCACTGAACACGGGGCCGTGCTGCACATTTTAATAAAAACACCCAGTAACAGTAGCTTGAACACGGGCCGTGCTCACTTAACACGCCCCGTGCTCAACTAGATCAGTAAATTTAATTAAAACGCCCAGATACAGATTCTGAACACGGGGCCGTGTCCACTGAACACGGGGCCGTGTCCAGCCTCTGTTTCCGTTTTTATTTTTGTTTTCTGATCTCCAGACTTGGTTGTGGTCTGCTGAGTGATTCTTATGGATCAATACTCAGGAGGTTACAACTACACCTATGAGGAGGAGGATTATAGGGGTAACTATTGCACTAATTGTCGTAACACACACTCGGTTCGAAATAGTCACTCATATCAACCATCTAATTCATACACCTACTATGAGGAGTCCAGGTACGAGCCATCAACTTCATACACATCCTATGAAGACCAAAGGTATGAACCTCCTCCCTCATACTCATATTTTGATGAACCAAGGTATGAGCCTTCTTACTCATACTTTGAGGAACCAAGATATGAGCCACCACCTTCGTATGCTTACTATGAGGAACCATGGCGTGAACAACCCACCTCATATGAGTATTATGAAGAACAAAATTACGAACCTTATCCATCATATGCTTACAATGGAGAACAATGGTGCGAACCATCTACTTCACATGGGTATTATGAGGAACAAAGGGTCGAACAACCGGATTCAAGCTTAGAAAATCCCGATTCTTTTTCTATAACCGAAGTAACTGATAGGATATTAGAACACATTAGAGTTATCGATCGTTTTATAAAAGAATCTCGCGCAAGGGAAGAGGAGTCCCGCGCAAGAGAAGAATTAAAAAATGAAGAGATAACTGAAAGTGTAAAAATGGAAGAATAAATAAGTGAAAAACCGACACATGAGTTAAACAACGAAAAAGGTGAGTCCGACAACGTTAAAATTCAAGAAGAGTCTAATTTTGAAGAAATTAATCTCTTGTCACCTTCTTTTGAAAATCATTGTTTAGTACCCACTCATGCTAAGTTTTTAAAAGAGTTAAGCACTAACACTAAAATTGACGAAACGGTAAGTATTAAGTTAACTAATGATCAAACCTCGCTAATAAAAGAAGACCCATTTGAAATTAACATTACACCGGTTCCATGTTTCTTTCAAAATTCGTTTATTAGTAATGTCACAATCGATAAAGATCTTTGCGTTAACATAATGCCTAACTACATTTTCGAAAAATTAAGTATTAGTGATTTTTCTCCACTTCAAATACTCATTTTTCTATCCAATCGGAAAGTAATAAAATTAATCGGTGTAGTTGAGGATGTATTGGTTCAAACAAATCAAATGGTAATCCCGACCGACTTTGTCATCCTCGATGACGCTCCTCTAATGTTGGGACGACCATTTGTAAAAACTCATGAAGCTTTGAAAAACCGGAAGTTCAACAATCTACCTCTTCAATTAGGGGCATTTAAAAGAAGTGTCGATCTCGAACGGTCAATGAAATATCCTTTCGGCAATAATGACCCCCTAATTGAAGATGAAGATGAACCACCCGATACAAGTGAAGAGATTGACCACTTTGTTGAAGAAGAGGTCGCCATAGAACAAACTTTTAAAGTTCTTGATCGAAATGAGCAACCAAATAAGGAGTCTCCTAAAGACCCACTACTTGAGCTCAAAGAACTTCCAAAAGGTTTGGAATATGCTTTTCTAGACAAAGAGGGTAATTTACCTGTAATTATTTCGTCTAAATTAGATAACTTAGAAAAAGAAAAATTAATTAGTCTTTTGAAAAAACACAAAAACGCAATAGCTTGGAAACTTGTAGACATAAAAGGAATTAGTCCTTCCATGTGCACACACAAAATTTTGATGAATGATGACTACAAATCGGTCATACAACCACAACGTCGAGTAAATCCAAATGTTCAAGAAGTGGTTAAAAACGAAGACATCAAATTACTTGACGCCAGACTTATCTATCCTATCTCCGATAGTCCTTGGGTGAGTCCCGTCCAAGTAGTTCCAAAGAAAGGAGGTATGACGGTAATAACTAACGAAAATAATGAATTAATACCAACGAGAACCGTCACAGGATGGAGAGTATGTATAGATTATAGACGATTAAATGAAGCCACAAGAAAAGATCACTTTCCTTTACCTTTCATTGATCAAATGTTAGAAAGATTATCCGGTCATAAATTTTATTGTTTCTTGGATGGTTTTTCAGGTTACTTTCAAATACCGATAGCACCCGAAGACCAAGAAAAGATAACTTTCACATGTCCCTACGGAACTTTTGCTTATCGACGCATGCCGTTTGGTCTATGTAATGCCCCCGCAACATTCCAACGTTGCATGGTAGCCATTTTCCATGACATGATAGAAAAGACAATGGAAGTCTTCATGGACGACTTTTCTATCTTTGGGGATTCATACGACCAATGCCTCGATAACCTTGAACGAATGCTATCCCGATGTGAGGAAACTAACCTCGCCCTTAATTGAAAAAAATGCCATTTCATGGTAACAGAGGGAATAGTGCTCGGTCACAAGATCTCAAGCGAAGGAATGGAGGTGGATCGAGCTAAAATAGATACCATTTCTAGATTACCACCTCCATCCTCCGTTAGAGCTATAAGAAGTTTCCTAGGGCATGCCGGATTTTATAGGCGGTTTATCAAAGACTTTTCAAAAATCTCAAGGCCTCTAACAAAACTACTTGAAAAAGATGCTCCTTTCATCTTTGACAAGGATTGCAATCAGGCATTTCTAACCCTAAAGGAAATGTTAGTCAATGCACCTATCATGATAGCACCTGATTGGAAATTTCCTTTCGAAATCATGTGTGATGCGAGTGACTTTGCAGTTGGAGCTGTCTTGGGACAAAGAAAAGAAAAGCATTTCCACCCAATTTATTATGCTAGTAAAACACTTAATGATGCACAAGAAAATTACACAACAACTGAAAAAGAATTACTAGCTGTGGTATTTGCTTTTGATAAATTTCGTTCTTATCTTGTTCTTTCTAAAACTATAGTCTATACAGATCATGCAGCCATTCGATATCTCTTCAAAAAGCAGGACGCAAAACCACGTTTGATTCGGTGGATTCTACTCCTCCAAGAATTCGACATTGAAATCAGAGACAAAAGAGGAGCAGAAAACACTGCAGCGGATCATCTTTCGCGCTTAGAAGACCCAGCTTTAGAAGCGACCAAGGACGAACAAATCAACGAAAAATTTCCAACTGAGTCCCTAGAAATGGTGGAATACAAGGAAGAACCATGGTACGCCGACTATGCTAACTACCTAGCTAGCGGTATAGTCGCAAAAGGGTGGCCACATCATCAAAGAAAAAAATTCTTTGCCAATGTGAAACACTATTTTTGGGAAGATCCATATCTTTTCAAAATGTGTGCTGACCAACTCGTTCGACGATGCGTACATGGTAGCGAAGCACGAAGAATTCTCCGCCATTGTCATGAAGGTCCATACGGAGGGCATCATGGTGCCGCTAGTACCGCACGAAAGGTATTTGATTCAGGATTTTATTGGCCAACCATTTACAAAGATGCCCAAAGTCTTGTCAAGACATGTGATGCTTGCCAAAGAACAGATAATATTTCTTCCAAAAACGAAATGCCACAAAATGGCATTCTTGTTTGTGAAATTTTTTATGTGTGGGGACTCGACTTTATGGGACCTTTCCCACCATCGAAAGGAAACAAATATATACTTGTGGCAGTAGACTACTTGTCTAAATGGGCCGAGGCCGAGGCACTTCCAACAAATGATGGAAGAGTCGTGGTAAGATTTCTGAAAAAAATATTCTCTCGTTTTGGCACACCTAAAGCATTAATAAGTGATAGAGGTACCCATTTTTGCAACCATCAACTTGAAAAGATTTTAACAAGATATGGGGTCTATCACCGGGTCTCAACAGCATATCACCCTCAAACAAACGGACAAGCCGAAGTGACTAATAGAGGTTTAAAACGAATACTCGAAAAAACCGTAGGGTTAAATAAAAAGGAATGGGCAGATAAATTAGATGATGCTTTATGGGCCTTTCGAACTGCTTATAAAACAACAATAAGCACAACCCCATATAAGCTAATCTATGGAAAAAGTTGTCACTTGCCAGTAGAAATTGCACACAAAGCCTACTGGGCAATCAAAAATGTAAACTTAGATCTAGAATTTGCTAGTAAAAATCGATTTTGTCAATTAAATGAATTAGACGAGCTTAGGAATTATGAATACTCAAACTCTGAAATTTATAAGGAAAGAATGAAAAATTTGCATGACAAACATATTAAACCTAATGAATTTCGAGTAGGAGATCTAGTTCTTTTGTTTAATTCACGACTTCGATTGTTTCCTGGTAAATTAAAGTCTAGGTGGTCAGGACCTTTTTCCGTCACCCATATTTTCCCACACGGTGCAGTAGAAATTAAATCTCGAAATGGGCCTCCATTCAAAGTCAATGGCCAACGGCTGAAACTCTATCAAGGATTCATTGAGGATGAAGAGGAAGAGATCTCATTTCAAACGGTGGAAGAATGAAACCAACATCATACCTGGTAAGTTACGAATGATTGGGACGATGTCTAAAGCGGTAAGTTTTCTAACCAAAAGCTTATGGGAAACAAGGGGCACTCACACGAGCACTGTTGAAAAAAAAAAATTTAAAAACTTTGCTCGGCACGAGGCCGTGTCCGCTGGACACGGGGCCGTGTCCGCGCTGCAGACGGGATATATCCCCTTTTTCATAACAGTTACAACATTCCACACGCCCCGTTTCCCCGAAAAAGCTCTGGTTCCAGGCGATTTTTCGCAGATTTTCGACGTCTCCTATCACTCTAACAACATCAAGGTATGATTCTATCACTTTTAGTAGTTAGATTAGTTACTTACATGTAGTTAAAACACCAAAAATTTGGGGAAAATCTAGGGTTCTTGAAGTTCATCCGGATCGAACCCCAAATTTTTGTTTAGATCTGTTTGCATTTAGTTAGATTAGTGTTATGGGAAGTAAATACACTTGTATTGTTCATAGATTCACCCGATTTCTCACAAAAACCCCAAACCCTTGTTCTTGAACCGAAAAAGATAAAATTGATAGGGTAAACGGGTTATTTTGGGAAAAATGGCACTTAGGGTTTCATTTTCGGGGGAAACCGCACCTATTGGACCAAAAATTTTCAAGTTTACGAAACCGGGTCGAAAAATTGAATTTTTTTAGTAACAGACGCCTGGACACGGGGCCGTGTCCGCTGAACACGGGGTCGTGTCCAGCCTACTGTTTGCAGTTTTGTCCGAAAATACTTCTGTTTCGTGCTAACTTTTGGTGTATTCTTTCAGATCGCTAGGAAGTTCACAAGATTCAAAGCCAATGAGCTCGATGCTAGGGCTAGATACGAGATACTTCAAACAAGGCCGGAGGGATACCCGAGGCAAGCATGCACGGAACTGTTAACTGTGGTCGATCGTTTCAACAACATTGTCACGGGACCACTCAGAGTCGCTCTAACAACTCGACTCTGTTCCGTCCACGAATGCACTTTGGAATTCTATAGCACCTTCACATTCAACTCAAGGTGCGACCCATTTGACAATGATAGGGTAGCATTCCGATGTGGCGGAACGAGGTATTCGATCTCTATGGCACAATTCCGATGCGGGAAACGAAGAAAATACTGGAGGAATGAGAGAGATAGGTGAAAACGAACGCCAAGCCATTTGGGCTCAGATTGGTGAAGGGTACTACAATCCAAGCAGCACTAAGAGTACGAAGCTGAGGGATCCGCTCTACAGATACATCCATAGGCTCCTCGGCTACTCTCTTAGCCAAAGGCATGATAGTAGTGGCGTCGTTGGGTTAAGATATCTTGTTGTCCTCCACTGCATCCACACCCGCAGGCCGCTTGATGTTCCGTTCCTCATGCTCCGAAACATGCATCATAACCGCCTTGCTAGTGCACCGACTCCTATCTTCTTTGGGGGATGGGTGTACCGTCTCTTCCGGCACTTCGCCCACATCCCTAGGTCATTTGAGAGGAGCCCATGGTTAGGCATGGTGGATATACATATATGCCGCTCAATGAACCTGATTTATGAGGCGGAAGACGGGACGGTAAGCTTTCAAAGGATGCAAGGTCATGCATGGAACCCGCAAGAAGCACTTGTCCTTCAAGCTCCACAACATCATCAGTATCAGTATCAACCCCAAGGTGATCCGGGCCAATCCTCCTCCGGAGGCGGTTTTCCTAATTTCCAAAGTTTGCATGATTTGTTGCAGGAAAACCTTATGTGCACCAGGAACACCTATAACATGGCGAGCAACACCTATCACCGGGTTGGAGCTATCAAGAGGAACATATCCGATATCCAAGATGATATTGGATACATTCGGGACCACATTGCGCGCCATGGAGGGGATGATGATGATGATGACGATGACGATGCCATGGAGTAGGCGGGAGGAGCGGAGGAAGAGGCGGTTGTTTGATGGTTCCCCAGGTTAACCCTTTTCTAATCTTGAACAATTAATGGCCTGCGTGCCAAAGTGTTGAACAATTTACTTTCCCTATCTTCTTTTATTTTCTGCATTTATTTTCCTTTTAACTTTGAAATGGATGTTAACTTTGGTAAAAGTAGGATGTTTGCTATGGTATGGTATGGTGTTTATTGATTAAGCAGGTACATACGAGGCTTAGAGTGCTAAACATTAGTACTACTAAAGCCGGGACAGGAAAACCGAAGAAAGAAACCTGTTTTTCAACTTTGCAGACTTCCCACACGGGGTCGTGTCCAGCCGACACGCCCCCGTGCCCATTCCCCTGAACCTGTTGTTTGTATTTATTCTGCAGACCTTGACAGACACGGGGTCGTGTTCAACTAACACGCCCCCGTGCTCACCTTCTGTAAGTTTTCGTTACTGGCACCTGAGCACGGGGTCGTGTCCACTCAACACGGGGTCGTGCCCAGGTAACCAGTAACACAAAATTTTTGCTTTTTACACCTTTTTACACATTCAGTCAACCTAAAAACTTATTTTTGGGACACATTGAGGACAATGTGTAATTTAAGTGTGGGGGGGATGCTAAAACCTTGAATCTTGCAAGTCCTAAATACAAGTCTTACACAAAACTCTATTGGAACCGCTAATCACCCCAAATTTTTTTCAAAAATTTTCATTTTTTTTACTTGTCTAGGTTTAACTCGGGAAATTCAAGTTCTAAAAAAGTTATATTTTTAAAAATTTACAACCGATAGCGTCGTGATAAAAAGAACCAACATAAGAAAATTATGAAAAGGCATGACAAACTTAGTTAAAATTTGATTATATATTCTTGATCACATAAAAACCCATTCCCACAAAAGTGAGTTTTGAGCCTTTATTGAGCATACAATTACATATCATTAGACTAAATGCTCATTTTTCGTTTCTTGTGTGAATAGCCGCTTGGTTCTTACGACTCTAGAACTTGCCATGACGATACATTCCCGGTCCTTACCAACTTAAACCTGAGTAAGTAAATGATGGAGGCATTAGGACTAACCCTTTTTATTTCTACACCATTATTTTTCTTTTTTTTTTACCACCTACCCAAAATCCCCCTAGTTAGCCCCTTTGAGCCTAAACCTTTTCATTTCATAACCCAAACCAAACACCCTTTTACCCACCAAAACCTTTTTCATTTTTAACCTTTGTTTTAGTAACAAGTTCGATTTTTCGTATGACTTTTCAAAAACAAAAATGTGTTGATTATGAAGCAAAAGAAAATAAACAAACAAGTTTATCAAAAATGACTTTGTTTGAAAAATAGCTTCATAAAAATAAAAATGGAAAAATAGAAGGTCTTACGAAAACCGACAATTGTTACGCTTTTCGCTTTTTTTCTACTAACCACTAACCACTAACCCAACCACCTACCTTTAACCCTAGCCAAACCCTTCACCCACAAAGTCCTCTTGATATTTACAAAGGTATATAAGTTAAAAAGGAGGAGGATTGATTGCTTGGCAAGCTTATGGTAGGAGTAAGTTCCATGCCGCTCTCGAGTGATCCACAAAAATACATTTTCGGCCGAGTGTTGAGTGATCCCCGTGAGGTATGTGAACTTGTATATAAATAGAATTTTAAAGAGACATGTTATGCCCTAATAAGTAATTTATCTTATGAAAAGTTTTAAATAAATCATGACGAATAGGATTGTAAATAAATAAAAATAAAACTAAATAAAGAATCTTGGAAATCCCGACACTCTATGACAAGCCCAAAACCTTCTTTTCTACCCATTCCATTTGGGAGTGTAATAGCCACATATTAAAGAGTTTTGCTTGAGGACAAGCAAAGATTCAAGTGTGGGGGTATTTGATGTGTTCAAAATGCAACATATAAATTTCATCAATTGTGGCATAAAACTAACTTTTTTTTAGTACTAATGTTGGAAAAAGTGTGCTTTTGTCTTCCTTTTGTATTTTCAGGATTAAATGAGCTCAAATTAACAAAAGAAGCAAAAAGACATCAAAATCTAACATAAATACAAGAAAAGGAACAAGACGTGACATGCCCGACCCCACGACAGCATCTTCCCAAGCAAAACAAGGCAACAGAGGACTGAACACGCCCCGTGCTCAGCCAGCACGGGGGTGTGCCCAAGTGTCAGCAAAAAAGACAAAGTGGTAGAAGCTCCTATTGCCCACCACGGGGCCGTGCTCAGCGGACACGGGGCCGTGGTCAACTATAAGATTCGCACAATCCAGGCAAATCTTCATAGTACAAAGATTCTTCTGCACACAGGGTCGTGCTCAGCGGACACGGGGGCGTGGTCAACTAATAAGACAAAGCTGCATTAAATGAAGACAGAGAAGGATGTGGACACGGGGCCGTGCCCGAGCTTCTGTTCAGCCTATAAATAGGAGTGCTTGGCTCAAGCTCAAACCATCCCTTGGCACACCACCTCTCTCACACTTCACCCACCACCCACCACCACCATAACACCATCATCCACCACCATCATCCATTGTCCATCATAGAGTGTGTGAGTCGTCTCGGGATCCAAGATTGATCGTAAGAGTTCTTGACAATCAAGGCCATGTTTGCCTAAGTCTCTTACATCACTTGGTGAAGACAAAGTGTCTAGTGTAATAATTTTTATTTCTAATCTTTTCGTACTTTTTACTTGGTTTTGTATTAATGACTTTAATAACTAGTTACTTATGTTGAAGGTGATCTTTCCTTATCGTTTGTCCGTGGTGTCTTGGCATTATTTTACTGTCTATATAAAATAAAAGATTTTCACCATTCATATCTCCACGGTCTATATGGAGGTATGTTGGCTACCTGGTCGAGGGTTAAGGGAACAGTTTGGTAAAGGTCTTGCCATTGTTCAACGTTTAGAGGTCCTGCAATGGACCTGGGTCAAATTTAGTAGGACCTCCTTCAATACTTAACGGTATTGGATGGCGGGGGTCCAAACTCTTTGATCCCCTCATAAGTTAACTACTATTAATACTATAACCCGGCTATTTAGGACTGTATCCCTGCTGACTCAGACTACTTAGTCGAGGGTAACGTCATCTCCAAAAGAGGGGCCTACCATAATTTGCATTAATAACTTAATTAATTATCTTCCAATAATCCACCCTTTTAGGATTGTATCCTTGCTGACTCAAACTACTGGGGTGAGGGTAACGTCACCTTCAAAAGAGGGGCCTACTACAATAACTAAGATAATCTCTTAAAATAGTGCAAAAGTGTGGAAATAATCAAAGGTTACACTAGATACGAGTCGGAACCAAGTGATTCATCTTGTCTATCTGTTTTTCTTTTTATTGTTATTTTCAGCATTTTAGTTAGTTTTTATTTTTCTTAGTTTAAAACATTTTTCTAACCTTTTTTATTTGATTAGACGTTGAGGATAAACCGGTACTAAAAGCTCTTGTGTCCTTGGACGACCTCGGTATCTTGCCAACACTATACTACGCTCACGATGGGTGCACTTGCCCATATGTGTGTTTAGTGTTAGTAAAATATCGTGTTTTATAAATTTAAAACTTGGCTAAAAATAAGTGTTAAAGGGACTTAAAATATACACCTAATATATATAACACTTCACACGCATCAACACCCCTTCGGTTTGCCTCTTCATCTCCTAATGTCACACTCTGTCAAACTCATGCATTAATTCCAAAGTGTGATAAACTTACGAAAATAGTAATTGGCTAAGCATCAACACCATCTTGTAAAGAACACTTCGGTAGTGGATAGTGCTTCTTCATCTCCTAGTGTCACACTTCAGCTGCAAGCCTCAGCGGTGTGCTTCCATGTTTTAGACATTCAGCAAGCACATGACCATATGCTGTAAGAACGACCATTATTGCTGTAGGATTTTCCTGCAATAAAACCCTTTTGTGTTATACCCACTCTTTAAAGAACAAATTCTTATTCAAAAAATGATGAAAGTATAAAATTATAAATACATATACTTCAGAAACTGCTTTAAGTACAAATAATTCCCTCATCCTGACTTCACTGGAATCATCTGTGCAATGCACGGCAGATGCAATGAACACAATAGCGCCCTTGTGTGCATCTGCAATCAGCTGTTGTAACAATCCTTGTCCCTACCTTGACTTTGGCTACAATCTCTCAACATAAAACAAATTAAAACAAACACATGAATACATTTCGACCAGTTTAGTTTTGAAGTGGTCGTTTTGGGTTATTTATCATCCATCCATCCTAATAGGACAGATAATAAATTTAGTTTTAAAGTAAATGGGTCAAAAGTTACAATTGTGGATTAGATAAAGATATTAACCGAAAAGGAAACGGGTCAAAGTTTTACAGTAGGATACCTACCGTTTGTTTATCCTAATATTCAAAAGAATTTACTCGTTTAGCCAGTGACTATATCTTGGATCTGCCTCTACAGAACTGGATCTGCCTCTACTTTGCAATAAAATCCGCTACTAAAAGAAATCAGTTGCTCATGTGATTAGATGGTACCAAAGATCAACAGGTTCCGTAACCTAAGATACCAAAAGAAGTTGATCAGAACAGTATCTTATATACAAACCCAACATTTTTTATCAGCTGATCGATTTTATGAACCATCATATATGCCATTTTATTGCAAAGTAGCCATAGTTCTTTGGATTACTCTCTTTGTTCTCTATGAAGTATTGTTGACTATAAAGGTCAAACAAGCCACCTCAAATTTGGAACTAATACTAATCTATGTAAGGTTATTGATGGAACTATATATTAGTAATATCGTTTATGAAATAAAACATGAAAAATCCCAACAATTACCATGGCCAGAATAATTATGCCTCAGACCAACATATTTATACTAACTTGGTTTGTTCCAGACGTATTATAGCAGCGTAACAAAGCATACCCTGTAAATCCCAACTCGGAAAGTGTATATATATACACCGAGTATCGTAACTTCACCCAACCTGAGTTACAGTTTAGTAATTAGTAACTGGAAAGGGTATTCAAGTTTTACATAATGCAGATTAAATAACAGAGGTTTCATTGGAAGTAATATTTTTTGTTGACCAGTTAATAATTTGAAAATTACTATAAAGGTTAAGTATTTCAAGTAATAATAAAAAAAACTTATCGAGGGTAAATCAACTTTAAAAAGCTAACAAGTTAGATCTTAGTTTATAAACAAATTTATTCATGACTTTCTATTTCAAACAACCATTAGAATTGGTACCCTAAGCCCTAAAAAACCACAGCCCAACAAAGAAAGAAATTCATATCAATCGAAAATAAAAGAACATGTATTCAATACATATTCAGTTGTAAATTATGACAACTTTAATTACTTGTATATGATGTTACGATGGGTATGCCTCAAAATCACATTACCCATGAACCAAAATTCATAGATTTGCTTCTTAGGTATTAACAAAAATGCTAAATTTAAAACAAACCCTCTTAAAATCAACCTATTTTTCCTTAAAACACCAGACTGAACAATATTCTTCATCAAAAAGAAATGCAACCCTTAAGCAACATTCCTAACAAAAGCTACTCCAAAAACAAAACACATGAAAACTACATGTATAGAAACCTAAGAACGAAAATCAAAAGTGTGTATATATACAAGAATAGTAACAAACCAGCAATCGGTTAAGGTTTCTTCAAATCAGGGTTGTGGTGTGTGGCCCAACGCATGCGAGGTTTGACACCTGGTCAAGTAGATAATGGGCTGCTGATCAGACATGCTTCTATACCGAATCTAAAAGCAAGTTAAAAACAAAATTAGCAAATGTGTTTCATTTAACATAATAATATATGAACACAATGGAGAAAGAGGAGGTGAAGCAGCCAAGGGAAAGAGGTGAATGCGTCGGACGTCGCCATCTCCGTCGTGTGTCCGCTGTAGCTCTACCTGATTTCAGTGACGACTTATTAAGATGGTGGATTGCTATAAATGGACAAGGCCATTGAAGCAGAAACGATTGAGTTGCATAGATTGTTGATCAAATTTAATATTTGGGCTAAATTACTGAAGAAACTAATTATCGCATTGAAGAGGACCATTGAGTTGAAGAAACTGATGATAACATTCAGAAGGGTTTCATATCTGATAGGGGCGATGCAGGGAGAGCAGAGTAGAATGGAAAGAAAAATGTAAAAATATAGTGTTTTATTTGTGACTTTTAGCCTGCCGATATGGACATAGGAAATGCTTTATATAGATGTATAGATTGTAGTGAAGTTTATTCTTATTAAGTGTTGGATTAAAAAAAATTACGTATAGCTATAAAAGCAAGTTTTTCTTTAATTTAATCCCTTTTTTTTCTCGAAACCTTCTCAAATTACATGCTGGTCTAACGCTAACCTAAGTTCATCTCACGTTTTAGATTTAAAAAAAAATCACATTTTATAAAAGATGTTCAACTGATTTCTGACGATATATAATTTAGTAGATTCTCTTAAACATCCTTTAATTTTATCATTTGATCAACATCAATAAACTTTATAAGTTCTTCTGTATAGTACACAAATAGAAGTTTCATTAACAATAAATTGTTTTGAGAATTGTGAAAAGGAATGGTGGTGATTGTGTTTTGTATATTTGAAAATGAGAGACTGACTTGGATATCACATTCATGAAAGGTGAAATTGATTTTGTAGTATCTTCAAGATTTTCAACTTTTTTTCTTTTTCTCATCGTATTTTCCTTTTATGTACTTCATCATAATTTGAATAAACTTTATACACTTAATATAAAGATACATGTTATTTAGATAACACATGTCACTTTGTTGATAGCCCTACACCAGGACAATGATTGAATATGTTTTTACTTTACTTATATTGTTTAGAGTTAAGGTTAGGTGGAGGTTATTTTTTTTCCATTCTTTCTTTGTGTATTTTACTATTACGACCTAAACCTTTCTTTAAAAAGTTAAATGTCATTTTAGTCCCTGTGGTTTGGGCAATTTTGCCAGTTTAGTCCAAAGGTTTCATTTTTAACCTGTGGGTCCAAAAACGTTTCACAGTTGCCATTTTAGTCCACTTGGTTAACTTCATCCATTTTTTCTGTTAACGAGAAGACCAATTTGGTCATTTTGTATCTAATTCTGTTAACTAAAAGGGCAATTCAGCCATATAAAATGACCGAAATGGCCTTCTGGTTAACAGAAAAAATGGATGAAGTTAACCCAGTGGACTAAAATGGCAACTGTGAAACTTTTTTGGACCCACAGGTTAAAAATGAAACCTTTGGACTAAACTGGCAAAATGGCCCAAACCACAGGGACTAAAATGGCATTTAACTCTTCTTTAAACTATGACTTCAACTATGTGAGACTTATTTGTATTTGTAAGTTCTCTTCAATTTCGTGTTCATATACGTCATTTAAGTGTATGAAACTATTAAACAAACAAGATATGTCATGTTGTTCAAGAACTAAATACAACAATAGAGATAATGTTTAGAAAATGGACACATGTAACTAATAAATGACAAGATTGGAGAAAACTATATTATGTTGCTAGTTGGCATACGATAATCTAGACAATGCCGGTGCACTACAATGCGTGATGACATTAACTTAAGTCGCATTAATACACATTAAGGGCAAAAATGACACCAGTATTAGTCGCATACATGTAGTAACGAGTCGTGTTGAATGATGGCATAAGACACGGGCTTGCATATGATATAAGCTCAAGATGACACCTATAGTGTCATGTTTATGGTGAGCTTGTTCACGTTCATTCATTTGTTGATCGTATTGGACTTTCCCTTGTTCGATACTCTAAGATATATGTTAGTAACCTCTGTATGGTAATATAGCAACTCGACAGCTAACAATTATCCACCATGTTCTTAATAATGAAAATATAAGGATAACAAAACAAAAATATAAAGACTAGAAGAATTAAGTAAAACAGAAAAGACGATGTTTTGTCTTGCATGAACATGACATGACTATAACAAGACTATGATAAGGAAAAGATGATTTCCAATGTGTAAATCATGACTATGATGTAATAATATTCTTGTGTAGTAAAAGTTCTTTGAAAGAATAAAAAGAATTGTAAGAGTTTGTTGCTTTAACAACGTAACTTTTGTTGGAAATTTTGTGAAAATAACATTTTTCACAAATATAGGAAAATGATTTTTTCCTATTTTGGACTAGAAATAAATATAATAAAATGAGCGGGTTTTATATATTTATTTGTGGGTTTGTGTTCTATGTCGGAAGGGCTTCGTAACGAACTAAACCACGTCCAAAACGGAGCTAAGATGAATGAGATATCGATTCTCAAAGTTTGGTGTTTGAAACTTAAATGCTGAAAAAAGTGAGAAAGTGGCACCTTGTCCCACATCGGATGAGAGATGAAACTTAAAGGGGTATTTAAGTGGGAGCTCTCCATCCTTATTGTTTCGTGGAAGCACTCACTAGTGTACTCGCGAAGGGTGTGGAGCACCCTAACTCGCGCACGCGTGGCGTGGGCGATGAGGCGCACTTCGCACTTCGCACACTCGCGCCGCTTGAGAGCCGCCTTTGTATTTTTGACCGCGTGCGCGTGGTGGAGCACAAGGGTTGCAAGGACCAAGTGGTTGGTGATGTGGCGCATGACGTGGCAGTCATGCGCATACGCGCGCGAGTACACATGGCATGGAGGCGCGCGGTTGCGCGTAGGTGAGCATGGGGACTGAGGCGCACGCGCGCATGGCAGTGAGCCAAATGGACGCACCGCGCATGAGGGTGCAGACCTGCGCGCGCACCAGTGTGTCTTGTGCGCGCGCAGAAACTTCCAGCTGCAGTTAATGTCAGTGCAGTTACATTCAGCATTCGAAACTGACGAAGTCAATGCTTTTGACTGCGAATTTAATGACGCATTAAAGTGCATTGAAGACGTTTAATGCAGTTTAATTATCCCATTAATTTCGTTTTTCAGTTTCTTCAAGACCTGCTGTATAAATAGGAGACTCATTCAGCAGATTCAGGACACCGAATTCACCAGCTCTAATCTTTCTCTCTCACAGAATTCTTCATCTTCTTCTAGCTCAAGGTACTCATTCGGGTTGGAGTCAAGACCGGCAGTACAACTGCTTTGGGCTGTTGTATCTAGGAAACAAACGTGTTCTCCTGGGAGACACGAAATTTGTTTTAAAGGACCCGTGTCTAACACGATCCTCAGCCAAGAACAGTTTCGTCTGTTCGAGTTTTCAGTTATTGTTTTTCTATTTTTCAGTTGTAATTTGTACTGTAATTTTATTTCATTCTGATTTGTTTCTGTAATTCAAGTTAATAAAGGAATTTTTATTTATTTTACACGAACGGATTCTTACACCTTTTACGTTTACTTAACTATAAGGTAACCCTTTATTTTATACTTGGCCAATGTGTGTTGCGCGTTTGCACATATAGACTATAGTAAGACATGTGACAAACAAATAATGAGCTGTGTATATGCAGTAGAGTAAAACATGTGATAAGCAAATAATGAGTTGTGTATTTGCGGTAGAGTATAACATGTGATAAGCAAATAGCAAGTTGTGTGTATGCACCGGTGTAAAACATGTGACAAGCAAATAACAAATTGTGTGTATGCACCGGGGTGAAACATGTAACAAGCAAATAGTAAATTGTGTGTATTCACCAGGTAAAAACAAAAACTTGTGACAAGAAAATAGTAAGTTGTATGTATGTACCTAGAGTAAAACATGTGACTAGGAAATGAGTTGGGCATGGGATAGAGAATAAAGTCAATGTTCAGGCCCGGTTATAAGCATGTTCAGAGTGAGCTTGGGAACAGGGCCCAAATAACTAAAGGGCCCAAAATTTTTATGTTTTCTTTATATATGTAGCCCAAATTTTTTATAGGCCCCAAAGTTTGCTAACAAACCCAATCCTTTACCTTATTATAGGCCCAAAAACGTTTGTGAAAATACAATCGGTCGGTCGATCTTGGCAGGAAATCAAAAGCCGCGTGGTTTTTGCTTTGCACCAGGGTTTTTTTCTGATCAAAATTCAAACTCAAAGTCATCGTCGATTCAGGAATCATCAACATCAGACATCAAACGCTGCAGCCTACAGGAGTGCCGAGTGCGATTCAGGAATCATCAACATCAGACATCCGCAGAATCATGATTCAAGAGACAAGAGGTATTTGTTTGTTGTCTTTTGATGTTCATGTTACTGTAATACTGATTTCGATAATTAGAATGATTGAATGGATTGAATGATTGAATCATTGAATGTTACTGTAATACTGATTTCGATAATTCGATTGTTTGTTGATTGTCGATTGTGTGCATGAAGCTGATGTATTGTTGAGTCATGTTGCATGTGTGAGTCTTTTAATATATCCTAAGTAGTGGGTTTTTAATAACAGACTAGTGTATTAGAGGTTAGTCCACCAAGTCAGTAAGTGGTTGAATCTTTTAAGGGTTTATATAGGCTAGTGGGTTATTGGTTAGTCCACTAAGTCAGTAAGTGTGTTTTTCGTTTTTTCTATTTAAAGCTTTGTTATTCTCAGTTCATGTACACCTGAAATTATCCTTATTAAAAGTTTGAGCTCTTCCATGTTGTGTTTATCATTTGTATTCAGCCTCTAATACCAACAGATTTCGATAATTAGAATGATTGAATGTTACTGTAATACTGATTTCGATTGTTTGTTGATTGTCGATTGATGTTCATGTTACTGTTCATGTTATGAGTCGCTAAGTGTTTTCATATCCTGATTTCGATAATTAGAATGATTGAATGATTTCTAGTTTATTTAGATAATTGTGATTGAATGGATTTTATTCGTTAATATGTAGAAATTATGCCTCCCGTTCCTAAATACAAACACCTATCCGGCCATCAAAAACGTATGAGGAAGAAGCTAGAGGAAGAGAAAAGAAAGGCGGACGAAGTAAAACAAAGGCGAATACACAAGTTTTTTTCAAAAGAAACTCAAAGTTCTAGTTCTAACTTGGGTGATGATAATGTGGGTGAAGACAATGTGAAAGAAGATGAAGAAGCTAATGTGGGCGAAGACAATATGAACGTAGATGTAGACAACGTGAACGCAGGTGAAGATAATGTTAATGCTACCGTAGATGAAGAAGCTACTATGTGTGAAGATGATGTTAATCCCGTTCCGGATATTGATATTTTTGATCCTAGAAATTGGGGTAGGCTTAGTAATGACATGATTAAAGAGTTGGTTATGAAAGGTCCAAAAAGAGATAGGGATGTTGTTAAGGTCCCCGTGGATAAATTAGGAAGACATTTTTCTAATACCATGTACACCAGAATTCTATCAAATAGGGAGACGTGCGATAGAGAATGGCTAGTGTATTCGAAAAAACTTGACAAACTCTATTGTTTTTGTTGTAAAGTTTTTAGAACGGGGCATCTGAAAGGTGGGTTGGATGATGAAGGTTATAACGATTGGATACATGCCAGTGGTAGACTTAAACAACATGAAGTTAGTTTAGAACATTTCAAGAATATGAATGAATGGTTTGAATTGCGCCAAAGGTTGAAATGCAATGAAACAATTAACAAATTGACATATGAGCAATTTAGAAAAGAAAAAGATTATTGGAAACAAGTCATCTTAAGGATTGTTGCACTTGTGAAGTTTCTTGCAAAATATGGCTTAGCGTTTCGTGGGTCAAATGAGAAGTTGTATAAAAAAGGAAATGGAAACTTTTTGGGTTTGGTTGAGATGTTGGAAGAGTTTGACCCGATTATGAAAGAACATGTGCGCCGAGTTTTGAATGAAGAGTGCCATGTACACTTTCTTAGCCACAATATTCAAAACGAGTTGATACAATTATTAGGGGATAAAGTTAGAACCGAAATCATCAAGAAGGTTAAGCAAGCAAAGTATTACTCCATCATCCTCGATTGCACGCCTGATACAAGTCACCAAGAGCAAATGTCCATAATTGTAAGGTATGTGAATTTTAACTCTAGTTCCATGACCATTGAGGAATCCTTTTTAGGTTTTTTGGTTGTTGATGATACCACGGGTTTAGGACTTTTTGAAGTAACATGTAAGGAATTAGAGTCACTAGATCTTGATATTGGTGATATGCGTGGTCAAGGCTACGATAATGGGGCAAACATGAGAGGAAAAAACAAAGGAGTTCAAACTAGATTTTTAGAAAAAAATCCTAGAGCTTTCTATAGTGCTTGTGGTTGTCATAGTCTAAATCTAGCATTGTGTGACATGGCTAACACAATTACTAAGTCTAAGGAGTTTTTTGGAACAATACAACGGTTATATACTATCTTTGCCCATTCTATTAATAGGTGACAAATTTTGAAAGACAATGTTAAAGGATTAACTCTTAAATCATTGTCTACAACTCGTTGGGAAAGTCGTATAGATAGTATTAAGCCTATAAGAACTCAACTTGGAGATGTAAGAAAAGCTTTGCGAGAAGTTAGGGGGACGGATAGAGATGCTAAAATCATAAGTGAAGCTAAATCATTAGAAGAGTATGAACTTGGTGATTTTGAATTTTTGGCACAAATTGTCATTTGGTTTGAATTATTATCAAGGGTGAATGTGGTGAGCAAACGGTTGCAAGCAAAAGATGTTGTCCTTGATGTTGCTATTGATGAAGTAGACAAATTAATTAAATTCTTTAAGAATTATAGAGAAGTGGGGTTCTCTAAGGCACTTGATGAAGCTAGAGAAATTGCAAATGAAATAGGTGTAAATGCGGAATTTCGTCAAAAACGCGTGATATATAGGAAAAAACAATTTGATGAATCGTCAAGTGTAGAAGAAGTAACATTTTCACCCGAGGAGGATTTTAGAGTAAATTATTTTTTAAGTATTGTTGATCAAGCTATTTTTTCACTTGAAACAAGATTTGAACAATACCAAAAATTCGAAAAAATATTTGGGTTTTTGTTTCCTAAAAAGTTGAAGACTCTTGATGAAGCCAAGCTTAAGGAGTGTTGTTATCGCCTTGAAGATGCATTGAAGTATGAAGGAGAATCAGATATTGATGCTAAAGAATTGTATACGGAGTTGAAGTTGATTACTACATTTTTACCGAGACACATTGACAACCCTTTTGACGTTTTAGACTATATCTTCCAACGCAGTACTACTTATCCTTATGCTATAAATGCATATAAAGTGTTGTTGACAATTCCGGTAACCGTGGCATCATCAGAAAGAAGTTTCTCAAAGTTGAAGTTGTTGAAGACCTATTTGCGTTCTACAATGTCACAAGAAAGGCTAAATGGGTTGGCAACAATATCTATTGAAAGTGAAACATTAGATACTATGGATTACAAGGAGTTGATCGAGAGCTTTGCTTCAAAAAACGCTAGGAGAACCACACTGTTTGCTTAGCAAGTAAGTTCAATACTTTGATCATTTTTGCTATACTATTTTTGTTAATTTGTTTTATCTATTTCATAACAGTTATCGTAGTATTATGAATTTTTAGTTATATAATTGAATGATTGATGAGATTATGTTATATAAAGATTTGCGAATAGGGCCCAAATTTTTTATCTCGAACAGGGCTAAATTTTTTTTTGAGATTTTCGGAGACGGCCCTGTCAATGTTATGAACACAACAAATAGCGCATATTATAATTTCTTTTATCTCAACAGTTTTAATCGTCTACTATGATATCATTTATAAGTAAAACGGATTTATGGTTGATCTCTTATTAGTGTTTGGTGATGCTTCAAGCTTCAAACGAGTCATGGTTAGCTAGCCACTACCATAGGAAAATTTGGTATCAATTCTATAAAGGACTTTATGGAATCATATTCTAAATGAATATAAATATAGTGACTTGGCATGAGATAGATAAAAGTTGTTTTTATTGTACTTGTGAATCTTACTTTTTCATAACTTGTTTTTCTTTCTAATGATAAATAAATTACGCTTGAATGATCTAAAATACATAAATAATCATGTTTTGGATTGACCGGATTGAATTGAACTCGTGTTTAACAATCACGTTGTGTTGTAACTTGTAACAATCACGTTGTGTTGTAACTTGTAACTTGTTATGTGCCTTATGTCCAAGGCTTGATGCAAAACTACTATCGAGCCGGGGGTCTCACTGGAAGCAGCCTCTCTATTCCTACGGGGTAGAGGTAAGGTTGTCTACATCTTACCCTCCTCAGACCCTACCTTTGCTTTGCTATTGGTGGGATTAACTGAGTATGATGATGATGATGATGATGATGATGTTTTTGGATTAACCGGTTCTAATTCAACTAGTGACATCAATATCATATTAGTATAATTGGATTTATTTGAGAGCAAACGAGACATTTGGAATAAATATTGGCTTGGATTATGAGGTGTAGACTACATACTCGATCGAGTCTATTAAAATTTTGTACACCATGGAACCTTAAAGGTTCCAAGAGGCGAAGCGCTTAGACCATGCTTCGGATTTGCATTGATAACTAAGAGTCCCCAGTTCATCAACCCACTAACTAGACACAATTCCCACTTCTTTATCTTATATTAGTTATAAACAATTAAAAATTTTAAAATAACTATGTAATGATATGATAGTGTAGTATTTTTTTATTAAAAGATTTAAAAGAAACTATTACTATTCAATAAATTATGACAAAAGAAATGAATGCAACCATACATGCGTCTTGTTTGTTTTCAAGTTAGTCGTTTACCTATACATTTGATGATTTACTATATTTACATCGCTTATTACGTCATCTAAGAACCAAGAAGCATGTTACAATTGGTGTTTTTCTTGTAACGATCAACGTGATGTTAGCCACGTATGATACAAGTTCATTGACATGGCACATTTTGAATCATCATTAACACGTGGCTAGCTGTGCAATGCACGCCATTTTTCTCGGTGTTAGGGGCTGTTTGGTAACTTCTGAATGACTAAGTGCTGAACCAGTAAAATGTTTGAACCATTAAGTGCTGAACCAGTAAGAGGTCTGAACTATTAAGTGGCAGTATAATACTTAACCCTAAAGAGGCAAATGTCTGACCAATTCAGATTAGAGGTCTTAACCATTCAGAGGCAAATGTCTGACTCATTCAGACATCTGCTCACGAAACAAACAGTCTGAACCATTAAGTGCTGAACCAGTAAGATGTCTGAACCATTAAGAGGCTCATTAAAAGGTAAACAAACAGCCCCTTAGTGAATTATATTCAAAGGAATGGTTTCGATGACTGCATCAAATTTATCCCTAATCATGTGTATCATACGATAGATTGAACATTGTATATACAAAACTTTTGACTACTAATTTGCTTACATATGTTATTTAAATGTTCAAACAACTCTTTTGACATATGATCAAGAGTGTTATGCACTTGGTCACACTTTGGTATATATGTCACTCAAACAAATTATAACAGGGCATCTAACATACACTAATACGTAAAAGCTATCTAGGTCTAATAACTTAACTAACAATATGATTTTAATGCATGTCCAAACTATTGCAACAATGCTTGTAAAACCAGTATTAAATTAATAGACACATAACTTGCTCTAACGTATATACTCATATTCTTGATACTTCATACGTTTCACACATAAAAATTAATGAACTTCGATTCATAATATAATATAATAGCACAATACACTTGTATAGTTACATCTCAACCATTAACTATGGATGCTTACAATCTGGTTCAACCATTTTTAACAAAAAAAGGGCTGAACCGCTATCTCCGAATCTGGAAAAAGACAAATCGAATCGATTGATTTTGGCATTTAGCAGTGTTAGACATTTTTTTTTTCCCAAAAGCCTAATTTGTATAAAAAATTTTAAATTGATAAGGACTCTTCATTAATACAATATATAGTTATCTTAATTATGGATGTATACACTCAGATTCAGCAAGTTTTAGCAAAAACTTTGTACGGTTTTCTAAGACGACAAATCAACACCGATTTTGGCATTTAGCGGTGTTAGACATTTTTTTCCCGAAAGCTTAATTTGTATAAAAAATTTTAAATTGATAAGGACTCTTCATTTATACAATATATAGTTATATCTTTAATTATGGATGTATACACTCAAATTCAGCAAGTTTTAGCGAAAACTTTGTACGATTTTCTAAGACGACAAATCAACACCGATTTTGGCATTTAGCGGTGTTAGACATTTTTTTCGAAAGCCTAATTTGTATAAAAAATTTTAAATTGATAAGGACTCTTCATTAGTACAATATATAGTTATATCTTAATTATGGATGTATACACTCAGATTTAGCACGTTTTAGCGAAAACTTTGTACGGTTTTCGTCGATTAACTTGTATTACGTTTTAAAAAAAGATTATAAAGAATTATTCAAAAAATATAATATACATACATAACTTCATATTCCCAAAATGAAAATAAAATCAACAAATGCTAAACTCTCTAAGTTGTCAATTGTAAACCATCAAACCGTTAAAACCAAATTAAATACAATCCGATTTCTTTAGTTCTAGATCTCAAACTTTAATACTATTCATATATTGTTGGAAAATTGTGAAAATAACATTTTTCACAAATATAGGAAAATAAGCGGGTTTTATATATCTATTTGTGGGTTTGTGTTCTATGTTGGAAGAGCTTCGCAACGAACTAAACCACGTCCAAAACGGAGCTAAGATGAATGAGATATCGATGCTCAAAGTTTGGTGTTTGAAACTTGAATGCTGAAAAAAAAGTGGGAAAGTGGCACCTTGTCCCACATCGGATGAGAGATGAAACTTAAAGGGTTATTTAAGTGGGAACTCTCCATCTTTATTGTTTCATGGAAGCACTCACTAGTGTACTCGCGAACCCTAACTCGCACTCGCACACGCGCGCGTGGCGTGGGCGATGAGGCGTAATGTGGCGCTTTGATGGCGCACTTTGCACTTGAGAGCCGCCTTTGTATTTTTGACCGCGTGCGCGTGGTGGAGCACAAGGGTTGCAAGGACCAAGTGGTAGGTGATGTGGCATGACCCTGGTGGGTCCACGCGCAGTGGCGCATGACGTGGCAGTCATGCGCATACGCGCGCGAGTACACATGGCATGGAGGCGCGCGGTTGCGCATGGTGCATGGGGCCTGATGTGACGTGCGCGGCGCACCAGAGTGAGCCAATACGGCGCGACTGTGTGGCGTGCTCGTATAGGTTCACAGGTGACGTAGCACACGCGCGCAGACGCGCATGGACCTGAGTCAGTATGGCGCACGCGCGCATGGCAGTGAGCCAAAAGGACGCACCGCGCCTGAGCGTGTGGACTTGCGCGCGCACCAGTCTTCCTTGCGCGCACGCGCGCGCAGAAGCTTCCAGCAGCAGTTAATGCTGTGAAGTTACGTTTCAGCTTTCGAAACTGACGAAGTTAATGCGTTTGACTGAGAATTAAGTGACGAATTAAAGTGCATTAAAGACGTTTAATGCAGTTTAATTCACCCATTTAATTCAATTTTCAGTTTCTTCAAGACCTGCAACTATAAATAGGAGCATCCTTTGGCAGATCAAACACACCGAAATTCACAGCAATCATCTTTCTCTCTACAAAATTCTTCTTCGTCTTCAAGCTTTCGAGGTACTCGTTCGGGTTGGAGTCAAGACCGGCAGTGCAACTGCTTGCGGCTGTTGTATCCTAGAAACAAACGTGTTCTCCTGGGAGACACGAAATTTGTTTTAAGCCAAGAACAATTTTTCTGTTCGAGTTTTCTATTCTTGAATTTCCATTTTTCAGTTGTAATTGTACTGTATTTTATTTTCATTCTGGTTGTTTCTGAATTACAAGTTAATAAAGTATTTTATTTAAATTTTACACGAACGGATTCCTACAATCTTGTAACACCTCGAAAAATTCACGTCCTATAATGTGTAGACACGTGTCAAATGTTTAAACGTGTGAAAGAAATATTATAGAAGGACTAAAGTTGACAATCATGGAAAGTATGTGGATGTACGTATTCTAAGTGTCAACTGTGAATAAATATAATGTACATTAACCCTACATGATGCTCATACCTTCAAATGAATAAATCATGGATCATACGAAGCTAAAAGTGAGAGATTTCAAACTACAGGGACTAAATGTGTCAACATGTTTAAATTATACCTCTGAGTGACCTTTTGACAAACCCGAAGCTTTGTAACTGATAATTATGCTCACTAGAATGCACGATATAAATTTCATAAAGTTTCGTTATCGTATGAGAAAGTTATGATCAAATTCGTGTGCGAAGGGTTAAAGCGTAAACGTTGAAAGTTAGGACTTTTCGGGTAATAATAAAGTTACCCGGGGACTTAACAAAGTGGGTATATGTTTTAAAGCCCTTATAGATCAATTGTGAGTGTTCATAGTGCAAGAAACAAGTGCCTAATCGAAGCTTGAAGGGGCAAGGATCAAATAGCAAAATCTAAAAATGTTGATTTTGTGCAGAAGAGGCCTAGCGCGACGCGAGGGGGGCCTAGCGTCACGCTAGGGGTGCCCAGCTCTGAAAACTTTGGGTTGTTGCCTGCCATTGCCTTTCTGCTCGATTCCAAGCGATTTTCCACATTCCTCTTGACCCCTAGACACCCCCTAAGCACTAGTAACAAGTGTTGATCAGTTGTGGGCACTAGTAGACACAAGTGTTAAAGAATTGTGGTGACTAAAATGCTATATAAATCCCATGAACTTGCAACAAGTCTTCACACCTTCATTCAAGCAATCTGATCATTTCTGGAGCTCAAGTCTGCTCTCAAGTGTTCATAATTCGTACATAGGACCTTTGTAAGTTGGCTTAACCTTTCTTAATTAAGTTTTAGCTAAGTTTTAGCTTAAAAGTCAAACCGTCGTAATTAACGGTTGACTTTAAGATTAATCACTAATGGTCCAGTGATTAGTCGAATCAAAAGTAGTTATAAGTTGGTATTTATGTGGGTAATAAACCCTTAAGAGGGTTCCCCCTGATCACCACTCTAACTAGGTCAAAAGTCGCGTCAAACGGGTAATTAAAAAGTCAACAGAAAGTTTAAAATGCGATTTATGCATGATTAACAATGTAGAACACTTATAACCTATTTGATCATTAATATAACTTGGTAATTAGTGTAAGGACATGTCTAAACATGTTCAACCCGACAATTTACTATAAAGACCCGGTTCGGAACCGAAAGTCACATAGTTTGACTTTCACTTTGACTTTCAGTTCTGACCCGTTATGGTATGTTTTAAAAATACCTTAGAGCCTTATTTGGACCAGGTTACATGCTAGTATAACCCTCTGTGATTATACACCTCGGATCATTAATTATCCAATTAATATGCATGATTCCGTTAATTGCCCATATGTTGACCATTATACCCTTATTGCCTTAAAACGTGATTTTTGGAAATGTAAAAGAGTAGAAACTTAAATTACTGATATATAAACTTGCATACAAAGTTTGACATCAGTTTGAATTGTAGATTGAGAGTTATGCTAATTATCGCAAAATTAAAGCTTTGTGTTAATAAAACGGCGTAATTAGCGTATAGCCTAGTTAAGCCTACTTTTTGATATCCAAATCTTTACCCACTGATGTAATATATTATTTTCGGATTTTTAAAGATTTTTAATTGATTTTAGGCTGAGCATAACTAGTAGTCGTAGGCTTAGTCCGGTAATTGTCGGTTTTGCCCTTACGGGCCATAAAATGAGTTTTACCTATCTAAACGACTCCAAACCTTTTGCTACTGATTAGATATGTTAAATAAATTATTTTAAGCCTTCTGGAAGTATAAAAATATCAGCTTTATGTATCGAACCCGTAAACGACTCATAATCGCCTTATTAAGCGTTTTTAACGCATAGTATGTATTAAAAACTATATTAAACATACCCGGGTTGATACCTACTGATATTATAGGAAAATTATGATATTTTAATAGTAAGCAAAAGTGGATTAACTC
This sequence comes from Helianthus tuberosus, assembly GCA_030545235.1. Classification (NCBI taxonomy): domain Eukaryota; kingdom Viridiplantae; phylum Streptophyta; class Magnoliopsida; order Asterales; family Asteraceae; genus Helianthus; species Helianthus tuberosus. The sequence continues at coordinate 89,151,931 of CM060438.1, read as the reverse complement.
AGACTTCAGTTTTGAGCTTTTCGGCTTATGTGAAATTACCAAAATACCCCTACGGGGCATAGTTTGGTTATAATTGATAAATTTCACATATATATTTTATCCTACTGTTATAACTCATTAAATTGAGTATATTTGCTGATTACATCAGACCTGTAACTCAGTTAAACACTTAATCCCTTTTACAACCTTTAAAATGACCAAACTACCCCCACGGGGCCTAGTTTGTGTTTAAACACGTTTCGGGCATAATGAAAGACATCTTACTGATGTCACAACATATTTGAGGCATAATTAACTTAGGAAACCTGTCTATAGCTCTCATGAATACCCGTCACGCTTATTACGCGTACGGTTCGGTTTATGTAACAAGTTTACATAAATTAGCCGAAACGGGTCAAACCTTAACGGTTTTATCTCAAAATCCAGAATATGAATAATAAACCCATATTAAACAAGTCTTCAAACTTGTCGGGTCTAAATCACATTCTATCCGGTCTTCGCTTAATCGTGCGTACGAACCGTATCTTTGAAACTAGCCGGTCTAAGCTTAAGCTTAATTAAAGACCCGTTAGGATTCTAATAGGTTATTATAAACCTTCGTTCCAGATTAGGAGAACCAGTAAAAGCTACGTGCATTTTGCTTATTGTGATTTATACATTGCTCAGGTAAATACTTTTAACTTATTTTCCCTATACGGGCTTGGGTTACGGTATATAGCATACCGCTTGATCGAGCATCAAATCTCCACAGTTGAGTGGGTAGTTGACTAATTTGATCGGCTTGTTTAAACAGTCTTGATTACTTAAAGCCTTTGGGGGGTTAATGACCATGTCCCGGATATCCTAGGCATCATCTTACGAGATGGCCACGACCTGAGCACGGGGTGTAGGCGTACACCTGTCAGTGTATAACTCTATGATGTGGTGTGTCTATTGATCTTTAACCCGGACAAGATCCGGGCTACTGAACGCACAAGTAACATGTAATTCGTTCACAAGATTATAATATTAAATAATTCTCCCAAGTTAAATAAAATGTTTATGCCACGTGCATCCAAACCAAATTTTCAATCATTTTCCAAAATGAGTCAGTTGAATGTATTTACCAGTGTAAACTGACGTATTTTCCCAAAAAGATTAAATGCAGGTACTAAGCGAAATTGGCTGGGATTTCTCCTTAGCATTATTAGAAGTCTCGCAAGCTTAAGATGCCTGAAGTCTGTTGAACTATCGTCTCATATTTTATTTCGATCCGTTCTGTGGATAAACAATCGAACATTGTGATACTTGATATTACAATCATTAAATTTGGTTGTATTATATTTTTAAATTTGCTTCCGCTGTGCATATTAAATATTGTGTTGTTTGACTATTACGTTGCCAACCACGTCACGATACTCCCCCACCGGGCCCACCGGTGACACGTGGAAATCGGGGTGTGACAGGTTGGTATCAGAGCCAACACTGAGTGAATTAAACACTAGCCTTTTGTGTTTAATCTCAGTTACACAATTGCACAATTCTAAACTTTCGAGTCTAGACAAATAACATAGGACAAATTCTACCTTGTTTAGTTTTTGTTTTGTCCTTTAAATGTTATATTGTTGTTGTTATCTCATATTATAATGACAGGATTTAAAAATGCCGCCAAGATTCTTCAGGAGACGAGGAAGGGGCAAGGGGCCGATCACCACCCCCAACGATAATGAAGCAGGACCCTCGAATGTTCGAGCTCCGTCTACTACGGAGAGTGATGATCCACGGCAAAACTGAAGGAACCTATTCGAGCCGGCCAGACGATCGGTATCTCACAGCTCTACCCCTCCGGTCCAAAACCCGTATGGGCCACAACCGGACTATGAGCCGAACAACCCTCAGCCTTCCTTCATACCATTACAACGATCCCTGTCTCATCATTCTTTCGGGGACCCCACCCCAGTTTTTCGGGGCCGGTTTAATCCGGTAGGCTACGTGCAAGAACCCGTGGGTTTTAACCCACTGGGGCCAGACGATCACTTCTCCGGTGATAATGCGGATGACATGGATGAGGATACGGACCCCGTCGAACCTGCAAGTGGTACTCCGAACCACCCGATAGAAATCTTCGACGGATCGTCGTTCCACGGATCACCCTATGTTGGTCCGGATAGCTTCCAGGCGATGTTCACCAGGCATGAATGGTACTATACACCTCCCCACCATTCATCGCCTCATCAGCAGCAGCAGCAGCAGCAGCAAGAACAGGATCCCTCTGTGGATTCCAGATTCGTGGCAGTCACGCCACCGCCTCCACTGCCGCCAGTGCAGCCGGCACCTCCGCAACCGCCAAGGCGAAGGAGAACCGGTGCGCGCATGTCGTCACGAGCAGGGGATTTCCATTTCAGTTCCCCACGTCAATCCAGTGGCAGTCACTATCCGCCACACCAGGAGGACCCGCAAATGGGTGGACCTTCACAACCAGCTGTTCCACAGCCACCGCCGATGGGTTTTGACAACCCAATTCCAGCGTATACGGGTTCCATGGCATACAACCCGTTTGAACCGCCAAATCACCACAATTATGGTTACGCGGAGGCCGACCCTTACATGGTAGCGGCGAACTACAACACCCAAGGACCCTATGGAGATCCATGGGGAGTAGGGTACCCAACACATGGGTACCAGATACCTCCTAGGCCTATTATCCGGACGCAATCGCAGCCACCACGGTTTTCTCCCCCAGAAAGGGAGGAAATCCTACAAAAGGTTGGATGAAGTGGAGCGAGGCTTCCACCGTGACCGTAGGGAGAGACAGAGCTTCTTCCAAGGATTGGCAAGCTTGATCAAAGGGAAGAACAAGAAGGATCATTGAATCCTTTCCAATTATTGTTGAGCCCCTGCGTGGGCCTGTATTTGCTGTATTTGTTTAAGCCCCTGCGTGGGTATGTATGTGTGTTGATTTGACCCCTGCGTGGGTCTATTTTCCGTTAACCCCTGCGTGGGTGTGACGTTTATTTGTTAAAGTCCCTGCGTGGACTAGTTTGTTTGTTTAAAGCTGATGTGCGGTGAAGTGTTATATTTATTAGGTGTATATTTTAAGCCCTTTTAACTCTTATTTTTAGCCAAGTTTTAAATTTATAAAACACGATATTTTACTAACACTAAACACACATATGGGCAAGTGCACCCATCGTGAGCGTAGTATAGCGTTGGTAAGATACCGAGGTCGTCCAAGGACACAAGAGCTTACCGGTTTATCCTCAACGTCTAATCAAAATAAAAATTTTAGAAAAAGGGTTTTAAACTAAGAAAAATAAAAACTAACTAAAATGCTGAAAATAAAAATAAAAGTAAAAACAGATAGACAAGATGAATCACTTGGTTCCGACTCGTATCTAGTATAACCTTTGATTATTTCCGCACTTTTGCACATAATTAAGAGATTATCTTAGTTATTGTAGTAGGCCCCTCTTTTGAAGGTGACGTTACCCTCACCCCAGTAGTTTGAGTCAGCAAGGATACAATCCTAAAAGGGTGGATTATTGGAAGATAATGAATTAAGTTATTAATGCAGTATTATGGTAGGCCCCGATTTTGGCGGTGACGTTACCCTCGGCTAAGTAGTCTGAGTCAGCAGGGATACAGTCCTAAATAGCCGGGTTATAGTATTAATAGTAGTTAACTTATGAGGGGATCAAAGAGTTTGGACCCCCACCATCCAATACCGTGAAGCATTGAAGGAGGTCCTACTAAATTTGACCCAGGTCCATTGCAGGAACTCTAAACGCTGAACAATGGCAAGACCTTTACCAAACCGTTCCCTTAACCCCCGACCAGGTAGCCAACATACCTCCATATAGACCGTGGAGATATGAATGGTGAAAATCTTTTATTTTATATAGACAGTAAAATAATGCCAAGACACCACGGACAAACGATAAGGAAAGATCACCTTCAACATAAGTAACTAGTTATTAAAGTCATTAATACAAAACCAAATAAAAAGTGCAAAAGATTAGAAATAAAAAGTATTATACTAGACACTTTGTCTTCACCAAGTGATGTAAGAGACTTAGGCAAACATGGCCTTGATTGTCAAGAACTCTTACGATCAATCTTGGATCCCGAGACGACTCACACACTCTACGATGGACAATGGATGATGGTGGTGGATGATGGTGTTGTGATGGTGGTGGATGGTGGATGAAGTGTGAGAGAGGTGGTGTGCCAAGGGATGAGTTGAAATGAATCCAAGCACTCCTATTTATAGGCTGAACAGAGAGCTGGGCACGGCCCCGTGCCTGTCTGACACTCTCTCTCCTCATTAATTGTAATTCGCAATTACAATTAATGCGCCTGCTGTACTTTCGCCACGCCCCCGTGTTCACTGGGCACGGCCCCGTGGTGGGCAACAGAAGCTTCTATAGGTTTGTCTTTTCTGCTGCTTCTTGGGCACGGCCCCGTGCTGGCTGAGCACGGGGCGTGTTCAGACTTCTGCCTTCTCTATTTTGCTTGGGAAGATGCCGTTGAGGGGTCGGGCAGTCCACTTATGTTCCTTTCCTTGTATTTATGTTGGATTTAGCTGTCTTTTTGCTTCTTTTGTGTTTTTGAGCTCATTTAATCCTGAAAATACAAAAGGAAGACAAAAACACTCTTTTTCCAATATTAGTACTTAAAAAGGGTTAGTTTTATGCCTCATTTGATGTAATTTATATGTTGCATTTTGCACACATCAAAAGCCCCTGCGTGGGCAAGTACTTGTTTAAAACCCCTGCGTGGGTAAGTTGTTATTTGAAAAGACCCGTTTAGGGCAGCGTGTAATATTATAATAAATTAATGGAATGTTTGTTTTATAAATTTCATGTTTGCCATTATGTGCATATATAAATTATAAATGAAATAAATAAATTAAAAATCATTCCTTTGAAATAATCTGCCTAAGTAATTGCTAATTAAGAATCTTAAAGTGTGAAACCTAGCCTGAGGGTCATTATAAGACCGGGCCAAGATGGTAAGACCTGTTCAAAAGATTCAAATCCATGTTAACATCTGAAAAACATGTTAACACTCCTGGCAGACGTGATTTATTAAAAATCACATACGTCATTTTTATAAAGGAATTCTTTAGAAGATTCCTAACCCAGTTTAATGATCTCTGAATCCTGGGATTACATCATCAAATAAAGATGATCATATTTTAACCATACGTGGTAATATAGTGCCTACGGGCCATGCTCATTTCTACATGAGCCAAAAAGACAGTGGTAGCTATGACTCCCTGTCAAATAAAGGTAATAAACTAGGTTCAAACCTCAAATGCTTTGATTCTCTGAAATCCTAGCATATAATTTATAATTGTCCATGTGACTAGGCCTTTGGTGCCACGAATAAAACTGTTATTGTTTTATAATTAGGATAAATTATTATAGAAATCCTAAATAAATTTGATTAATAAATTAACCAAATATGGTCTCTGTTTACCATGGTTAATGAATTACCCTAAGGGGGCAATTCCATAATAAACTCCCAAATAAACTATTGTCCTTGTTTTATGCAACAGTTCAATTGTAATGGCTAACTCAGACGAGGGTAATAGTCATCCAGCGGAGGTTAATAATGACGCCCGAATTAATCTAACGGGTGCGGAATTGAAAGCGATCATAGACGGCGCAGTTACACAGGCTTTGGAAAGGCAGTATGAAGAGTATAGTGGGACTCGTAGTAGGACCCTATCTACACAGCCTTCAAAGCCACCGTCCAATAAGGACGACCCGAAGAAGGATAATGACCGACACTCCTCGAACCACAGTGCTCCATCTCAGCAGGTTATACTAAACAAGGGACCCCGTGACAAGGGTTGCTCGTATAAATATTTCGTTTCCTGCAAACCCCGGGATTTCACTGGGGAGAAGGGAGCCATTGACTGTATGACATGGCTGGATGAGATGGATACGGTTGTAGACATCAGCGGATGTGCTGAGAGAGACGTGGTCAAGTTTGTGTCGCAGTCTTTCAAGGGTGAAGCTTTAGCATGGTGGAGATCTCTGATTCAGGCCACCGGGAAAATCCCACTGTACAATATGTCATGGGATCAATTTGTTGCCCTTATCAGGGAAAATTACTGCCCTCAGCATGAGGTGGAAAAGATAGAGTCTGATTTTCTATCACTGGTGATGACAAACCTTGACTGTCAAGCTTACCTAACGAGCTTCAACACGATGTCCCGGTTGGTTCCTTATCTGGTAACCCCGGAGCCAAAAAGAATCGCTCGTTTTATCGGTGGTTTAGCCCCCGAGATCAAGGCAAGCGTGAAAGCTTCTCGGCCAGCTACGTTTAGGTCTGTAGCTGACATTTCCTTATCCCTCACTCTGGATGCGGTCAGGCAGAGATCGCTGAGGAATAAGGAGGCTGAGAAGAGAAAGCGTGAAGATGATGGTTCACGAAGATCGAACAAGAAACACCGTGGGAACGGTGACAACAAGAAAGGATCTGAGTCAAGGAAAGAGGGGCATCATTCTGGTGAGAAGCCCAAATTCAAGATATGCAAGAAGCAGCACTTTGGAAAGTGCAGACTTGAGTCGAACTCGCAGACTCAGTCAAAATCTTATGCTTGTGGTATTTGCAAGTCCACGGATCACAAAACCTTGGATTGCAAGAAGATGAAAGACGCAACGTGCTACCGTTGCAATGAAAAGGGCCACATTAAAACCAACTGCCCTAAGTACAACAAGAAGCCTGAAGAGGCTAAGAAGACTAATGCTAGAGTCTTCAGAATGGACGCCAAAGAAGCAGTTCTAGACGACAACGTTATTACAGGTACCTTCCTTGTAAATGACGTCTATGCTAGAGTACTATTTGATTCAGGCGCTGATAAGTCTTTCGTAGATCATAAATTTTGTTAATTGCTGAAATTACCTGTCAAAGCCTTAAAAGTGAATTATGAGGTAGAGTTAGCAGATGGAACCATAGAAACCGTCTCAACTGTATTAGATGGATGTGTTATATCCATTAAGAACCATTCTTTTCCTCTGTCTCTACTTCCATTTAAGTTGGCCGGTTTTGACATAGTTCTGGGTATGGACTGGTTATCTCATAACCAGGCCCAAATTGTCTGTAATATGAAACAAGTGGTGATAAAGACTCCGTCTGGTGAATCTCTTACCATTCGGGGAGATACCCAGTATGGGCTACCTGAGCAAGTGACTATGCTCAAGGCTTCAAAATGTTTAAAGAGGGGTTGTGTCATCTACATGGCACAAGTGATTATTGATGAGCCCAAACCAAAGATAGCAGACATCCCTGTCATTTCTGAATTCCTAGAAGTTTTTCCGGAAGAACTACCTGGTTTGCCACCAGATAGGCAAGTGGAATTCAGGATTGATATCATCCCCAGAGCAGCACCAGTTGCTAGAGCACCTTATAGGTTGGCGCCCACAGAGATGAAAGAATTGAGGACACAGCTAGATGAATTACTAGCCAAGGGTTTCATTAAACCTAGCTCGTCTCCTTGGGGAGCGCCAGTCCTGTTTGTAAAGAAGAAGGATGGATCGATGCGACTGTGCATCGACTATCGTGAGCTTAATAAGGTCACGATAAAGAATAGATACCCTTTACCCAGAATTGACGATTTGTTCGATCAGTTACAAGGAGCAAGTTATTTTTCGAAGATTGATTTGAGGTCAGGCTACCATCAATTGAAAGTTAGAGATGAAGACGTGCATAAAACAACATTTAGGACTCGTTATGGTCACTACGAGTTCCTAGTGATGCCTTTTGGGCTCACTAATGCACCTGCCACATTCATGGATCTCATGAATCACGTTTGCAAGCCGTACTTAGATAAATTCGTTATCGTCTTCATCGATGACATCCTTATTTATTCGAAGAACCAAGCTGACCATGAGAAACACCTTCGATGTATTCTCAAACTCCTGCATCAGGAGAAACTCTACGCCAAATTTTCCAAGTGCGAATTTTAGCTTCGGGAAGTCCAATTTCTTGGACATGTGGTTAGCGAGCGTGGTATCCAGGTGGATCCCGCTAAGGTTGAAGCTGTTATGAATTGGCAAGAGCCAAAGACGCCTACGGAGATTCGTAGCTTCCTGGGATTGGCATGATATTATAGACGTTTCATTGAAAATTTTTCAAGGATTGTTGCACCCCTAACTTCCTTAACCAAGAAGAAAGTAAAGTTCGTTTGGGGCCCTAAGCAGCAAGAAGCTTTCGATATTCTCAAGCAGAAGTTGAGCAATGCTCCTGTGTTGACATTGCCTGATGGAATCGAAGAATTTGTAGTTTATTGTGATGCATCACACACTGGCATGGGGTGTGTGCTTATGCAAAAAGGCAAGGTTATTGCCTATGCATCACGACAGTTAAAGGTGCATGAAAGGAATTACACCACCCACGACTTGGAGTTGGGTGCCGTTGTATTCGCACTAAAACTGTGGAGGCATTATCTTTATGGAATTAAGTGTGTGATTTATTCTGATCACAAGAGCCTCCAGCACCTGTTTAATCAGAAAGAGTTAAACATGAGGCAACGCCGTTGGATGGAAACCTTGAATGATTATGATTGTGAAATCAAGTACCATCCCGGCAAGGCGAATGTAGTCGCTGATGCCTTGAGTCGAAAGGAAAGGATGAAACCCATCCGAATCAATGCCAAGCTCATGGAGATAAAGAATAATTTGATCGAAAGGTTGTTAGCTGCACAGAAGGAAGCTGTGTTAGAAGCTAACTATCCTAATGAAAAGTTAGGAGTAACTGAGGAGCAGTTAACTCTTAGCAAGGATGGAATTTTAAGATTGAATGGACGAATATGGGTTCCAATTAATGGGGGACTTCGTGATGTCATCCTCCAAGAAGCCCATAGTTCCAAATACTCCGTTCATCCTGGAGCTGATAAGATGTACCAGGATCTGAAGGCAAATTATTGGTGGATAGGCTTGAAGAAGTCTGTAGCCACTCATGTAGCTAAATGCTTGACATGTGCGTAAGTCAAAGCCGAGCATCAAAAACCGCCAGGTTTGCTACAACAGCCTGAACTTCCTACGTGGAAGTGGGAAATGGTAACTATGGATTTTATTACCAAGTTACCCAAGACGAGGAAATGAAATGATACAATATGGGTTATAGTTGATAGACTGACTAAGTCAACACATTTCTTACCCATCAAGGAGACTTATAGCTCCGACATGTTAGCCCAGCTATACGTTGATAAGATTGTAGCCTTGCATGGCATACCGGTGTCTATTATCTCTGACCGAGACACTAGATACACGTCACATTTTTGGAAGAGTTTCCAACAATCTTTGGGCACACGTTTGAATTTTAGTACGGCTTATCATCCTTAGACTGACGGTCAAAGTGAGCGTACTATTCAAACGTTGGAAGACATGCTACGTGCATGTGCAATCGATTTGGGTGGTAGTTGGGATAAGAACTTACCATTAATCGAATTCTCCTACAACAATAGCTACCACACCAGCATAAAGGCTGCGCCTTTTGAGGCATTATACGGTAGAAAGTGTAGATCGCCAGTTTGTTGGGCGGAAGTTGGAGATGTCCAATTATCTGGACCAGAGATAGTGTTCGAAACGACGGACAAGATTGTCCAGATTCGTGACCGTCTCAAAGCTGCCCGTGATAGGCAGAAGAGCTACGCAGATCCGAAGCGTAAAGATTTTCACTTCGAAGTAGGTGATAAAGTGTTGCTTAAAGTGTCACCCTGGAAGGGAGTGATGCGATTTGGTAAGAAAGGCAAGCTAAGCCCGAGATACATAGGACCTTTCGAGGTTATCGAACGTGTCGGGTCAGTTACCTATAAGTTAAACTTACCGGAAGAGCTCAGTGGAATTCACAATGTGTTCCACATCTGCAATCTGAAGAAGTGTTTCGCTGATGAATCACTGGTAATACCCCATACAGATGTGCATATAGACGAGAGCTTAAAATTTGTTGAAAAACCTTTGTCGATTGAAGATCGACAGGTAAAGAAGCTTCGAAGGAAGCATGTACCTATTGTAAAGGTCAAATGGGATGCCCGTAGAGGTCTCGAATACACGTGGGAGGTTGAATCCACCATGAAAGAAAAGTACCCTTACTTATTTCAGTAAATCTCGGGTCGAGATTTATTTTAAGGGGGTGAGGATGTAACACCTCGAAAAATTCACGTCCTATAATGTGTAGACACGTGTCAAATGTTTAAACGTGTGAAAGAAATATTATAGAAGGACTAAAGTTGACAATCATGGAAAGTATGTGGATGTACGTATTCTAAGTGTCAACTGTGAATAAATATAATGTACATTAACCCTACATGATGCTCATACCTTCAAACGAATAAATCATGGATCATACGAAGCTAAAAGTGAAAGATTTCAAACTACAGGGACTAAATGTGTCAACATGTTTAAATTATACCTCTGAGTGACCTTTTGACAAACCCGAAGCTTTGTAACTGATAATTATGCTCACTAGAATGCATGATATAAATTTCATAAAGTTTCGTTATCGTATGAGAAAGTTATGATCAAATTCGTGTGCGAAGGGTTAAAGCGTAAACGTTGAAAGTTAGGACTTTTCGGGTAACAATAAAGTTACCCGGGGACTTAACAAAGGGGTATATGTTTTAAAGCCCTTATAGATCAATTGTGAGGGTTCATAGTGCAAGAAACAAGTGCCTAATCGAAGCTTGAAGGGGCAAGGATCAAATAGCAAAATCTAAAAATGTTGATTTTGTGCAGAAGAGGCCTAGCGCGACGCGAGGGGGGCCTAGCGTCACGCTAGGGGTGCCCAGCTCCGAAAACTTTGGGTTGTTGCCTGCCATTGCCTTTCTGCTTGATTCCAAGCGATTTTCCACATTCCTCTTGACCCCTAGACACCCCCTAAGCACTAGTAACAAGTGTTGATCAGTTGTGGGCACTAGTAGACACAAGTGTCAAAGAATTGTGGTGACTAAAATGCTATATAAAGCCCATGAACTTGCAACAAGTCTTCACACCTTCATTCAAGCAATCTGATCATTTCTGGAGCTCAAGTCTGCTCTCAAGTGCTCATAATTCGTGCATAGGACCTTTGTAAGTTGGCTTAACCTTTCTTAATTAAGTTTTAGCTTAGTTTTAGCTTAAAAGTCAAACCGTCGTAATTAACGGTTGACTTTAAGATTAATCACTAATGGTCCAGTGATTAGTCGAATCAAAAGTAGTTATAAGTTGGTATTTATGTGGGTAATAAACCCTTAAGAGGGTTCCCCCTGATCACCACTCTAACTAGGTCAAAAGTCGGGTCAAACGTGTAATTAAAAAGTCAACAGAAAGTTTAAAATGCGATTTATGCATGATTAACAATGTAGAACACTTATAACCTGTTTGATCATTAATATAACTTGGTAATTAGTGTAAGGACATGTCTAAACATGTTCAACCCGACAATTTACTATAAAGACCCGGTTCGGAACCGAAAGTCACATAGTTTGACTTTCACTTTGACTTTCAGTTCTGACCCGTTATGGTATGTTTTAAAAATACCTTAGAGCCTTATTTGGACCAGGTTACATGCTAGTATAACCCTCTGTGATTATACACCTCGGATCATTAATTATCCAATTAATATGCATGATTCCGTTAATTGCCCATATGTTGACCATTATGCCCTTATTGCCTTAAAACGTGATTTTTGGAAATGTAAAAGAGTAGAAACTTAAATTACTGATATATAAACTTGCATACAAAGTTTGACATCAGTTTGAATTGTAGATTGAGAGTTATGCTCATTATCGCAAAATTAAAGCTTTATGTTAATAAAACGGCGTAATTAGCGTATAGCCTAGTTAAGCCTACTTTTTGATATCCAAATCTTTACCCACTGATGTAATATATTATTTTGGGATTTTTAATTGATTTTAGGTCGAGGCTATGTTCTCAACGGTCTCTCGGATGCCTTGTATAATGTGTACTACAACGTCAAGACTTCCAAAGAATTATGGGATGCCTTGGACAAGAAGTACAAAACGGAGGATGCTGGCACAAAGAAATTTGTGGTAGCCCGTTTCTTGGACTACAAAATGGTTGATAACAAGACTGTTATGAACCAAGTCCAAGAGTTACAGATTATACTTCATGACATCCACGCTGAGGGTGTGGTACTCAGCGAGACCTTTCAAGTGGCAGCCATGATCGAGAAATTACCTCCTGCTTGGTTGGATTTTAAGAATTATCTTAAACACAAGCGAAAGGAAATGTCGGTGGAGGAACTTGTTGTTCGTCTTCGTATAGAAGAGGACAACAGGGTGGCCCAAAAAGCCACCATTTTGCAAGCTTCGGCTAAAGCAAACATGGTGGAAGTTGGGGAATCCTCAAAGGGCAAGAAAGGCAAGGGTAAAAAGGACAAAAAAGGGAAAGCAAAGGTTAACAACCTTGGACCGAAAAAGAGGGTGTAGGATCGAGTTGTGACCTAAACGAGTCAATCAGAAGAGCCCTTATCTGTTTCAGAGGCAGAAACTAAGAAACAGACTTGGAAAACAGCTTGTTTCACTCTAAATCGCCTTGTTTATTGATAATAACAGCTTTACAGATCAAATGACGCGTCGGCAGCAGTTCGGTACCGGAATGACGAAAAGTTATAAATGATTCTGTTTGGGTGGTTTATATAGACATCTGATTCAACTTGAAGATGGCAGTTGTCAGTTCAAACGAAATTAACTTTAATTTCGCTTGAAAGTGTCAAATGTCATTTCAAGCGGAATTACATCATTCAAGCGAAATTAGCTTAAACACCATCCAAACTTTCCTATTTTCTCATACAACGCGCCCTCATCTAACAATTCTAATACTAGACTCGATATAAGACGAAGTCGACAGACGTATGCACCAACAGACTTCCCCTCGGATGTTGACGAGTCTTAAGTGTTGAGTCTTCAACGTCTTCAGTCTTTATCAGTCTTTGGGCTTTCAGGATCTCGATCTGGCTCTTGCCTCACTCCAATTTCTTCTTCAGGTAATCTGCCTCTCTTGCATTTCCCAGAAACGAATTCCTGGCTCTATTTTTCAACATTTCTTCCCCTTGGATGTTGATCTACTAGCAGACTCCCCCTTGAATTATGTTGGGATCGTAGTCTGGCTCACATTTTCCTAACCTGGCTCACCTGCAAATTCTCTACCCAAAACATAAGTTTCATAAACGATAAGATATAACAAATTTAGAAACCCTGCTAACCACTTGTAAACACAAACTTAACACATCGTTTTCAAGTATCAAACAATAATGATTTATCAATTATAGTTTCTGATGAACCACTTGCATGTATATCAATTTTCATTTCAAACATCTTCAAACAAACTTTCCCAAACCTGTTCGTCATGTTTAGCACTCGGAATTTTGAAAATCAGTTCTCCAACACCAGTTGTCGAAAATCTTTTTGAATTTTTCAAAATTTATGCTAAAACACACCGAAAATCTTTTTTGGATTTTGACTTAAAAGAAATGAAATGCAGTAAAGAAATATTTACATACAATATTTTGTGAGTTTGTGTAAGAAGATCATATCAGTTTTTGAGACAAATCACCAACACCGTTAAGCTTTAAACATTTTAAGTTCTAAACGATTCACTTAGATTGTCAGTATACTGATCCACTTAAATTTTCACATAAAGTTCAACTGTTTCGAGATACGATATTAATGTTTTAAGAACTTAAACTTATACGCGTGTCCCACCTTAGAATATACTCCCGTATCCAGATCCCAATATTCAGTCTTACAGGTGAGTATACCTAGATGATATCTGTAAGGGGTTAAATTGCGAAACCGTGAGAGCTCAGGTCAGAACTTCCGTTCAGCAGAGAGATGACGGTTCGACTTTTGGTGGGTCCCCTTTAGAGGATCTTTTTTACAACAACATTGATTATCAATTTTATTGTTTCATCATTTTTGCTGAGGGCGGTGCTATTATTTCAAGCAAGCGGTAAAGTATTCTCCGGGGACTATGTCATTGCTTCCGCATTATCAGAAGTCCCGGGATAATACCCCAGATATCACTAAGTATAAAGACCTAGTATCTCAGAAAGAGGGGTCCTTCAAACAAGATTTCGGGGGCTACCCATATATCCGAGAGATGTTACCCACGATATAAGCAAGTTTGAATTTAGGTTTATATCTCGTCACAATCTACTAAATGTGCAAAAACCTACTGACACATCATCAGTGAGACCGTTTATCACATTTTTACTTTCCATTTCTTTAGCATGCTGTGATCGTCTACTGATGTACTATCATTTCCTCTTTTATACAACAAAACTCATTTTTCATTTTATCATGTTTTTTACTTTTTCAAATTTTCTAATATTTTTGGATTTTCTGAAATTTTTACTCCCCCTAAAATACAAACACATTTTAGGAAATTTGAAAACAAACTGTACAAGTAAGTTGACAACTGATATCGAATCACTTCAATTCGCCATCTACTTGGCATGAACAATCAGAACTCCCCCTTTCAACAAACTATTTTCCCATTGTGATTTCAAAACACTTAAGTTTGTTTTAATCAAATGGTTTTTCCGGAAAACAAGTTTCGTTGATTTTATCACTTGTAAAAAAATGGGGATAAACTCATCACTTTGTTTCTCAATCATGTGTAGTAAAAACAAGTACAATTTAATGGCCTTGATTTACCATTTGTAAGTGAAAACATTCTTCAACCTCTTGTAAGGTTCACTTATCAACCCAAACCACTTGTAAATCAAAATATGACAATATAAAGATATCACCTGTAGAATTAACAACCAAACCTTTTCAAGAATGATGCCGATTCCTGCTCCACGCTTACCAACCTGGGAGCTCCGGCAAGTCCGGATTTTTAGTTAGGAAATACTTTCCCCCAAGACTGACCAGCCTTGGGAGATTCTGTTACACATCTATCCCACCAACATTTTGATTTATAAAAATCCTTGGCACTTTTAACCTTCCCATCAACCATCTTCCCGAAAATATGTTTAACTTTTCCATTGAAAGCCTTTTCAGCATCAAATTCTTTGTTACCAGCAAAGAATTGACCTGAAATTTCAGTTTTACCCACTTTCAACTTCAAATTTTCCTTTGACAGTTTAGGAAAGTTTTCATCGTTCACCTCTGGAACGGAATTCTCATTCTTTTTCTCAACAGATGACTCCTCTGATTTTATGGAATCAGATTCATTGTCAGAACTACTTTCAGATTTTACAACCCATCTTTGCTTATTTAAATCGACACTTCTTTTGTAAAAACATTTTGAAGTTTCACCAACTTCCAAAGTCGATTTATCAACACATTTCCTTCTCATTTCAGAGTTAGAAGACACTCCCTGTTTTAAATAAGTGGACTCTTGGCAGTTCCAAGCAATGTGTCCAGTTTTTTGACACTTAAAGCAGGTTCTTCTATCAACTCTCGAAGCAAATTTCTTTACATTCTTCTTTACTTCAGCAAGAAACTCTTGATTTGATTGTTTCCAGAACGGTTTCTTCTGCTCATCTTCAGAACTTCCTCTTGCAACAAATGTTATTTTTTATTTATAATTTTTCTCATTTTTATAATTTTCTGAAGAATTAAAACCAAGACCTTGCTTTTTGAAATTACCGTTATGGTTAGGTTTCTTTCGATAACCAGAACCAGAACCGTAACCCTTTTTCTTGTTCAATCTCTGTTGAACTCTTGAAGTGTACTTTTTAGGTTTTTCATGAAGATTTAAATCTTTTATTTCAGAAATATTAATTTCTGTTAATTTGAAAACCTGTTTGATCATTTCAGTTTTGACACTTCTTATTGGAAATTCCTCATCAGAATATAATTTGTCTGAATCATTCAAAGTATAAGCCACTTTGATTGGTCCGTCATTCAAATTAGATTTTGATAACAGGAATTCTTTATTGTAAACCCTTTTAACCGGTGAACTCGGACTCTTTTCTGACAAACTCGAACTTTCAGACTTAGACTCCGATTTTGACTCTTCATCCATATCTAACACCTGATCGACCACTTTCTTTACTAATTCAGACTCATGATCAGTGTCAGACGCTGTGAATGTGACATCAATATTGTCTGGTAATTCATCAATGATTTCAGACTTTAACTTGATGTTGACTGCCTTTTTAGACGCTCCTCGTTAGGATTCCTGGGAGAATAACTTTCATGGATCGTGGGCGGACATCTGTTATACTTGACACTTTGTTTCTTACCAGTATCAGTATCTTCAGTCTTTTTCTCCATGAATGCTTCAAGACCTGCAATAGTAGGATAAACACGATCAATCAAATAATCACATGTTGTATAACTCAACAGTAATCGTTTAATCCTTTCACTCTCAATCTTTTCAAGTTCTAACTCCTGTTTCAGCTTAGCACAGTCTTCAATATACTCATTGATGACGCTCTGCTTTGTCATTAATGTTGAGCTCATTTTTGTCATTGCATTTTCAATCTCTGAATTCGTCTTTTTCAGACTATCAACTGTTTTGTTCAGCACATCATACGACTCCTTCACATACTTCACATCAGACAGTAAATCTTCTTTAATTTTTTCCAAATCAGCAATATTCTTATCTTTATCCTCACAAACTTTGCACGATTCTAAACACTTCAAACATGGTTTTTCAAATTCAACCAATTTTTCAACTACCTTTTCAACCTCGATAGTCTTTTCAACTTCAACGAATTTCTCAACTTCAACAATTTTTTATACTTCAACAATTTTTTCTACCTCGACAAGTTTCTCAACTTCGACTATTTTTTCCACCACTTTCTCCACTTTAATGATTTTCTCTACTACTTTCTCAGTTGCTGGTTCAACATTTTCTTCTCCAGCTTTTGTCTTTGCTTTTTCATCAGCTAGCATTCTTGCTACTTCCAACTCTCTCCTCAATCTGGCAATCTTCTTCTGATTCAGCATCTCCATTTTATCTGCAAAAAAGAAATTAAAGCTGTCAGGATCTAAGCCTTTTCTAGCTTTATTAAGATGTTCTTCTTCATCATCAGTATCAATATCACTTCCAAGATCTGGAAAAATCGGAATTCTTTTCTGACTAGCTTCATCTTCATCCAGAATTCTAGCAACAAAACATGAACCTTGTGAAATATATTTATCCCAGTTAAATCCCTCTGCAACTAGACCTAAACCTTGTGGAATGTAGTTATCCCAACTAAAATCCTCTGCAACAAACTCATCATCTTGATCAATGATACCAAAATAAGCTTTCTTATTTGCTTCTTCGATCATTTTACCATGAGCAGTTTTTTGATCCTTTTGTTGAGGTTGTTGATCAATCTGATGAAAAATTGATTTATGATAATAATTGTTCTTTTCTTGATTCCCGGTTGCTTCATAGTTTTTGCATTCTCTCTTAAAATGTCCCTTTCCTTTACACCGGAAACATGTAACTTTTGATTTATCAAATCCCAATGGAGAAGTAGCCATTCCTCGAAACTCATCTCTACCAGTAATTTGTTGAAACTTTTCTGCTCTCCTACAAGCACTGGCTAAACACCACTTCACATCCATCAACTCAACTTCCTCTGCATCAATTTGGTCATAATCTTCTTTAGTAAGCATCAGATTTCCAATCTTACCAGCAATCAGACCTTCATACGATTCCAACATAGCAACAAGTGATGCCATGTGTTGCTTGGCTATTTCTGGAGACAAATTCTGACCATTTTGAATGTTCAAAGTGACGTTGCATTGAAGATTTGTTGAATTCCGTCGTTGAGGACTTGATGTTGTATGATTCGGATCAAAGCTTGAATATAAAGATGAAGATCCACCACTCTGTGTCACATTACTACCCTTTGTTCCAGACGAACTGTCAGCACTAAAACTAGTTTGGATCTTTGGGCTAGAGCTGGGGGTAGCTTCAAACTTGTTCCCTCTGTAATATAAACTGACATCTTGTTGAGCATTTGGATTCGTCATGATAGCAGTTTTCTGAATATCCAATTCCTGTTCCTCAATTTTCTGAATGAACTGTGCCAAATTCATACTCTCAGACTTCCTCATGAGTTTCACAATCATCAAATAAGTTCCCCACTTGTGCTGTGGTAGTGCTTCAGCTAGTTTATCGACCCACTCATCATCTTCTTTCTTAATGTCCAATCTTCCCATTTCCAATACCAGATGACAATATCCTCAATGGTCTGCTTTGTTGTTTTATGGTCAAAAGCTGTAAACATATCAAATGATTTCTTCAATAACGCCTTTTTGTTTTTAATCATATCTGCACTTCCTCTGAATTTTTGAATCAATGCTTCCCAAATTGATCTAGCTGTACCATTATGTTGGAGCAAAACAAAGATATCTTCTTTAATCGCTTGTTGAAGAATACTGATCATCATTTTCTCACTTGTAAATTTCAATTTGTCACCCTCTGAATAGTCAACAATAGCTTTTTCAATCCCACGTTCATTCTTTGGTTTCTCATAATCTTTCAACAATGAACACCAAGCATCAAATTTATAAGCTTGCACCCAGTTTTCAAAACGACTTTTCCATCCTTGAAAATCCTCAATGTACATGAGTTTTGGCGGTTTCTGATAAGTTCCTGTTTCATTCTCATTGTACACAGTTTCAGCAGCAGTAACTGGAGCAACGGGTGTCGCGAACGCATTGTAAAATTCTTCAACCATGTTTTGGCAATATTTTTCACCAAAAAAATCAAGTTTCAAACGGAATACTGATCCAAGCGAAATTACTGTTGAAGCAGAATAACACCTTGAAGCGAAATCACACCCTCAAGCGGAATACCTTGAAGCGAAATCACTCTCAAGCGGAACCACACACTTTCAAATGGAATCACTCCATAAAGCGGAATCAGGTAACTTTTCAAGCGGAATTACGATGTCAAGCGGAATAAGGTGACCTTTCAAGCGAAATTACGATTTCAAGCGAAATCAACCTGCTAATCTCGTGTGAATCGCTGCTGACATCATCTTTTATCGATCTGATTTCAAACGGAATTAAAAATTTGATCAAGTTTTAAGCTTATTTTAGGTTCAAAACTCTCAAGGATTCATTAAAACACAGTTACGCACACAATATGTGAAATTCAAGACTTTTTGACCGTGAAAACTAGTTCAATTTCAAAAAGAAGGTGTAGAAGTCAGAAAATAAGGTTGTTTTGGCAAGAACTCTTCTTCCTGAGCTCTGATACCAATTGTAGGATCGAGTTGTGACACAAACGAGTCAATCAGAAGAGCTCTTATCTGTTTCAGAGGCGGAAACTAAGAAACAGACTTGGAAAACAGCTTGTTGCACTCTAAATCGCCTTGTTTATTGATAATAACAGCTTTACAGATCAAATGACGCGTCGGCAGCAGTTCGGTACCGGAATTACGAAAAGTTACAAATGATTCCGTTTGGGTGGTTTATATAGACATCTGATTCCGCTTGAAGATGGCAGTTGTCAGTTCAAGCGAAATTAACTTTAATTTCGCTTGAAAGTGTCAAATGTCATTTCAAGCGGAATTACATCATTCAAGCGAAATTAGCTTAAACACCATCCAAACTTTCCTATTTTCTCGTACAACGTGCCCTGATCTAACAATTCTAATACTAGACTCGATACAAGACGAAGTCGACAGACGTATGCACCAATAGAGGGCTGTGAAAAAGAAGCCTGCGCCTTTCCAAGGTACTTGTTACAATTGTAACGAGACTGGGCACAGTGCTAACCAATGCAAGAAACCTAAGCGTGAGCGTGCGCACATGGTTGATGAGGATGGTATGCCTCTAATCGCAATGATAACCGAGGAAGCGGCTATGATTGAAGAAGTCAATGCAATGGGTGAAAACCCAAAAGGATGGTTCGTTGACACGGGTGCAACCCGCCATGTTTATGGAGACAAGGCTCTTTTCTCTACATTCAAGGAAGCGTCGGGTGAAGATAAGCTTTATATGGGGAATAAAGCTACCGCAAGCATCAAGGGGGAAGGCACGGTCGTTTTGAAGATGACTTCGGGCAAGGAGCTTACCTTGACAAATGTGCTTTATGTCCCAGAGATACGGAAGAATCTCGTGTCGGGATGGATGCTCAACAAGTTTGGATTTCGTCTAGTGTTTGAATCGGACAATTTTGTCTTGTCTAGACGTGGTACTTTTATTGGAAAGGGCTATGCCCTAAATGGAATGTTTAAAATGAATGTAATGGTTGTGAACCAAAACAAAAGTATGAATGAAACTTCTACTTCTACTTACATGATTGAGTCTTCTAATGTTTGGCATGGTAGACTAGGACATGTAAATTTTAATTCATTACGACGTTTAATTAAATTAAATTTGATTCCAACATTCCATATTGAGTCCAATTACAAATGCGAGACATGTGTAGAATCCAAACTTACGAGATCATCGTTTAAATCGGTTGAACGAATAACCGAACCCCTTGATTTAATTCATACCGATGCGTGTGATTTAAAAGCGGTTCCCACGCGTGGAGGAAATAAGTACTTCATCACGTTTATTGATGATTGTACGAAATATTGCTATGTGTATTTACTAAAAAGTAAAGATGAAGCAATAGAGAAGTTTATCTTGTACAAAAATGAAGTTGAGAATCAACTTAAAAAGAAGATAAAAGCTTTGAGAAGCGATCGAGGAGGTGAATATGTTGCACCTTTTGCGGATTTATGCGCAAAAAGTGGCATTGTACATGAGTGTACACCTCCTTATTCTCCACAATCAAATGGTGTTGCGGAACGAAAGAACCGCACATTGAAAGAAATGATGAACGCCATGTTTATAAGCTTGGGAGTGAACCGAGAAATGTGGGGGGACGCCATTCTCTCAGCAAACTATCTTTTGAACAAGATACCTTGGAAAAATAGGGACGAAACTCCATACGAGTTATGGAGAAAAAGGAAGCCTTCGTACAAATACTTGAAAGTGTGGGGGTGCCTAGCCAAGGTGATTGTACCACCTCCTAAGGCTCTTAGGATAGGACCCAAAACGGTTGATTGCATTTTCATAGGATATGCACATCAAAGTAGTGCACATCGTTTTCTTGTACATGAGTCCAAGAATCCCGATGTACACAAACACACTATCATAGAGGCAAATTCTAACACCGTCTCATATTTTGAGAATGTGTTTCCTATGTTAGGACAAACACATGCGCCTTCATAAAGAGCAATTGATGAAGCAGGTCCAAGTTCATCTACATAGTTAGATGAAGCAGGACCAAGTTCATCTACGTGGTTAGACGAAAGACATGAACGACTCGAGGTCGAGAAGGGTGCGCTTAGACGAAGTAAACGACAAAGGGTTGAAAAATCCTTTGGTCCAGACTTCATGATCTACATGGTTGAGGGTGAGCCCAATACCTACCGCGAAGCGGTTACCTCCACAGAAGGACCTCAATGGCAAGAAGCAATTAAGAATGAAATTGATTCTATATTGCAAAATCATACTTGGGAGTTAGTAGATCTTCCACCTGGTTGTAAACCACTTGGATATCGTTGGATATTCAAAAGGAAGATGAAAGCTGACGGAAGTATTGATAAATACAAGGCAAGGTTAGTGTTAGGAAACTTTATTTGTAAGTATTGAAGAAAATCACAATCAACTGGATCTACGAAGAGATCACAATCCTGAAGATCACGAACTAGAAAAAGAAGATCAGATGGAACAACTGAGATGCATAGCATCTACTTCAAAGAATCACAAGTTGATCAAGAGCTGAAATGGATTATCAGAAAAGGTCACTTCTGATGGATCTGATGATATTTCTGATGAAATATCATCAGGATTTTTCTGATGATTTGTTCATCAGAATTTCTGATGAAGTGGTTTATCAGAATTCTGATGAAATACCCCACTTGTCTGAAATTGGCTCTGTCCTGCCACACTTACCAAAGCAAGTTGACATTAATTGATATCATGATGAAAAAGGCAACTTGAACGTTGGATTCAATGAATATGTCAATTGGTCACTTTTTGCAGGACTTATTGCATGAATAAACTATTGTTTATTCATGCACCCAGCCTTCTATAAATAGAAGGCTCAACCAGGAGAAGCAAAGTGAGTTTGAAGCTTATCATTCATACATACATCAAAACTCCATTGCCCTCTCACCCACAAAATTCAAGATTCATTTGTACTAGATAATAATCTTACAATCACCTTGTAAACCATTTTGTTTCAAAGTGATATAAACTTGATAATTCTGTAGGTCTTGTTTCTTGAAAGTCTGATTTCCATTTCCGCATATCTTTTTCACATCTACTGAAATCACTTGCCATATTACGTGAAAAGAAGTTGTTTTAAGGCCATACTGGGTCCAACAGTTAGTAATCAAAGGATTTAGACAAAAGGAGGGTCTAGACTATTTTGATACTTACTCGCCTGTAACGCGAATAACCTCTATACGATTGGTTCTTGCAATTGCGGCTCTAAGAAATTTGGAAGTTCACCAAATGGATGTAAAGACCGCATTTCTAAATGGCGATTTAGAAGAAGAAATTTACATGGAACAACCTGAGGGTTTTTCCGCCCTAGGAAACGAGGGCAAAGTATGTAAATTGGTCAAGTCTTTGTCTGGCTTGAAGCAAGCTCCAAAACAATGGCTCCAAAAGTTTGATCATGTCATGATTGACAATGGTTTCAAAATAAATGAGTGCGACAAGTGTGTTTATTTTAAAGACACACCAAGAGGTTATGTAATTTTATGTCTTTATGTAGATGATATGCTTATCATTGGGAGTGATGATAACATGATCAACTCAACAAAAGACATGTTGAAAGCAAGGTTTGACATGAAAGACATGGGTCTCGCGGATGTGATTCTTGGAGTAAAAATCACTAGAACCCAAAATGGTCTTGTGTTGAGTCAATCTCACTACGTGGACAAGATCCTTGGGAAATTCAATTCGGACGATACGAGTATAGCTCGCACACCAATTGATAATACCCAACGCCTAAGGAAGAATAGAGGCGAGAGTGTTTCTTAGTTAGAGTACTCAAGGATCATTGGTAGTCTCATGTATCTAATGACATGTACTAGACCCGACTTAGCATATGTTGTGAGCAGGCTAAGTAGATACACCAGTAATCCGAGCGAGGATCATTGGAAAGCTATCACGAGGGTGCTTAGATACGTAAGATACACAAGAGACTATGGACTGCATTATACCCGTCATCCAACAGTGATCGAAGGATACACTGACGCGAATTGGATATCGGATATAAAGGATCATAGATCCATAAGTGGTTACGTGTTTACACTTGCTGGCGTAGCTATAGCTTGGAAGTCTTCCAAGCAAACAGATATAGCTAGATCCACGATGGAATCCGAATTCGTCGCTTTAGATAAAAGCGGGGAAGAGGCGGAGTGGCTACGTCAATTTGTGGAAGATATTCCAAAATGGCCAAAGCCGTTGACGGCGATTTGCATACATTGTGACAATCAATCAGCGCTTGTTAGAGCACAAAGCGCAATGTACAATGGCAGATCAAGGCACATTCGACATAGACACAACACGGTACGACAACTTATCTCAACGGGTGTTATCTCAGTTGACTATGTTAGGTCAAATGAGAACATTGCGGACCCGTTAACAAAAGGCTTAAGCAAAGATAAGGTGTATAAGTCGTCAAGAGGAATGGGACTAAAACCCATAGATGAAGGGAATATGAGGGAAACCTAACCTAGTTGACTGGAGATCCCAAGATCTAGGTTCAATAGGCAAACTTAATCATAAACCCAAAGGGAGTCACTGTGGGGGGTGCCCCAAAATTAATAAAGGGAGTTGTATACTTCCTAGTCCATTCCAATCAGTAACATGAAGAAAATGTTAAGTATGTTGAGGTTAAGGATTTTGAGGAAATCCAAAATTAACCATGATGCTTTTAATGATTCAGGGGAATCACCTATGTTAGAGAGAAGTGGGGTCGCTTCGAATGGATTTGTGGGGAGCCGCAAATCCTAGAGCTCTCGCAGAACCAGGAACGTGTTCCATGACCATAAACGGACACAACCATGGGGACTTGACTCGACTAGGGAGAGTATTGTGTGAATGTATATTGTCGCCTACATAAATGGGGGATTGTTCAAAAACACCGCGTCTACAAGACCCTAGGAGGCTAAGTATGCTTCACAAAAGAAGGTTCAAAGGTTACACCTACCTATCTTGCAATACTCAACTGTTGAACGTGTATCGTTGAAACTTGAAAGATCGATTTCTATTCATGTGGGGGATTGTTGGAAAATTATGAAAATAACATTTTTCACAAATATAGGAAAATGATTTTTCCTATTTTGGACTAGAAATAAATATAATAAAATGAGCGGGTTTTGTCACACCCCCAAAATCCACCTGCGGAGTATCACCGCTTGGAGGCGTGACTGACCAGGATCAAGCCACCAATCATATTGAACAAGCATGTAAGTAATAATAAAACCAACACAATACAATTGGTGTCCCAAACAAAACATAGTTTAAGTAGCAAGCGGAAGCATAATGTCTAAAACCAAAGCATAAGTTAATAATGTTTAAGTTCATGAACACTCAATGTCCATGCTCCACAACGACTCTTCTCCATACAAGCTCCTGCTAAACCTATTGACCTGCAAAGCATGTAGTAACGAGTCAACAATAATGTTGAGCGAGTTCACAGTTGGGTGTTTGTTTTAGTTGTTACGAAAACAGTTTCCTTTAACTGGCATCCATGCCGTGGGGGTTACCCCATAGTTGAAAACGTGATTTGTTTAACCCATTTACTCTGGCAATCCAGCCGTGGGGGCTACCCCATGTTTAGTTATCTGGCTTTTCGGCCGTGGGGGCTACCCCATGTATACTACTAGACTCGTTACCATATCGACTGCTGACTGTAGTCATGTTTATGTGCCCTGAACTGTCAATGTCTATCATCATTGACGTGCCCAGATCCATTAGTTCACGCCCGTCCTCTGCGGCACGGTGTGAGGCTTGTCAGACCTAAATAGCGCTATCTAACTAATGACCCGCTCGCCAATGGCCCGGCGATTAAGTCGATATAAAAAGGAGGGACTTCGTGATAGAGTTTTGGTCTAGTGAAAACTGTCCAAGAGGATGAGGAATTATATTCCTGAACCCGTACTGTCCTACCCAAGAAAGGACGAGGAATCCACATTCCTTAACCCATTCCTAACCCCTGGGAATCCCATGCTTTGTAGAAAGTGTGAACTCACCTTGGTTTGCTCGGTATGCTAAATTATGTGCTCACAAGTAATCAGTCAAGTCCTATAGTTATACACGTATACTCAATCAGTTAAGTTCGTATAGATTCACATGCCATCTATGTCACGAAGTGTGTTTAAGCAATTACCACGTATCATCTAAGCAATTAATCAAATTCATGCAATACATGCTTAACATGTAATCACTCAAGCATGTTATACGCATACATACATAATCTGCTAGTCCACCCTTCAATCCAGCTATTAACCATGTATGACTCAACTAACAAAGCATGTATGTATGTATCACAGTTATTAACACAACAAACATTCATTGACCACCAAATCATATCAGGCACAAACACTGCCTTGGCAGTCCTTCTCGGCCCAACGTTGCTGGCCCAAGTCCAGTTACCTAACATAATGCAACTCATGAATAATATTCACTATGGATTTAATACACATGCACATCATGCACTCATGAATAATATTCACTATGGATTATGCACATGATCAGAACCATATCATTATTACCAATAGGAATAGTCCAATCGAACAACAATCTTCAATTCCAAATATGCACTTAACCGACAATCCATCCCAATTAGCATATTGTTCCTTTCATACACAATATTACATTAACACATAGGCTTTTCCTTTCTATCAAACCGAAACACCTTTGCACACACATCATGTATCCGTTTTGATAATTCTCTAACACATTCAAGCCTTAGGGTTGCATCATGTACATAATCATCGATCAACTACCACTATTCGATTTATCAGATTATATACCTAACATAACCCATGCCATTACTAACACAACAAATAGGCTAACCCTACATCTAGTCGTCCCAAACATCAAGAAACCATATACTCAATTATTTAAATGGATCACATGTTTACTGACAATTGCATGCAATCCTAAACACCATGGCTGACAACTGTTAATCAAGATCACACATATACAAAATCATCACATGGAGATTCATATACACTCGGTTCAGTTAACAATTAGTTCATGTAATATAATAATCAAACAAGTCATGCAATTTATCATTCCTATAATCAATCATGGCCATAACATCAGCGATTAAATAATCATCACTTTCACATGGCAATTTTTGTTTAGTCAAAAAGTGGCCAGATCTCAAATCAGTTTGAAAATTCCCTATTGTTTCATGTGGCCGATTACTTTTCTGATTCATTGTTATCCACTTCTATCAACCCATCAATCTACAAATCTATTGGACCAATATCTCAAGTAACATGATTGCAATCATATATATACAACATTGATTAATAACATTCACATGCTCACTTAAAACCAACATAATTAATAGGAATAATATTAACACTAACCGAGGGTGGGGGTCAGGATGCAATACGGACTCGAGGGATGGAGTTTCGCAAAAGAGCTGTTGCCGTCGAGTTCAAGGACTCCTAGGGTTTCTTTGTCAGTTCTCGTATTCAAGCACAGGTTAAAACAAATTTTATATTTAGTCGCTATTGGGCCAAAGCCCATGAGTTGTTTTTCTGGCCCCCTATGGATGAAAACACAAAGTGTTTTCACCACCAGGGGTGTTTTCGGCTGATGATGATTTCGTAGGAGGGGTGGGTTTTCGGGTGTAGGGTGTTTGGCACAAGTTCCAAATTTTATTAACAATTAATCAAACATCTTATTAATGCAACTTATGAAACAAACACACAATACACTTATATTGCAAATCCAATAATTATTAAACACACTTGGCAAATAAGTACGAAGTTAAATCGGATGAAGACCTTGAAAACTTAGGTTGTCACATTATCCCCAACTTGAAAGAAATCTCGTCCCGAAATTTAGCACGCGGTTACTGAGGAAGCTAGTAGTGTTGCGTAGTTTACTGATTTTCCTGGGGTGTCACATCCTCCCCCCGTTGATCTGGAATTTCGTCCCGAAATTCCGTGGTAGCTTCAGCCTCAGTAGTGGTTATATTGTTTGCTAACAATTGGGGATACTTTTGTTTCATTTGATCTTCACGTTCCCAGGTGAACTCTGGGCCACGACGTGAGTTCCAACGAACTCGAACAAGAGGTATTGTAGTGCGCTTGAGGACCTTAACATCCCGGTCCGTGATTTCAACTGGTTCCTCGACGAATCGTAACTGTTCGTCGATAGTGAGCTCCTTCATAGGAACTACGAGGGTCTCATCTGACAGACACTTCTTCAGATTCGACACGTGGAAAACGTTGTGAACTGCACTGAGTTCTGTTGGTAGGTTCAGTTTGTAGGCTACCTTGCCTATTTTCTCTATGATGTCAAATGGTCCAACATATCGTGGATTAAGTTTGCCTCGTTTACCAAAACGAATAACACCCTTCCAGGGTGAGACTTTGAGTAGCACTCGATCCCCAACCTGAAACTCGAGTGGTTTTCTGCCCTTATCGGCGTAGCTTTTCTGACGGTCACGAGCTGCCGCCATTCATTGTCGTATTTGAGCAATCCTTTCTGTTGTGTCTACCACAAGTTCTGGGCCAGTGATCTGACTATCCCCCACCTCTGCCCAACAAAGAGGTGATCGGCATTTACGCCCGTACAATGCCTCAAATGGAGCAGCCCGAATGCTGGTGTGGTAACTGTTATTAAACGAGAACTCCACTAATGGGAGATGCTTTTCCCAGCCGTTGCCAAAATCGATAACACATGCCCTAAGCATGTCTTCAAGGGTCTGGATGGTGCGTTCAGACTGCCCATCCGTTTGCGGGTGATATGTTGTGCTCATATCTAAACGTGAGCCAAAGGACTTGTGCATTGCTTGCCACAGTTCAGAAGTAAAACGTGCATCACGATCAGAGATAATAGAGGTGGGCACCCCGTGCCTCGAGACAACTTCCTTCAAGTAAACATCTGCTAAAGAAGAGAACTTATCCGTTTCTTTGATAGCCAAGAAGTGTGCGGACTTTGTGAGTCGATCCACTATCACCCAAATAGTATCGTTACCACATTGAGATCTAGGAAGGCCAGTAACAAAATCCATGGAAATTTGTTCCCATTTCCATTGTGGTATCTCAGGTTGTTGGAGTAGGCCTGAAGGTTTCTGGTATTCTACTTTGACTCTCGCACAAGTCAAACACTTGCTGACGTAAGTTGCTATGTGGGCCTTCATGCTAGGCCACCAGTAGGTAGTTCTGAGGTCGTGGTACATCTTATCCGAACCAGGATGTACTGAATAGCGAGACTTGTGTGCCTCATCCATCACAAGCTCTCGTAGGTTGCCATAAAGTGGGACCCAAATGCGTCCTGTTACGTAGTAAGCACCGTCTTCCTTTTGTTCTAATCGTTGCCTTGAGCCGCGTAGGGCTTCAGCCCTGATGTTTTCTGGTTTCAATGCTTCTACCTGAGCATCTCGTATCTGGGAAGGAAGACTAGACTGTATAGTGAGTTGTAAAGCTCGTACGCGCTTAGGCGTAGTGTCTTTTCGGCTGAGGGCGTCAGCCACAACATTGGCTTTGCCTGGGTGGTACCTGATCGAGCATTCGTAGTCATTCAGTAGCTCGACCCATCGTCATTGTCGCATATTCAGTTCCTTCTGTTTGAAGATATGCTCGAGACTCCTGTGATCGGTATAGATGGCGCACTTGGTACCGTACAGGTAGTGTCTCCATATCTTAAGTGCAAAAACAACAGCTCCCAGCTCTAAATCGTGTGTAGTGTAGTTCCTTTCATGAACTTTAAGTTGGCGTGAGGCGTAGGCTATAACTTTATCCCGTTGCATCAATACATAACCAAGACCCTGAATTGATGCGTCGAAGTAAACCACAAAGTCGTCTGTGCCCTCTGGCAATGAAAGGATAGGTGCACTACAAAGTCTATCCTTTAAGTGCTGAAATGCTAGTTCCTGTGCATTTCCCCATCGATAAACAACGCCTTTCTGTGTTAGTGAGGTGAGAGGCTGTGCAATCTCGGAAAAATCCTTAATGAACCTTCTGTAGTAACCTGCCAAACCAAAGAATTGGCGAATTTCCGTTGGTGTGCGAGGTACAGGCCAGTTCTTAATCGAGTCTACCTTAGATGGATCAACATGAATCCCATCCTTGTTTACCTTGTGGCCTAGAAAGTGGACTTCACGAAGCCAGAAGTCACATTTTCAAAACTTGGCGTACAGCTGTTCAGTTCGAAGGAGTTCCAAAATAAGTCGTAGATGCTGCTCGTGTTCCTCCTGACTCTTGGAGTAAATCAACATGTCGTCGATAAATACAATAACGAACTTATCCATGTAAGGCTTGCACACTCTGTTCATAAGATCCATGAAGACTGCAGGCGCGTTTGTTAACCTGAATGGCATGACCAGAAACTCGTAATGGCCGTAGCGTGTTCTGAATGCTGTTTTGGAGACGTCCTCGTCCTGGACTCTCAGTTGATGATAGCCTGACCTCAGATCAATCTTTGAATAGTAGCTCGACCCTTGCAGCTGGTCGAACAAGTCATCAATGCGTGGGAGAGGATAGCGATTCTTCATGGTCACCTTGTTCAGTTCGCGGTAATCTATGCACATCTTGAAGGTGCCGTCTTTCTTCTTCACAAACAACACGGGAGCTCCCCAGGGCGAAGAGCTAGGACAAATGAAACCCTTTTCCAAGAGTTCTTGCAATTGTTTAGACAATTCTTCTAGTTCAGTGGAGCTAAGCGATAAGGTGCTCGAGCTATGGGTGCTGCTCCAGGAGCTAGCTCGATTTGGAATTCGACCTGGCGATGAGGCGGTAGTCCAGGTAAATCTTCAGGAACCACTTGAGGAAAGTCGCGTACAACTGGAATATCCTCAATCTTCTTCTCTTTAGTTGATGCGTCAGTAACAAGTGCTAAGATATCGGTGTGACCCTTTCGCAAACACTTATGGGCCTTAAGGAAAGAGATGATACCTACAACTGCACCACTCTTTTCACCATGAATCACTAAAGGTTCTTCACCAGAACGAGGAATACGAACAATCTTCTCTTTGCATAGAATCTCTGCTTGCTGTTGGGATAACCAATTCATCCCAATGACGATGTCAAAACTACCCAAAACTATAGGAATGAGATCGATAAGGAAAGTCCATCACCACGTTGGGATCATTCCTTGCGTCACCCTGACCAATCACGAACGCTCGACCCCTGGCACCATTGCCGTCGTTACTACCCCCGTTGTTATTCCCATTGCCCTGATTATTGTTGTTGTTGTTGATTCTGATTCGCAGGTCGCGAGCTCCTGAAATCCTTAGCTTCATGACCCATCTTGAGACACCTCTGGCAACGACCCCTATTGCACTGACACTGTGGTGTCTGTTGCATCTATTGCACTTTGGGTGATTTCCCCGATATCCACCCTGCCCTTGACTACCAGAAGATTGTTGACCAGGGCTCTGATAGTCATCAATCTTTCGCTGCTGTGCCTGGGACTGAACTGAAGTCGAACCCTTGCTGGAGGTTCCATCCCACTTTCGTTTGTTGTCACTGGGAGTAGCAGAAGTAGTAGTAGCAGTAGCACCAATACGCTTAGGCAGCATGTTATGTTCCACTGCCTGGTCTGTGAGACGATGAGCAAGACGAGTAACATCTTGAATAGTAGCAAGGTTAGCAGCAGTCACATGACTTTGAATCTCTGGTACTAAGCCTTTGAGGTACAGCTCAATGCGCTTGATGGGAGGATCCACCATAGTTGGACATAACACTGCCAGTTCGGTGGATCGTTTCGTGTACGCTTCTATCTCTGACCCCGTCATCTTCAGGTTAAAGAACTCCACTTCCAACTTGTGGATGTCATCACGACTACAGTATTCACGTTTGATCAGTTCCTTAAAATCATTCCATGGGGTGGCATTAGCAGCCGCCAGCCCCAGCATCTGAACTTGCACGTTCCACCAAGTTAGCGCAGTGCCTTCGAGAGTACCAGTGGCGTACTTCACCCTACGAGCCTCAGGGCATTCCCACATTTCGAAGACCGATTCGAGCTTCTCGAACCAGTGGAGGAGTCCAACGGCCCCTTCAGTGCCACTAAAAGTACTAGGACGACAGTCCATGAAAGTTTTGAACGTGCACACAGGTGGCTGAGCGTGTTGACCTGTCGTGTGCGTAAGAGTAAACATACTTGAGCACGAGTGTTGGTTTACGAGAGTAGGATCTAAAGATCCTAGAGTAAGTGGTGATGGCAGGTTATACCTCCTGCCTGGGCAGCTGCGAGTGCTGCAGTAACTTGTTCAGTGATCAAAGCTGCCAATTGGGCTTGAGTTAGGTTAACGCGTCCACTCATGATCTTGATATCAAAGAGAACATGAGTGAGAGAGGTTCGCGAAAGTGCAATGACAGAAGAGAGTAAGCACATAAGTGTTTCAATCAACAGTTGCTACGTTTATCTAAGCATACCATGAGCAAAGTTCTATGTAATCTAGCAAGTAGGCAATGTAAACATATATCATATCACCTAGAATGTCGAGTCTTGCACATGGAGCGAGGCGTCGTTGTGGATCGTAGAGCACTGTACAGGTTATAGTCTGGTTTTAACAAAAACGTTTTCCCTTATTAAAACCAAGTTCTCTATAACCAATGGCTCTGATACCAATCTGTCACACCCCCAAAATCCACCTGCGGAGTATCACCGCTTGGAGGCGTGACTGACCAGGATCAAGCCACCAATCATATTGAACAAGCATGTAAGTAATAATAAAACCAACATAATACAATTGGTGTCCCAAACAAAACATAGTTTAAGTAGCAAGCGGAAGCATAATGTCTAAAACCAAAGCATAAGTTAATAATGTTTAAGTTCATGAACACTCAATGTCCATGCTCCACAACGACTCTTCTCCATGCAAGCTCCTGCTAAACCTATTGACCTGCAAAGCATGTAGTAACGAGTCAACAATAATGTTGAGCGAGTTCACAGTTGGGTGTTTGTTTTAGTTGTTACGAAAACAGTTTCCTTTAACTGGCATCCCTGCCGTGGGGGTTACCCCATAGTTGAAAACGTGATTTGTTTAACCCATTTACTCTGGCAATCCAGCCGTGGGGGCTACCCCATGTTTAGTTATCTGGCTTTTCGGCCGTGGGGGCTACCCCATGTATACTACTAGACTCGTTACCATATCGACTGCTGACTGTAGTCATGTTTATGTGCCCTGAACTGTCAATGTCTATCATCATTGACGTGCCCAGATCCATTAGTTCACGCCCGTCCTCTGCGGCACGGTGTGAGGCTTGTCAGACCTAAATAGCGCTATCTAACTAATGACCCGCTCGCCAATGGCCCGGCGATTAAGTCGATATAAAAAGGAGGGACTTCGTGATAGAGTTTTGGTCTAGTGAAAACTGTCCAAGAGGATGAGGAATTATATTCCTGAACCCGTACTGTCCTACCCAAGAAAGGACGAGGAATCCACATTCCTTAACCCATTCCCAACCCCTGGGAATCCCATGCTTTGTAGAAAGTGTGAACTCACCTTGGTTTGCTCGGTATGCTAAATTATGTGCTCACAAGTAATCAGTCAAGTCCTATAGTTATACACGTATACTCAATCAGTTAAGTTCGTATAGATTCACATGCCATCTATGTCACGAAGTGTGTTTAAGCAATTACCACGTATCATCTAAGCAATTAATCAAATTCATGCAATACATGCTTAACATGTAATCACTCAAGCATGTTATACGCATACATACATAATCTGCTAGTCCACCCTTCAATCCAGCTATTAACCATGTATGACTCAACTAACAAAGCATGTATGTATGTATCACAGTTATTAACACAACAAACATTCATTGACCACCAAATCATATCAGGCACAAACACTGCCTTGGCAGTCCTTCTCGGCCCAACGTTGCTGGCCCAAGTCCAGTTACCTAACATAATGCAACTCATGAATAATATTCACTATGGATTTAATACACATGCACATCATGCACTCATGAATAATATTCACTATGGATTATGCACATGATCAGAACCATATCATTATTACCAATAGGAATAGTCCAATCGAACAACAATCTTCAATTCCAAATATGCACTTAACCGACAATCCATCCCAATTAGCATATTGTTCCTTTCATACACAATATTACATTAACACATAGGCTTTTCCTTTCTATCAAACCGAAACACCTTTGCACACACATCATGTATCCGTTTTGATAATTCTCTAACACATTCAAGCCTTAGGGTTGCATCATGTACATAATCATCGATCAACTACCACTATTCGATTTATCAGATTATATACCTAACATAACCCATGCCATTACTAACACAACAAATAGGCTAACCCTACATCTAGTCGTCCCAAACATCAAGAAACCATATACTCAATTATTTAAATGGATCACATGTTTACTGACAATTGCATGCAATCCTAAACACCATGGCTGACAACTGTTAATCAAGATCACACATATACAAAATCATCACATGGAGATTCATATACACTCGGTTCAGTTAACAATTAGTTCATGTAATATAATAATCAAACAAGTCATGCAATTTATCATTCCTATAATCAATCATGGCCATAACATCAGCGATTAAATAATCATCACTTTCACATGGCAATTTTTGTTTAGTCAAAAAGTGGCCAGATCTCAAATCAGTTTGAAAATTCCCTATTGTTTCATGTGGCCGATTACTTTTCTGATTCATTGTTATCCACTTCTATCAACCCATCAATCTACAAATCTATTGGACCAATATCTCAAGTAACATGATTGCAATCATATATATACAACATTGATTAATAACATTCACATGCTCACTTAAAACCAACATAATTAATAGGAATAATATTAACACTAACCGAGGGTGGGGGTCAGGATGCAATACGGACTCGAGGGATGGAGTTTCGCAAAAGAGCTGTTGCCGTCGAGTTCAAGGACTCCTAGGGTTTCTTTGTCAGTTCTCGTATTCAAGCACAGGTTAAAACAAATTTTATATTTAGTCGCTATTGGGCCAAAGCCCATGAGTTGTTTTTCTGGCCCCCTATGGATGAAAACACAAAGTGTTTTCACCACCAGGGGTGTTTTCGGCTGATGATGATTTCGTAGGAGGGGTGGGTTTTCGGGTGTAGGGTGTTTGGCACAAGTTCCAAATTTTATTAACAATTAATCAAACATCTTATTAATGCAACTTATGAAACAAACACACAATACACTTATATTGCAAATCCAATAATTATTAAACACACTTGGCAAATAAGTACGAAGTTAAATCGGATGAAGACCTTGAAAACTCGGGTTGTCACAGGTTCTATATATCTATTTGTGGATTTGTGTTCTATGTTGGAAGAGCTTCGCAACGAACTAAACCACGTCCAAAACGGAGCTAAGATGAATGAGATATCGATGCACAAAGTTTGGTGTTTGAAACTTGAATGCTGAAAAAAAGTGGGAAAATGGCACCTTGTCCCACATCGGATGAGAGATGAAACTTAAAGGGGTATTTAAGTGGGAACTCTCCATCCTTATTGTTTCATGGAAGCACTCACTAGTGTACTCGTGAAGGGTGAGCACCCTAACTCGCACAGGCACACGCGCGCGCGCGTGGCGTGGGCGATGAGGCGCTTTGATGGCGCACTTTGCACGCTCGCATCGCCGCGAGCCGCTTGAGAGCCGCCTTTGTATTTTTGACCGCGTGCGCGTGGTGGAGCACAAGGATTGCAAGGACGGTAGGTGATGTGGCATGACCCTGGTGGGTCCACGCGCAGTGGCGCATGACGTAGCAGTCATGCGCATACGCGCGCGAGTACACATGGCATGGAGGCGCGCAGGCGCGCATGGACCTGAGTCAGTATGGCGCACGCACGCATGGCAGTGAGCCAAAAGGACGCACCACGCATGAGCGTGTGGGCTTGCGCGCGTAGAAGCTTCCAGCAGCAGTTAATGCTGTGAAGTTACGTTTCAGCTTTCGAAACTGACGAAGTTAATGCGTTTGACAGAGAATTAAGTGACGAATTAAAGTGCATTAAAGACGTTTAATGCAGTTTAATTCACCTATTTAATTCAATTTCCAGTTTCTTCAAGACCTGCAACTATAAATAGGAGCATCCTTTGGCAGATCAAACACACCGAAATTCACAGCAATCATCTTTCTCTCTACAGAATTCTTCTTCATCTTCAAGCTTTCGAGGTACTCGTTCGGGTTGGAGTCAAGACCGGCTGTGCAACTGCTTACGGCTGTTGTATCCTGGAAACAAACGTGTTCTCCTGGGAGACACGAAATTTGTTTTAAGGGACCCGTGTCTAACACAATCCTCAGCCAAGAACAGTTTTTCTGTTCGAGTTTTCTATTCTTGTATTTCCATTTTTCAGTTGTAATTGTACTGTATTTTATTTTCATTCTGGTTGTTTCTGAATTACAAGTTAATAAAGTATTTTATTTAAATTTTACACGAACGGATTCCTACATATATTTTATTGTTTATACTAAACTTAAGGTTGGTCTCCAACCTTAAGTTTTCTGATACCCGGTTTGGTAGATTGAAAAAAAGGCCTTAATGGTGATGGTGAAGACATAAATTTTTGGGTGGATTGGTGGTATGGTGATTGGCCGTTGAGAGAAATATTCCCAAATTTATTCAAGTTGGAAAAGGATAAAGTGTGTAAAATCAAGGAGAGGGTTGAATAAAGATCATTTAATTGAATGGAAATGGAATTGGAAGATGGATCCTTCCTCTTTAGTGGAACTGAATGAATGGGAATAACTTATGAGGGTGTTGCTTTCGTCTAGGGGGTCCAGGTGTAAAGACGAATGGAGGTGGATGGGTAGCAAAGATGGAGCCTTTTTGGTCTCCTCTGTCAAAAGTCATCTCTATGCGCAGCTGGATGTCAGTGATAGATATGTCATGGAGTGGTCGAAATGGGTTCCGAGCAAGTGTTCGATCTTCATATAGAGCCGAGCTGAACCAACTCCCGACTATGGAAGCTCTTCAAAAAAGTAACATATAAGTCGACTCAACCTCCTGCGTTCTTTGTGGGACTGTTGATGAATCCAGTGACCATCTGTTTACTGGTTGTTGGTTCGCGTCCACAGTTTGGATTATGGTAAGCTCCTGGTGCAAGGTTCCTCAGATCTTCGGTTTCTCGGTTCAGGACCTCTTTGAGGTGCACAACTTTTGTAATTTGGAGAATAGGGTAAAGGAGATTTTACAAGGCATCATTATCATAAGATGTTGGCGCATTTGGAAGGCTAGAAACGATATGAGGTTCAACAATAAAGAAGCGAAGGTGGAAGAGATTTTTGCGGGCATAAAGGCCTTAAGCTTATTTTGGTATAATCGTAGATCTAGACATAGCTCGATCCCTTGGGCAGATTGGTGCTCGTTTATTTTCTTGTAATTTCTCTGTTGTTCCTGTTACCCTTGTGTGGATGCAACTGCTGTTTTCTGTTTTAATAAACTTCACTGTTTGAAAAAAATAAAATAAAATAAAATAAATAAACATATAATAGAATATTATATGCTGACGTCATAATGTATATAAAAAAACAAAAAAAAAAAACAATGAAATATATAAATACAAAAAGGTCCATTTCAAGTGAAAAAAGGGAAACTGAATCTCTTCAATTATTCTCGTTTGCCCATTCACGCAGGTTTCCTTCTTCATCCCTCTTTCAAACCCTTGTTGCAGAGAAGAAGGTATTTTTAATATTATTATTATATTATTATCATCATTTTCATCATTACACGAACCTTTTTCACTTTTTCATCCATTTTTCTGCACACATGTCGCTAATTTCTTCATTACTTTCTCTAATCAAATGCATTTCAACATTCTCTGTGCAATTCATTTCACATTTTCGCCTTTATTCTCCGTAAGTTATCGTCAGAAACGTAAACCTAGGGTTAATCGAGCTCGTTATAATGATTGTTCGGTTAGTTTGTGAAATTTGCGTTTGATTATGTGTTGTTGATTCTTTAATTGGTTAATTGTGTTGGTGAATGTGTGTGATTTGAAGTTTTGGTGATTGTGTTTAGATCTGGTTAAGATTGGGGGTTTTCGGTCCGTACGATTGGTTGATTTTGATGTTTTTTGTGCTGGTTTGAAGTTGAAGCTGTTTGTTATGATGTTTGAATGAAGATTTTGTTTTTGAATTTTTAGGTTTTATCAGTGGATATGTGGAAGTTAGGCTTTGTAGGTTTTGGAAAGTGTGTTTGATTAAAGCAGTAGCTTATAATATGATTGTTTGTGTAGGATACATCGATATTGATTCGTGTTTCTGGTTTGTTAAATGTGAATTAATGAGAATGCAATTGTTATTTCAATGATTAACGATCTAAGACGCTTTGTTTTGGACCGAGTATTGATGATCGGTTTTTGTTTTGTTGTGCTATTCTGAATTTGAAGCGATTTGTGATGATGTGAGATTCCTTTGTTTGATGGTTTGAATGAAAGTTTTTTGGCTTTGGAGTTTGGGGTTTTATCCGTGAATACGTGTAAGCAATTTTTGTATTGCTTGAAAGGTTTGGGGAACTTAGCCTTTGTTGGTTCTGAAAACGCAAACCCCCCCGGCCCTTTCTAACCTACGCCCTGCCTTTGCGGGATGTCCCATATCAACCGTAAATTTTTCCTTTTCTTCTTTTTCCCTTTTTGACAAATTCAGCTTAAAAGTTAACAAGGGTTTGCATTTGTCATTACTTAATGGCATTTTAAACATTTAACTACTAACCAAACACTTATGGAAGCTTGCTGTGGACGATCTTATAAAATTATCGATCGATGTGTTTTTTTAACCACTTGATTTCTCAACCACCTGTTCAGGATAAGATATGGAGGGATCAGGACGCCATGGGAGCAGCGTGGACATGTTTTTACGGAACTACAAGCTTGGGAAAACACTTGGTATCGGTTCGTTTGGAAAGGTGAAAATTGCAGAGCATGCTTTGACTGGTCACAAAGTTGCTATAAAGATCCTTAACCGTCGCAAGATCAAAAACATGGACATGGACGAAAAAGGTACAAACCTAATAACAACAATAAAGTTTGTTGCTTCATGATTTATGGGAAAATTTATGATTTTATGGACATATATCGTTATAAATGTTATTGCCTTTTGCAGTCAGAAGAGAGATCAAGATATTAAGATTATTTATGCATCCACATATTATCCGGCTTTATGAGGTTATAGAGACACCATCTGATATTTATGTTGTAATGGAATATGTCAAGTCCGGTGAGCTGTT
This sequence comes from Helianthus tuberosus, assembly GCA_030545235.1. Classification (NCBI taxonomy): domain Eukaryota; kingdom Viridiplantae; phylum Streptophyta; class Magnoliopsida; order Asterales; family Asteraceae; genus Helianthus; species Helianthus tuberosus. Next base: position 89,113,592 of record CM060438.1, on the reverse strand, counting down.
TGATTACATTGTAGAGAAAGGCAGGTTGCAGGAGGACGAGGGTCGAAATTTCTTTCAGCAGGTGATTGTGTACTTATATTCTTACTATATTTGTTGAAAGAGTAAAGTACATGGATGGTCCCTGTGGTTTACCAAACTTTTGGATTTGGTCCCTAGCTTTCTAAAAGTATACGGATGATCCCTGTGGTTTGCACCTTGTAACGCATTTAGTCCTTAGTTTTTTTCTAAAAGTACATGGATGGTCCTTGTGGTTTGCACTTTATAACGCATTTAGTTCCTAACTTGTACATGCTAAAACCTTTAGATTTGTTGGCTGGGAACTAAATGCGTTACAAAGTGCAAACAACAGGGACCATCCGTGTACTTTTGGAAAGCTAGGAAGCAAATCCAAAATTCTAGTAAACCACAGGGACCATCCACGTACTTTACTCTTAATGAAATTTACTCATTATTATTTTTAGTCAAGCAGATAATTTCCGGTGTGGAGTACTGCCACAGGAACATGGTGGTTCATAGAGATCTCAAACCCGAGAACCTGCTGTTGGACTCCAAGTGCAATGTCAAAATTGCTGACTTTGGTCTAAGCAATATTATGCGTGATGGTCATTTTCTGAAAACAAGTTGTGGGAGTCCAAACTATGCTGCCCCAGAGGTATGGATTTGTGATCGTGCATTTATAAGAATCATTATACTTATGAATGTATTTTATCTTTATGTTGTTTTTTGTTTTGTTTTAGGTTATATCTGGAAAGCTGTATGCGGGTCCTGAAGTTGATGTCTGGAGCTGCGGTGTTATCTTGTATGCTCTTCTCTGCGGCACCCTTCCTTTTGATGATGAGAATATTCCTAACCTCTTCAAGAAAATTAAGGTGCTTTTATTTTGAGTTTTTTTATATGATATTTCATAATTTCTTAATTAATCATTTAAGGGTAAAATGCCATTTTCGTCCCCGAGGTTTGGCCAGTTTTGCGACTTTCGCCTAAAGGTTTGTTTTTTCGCATCTGGATCCAAAAGGTTTGAAATCTTGCCATTTTCATCCAGCTTGTTAACTCCATCCATTTTTCTCTGTTAAGTCGGGGTATTTGACAGAGAAAATTGGATGAAGTTAACGAGCCGGATGAAAATGGCAAGATTTCAAACCTTTTGGATCCAGATGCGGAAAAACAAACCTTTGGAAGACAGTCGTGAAACTGGCCAAACCTCAGGGACCAAAATGGCATTTTACTCTTCATTTAAATTGTGGAAAAGGTTGTTATCAATTCTTTAAAAAATATCTTGGTTTGTTGTCAGGGTGGAATATACACACTTCCGAGCCACTTATCACCTGGAGCAAGAGACCTAATCCCGAGAATGCTTGTGGTTGACCCCATGAAACGAATAACCATCCCTGAAATCCGTATACACCCCTGGTTTCAGGCGCATCTTCCCCGCTATTTGGCTGTTCCTCCACCAGATTCTATGCAGCAAGCAAAAAAGGCACGTTCATCGATCATCCCCTGACTTCTTTATAGGATCTTATATTTTAACAGCCTTTGGGTAATTAAAGTAATTTTATTTTGACAGACCGATGAAGATATTCTTCTAGAGGTGGTTAAAATGGGGTTTGACAGGGACACCCTCATTGAGTCGCTTCGCAACCGCGTGCAAAATGAGGTAACTTTTTTTTAAAGTATTTAAATTGGTATGATATTACACTGTTGTTAATTCTTGCATTTTTCAGGGTACTGTGGCGTATTACTTGCTATTGGACAACAGGTTTCGTAACTCAAGCGGCTATCTGGGAGCGGAATTCCAGAAACCTATGGTTAGATCGTTTTTCTGATTTCATTTCGGGGTTGTTTGGAATTGCAGCCAGGAATGATTATTAGCAATAAACATTTTTTACTCGTTTGCGGTTGTAGGATGGATTCAACCGAAATGAGGCTGCTGCTTCAATGATGCCGCAACGCTCAAGCGCGTATATGGATTATCAAGGAATAAATATCAGAAGCCAAGCTGAGAGGAAATGGGCTCTTGGGCTTCAGGTTAAGTTTCTGTAAAACACGAAAACAATAGCATATGTTGATAAAAAGCAAGATTATAAATTTCTTAATAACGTCTCATGGTTTGACTGACAGTCTAGAGCACATCCGCGTGAGATAATGACCGAGGTTCTTAAAGCTTTGCAAGAACTGAATGTGTGCTGGAAAAAGATTGGCCACTACAACATGAAATGCAGGTGGGTCCCTGGCAACAACTCTATGCAAAGTAATCATTACTTTGGAGATGAGTTGACCATTGAGGAGACCAATGGTCCTTTGACCTCCCCCAATGTGGTCAAATTTGAAGTCCAGGTAACAACTATTCTCGACCCCTGTTTGCACATGCTTACTAATAAGGTTAATATGCTAATAGAGTAAAATGCCATTTTCGTTCCTGAGGTTTGGCCAGTTTCGCGACTTTCGTCTAAAGGTTTGTTTTTCTGCATCTAGATCCAAAAGGTTTAAAGTCTTGCCTTTTTCATCCGGCTCGTTAACTCCATCCATTTTTCTCCATTAAGTTAGGGGTATTTCTGTTTTTTTTGTTAATTTTAAGGGCAATTCGGTCTTTTTCAGGGGTATTCAGTCTTTTTACATAAAGTGAAAAAGACCGAATCATCTTTTAAGTTAACAAAAAAGACAGAAATACCCCTGACTTAACGGAGAAAATGGATGGAGTTAACAAGCCGGATGAAAATGGCCAAGATTTTAAACCTTTTGGATCCGGATGCGGAAAAACAAACCTTTGGACGAAAGTCACAATACTGGCCAAACCTCATGGACGAAAATGGCATTTTACTCATGCTAATATGACCAAAACATTTTATTGCAGCTGTACAAAACCCGTGAGGATAAGTATCTGCTTGATCTACAGAGGATCCAGGGACCTCAATTTCTGTTTCTTGATCTTTGTGCGGCATTTCTTGCTCAGCTTCGCGTTCTCTAAATAAATGATAATATAGGCTTCTAATATGAAGATGGGCTTTCTCCCTGAATCCACTATGGACTGCTTGTGATGAAAAGCTAGGGTGTTGTATATACAAGTTCTTGTTTCAGTTATTAGAGTACTATGTACGAGCATCATCTTCTCGGTTTCCATTCGTAGGCGGCTGTTGTGAGCCAATCTTTTTGCCGACTCACTGATGAGTCTGGGCCCCGCCTGACTTTTCTGAAATAGCTACCTTACTTTGTGACTTTTATATGTTATTGTTACCATGGATGATGATGATGTTGTTGTCTATGTACAATGATGCAATAGTTGTATGTGAGCTCTTTTGCTCTTAATGTGAAAATGTGGATGGTTTAGACTTATGAAAGCTTATTAATCTTGTTTCATACTTTTTCTTTCTTTATTTCATGTCATTGATTGCTAACCTTTTGAAGTTCACACGTCAGCTAACGCTGCTTTTTACCAGGTCTCAGTCTCACTGGTACTGGTTAAGTTTCTGGAGTATTATCGTGCCATCAACGGAATCACCCGATCATATCTATCTCCACTAGGCATAATGCCTATTGGTCTTAAAAGCCTTATCCCACCTCAAAGATGCCACTAGGCTATAAAGGCATGGGCTACTGGTAAAGCTTTTGTTATTGTTTTTTTTTTTCAAGAAAAAGCAATGGTTCTGTTTAGTCTGGTGCTTCGGTTTTTGCTGTAAAACGGTTGCTTTAGACCGCGGGGTATGGGGCGGGAGTTTGGGCGTGGGTAGGGGGAAAACGCCCAAGCCACCACCCCGGGTGGGCATGGGTTTCGGCGTGGCCCTTGGGGCATGGGTTTCAAGCCGGGCGTGGGGCGGTTTGGCCATCCTAGTTGGCTGAATATCATTGGCTCACCCGCCACGTCATAGCGGGCCATCCCAAAAGTTTTGAATTTTTAAATTTTGTATATATTTTTTTTTTAAACTACCCTGCCACGCGGTGCACCCAACCCAAGCCCAACCCACGCCCCACCATACCCCGCGGACACGTACCAGGCAGTGGGGCGGGCTCCCATTCCACGTGTCAGCACCCGCCCCAACCCACGCCCAACCCAACCCAAGCCCTACCATACCCCGTAGTCTTATGCCGAAGAAGGATGTTTAATATAAAATAATCACAAAGAACAAAAGAGACGAGACCAAAAAAAACTAAGGAAAACTCAAAAGAAAAGTCAAATATGTGAGTAGATTGCAGTTTATACATAATAAATAAATATTTAACAGTGAAAAAAATGATAAAGAATGCCAAATATAATGAATCTTCACCAAGCTCTAGAGGTGCACATAATAACCATAATAACCGGAACCGGTTATTAATCAAAACCAGAACCGCGTAATAACCGTTCGACTAGTAACCGGTTTGAAGTTATTTTTAACTGCCGGTTCCTAATTGGTTAGTGATTTTTTCGAGTGTATCCGGTTATTAACCGGATCACCGGTTAATAGAAAAAAATAGAAAAAAAGGAAAAAACCGGTTAACTAACACGAAAAAAGCGGCTATCAACCGAACTAGTAAAGTAAATAACCAAACCAGTTAAAGTAATAACCGGTTAACACAAAAATGAGAAAATAACCGACGTTTAAATTAACCGAACAGGTTATGAAAAATAACTTGTTTGTTCAGAGTTCTAAACAACAAAAACTTAAAAGCCACATATTCATAATCTTGCTGAACACACATCGGATGGCGATATCAAACTTTCCACATATTCCACACACTGCAGCCTCCCTGCTCTAACAACACTCGTCAAGGCGTTAACCTCCTCATATGAATCTTCAAACATGTCGTAGATGATGAATTCTTTTGACGACTTTGACATAAGCAGTTTCCCGTCATCCAAAATACACAACCCCCCTAATGCAGCCTCATGGAAAATTAGCGATTTGAACGACGATGTAAACAAACATATCGTCGACCATGACCCATGTTCGTTCATCACCCTTAACTCGAATCCATCCATATTAACTTGAGGGCAAAGCATGCACAACCGCGCGTTGTATGTACCCAAACCATAACATCCATCCGGATACTCTATCTCCGAAAATACCATATTCTTGATATCAAAAGCCAGTATCGCTGGACACAAATCCTCCCTTCGCTCCGCATTCCAGTACAAAAATCCATTTGCAAATGTAGCCGACCAGTTACCCCAACTGCGATTGCTCCTGATTAACTCGGAAGGTCTGCTCCATGACCAAGTTTTAAGATCAAACACCTCATGATATTCTGAATCAGTTTTTAATCTAACAATCTTTAAATCATTGGTGGTTGCACCATAACCATAACCAAATCCAAACACATAGGTGCTATGTGAATCAGACGCTGGTCGAAAAGGAACCGCCTTGAACTCTCCCGAGAGTGGGTTGTAAAGGATCATATGATCATGAAACCACCTGTAATCGATAATGAGTGGTTTACAATATTTTAGGACTAAAAAGAATATCCCGTTAAACGACCCAACAATGGTGATCTCTTTATACAATTTTGGGTAAATTATAGGAGAGGTAACCTTGGCCATCGATGGAGCGGCTGTGTTGTCTATGGCATGATCAAAAGGTAGGCCCGGAAGAAAGATCATCCGACGTGATCTAGACTTTATAAACTGAGGATCTGAAATCACGCGATTCCAATGCTTTGATAAACTTTTGAACCGGAACAAAGGTTTTGTAGGCACGCGAAGAAATATAAGGGTAATAACATGATCTGGTAGATCCGCCATTGATGAACTGAAAGGAGGATTCAAATCATCAGTTTGTGATTGATTGTATTCAAATTTCATTTTAAATCTAATGCTTATATTTATTCGTTGTAAAAAAGATGTTATATAATGAAGAATAGTGAATATATGAATGGGCATTATACAATCTCACCATGACAACTACAATGTGATATACAGGGGGTTCGTTAACGTACAATTTTGCTTAACGTACGCTATGTACGCTGAGCAGTTTCAACATGCGGGTTTTTTCCTTAAACATGGGGAATTATTTTTTTATCAACATGCGGCTTTTTTTATTAACATGTGATTCTTTATACTTTCCCACATGCGATTTTTTTTTTGTTTTTAACATGCGGACTTTCTTTTTCTTATATACACATGCGGATTTACCTCTCCGAAACACAAATCCGCATGTTGTAATCCAATATCCGCATGTTATATCTTACCATCGTACGTTAAGCAAAATTGTACAGTACACTTTCTCGTGGTATATATATATATATATAGAGGCCGGTTATCATACAAATACTCTAATCGTACATTATGTACGCTTCATCCACAACCGTCAGATCATATCATTTAAACAGCGTGTTTTTATCAATTTAAAATTAATAAAAAGAAACCGCCAAGGTTAAAATCGTCAAATGCGAGATCAAAACCCCCTAATAATCAGCACACAAAAACTCCCAAAACATACCGTAAAACCCAAAATCAACATTGCATTCTCCTTCTACAAAGTTCCCTGCTACTCTCCGTTGCGATTCAAGTTAGATTCATGAGTTTTGAGAAACGTAGCAAAGCAAACAACGACAGACCACAAGCGAAGAAGATGAATCCAGGTATCGATTGAAATTTGCGATTTTATAGTAGAAATATACATGGACTTTAATGTCAAATGCGATTTTGATTGTTTATTAAGCTTTTAACTGAAACACATAGTTTTATAAAATTAAATATTGGTCACAACTACAATTTTGCTAGGGTTTATGACTGGTATGCTTATTTATTAGGTTTGGCATGATTATACAGTTTTCATAATTATACATGATATATGTGCGATATCATATAAGGTTTTGTGAGGGTTTTGTATGACAAATGCGATATCATAAGATAAAATGCTGTTTGTTGAAGGTTTTGGTAATGCTTAACTAACACATGCGAATTGATCCTTAAGGCATGCGAATTATAAAGATTGACTAGTTTTGTAATATATTATTGTTTTTAATTTCGCATTTGTTTTTTTAATTTCGCAAATTTGAAAGTGAATTATTAAAATTTGCAATGAATTATTAAAATTTGCGAATTGATAACTAATTCATGCGATTTTATCACTTAGTGACACAATGCACATGATTAACTGATAAATGCGATTTTGTAAAGTTTTTTTATTATAGCATGCGATTTTGTAGAAATAGAATCTGATGATGACTTTGAAGGGCCAATATCAAGACTGATAAAAGTTAACCAAAATAGAAAGAGAAGGATAGTTGTAGAAAGTTTTGATGAGGATGGCTTTGTTAAGCCACTCCCAAAAAAGAAAAAAGAGGAGAGGAAATCAAAGATACATACAAAAAAACATTCAAAAAAGGTAGAACAACCTAAAACAGAACATAGGGAATTCTTCAAATACAACAATGAAGCAATACTGCTGAGATGCCAACCTAACTCATACATGGATACTGTGAAGAGATTTTCAAAAAAACAGGTTGAAGAGATAAAGAATATGGGATTTGGTGCTATTCTAGATATCAATATCAACCATATTTCGACACGATTGGCATATTGGCTAGTCAGAAACTTTGACGAGAAGTACGATAAGCTAAACGTGGGAAAACACCAAATAAAACTAACATCGGACACAGTTTATGAGGTATTTGGAATACCAAAGGGGCCAAAGAAGGTTGAGATAATAACCGATAAGAGAAAAGTTAAAAAGAAAGAGAAAATTGAAAAAGGTAAAGAACCGGGAAATGCTGTCAGGGATACATTCCTCAGCCAGTGGGGGGGGGGGACGCGAGAATAACTCATGGCATAATTGCAAATACAATGGAAAATCAAAGAGAAGGTGGGAGCCTGTTTAAATTAAATTTCCTTGTGTACTGGATGACCTTCTTTGCGGAGATTACAAAGGCAACACTTGCAAATGATAGATGTTTGCTTGGTGTAGAAGATGTTGATGAAATACAGAATCTAGATTGGTGCTCATATCTACTCGACACCTTGCGTCGTACACGAGCCGGCTGGAAGAACTATAAAATACAGTTCGTGGGACCTGTTGCCTTTCTTACGGTATACATTACTACATTTTAATAACATATTTCAAATACTAATTTTTCTTCTGTTAAATAATTAAATGATCTTACGATTTATACAGCTTCTATACACACATGAGTACAACAAGAAGCTTAACCTGTTTGAGAAAGCTGTGGAAATACCGGTTATTCGTTATATCACATCTTCGGAGATTGATATAGTCGAAGATCATATTTCGGATAACGGACCTCAATGGATATCAAGTGAGAGTGAAGAAGAAGAAGAAGAAGAAAATGAAGAAGAAAATGATGAAGAAAGAAGGAAATGAAGAAGAAGAGGGTCCTTCAACCGAGGATTATACACTACGACCACCGGTTGACACCACAATAAGCTATAAAAGAAGGACTGCACGTGCAGTACAAAACAAAGAATCCGGGGAAGATCCAAAAGATAACGAGAACATTGATGATTTCATGGATTTCAGTTTTGAAATCCATGAAATGTCTCAGTTGAACCTTGAGATGGGAGTTGGAACACAAACACAGAAAATGATGGATTATTGCAACACTCCTGTTCAATTTTCACCATCCGTATTCTATGACACAGCCCAGGAACGAGAACTAGAGGCTTCGAGAACCCACAAAAAGGTAAGCACAAAAAAATATTAATTCCACTTAATCCATTTATATTTAACATTTCAATTAATAGTATCTTAACTCGAAAAATATTACAGAACCTGTTGAAAAAAATGAAAGCAAATGTCAAAAAGTACATTAAAATGGTTCAAGATGTTCAAGGGATGAACAACTTAGTTTCAGAAGCAAGAACTAAGTGTTTTGGGATCCGGAGATTATGGAGGCCTGTAAGCAGTGGGATGAGACGCTTCGGAATAATCCCATTTGTGTGCCGCCTGCTCCGGTTCAAGAGCCTGCTTCGGTTCAAGAGCATGAAACTACACCCTCTCCTGTTCATCAAGAACCTGAAAATCCAGCTTCAGAAGTTCATCGTGAAGTTACTACAACCGAAGAAGGTAGAAAGGGTGAAGAAGTTCAAAAAGTAATATCCAGTGTTTTGGTAGAAATGGCATCAACAGGTAAAACATGCGAACTCAATATTAACACGTGCGAAAATCATGTAAAAAATCACTTCATTTATATACGTGCGAAACCTACAAAAAACACATGCGATTCTGTCAAAAAAACCCTATAAATTTCATTTCGCACAAGATGTCATGTATAACCCTGCAATTTTGATTCTACTGTATTAAGTTAAATAATTTGTATCTATAGGTATACTGCAACCAAATGATGGAGTCACAGACACCCTTATTTCAAAAATTCAAACTGTGGAACCGGGTGTATACGCTTACCAAACAACTACCAAGGGTAAGAAAACACTTTATTTTAGGAGAAAAATTAAACAACACAAATTATTGTATTTCTTAAATTACTCTGGCATGCAGAAACTGATGAAACCGAACCTGTTATCGAAGAAACAGTGAACTTGGCAGAATCTACACAAAACATTCAACAAAAAGTTCAAGAAAAAGTGCCAGACCCTCAACAACCCGATACCGAACTTGAAGTTGAGAAGGAACAGGAAGTTGAATGCCCTCAGGTAACAGCTGAGGAATTGCATTCAGTTGAGTTGGTTTTGAGCCTGGGACCAAGCTTGGAAGAAGATAAAGGAAAAAAACCAACTAAGGGGAAAAAAAACTCAAAGCCAAAGCAAGTTCCAAAAGGGTTAAATGAACTGCTTTATAAGACAATAGAACAAGCCAAAACCCGAGCTGAGAAAAGATGCAAAGAGCTTGGAGACAAATTTTGTTCCCCTTACTGCAACAGAGTGGTAAACATGCACGAAGCACTCTTGAACCAAGAATTGAGTGTGATCCGCTATACATTTGCAGGCTTGCAGTAAGTAAAAAAACATATATCAACTAACAAACTTCTAAAAAAAATACACACAACAAATACTAATTATTATTTATTTTATGACTGGCAGAGAAGAATTTTACCGATCAAAAACTGAGGTTGCAACTTTCAAAGCTGTATTTGAAAGCTTCTACAGGGAACAATACGTAGCATCAAACGGAATAGATGCATTTGTAGATATTCTAAACCTTGAAGAGAAGAAAAGGGATAGAAAGTCATCACCATACAGACTCTTCTTATATTCCACAATGATGGTATGTTTACATATACATTTTGTCATTCGAAATTCTAAAAAGTAAATACATATTAAATGATTTCGCACACTATTTATATCTAAATCGCATGTATTATGGCAGAGTATTTCCTTTTGAAACATTTTCATACTATTGTAATTTCGCATGTGTTATATATACTATTCGCATGTGAAAAAAAATCCATTGTTTGCATTTCTCATACAGTTGTAATTTCGCATTTGGTTTATACACTCTTCGCATGTGAAAAAAAAACTACTGTTTGCATGGCTTTGACTCTGGTTACATAACATACAGCCGGATATCTTTTACGACGAGGAGAAATACACAGACAACCAACGACTAAAAATATTTGCCTCAAATTTTGAAGACATGTTACTGAGATATGAGGTAAAAACACTTGATTCGGTTGACCTGGTGTTTATTCCGGTACTTCAAGGTGACCACTTCTATGTCTTATGCTTCAACTTGAAATCCAGCAAAATTGAGCTGATCGACAATTCAGCAGCTAAACAAGACTTCAAGGATTAGATACAAAGGGCTTCCAGACACACTGGTAATAGAAAAAATTATTCATATACATGTTATGTTTTATGTAAAAAAAGCTACTAACACAATGTTGCTATGTTACAGAGAAGGGTATTGGTTTTATACCTAGGAAAGGCTTTAAAACCAACACCGGCTATAAAAGAACTTGGAAGCTCAGATATAGAAAGAAAAGAAATGGATTGGAGGACGAAGAATAACGGCGTAGACTGTGGAGTGTTTACGATGCGTCACATGGAAACGTACAAAGGAGACCAAAAACCATGGGTGACTGGATTTGTGAAAGAAGATGAAGTAAACAACAAACAGAAATCACAACTTCATCTCCTAAGGCACAGATATCTCAGTAAAATCATTCTATCAGAACACAATATGCATCGTCAAAAAATAATTAAAATGGCCAATGCTTTCGACAAAAGGCCAGACAAAGAGAGGTATATGAAAGATCTGGATAAGATAATCCCAGATAGGATGAGTACATATTTTGGAAAGGGGAAGTAAACTTCATTTGATGATGGATTTATGTTACATACTTAAACTTGTTAGTGTTATTAATTTCGCATATATTGGTATTTCTAAATTGGCATTTGTGTTTTTATTTCGCATGTGTTATGTTTGACATTTAATTATTAAAATTTGCGAAATACAATTCCATTACATAACAAAACATGCAAATGTATTGGAACATGCACCAAAAAATAAACAAAAGTTCATTCAAAAGATGAAAGAAACTCCATTTTCATCTTCATCGAGCATCTTAAGACAGTTATTGCATCAGCCAACTCTTTCAACTGTTTCTCATCCCTCTCACCCAGATCCACCATAAACATAACAACAATTTCTTTAAGACTACTCACTTGCATCTGAGATAGCAAGTTCAGAATTTCTTGTCTTCTCTTCATGTTTTTTGTTACACGAGAAATGTTAGCCTCCAACATCTCTTGACATGATCGATCCTCTTGAATTTGTTGCTCAATCCTTTTCCTCAAATCCTGCTTGATACATGGTTCAGAAGAAGAGGATGTTGGTAGATCTGCCATTTTTAATAGGATGTTTGAAAGAGTGATAGAACTATAAAATATATAATAAAAGAAAAATTATTGATATGAATTATTGAACTCAATTATTGAATTGAATTATTTGATTTCAATTATTGAACTGAGTTAAGAAACACACTACGCGAAAATAAAAAAATAATTATTATTAAAACTTGCGAAATTAAAATATATAATTGATATAAATAATAGTTTGCGAAATCACAGACTTAAAACATGCGAAATTAAAATATTAAAATTCATTGTGTGCGAAATGTCTAATTTAAAACATGCGAAATTATACAAAAGATCCATCTTTAACTACCTGTATTGTGTTAAAACAACACATGCGATTTATAAAACAACACATGCGATATCGTAACCCAACAAATAACATCATAAACAACTTATCTTCAACCATCGTTACAAATCTAATAAAAATGAAAAAAAAAACTTCAGATCAAATAAAACCCAAAACAAAAACCTAATAAACCTATTGACGAATCCTAAATGACGAATTCAGTTTCGATCAGAAAATCAATCAAAAACCCTAAAAATCGAATTGATTCAAACAATAATTAAATGGGACGGTTACGAAATCCAGAACTGCTTCCTAATTGCCGGAATTCGCCTCAGATGTTCGAATGGAATGTCTGATATACCCTTATTTAATTAAATTGAATCAGGACACGTGTATGGCTGTGGTTATCGCGTACATAATGTACGATAAGGAGATTTGTACCGTACTCTTTACCTATATATATATATATATATATATATATTTATTTATTTATTTATTTATTTATTTACAGCACATCAAGGGATTGATTAAACCTACTTGTAGGGATTGATTAAACCTACTTGTAACTGATACAATTTTCGAAGTGCAAAAAATACTAAACAAGAAATAAAGTGCAAAAATTTAAAAAAAAGGTGAACCTGAAGAAGAACCCTAATCGATCAATTTCGGAATTATTTCTCTCGCACACAATTTTCCTCTTTTATGGTAGGAGGGAGAACAAAATGGGCCTATTATAATTTGATGACCACACTACAATTCTCAGCCCACAGACCAGTTTTATCACAAAAAAGTTAACCGGTTATTTTCTCTAACCGGTAACCGCTGGTTATTTTTTGGGGTGAGCAAGTTTAGGTCCGGACTGAAAATAACCGAGAACCGAACCGAAAATATACCAACCCGACCCGAACCTAAGTACCTAGGTATTTAAATCGGTTCCAATTTTTCATATAAATTAGGGTCGGGTCGGGTCGGTTCTCGGTTCTTTTCATGGTGAAACCCGACTTGGACCTATGGACCGGAACCGACCCTATATTTAGGGTAGTGAATCGGTTATATATTTTATGTTTGATCGGTTCTCGGGTCGGGTCGGTCGGGTAATGGTCGGGTCGGGTTTTTCCTTTTGCTCACCCCTAGTTATTTTGCTATTTTTGCTTTAATTGGTTATTGGATCTAATTCTAGGGCTTCCAAGTAGCAAAAGCGTCCTCCTTCTTGATTAATGACTAATCGGTTCTGCCTGTTCCACTTTGATATCTTCTTGGTTCACATGTGAACTTGAGTCCCTCAACAACCTTTGGAATTCCTTCTCATATGATTCCTCAATAGATTCCTTACTCTTAGAATCTGAGTTTGACTTGACTGTGTTGTTTAAATTAAGATGAAATGGAAGAAGATAAAACAGAGAATTATTGCAGCGGAATGAATGTAAAACTTTATAACACAATCAAGGAAAGATTAGCTTTCATCATACAATGTTTTCATTAGTCAAAAGATTGAAAATACAATGTTTTGACTTATGCATGCATGAACACTAATTCCCCCTCAGCCTGAGCTCACAATAGTTGTTCGTACAAGATGAGTGTGTGTGAAAATAGCTGAATATAATAGTACAGGCACTGTCTATTTATAGTACAACTCAAACCACTGTGGCATCTTTGCTGACGTCACCTAGACAGTGACATCTAACAATCTTAACAACCTATAAACATTGATGCAATTACAGACACTGTTACATTAATGAATGATTAACTAAACACTGATGAGGCAATCCACCGATGATGCTTAAGCTCTGATGAGGTTGGGCAGTGCTTTCCTCTAAGGTTGATCAGGCCTTTGATTCCAACAGTTCTTTGACAATCAGCAGCACTTTGACACCAGCAGTTGATTGGTCTTCAACAGTCTTTGCAACCAACAGGGCTTTGCTATAAAAGTCTTTATAAAGCAACAGTCTTTAGAATCATCAGTTGTTAAGTGCCACTACCATTGGAGGGAATTAGTCTTCAAACACTGTTATTTGTGATCATCTGTTGAGAACCAGTTTTGGCTTTGTATCATCTGTTCTTCAAGGGAGGATCACATGAGCCAACAATCTCCCCCTAGAACAGATGATGCCAAAACACTTCCTTATTTATAATCTTTATTCTCTCATAAACCTTTCCCGGACTTGCCCCTTGAACTGGAGTTCAAAATCCAAAGAATCAGTATCATCTTCATCCCTTTGAAGTTGAAGGTTCATTAGTTCCTGGAGGTCACCTGCACTCAGACCTAGTGCATCCTCCCTTGTTATCTCTTCAACACTACCATCAGACCTGAGCAATGTCAATATGTGGGTATCTTTGTCAGATTTCCACTTTAGTATTTTTGGGTCTGATGGGTTTCTTGGGAGAAGTTTTATTTGTGATGAGTTTGGGGATTGAGGTCTTCTTGCCAACCTTTGAAGAGTTTCAGCAAATTGAGCTTGAAGTTGCAGAGAAGCATCATCCAATCCAAACTGTAATTGATTCTTGATAGCCTCTTTTCTGAATTTAGCTTCCCTCTTTTCATCTTCCTCATCAATCAGTTGTTGTCTTTTTCTTTGGTTCAAGACACTGATGGATACATCTGCTGATGAGAACATCTTTTTTAGAGGAAAGGGTCTACTGAGGTCTATCAGTGGTTTCATCATCATAAACTGGCTTCTTGGGGAGTGTTGGATCCGTCTTTCTAAGCTCTTCTAACTTTTTGTAAGTTAGATCAACATCCTGCTTAGTCCATCTTACAATGGATCTAGCAGTGCCATAGTTGGCTGCTACAAGTTCTGCCCTTTTTTTGTATCTCAAGGCTTCATCCACATCAACCTTCTTATATTTATTCCAGTTGGGTGCAGATTTCTTCATTTTAGGATCCTTTTTCATCATGTCAATTCTATTAACCTCTTCTTTGAGATCTTCAAGAGACCAATCTTTGAAATAAGATCTGAAGGCTTTATAGGGCTTGTCTTTCATGATGATATCAAGATAATCAATCCTCGGCTCCCTTTGAAGACCAGCATTTGGTGGCAGATTTGACATAGTCTTACTCAGTTTTGGCTTTGTATCATCTGTTCTTCAAGGAAGGATCACATGAGCCAACACTTACAAACCCTCTTTTCTTTCCATATGTTGTTGAGTCGTCTACACAATTGTAAACTTATCTAGATATTCCTCTTCAGTTCAACTTCTGTTTTGTTTGCAAACACATCAAACTCTTTCGTTCTACCCTCACACATTTTCATTAACGTAATTTATCCCCCTCAATGAAAGTTTGAGTTCCTTAGTAGAGAAGTTATCTCATACTAAGGATATTCTTTCTTTAACTTTGGGGTATAAATAATCACACAATTTGCTATCAAGGTCAATTCTAATTTATGTTATAACCATCTCTGCTTATTCAATCTTGTTACGTTTATCAATTGTTTATCTTGATCATATTTTGGGAAACATTTTAGTGATTAAAAACTTATTAGTTATTCGTGGGATGGCAAATGAATATTCTTTTCAATTGGTATTTATTAAAGTCAGTTTTCAACTACTGGGATTGTACACCATTATCTTAAGCAATCAAAGCAGTATACTTGTCCTAAACAAATTTAGAATTGTACTTTTCTTTATTTTGTGTTTACACTATGTTATTTACAAAAATAATTAATAAAACTTGAAGTGGATTTACGAAAGTTGATTCAGGCAATTTCGTATGTGTAGGAAATTGCATATATGTCCAAAACATGTTTTAAAGTACTATTGGAAACTGAAATTAAAGTTAAAAAACACACACAGAATAATATAGGACTTGAAACTACAAGATCTTTGAACTTACAGAAAATGTGCAATTTAATACCCAAAGTAGTATCACCGTCTAAACCTAATTTCCAGCAACAAACATCCATTCGGCCAATTATGAAGAAAATCAATCTCATGCTTAGCAAATACAAGACAATATCAAGGCAACTCACATAACTATCTCCTATGAAATTGTAGTTAGTTACAGGAAAAACATTGAACTACACACGCCACATATATATATACCCTAAATTGTACATTTTTTTACAAATATAAATACCAATTTCCATCCACCTAAATACATGCATAAAGACGGGTGCTTAGCACATACTTTAAATTATATATAACCATTAACGTATAGTATATGCAAACTCATATTTGTTATGCTTGTGGCATAACAAGGTTGTCCTCATATGTATATCACTTTATCTAAAGTCACCCTAAAACTTAAGATTCACAAAATGCAGTATACAATTAAAATCATAAAATTAAGAATAAAGGGTTTATGCCAAGTATCTTATTGTGAATAGTGATGGTGGAATAAGATTATTGTAAGGCCAAATATTTCACACGAATCACTCATTGAATTAAACATAGATAGAGATAGTAGTGTGTGGTGAAATCGATCAAACACAAGCAAGAATAAATGAGGAATTGTATGAATTCATTGATGGGTCATCACATATTCGTGAATTCATACATACACACATATGTACAAACATCGTTTAAGCTCAAGTCCAACTCTATGTGAGCTCCCCTAGGGTTTAGGGCCGGTCATATAATACAAGTAACCCATTCTTGGGTCTGGCCCCCCAAAAAAGTAGGGCCACCACTTAAAAGAAAATTAATATGCTAACTATTAGTATTAGTGCAAACTTATTGTTTTAGATTTGTTTGATTCCTTATACAAAAACCACTCTCTGATATAGTTGTGTTAGATTTTTGCTTGGTTTCAAACACAGATAAAGGAGCATCGTTTATATAATCAAATAAGAAAAAAGGGCACCAATTTTATATCGCCTTGGACCTTCAAAAATGATGGAACGACCTTGCTAGGGTTGGTAATCTCACCATAAACTCACATATTCTGAACCAAACAAGATAAGCCCCTATTTATAGTAGAGACCAAATACACGCATCACAGCTTGGAAGTGTGTACATCACATTCTTCCAAGCGTGTACTTGTGAAGGCCACACTTCACTAATAAACCTTCTTCATGTGCACGTTTCGCCATAAGTGCTCATTTCTTCAAAGTGTGTGATTATCCTCAAGCGCTCACTTTTTATTTTAAATCACAAGTCACAATTTAGGGCTTTACAATTATTTTATGTTTATGAGCATGAAAAAAATTAACCAAAACCACTAGTATTTATAACATTGTCATTTGTAGATTTTGATCCAAATGTCCGGTTTCAAATTGACCTAAAAGGGTATTCAAAATCTAAATGAGTTGAAAACTAAAATGAGCTTCCAATATTCAACCTATTTGACCTGTCTCAAATTTAAGTAAAATATTCATAGAAATTGAAAACCGATGAACATACAATAGGCCATATAGGCTTTGATTGACAGTTAGGACTTTGGTTTGAGTGAAATGGAACTATCTTGCATCGATAACCTAATACCATGGTTGCAAAAGTCATTAGACGCTCTCAGATCGGTCGACTGAGGAGTTCCGAGTACTTAGCCTGGGCGGAAAGTAGTCATCCATGTTAAATTAGAAAGAAATTAGCTTTCAGGAAATTACATGTATGTCAAATATCATAAGTTTACTAATATTTACAACAAAATATGTGAATATCAATATAAATAAAAAGTACATGTCCAAATAATAAAGAATTTAAAATATTGATATTCATTCCTTGAGATCAGATATCAATTCTTCATATGATAGTCATAGGAATCATGTTTTATTTTCTTTAAGTCAAACTTGGCCCGAGTTGACCAACTAGATCGGATTCTGCTGAGGTTGACCGCATTTGATTGATTCCGAGTAATTAGGCGGAGTTGAAGAAAACAACATCGGCAACCTACCTTGTAGCGATTACTCGGTCTCCTAGACCTTGTTTTATAACATTGCCTAATACCATCTATAATTTTTTAGCCACATAAAACAAATTAATGATGAGAACCAACTTAACCACATAAATTCGACTTGTTTAAGCCGGCCTACCCCGAAATCCACCCACCCTTACAAGGTGTTTGGGATTGCTTATTTAACTCCAAAAGTGGTTTTTGTTAAAATGCTTATTGACTTTTGAATTCTTAAAAAAAAAGTTTTTAAAAAGGTGTTTGGATTCTTTTGTGGTAGCAAAAGTAAAACGGCCAAAAAGGACAGTGTAAGTTTCCATGTTTTGTTGCTATTTTAAAGGGCAGTGGTAGATTGGAAATTTTACGTTCAAAAGCCAAAAGCCATTTAAAAAGCAAGGTTTTTGTGGCTTTTGAAAAATAACTCTTTACTCTTTTTCAAAAAGCGAAAATAAAAAACACTTTAAGAAAGGCCAAACACTTTTTAACTTATTTGCTTTTTGAAAAAGCTAATATTTCATTTCCAACACACGATTCCAAACACCCTCTTAAAAGGTTTCGTTCCCAGATCTGTCCAGATCTTAACGGGTCAACCCGGTTCCTACCCCATACTCACTCGTGTACAAATCAAAATATCTTTTCTTTTTGTAAAATAATGAGTTAAATGTCTGGTTGGTCCCTGTGGTTTGCAATTTTTGCAGAGTTAGTCTTGAGACCTCAATAATTACATAGGTGATCCCCTTGGTTGTAAATTTTAAACTCGAGTGATCCTTATCACTAACCCATGTCAGATTTCTTAGTTAAGTATGTGTGAAATGACTAGATTGCCCCTGAACAATTAAAATAATAAAAGATGTGGGCCCACCCCCGCTCTCTCTCTCTACGAACCGTCGGCCACACAGCGGTGGCGGAATGACTCTACAAAGATTTGGTGTGGTGCATTTCTCTTGTGGAGTGCAACAACAACAATGTGGTGTGGTGGTGGTCGTTTGGGGATGTGGTGGTTGTTTGTGAATGTTAAGGTGATGATAGTGGTTTGTTGTGGTGGGTTGACAGTGCAGGTGGTTGTGGTGGGTTGATGATGTAGGTGGTGGTGGGGGGTTGACGGTGGAGGTGGTGGTAGAGTTTTTTGAGAGAGAGAGATGGGGGGTAGGAAGAAGATGATCTTTATATCTTTTTTTAGTTGTTCACGAGCAATCTAGTCATTTTAAACACACTTAACTGAAAAATCTATAATGAGTTAGTGATACGGATCACCTGAGTTTAAAAATTGCAACCACCGTGATCACATATGTAATTATTGAAGTCTTAAGACTGACTCTGCAAAAATTGCAAACTACATGGACCAACCAGACATTTAACTCTAAAATATATACATTATTATTATTCAATAAAAAAAGGTAAATTAAAAGCCAAAGCTGAACGAAAATGCCTCATTCCAGGAACACGTTCTTCCCCTTTGTGATCTTGAATTTCCCCAAATAATTTTCCAAAAAATCTAACAAACAAAGTATAAGCAACCCGAACGAACGAACGAAGATCATCACTCACAATTTCGTCACCTCTGCTAGTCTGCGAGGTGCACGAAAATTACTCATTGAGGAGGATGCGCAATCAGGTGAACTTTCCTTCGCCTTCTTCTTCGATCTATTTCTTTCTTAATTCAATTATGCATTTTATGAATCATTTCAAGTTTATTCATCGATTGAGTATCGTTCATGTGATCAGTTTGTTTAGAATCTGTAATGATTGAAATGGATTTGAGTTGATTTTGGAAGTCAATTATGCATTTTCTGAATCGCGTGTTTTGAAGTTGTTTGTTTGGAGTCTGTAATGAATAATGATTGATAATCGAAATGGAATGAAACCTATTTGTGCTAATTGAACTTATGGCGATTGAGATCTGAGGTTTTAGTATAAGCTGTTAACAGTAATATTATTATATTAGTGTGTATAGATATATCCAAGTGTATGTATATGTTTTCGAGATAGTTAGTCACTTGTATTAGTCGGTTGTATAGATATGTTTAGGGCTGTAAACGAATCGAATGTTGTTCGTTTATGTTCGTTCGATTAGCTTAACGAACGAACATGAACAAAAAACTTCATTCGGTTAGCTTAGCAAACGAACACGAACAAAGGTCTTGTTCGTTCGACTGCGTTCGTGAACGTTCGGTAATATGTTCGCTTACATTCGTCCATGTTCGTTTTTAACGTTTGTTCATGTTTGTTTGATTATATTAAAAAAATAATAAATAATAAACATTTTATCTAAACATATTGAAAACTTGAAGCCCTATTCTTTTCTTAGTTAGCTAAAATTTTGACATTCAAGACATATTTTGGGATAATTAACTTTGAATAATTCTTTCTAAGTAATTTGGATAATTATGTCTAAGTTAGTTATACTTAATTCATCGTTTGGTGGTTGTAGTAGACTTCTTGTGTTTTGATTTATCATTTGATGGTTGTATTTAACTACTTATGTCCAATGTTTAAAGTTAACAATGTTTTTATATTTTATTTTCAAGTTAAATGCTAATTTACGTTCGTCTTCATTCGTTTGCATCCGTTTGTGTTCGAGACCAGTGTTCACAAAGTGTTCGCGAACAATTGAATTTTCTTTACGAACGAGCATGAACATAAACTTATGTTCGGTATGCGTTCGTGAACAGTTTGCGAACATGATAATTTCTTTAATGAACGAACACGAACAGGGTCTTGTTCGTATTGGTTCGGTTCGATTATAGCCCTAGATACGATACATTGGATCTGCAAAATTTATTTGCATGTGTTGATTATTTAGAGGTAATTTTGTTCTTCAATCTGGTTTATTCACATTTAACATCTCTTGTGGTTCTTGATGTCTTATTTTGTAGGTGGTTATGATCAGCCAAAATCGTATTTTTCTATAGATAAAGCCTATTGCTAAAGTCATCTCGTAAAAAGTTTGAAAAGATGGGGTGCCTGAATCAACAGTCAGTTTCCAGAGACACTAAAGATTGTTCCTGCATACCACCCAGATCGTCTTCCGCATTTATGGTTAATTCCGAAATAGGTGCAGTTTTAGCCGTCATGAGACGAAACGTACGGTGGGGATTTCACTACACAACGGACGAAGATCAACTTGACCACCCTCTGATCAAATCATTCAAAGAAATACGTCGAAAAGTCTTCTCATGGCAGCACCGGTGGCACGCGATCAACCCCGTTGTGTATTTGCAGCCATTTTTAGACGTCATTCAATCAGACGAAACGAGTGCACCGATAACCGGTGTTGCGTTGTCATCGATTTACAAGTTTTTAACGCTTGAAGTTCTTGATCTGGACATCGTTAACGTAACCGATGCGTTGTGTTTGATAGTTGATGCCGTGACTAGTTGTCGGTTTGAGGTTACGGATCCTGCTTCTGAGGAAGTGGTATTGATGAAAATACTTCAAGTTTTGCTGGCTTGTATGAAGAATAAAGCGTCGGTTACTTTGAGTAACCAGCATGTATGCAACATAGTGAACACGTGTTTCCAGATAGTTCATCAAGCAAGCTCGAAAGGCGAATTGTTGCAGCGAACAGCTCGACACACGATGCATGAGTTGATTAGATGTATTTTTATGCATCTGCCTGATGTTTGTAATAATAATAATAATAATAATAATAATAATAATCAAGATCTTACTCATGAAGGCAGATCACATCTTGCTGATGAGGTAAATCGTCATTTTTGTCCATTTTTTTGTTATTTTATAACTAATTAGTGTGTTAATTATGATTACAATAATATTATTATTAGTTTATCACACTAATAATCCAACTCGTTGAGTAAAATGCCATTTTCGTCTCTCTGAGTTTTGGTCAGTTTTGCGATTTTCATCCAAAGGTTTATTTTTTTGCATTAGGATCCAAGAGGTTTGAAATCTTGCCATTTTCATCCGGCTCGTTAACTCCATCCATTTTTCTCCGTTAAGTCATGGGTATTTCCATCTTTTTTGTTCACTTAAATGGAAATTCGGTCTTTTTACATAAAGTGAACAAGGCCGAATTGCCCTTTCAGTTAGCGAAAAAGACAAAAATACCCCTGAGTTAACGGATAAAAATGGATGGAGTTAACGAGTTGGATGAAAATGGCAAGATTCTAACCTTTTGGATCCTGATGCAGAAAAACAAACCTTTGGATGAAAGTCACAAAACTGGCCAAACGTCATGGACCAAAATGGCATTTTACTCCAGTTTTATTGTGGCCACCTTTTGACCTGGATGAGGTATTAAGCTGGCATTTAAGTATCACATACTTCTCTTTGTACAGGTCAGCATTCCGGACAATGATCACGCATCCGCAAGTAAAACACAGGATAACGGTTATACCGGTTCAAAAATCGAGTCAATCGGTGGCGGTATCAGTCTTTCCACCGAGATTCCCGAAGTTAAAATGGATCATGAATTCACTGGAGACATTGGTCAGACTAAAAACCATCTTGTCGAAGAATCGTACGGTGTTCCATGCATGGTGGAAATATTCAACTTCCTTTGTTCCCTTTTGCACGCAATTGAACACGTTGGAGTGGGTCCCAGATCCAACTCTATAGCATACGATGAAGACGTTCCGTTATTTGCTTTCGGCTTGATCAACTCAGCCATCGAGTTAAGCGGGCCCTGTTTGGGCCACCATCCCGAACTCTTAGCGTTGGTCCAAAACGACTTATTCCATAGCTTGATACAATTCGGGTTGTCTCCGAGCCCGTTAATTCTTTCTACGGTTTGTAGTATTGTTTTGAATGTTTATCATCTTATGCGGGTTAAAGTTAAACTCCAGCTCGAAGCGTTTTTCTCCGGTGTTCTTATGAAGATTGCGGTTAACAAACACGGAGCTTCGTATCAACAACAGGAAGTTGCGATGGAAACACTCGTCGATCTTTGCAGGCAGCCGGGTTTTATTCATGAAGTTTATGCTAATTACGATTGTGACATTTCGTGTAGCAATGTTTTTGAAGATCTTGCGAATTTGTTATCTAAAAGCACGATTCCGGTTAATACCCCGCTATCTGCGATAAACGTTCTTGCTCTAGAAGGATTAATCGCGATGATTAGTAGTATGGCCGACACCGTTGGTGACAGTGACAGTGATCGAACCCCAGTTCTAGAACCCGATGCATCCGATGTTTCCCATGAGCCGTTTTGGAATGTGAAATGTGAAAGTTATGAAAACCCCGAGTGTTGGGTACCGTATATCTGTAAGATGAAGCGAGTTAAGAAGAAGTTAACGATTGGGGCCGATCAGTTTAACGAGGATCCGAAAAACGGTTTTCGGAGTCTTCAACAAATGTGTTTGTTGCCGGAAACGTTTGACCCATTAAGTGTAGCGTGTTTTTTACGATACACGCGTGGGTTAGATAAGAATCTTGTCGGAGATTATCTTGGGAATCACGATAAATTTTGTATCGATGTACTTCAAGAGTTTGCGAAAACGTTCGATTTTCAAGAAATGAATTTGGACATCGCATTACGGGTTTTCTTGGAAACGTTTAGATTACCGGGAGAATCGCAGAAGATATCGAGGGTTGTTGAGGCGTTTTCCGAAAGATATTATGAACAGTCGCCTAATATTTTAGCCAATAAAGATGCTGCTTTAGTATTATCGTATTCGTTGATAATGCTCAACACAGATCAACATAACTCACAAGTGAAGAAAAAGATGACGGAAGCCGATTTTATCCGTAATAACCGGCGGATAAACGGCGGTAATGATCTCCCGAAAGAGTATTTATCCGAGCTTTACCATTCGATTTGCGAAAACGAGATCCGAATGACACCAGAACAAGGTGTCGGGTTACCAGTCATGACCCATGATAACTGGATCGGGCTAATTCACAAATCGAGAGAAACTGCTCCGTTTATTGTGTGCGGGTCGGGAGAACGGATCAACAACGAAATGTTCGCTATTTTGTCGGGCCCGACTGTTGCTGCTCTATCTGTGGTTCTGGATCCCGTAGATCAAGAAGACGTGTTGCAAACATGTATCGACGGGTTCCTAAACGTTGCTAAGATTGCGGGATGTTATCATCGTACTGATGTTCTTGACGGGTTGTTGGTTTCTCTCTCTAAGTTTACAAGACTCTTGCTTCCGATGTCTATCGAAGACTGTGTTCTCGCTTTCGGTAACGATACGAAAGCGCGTAAAGCAACCGTAGCGGTTTTCACCATAGCGAATACGTACGGTGACTATATACATTCGGGCTGGCGAAACATTCTCGATTGCATTTTAAGCTTACGTAAATTAGGTCTTCTTCCTGATCGTTTAGCGCGTGATGCGGTTGAAGACTTGGAATCAAACTCCGAGCCCGACTCTGGACGATCTCCGCTGGTCTCCCCGGTGAAACCCGCGTTACCTCCGGTCCGGAAATCGTCTGGGCTGATGGGCCGGTTCAGCGAGTTTTTATATTACGACACTGAAAAACCCGCATCACAACCTTCTGAAGAACAAGTCGAAGCTCGGAAACGGGCCACGGAAACCGTTAACGATTGTCGTATCGATAGCGTGTTTACCGAGAGTAAATTTCTTCAATCCGAGTCTCTTTTGAGCCTTTCACGCGCCTTGATTTTAGCTTCTCACGAAGATGAAAACGGTGCTGTTTTTTGTTTGGAGTTGCTAATTACGATCACGTTAAATAACCGCGATCGAATTATGCTTCTGTGGCAAAATGTTTACGAGTACATAGCTAATATCGTTCAGTCAGCTGTGATGCCGAGTACGTTAGTTGAAAAAGCGGTTTTTGGGCTCATTAGAATTTGTAGACGGTTAGTTCCGTATAAAGAAGACCTAACCGAGGACCTTCTTAAATCGCTTCAACTTATTTTGAAACTCGATGCGCGGGTGGCGGATGCGTACTGCGAACACATCACACGGGAAATTATGCGTCTTGTTAAAGCAAACGCGGGTCAGATAAAGTCTCATACAGGTTGGCGTACCATCACTTCTCTCCTCTCGATAACCGCTCGACATCCGGAAGCTTCCGAGCCCGGATTCGAGACTCTCGAATTCATCATGCAGGAGGGGGCCCACTTGTTACTGGCTAACTTTGTGCTATGTGTCAATGCGGCTCGTCAGTTTTCGGAGTCGCGGGTTGGAGATGTTGCACGGTCGTTAAAGTCTTTGGATTTGATGGCGGGTTCGGCGGTTTGTTTGGTTAAGTGGTCTCGTGAAGCGGTTGAGGAAGAACACGAAACCGCGGTTCAGCTTTATAAAGATATTGGCGAGATGTGGGTCCGTCTGGTTCAAGGTTTAAGGAAAGTGTGTGTAGACCCGAGAGAAGAAATCCGGAACCATGCGGTTTTAATGCTTCAACGATGCCTAACGGGTTTAGAGGGGATTCGTTTTGAAGACGACACGTGGTTACAGTGTTTTGATTCGGTAATATTCCCATTACAGAACGATTTGTTCGAAATTGTTGAAGAAAGATCAGCCAAAGAATATCGAAACATGGAAGGTACACTTGTTTTATCGTTGAAACTCTTGTCGAAAGCGTTTTTACACTCGTTACCGCGTATTTCCCGTGTGGCGTCGTTTAGTAAAGTATGGGCCGGTGTTTTAAGCGCTATGGAACGTTACACGAAGGTTAAGTTCAGAGGGAAAAGAAGCGGGAAAATCCACGAGTTAGTCCCTGAGCTCCTCAAGAACAATTTGCTTGTAATGAAATCAAGCGGAATACTTTCACCAAGCGGTTCAGGCGGTATCTGGGAGCAGACTTGGTTACATGTTAAAACCATTGCACCTTCAGTGCAGTCGGAGGTGTTCCCTGATGATGAACCGCAGACCACGGCTGCTGGTGTGGTTCCTGCGGTTAACGTATCGGTTTCGTGAGGTGGTCCTGGTGACCAAATTTTGATGGGCGGAATGAGGAAAGAGTTATAGTTGAGCAGGTTTTCATATATTTGTATACTTTTAGTATGTGTAATTTCATGGACAAGTGTTTTTGTTTGAATTTGACTTTGACATTTGTTGACTTTTGGTCCATCAAAACAGATATATAGTCTCCTCAAAAATCTTATTGACAGTTCATAATTTTGATGTTGATTTTTATTTTTGGCAAATGATTGTTCAACAAAGCAACTAAGCACTTAAAAGTTGACCAAAAGGGTTAAAGAAATCAAGAAAAACATGTAAGAGCCCAATTAAGAGAAAGTATAAACCACCTTAGTTTAGTTAACTAAAAAGACCGATGTCTAGTTTGTAAGTTAATTAGACCGATATATGATTTGTTAAAACAGTTGTTTTTGACTACTTTTTTAAAGCTCATTTACCAAGAAAAACCAATTCATTATATAGAGAGAGAGATTGGTGCAAATCTCTTAGGTGAGAGGTGTTGGGTTCAATCACGAACAAGAAGTAGATTATGATTAATTTGATGTAATATGAGTATGGGTGGAGTAAAACTCGCCGTTCAAAGAAAATATTGGTGACGATAAGGTTATCAAGATCGAGATCCTAGTGTGGATCATTTTTTTCTTTTAGAGCACAAGTTCCTAATTAAGATATTGGAGTTTCTTTTATTTGTTTAAATTGTATGAAAAGAAATTATTAACTTATTTGTCTTCTAGATCAGAAAGTGCTAAGATATTGGAGTCTCTTATCGGCTTAAATTGTATGAAAAGATATTATTAACTTATAATAACTAGCAATAAGACTCGCGCGCGTTGCGGCGCGGGTACATCGCAAACGTCAAATTAATTAGTTCAAACATTATGTGATGCGTTAACCATATGAAAACATGTGTTTCGACATATCTGATTGAACTCAATGTAACATATATAAGCATTGCGATTAGATCAAAACATAAAGTATATCAAATTTATACCGTATTACCGTACAATAATATTGTATTATATGTGACTCGAGTCATACATAAAAAATGTAGTGTGTATAACGGAAAAGGTGACACATATAATCAAAAGAGATTAATTACATCTTTTGGGAAAAAAAGGGAAAAAAGAAACCACAATTTGACTCTTGTCGGTTCGAAACAAAATTTACAAAATATTCATAAAATTAACCACGAAAACATATTATATTTGACCTTGCTCGTTTCCCAAAAAAGTTTACGACAAGACATACACCAACTCGAATTTATACCAAAACGCACATAAAAATATGCACGTAAAAATGTTTTTTTAAACGAAAACGTATTATATATGACTTAACTCGTTTCCAGAAAAAGTTTACGTCAAAACGTAGAGCAAATCGAATTTATACCGACACGTATATAAAAATATGCACGTAAAAAAAATAATTTTTCTTAGACTAAATTGTATAAATCAACCTTTATGTTATACCTAAACTGCATTTTATAACTTTCACTATGAAATCGGCAAAATCCCAACCATTATGTTCATGTTTTGTGACATTCTGTAACTTTTACAACTAACGCCGTCTGAAAACTCAGTTAAGTTACCTCACATGCTTTGCATGTGAGGGCTTTTTAGTCATTTTACTTCTTTTAAAATTGGTTTTTATTTAGAATTAGCGGTAAACTTCAAATAAAGTATTAGTAAAAAAATTAATAGGTTAAAAACGTTCGTAAAATCGTGCCAAGTAGCACTAATGTCACGCCAATGTCAGCGACCACCAACATAAGAAAAGCTCGAAAAAATAAAATTAAAAAAGTAAAAAATAACACTGAACGAAAAACCAACGTAAAACGTTGAACCACGCACGCCCGTTGTGGCGTGTTAATGCGAAGAAATTAGACATAAACGTAAAACACAGAAGATAGGACCCGCACGTTGCGACGAACTTGTCAAACGGAAAAAAATATTGTCAAACGGGAAAAAACAGACGAAAACCGTTAAACCCCACACGCACGTTGCGGCGTGTTGACTCGCAAAATTTAGAACGAAGCGTAAAACGAAAAACTTGCGATAGATGAAAGTATGAGGGACCAAATCGAAAATAAAAAAGTATTGGGGTTAAAACCACGAAAACATATTATATTTGACCTTGCTCGTTTCCCAAAAAAGTTTACGACAAGACATACACCAACTCGAATTTATACCAAAACGCACATAAAAATATGCACGTAAAAATGTTTTTTTAAACGAAAACGTATTATATATGGCTTAACTCGTTTCCAGAAAAAGTTTACGTCAAAACGTAGAGCAAATCGAATTTATACCGACACGTATATAAAAATATGCACGTAAAAAAATAATTTTTCTTAGACTAAATTGTATAAATCAACCTTTATGTTATACCTAAACTGCATTTTATAACTTTCACTATGAAATCGGCAAAATCCCAACCATTATGTTCATGTTTTGTGACATTCTGTAACTTTTACAACTAACGCCGTCTGAAAACTCAGTTAAGTTACCTCACATGCTTTGCATGTGAGGGCTTTTTAGTCATTTTACTTCTTTTAAAATTGGTTTTTATTTAGAATTAGCGGTAAACTTCAAATAAAGTATTAGTAAAAAAATTAATAGGTTAAAAACGTTCGTAAAATCGTGCCAAGTAGCACTAATGTCACGCCAATGTCAGCGACCACCAACATAAGAAAAGCTCGAAAAAATAAAATTAAAAAAGTAAAAAATAACACTGAACGAAAAACCAACGTAAAACGTTGAACCACGCACGCCCGTTGTGGCGTGTTAATGCGAAGAAATTAGACATAAACATAAAACACAGAAGATAGGACCCGCACGTTGCGACGAACTTGTCAAACGGAAAAAAAATATTGTCAAACGGGAAAAAACAGACGAAAACCGTTAAACCCCACACGCACGTTGCGGCGTGTTGACTCGCAAAATTTAGAACGAAGCGTAAAACGAAAAACTTGCGATAGATGAAAGTATGAGGGACCAAATCGAAAATAAAAAAGTATTGGGGTTAAATCGCAAAAGATGAAAAACTTTGGATAAAAAGTTAAAAAAATCATTGGGGTTAAATTCAAAGAATGAAACCTTAAGGTTAAAAGTGAAAATTGCATTTTTTTTTTTTGAAAACTACCCTAAGCTATAAGTACAACCTCTTTATGCACAAAATGGTTGCAAATTTATAGTGTGGAAATATGGTATTAAATTAGTAAATATTATTATTAATGAATAATTAAGTATGTAAAAGGTTAGAAATCAAACAAAAAGGGGATGTAGCTCAAATGGTAGAGCGCTCGCTTTGCATGCGAGAGGCACGGGGTTCGATCCCCCGCATCTCCAAAGTAAATTTGTTTTTTGAATTTTTTACATGGATATTTATTTAGTAAGTAGTTCTGGGTTGTCTATCTCAAAAAACTAGTTTAGCCATCATTGTTGGTTTCCTGTTAGATACAACAAGGGTGTTGGTTTAAATTTGTTAAGGAAATAGTTCATCCCATGAATGTAAATGTAGCGACATAAATAAAAAATCTTGCCTTAAGCTACATATAGACTTGTACTCGCATCAAGCCATAACATTTGTAAGCAAAATCAAGAACTCCAACCTGGAAAGGAATCTCAAGCTTAGATATTGTCCAGAACAAAAAAGAATATCAAAATGCCCAAAACAAAGAAATCAAAAAAGAGTACCTGGTTGTTGAATAGTGACGGCTTGAACACAACTATGCTAAATTAAGACAAGTAAAGCGTTGGTAATGTTCTGGTTTCTTTCCTTCCACTTTTTGAAAGAAGTATTTTGAACCTATAAAATGTATTGGGTTTCTTGAAACCCATTTTGAGACGATCCAAAAAAAAACACTAGTTTTAAGACATGTTAAAATTCATAATGGTGTTGATCAGCGGCGGACCTAGCATGATACTAGGGGTAGCCCCCGCTACCCCTTGACACTCCGACGGTAGTGTAAATTTTGGAAAAATTGACGTTTTTCGATTCTGTTACCCATTTTTATATGAAACGTTGCCCCTATAAAGATTTTCTAGACCCGCCACTGGTTTTGATGTGTGGTAATACATAATCAGTTAATGAAGTTTTATTAGATTTGAATCGTTAGTACGTGATGGTCTGCTTGTGATTATAATTAGTTCTTTTAAGAGCAAATGTTACTTATACTTTACTTCACACTCACTATACTAAAATACTCCCTTACCTATGAATAATAATAAAAGAAGGCCTAAGTTGACCAACATGAGGTCAAATTTTACAATCATATTTCACCAAGTATAAATCAAAACCTTATCTGTAACTCTTTGCTCACGTGTCATAGAGTGGGTGTATGGTTAAGTCGGTGTGTACGAGCCTCTTAACATTATAACTCAAACGAAAATATCTTTGCCCTCATTGTGAATTTAAGTTATAGCAAAGTAATGGTGAGTACGTGTGTTGGTCATATACTCATATTACTTTGCTCCAAGCTACGAGCCATGTGAAATGGGAGAATATATGCATATATTCATCCTTGACTTGTAGCTTTAAACTTAGTAAGGTTGAAAGCAAACATTGAATCATTAATTCATTTTCAATCGTTATTTTGCGTGAGACCCATGTTGGAGAGGGCCGGCCCAAAGCAAGTGTCGGGTGGGTGACCGTTCTGGGCTCAAATCGAAATAGGGCCCGGATTTTTTTGAATTATATATACACTAGGCTAAAACCCCATGTATTACACGGGTGAATAATGAAAATAATATTATTAAAAAAAACTTAAATACTTATGATGATTGAAATTATGCATTAAATATATTATATATAGAGGAAAACCGTTTGAATCAATAGAAGTTAAATAAAAAATTCTAAAAAATAATAAGTAGGATTAAAAGAAATTTGTCGTTCAAAAAAATAAAAAACTAATGATTGTAATCCGTTAGATTCTTATACATATATAATATAATTTTAAAAGAGTAAATTACTTTTTGAGTCCCTGTGTTTTAATGATTTTAACCATTTGAGTTCAAAATATAAAAAGTTTAACGCTCCGAGTCCCTAACCTCTCATTTTATAACGTTTTGAGTCCCTGTGTTTTAGTGGTTTTAACCAATTGAATCCAAACTCAAAAGTACAAGTGTTAAAAATTAGACTTGAAATGTTATAAAATGAGCGGTTAGGGACTCAAGTTGTTAAACTTTTTGATTTTGGATTCAAGTGGTTAAAACCACTAAAACATAGGGACTCAAAAAGTAATTTACTCTTTTTAGAATTACAAGATTTTAGCTAATAAATCAACAAAATAGATTAATTTCATATATACCCTTATAAACCTGATAAATATCATATATATCCAACCAAAAACTACAAATATTATATATACCCAACTTTAATGAAATTTTACATAATGACCATTATATTCCTTTCTATTATACTAGGTTAGAACCCCGTGTATTACACGGGTTGAATAAATGTAATTTTATATATTAAATAATAAAAAGTTATATTTTTATGAACCTCGTATATTTTATGGGTTAAATAAATGTAATTTTATATATCAAATAATAAAAAAAGTTATATCTATAAAAACCATGTGTATTACACAGATTAAATAAATGTAATCTTGTATACTAAATACTAAAAACGCCGTATCTTTAAAAAAACCGTGCATAATCGGGTTAAATAAATCTACCAAATAATAAAAAAAATACGTCCTTAAAAACCCCGTATGTTACACGTGTTAAATAAATCTAAAAAAGAGTTATATCTTTAAAAACCATGTGTATTACACATATTAAATAGATGTAAATTTGTATATTAAATACTAAAAACGTCGTATCTTTAAAAACCCCGTGTATAGTTGGGTCGAAAAATCTACCAAATAATAAAAACATTATATCTTTAAATACTAAAAACGTCGTATCTTTAAAAAACCCGTGTATAGTTGGGTCGAAAAGTCTACCAAATAATAAAAACATTATATCCTTAAAAACCTCTTGTATTATACGTGTTGAATAAATCTAATTTTACATAGCAAATGATAAAAAGTTATATCTTTAAAAACTTGGTTTCTTTTATTATTGTAGATAATTTGTTTTAAAAATATATTAAATTAACAATTTAGATTTGAGGATAATATTTTATTAAAATATGATAAGAGTTAATATTAATTTATTATTTATTTATTTAGTTAATATAAGATAAATATAGATTTGAGAATACCTTCAATAAATGACACGTGTCCAAAATTTGGTTTCATGGATTATAATTATAAATAAACTAGGTTAGAACCCCGTGTATTACACGGGTTGAATAAATATAACTTTATATACTAACTAATAAAATAGTTACATCTTTTAAAAACTCGTGTATTGCACGATTTGAATAAACACATGTCTTACACAAATAATGTAATCCGTTAACACATTTAGTCATCAAGATGTGTATTCTAACAAAATGAACTTTGAGGTACTATTTACTTATTGTAACATCTCACTTTATTTTTTATTAGGTTAGAGAGTTGTGTATTACATGGTTTATAACATTTTACTTTGTTTTTTTATTTATTATTAGGTTAGAAACTTACATATTACTTGATGTTGGATAATCAGCAGGAAAAAAAGAATTATTTTAGTAAAAAATATTAAATACACAAGAGATAAGTTGGATATTATGATGTAATATTATTATTTCATTGGAGTGTAAAACGGGATAATAGGATCCTTTATTAAAAATAGGATTCTAATTATACCACTTGTATAAAAAATATACATGTTCTACATGTATTGAATAAATCATTTCAATGAAACAGTTGATTAGAATAAATATCTTTATTTTAATATGTGATTATCAGTTATCCTTGTCCTTATCATCAAATATAAAAACAATTAAAACTACCAATTAAATAAAATCTTTATCTATATAAATATTTTAGTTAATTACATAATGTAAATTTGTATATTAAATACTAAAATCGTCGTATCTTTAAAAACCCGTGTATAGTTGGGTCGAAAAATCTACCAAATAATAAAAACATTATATCTTTAAATACTAAAAACGTCGTATCTTTAAAAAACCCGTGTATAGTTGGGTCGAAAAGTCTACCAAATAATAAAAACATTATATCCTTAAAAACCTCTTGTATTATACGTGTTATTCATGGGATTGAACATACATGATAAATTCATAAGTTGTCATTAATAACATTGAATTTCATGGGACAAACTTCTAATAACAATAAATTTCCTGAGATAAACATCCTAAAATTAAAAATAAAAAACAAAGTCATCAAAATTCACACCAACAAAACTTGGGAAAAGTTAATTAAAGAAAGGAACATTAGATTTTAATAATCTCAACTATTCGCCGTTGGCCGCTATCAGTTCCAATTTCAAAAATAACCATTGGTCGTCCCAACTATTAACATATTGGCTTCCAATAGAACTTGACTAACAGAACCGTAACGTTGTTAGTATTCGATCGCCAGAAAAACGTTTTTAGCCAGAAAAAGGTTCTTAAAGGTCCGATATAAGGTTACAAAAAGGTTTGAGACGAAACTGTTGAGTTTTTTGGCCAAAAACTTAAGTTTTCCGGAGCAGTTTTCTAGTGATGAAAGAATTTACGCCGACCTCAATAATTGGGGCTTTTAGTAGAAAAAGGTTCCTAAAATAAGTAATAAGGTTACAAAGAGGTTTGAGACAAAAAAATCGAGTTTTCCGGCCAAAAACGCTTTTTCGGCGACCGGAGACTAACGACGTTAGGGTTCTGTTAGTCAGGGTCCATTGGAGGCCAATATGTTAATAGTTGGGACTGTCAGTGGTTACTTTTTAAGTTGGGACTATTGGCGGCCAACGACGAATAGTTGTTATTATTGAAATCCAATATTCCCTAAAGAAACATGCAACTATATTGATTTTTTTACTCACTTTTACTATTTTGTGTGTGTTACTTATTGTTACTAATAATGCGCTTGGGTTTGGAATGTAAGTTAATTAGATGCATCCAAATCATGCATTCGCACATACTTGCACACATACATACTTACAATCATACACATCTACATACCTAATATACATTCAATCATGCCTACAATCATGTATTCATACCTACGTGTTCCGTACGCATTCTTGTATACCATTTTCATGTAATATATGTCCAACTTCATTACATACATCTATCATACTCTTATATAAATTACATGAGGCTTAGACTTGGGTTTACAACTTATAATCGTCAAGGAAACACTCGAAATCATGTTTGGGAGGCCCATCGTAGTCCACGGATAATATACCGAAGCCTACGATGCATAAATCACATAAATAATATTTTTGACAGAACCTTCACCCGGCCGTGTCAACTCATCACCCGGCCGTGTCAACTCTGCACTTTTCCTAGCCATTAATTCTTACCGAAACGGACATAACTCTCTCATTTTTCATCCGTTTTGCGTCACGTTTCTTCCTACATGATTGTAAATTAATATTCTATCATGTGAACTTGAAATCCAACATCCGAATTAAGGAATTTCTTAACTTATACGTGTTCGGATTATTATTCATCTACGAACTATTCGACCCGTTCGTGCATTTATCAAAATAATCTATTGATTTGACCTCAACTTCATATGGACTCAATAATTAAAACATTATACTACTTAAACAAACTAAGAAGTGATTACGGAAATCACTTACCTCGTGCATCCGGGTTCGTATCCGATTCCTTGCCTCCTCTCGACCCGTTAGCCTTTCATGCTTGAGTCCGTCTTGACATGATTCCTATACTTTCATGTCACCAAATTACATTTTCATTAGCATACATCATTGTACGTGTTAACGATCATATCAACCGCATATTTCACATTTGACTTCATTTAGTCACAACTAACAAGCATAAGACATATAATCAATTTCATATCCTTTCAAACTAATGTAATTCATCATGTCATCACAATAACACGTATTAACATAGCATGTACCATACGACTTCCTATGATCCTACCTTTACGACAACAAATCAAATCATGCTTCTTATGCGTAGATGCGTAGTTAACTTTCAAAAGTTACGGTTTATTGTATAAACTTTCAACTTAACCTCTTATATACGCGACATCATATTAGGCTATACTTACGACACTTGTATTGCATGACATCTACAACTACATGATCACTTACTTATATATACATACACATATACATACATAATCCATTCTATCCACACTTGCATTCTCATATTTTCACAACTAACACTTTAACCCATACTAAGCTAACCCAACATTGCTTCAACATAATATCCACATGAACTATATCTAAAACACACTTCTCATGTTAGTTTACTATCAAATACCTCATTTTCACATTCCACACATATTCATCTTTTTCTTACATACAATTTCATTTATCAAGCTCACCTAGGCATTTCATCAAACACTTGGTGGGCGTACCATTAATTAAGCATAGTGTACAAGTATCATTTGCATAACATGACCAATCCATGTCAATATCATCAAGAACATCAATATTCCAAAGAATTTCACATAACTTCTCTTCTAATTCAGCACTAACTAACAATTTATCATTATAAACAATCATCATACATTCCCTCATCCAATTTCACACTTTACTACACATATTCATTCTACTCTAAGTGGGTTTTCACTCCCAACAGTGAATTAATCGATTTCAAGCATTCATGATGTTTTAGATGGTGATCTTAGCTCAATATCATACTAATTTCATATAAACACATGGAATTTCTTAAAACCCTACATATTCAAAATCATCAAACTATCAATTTCTTCTTACCTTAAGCTTTAATAGGCCTAGATGATCAACAAATCATTGACATGCATGAGATTCAGTCACGATTAGGGCTTCAATTGGCTGAATTTGAGTGATTAGAAAGGGTTTCCCTTTCCTTCCTTGGCTCTGGCGTCGAACACGCACACACACACGCCTGATGTGTGTGTGTTTTATTCTTGTTTTCATTTAATCATTCCAACTTTCTTAATATGTCACCATTAGTCCCTTAAGTTCATGACACCATCATATTTGGCTTTAATTTCATTCCTTTACTTAATTTGCTAGACATTTAACTAGGTTTACTAACCCTGTTATTATACCTCATTTTGTTAAACATGATAACAAACTAGCAAATTAAATATTCGGTTTTGGGGTGTTACAGTTACTTATTGAAAAGAAAAGTCTTGGTATCAATACATGCATCTCAATCCAATGGAAAATGTTCCCATTTTATTTCTTTTATTATATAACCTTGTGTAGTGTACGGGTTGAATAAATGTAATTTTATATACCAAATAATAAAAAAAAGTTATATCTTTAAAAACCCTATGTATTATATAAGTTGAATAAATGTAATTTTGTATATCATTAAAATTCCCCTGTACATGTTGAATAAATCTAATTTTATATACCAAATAATAAAAATGTTATATCTTTAAAAACAATGTGTATTACAGGGATTGAATAAATGTAATTTTGTATAACAAATAATAATAAAAATTGTATCTTTAAAAAGCCTCGTGTATTACATGGGTTGAATAAATGTAATTTTATATATTAAATAATAAAAAATTATTCTTTATTTGAATCTTATGAAAAATACCCAATTCATTTTGCGTTCTTAATAGAATAAATTGATTAAAATAATAAAAATTACAAAAAGTATATTAAACTGTTTTATTATTATAGTTTGTTTTATGCGATTAATAGAATAAATTGATTAAAATAATAAAAACTACAAAAAGTATATTAAACCGTTTTATTATTCTAAGTTTGTTTTATGCAACCAATCTATTTATTTAGGGTAAATGATAAAAAGATAAAATTTAGGGATTAAAATAATATATTTTTTATTTAACTCTTATTAATAAATGTTATCTATATCTATTTATTTAAGTGGGAAAAATTTATTGAGATCACTGATGTGATGAAAGATGGGTCAACTAAAACAACTAAAATTACCCTAAATCTAGACTCTCTAAGTTTTAAATTTATAAAACTAAGACTCTCTAAACCCTAAATCACACGACCGGCAAGTGTACCGATCGATGAAGTATAGCCTAAGGAAGTCCGAGTATCGAACCCAAGAGACTCTACTGATTACGCTAACGACTCTATCTAGACTTAGACTGACACGGACTTAACTAAATGTTTGTTGATTGGGGGGGGGGGGTTTCTAAAAATCCTAAATAATGCAAATAACGACTAAACTAGCTAAGTAACTAAAACGAACTCTAATGAAGACTTTTACCAGTGATGGATGAGGACTACCTAGGCTAGACTTCATCCTAACTCAGAATGGATCTCTATTTGATAATTTTGTGGTGTGGAACCGGGATCTTAAGATACTAAACCTATTAAGACACCACTAAGCCCCTCAAACACTCTCAAGCGATTCTTGTGGCACTACCTAGGCTGTTAAGCTTACCGGTTTTCTAGATTTCTTTTCCGTCCTCTAGTTTCTTGAAAGTGCCTATCTAAGACGCTCTACTTTGCCGCGCGAACGTCTAAAGCGACAATGGGTTCTAATCTTGGTTTAATAAGCTATGGAATGTTAAGGACTTATAACCAAACCTAGACCTATCAATACCCTCGAGCCTTTCCGCGACGAGTTTAGCAGCACATTTGATTTTATAAAATTACCGAATATTACTTCTAAGGTTACTTAAGCTATTTTCACCCTAAAGGATTAATGATTTATTATGTGATAAAGACCGTCACCTAAATCAAGAAACCCTAATACAACCCTATTATGTGATAAAGACCGTCACCAAGAGTTATATGAAGCAATAAACAATAATAAAACAATGGTCAAACACGCATATGCACCAAGTTAGATTCCCAAAGCTTTTACAATACAAGAATAACCACAACCACGCTAAAAATCAAATAAAGATCCAAACTTTATTAAGCTATTGTCATAACCTAGGTAGTACGGGAAGTTTAGCCAATAATCATGATCAAAAACAAAGTATCAAACATAATCAAATCTGAATTCATCGTTGAACAATTAAAAACAAACGAAACACAAAGAAACAAGATAACAAAACCCGTATTCTTCGATCCCGAGTGCTCCCGAATGCTTCACGATGATTCCTAGCTTCCCGAGCCTTCAAAACCTTCTAATCAGCTTCTAAACTCGATCAAAGAACCCTAACTTCGTCCCTAAGTTCGTAATTGTTGTCTTTTTTCGGCTGTTGTTGATGATATTGTTATATAATCACCAAACCCTAAAATCCGATGCTGGCACAATCTGATTCGCGATCACATGTCCCTCGCGGCCCGCATCATGATTGATGGTAAGTCCAAGCGGGCCGCGCACCACTTATCATCCGGAAACACAATTCAAGTTGATTCGGCCCGCTTCAAAAGTGATGTTAATCTTATGCGGGCCGCCTGGAACCTTCAGAACTGCATTTTTTCAACATATTTCCGCTCACGAGCTTCCGGTTCTTGACCCGACACTTTCCCTTGTCATAATTTACTCGTTTTCGCTCCTTTTCAGCTCAACATACCTGACAACACAAATAAATCAAAAGCATATACATTCTAATCTAAAACCAGACACAACCGACTATCTAACGACTAAAACTAGACGCAAATAAAGATGTATTTTACAATACATCAAATATCCCCACACTTAACCTTTTTTCGTCCTCGAAAAAGAATTATGCAAACGGAATCATAGTCGGAATAATCATTCGGGACAAAAGCTTAATTTATTTTTATTAAAACCGAAACTCGTGTTAGCCGCGATTGCAAGTATATTGATCCTCTTAAACCCAACCCGGTTCCAAGCCCTTATCATGCGATTTTAGTTCAAGTTCGGTCAATCCACCTAAGGTCTCACACTAAGAATTGCAAGTCCACCTAATCCCCCCTCAAGCTTATAGGACAAAAGGAACAACCACTGGGTTATTTCCTAACCGTTTTATACCAAGATCCAAAGAGTTTAGAATCAAATCTATTTTTTTTTCATACGAGCTTAGACTTTGCTTTTTGCTCTTTTTTTTTCTCGTGGTATTCCGGCTGTAGAGTCGCTATCCCCAACCACAGATTACTTAGGTTTCGGTACTTTTAATCGGCAATTCGATTTCACACATCCCAGAGGCATTCCGGCTGTAGAGTCGCTATCCCCAACTCGGATTACATAGACCTGTGCTACTTTCATTTAGTTTCTAGCTCACTTATTTTTTTTTTCAACGAGATAATGACCAAAAACTCTAACGATCTTAGCTTATAACGGCATCCCTTATACTATTTTTGGCGGTTTCAATTTCCCCACTTTCCCTAGATGAGAACCCACTAGTAAACCGACAATTAGGTATATTTTAAATCAAAGGAACCCATAACCGAACCGAGCCTACCCGCGCATCCCAAACTAGACACAAGCATGATTATATTATCTCA
The DNA here is from genome assembly GCA_030545235.1 of Helianthus tuberosus. Classification (NCBI taxonomy): domain Eukaryota; kingdom Viridiplantae; phylum Streptophyta; class Magnoliopsida; order Asterales; family Asteraceae; genus Helianthus; species Helianthus tuberosus. The sequence continues at coordinate 89,074,471 of CM060438.1, read as the reverse complement.
TATTATTATTATTTGAACCCGAACAAAAATCCAACTTTTCTATCATTTTCCGTTTTTATTTTGCAAACTTATTTATTCAAAAGACATTTTCTAATTTTTTAATTTTTTTTTATTTTCCAAATTTTTGACTCAAACGACACACTAACTAGACACTAAACGATAGTTCCCATCCCCACACTTAAACTCTACATTGCCCTCAATGTAGGATGGAAACCGACTCAAAAACTAAAAATAAAATAAGAAATAAAAGACCAAGGGCAAATCGGAAAGGACTTAGCTGGTTATTTTAATGCGTAAGCTCCAAATCTCTCGTCCAATCCAGCTCGATCGTATAGCATTTCGTTCGCGATCGGCTTTGACACTAACTGACATGCTTGATAAATGCCTGAAATCCGAACAGTAGCTCCAAAATCACCCGAATGGAGATTGAGTACGGGTGGTACATATTCGAAGCTGCATCAACAAAAACAAGCAAAATACCAAAGCAATACCGACTCGACACAAACGACTGACTCAATACTTCTAATTTAGACTTAATATACAAAATAAATGACTTACTATAAAAACTACCGAAAATATACCAAATATATAAAATTACAAACTCTACAAAACCTCCCCACACTTGAATTTAATCAGGAGGTTTCTCTTTGATCTGGACCTTATCTAACCCGTTTAATTCCACCCGAACCTCAAAAATTTTCAAAAATAAATTGGTGGAATTATACAATATTTTAAAAATTTGAAATGGGTCAGACCACCAAAATTTAAACATACCTGGAAGAAACTGAATGTGCGGCATGTAGCGAGAAGAATGATCGTTCGTGAACTTCCAAGGCTCCTTCTTCTTCTTATCTCCACCCTCGATCCGTAACCAATTCCGATCCTTCCTTTTACTTACCTTCTCCCGCTGTTTTGATTTTTGAGTGGCTTTTACCAATACTTCCATGGGCGAGCTGTGGTGTTCTTCCTCTTCCACCACCTCTTCTACTTTTAGTGACTTTTTGATCTCCATAATTGGCTTCTCTTCCAATAATGCTTCTAATTCGGTCAAATCGCCAACTGGGTCAAATCGTTCTTCATCTACTAGAGTTGGTAGATTAACCAACTCGTCACCAAATGTCACACCCTGGCTTTGCGGAAGCGTGGTTAATTTTGGTGTGACTTCTTAATACCATAGCTTAATCATAACAAAGCTATATGAAGTAAAATCATGCAAGATCATCCGTTTGATTAAGTTTTAAAACCAGAGTAACATACCATTGTCTTAGAAACTTACAACACCGTAACATAAAACATTGTCTTAAACAACATAAACAGTAACATGAAACAAATGCAGTTTAAGATTTGTGACTTGTCCAGGAAAGAGTCACATTTCCTAAACTGGGATGACCTTGGAACCCTTGTGCAGCGGGAAAACATAACATACCGTGCCAGATCTTTAGTTTCCTGAAATACATGTAAGTTGAAAAATCAACAATAATGTTGAGCGAGTTCATGTGCAAGTGAGTATGTAAAACACTTGTAAGTATAAAAGTTTCCTGGTATGTAGCAGTGTAAGGAAAAGAGATCACCAATGGTTTGCAAGGCCATTAGCATGTTGTGAAATGTAAGTAGGAAGACTCAACCTAGCCGATTTATGCGTCGGGCACAAAGTCACTCAAGGTCCGTTCTGTTGGTCCTCTTAGAGGTCCGTTCTGTTGGGCCTAGAGTTGGGCTCGCTACACCCAGATAGATCTACCGCTACTGTCCCTCGGTGTTCTGCCTACCCATTCACATGATCTAAGTAGTAAACCTCCTTACGTTAACATACCGTGTATAATAGTACTTGTAAACAAAGTAACATGTATTTCACCCCCGCAGTTAAGAAAACTGAAAACAGTTAGAGAAAAGGGGGACATGAACTCACAGTCGGTGCGTCTCTACCAAGTACTCCAAATCAGAAAGCTGTGCGACGACCTACAAGTGCTAATTCTATTAGACGGACGGTCGTGCCTTAGCTTTATAGTTAAATCTTTTGGGAAATAGTTAGACAACTATTTCGTGTTTACGTTCTGTATATACTTGGTAGTTAATCTCCTTCCCAAGGATGGGGGATCCAATACATGTGCGTTCAAATTAAATCATTAAGTCTCACTTAATATATATATATATTTCCCATTCCAAAATATAAGTATTTTTCTCAAAAATATTATATTTTCATTTCACATAATTTATCTCCAATAATACGTTGTTAAAATATGCGTTCATAAATATTTTCGTAATTTCGTAAGTTACGTTCTGACAACCGAGTGGTAATGTAATTACTGGTGTAACTTATATATTTATGGTGAAGGCGTTCGTATTATTTTGGATTCGTTAACGTTCGTAAATATTATTTTTACTCTAGAAATAATATTTATGTATTTTCACAAAATAATCATAAACAGTGTGTGAAAAAAATATATTTATCACGTTAAATTCTGTGAAAATCCCACCTCCGAATATTTAGTAAATAAAGTCATGGCGAAATTTATGTTTCGAAAACATGTCAAAAATAATTCTAACACTTGTAGTGTAAATAGTTCTAAGTGTTAGGTTTTTAGAAAAATTTCGCCAGAGTTTCCTTTGTAACTGGAGGTGGCCACGCTTTCAAGCGTATCATTTTCTTTAACAAATCAACTCAACAATTTTCTTTACTTGATCCGAACAACTTTTATCACAACAACAAATCAACATATGTGTAAATTGCCAAAAATTACATGAACTTGCAGTTTTCCCAAAACTGTGGTGTAAATTCCTTAAATTTAGTAGATCTTCATATAAGATAATTTGATCTTGTAAAAACCTCGTTTTTAGAGAAAACCCATCTTTACAACTTCCCGTCATCTTTCACAAAAATTGTTATTTTGTCGGATCTTTTCATTTCACAAGTGTTTTCACACTTGTGGTTTATAAAAATCATGCTTGTTAGTGTAAGGTCCATCTTTTAAAATACATGATTTTCTTGGTACGTGGTTCTTTGAAAATACCGGTTGTAGATACGTAGATCCGCTAGTTTTAAACACTATTGTACAAGTTAAAACACTTTTACACAAGTTCATGTTTCATGTGTGGTAGAGTTTCACCTTTTAACCCTCGTATCATTTAAAACAAGCTTATGTTAAGATCCATGATCTTACCAAACCGGGTTAAATGATGATCCGAGCTACCACATCGTAGATCGGGTCTAAATAACCATATATTTCAGATACTACAACATTTACACAACTTATATGCTATTAACCACCATTTTTCATGTTTTTAGTAAACTTTTATGCATCATATTGCATTTTAACGAGATTTAACCGATAAAAATCCTTTTAACCACTTTAGAATAGTTTAAAAACGAGTTTTAAGTATTATACCTCTAGCTCAAGGCTAGGGAAGGATCTTGGCGAAAATGGCGTGGATAAAAGCTAAAGAAAGAGGTCCTTCGCGTTCCGCTTGCTCCAAGACTCCTAATACGTGACCCTTAACACTTGAAGATGGTTGAAATGGCTTGCATGAAATCGAAAATGGGTGGGTGGAGTGTGGGTGTGTTCGGCCGTAAGCTCTAGGGAGAGGGAGAGAGTTGTTGTTGTGTTTAGTGATAATGATTATGTGTAAACTCATGATCTTATAGACTAAACATGTGTGTATTACCCAGTGGATGTTATGTCTAAATGATATTAGACAAGATTAGATTAGGAAATCTTGCAAGGACAAGATATGTCACCTAGGGGACCGAATTCGGTCAAGAGGGGGGGGGGGGTCCTTGGTTCGATTTTAACTAGCCATTAGGTAAATAGTTAGGGTAAGTTAAGTAATTAAATTGGTTACTTGTGTATAATATGTTATGACGGGTGTTAGGGTAATCAGGGACCCTAACTGGCTCAGAAAAATATAAATAGTGAAAATAACAATATTTTCATGTTCCGGGTAATCCGTTAAAGCGCTTAATAAAGCTTTAAAGTGTCGTTATTATTCTCTTTAGTGACACAGCTTATTCCCGACACTTGGAAAGTGTCTAGTGTTATTTTCCCCATGTTTTGGCACTTTACTAGTCAGCTAGAAGCTGGATTATTTATTAAAGCGCTGTGTTTTGTACTTAATGTACGTTTTAGGCACATCCGGTCACTGTGACTTATCCCTAGAGACGCAGTTCCACAACCCTTGTATCCCTACACTCACTACTAGTGTAGCAAAATATCTCAGGCTCTTATAGGCCTTAGAGGCAGTGCTTGCCTGATGCTGGCTTTATCAACATGTTCAATAGGTTATCCGTGTATTGTGCTACTGTGCTTTTTGTGCATCATGGTTGTCACTAGGGTTCTGTATGTAAATAATGTAGTGACGATAAGCAAGGTATGATGCAAGTAAGTACATGTATCAGATATCAAGTAGCAGTTCATCAGCTAGTTCAAACAAGCACAGTAATTAAGCAGTAATTAATCATTAATTAAGTCGTACGGATACCTGGTTTGGTGAGGGTTGTCACATTCTCCCTCCGTTAAATAAATTTCGTCCTGAAATTTAAGTTCTGCTTGTAGATGCAGGGTTCTTAGGAAAAAGGTGGGGGTATTTCTCTTTCATCCGGTCCTCACGCTCCCAGGTGAACTCAGGACCATGTCTGGCATTCCAACGAACTTTGACGAGTTTGACACTGCTCCGGTGGGTCTTGTTAACCTTCCAATCCGTGACCTCAGCAGGTTCTTCAATGAAGTGGAGCGTGTCGTCAACATGAATCTCGTCGATGGGAATGGCAACGTCAACTTGAGTTGGACTTTTCTTCAGGTTGGATACATGAAATGTATCGTGAACACCATTCAGTTCAGTAGGTAGGTACAACTTGTATGCTACTAGTCCTATTCTTTCCAGAATTCTGAAAGGACCAATGTAGCGCGGATTTAACTTCCCACGCTTTCCAAAGCGTGCCACCCCCTTCCAGGGTGAAACTTTCAATAACACCATTTCTCCAACTTGGAAATCCACATGTTTCCGGTTTGGATCCGCATAGGCCTTTTGTCTGTGGCGAGCTGCTTCGATGCGTTTAAGAACTTGCGCAATCTTGTCTGTCGTCTCTTGGACGATTTCGGGACCAGCAAGTTGCCTATCACCTGCGTCAGCCCAACATAAGGGTGATCGGCACTTGCATCCGTAAAGGGCTTCAAATGGCGCGACACCAATACTGGTGTGGTAGTTGTTGTTGTATGAAAATTCGACCAAAGGTAAATGTTTATCCCAGCTACCGCCCAAATCCATAACACACACTCTCAGCATGTCTTCCAAAGTCTGTATCGTTCGCTCGCTCTGGCCGTCAGTTTGTGGATGAAACGCAGTGCTCAGATTCAATTGGGATCCAAATGCTTCTTGGAAGGATTGCCATATCCTAGACACAAACCTTCCGTCTCTATCAGAGATGATTGAGAGAGGTACTCCATGGCGTGCGACAATCTCTCTCATGTAAATTTCCGCAAGTTTACTAGTACTGTCTTTCTCTTTGATTGGCAGAAAGTGTGCGGACTTTGTTAGGTGGTCAACTATCACCCAAATCATATCATGGCCTCTTGGCGTTCTTGGCAATTTCGTAATAAAATCCATGGAGATTTGTTCCCATTTCCACTTGGGAATTTCAGGCTGTTGCAGAAGTCCTGAAGGCTTCTGGTATTCGGCTTTAACCTTAGCGCATGTTAAACATTTGCTCACGTAAACAGCAACATCGCCTTTCATCCTAGGCCACCAATAATAATCTTTGAGATCTTGGTACATCTTATCCGATCCAGGGTGGATAGAGTACCGTGATTTGTGAGCTTCGTCAAAAATAACTTTCCTTAAATCACCAAACAGAGGAACCCAAATCCTTTTCTCAAAACATAACGTTCCTTCTACGTTTGGTACCAAAAGCTTCTCCATCCCACGGAGATATTCTTCTTCGAGGTTTCCTTCCTTGAGAGCTTCCTTCTGCGCGGCACGAATGCGCAAGGAGAGATCGGTTCGGACAATCATTTCCAAAGCCCTAACCCTTATGGGCTTGATTCTCTCTTTACGACTTAGGGCATCGGCGACCACGTTCGCCTTCCCTGGATGGTACTTTATCTCGCAGTCGTAGTCGTTCAACAATTCAACCCATCGTCTTTGCCTCATATTCAACTCCTTCTGGTTGAATATATGCTGTAGGCTCTTGTGATCTGTAAAGATTGTACACTTTGTACCATAAAGGTAGTGTCTCCAGATTTTTAAAGCAAAAACCACTGCGCCGAGCTCCAAATCGTGTGTGGTATAGTTCTTTTCGTGCACTTTCAGTTGACGCGATGCGTAAGCAATAACCTTTTGGCGTTGCATCAACACGCAACCCAATCCTTGGCGCGATGCGTCGCAGTATACCACAAAATCATCAGTACCTTCTGGTAGAGCTAAGATAGGCGCGTTGCAGAGCTTATCCTTCAGTATCTGGAACGCTTCTTCCTGTTTGATTCCCCAATCAAACGTCTTATCTTTCTGGGTGAGGAGCGTCAAAGGTTGGGCGATTTTTGAAAAATCCTCAATGAACCTTCGATAGTAGCCAGCCAAACCTAGGAATTGCCGAATCTCGGTTGGCGTCTTTGGCGTTTCCCAATCCTTGATCGCCTCGATCTTGGTGGGATCCACGTGGATTCCATCTCCATTTACCACGTGCCCAAGGAATTGCACCTCTCGTAGCCAAAACTCGCACTTAGAGAATTTGGCATACAGCTGTTCCTTCTTCAGCAGCTCTAGAATGGCTCTAAGATGCTGCTCGTGTTCGGCCTTCGTCTTTGAATAAATTAAAATGTCATCGATGAATACAATCACGAACTTATCCAAGTACGGCTTGCAAACTCTATTCATTAGATCCATGAATACCGCGGGTGCGTTTGTCAAACCAAATGGCATCACGAGGAACTCGTAGTGTCCATAACGAGTTCTGAAGGCTGTCTTCAGAATGCTTTCCTCTTGTATCCTTAACTGATGGTATCCAGATCGAAGATCGATCTTTGAATAAAAGCTTGAACCTTGCAGTTGGTCAAACAGATCATCAATTCTTGGCAGAGGATACCTATTCTTGATCGTCAGCTTGTTCAGCTTCCGGTAGTCGATGCACATACGGAAACTACCGTCCTTCTTTTTGACAAACAGGACCAGAGCTCCCCAAGGCGAGAAGCTTGGTCGGATAAATCCCTTGTCTAACAACTCTTGAAGTTGCGTCGACAATTCTTGCATCTCAGACGGAGCAAGTCTATAGGGTGCCTTAGCCACAGGCGCGGCGCCTGGAACTAAGTCAATGTGAAACTCTACTTGTCTCTGAGGTGGCAGTCCAGGTAAGTCTTCTGGGAAGACTTCTGGATATTCTCTCACGACAGGGATGTCTTCGATTCTTGGCTCAGCAGCCTTCTTATCCACAATGTGTGCCAGAAAAGCAACACATCCTTTCTGCAAACACTTCCTTGCTTTCAAGCAGCTGATAATCCTCAACGGCGTCTCACGCTTCTCTCCATGAACAACAATGGTCTCACCATCATCGATTGGGATACGAACAACCTTCTCATGACAAACTATCTCTGCTTTGTTGCCTGATAACCAATCCATTCCTACCACCACATCGAAGCTTCCCAACTGGACTGGTAGTAGATCTAGAGCGAACTCACGCTCTCCTAATTCGATCACACAACCTCTAATAACTTCATTGGCTTCTACTAACTTCCCATTGGCCAATTCGATCGAGTAGGGAATATCTAACTTATTAGCGGCTAGACCAAGCATATTCTTAAACTCTAGCGACACGAAGCTATAATCGGCACCAGTATCAAATAAAACGGATGCATAGCGTTGGTTCACAGGGAACGTACCAGTAACGACATTGGGGTCCTGGCGCGCTTCCCTTGCTTCGAGTTGGAACACTCTTCCACGGGCTTGGTTTAAGTCTGGGCAGTTCTTCTTAAAATGCCCGATATCACCGCAGTGAAAACACCCAAGTCTTTGCCCGTTTCCACCAGCTTGATCATTCCTCTGATTACGATTCACAGCGCCCGCTTGGTTAGCATTGTTGCCTCGATTCTCGTTACCTCCATAGTTTCCTTGTGGGCGATTTCCATTCCCACCCCGGTTGTAATTTCTGTTTCCGAATCCTCCCTGGCCTCCCTGACCAGCAGTGGCCCAACAAGTGTCCTTCGAGTGGCCACGTTTCCCACATGCTTCGCATACTTTTGACCCGCAATGACCAGAATGGTGGCGTTGGCAGACGTTGCACTTGGGTTGGGTGCCCATGTATCCTTTTCCTTTCTTCTCTCTACCAGCTGTAACCCGAGCTGGTGTGTCTGATCCTCCTTTCTTAACCGCCACACTGGCGCCCTGCTTGAAGTTTGAGAACTTCCGTTTATTACCTCCTAATGACTCAACGTGAGTCTCTGCCTTCTTCATCTTGATCTCATCAAACTTGTTCAAACGAATCGCCTCCTCGGTGAGAGCCACGCTCAAATCGATGGCTTCAGTGATAGTTGCTGGCTTGGATGAAGTCACCATGCTTATGATTTGAGGAGCTAATCCCCAAATGAAGCGCTCGATTCGCTTGTATTATGGTGTAACCATGTAAGGAACCACTTGGGATAAGTCATGGAATCTTTGAACGTACTCCGCTACCTTTGGACCGTCCATTTTCAAGTGCCAGAACTCGGTCTCCAATCGCTGGATTTCTGCGCGGGAAAAGTACTTCTTGCGCATGAGTTCCTTTAGTTCGGTCCAGGTCAGCGCGTAGGCAGCAGCTTCGCCTAGTGTCTGTACTTGCAGATTCCACCAAGAGAGGGCTCCATCTAGAAACAGCCCTGAGATGTAGGTGACTTGCTGATCCAGCGCGCTCTTGCTCATGCAAAGAACGGATTCGGTTTTCTCAGCCCAACGAACGAAGGCGACGGCACCTCCTGTGCCATCAAAGTTTACGGGCTTGCAGTCTAAGAACTGCTTGTAGGTGCACCCTGCACATACGTTGTAACATGTGAATGGCATTAGCATCATCGCTAAAGATATCCAATTTGGTCACGGTATGTCTTAATGACTTAGTATTACCGTGTGGTGGATTGTTATTGCCTTGGTTAATACTTCCGCTCGTTCCGGGCTGGGATGCTGCATACTGTGCTATGGCAGCAGCAATAATCTGCTGGAGCTCTGCCTCATCAGTAGGCATGCGTGTCTCACGTCTTGGCGGCATCTTCTAAAGATGGTTTAAGTTGGTCAGGCCATAGTAAAGCTCCGATGTTATAATACGTAAGTCAGGTCATAATGTAGTGTACGTATATAACGATAGTAATAGTATAATCACATAACATCTCATGTTATCAACACATCACAAATACCAATCACACAACATCCCATGTCATAAAAATACAAATAAGCAATCAAGCGAATCAAATATGATGAGAATACTGCGATTGCCATATATCGAGACCACATAGTAAGTGTATCAGTACATCCCTGTATCATACAATCATCAATCAACTAGGGGCTACATCACCCCTGTCCAAAAACTATATCATGTCAATGCCAAATACATGTCAGCAAAAGTCAGAACCAAATGTAGTCTCCAAAAATGCTGTGCAATCCAACAATCGCCGTCTTCTCATCCTCGTCTACCCAAACAGCACTGATGAGCCCTATACAGATGGTGGTGGAGGAGGAGGAAAGTGGGTGTAAAACAAACGACGTAACTGGAGCCAGTCCGCCTCCATAGCCTGCTGAGTACGAATGATAGAAGCAACCTGCTGCTCTAGTGTAAAGAGACGGGCAGCATAATCTGGAGGTAAAGGTCGAAATGTCTGCAGAGGAGAGTGTGTCTGACCATGGCACGGACATGGTGGCAGTTGAGCTCTCTCAAGCTCCTGGATGCGCTGCGTGTGCGACTCGTGCTGGGCGACAAAGGACATCAAAACGTCCTCGATAGTATACCCCATGTGGAAACGATGGTAGGGGTCAGTAGGTGGTACAGCAAAGTCTAGTGCCCAAAGGAACGGCTCTCTGGTGGGGTCGAAAGGTGCCACGTGAAGTGGAGCAACAGAGGGTGGAACAGATGACATCTGGGGCATAAAAGGGATAGACATCGGTACATGCCCAAAAGGATGGGCTGAAGAACCCTCTCCAGCCCTCGCTGGAGGTACAAACTGAGGAACCTGAAAAGAAAAATCAGCATGTCGTGTATCAGGGATCTGAGGGGGAAATGGTGGAACATCCTCATCAGCAGGTATCCAACCGTGCTGTGCATGCTCATCTGGTGGATCCATGTGCGTCGCGAACAGTGCATGCTCGGGCTCTAGTGGAACGGGATCAGGTGCAACAAAAGGGTGAACAGGTGCAATGTGCTCAACAGGATGGTCAATAGGTATATCAACAACAGGTAGAGGAACAACAGGATAAACAACAACATGATCGCCCTCTAACAAAGGAACATCCAAGGGGAGATCAGCAACATGTGGGTCTGCTATAACAGGCTCAAAAGGGATGCCAGCATGTACGGGGTCATGCTCAAGTATGAGGTCTAGAGCGGCTGCCTGCTCAGGAGCGACGACAGGCTCGGGGTCATCGAATGCCATCTCAAAGTCGAACTCTGGGTCGATAGGATCTACTGGGTCAGCTGGATCCTCCATGGGCTGATCCATAGGTATAAACTCGATATCACGATCCGGGTCGTATCCCGGGGGAAAGATAGGATCAGAATCCTCTATGTCGTCATGGTCAAACTCAAAACTGGGAATGGGTGCAACAGAAGATGCCTGGTCAGGATCAGAATCGTGCGCAAGGTGCTGTGCGCTCAATGTGTGAGAAGGTGCGGATGCCACAGACTCGAAGGAGTCTGGGACAGGAGAATGTGCTGGCGAATCCTCAGCGGGAACGTCAGCGATCATCATAAGATCGTCCGCAGGAAGAAGGGCCTCGCCCTGGATCTCATCCTCAAAAGGCTCATCCTCAAACAGGTCTATATCGCCATCAGCCTCGGCGTCAAGAAGGAAATCATATGCTGGATAAACGGCTAAAGGTATAGGAGCCGGAATCTCTACTAGAGGTAGGTACTCAGCGGGAGGGTCATCTGCAGGCTCATCAGCACCATCGGGTAGTGCGAAGGGCTGGAAATCGTCCTCGTCAGTACTGGTATAGTCAGATGTGTGCACCTCGTGCTCGGAGGATGCGAGGTCATCAGATACGATAGGTATGGGTCCAGTGGTGTCCGAAACGCCAGTATCGTCTGAGTCCATAAGTCTGTAACATAAACACAAATATGCTCAAATAATAAGTCACACAATCAGGTAATCACATAAGTCACCAAGTACGATATCACATAATTCTCCTAGTCTCACTAGCCTCCCAGTCTTCCTAGACTGCTCTATCAACTACCTCGACCTCTCAGATCGAGCCTCGGTCTCCAACACCGAGCCTCAGTCTCCAAACTGAGCCTACTCTTTGTAACACCTCGAAAATTTCGGGTTTAATAATAAAATGACACGTGTCATGTAAGACAAAACGCGTTGAAAAACCCGGATTTAATAAAGATGTTTCGGTAGGATTAAAGTGGCGTCATGTTAAATTGTTACCTCTGAACGACCTCATTTATAAATCCCAAGACCCGATTAAATTTTATACACATCTTTATACCTTCAATTCAGAACTTTGGGTTACAATAATAGAAAGCAAAAAGCATGATGTGATCCCACAAAGTAAATGGAATGATAAACCGAGAAGTACGGGTCTTGCTATTGCATCTAAATCAAACATATCATTATGGTGGGGTGTGATACTGTGCAAGACCGTTTTAGGAGGTCCATGAGTGTTGACATAGGTCCCAAAGTCGGAATAATTGGTTACCTTTACGAATCTTCAACAAACAACAACAATTCTTGTTTCAGAAAGGGCTAGCGCACCGCTACATGTGTAGCGTAACGGTGCGCTACCCAGATAAGTCAACTGGCCCATTGTTGTGGGCTAGCGCACCGCTACCAGTGTAGCGTAACGGTGCGCTAGCGGTGCCCAGCGACCAGAAAACCTGCTGTTGGCTGTTGTGCGCGATTGTGACCGTTTGCACCGGTTTTATTCAGTTATAAAAGACCCCTAGACATCCCTAAGCAGTAGCAACAAGTGTTGAATGGTTGTGGATGGTCCTAGAGTTACTTGTCAACTTGTTGTGGTGTATGAACAAGTATAAAAGGCCTACAAGTGCAACATTATTTCACACACATTCTCTGCATTGTTGGAGTGATTCTGGAGCTCAAAGGTGCTTCCTAGTGATCATATCTCGTGCATAGGACCTCAGTAAGTGTTCTAATCTTTCCCTAATTGCTTTTAGCTTAGTTAATTAGCTAAAAGTCAAACCGTCGTAATTACGGTTTGACTTCGAGATTAGTCACTAATGACTCAGTCTTATCTCGAATTAAAAATAGTTTTAGAATGGTATTTATGTGGAAAATAAAACCCCAAAAGGGTTTCCCCTGATCACCATCCTAAACAGGTCAAATGTCGGGTCAAAGCTTTACTTAAAAAGTCAACATTTTGCTTAAATTGTCATTTATGCATAATTAGCTATCTAGATCATATATAACCTGTTTGAATATTGTTATAACTTAGAAATAAGTGTAAGAACATGTCCCAACATGTTCAACCCGACTATTTCCTGTTTAGACCCGGTTCGGAACCGAAAGTCACATAGTCTGACTTTTCGGTTGACTTTCAGTTCTGACCCGTTTGGGCATATTTTAGAAATGCCTCAGAGCTTAAATTGGATTAGGATACATGTTAGAACAACCCTCTGTGATCGTACACCTTGGTTCACTAGCTATCCAATTAATATGCAAGTTTCCGTTAAATGCTCATACGTGGACCGTTATGCCCTTATTGCCTTAAATCATAATTTATGAAAATGTAAAAGTGTAGAATCCTTAATTACTGATATATAGACTTGTATGCAAAATTTGACATTAGTTTGACTTATAGATTAAGAGTTATGCCCATGTCGCTAAATTAAGGCTTTATGTTAACAATATGGCGCAATTAGCGTAAAGCCTAATTAAACATACTTTTTGACATCAAATCTTTTACCCACTGATCTTAAATATTATTTTGGGATTTCTAAAGATTTTTAATTAATTTTAGGCTGAGCATAACTCATAGTCGTAGGCTTAATCCGGTAATTGACGGTTTTGCCCTTACGGGCCATAAAATGAGTTTTACACATCTAAACGATTCCAAACCTTTTGCTACTGATTAGTTATGATAAATAAATTATGTTAAGCCTTCTGGAAATATAAAAATATCAGAATTAAGTATCGAACCCGGTAATGGCCTTTAATCGCCATAATTAGCGTTATTAGCGCATAGTATGTCTTAGAATCATATTGGACATACCCGGGTCGATACCTACTGATATAAGAGGCAAATTATGATAATTCAACAGTAAGCAAAGGTTGATAAACTCAGACTTCGTTTTTGAGCTTTTCGGCTTATGTGAAATTACCAAAATACCCCTACGGGGCATAGTTTGGTTAAATATGATAAATTTCACATACATGACTTAGCCTACTGTTATAACACATTAAAATAAGTATGTTTACTGTTTACATCAGACCCGTAACTCAGTTGAACATATAAACGCTTTTACAAACTTTAAAATGACCAAACTACCCCTACGGGGCATAGTTTGTGTTTAAATTAGTTCGGGGCATAACGAAAGACATCCTACTGATGTTATAACATATTTGAAGCATATTAACTTAGGAAACCTGTATATGGCTCTTACGGATACCCGTTACGCATATTACGCGTTCGGCTCGGTCTATGTAACAAGTTTACATGAAATAGCCGAAACGGGTCAAACCTTATCGGTTTTATCTAAAAATCCAGAATGTGAATAATAGACCCATATTAAACAAGTCTTCAAACTTGTCGGGTCTGAATCACATTCTATCCGGTTTTCGCTTAATCGTGCGTACGAACCGTATCTTCGAAACTAGCCGGTCTAAGCTTAAGCATAATTAAAGACCCGCTAGGATTCTAATAGGTTATATTTAACCTTCGTTCCAGATTAGGAGAAACAGTAAAAGCTACTTGCTGTTTGACTATTGTGACTATACTTTGCATCAGGTAAATACTTTTAACTTATTTTCCCTATACGGGCTTGGGTTACGGTACATAGCGTATCGCTTGATCGAGCATCAAATCTTCCACGCTTAGTGGTTAATTGAATAATTTGATCGGCTCGTTTTAAACAGATGTGTTTACTTTACAGCCTTTGGGGGGTTAATGACCATGTCCCGGATATCCTCGGCATTATCTTACGAGATAGCCACGACCTGAGCACGGGGTGTAGGCGTACTCCCGTGTATAACTCACATAAGTGGTGTGTCTATTGATCTTTAACCCGGAATACGTTCCGGGCTACTGAACGCATAAGTAACATGTAAATCGTTCACAAGATTATAATATTAAATAATTCTCCCAAGTTAATAAAAATGTTTATGCCATGTGCATCCAAACCAATTTTCAATCATTTTATAAAATGAGTCAGTTGAATGTATTTACCAGTGTAAACTGACGTATTTTCCCAAAAAGATTAAATGCAGGTACTAGGCGAAATAGGCTGGGATTCTCCTAAGCATCATTAGAAGTCTCGCAAACTTAGAGATGCCGAAGTCTGTTGAACCATAAACAATATTTTGTTATTCGATCCTACTGTGGATAAACACCGGATAAATTGTGACTTTGTTTACAATAAATAAATTCGGTTGTATCCTATTTTAAATTTGCTTCCGCTGTGCATTATATTATTGTGTTGTTTGACTATTACGTTGCCAACCACGTCACGATACTCCCCCACCGGGCCCACCGGTGACACGTGGAAATCGGGGTGTGACAGGTTGGTATCAGAGCCAACTCTGAGTGAATTAAACACTAGTCTTTTGTGTTTAATCTCAGTTACACAATATGCACAAATCTAAACCTTCGAGTCTAGACTTATAACATAGGACAAATTCCACTATTGATTGTGTTGTCCTTTATTTAAATTTGCATATATCTTTGTATTATTATCTCATGCTTTATCGACAGGAATATCGAAAATGCCGCCAAGATTCTTCCGAACACGGGGACGCGGTAAGGGGCCGACAGCCGCCCCCAATGATCACGAGGCAGGACCATCAAATACAAGGGCTCCGACGGCTACTGAAAGCGAAGACCCTCGCCGAAACCGGCGAAACCAGGTTGAACCGGCGAGACGATCGGTTTCGCATAGCTCGACACCGCCCGCATTTAATCCTTATGAACCTCACAACCCACAGCCTTTGTATGTGCCACTACAAAGATCCTTGTCCCATCACTCATATGGGGACCCTACCCCAGTCTTTAGAGGCCAGTTTAATCCGGCAGATTTCTTACAAGAACCCGTGGGTTTTAACCCACTAGGACCTGAAGATCACTTCTCGGGGGATAATGCTGACGATATGGATGAGGATACTGACCCCATCATGCCAGCTAGCGGTACGCCGAATCATCCGATCGAAATATCAGACGGATCATCCTTTCACGGGTCACCCTACGGTGGTCCGGACAGTTTTCAAGCTTTGTTTGAACCACACCAGTGGTATTATACACCCTCACATCACTCGTCGTCTCATCAGCAGCAGCAAGAACCACAGCCGCAGCCGTACCATCAAGATTCATCAGAGGACCACCGATTTGTGGCAGTTACGCCGCCACCTCCACCGCCACCAGTTCAACCAGCACCTCCTCAACCGCCAAGGCGTAGGAGAACCGGTGCCCGCATATCGGTGCGACCGGGGGGCTTCACTTTCGATTCTCCGCGACAGTCTAGTGCTAGCCACTACCCGCCACATTATGAGGATCCGCAAATGGGTGGACCCTCTAACCCTGCCGTACTACAGCCGCCTCCTATGGGTTATGACAACCCGATACCATCATACCCGGGTGGTATGGGCTACAACCCTTTTGAACCCCCGACTCATCATAACTATGGCTATGGAGAGGCTGATCCGTACGCGGTAGCAGCGAACTACGGTACTCAAGGACCATATGGGGATCCTTGGGGGGTGAGTTACCCGAATCGGGGATACTCAATACCACCCAGACCCATTATAAGGACGCAGTCGCAGCCACCACGATTTTCTCCCAGTAGGGAGGAAATTTTACAGAGGTTAGAGCAGGTGGAAAGGGAAGCACAAGAGGATCGTAGGGAGAAACAGACATTCTTCCAAGGACTGATGGGTCTAATCAAGGGGAAGAAGAAAGATCGTTGAATCCTTTCGCTGATGTATGAGCCCCTGTGTGGGTATGTTTGTTGTGTGTGGTTTGAATGAATAGTCCCTGCGTGGACATGTATTATATTTACCCCCTTCGTGGGCATGTGTGTTATTTAACCCCTATGAGGGTAAGTATCTGTTGACCCCTACGAGGGTAAGTTTGATATTGGAAGACCCGTTTAGGGCAAATGTGTAATATTCTAAATGATTTAATGGAATGGTTAGTTTATAAATTTCATGCTGCCATTATGTGCATATGTAAATAATAAATGAAATAAATAAATTAAAAATCATTTCCTTTTGAATTAATCTGCCTATGTAATTATAAATTAAGAATCTTAAAAAGGTAAAACCTAGCTTAGTGTCAAATATAAGACCGAGCCAAGGTGGTAAAACCTGTTTAAAAGATTCAAATTCCTGTTAACATCTTAAAACATGTTAACACTCCTGGCAGAAGTGATTTCATTAAAAATCACATTTTTATAAGGATTCTTAAGAAGATTCCAAAACCCAGTTTAATGATCTCTGAATCCTGGATTTACATCATCAATTAAGATGATTATACTTAACCATACGTGGTAATATAGTGCTTACGGGCCTTGCTCATTTCTACATGAGCCAAAAGACAGTGGTAGCTATGACTCCCTGTCTAATAAAAGTAATGAACTAGGTTCAAACAATAAAAGTCTCGATTCTCTGAAATCATAGCTTATAATTTAAATTGTCCATGTGACCAAGCCTTATGTGCTAATATATATCGTTATTATTTATGTTTAGGACAAATTTTAATTGAAATCCTAAATTAATACGATTAATAAGTTAACCAAATATGGTCTCTGTTTACCATGGTTAACGAATTATCCTAAGGGGTAATTCCATAATAAAATCCCAAATAAAATATTGACCTTGTTTTCTGCAACAGTTCAATACAAATGGCTGACTCCAATGAAGGAAATAGCTATCCTGTGGAGCCGAATGTGAACGCCCAAATTACATTAACGGGTGCTGAACTAAAGGCAATCATTGACGGCGCTATCACACAAGCTTTGGATAGACAATATGACGAATACAGTGGTACTCGGAGTAGAACCCACTCTGTGTCACAGTCAAAGCCAAGGACCCATTCTGAGGCTCATAACAAGCCTCCTCCCAAAAAGGATGGACCAAAGAAAAATGATGATGATCGCCAGTCCACCAACCACCAAAGTAATCCATCTCAGCAGTTGGTACTGCATCAGGGACACCGTAACAAGGGTTGCACATATAAGTACTTTGTATCTTGTAAACCCAGGGATTTTACGGGAGAAAAAGGAGCCGTAGACTGCATGACGTGGCTGGATGAAATGGACACGGTCGTGGACATCAGCGGATGCGCTGAAGGTGATGTGGTTAAATTTGTCTCACAGTCCTTCAAGGGTGAGGCGTTAGCTTGGTGGAGATCTCTGATGGAGGCCTCAGGAAAGATCCCGTTGTATAGCATGACGTGGGATCAATTCATTGCACTGATCAAAGAAAATTTCTGCCCTCAACATGAGGTGGAAAAGATAGAATATGACTTCCTATCACTGGTTATGAAGAACCTCGATTGTCAAGCTTATCTGACAAGCTTCAATACACTATCCCGGTTGGTACCTTATCTGGTAACCCCGGAGCCTAAAAGGATCGCTCGTTTTATTGGTGGATTAGAGCCCGAGATCAAGGCCAGTGTCAAAGCTTCTCGGCCAGTTACCTTCAGGTCTGTAACTGACCTTTCCTTATCCCTCACACTGGATGCGGTCCGACAGAGATCGCAGAGGAATAAGGAGGCCGAGAAGAGGAAGCATGATGATGACGGTTCGCGTAGGTCGAACAAGAAGCACCGTGGGAGCGGTGATCACAAGAAGGGATCGGATTCGAAGAAAGATGGGCATCGTTCTGGGGAGAAGCCCACATGCAAAACTTGCAAGAAACAGCACTTTGGAAAGTGCAGATTCGAATCAAACTCGAATAACGAGTCAAGGTCTTTTGCTTGTGGTTTGTGCAAGTCCAAGGAACACAAAACCTTGGATTGCAAGAAGATGAAAGATGCAACGTGTTACCGTTGCAACGAAAAGGGCCACATAAAGACTAACTGCCCTAAGTACAACAAGAAGCCTGAGGAGGCTAAGAAGACTAATGCCAGAGTCTTCAGGATGGATGCGAAGGAGGCTGTGCAGGATGATAACGTCATAACAGGTACTTTCCTTGTAAATGATGTTTTTGCAAGAGTACTTTTTGATTCAGGCGCAGATAAGTCCTTCGTAGATCATAAATTTTGTAAATTGTTGAATTTACCTGTCAAAACCCTAAAAGCGAACTATGAGGTAGAGTTAGCAGATGGTACCATAGAAACCGTCTCTACTGTGTTAGATGGATGTGATATATCCATTAAGAACCATTCTTTTCCTCTGTCTCTACTTCCGTTTAAATTAGCTGGTTTTGACATAGTTCTGGGCATGGACTGGTTATCTCATAACCAGGCCCAAATCGTCTGTAACCAGAAACAGGTGGTAATAAAGACTCCGTCTGGTGAATCACTTACCATTCGGGGAGATACCCAGTACGGACTACCTGAGCACGTGACTATGCTTAAGGCTTCAAAATGTTTGAAGAAGGGGTGTGTCATTTACATGGCACAGGTAATTATTGATGAGCCTAAACCGAAGTTAGAAGACATCCCTGTCATCTCAGAATACCCAGAAGTATTTCCTGAAGATCTACCTGGCCTACCACCAGATAGACAAGTCGAATTCAGGATCGATATCATTCCCGGAGCTGCACCAGTTGCTAGAGCACCATACAGATTGGCACCCACCGAAATGAAGGAGTTGCGGACGCAGCTAGATGAATTGCTGGCTAAGGGTTTCATTCGACCCAGTTCATCTCCTTGGGGAGCGCCAATCCTGTTTGTCAAGAAGAAGGATGGGTCGATGCGTCTGTGCATCGACTATCGCGAGCTCAATAAAGTTACGATCAAGAATAGATATCCATTGCCCAGGATCGACGATTTGTTCGATCAGCTTCAAGGGGCAAGTTACTTCTCAAAGATAGATTTGAGGTCAGGCTACCATCAGCTGAAGGTCAAAGATGAAGACGTACACAAGACTGCATTTAGGACTCGTTACGGTCACTACGAGTTTCTAGTGATGCCTTTTGGGCTCACCAATGCACCGGCTGCGTTCATGGATCTCATGAATCGCGTTTGTAAGCCGCACTTAGATAAATTCGTAATCGTTTTCATCGACGACATTCTCATTTATTCTAAGAACGAAGCTGACCACGAGAAACATCTTCGATGTATTCTCAAACTTCTGCATAAGGAGAAGCTCTATGCCAAATTCTCCAAGTGTGAATTTTGGCTTAGGGAAGTCCAATTTCTTGGACATGTAGTCAGTGAGCGTGGTATCCAGGTGGATCCCGCTAAGGTTGAAGCAGTGATGAACTGGCAAGAGCCGAAAACGCCTACGGAGATTCGTAGCTTCCTGGGATTGGCAGGATATTATCGGCGTTTCATTGAAAATTTTTCAAGAATTGCTGCACCTCTAACCTCCTTAACTAAGAAAAAGGTTAAGTTTGTTTGGGGCCCTAAGCAGCAAGAGTCCTTCGATGTTTTGAAACAAAAGTTGAGCAACGCGCCTGTGCTTACATTACCTGAAGGCGCTGAAGAATTTGTGGTTTATTGTGATGCTTCGCATACTGGCATGGGGTGTGTGCTTATGCAGAAAGGCAAGGTTATTGCCTATGCATCACGACAGTTAAAGGTGCACGAAAAGAATTACACCACCCATGACTTGGAGTTGGGTGCCGTTGTGTTCGCACTAAAACTGTGGAGGCATTATCTTTATGGAATCAAGTTTGTGATCTTTTCTGATCACAAGAGCCTCCAGCATCTGTTTAACCAGAAAGAATTAAACATGAGGCAACGCCGTTGGATGGAAACTTTGAACGATTATGATTGTGAAATCAAATACCATCCCGGCAAAGCGAATGTAGTCGCTGATGCCTTGAGCAGAAAGGAAAGGGTTAAACCCATTCGCATTAACGCCAAGCGTATGGAGATAAAGAACAGTTTGATAGAAAGGGTGTTAGCTGCACAGAAGGAAGCTGTGTTGGAAGCTAACTATCCTAATGAAAAGTTAGGAGTGACTGAGGAGCAGTTAACTCTTAGCAAGGACGGAATTTTACGGTTAAACGGACGAATATGGGTTCCAATTTTTGGAGGACTTCGTGATGTTATCCTCCAGGAAGCCCATAGTTCCAAATATTCCGTTCATCCTGGTGCGGATAAGATGTATCAGGATTTAAAGGCAAATTATTGGTGGATAGGCTTGAAAAAGTCTGTAGCCGCCCATGTAGCAAAATGCTTGACATGTGCGCAAGTCAAAGCCGAGCATCAGAAACCGTCAGGGTTGCTACAACAGCCTGAACTTCCTACATGGAAGTGGGAAATGGTAACTATGGACTTTATTACCAAGTTACCCAAGACAAGGAAAGGCAATGATACAATATGGGTTATAGTTGACAGACTGACTAAGTCAGCTCATTTCTTACCCATCAAGGAGACTTATAGCTCCGACATGTTAGCCCAGTTATACGTTGATAAGATTGTAGCCCTACATGGCATACCTGTAGCTATTATCTCTGACCGGGATACTAGGTACACGTCACACTTTTGGAAGAGTTTCCAGCAATCTTTGGGCACACGTTTGAACTTTAGTACGGCTTACCATCCTCAGACTGACGGTCAGAGTGAGCGTACTATTCAAACGTTGGAGGACATGCTACGTGCATGTGCGATCGAATTGGAAGGTAGCTGGGATAAGAATCTACCATTGATCGAATTCTCCTACAACAATAGCTACCATACCAGCATAAAGGCTGCGCCTTTTGAGGCATTATACGGTAGAAAGTGTAGATCGCCAGTTTGTTGGGCGGAAGTTGGAGAAGTACAGTTATCAGGACCAGAGATCGTATTCGAAACGACGGACAAAATTGTCCAGATTCGTAACAATCTCCAAGCTGCCCGGAATAGGCAGAAGAGTTACGCGGATCCAAGTCGTAAGGATTTCCACTTCGAAGTGGGTGAAAAAGTCCTACTTAAAGTGTCACCCTGGAAAGGAGTGATGCGGTTTGGTAAGAAAGGCAAACTAAGCCCGAGATACATAGGACCTTTCGAGGTTATCGAACGTGTCGGGTCAGTTGCCTATAAGTTGAACTTACCAGAAAAGCTCAGTGGAATTCACAATGTGTTCCACATCTGCAATCTAAAGAAATGTTCCGCTGACGAAACACATGTCATGCCACATACAGATGTGCATATTGACGAGAGCTTGAAATTCGTGGAAAAACCTGTGTCAATTGAAGATCGACAGGTAAGAAAGCTTCGGAGAAAGCATATACCTTTTGTTAAGGTCAAATGGGATGCCCGTAGAGGTCCCGATTTCACGTGGGAGGTTGAATCCACGATGAAAGAAAAGTACCCTTACTTGTTTCAGTAAATCTCGGGTCGAGATTTATTTTAAGGGGGTGAGGATGTAACACCTCGAAAATTTCGGGTTTAATAATAAAATGACACGTGTCATGTAAGACAAAACGCGTTGAAAAACCCGGATTTAATAAAGATGTTTCGGTAGGATTAAAGTGGCGTCATGTTAAATTGTTACCTCTGAACGACCTCATTTATAAATCCCAAGACCCGATTAAATTTTATACACATCTTTATACCTTCAATTCAGAACTTTGGGTTACAATAATAGAAAGCAAAAAGCATGATGTGATCCCACAAAGTAAATGGAATGATAAACCGAGAAGTACGGGTCTTGCTATTGCATCTAAATCAAACATATCATTATGGTGGGGTGTGATACTGTGCAAGACCGTTTTAGGAGGTCCATGAGTGTTGACATAGGTCCCAAAGTCGGAATAATTGGTTACCTTTACGAATCTTCAACAAACAACAACAATTCTTGTTTCAGAAAGGGCTAGCGCACCGCTACATGTGTAGCGTAACGGTGCGCTACCCAGATAAGTCAACTGGCCCATTGTTGTGGGCTAGCGCACCGCTACCAGTGTAGCGTAACGGTGCGCTAGCGGTGCCCAGCGACCAGAAAACCTGCTGTTGGCTGTTGTGCGCGATTGTGACCGTTTGCACCGGTTTTATTCAGTTATAAAAGACCCCTAGACATCCCTAAGCAGTAGCAACAAGTGTTGAATGGTTGTGGATGGTCCTAGAGTTACTTGTCAACTTGTTGTGGTGTATGAACAAGTATAAAAGGCCTACAAGTGCAACATTATTTCACACACATTCTCTGCATTGTTGGAGTGATTCTGGAGCTCAAAGGTGCTTCCTAGTGATCATATCTCGTGCATAGGACCTCAGTAAGTGTTCTAATCTTTCCCTAATTGCTTTTAGCTTAGTTAATTAGCTAAAAGTCAAACCGTCGTAATTACGGTTTGACTTCGAGATTAGTCACTAATGACTCAGTCTTATCTCGAATTAAAAATAGTTTTAGAATGGTATTTATGTGGAAAATAAAACCCCAAAAGGGTTTCCCCTGATCACCATCCTAAACAGGTCAAATGTCGGGTCAAAGCTTTACTTAAAAAGTCAACATTTTGCTTAAATTGTCATTTATGCATAATTAGCTATCTAGATCATATATAACCTGTTTGAATATTGTTATAACTTAGAAATAAGTGTAAGAACATGTCCCAACATGTTCAACCCGACTATTTCCTGTTTAGACCCGGTTCGGAACCGAAAGTCACATAGTCTGACTTTTCGGTTGACTTTCAGTTCTGACCCGTTTGGGCATATTTTAGAAATGCCTCAGAGCTTAAATTGGATTAGGATACATGTTAGAACAACCCTCTGTGATCGTACACCTTGGTTCACTAGCTATCCAATTAATATGCAAGTTTCCGTTAAATGCTCATACGTGGACCGTTATGCCCTTATTGCCTTAAATCATAATTTATGAAAATGTAAAAGTGTAGAATCCTTAATTACTGATATATAGACTTGTATGAAAAATTTGACATTAGTTTGACTTATAGATTAAGAGTTATGCCCATGTCGCTAAATTAAGGCTTTATGTTAACAATATGGCGCAATTAGCGTAAAGCCTAATTAAACATACTTTTTGACATCAAATATTTTACCCACTGATCTTAAATATTATTTTGGGATTTCTAAATATTTTTAATTAATTTTAGGCTGAGCATAACTCATAGTCGTAGGCTTAATCCGGTAATTGACGGTTTTGCCCTTACGGGCCATAAAATGAGTTTTACACATCTAAACGATTCCAAACCTTTTGCTACTGATTACTTATTATAAATAAATTATGTTAAGCCTTCTGGAAATATAAAAATATCAGAATTAAGTATCGAACCCGGTAATGGCCTTTAATCGCCATAATTAGCGTTATTAGCGCATAGTATGTCTTAGAATCATATTGGACATACCCGGGTCGATACCTACTGATATAAGAGGCAAATTATGATAATTCAACAGTAAGCAAAGGTTGATAAACTCAGACTTCGTTTTTGAGCTTTTCGGCTTATGTGAAATTACCAAAATACCCCTACGGGGCATAGTTTGGTTAAATATGATAAATTTCACATACATGACTTAGCCTACTGTTATAACACATTAAAATAAGTATGTTTACTGTTTACATCAGACCCGTAACTTAGTTGAACATATAAACGCTTTTACAAACTTTAAAATGACCAAACTACCCCTACGGGGCATAGTTTGTGTTTAAATTAGTTCGGGGCATAACGAAAGACATCCTACTGATGTTATAACATATTTGAAGCATATTAACTTAGGAAACCTGTATATGGCTCTTACGGATACCCGTTACGCATATTACGCGTTCGGCTCGGTCTATGTAACAAGTTTACATGAAATAGCCGAAACGGGTCAAACCTTATCGGTTTTATCTAAAAATCCAGAATGTGAATAATAGACCCATATTAAACAAGTCTTCAAACTTGTCGGGTCTGAATCACATTCTATCCGGTTTTCGCTTAATCGTGCGTACGAACCGTATCTTCGAAACTAGCCGGTCTAAGCTTAAGCATAATTAAAGACCCGCTAGGATTCTAATAGGTTATATTTAACCTTCGTTCCAGATTAGGAGAAATAGTAAAAGCTACTTGCTGTTTGACTATTGTGACTATACTTTGCATCAGGTAAATACTTTTAACTTATTTTCCCTATACGGGCTTGGGTTACGGTACATAGCGTATCGCTTGATCGAGCATCAAATCTTCCACGCTTAGTGGTTAATTGAATAATTTGATCGGCTCGTTTTAAACAGATGTGTTTACTTTACAGCCTTTGGGGGGTTAATGACCATGTCCCGGATATCCTCGGCATTATCTTACGAGATAGCCACGACCTGAGCACGGGGTGTAGGCGTACTCCCGTGTATAACTCACATAAGTGGTGTGTCTATTGATCTTTAACCCGGAATACGTTCCGGGCTACTGAACGCATAAGTAACATGTAAATCGTTCACAAGATTATAATATTAAATAATTCTCCCAAGTTAATAAAAATGTTTATGCCATGTGCATCCAAACCAATTTTCAATCATTTTATAAAATGAGTCAGTTGAATGTATTTACCAGTGTAAACTGACGTATTTTCCCAAAAAGATTAAATGCAGGTACTAGGCGAAATAGGCTGGGATTCTCCTAAGCATCATTAGAAGTCTCGCAAACTTAGAGATGCCGAAGTCTGTTGAACCATAAACAATATTTTGTTATTCGATCCTACTGTGGATAAACACCGGATAAATTGTGACTTTGTTTACAATAAATAAATTCGGTTGTATCCTATTTTAAATTTGCTTCCGCTGTGCATTATATTATTGTGTTGTTTGACTATTACGTTGCCAACCACGTCACGATACTCCCCCACCGGGCCCACCGGTGACACGTGGAAATCGGGGTGTGACACTCTTCCTAGTCCCACTAGCCAACTACCTCGATCTCTCAGACCGAGCCTCGGTCTCCAACACCGAGCCTCAGTCTCCAAACTGAGCCTATTCTTCCTAGTCCCACTAGCCAACTACCTCGATCTCTCAGACCGAGCCTCGGCCTCTCAGACCGAGCCTCAGCCCTTTCCAGACTGAGCCTATAAATAATAAAATGTGCTCAACATTTGTTTGTAAAAAGTTTTGGATCTGGACTTAAGTGGTATGCAGAAAAATGTTTTCGTGAGAGCCCTAGTGATCATAGTCTAGACTCGAGAAGGAATCCTAGTTCGCTATGATCAGAGCTCTAATACCAAGCTGTCACACCCTGGCTTTGCGGAAGCGTGGTTAATTTTGGTGTGACTTCTTAATACCATAGCTTAATCATAACAAAGCTATATGAAGTAAAATCATGCAAGATCATCCGTTTGATTAAGTTTTAAAACCAGAGTAACATACCATTGTCTTAGAAACTTACAACACCGTAACATAAAACATTGTCTTAAACAACATAAACAGTAACATGAAACAAATGCAGTTTAAGATTTGTGACTTGTCCAGGAAAGAGTCACATTTCCTAAACTGGGATGACCTTGGAACCCTTGTGCAGCGGGAAAACATAACATACCGTGCCAGATCTTTAGTTTCCTGAAATACATGTAAGTTGAAAAATCAACAATAATGTTGAGCGAGTTCATGTGCAAGTGAGTATGTAAAACACTTGTAAGTATAAAAGTTTCCTGGTATGTAGCAGTGTAAGGAAAAGAGATCACCAATGGTTTGCAAGGCCATTAGCATGTTGTGAAATGTAAGTAGGAAGACTCAACCTAGCCGATTTATGCGTCGGGCACAAAGTCACTCAAGGTCCGTTCTGTTGGTCCTCTTAGAGGTCCGTTCTGTTGGGCCTAGAGTTGGGCTCGCTACACCCAGATAGATCTACCGCTACTGTCCCTCGGTGTTCTGCCTACCCATTCACATGATCTAAGTAGTAAACCTCCTTACGTTAACATACCGTGTATAATAGTACTTGTAAACAAAGTAACATGTATTTCACCCCCGCAGTTAAGAAAACTGAAAACAGTTAGAGAAAAGGGGGACATGAACTCACAGTCGGTGCGTCTCTACCAAGTACTCCAAATCAGAAAGCTGTGCGACGACCTACAAGTGCTAATTCTATTAGACGGACGGTCGTGCCTTAGCTTTATAGTTAAATCTTTTGGGAAATAGTTAGACAACTATTTCGTGTTTACGTTCTGTATATACTTGGTAGTTAATCTCCTTCCCAAGGATGGGGGATCCAATACATGTGCGTTCAAATTAAATCATTAAGTCTCACTTAATATATATATATTTCCCATTCCAAAATATAAGTATTTTTCTCAAAAATATTATATTTTCATTTCACATAATTTATCTCCAATAATACGTTGTTAAAATATGCGTTCATAAATATTTTCGTAATTTCATAAGTTACGTTCTGACAACCGAGTGGTAATGTAATTACTGGTGTAACTTATATATTTATGGTGAAGGCGTTCGTATTATTTTGGATTCGTTAACGTTCGTAAATATTATTTTTACTCTAGAAATAATATTTATGTATTTTCACAAAATAATCATAAACAGTGTGTGAAAAAAATATATTTATCACGTTAAATTCTGTGAAAATCCCACCTCCGAATATTTAGTAAATAAAGTCATGGCGAAATTTATGTTTCGAAAACATGTCAAAAATAATTCTAACACTTGTAGTGTAAATAGTTCTAAGTGTTAGGTTTTTAGAAAAATTTCGCCAGAGTTTCCTTTGTAACTGGAGGTGGCCACGCTTTCAAGCGTATCATTTTCTTTAACAAATCAACTCAACAATTTTCTTTACTTGATCCGAACAACTTTTATCACAACAACAAATCAACATATGTGTAAATTGCCAAAATTACATGAACTTGCAGTTTTCCCAAAACTGTGGTGTAAATTCCTTAAATTTAGTAGATCTTCATATAAGATAATTTGATCTTGTAAAAACCTCGTTTTTAGAGAAAACCCATCTTTACAACTTCCCGTCATCTTTCACAAAAATTGTTATTTTGTCGGATCTTTTCATTTCACAAGTGTTTTCACACTTGTGGTTTATAAAAATCATGCTTGTTAGTGTAAGGTCCATCTTTTAAAATACATGATTTTCTTGGTACGTGGTTCTTTGAAAATACCGGTTGTAGATACGTAGATCCGCTAGTTTTAAACACTATTATACAAGTTAAAACACTTTTACACAAGTTCATGTTTCATGTGTGGTAGAGTTTCACCTTTTAACCCTCGTATCATTTAAAACAAGCTTATGTTAAGATCCATGATCTTACCAAACCGGGTTAAATGATGATCCGAGCTACCACATCGTAGATCGGGTCTAAATAACCATATATTTCAGATACTACAACATTTACACAACTTATATGCTATTAACCACCATTTTTCATGTTTTTAGTAAACTTTTATGCATCATATTGCATTTTAACGAGATTTAACCGATAAAAATCCTTTTAACCACTTTAGAATAGTTTAAAAACGAGTTTTAAGTATTATACCTCTAGCTCAAGGCTAGGGAAGGATCTTGGCGAAAATGGCGTGGATAAAAGCTAAAGAAAGAGGTCCTTCGCGTTCCGCTTGCTCCAAGACTCCTAATACGTGACCCTTAACACTTGAAGATGGTTGAAATGGCTTGCATGAAATCGAAAATGGGTGGGTGGAGTGTGGGTGTGTTCGGCCGTAAGCTCTAGGGAGAGGGAGAGAGTTGTTGTTGTGTTTAGTGATAATGATTATGTGTAAACTCATGATCTTATAGACTAAACATGTGTGTATTACCCAGTGGATGTTATGTCTAAATGATATTAGACAAGATTAGAATAGGAAATCTTGCAAGGACAAGATATGTCCCCTAGGGGACCGAATTCGGTCAAGAGGGGGGGGGGGTCCTTGGTTCGATTTTAACTAGCCATTAGGTAAATAGTTAGGGTAAGTTAAGTAATTAACTTGGTTACTTGTGTATAGTATGTTATGACGGGTGTTAGGGTAATCAGGGACCCTAACTGGCTCAGAAAAATATAAATAGTGAAAATAACAATATTTTCATGTTTCGGGTATAGTCCGGTTGTTCGGTTGGATAGTAATCCGTTAAAGCGCTTAATAAAGCTTTAAAGTGTCGTTATTATTCTCTTTAGTGACACAGCTTATTCCCGACACTTGGAAAGTGTCTAGTGTTATTTTCCCCATGTTTTGGCACTTTACTAGTCAGCTAGAAGCTGGATTATTTATTAAAGTGCTGTGTTTTGTACTTAATGTACGTTTTAGGCACATCCGGTCACTGTGACTTATCCCTAGAGACGCAGTTCCACAACCCTTGTATCCCTACACTCACTACTAGTGTAGCAAAATATCTCAGGCTCTTATAGGCCTTAGAGGCAGTGCTTGCCTGATGCTGGCTTTATCAACATGTTCAATAGGTTATCCGTGTATTGTGCTACTGTGCTTTTTGTGCATCATGGTTGTCACTAGGGTTCTGTATGTAAATAATGTAGTGACGATAAGCAAGGTATGATGCAAGTAAGTACATGTATCAGATATCAAGTAGCAGTTCATCAGCTAGTTCAAACAAGCACAGTAATTAAGCAGTAATTAATCATTAATTAAGTCGTACGGATACCTGGTTTGGTGAGGGTTGTCACACCAAACTCCGTCTCCCATGATAGGATATGATCACCCCCCACTTCTGATGCATCAGACATGTCCCATATTGGGTCAGTGAGATAATCATCATCCTCAGAAATATCTGGATTGCTGGGAGGTTGCTCATCTTCTTCTTCCTCATCATCAGAATCACTCCAGTAATCATATATAATACCCTGCGGAACCGGAGGTGGGACTTCGTCGTCCATTATCGTCTCCGTGACTGGAATGATCTCCTCAACCGACTCTTCTTCGTCTTCCTCTTCTCCTTCTCTTTCTACCTCTACTTTTTCTGCCTTACTCTCCACATATCCCCATATTGTCTCTCCTTCAGCAAGCTCGGGGAGTACTATCGCCTTATAATATGAGCTTTGAACTGTAACCCACTCATCATCATCATCATCATAGCCCCACTGTATCTGTTGCTTCTGCTCTCTACTTCTCCAACCCATTTCAACCCGAGCAGCGATCGCACATTCTTCATACCAGTGCGGTCCACCACATTCTTCACACCTTGGATCCCTTTGCCGACTAAGGTCACACTCTATATTTGGGCCAATTTGCTCGAACATTCGATCAAGTAGATCGATCATTCTTGGTAACCTTGGATCCCCATACTCCAACTCTTTTATTGTTCGCACGCATTCCAAAATTAATTCCCTGAGCTCGAAAAAATTGGGAAACCTCTCCTTAGCATTTGCGGGATACCCCTGCAAAGAATATTGCTGTGGCTGCACAAAGGGGTTAGTATCATAATCTGCAGAGGACCCCTCATATTGGGGACATTTAACTGTAAAGTGAGGCCCTCCACAAATTTCACACATATCTACTAGACTCAAGAAAAATAAAAGACACGGACAATTAGACTCCTACGACTCAATATACAAAAGCAAGTAGCACGTATTATGTCAAACAAGTCCAAACAAAGTAATCAACGCAATCGCCAAGAGTCCCCGGCAACGGCGCCAAAAACTTGATGTGATGAAAGATGGGTCAACTAAAACAACTAAAATTACCCTAAATCTAGACTCTCTAAGTTTTAAATTTATAAAACTAAGACTCTCTAAACCCTAAATCACACGACCGGCAAGTGTACCGATCGATGAAGTATAGCCTAAGGAAGTCCGAGTATCGAACCCAAGAGACTCTACTGATTACGCTAACGACTCTATCTAGACTTAGACTGACACGGACTTAACTAAATGTTTGTTGATTGGGGGGGGGGGGGTTTCTAAAAATCCTAAATAATGCAAATAACGACTAAACTAGCTAAGTAACTAAAACGAACTCTAATGAAGACTTTTACCAGTGATGGATGAGGACTACCTAGGCTAGACTTCATCCTAACTCAGAATGGATCTCTATTTGATAATTTTGTGGTGTGGAACCGGGATCTTAAGATACTAAACCTATTAAGACACCACTAAGCCCCTCAAACACTCTCAAGGCGATTCTTGTGGCACTACCTAGGCTGTTAAGCTTATCGGTTTTCTAGATTTCTTTTCCGTCCTCTAGTTTCTTGAAAGTGCCTATCTAAGACGCTCTACTTTGCCGCGCGAACGTCTAAAGCGACAATGGGTTCTAATCTTGGTTTAATAAGCTATGGAATGTTAAGGACTTATAACCAAACCTAGACCTATCAATACCCTCGAGCCTTTCCGCGACGAGTTTAGCAGCACATTTGATTTTATAAAATTACCGAATATTACTTCTAAGGTTACTTAAGCTATTTTCACCCTAAAGGATTAATGATTTATTATGTGATAAAGACCGTCACCTAAATCAAGAAACCCTAATACAACCCTATAATAAAACAATGGTCAAACACGCATATGCACCAAGTTAGATTCCCAAAGCTTTTACAATACAAGAATAACCACAACCACGCTAAAAATCAAATAAAGATCCAAACTTTATTAAGCTATTGTCATAACCTAGGTAGTACGGGAAGTTTAGCCAATAATCATGATCAAAAACAAAGTATCAAACATAATCAAATCTGAATTCATCGTTGAACAATTAAAAACAAACGAAACACAAAGAAACAAGATAACAAAACCCGTATTCTTCGATCCCGAGTGCTCCCGAATGCTTCACGATGATTCCTAGCTTCCCAAGCCTTCAAAACCTTCTAATCAGCCTCTAAACTCGATCAAAGAACCCTAACTTCGTCCCTAAGTTCGTAATTGTTGTCTTTTTTCGGCTGTTGTTGATGATATTGTTATATAATCACCAAACCCTAAAATCCGATGCTGGCACAATCTGATTCGCGATCACATGTCCCTCGCGGCCCGCATCATGATTGATGGTAAGTCCAAGCGGGCCGCGCGCCACTTATCATCCGGAAACACAATTCAAGTTGATTCGGCCCGCTTCAAAAGTGATGTTAATCTTATGCGGGCCGCCTGGAACCTTCAGAACTGTATTTTTTCAACATATTTCCGCTCACGAGCTTCCGGTTCTTGACCCGACACTTTCCCTTGTCATAATTTACTCGTTTCCGCTCCTTTTCAGCTCAACATACCTGACAACACAAATAAATCAAAAGCATATACATTCTAATCTAAAACCAGACACAACCGACTATCTAACGACTAAAACTAGACGCGAATAAAGATGTATTTTACAATACATCAATCACCTTATAGAGTGCCATGTGTCCCCCATATGATTTACTTTATTATATGTATAGATTTTTAATATTATTCTGACTGTGAACAACATCAAGATTCCGAATTGCTTTTGACACATGACGAAAACAATAAGCAAGCTTTGAATTAGATAACTGAACTCTAATAAAAAATCGAACCAGCCTATGCTCGCATTACATAATAGATTTTGGGTATTGATCGGAAGTGAGTTTCTCGTTTTTGTTCTAAACACTTATGACTCCGACAACGTTTTTGTTGATTTTGTTTACTTGTGGTTTCATTTTCTTAGTTACCAAGAATCGTGATTCTTTAATTTTATTTGTTTATCAAATTTTCAGTTCGGTGTTTTAATTTTTTTTCTTTATTAGTTTTCAATTACAATACTTTTACATAATTATGAATTGCAATATTTCAATAGTTTTCAATTTCAATATTACGTTTTTCTTGAGTTTCATAATTAATTAAAATAAAAACAATAAATAAAATTGAAGAGATAATAAAATTAAATCAACTGATATTTTAAAATTCAAAATAACTCAACTGATAATGTAATTGATATTTTAATATTAAATTAAATAAATAATTTTATTAAATAATAATAAGTCCAAGAGGGAAAATAAGCATAAGGATTCATCATATAATGACAAGTGTCCTAAATTGATTTACTTTATTATATGTACTAGCAGTAACACCCATGTGCAAACACGGGTCGTTTCTTAGAAAATCATGCATACCATATTTTATTAACTTTAGATCCACGCCAATTCTTGCAATAAGAATGAGAATTATACGGTACTTGTAATTAAAATAAATTTAAAACAAATTTTTGCAAATAAAGTTGACCAATTCCATTGATGATTGCTTAAAGTCAAACCACTGTTTTCAAAAAGTCTGTTTAACCAAAGTCAAACCACTGTTTGCAGAACTATGATTCTTAGTGGTTCAAAAGTCTGTCTTGACCAAAGTCTGTTTGACCAAAGTCAAACCACTGTTTGAAAAAAAAGCAACCACTTTTTGTCCACAAAATAGTGTTTTAAGCCAACAGTGGTTTCAAACATCTGTTTTCATCCATCTGTTGACCAAAGTCAACAGTTGCATCAACCACTATATCAACAGATGTATCAACAACAATGGTTTTGAACAGATGCATCAACCACTGTATAAAGTGATTTGGAGAATGAAACGGAATTGCAGCAGCATGTGGCGGTGGTTTATCCACCCGATTACCGGCCAGAACTGAACATTAGTTAATAAACATTATTCACCTGTTACAAAATTTTAAAAATATGGGAAACTCAACAGAAATTTGAAACATAACAATAAAAACGAAAAAAAGACCATCTTGGTATTAATAAAGGAAGTAAACAGGTTTTTTTAATATCCTGACACTAAACAACACTTAAGCATACCGTGACCATTTAGAAGTAATTTCATTTTCATCCCATGTGAAATCAAACATCTTTCCACAATCAACATAAGTTTTTATATTACATAATAGCCGAATAGTCCCAAATCTTAGTTATTCGGTGTTAAAAGAATTACATATACCAACTTACACAGCACATCCTGCTTCGAGACACGACAAAACTAAGTAAATAATCCGAAACTATATAAAGGATAATCACTAATAAGTAGTACTTAAGCATTTAGCAATGAAAAGTCAACTTTCTGCCCACTTTCGGATAACTGTAGTTGTCAACATGTTGGATGTATTTCAAAACTTCATTGCTCAAATCAACTTCAACCATATCTTCCCAACTTCAACTTTAAATACTTAAAGTTTACAGTATAAAAAATACAAAAATATACAATTTATTAATCTTTTGTAAACAAAATAACATTTGCATTGAAGCATGTTCCTTCTCCAAAAAATAATATTTTAACCCAACAGTCGTTTCAATCACCTTCAACCTCCACAAAACACTATTTTAACCCAACAGTGGTTTTAAACCACCGTTTTAACCAAACAGCAGTTTCAACCACAGTTTTCTCCACAACACTCTGCTTTATCCTAACAGTGATTCCAAACATCTGTTTTTATCCATCTGTTGACCAAAGTCAACAGATGTATCAACCACTGTTTTAGTTTTAAACATTTGTTCATAATAACAGAGCTTTGATCATTTAAACAGACATTTGCCAATATTACAAGCTTTTACACTCTCAAACCTAAATATTCATTTAGTTAATTTAAATAACAACATGGTTAATAATTTTAACACAACTAATTATATAAAATATGAAAGTGTCAAACAGAGGTAACTATATAATAAACAAACTTCAAAACAGCACACAACATTCAATAAAATACAACATAATAATTTCTAATCAATGAGCGAAACAGTAGTCTCGATAAATAAAGCTTCTTTCGGATCACTGTAGTTGTCAACATGTTGGAGGTATTTCAAAACTTCATTGCTCAAATCAACTTCAACCATATCTCCCCAACTTCAACTTCAACCTTAAATACTTAAACTTTAGAATATAAAAAATACAAAATTATACAATTTATTAATCTTTTGTAAACAAAATAACATT
The DNA here is from genome assembly GCA_030545235.1 of Helianthus tuberosus. Taxonomy (NCBI): domain Eukaryota; kingdom Viridiplantae; phylum Streptophyta; class Magnoliopsida; order Asterales; family Asteraceae; genus Helianthus; species Helianthus tuberosus. The sequence goes on along the minus strand of CM060438.1, from coordinate 89,040,256 downwards.
TGTATTCAAGCATGTTGCTTCTCCAAAAAACAATATGTGACAACCCAAGATTTCAAGGTCTTTCCTCTACGCATCACTTGTTTCACAATCCTGTTTTTACAATTTGTTTACGTGGTGTCATGTTTAGTTGTTAAGTGATTAAAGTATCCTGATACTTGGTTGTTAATTGTGTAATGTTTAATTTTAATGTGTAAGGGAAACCCATCAACCTTCGCCACAACCTATGCTGGACGAAGAGTGATTCTTCGTCGAACAGGACCTTCGCCCAACAAGGTTCGCGGCCCAGTAAGGCCCAGTATGGTTTCAATGTTATTTCATTTTCATAATCGTGCATAACCTGCAAACTCAAACGGCAAACCCTAGAACTCTCTCTCTCTCTTTCCCGTGCGGCGACGACTTTGGGTTCTTGAAGCCCTCAATTTCGAACAATCTAGTCGCTTCGATATCTCGGTTAGTGCCCCATCATTATCGGCTGTTTGCTTTGTAATCATTATGTCACACCCTGGCTTTGCGGAAGCGTGGTTAATTCTGGTGTGACTTCTTAATACCATAGCTTAATCATAACAAGCTATATGAATTTAAAAACCATGCAAGTCATCCATTAAGTTTTGAAAATCAAAATACAGTACCATTGTTTTTAACCAACAACCATGACCTTGTTCAACAACATTACAAACTGAAACATAACATAAACGTGATTTAGAGACTGTGTCTTGTCCAGGTAAGAGACACATCCCCTAAACCCTGATGACTTCATGACAATATGCAGCGGAAAACGTTCCATACCGTGCCAGATCCGTTTAATTTCCTGAAATACATGTGAGTTGAAAAATCAACAATAATGTTGAGCGAGTTCATGTGCAAGTGAGTAAGTAAAACACTTGTAAGTATAAAAGTTTCCTGGTATGTAGCAGTGTAAGAGGACTTGTGATCACCAATGGTTTGCAAGGCCATTAGCATGTTGTGAAATGCAAGTAGGAAAGACACAACCCTAGCCGATTTTTGCGTTGGGTACCAAGTCACTCCAGGTCCGTTCTGTTAGTCCTCCGTGAGGCCTGTTCTGTTGGACCGGGAGCTGGGCTCGCTACACCCAGATAGATCTACCGCTCGAGTACCTCGGTGTTCTAACTACCCATTCACATGATCTAAACCTCCTTATGTTAATCATATCGTGTATAAAGTACTTGTAAACAAGGTAACATGTATTTCACCCCCGCGGTTAAGTAAACTGAAAACAGTTAGAGAAAAGGGGGACATGAACTCACAGTGAATGCGCGTCTCTACCAAGTGTCTCCAATACAGTAAGCTGTGCAACGACCTACAAGTGCTAATTCTATTAGACGGACGGCCGTGCCTTAGCTTTACAGTTTATGTCTTTGGGAAATAGTTAGACAACTATTTCGTGTTTATGTTCCGTATACACTTGGTAGTTATACTTCTTCCCAAGGATGGGGGATACAATACATGTGCGTAAGTCACGTTTTATCAATCTTGTGGTAATGTAATTACCGGTGTAACTTATATGTTTGTGGAAGCGTTCGTAAAGTTTTGGAATCATTAACGCTTGTAAATATTATTTTCACTCTAAAATAATATTTATGTATTTCACAAAATAATCATAAACAGTGTTGTGACAAATATATCTATCACGTTAGTCTTTGTGAAAATCCCACCTCCGGATATTTGGTAAAATATAGTGCTGGCGAAATTTATGTTTCGAAAATATGTCCAAAAATAGTTCTAACACTTGTTGTGTAAATAAGCCTAAGTGTTAGGTTTTTAGAAAATTTCGCCAGAGTTTCCTCTGTAACTGGAGGTGACCACGCTTTCAAGCGTATCATTTTCTTTTAACAAATCAATTCAACAATCTTCTTTATTCAATCAAACAATTTCCGACACAACAAACTAGTAGACAAATATGTAAATTTGCATAATCGCATGAACTTGTAGTTTTTCCGGATCTATAGTGTAAACACCCTTTATATATGTAGATCTTTATATAAAGTAACTTTAATCTTGTAGAAACCCCGTGTTTAGAGAAATCCGTCCTTACAACTTCTAGTCATTTTTCCCAAAAATAGTTATTTGTCGGATCTTTTCATTTCACAAGTGTCTACACACTTGTGGTTTATAAAATCATGTTTATTAGTGTAAGATCCATCTTTAGAAAAACATGATTTCTTTAAAGTGTGGTCTTTCTAAAATACCACTTGCGGATATGTAGATCCGCTAGTTTTAAACACCATTTTACCGGTTAAATCACTTTTACACAAGTAAAATATTTTCACACAAGTTCATGTATCTTGTGTGGTAGAGTTTCGCCTTTAACCCTTGTATTTAGTCAAAAACGAGCTTATGTGAAGATACATGATTTTACAAAGTCGGGTTAAACGGAGATCCGAGCTACCACATCATAGATCGGGTCTCAATAATCACATATTTTAAGTCCTACGACTTTTACACAAGACATGTGTTATTAACCACCATTTTAAGTAGTTTTAGTAGACTTTAAAGTTTCAAAACGCATGTTTACGATATTTAACCGACGAAAGTTCTTTTAACCACTTTAGACAAGCTTAAATATGAGTTTTAAACAATATACCTCTAGCTCGGGGCTAGGGAAGAATCGTGATGAAAATCGCGTGGATAAAAGCTAACAAACGAGGTCCTTCGTGTTCCGCTTGCTCCGAGGCTCCTAATATGCGACCTTTGATGTGTGTATGATGATGGAATGCAAGAACCAAAAATCGAAAGTGGGTGTGTGAATGAGGGGTGTTCGGCCGAGAGTGGGTAAGGGAGAGAGAGAGTGGTTTGTTGTGAAAGGTGAAGTGAAGATTATGCTAGTTAATCTCTAGCATTTATAGGAAATTGTGAGGGTATTACCCATTGGAAAATATGTAGGCTAGATTTTTAGCACAAGGATTTAAATATTGATCAAGTACTTAAACATGTTTCCCCATAGTTGGGCCGATCTCATTAGGGGGGGGGGGTCTTGGTTCGATTACAACAAGATTAGTTAGGTGATGGTTATGTTGAATAGGTTAAGTTAATTGTCTAACCTTGTTAGTTATATGTTACACGTTATGACGGGTGTTAGGGTAATCAGGGACCCTAACTGGCTCAGAAAAATATAGTTAGTGAAAATATTAATATTTTCATGTTCCGGGTAAAGTCCGGTTGTTCAGTTGGATAGTAATCCGTTAAAGCGTTATAAAAGCTTTAAAGTGTCTTTATTACATTTTTAGTGACACAATTTGTTTTCCCGACACTTTAGAAAGTGTCTAGTGTTATTTTCTCATTTTTTTGGCACTTTACTAGTCAGCTAGAAGCTGGTTAAATTATTAAAGTGCTGTGTTTGGTACTTAAAGTACGTTTTTGGCACATCCGAATCAGTGTATCTTATCCCTAGAGACGCGGTACCATAACCCTTATATCCCTACACTCACTACCAGTGTAGTCAAAATATATGAGGCTCTTAACAGGCCTTAGAGGCAGTGTCTGCCTGATGCTGGTCATATCAGCATGTTTGCCGTGTATCCGTTTAGTGCTACTGTGCTTTTTGTGCATCATGTTTGTCACTAGGGTTCAGTATGTAATTAATGTAGTGACAGCAAATAAAGTATGATGCAAGTAAGTGCATGTATCAGTATGCAGGTAGCAGTTTATCAGCTAGTTCAATCAAGCACAGTAATCAAGTAGTAATTAATCATTAATTAAGTTGTACGGATACCTGGTTTAATGCGGGTTGTCACATTCTCCCCCCGTTAAATAAATTTCGTCCCGAAATTTAAGTTCTGCTTGTAGAAGCAGGGTTCTTAGGAAATAAGTGGGGGTATTTCTCTTTCATCCGGTCCTCACGCTCCCAGGTGTATTCAGGACCATGTCTGGCATTCCAACGTACTTTGACGAGCTTGACACTGCTCCGGCGGGTCTTGTTAACTTTCCAATCCGTGACCTCAACAGGTTCTTCAACGAAGTGGAGCGTGTCGTCAATATGAATCTCGTCGATGGGAATGGCAACGTCAATTTGAGTTGGACTTTTCTTTAGATTGGATACATGAAATGTATCGTGAACACCATTTAGTTCAGCGGGTAGGTCCAACTTGTATGCTACCGTCCCAATTCTTTCTAGAATTCTAAAGGGACCAATGTAGCGTGGATTTAACTTTCCACGCTTTCCAAAGCGCGCTACCCCTTTCCAGGGTGAAACCTTTAACAACACCATTTCTCTGACTTGGAAGTCCACATGCTTCCGGTTTGGATCCGCGTAGGCCTTTTGTCTGTGGCGAGCTGCTTCGATGCGTTTAAGAATTTGCGCGATCTTGTCTGTCGTCTCTTGGACGATCTCGGGACCAGCAAGCTGCCTATCACCTGCGTCAGACCAACATAGTGGTGATCGGCACTTGCGTCCGTATAGGGCCTCAAATGGCGCGACACCAATACTGGTGTGGTAGCTGTTGTTGTATGAAAATTCGACCAAAGGTAAGTGTTTGTCCCAGCTACCTCCCAAATCCATAACACATGCCCTCAGCATGTCTTCCAACGTTTGTATCGTTCGCTCGCTCTGGCCATCAGTTTGCGGATGGAATGCAGTGCTCAGATTCAATTGTGAGCCAAAAGATTCTTGGAAGGATTGCCATATTCTTGACACAAACCTTCCGTCTCTATCAGAGATGATCGAGAGTGGTACTCCGTGACGTGCTACGATCTCTCTCAAGTAAATTTCCGCAAGTTTACTAGTACTGTCTTTCTCCTTGATTGGCAGAAAGTGTGCGGACTTTGTTAGGCGGTCAACAATCACCCAAATCATATCATGGCCTCTTGGCGTTCTTGGCAGTTTTGTAATAAAATCCATTGAGATTTGTTCCCACTTCCATTTGGGAATCTCAGGTTGTTGCAGAAGTCCCGAAGGCTTCTGGTATTCTGCCTTGACCTTAGCGCACGTTAAACATTTGCTCACGTAAATAGCAACGTCGCCTTTCATCCTAGGCCACCAATAGTAATTTTTGAGATCTTGGTACATCTTATCCGATCCAGGGTGGATAGAGTACCGTGACTTGTGCGCTTCGTCGAAAATAACTTCCCTTAATCCACCAAACAGAGGAACCCAAATCCTTTTCTCAAAACATAACGTTCCTTCCTCGTTTGGTACCAAAAGCTTCTCCATACCACGGAGATATTCTTCCTCAAGGTTTCCCTCCTTGAGAGCTTCCTTTTGTGCAGCACGAATGCGCAAGGAAAGATCGGTTCGTATAATCATTTCCAAAGCTCTAACCCTTATGGGCTTGATTCTTTCTTTACGACTTAGGGCATCGGCAACTACATTCGCCTTCCCTGGGTGATATTTTATCTCGCAGTCGTAATCGTTTAACAATTCAACCCATCGTCTTTGCCTCATATTCAACTCCTTCTGGTTAAATATATGTTGTAGGCTTTTGTGATCTGTGAAGATTGTGCACTTCGTACCATACAGGTAGTGTCTCCAGATCTTTAAAGCGAAAACCACTGCGCCAAGCTCTAAATCGTGGGTGGTATAGTTCTTTTCGTGCACTTTCAGTTGGCGTGATGCGTAAGCAATGACCTTTTGGCGTTGCATCAACACACAACCCAATCCCTGACGTGATGCGTCGCAGTATACCACGAAGTCATCAGTACCTTCTGGTAGAGCTAAGATTGGCGCGTTACAAAGCTTATCCTTCAATACCTGAAATGCTTCATCCTGTTTGATTCCCCATTCAAACGTCTTGTCCTTCTGCGTGAGGAGCGTCAAAGGTTGAGCGATTTTCGAGAAATCCTCGATGAATCTTCGATAGTAACCAGCCAAACCCAAGAATTGTCGAATCTCGGTTGGCGTTGTAGGCGTTTCCCAATTCTTGATTGCCTCGATCTTTGTGGGATCAACATGAATTCCATCCCCATTAACCACATGTCCAAGAAACTGGACTTCGCGTAGCCAAAACTCGCACTTAGAGAACTTGGCGTACAGTTGTTCTTTCTTTAGCAGCTCCAATATGGTTCTAAGATGTTGTTCGTGTTCAGCCTTCGTCTTTGAGTAAATCAGGATGTCGTCGATGAATACAATCACGAACTTGTCTAAGTATGGCTTGCAAACTCTATTCATTAGATCCATGAATACCGCAGGCGCGTTCGTCAAACCAAATGGCATAACGAGGAACTCGTAGTGTCCATAACGAGTTCGGAAGGCTGTTTTCGGGATACTTTCCTCCTGTATCCTTAGTTGATGGTATCCAGATCGAAGATCGATCTTAGAGTAACAGCTTGAACCTTGAAGTTGATCGAACAGATCGTCGATTCTTGGCAGAGGATACCTGTTCTTGATCGTCAGCTTGTTCAATTCTCTGTAGTCGATACACATGCGGAAACTTCCGTCCTTCTTCTTGACAAACAAGACCGGAGCTCCCCAAGGCGAGAAGCTTGGTCGGATAAAACCCTTGTCTAACAACTCTTGAAGTTGTGTCGACAATTCCTGCATTTCAGACGGCGCAAGTCTGTAAGGCGCCTTAGCTACAGGCGCTGCGCCTGGAACTAAGTCAATGTGAAACTCCACTTGCCTCTGAGGTGGCAGTCCGGGTAAGTCTTCTGGAAAGACTTCGGGATACTCCCTTACGACAGGGATGTCTTCGATCCTTGGCTCAGCAGCCTTCTTGTTTACGATGTGTGCCAGAAAAGCAACACATCCTTTCTGTAAACACTTCCTTGCTTTCAAGCAGCTGATAAATCTTAGCGGTGTGTCACGCTTCTCTCCGTGAACCACAATTGTCTCACCATCATCAGTTGGGATGCGAACAACTTTCTCGTGACATACTATTTCCGCCTTGTTTCCGGATAACCAATCCATTCCTACCACCACGTCGAAGCTTCCCAGTTGGACTGGTAGTAGATCCAGAGTAAACTCGCGTTCTCCCAATTCTATCACACAACCTCTGATTACTTCGTCGGCTCCAACTAACTTTCCATTAGCTAATTCGATCGAGTAGGGAATGTCTAACTTATTAGCAGCTAACCCAAGCATATTCTTAAATTCTAACGATACGAAGCTATAATCGGCACCAGTATCAAATAAAACGGATGCATAGCGTTGATTGATAGGGAACGTACCCGTAACAACATTTGGATCTTGGCGTGCTTCCCTGGCTTCTAGTTGGAATACTCTACCACGGGCTTGATTCAGTGTTGGGCAATTCTTCTTAAAATGCCCGATTTCCCCGCAGTTATAACATCCGAGTCTCTGCCCGTTTCCATTCCCATTTCCAGCTGGGGTGTTGTTCTGGTTGGCATTGCCAGCCTGATTTGCATTGTTGCCTCGGTATCTGTTTCCTCCAAAGTTTCCTTGTGGGCGGTTTCCGTTTCCACCACGGTTATCATTCCTATTTCCATATCCTCCCTGGCCTCCGCGGCCGGCAGGGACCCAACAAGTATCCTTAGAGTGACCACGTTTCCCACACGCTTCACATACTTTTAGCCCACATTGACCAGAATGGTGACGCTGGCAGGCGTTACAACCTGGGATGGGTGCCCATATATCCCCTTCCTTTCCTTCCACTGCCAGTCGTACCCTGAGTTGGCGTGTTTGGTGCTCCTCTCTTACCATCACCGCTAACACTTTGTTTGAAGTTCGAAACTTTCTTTTGTTATTTCCGGACGACTCAACATGAGTCTCTTTCTCCTTTGCCTTAGCATCACCAAACCTGTTTAGACGAATCCCCTCCTCGGTGAGAGCCACGCTCAAATCGATGGCTTCAGTGATAGTCGCTGGTTTGGAGGAGGTTACCATGCTTATTATTTGGGGAGCCAAACCCCAAATGAAGCGCTCGATTCGCTTGTATTCTGGCGTAACCATGTAAGGAACCACTTGAGATAGGTCATGAAACCTCTGAACGTACTCTGCTACCTTCGGACCGTCCATTTTTAGGTGCCAAAATTCAGTCTCCAACCTTTGAATTTCTGCGCGTGAACAGTACTTTTTGCGCATTAGTTCTTTCAATTCGGCCCAAGTCAGGGCGTAGGCGGCAGCTTCGCCTAGTGTTTGGACTTGTAAGTTCCACCATGATAGGGCTCCATCTAAAAATAGCCCTGAAATGTACGTGACTTGCTGATCCTCTGCACACTTGCTCATGCGTAACACAGAATCGGTTTTCTCAGCCCAGCGGGTAAAGGCAACTGCACCTCCTGTGCCATCGAAGTTAACTGGTTTGCAGTCTAAGAACTGCTTGTAGGTGCATCCTGCACGTATGTTAAAACATGTGTTTGGCATTAGCATCATTGCTAAAGATGTCCAGCTAGGACATGGTAGGTTCGAATGGCGTGGTATTACCGTGTGGTGGATTGTTATTGCCTTGGTTAACACTTCCGCTCGCTCCTGGCTGAGATGTTGCGTACTGTGCTATGGCAGCAGCAATAATCTGCTGGAGTTCTGCCTCGTTTGTTGGCATGTTTGGTTCGCGTCTTGGCGGCATCTTCTAAAAGATGGTTTAAGTTGGTTAGGCCATGGTAAGGCTCCGTTGTTATAATACGTAAATCAGTTCGTAGTATAGTGTACGTATATAACGGTAGTAATAGTATAATCACATAACATCTCAGGTTATCACACATCACAAATATCAATCACACACATCCCATGTCATAAAATATAAACAAGTAATCAAGCGAATCCAAATATGGTGAGAAAACTACGATTGCCATATAAATGAGACCACATCGTAAGTGTATACATACAATCATCAATCACTAGGGGCTACATCACCCCTGTCAAAAGCTACATCAGTATCAATACAACATCAAGTACATAACAAAAGTCAAGTCATAACGTAGTCTCCCCAAAATGCTGTGCAATCAAAAAGCAATCGCCGCCTTCTCACTTCGCCTACCCATGTGGCACCGATGAGCTCTAAGCAGATGGTGGTGGAGGAGGGGGAAAATGGGTATAAAACAAACGGCGCAACTGTAACCAGTCCGCCTCCATCGCCTGCTGTGTGCGAATAATGGAAGCAATCTGCTGCTCCAAAGTAGTAAGACGAGCAGCATAGTCAGGGGGTAATGGTCGTGATGGCTGCAACGGAGAGGGTACCCGGCCATGGCACTGACATGGCTGCAGATGGGCTCTCTCCAACTCCTGTAGTCGCTGCTCATGCGACTCATGCTGGTATACAAATGACATCAATACATCCTCGATGGTGTGTCCTACGTAGGACCTGTGGTATGGATCAGTGGGTGGCATGGGGGAAAACGGTGCCCACAGCAGTGGCTCACGTGTGGGATCAAAGGGTGCCACACCAAAAGGAGCTGTAGTAGGTGGGACAAAAGGAACCTGAGGCATGAAAGGCATGGGCATCGGTACATGCCCATTAGGGTGAGCTGAAGAGCCCTCTCCAGGCCCTGCTGGAGGTATAAACATAGGAACCTGAAACGAAAAGTCAATATGTGGTGCAACAGGAATCTGTGGAGGGAATGGGGGAACGTCCTCGTCTGCCGGTATCCAGCCATGCTGTGCAGACTCATCCGGTGGATCCATATGTGCCGCGAACGGTGCATGTCCGGGCTCTAGGGGAACGGGATCAAATAAGGGAGCAACAACAGGGTGAACGGGTGCCAAGTGCTCGAAAGGAGGGTCAACTGGTACAGCAGCAATGGGTAAAGGGCCAACGGGATCAACAGGAACATCTATGTGGTGATCATCAGCAATGGGCTCAAAAGGTACATCAGCATGCACAGGGTCATGCTCTGGTAAAGGGTCAAGGGCAGCTGCCTGCTCAGGTGCAATGGCAGGCTCAAAGTCATCAAACGCCATGTCAAAATCGAAATCAGGATCAATCGGATCAAAAGGGTCAACAGCGTCTACTGGGTCCTCTATCAACTCGTCCATCGGGATAAACTCTAAATCACGGTCAGGATCAAATCCTGGTGGGAACATAGGATCTGAATCCCCCTCGTCGTCATGGTCAAAAACAAGTCCAGGTATGGAAGCAACAGAAAAAGCCTGGTCAGAATCGGACCCATGGGAGAAGTGCTGCGCACTATGAGCATGTGTGGGTACAGAAGCCACAGACTCAAAGGAGTCCGCGACTGGGGAATGAGCAGGTGACTCCGCAGCCGGAGCATCTGCGATCAGTAAGGGAGCAACAGCAGGTAGGGCCTCGCCCTGAGCATCCTCCAAAGGCTCCTCCTCAAACATATCGACGTCGTCCTCCTCGTCGTCGATGGGTAAAACAGGGTATGCTGCAAGGGGTACTGGAGCAGGGATCACAACGAGTGGTAGATCCCCGGCTGGAAGATCAACTGGGGGCTCATCAACGCCGTCGGGTAAGGCGAATGGCTGAAAGTCATCATCATCCGTGCTGGTGAAATCTGACGTATAAACCTCGTGCTCCGATGACTCAATGTAGTCTGAAACGATAGGCCTAGGGCCTGTGGTGCCTGAACCACCAGTGTCTGCAGAATCCATGTGTCTGTAACATATACACAAACATGCACAAATAGTCAATCATAAATCAAGTAATCACATAAGTCGTCAAGTAAGATATCACATAATTCTCCTAGTCCCACTAGCCAATACTCCTAGTCCCACTAGCCAACACTCCTAGTCCCACTAGCCAACACTCCTAGTCCCACTAGCCAACACTTCTAGTCCCACTAGCCAACTCTTCTAGTCCCACTAGCCAACACTTCTAGTCCCACTAGCCAACACTTCTAGTCCCACTAGCCAACACTTCTAGTCCCACTAGCCAACACTTCTAGTCCCACTAGCCTCCTACCTCAGCCTCCCAGACTGAGCCTAGAATAACGAATAAAATGTGCTCAACATTTGTTTGTAAAAAGTTGTGGATCTGGACTTAAGTGGTATGCAGTAAAATGTTTTCGTGAGAGCCCTAGTGATCATAGTCTAGACTCGAGAGAGAATCCTAGTTCGCTATGATCAGAGCTCTGATACCAAGCTGTCACACCCTGGCTTTGCGGAAGCGTGGTTAATTCTGGTGTGACTTCTTAATACCATAGCTTAATCATAACAAGCTATATGAATTTAAAAACCATGCAAGTCATCCATTAAGTTTTGAAAATCAAAATACAGTACCATTGTTTTTAACCAACAACCATGACCTTGTTCAACAACATTACAAACTGAAACATAACATAAACGTGATTTAGAGACTGTGTCTTGTCCAGGTAAGAGACACATCCCCTAAACCCTGATGACTTCATGACAATATGCAGCGGAAAACGTTCCATACCGTGCCAGATCCGTTTAATTTCCTGAAATACATGTGAGTTGAAAAATCAACAATAATGTTGAGCGAGTTCATGTGCAAGTGAGTAAGTAAAACACTTGTAAGTATAAAAGTTTCCTGGTATGTAGCAGTGTAAGAGGACTTGTGATCACCAATGGTTTGCAAGGCCATTAGCATGTTGTGGAAATGCAAGTAGGAAAGACACAACCCTAGCCGATTTTTGCGTTGGGTACCAAGTCACTCCAGGTCCATTCTGTTAGTCCTCCGTGAAGCCTGTTCTGTTGGGACCGGGAGCTGGGCTCGCTACACCCCAGATAGATCTACCGCTCGAGTCCCTCGGTGTTCTAACTACCCATTCACATGATCTAAACCTCCTTATGTTAATCATACCGTGTATAAAGTACTTGTAAACAAGGTAACATGTATTTCACCCCCGCGGTTAAGTAAACTGAAAACAGTTAGAGAAAAGGGGGACATGAACTCACAGTGAATGCGCGTCTCTACCAAGTGTCTCCAATACAGTAAGCTGTGCAACGACCTACAAGTGCTAATTCTATTAGACGGACGGCCGTGCCTTAGCTTTACAGCTTTACAGTTTATGTCTTTGGGAAATAGTTAGACAACTATTTCGTGTTTATGTTCCGTATACACTTGGTAGTTATACTTCTTCCCAAGGATGGGGGATACAATACATGTGCGTAAGTCACGTTTTATCAATCTTGTGGTAATGTAATTACCGGTGTAACTTATATGTTTGTGGAAGCGTTCGTAAAGTTTTGGAATCATTAACGCTTGTAAATATTATTTTCACTCTAAAATAATATTTATGTATTTCACAAAATAATCATAAACAGTGTTGTGACAAATATATCTATCACGTTAGTCTTTGTGAAAATCCCACCTCCGGATATTTGGTAAAATATAGTGCTGGCGAAATTTATGTTTCGAAAATATGTCCAAAAATAGTTCTAACACTTGTTGTGTAAATAAGCCTAAGTGTTAGGTTTTTAGAAAATTTCGCCAGAGTTTCCTCTGTAACTGGAGGTGACCACGCTTTCAAGCGTATCATTTTCTTTTAACAAATCAATTCAACAATCTTCTTTATTCAATCAAACAATTTCCGACACAACAAACTAGTAGACAAATATGTAAATTTGCATAATCGCATGAACTTGTAGTTTTTCCGGATCTATAGTGTAAACACCCTTTATATATGTAGATCTTTATATAAAGTAACTTTAATCTTGTAGAAACCCCGTGTTTAGAGAAATCCGTCCTTACAACTTCTAGTCATTTTTCCCAAAAATAGTTATTTGTCGGATCTTTTCATTTCACAAGTGTCTACACACTTGTGGTTTATAAAATCATGTTTATTAGTGTAAGATCCATCTTTAGAAAAACATGATTTCTTTAAAGTGTGGTCTTTCTAAAATACCACTTGCGGATATGTAGATCCGCTAGTTTTAAACACCATTTTACCGGTTAAATCACTTTTACACAAGTAAAATATTTTCACACAAGTTCATGTATCTTGTGTGGTAGAGTTTCGCCTTTAACCCTTGTATTTAGTCAAAAACGAGCTTATGTGAAGATACATGATTTTACAAAGTCGGGTTAAACGGAGATCCGAGCTACCACATCATAGATCGGGTCTCAATAATCACATATTTTAAGTCCTACGACTTTTACACAAGACATGTGTTATTAACCACCATTTTAAGTAGTTTTAGTAGACTTTAAAGTTTCAAAACGCATGTTTACGATATTTAACCGACGAAAGTTCTTTTAACCACTTTAGACAAGCTTAAATATGAGTTTTAAACAATATACCTCTAGCTCGGGGCTAGGGAAGAATCGTGATGAAAATCGCGTGGATAAAAGCTAACAAACGAGGTCCTTCGTGTTCCGCTTGCTCCGAGGCTCCTAATATGCGACCTTTGATGTGTGTATGATGATGGAATGCAAGAACCAAAAATCGAAAGTGGGTGTGTGAATGAGGGGTGTTCGGCCGAGAGTGGGTAAGGGAGAGAGAGAGTGGTTTGTTGTGAAAGGTGAAGTGAAGATTATGCTAGTTAATCTCTAGCATTTATAGGAAATTGTGAGGGTATTACCCATTGGAAAATATGTAGGCTAGATTTTTAGCACAAGGATTTAAATATTGATCAAGTACTTAAACATGTTTCCCCATAGTTGGGCCGATCTCATTAGGGGGGGGGGGGTCTTGGTTCGATTACAACAAGATTAGTTAGGTGATGGTTATGTTGAATAGGTTAAGTTAATTGTCTAACCTTGTTAGTTATATGTTACACGTTATGACGGGTGTTAGGGTAATCAGGGACCCTAACTGGCTCAGAAAAATATAGTTAGTGAAAATATTAATATTTTCATGTTCCGGGTAAAGTCCGGTTGTTCAGTTGGATAGTAATCCGTTAAAGCGTTATAAAAGCTTTAAAGTGTCTTTATTACATTTTTAGTGACACAATTTGTTTTCCCGACACTTTAGAAAGTGTCTAGTGTTATTTTCTCATTTTTTTGGCACTTTACTAGTCAGCTAGAAGCTGGTTAAATTATTAAAGTGCTGTGTTTGGTACTTAAAGTACGTTTTTGGCACATCTGAATCAGTGTATCTTATCCCTAGAGACGCGGTACCATAACCCTTATATCCCTACACTCACTACCAGTGTAGTCAAAATATATGAGGCTCTTAACAGGCCTTAGAGGCAGTGTCTGCCTGATGCTGGTCATATCAGCATGTTTGCCGTGTATCCGTTTAGTGCTACTGTGCTTTTTGTGCATCATGTTTGTCACTAGGGTTCAGTATGTAATTAATGTAGTGACAGCAAATAAAGTATGATGCAAGTAAGTGCATGTATCAGTATGCAGGTAGCAGTTTATCAGCTAGTTCAATCAAGCACAGTAATCAAGTAGTAATTAATCATTAATTAAGTTGTACGGATACCTGGTTTAATGCGGGTTGTCACACATTATTGGCTGTTTGCTATGTAATGCTTGGTGTTTTGATTGTTATGATCATATGAACGATGATTGTTAACCCAGACTCTGTATGGTGGATGATAAACAGATGTTTTGATAGGATTCGATCTGAATGTTTGGATCATGATTAGTTGATAATTCCTGATAATAATAAATCACTAGATCTATGTAATTATCAGTTACAGTTATGATGTGATGTGATAAACTAGGGTTATGTGACTTATATGAAAGTCTTGTAAACTGTTGATAATAACGATGGTTGTGTTCGCATAATAAACTTAGTAATCAATTGTATCATGATCAGTGACAGAGTAATTGTTAGAATCATTAGGGTCTTAGGAAATGTTGAAACTGCTTGGGTTTAGCTACGAATAGTTTCCGAAGAACAACCCAAGTCGACGAAGGATCTCATTCTTCGTCGACATGCCTTTTTGATGAACATTGTGAATCTTCGTCGCCTTCACTCTGACAAAGATTGGGTCTTCGCCGTGCTAAACCCCGACGAAGGATAGTCCTTCATCAGGGGATTCTTCGCCACTGTGTAAACCAACATAACAGATTATGATGCATTTGATTATGGATGCTTGGTACTTATGAAAGCTATGCTTGTATGTTAATAAGAATGAGAAATCTGGTGTGACTTGTGTGAATGACAAACCCACCTGTCCTGTGTGTTATGTGACATGCACATGGAATGTGGACTCGTATGAGAATCGGATATGTGCTACATGTTGCGTAGTAATCTTTGTGATGAATGTAAACTGTGTAGATACGTGACTTAGTTTATTACGAAACTGATTTCATTGATAACCACAGTAGGGTTGGTTGACTAACTGGAACGGGTAACTTATTATACCGAGCAAATCTAAGGTGAGTTCACTGTCTTTTTCAAGCATGCGTCCCAGGGAGGGACATCTGGTAAATATTCCGGGGAGGAATATTGGGTAAATGGGTTTAACTGGAATGTTAAACTTGGATGTTGGTTAATACACTCATATCTATCATTTAAGTCCCATCATATACTCGAATTAGTTGCCGGGGAGGCAACGGGGTTATTAATTGATAACGCTATTAGGTTTGGGCACCCTCACACCGTACCGGGGAGGACGAGCGTGAACTAATTACCTTAACCACTCGACCAATATTTGATAGAGCATTGGGGAAGGGCAAATAATCTGGAGCCATCTGCGGTAATCGAGTTATTAACAACATCGAATCTCTGAAATGTTTTAAACTCATATCTGGTACTAAACGTGGTTAACAAACTTTGAACTCACCAGCGTTGTCTGATACACTTGTCTACATGCTTGCTATCTGGGAGTGCTGGGAGTGGTCATGGGTCGTGGCTCTTGGATACATGTTCATTGCTTTCGTACATTTGTTTTGAACACTTGAATAATGATTTACATTATGCTTCCGCTGAACATGTTTGTTTTAAGATGTGGTTTGAAATCACTTTATGAAATAAATGGAAACTTTTATTTAATATCTTGTTATAGTTCAATGTGATTAGTGGCTGATCCTGGTACGTCACACGTCCCGCGGTGTTGCCGCATGTGGTATTTTGGGGGTGTGACACAATATTTTAACCCAACAGTCGTTTCAATCCCTTTCAACTTCCACAAAACACTATTTAATCCAACAGTGGTTTTAAACCACCGTTTTAACCAAACAGCTGTTTCAACCACAGTTTTTCTCCACCAAGACTCAGCTTTATCCCAATAGTAGTTCCAAACATCTGTTTTCATCCATCTGTTGACCAAAGTCAACAGATGTATCAACCACTGTTTTATTTTCAAACATGTGTTCACAATAACAGAGCTTTGATCATTTAAACAGACCTATGCTAATATTACAAACTTTTACACTCTCAAACCTAAATAACAAACATGATTAATAATTTTAACACAACTAATTATATAAAAACTACAAGTGTCAAACAGAGGTAACTATATAATAAACAACGTTTCAAAACAGCAAACAACCATTCAGTAAAATACAGCATACTAATTTCTATTCAATGGGCGTAACAGTAGTCTCGATAATAAAGCTCCTTTCGGACCATTGTAGTTGTCAACATGTTGGAGGTATTTCAGAACTTCGTTGCTCAGATCAACTTCACCATATCCCTCCAGATGCTTGTTATCAGCCACTTGTTGTCTTCAATTATATTAGTCCTTTGGCGCCTATCTTCATAATCAACTACACGAGGATTAATTGAAAGCAAACACCTTTATCCAGCCTCCTTCTTCATATCTGAGCAAATCAGCAGTTAGCTCAGCAGACTTTCCAATAACAATCAAATGCAGTCTCTTTGCGATGGTCAAACAATGCCCCTTGGCAAGGATTGACTACGATACTCTCCGGAAATACGAAGCATTCTGAAATATCAAAAAGAACATCAAAAGCAACGATGTTCCTCTCAACCTAGTGGATACCAATAATTTGAAACCATGAAATATATGGTTTTATCAGCATAAACTCCTGTAGACCATGAATAACTGCTTAAACCATAATTATTTGCACTACCGGAATTTATTGTTCTCCATGACTCACGACGTCGTGAGTAAACACGAGCAGTAGATACATTACGGTAACATCTGTTGTTCAGAGCACTTTCAGATCATTGAATTGATCAAAATAAATTCCACCTGTATCAGAATTTCGATCATGATTGTAATTTAAGTAGTTGTAAGACAAAACCTTATAGCGCCTGGTAGTTGGATTCCAAATAATCAACTCACAGCAAATCCCTTCACAACAAACTAAAAACAATCCATTAAATGATGATAGAATACGTAAGAAAATTATCCAAATTACTTTTGTTATAGTTTGGGAGTTTTTGGCGTTTTGCTGCATTATGGCGTTTCACAATCATTATGACTCTTTGGCGTTTATTAGTATAGTGCATTTTATTTTTCTTACCTGAAAAATACATAACAAACAAAAAAAAAGAAAATTAAAAAAATAAAAACAGAAACAATTCATCTTCCAAATCTTCACTGTCATCAGTCTCTTTCTTCTTCGAAATATGTTCACTGGCGGTTTGACTTTGTCATGCTTGTGTTTTTGTGTCCGTTTGGAAAGACAAAATGACGTGAGTTTTTTTTATTTGAATATGTATCTTCAAATCACTCATCAGTGTCATTCGTCTCTTCATGCCATTATAATATTCATCAATAACAAAACACAAAAAATGACATAAGTCTGACACAAGCATCTTTTTGTTTATAATTTGTCCATCTCATGCAGCAAAATATTATTGAGTCACAGCACCTCAGGGAAATGCATCTGCCAAAACTTCGCGTAGAACAATATTGAATATACAAGAAATGATGTTTGCCATTTTTGGCGTTTTACTGAGGAAATAGTGTATTGGAAGGAAACGTCGATTTTTTGGGATCTTTGATGTTTGAGTGTTTTGGCGTTTTCTAAGATGATTGATATATAGTAAAATATGGCGTTTTTGAGTTGGTGTGTTTGAAGTTTGGGGGGGTTTTGGCGTTTGTAAGATGAATGGTATATATTAGAAAATATGGCGTTTAAGGTTCGGGGGGGGGGGGGGTTGTGTTTTTATGTCTGAGATGTTTTGTTATATAGGGATGTGTTTTGGCCCGTAATGGAGTTTTATTCATTAGTTTGACGTTTTGGTAGAGAAGTGTAAAAGACCTTTTTACCCTTAATGAGCGCGTCCATTTAATAGAATTCCGTGTTATTTACGAAAACACCACCGCACCAATCTAGTCCATAGATTGTTTTTGATTGGACGATCCATAAGCGTTCTCACACTTTCCACCCGTTTTCTCTAAATCCTAACCCTATATATATATATAGGACAAAGATCCGTTAGGAACCACCTCTTATTGCGAGAACCGCGAGAACCAATGTGAACACAACTAAAAATGCCTAAAAATCACACAAATTTTTTTTAATATTTTTTTATAAAAAATCGCTACTTTTCGAAGCAAAAAAAAAAAAATTTTTTGGATACTAAAAGTAGCGATTTTAACATAAAAATATTAAAACAAAAATTTTTAGATTTTTTTTTGATTTTATTAGATTTTTTAAAGATTTTTTTTAGGTTTTTTGGGGGTTTAGTTTTTAGCATTTTAGCTTGGGGGGGGGGGGGGGGTTAGGTTTTTTTAGGTTTTTTGGGGGGTTTTAGTTTTTAGGCATTTAGCTTTGGGGGGGGGGGGGTTAGGTTTTGGACGGGAGGGTTAGTTTTTTTTTAGGTTTTTTTAGCTATTTTAGGTTGTGTTCACATTGGTTCTCGTGGTTCTCGCAATAAGGGTGGTTCTCGCATGAACCTTACCCTATATATATATATATATATAGGGAGGGGCTCATGCGAGAACCACCCTTATTGTGAGAACCATGAGAACCAATGTGAACACAACCTAAAATAGCTAAAAAAACCTAAAAAACCCTAAAAAAACCTAACCCCACCCCCCCCCCCCACCCCAAAAACCTAAACCCCCCCCCCCCCCCCCAAAAAAAACCTAACCCCCCCCCCCCAAAAAAAAAAAACCTAAACCCCCCCCCCCAAGCTAAAAAAAACCTAAAAAAACCTAACCCCCCCCCCCCCCCCAAAAAAAAGCCTAAACCCCCCCTCCCCCCACCCCCCCCCCCCCCCAAGCTAAAATGCTAAAACTAAACCCCAAAAAAAACCTAAAAAAATCTAAAATAAATCTAAAAAAATCAAAAAAAAAATCCAAAATTTTTTTTTTGATTTTTTTAATATTTTTTAGGTTAAAATCGCTACTTTTCGAAGCCAAAAAAAAAAAAAAAATTTTTTAAAAAAAAAAAATTAAAAAAAAAAATTTTTTTTTTTTTGGGTTCGAAAAGTAGCGATTTTAACCTAAAAAATATTAAAAAAATCAAAAAAAAATTTTTTTGTGTGATTTTTAGCTATTTTTAGGCATTTTTGGTGTGTTCACATTGGTTCTCGCGGTTCTCGCAAATAAGAGGTGGTTCTCGCATGATCTTCTCCCCTATATATATATATATATATATATATATATATATATATATATATAATATACTATATATATACACAATGTTGTAGAAGGCGCTAGGCGCTAGTCGGGCGGTGAGGTACAGCCTAGGGGATTAATCGGGATTAATCGGAATGGGATTTTTATATGTATTTTTTCAAATTATATATATATACCCAATAATATAAAAATAATACTTCAAAATTCACATAAATACTTCAAGTTTCAGATTAGTATGGTTCGATTTGACTGATTTTGACCAATTCTGACCGCCTAGGGCCGATTTTTTCCGATTTTGACCGATTAATCCGATTTTTGACCGCCTAGGACCGTTTTTCACCGATTACGACCGCCTACGACCGACTTTGACCGATTACCGATTAATTGGACCGACTAGGTTAAAATTAGTCACTGGACTACCGACTAGCGCCTAGGCGGCGATTAATCGGCCGCCTAGGCCGATTTCTACAACAGTGTATATATATAGGAGAAGGATCTGTTAGGAACCACCCTTTATTGCGAGAACCAAGTTGTAAACACAACCAAAAAAATACCTAAAAAATCAAAAAACACCTCAAAATCTTTTTTAATATACTTTTAAAAAAAATCGCTATATCTCGCCACAAAAAAAAAAAAAAAAAACCAAAAAAAAAAATCGAGTAAAAATTATCAATGCACATGTGCATATGTATTATTTATTTGACAAATTCCGTAATACAATACTAAATCAGACAATTGCACTTTCATTTACACTACCATTCATAATACACTATTTTTTACATTAACAATAATAGAAATGCACATGTGCATCTATATGTATGAACATGTTAAAACGTGTTTCGGTACACCACTTTGAATACACTTTCCCTTTCATCTATCATACCATCCATAATACACTATCATTACCTCCTACCATCCGTAATACAATACAATTACCTACTACCATACATAATACAATACCATTACCAATATTTCAGTTTATTACATGTACATCAACACCCTTTATACCATCCAAACAACATATTAAATCATAAAGTGACAAATATAATCAAACCATCAAATACGAGATATACTCACCAAAACACATGTATACGGGCCTACTTTATCATTTAAAATCACAAACTTTTTGTACGAAAACACATTATATAATGGTTATACATAATGATGCACATGTGCATTCTTAATATTGGTAATGTAAAAAGTAGTGTATTGCGGATGGTAATGTAAATGAAAGTGCATTTTTCTACTACTGGTAATACATTACGGAATTTGTCTAAAAAATGATACATATGCACATGTGCATCCATAGCTGTTACTTGAATTTTTTTTTTTTGGTAATGAAATATAGCGATTTTTTTTAGAAAAATATAAAAAGAAATTTTTGCGTCTTTTTGGATTTTTAGGTATTTTTTTGTGTTCACATTGGTTCTCGTATGAACCCTACCATATATATATATATATATATATATATAATTTTTTAAAATTTTTCCGGGCCCTATATTGATTTGGGCCCTGATCGCAGATACCTCCTGCACCCCCTGATAGATGGCCCTGATTAAAAAATCTATATGTTAAAAAAAATCTTAAAGGTTTGTGATTTGTGGCACAATTTGCCAATGTTAAGAAATATGTTTAGACTTTGATTATTAAATGTATGAGATTTACGAATATAAACCAAATTTTTTTATCTTCCACAGGACAATTTTTTTTAATGATTTTTGAAGACGATGGATCTTGGTTTGAGGCATTCTCCTAGAAATCACAACGAATAATATTAACCTTAATTAAATTTTTTCGCTACACTGATGTTGTAGAGATTGTCATTTTCATAAACCGTAATGATATTGTGTAAAAAAAGTTAATAACAGTATACAAAATATGAGTGCATGAAAATAGCATCAGGGGATGTAGCTCAAATGGTAGAGCGCTCGCTTTGCATGCGAGAGGCACGGGGTTCGATCCCCCGCATCTCCAAATTAATATCTAAAATTTTTGCCTTTTGTTGAATGTATTTATTTATTGTAATAATATATTTATATTCTATGACATTGCTAAGTAGTCAACTTTGATAAATGTGTCATCTTGTAGACATAAAAACCATCATATTCACATGATTATGGTTAAATGAATCATGTTGTTAATTTTGATTGTGAGAAGCTTAAATATGGCTATCTATAATCAGTAAAATTGTCTTCGCTTACACGTTCGTTTTCATTTATCATTTTATCAAAATAAAAAAAAACATATATAAATGTTGTGCATAACACTACTAGAATATTTCATGATGCTTAGTGTTCACGCTATCTTTTAGAGTCGTTTGTGGGGTTTAAATTGTTCTTTTAATATAAACCGTTGCTTTGCAATTGTTTAAAGTTGATACAGATATTACTTGAGCATATACATATACATAATGAATAATTTGAAACGGTAAAAACATAATAGATGTGGACGTTCGGTTTGGTTTACATGGCGGCACAGTTTGTTGTTCGTTTACCTGCTATCCTTATGTAATTTGCCCTGATGATTGGAATCGAAAAAACATTTAAAATTCTAAATTGTCTCAGATTATCCAAGATGACCTATAAGTTTAAAAAATGAGGTTCAAACTTAATTATTATATATATCAAATGTTATAGCATGTTTGCTACAGTATTTTTATTTTGTCTTTTTTCCTTTGCTTTTTTTTTTTTTAATTTGTTGTAGTTTTGTTTGTTTTTTTTTTGTTTTTTTAATTTTAATCACAATTTTATATTTTAAATAACTTGTGTTCATTTACTTTATAAATTCTTGGTATTGTAAAGGTAAAGTAATGAATCGCGTCGATACCGACTGAACAACATCGGTACTGGTATTTGGTTTTTATTGTTTTCGATGATGTAAAACATGCGTCGATATCCTTCTGCTCATATCACAAGTTCAGTATAGTCGATGTATTCATTTTTATTGTTTTCGATAAAAGTAAAACACGTGTCGATATCCTTTTAGTCATATAATGACTTTATTTTTTGCCTCTTTTTGGCTGTTATAACAAGTGCTGATACCGTAACAAACCGAACAAATAGCGATTGGATTCACACCATTCACATTATCAATGCGTCTATGTTTCTAATTAAAATTTGTTAAAAGTCGAGTCGCCCCGCCGCGGAGCACGGGTGCAGCCAACTGCTAGTTATAATCAAAACATAAAGAGAAATTACGTAACAAAATTATAGGTTAAGTTATTCTAAAAAACTCTTAAAAATAAAAAAAGTGTATAAAGACACAATACTGAGCAAAATATAACACAATTTCGAGCAAAATATAACACAATGCAAAAAAAAAATATAACACAATATTGAGGAAAAAAGACACAATTGATCGCAAAAAAAAAAAACATAATGACGCAAATATAGAATAAACACAATGAAAAATGAAAAATAAAAAATAAAAGACACAGTCATAATAAACAAAACTTCTAAAATCCAACATGATTTTCAATACATACAAACCTTAGGGTGATAATAGTGATTTTCAGTTATTGGGTAAAATTGGCGGTAACTTAGAGTGATTGGTGAAAATGGGCGGCTGGTGGGCCAGCCACTAAAATAAATTTCATTTTTGTTTTTTACGGGGTAATAGTGGCACTGTCCAGTCAATTTATGATTTTATCCCTAATTTAAAATTACAGTTTTGCACTCAGTTTAAAATTATGTTTTCGTCCTAGTTTATGATTTAAAATTACGGCTTTGCCCCTAGTTCAAAATAAAATTATGCTTTTGCCCCCAGCTAAAAACTACGATTTTGTCCACCCCATTCAAAATTACGATTTTATCCCTAGTTAAAATTTACAATTTTGCTCACAGTTCAAAATAAAATTATACTTTTGCTCCGATCTCAAAATTTCTATTTTGCCATCGGTTCACAATTATAATTTTGACCCCAATTCAAAATAAAAATATGGTTTTGCCCCAGCTTAAAATTACGGTTTAACCCTTAGTTAAAAAAAAATATGATTTTGCGCCCGTTTCAAAAATTATGATTTCACCCTTATTTCAAAATTATATTTTCGCCCCAGTTCAAAATAAAATTATGCTTTTGCCTCAACTCAAAATTACGATTTTGCTCTCGGTTCAAAATTTTGATAATGATCCATTTTAAAATTATGAATTATAGTTTTGCTCCCAGCTTATACGATTTTGCCCTTAGTTCAAATTTATATTATAATTTACCCCACGTTCAAATTTATGAATTTGTCCCTGCGCAAATTTACGAATTGGCCCCTGGTTCAAATTTACAGTATTGCCATCACTTTAACTTTTGCGAAATTACGAATTTACCCCGGTCAAAAAATACAACTTTGCCATCGGTTCAAAATTACAGTATTCTCATCATTTTAGTTTTTTTAGCAAAACTATAAAGGTGTTTTGTTTTAATTGGTCGACTCTATTTTTTTTTGTCAATGAGCTGTCTAACACTCGCTCATTAGTCCTGACAAATTACAGTTTTCCCTGAGCTCAAAGTTACGGTTTTGTTATCGTTTTAGTTTTTTTTTTCTAACAAAACTATAGTAGTGTTTTTTTAATTGGTTGAGAATTATTCGGCTATCGTCCCGCAACACGGGTGGGGCATCAACTAGTTAAGAATTAAATCCTATGAATATAAGAAGAAAATGAAAAGAAAAATGCAAATTTAAGAGTATAAATACACGTGGATCATAGTGGATGGGAAGCATATGACAGATCGATGAGCTTCGTTTTACTTTATGGGCCGGTGGGTGGCATGTGGGCCGGATCCGGACGTGAAGGAGAAGTTTCATCTTAGTAAAACACGGAAACGCGTATTAATTTAATCGTGTTAACAAATAAATATATACTTGTTTAAAAGAAATAAATAAATATACTTGATTTACATTATTATAGTTAGGGCTGTAAACGAGCCGAGTCGAGCTAGACCCAGCTCGAGCTCGGTTCGAGCTCGAATTTCAAATCGAGCTGAGATTTGAGGCTCGAGCTTGACTCGGTTAGAATTCGAGCTAGCTCGGCTCGGCTCGTAGCTCGAACTAACAAAGAAGCACAAAATTTACTACTTAAAAAGCCCTTAAAAATGAATTTCTTGATAGACAAAGGGCCATAATTGCCATTTAATTTAACCATTTGGCTAAATTTGCAAGTATAAGTAGTTAATTGACTTTGTACATTGTCTTTACCTTCTTTTATAGAGGAGATACTCACTTAGTTTTTGTTTTCTAAGCGATGTGGGACAAAAAAATGAAGAATATAAACCTTATCGATTCAGCTCACGAGCTCACGAGTCGAGCCAGCCAAGCTCGAGCTCGGTTCGTTTACAAACCGAGCCGAGCCGAGCCGGCTCGTTTACAACCGAGCCAATTTCGAGCCGAGCTTTCTTCGAGCGAGTTTCGAACGAGCTGCGAGCCACGAGTTTTTTGAACACCCCTAATTATAGTTCATCTATTATATTTTAGTAACCTTTTTATATGTGTGGAGTAAATTCATTTTTAATTTATTAGTTATTATTACTATTTCGTAACCATGTCTACGTAATCAAACGGCCGTTCCAATGTTTTTGGAGGCTCTAATCGAACTATAAAGCCGGGGCCCTATTGAATTGGTATAAAGAAAATCACCAATTCAGATTGAGGTTTGAGACTGTGAATAACCATAGTAATGATTTTTCCTAATTTCTGCCTAATTTCGCCCAATCCGCAATCAGTTTCGTATTGGTTATTTAAAAGACGTCGCAAGTAATGAGGTTTGGTGTGTTGAAGCGTGCGAATACAGTGTGGATAAATTAAAATATATGTAAATAAAATAAAAGTTGGAGGCACTTGTTTTGGGTGGCCCTAGGCATTAGCTTAGGTTGATAAGCCTAACGGGCTGACCCTGATCAAACCATAAATATCGATTCCGATGTCGAAAGGGAAGGGATGAAGAGAGGTGTAAGCGGGTGCAAATGAGTCGAGGTTGAATTCAAGCATGGCTCCTTTGTAGCTTTATTTATAAAGCCCAAACTTAACTCGTGAGCAATTTGTCAAGCTTAGCTTAACTCTTTTATTAATCATTATGTAAGTTATATGTGTTTTAAATTATTTCTAAATATATTTTTACTTATATAAATGTATAATTAATATATTTAATGCAAAACTAAAAAAAATAGACTCTTTTTAACTCACAAATTAACTCGAGCTTGATAAGTGAAGCTTAGGCTTAAATTTGTTTAAGCCCGATTTAATTTGAGTTTTTAATAAACTGATATCAAATAGCTTATGGACAGCTTTTCTCCACGAGAAAGCATACACCGATGTTATAATGAGTTCTGGTTTGAATGTCGGTATGATTTAAAGTTTTGTATCGTTAGGGTCCTATTTTTGTAGACAATGATTGATTAGTTTCCAAATAATATAAAGATGTCCTTATCAATAATTTGATATTTTTTTTCATATCACGTCTCCCAAAATATCACGTCGACATATATTTTATAATTAAACGACAATTTAATATATGTTTTATGTTTTATGTTTTAGATAAGCTAATGAACCACGTGTCCTACCCCATTAATGTCTATATATAGAGGCAACCTAAAACACCAAACTTCACAATATCGATTACAAGCTACCATTCGAATTCAATTTAGGATACAAATACAAACACTAGCCAAGTAATCCGAGTTGATCCAAGATGGCGTCGCATGGTACGCTAACCTTCATCGACATCATCCTTGCAATCATCCTTCCACCCCTCGGAGTGTTCTTCAAGTTCGGGTGTCGGGTACGTGAATCTTGAATGATTGATTGATTGATTAATTTGTTTTGGTTGGCTATGTTGAAATTAGCGACGAAACCGATAGCCTTTTAAAATGTGTTTTGTTTGATACTTTGATTATGTTGATTGTAGGTGGAATTCTGGATATGTGTTTTGCTAACTTTGTTAGGATGGATCCCGGGAATTATTTATGCAATTTATGTAATCACCAAGTGATTCAATTATTATGCATGGTAAATAATGAGAGTTTTCACTTTTTATCAATTTCCTTTTCATTAATAATTTTCATAAAATCACAAGGATATTTTTTAGTTTATAGTAATGAGATACATGAAATTATTTTGAGTAGCTAATTTCCGTATCATTAAAGATGATCTTTTCTTTTGAAAGATAACATGTTCTTTTCTTTTTTATATATGCATTTCAAAGACTCTTTTAAAAAAGTGACACTCAAAAAATTAAGTATCATTTACAAATGTTTTTATAGGATGAGGGTAAAATAAAAACTCATACGAGTTGTGAGAATTAAAAAAACCCAGTTTTATGAAAACTTTTTTTTAACTTCTTTTCACCAACAATCCAAAAAAAAATACTTTTTTTTTTCATTTAATAGCAGCCGTAAATGCTGTAAAAAGCTGATGTCATCAGTTTTTTTACAGCAATGTAAGGGGTCGAAAACACCACTTCGATTTTTTTACGGCCGTCTTTGTAACATTTTAATCTACGGCTGTGAAAAAAATAGGGACAAAACTCGCACGGAGAACCCGAGTTCTCTAAGTTCTTACAACTCGTGAGAGCATTCACATCCATTCCATCAAAGTATATGTGTGGAGTTTTCATAATATAAAGAGTATAAAAAGTGGTTATGAGTGGAGGGGACAGAAAATGTTACTGTTCATATGTATATTTGGAGATACACTGTTCACCCCTTATAAGTTTTTAATATATTTTGAAAGTGGTTGTTAGTAGAGGAGATAGAAAAGGTAATGATAAAAGTATAAAAAATATTATTTAATTGAAAAAGAGAGAGAAAATGTAGTGTTTTTTAGTTTAATTTAGAGTGAAAATATGGTGGAATGAATGTGAATGCTTTAAGAGTTTTCTCTTAATCCGAATCCAATATATCCTGATTTTATATGTATATATATATTATAAAAATTATCTAGCAACTTAAACTAATACTAGTTTTCTCTTCCCAGTTAAATCTGTCAATCAATTTACGCAAGTAAAATTATATTTAAAATTGGTTCACCTTATTAAATAAAAAATTAAACAAAAAAAATAAATACATGAAATATAATTATTTTATATTAAAAAAACAAAGCAGCTAATAATATTTGTTTTTGCCTTTCAAAAAAAAAAAAAACCTAATAATATTTTTTCCTTTCTGTAGGTGGATGGACCCGCATCTGATGTTACTTGTCAATGTTGTTGTCAGTGTGTTTTTTAATTTGGAATTTATGTAACAGTTATTGTGTTCCTTTCATTTTTCCTTTTTGTGGTTGATATTTTTTTAATGTAAAATAGATTGTTATGGATATTATGTGATTTATTACAATGTTACTAGATTAAAATCTGTGTAAAAATACAGGTAGTTTATCAAACAACGAATTGAAAATGGACATACCATATTTTATTAAAAACGAATCACAATACATTTTTCCGGTTTAAATGAAAATGAATTATACAGAAAGGTAACATCTTTTAAATAACAAATAAATAACAAACATCTTTAATCATTTTAAAACAACAAAGCGAAACCTAAATACAATTTTGAGCACACATGGTTTAGACACACGTGCGTTGCAGCATGCTAAACCAATAAAAGTAGTATACCCTTCCGGTGGACGGATATTTTAAGGTCACTGTGACGTGATTTCTATAAAAAATGTTAAAAACATAATATATAAATGTGAGGGGCCGCTAAATGTGTTAGACTTGAGATACAACTTACCATCTTTGGTGCATTACAGACAATAGTTTGTTGGTTTGTGTCAGTGACCTATTCAACAAAACATTTCATATGTTCATAACATGCTAACAAACTAACATATTATCAACCTATTTCCTCAATTATTCTTTCCATTGTGAAAGCATTATTAAGTAAATGAGTCAAAAATGCCACCAACAAAACAAACATAGCATACCAATAACTATGCTGCATGAAGTGCCATCTCAATCGCTTGCAAGAACCGTGTACAAAATCAATGGCCCAGGTTGCTCCAACATCCTCAAAAATAGCAGACCAAAAAAGAAATTTATAACCTGCAATAAGAGAGTATAACAACGTAAGCAATTTAGACAAAAGCTACAGAGATTATACAAACTGAATTTAACTCTGAAATTTTATAAATAAAAGCTACAGAGAATAACTATGAGAATATATAATTACGTATTTATAAAACAATCAAACCAATCATTTATGTGAAGGACTATGCATTTATCCAATGTAAAGCCATGCATACTGCCATTGCCTTTGCTCTTATTCGGCTTTGGAAATTTTGGTGACCCGGTTTTCGATCTTACAACTTTGGTACCAAATTCCTTTTCAAATTGAACCTACCCCCGTACCGAATATATCAACTCTAGCGAATCACGAACCTGAACAACGTACCTCTACTAGAGCAAACCACGAATTAGGAAACCAAGATATATAACCATAATTTTGAAAGATTTGAATCAAAGAACTAAAATTTGAAATACGTGGTATGTTTTCGGATACGCAACTAACAACAATGTCTTCTGTATCTTGAAAATTAACTCCTATAAAAGAAAAAAATCAACTAAGAGTAGTTTTTAAGTTTCACTTTTGTTTTTTTGGCTTGAAGAAAGCAAAAGTAGGGATGAACATTTGGTACTGGGTACCAGTACCAACTTTTTCCGTTTTCGTGTCCAGTACGGTTCTGTAGGTTACCGGTATATTGGTTGATTTACCGGTAAATACCGTGCCGATTATTTTCGGTACCGGTACACACTATCTTCGTTTTTCGGTACTCCGTATCGTCCAGACGGGTTCACATTTACATATCATAGTCGTTTGATGCACACATCAAACACATCATATATGACCAAGGTTAATAAGAAACTATACGCTTGCAGTCAATACGTTTCGTTAGATATGCATCCATGCCAACCTCTAGGCATTTAGCTTCAGCTGATGGCATGGCATGCACTGGCAGTGCAACAACCGGAATATGCAAATCGGTTCCCATTTATGCCCTTTGAATTGCCTTAGTTGCTTCATAACCATCCATCTTTGGCATCTGGTATCTCAAAAATATTAGTCAGATATTATTTTTCAAGTTCACCATATAAAACATTCTAAGATATTGCATATGATGCCACAACCCTGACATGTACCATAATAGGACCACCAAGAGCATCATTTCATGCAAACACCACTTGAAATACCTCTTGAAAAAAAACTTGTCCTGACAACAGTCAACATTCTAACCCATGCCAAAATCTGGCCTATTAATATATTCTCTCCTAAACCTACAAATGTGTTCATTTTGATATATTTGAAGCTTGATTGTACCAATCACTCAATTAGAGAGCACATTTGTACAAATTTCAAGAGCTTCAAACATACAGTCATAAATTTTTGTTATGCCACTTTATCCTCAATGAAACTTTTTCTCTCTAAAAAATACATAATTCCTATACACGCTTATCATCATATACAACTCTTGGTCTTAGGATCCTGTAAAAAGGACATTTTTCGTGAGAAGTGTGAGAGGACATAAAAATTCATATGTAGACATCATGTTTTGTACTTGGTCACTTAGGCATAATGTTTTGGGTTGTTTTGGCAAGAAAAACACCAAACATAACAATTTAAGACACAATGCAGTGAATTATGGGCTTAAAACTTAAAACACCATGCCAAGAACGTTAAGTAGTGTATTTTAAGTGTTAAATAGTGTGTTTTAAATTTCACTACGTTGCATTGTGTTTTAAATTGTTATATTTGGTGTTTTTCTTGCCAACACAACCCAAAACATCATGCCTAAGTTCAAAACATGATGCCTACATGTCAATTTCTATGCCTTCTCACAAAAAAATGTCCTTTTTACAGGAACACCCTACAACTCTTGTATTGGAGAAGTATTTGTTTGTTAACCTTTGAACACAACTCTACTTTCTTTAAAAGCCTTAACAGTTCTATTTGGCGCTATTCCATCATACAATCTCCAATTACAATCCTAAAGCATATACAATCTACAATTACAATCATTGATGGAGTGGAGGGCGTTTTGCCGGCGACTCGGGTTACTCCGACGAACGTTGAACCCCGGTGAACAAGCACTGTACGACTTTTCTTCATGCGGTTGGTGAGAAAATGGAAACGATAAGGATTTAAAGGAACAGTAAGTAAGAGGAATGTACCGAATACGTGACGAACCGCCGCGGGTTTTTCCGGTCGTCTTCCCGAGCTCCGGCAAGTTTGGTTTTTTGGCGATGTTGTTATCGAAACGGAAGGCGAGAGGGTGTAAGAGAGTGTGTGATGCGAGTAGATAGCAGGGACGAAGGTTGGTTATGGTGGTGTGTCGATCATGAGGTTATAAGGAATCGGATCTGTATTGAGCACCATAACAAAAAGGAAACTCATAATTGTTGTGAATTGTGTGCGTCGTTTGGTTATTTGAGAACCCCAAGTTCCAAAATTTGCACAACAGTCCTTGTGGTTTAATTCAGTAATTTGCACAAATAGTCCCTGAGGTTAACCAACTGAACTAACTTGACTTACTAACTAGGTTAACTTGTATTACCTTAAACCTAACGAGACTAACTAGATTATTTATTTATTTTTTTATAAGGAAAAAAAAACTTTTAATTGTAACATTAGTTAATTTAATTAATTAAACTAATGAATTTATAACGAATTAAACGGTTAATTATTTTGCGAAGCTCTCGAGCTTTAAGGGTTAGAATCCAAAATTCAAAACGGGGCGAATTTCGGGAATCAATTTTGACGGATGTTACACCCCCCGGTAAGTAAGTCGTGCAAGTAGAATATGTCATTTTGGGTGACCCACTCCCTGCTATCATGACGACCGGCGATTGTCACGGCGATACACCGATGTAGGTATCGGTGTAACGGGTTGTAAAGGCTACTCGCCCGCGCCTTTGGGGATCGCGAACTCCCTGGACCCAATAGTGCGCCACCAAGTCCACAACACGTCACTGGACGTGCTGATGCGCGCATCCAAAAATGCCTGGAACACTGAGTATTCCTGTGAGTACAGACCCAAGGCAACGGCGAACTCGGGGAGTGTCATCCTCTGAGTCTTCCCGCAAAGGGCAAAAGCTACTGCGGGTGTCGTCAAAAAATGCTGTAAACCCCCACCCCGGGTGTCCTTAAATGAAAAAGTACATAAAAACTCTAAAGTAATCTCCCTGTGGGCCCGCTCTGCGGCGACATCAAATAAACGGTCCCACGCGAAGTTAGCTGGCATGAACTCTCGGACCCGACCGATCGATCCAATATCGGTCAAAAACTTAATATCAATGGTCCGAGGCGCATCCAGCGTCATCTCTCGTAATCTGCCCAAAAACCTGTAGGCAGCTGTACTTCGGGGGATGTCGCGAATAAACTGTCCCACCTCAGTAAAATCGGGCACAACCTCCTCCTGTCCACGTCCACATCCCCGTCCGCATCCACATCCCTGACCCTGAACCCGACCTCTACGGGCCGCAGCAGCTGATGACTCAGCCATATCGTCTATAAAAATAACAATCACAACTCAGAAATCACTATACGATTAGCATTCATGTATTATATGATTACTGTTCTTGTATACGAACGTATTATACATCTCTTATACGATCCGTACAGATCAAGTATAGGTTTCATATACGCACGTATTATACATCTCGTACACGATCTATAAACATGAAGTATATGTATCGTACGCGCAAGTATTATACGCTACGCACGTATACGCTACGTACACATCAGATATAGGTTTCTTATACACACGTATTATACGTCTCGGATACGCTAAAAATATAACAAACAAGAAATAAAATATAAGGTTATACGGTCGTATACATTGTGTACGATCGTTTACAGCTTGAGTCTTCAAGAAGTATACGATCGTATACAATGTATACGATTGTATGTAGCTTGAAATTCAAGATGTATACGGCCGTATATAATGTATACGATCGTATACAGTTTGAACATTCAAACGTTATACGATCGTATACAATGTGACCGTATACACATGAATATTTAGTTGCATTTTTTAGTTCCAATTTTTTTTTTCAAATTTAATCATACAATCTTAATCATTACGCCTATGTACGCTATTCGATCCTTTACTATACAAGACCATAATCTAACATGATTCAGAATCTGAAAGTATACTATAGGAAAACGTACCGTATAAGAAGAACGACAAGAAAACGTCACAAACATCGAAGAACGCTATCCAAAAACGATCCGAGAGAAAACCGAAATAATTTTTAGAGAATGTTGAGGCCGTATGGTGGATATGAGGTCGTATAACATGTTATACGACCTTTTGTATATGTATACGGGCCGTATACAGGTATACGACCCGTATACAAGATTTTATTATTTTTTAATTCATTCGTATACATCATATACGATGTCACGGCCCCCGGCCCGGTTTGACACGGTTCAGGAGCCGCGGGACAGAAAATCCTGTGGTATTTATTTAATTGAGTTGACAGCGGAAGATTTTAACAGGATCTTTTAAAACTGAAAATGCCTGATTATTTTATTTCATAATTCGGAATAAAACCCCGGTAGTTTACAATAAGGTGATTTCACTGGGAAATCTTTATTTTACAAAACATGTTTCTTTATTTACATTGAGCCACTTCCTTAAGCTTGTAGTGCTTCGCGGCACTTTTCCTGGATCACAATAGATCACCAGAAACATGTTTGAAAAAGGTTTTGTCGGTGGGGAAATACTGGTGAATCATTCTTTTTACTAAAAACGACGCGTTGTTATAATTTACAGTATTAAGAGCGATTACAATGTTTATACATATCAACCATCTACCCACGGTATTTATCACTTGACCACCTATTGGCTATCTCGTTGTCCAATGGTGTCTCTGACTATGGTCATATCACCCCTTGGCTAACCCGTTGTCCAATGGTGACGGTTATCAAGTAATGTATACAAAACCCCACATACCGGCTGTAATTGAAGACTACAAAGACTTAATCCCTGTAATTATAACTTTGAAAACAAGTAGAGTTTTAAGAAAACAATTTGATAAAAAGAAAATGACTCACATTGCAAGTTTAATCGGGCAGAGTTTAGCCTACTGATAAGCTTGTTAACCTAATTCAAATAACAATGCACACGAACTAGGTTAGTAACTAATACATCATTTACAATAACTCACGAGATTAAAACCTCACAACGAATGACAAAGTGCGATACTTAAACATCCATCGAATTCACGACGAATGACAAAGCATAACCCTAATTTGGGCAGCACTTAAACATCCATTGGATAGTTTTCATCGATCGGACATTGAATCGTAGTAGCGATCGAGTTATTACCCCGTTATCGCGGCGGAATTCGAGATTGTGTGTGTTTTTATAGTATACAGACTATAACTTGGCGTACGAATTGAGTTTTTTCGTCGAACCAACGCAGGAAATCAAGTCCCACACCCCTCTATTTATATATGAAAAACAGCCCCCTCGCGTGGCGCGAGGGGCTGTCACGTGGCGCAAGGGGTACCACCCTACCATAGGGTAGCCCCGTGTCTTGGTAGGCTTGTTGACTTGGTTGTTCGTTAAAATTCTTTTTACACGTAAAACTGTCGAGATAATACTGACTAGGGTTTACCCCCCCTGAGTTTTAGGGGCCCTGATCCTGATTCCGATTGTTCTGAAAATTTTAGGGTTTATGCAGGATTACTTGGGGGTCTTAATTAGGGTCTCCTTTTGGACAAAATAAAATAATAAATAGGACTTTTGATGAGAGTTGTTACATCCTCCCCACCTTAATAAAAATCTCGTCCTCGAGATTTACTGGAATAAGTGAGGATATTTTCGCTTCATTTCTGATTCCAGCTCCCAAGTGTATTCAGGTCCTCTCTTTGAATCCCACTTGACTTTGACCAGTACTAGTCGTTTGTGTTTGAGAAACTTGATCTTTCGGTCTTCTATTTGCAGTGGTTTCTCAACAAATTTTAGCTTTTCATTTACCTCGATGTCTTGAAGGGGTACTACCAGGGATTCGCCAGATAGACATTTCTTGAGATTGGATACATGAAACACGTCATGTACTCCAGCTAGCTCTTCTGGTAGTTGTAAACGATAGGCAACTGGTCCTATACGTTGGATTACTGAAAATGGTCCTACGTATCGTAGACATAGCTTTCCTTTCTTACCGAACCGAACTACTCCTTTCCAAGGAGAAACTTTTAAAAGTACCTTATCTCCGATTTGAAAATCCAGATGCTTACGTCGATTATTGGCATAACTCTTTTGACGATCTCGAGCAGTCTTTAGTCTTTCCTTGATTTGAGTGATCTTGTCGGTGGTTTCTTGTACTATTTCAGGACCGGATAATTAACTTTCTCCTATTTCTGCCCAGCAAACTGGATTTCTGCATTTTCGTCCATACAGTGCTTCGAATGGGGCAGCTTCGATGCTTGTATGATAACTATTATTATAGGAGAATTCAATTAAAGGTAAGTGGTCGTCCCAATTTCCACCAAAATCTATCACACATGCTCGGAGAATGTCTTCCAGGGTTTGTATCGTCCTCTCACTTTGTCCGTCTGTTTGAGGATGATATGCCGTACTTAAATTTAGTCGTGTTCCCATTGCTTTCTGGAAACTTGTCCAGAAATGAGAAGTGAAACGACTATCCCTATCCGATACAATGGAGAGTGGAACTCCAAGTAAGGATACTACTTCGTCTACATACAACTTGGCTAACCTTTCCATGCTAAAGGTTTCCTTCATGGGTAGAAAATGAGCTGACTTGGTTAATCGATCCACAATTACCCAAATCGCGTCATTACCTTTTCTGGTTTTGGGTAACTTAGTAACAAAGTCCATTGTTATGAGTTCCCATTTCCATACAAGCATTTCTAGTTGTTGAAGTAGACCCGAAGGTTTCTGGTGTTCTCCCTTAACTTGTGAACAAGTAAGACACTTAGAAACATATCTAGCTATGTCCTTTTTCATACCCATCCACCAGAAATTATTTCTTAAATCTTGGTACATTTTATTGTTACCTGGATGCATGGTATACCTAGATTTATGAGCTTCTTCTAAAATCTTATTTCTTAATTCTCATTGCTTAGGTACCCAAATCCTTTTCTTATGGAATCTCCAAATTCCATCATTTCCTTGCTCTAATTCTTTTACTCGTCCTTTCATTCCTTCAGCATCGTTCTTGATTGCTGTTTCTTGAACATTCTTTAGTTGTTCCATTAAATCTAACTGTAGATTTAATCTAAGAGCACGAACCCGTCGTTGTTTCTCATGATACTTACGACTTAAGGCATCTGCAACTACGTTTGCCTTTCCTTCGTGATACTGAATATCACAGTCATAGTCGCTTAATATTTCCATCCATCTCCTTTGTCTCATATTTAACTCTTTTTGCCCAAATATGTACCTTAAACTTTTATGATCCGTATAGACAGTAAACTTACTTCCATACAGATAATGTCTCCAAAATTTAAGGGCAAAATTATGGCTCCTAATTCTAAGTCATGAGTCGTATAGATTTTCCTCGTGCGTTTTCAATTGTCTTGAAGCATACGCAATTACCTTCTTGCGTTGCATTAGCACACATCCTAATCCTAGCTTAGAAGCATCACAATATACTTCAAAATCTTCAGTTCCTTCTGGTAAGGCTAGAATTAGGGCATTGGTTAACTTTTGCTTTAAAATCCTAAAATCCTCTTCTTGCTTAGGTCCCCATTCAAACGTAACTGCTTTACAGGTTAGCTTAGTTAATGGTACTGCTATTTTATAAAAATCCTTAATAAAGCACCTATAGTATCCGGCTAACCCTAAAAAGCTTCTAATTTCCATAGCTTTTTGTGGAACCTTCCATTTGGTGATCGCTTCTATTTTGGAGGGATCTACGTGAATACCTTCATGGTTCACCATGTGTCCTAAAAATTGCACTTCATGTAGCCAAAATTCACACTTTGAGAATTTGGCGTAAAGCTTCTCCTTTCTTAACAAAGTTAAGAGTGCATGCAAGTGCTGACAATGCTCGTCCTGACTTTTGGAATAAATAAGTATATCATCGATGAAGACAATTACAAATTTATCCAAATACGATTTACAGATTCTATTCATCATGTCCATGAATGCTGCAGGTGCATTCGTTAATCCGAAGGGCATGACTGTAAACTCGTAATGACCATACCTAGTTCTAAAAGCAGTTTTAGGTATGTCTTCTTCTTGTACCTTTAATTGATGATATCCGGAGCGCAAGTCGATCTTAGAAAAATATCTAGCTCCTTGAAGTTGATCAAAGAGGTCATCAATCCTAGGTAATGGGTATCGATTCTTAATTGTAACCGTATTCAGTTCCCTATAATCGATACACATTCGCATCGAACCATCCTTTTTCTTTACAAACAACACTGGTGCTCCCCAAGGGGATGAACTAGGTTGTATGAATCCTTTACTTAACAATTCATCTAATTGTTTCTTTAGTTCTAGCATTTCTGTGGGTGCAAACCGATAAGGTGCCTTAGCTACGGGTGTAGTTCAAGGAATTAAATGAATTCTAAATTCTACTTCCCTATCTGGTGGTAATCCTGGTAACTCTTCTGGGAATATATCTGGGTATTCTGAAACTACAGGAATCTCCTTAAGTTCTTTATCCTTAGTACTAATGATTACTGAAATCATATATACTATTCCTTGCTTTCGTTCATAACTAGCAACTTTCTTTACTGAAATGAACTTCATGGG
Organism: Helianthus tuberosus; assembly: GCA_030545235.1. Lineage (NCBI taxonomy): Eukaryota > Viridiplantae > Streptophyta > Magnoliopsida > Asterales > Asteraceae > Helianthus > Helianthus tuberosus. The sequence continues at coordinate 89,003,318 of CM060438.1, read as the reverse complement.
TTTACGTGGCTTATCTCCTGTAATCACGATTACTTCTCCGGTAGGTGCCCGAATCTCTATAGAGTTCTTATCACAAAGGATTCGAGCATGGTTGGCTACTAACCAATCCATTCCTAACACAACATCAAACCCAGCTAAATTCATTGGTAATAGGTTTGCATGAAATTTATGACCTGAAAGTTCTATATTTTCTTTTTGCAAAATCTTATCTATGTTAACAGAATTCCCATCTGCCGTTTCGATTGTAAAAATTTGCCTAAGGTTGGTTAAGGGTAAGTTAAGTGCTTGGCAGAATGAAGTATTTATAAAACTTTGGTTTGCACCAGAGTCAAATAATACTTTTGCTTAAACGTTGTGAACTAGGAACGTACCAGCTATCACATCTGGAATGAGTTCTGCCTCCTGAGTAGTTAATTGGAATGCTCGAACATTCTTCTTGGTAGCTCCGTCGGCCGGTTGGGCTTTATTGTCTGCTGGTTTAACCAATTTAGGGCATTCTGGTTTATAGCAGACCCTTGTTTTCTTTCTATAGTCTTCTTCACGATGTCCTACAACTTTGCAAAAGTTGCAGGTTACATTGCATTTTCCAAAATGTTTCTTTCTGCAATTCCTGTAGAACGGCGGAGTTGAGGATTGCCCCGTTCCTCTTTTCTTGAAGTTGCTATTATTACCCACACGAAATCCTTGGGTAATTTTCTGAGCCAGTTCCTTTTTCCTATTTTCGTCTCTTGTGCGTACCAGCTCGTCAGTTAGGGTGTTAGCTAATTCTACCGCATCGTCAATAATGCGAGGTCTCGCAGCTTTAACGATATTACGGATTTCGCCAATCAATCCCCAAATATAGCGAGAAGTAAGTACCGGTTCTGGCGAAGCCAGTGTTGGTACCACTCTAGCATATTCGAAGAATGTCGAAGTATATACTCGACAATCTACAACCACCATCCGATGGTTCAGGAATTTATTTGCCATTTGTTCTTTTTCATATTCAGGACAAAATTTTCTTTCTATTAGCTGCTTAAATTCCTCCCAACTCATGGCATAGGCCATATTTCTTCCTTTGGCTTGAAGTACCGTATTCCACCATTCTAGTGCCCCTTCTTTAAAAAGATGCGACGCATACATGACCTTGTCTTCCTCAGCACATTTGCTTATCATGAGTACTGCTTTGGTTTTCTCCAACCAACGTAGTGCTGCAGTTGCCCCTTCATTGCCTGCAAATTCAGCTGGTTTACAAGCAATAAATTCTTTGTAAGTGCAACCAGGCGTTGCAGCTTTCATTTTCTTAGGAAGTGGGGCCTGCCCTGGAACATTATCGTGATTAGTATGATTACTTCCTCCGTTTACACTATTACTGAAGTTATCTTCTTGAGTACGTTTACTAGGAATAATTTGTTGAGGTTCAACTGGGTTTCGAGCAACAGCCAGGATTGCTGGAATAGCTTTGGCTATTCCTTGAGCAACGATATTCTCGATATCTTGCTTAGTCATAAATTGATCTTCCTGGTTTTGCTCAGATTGGTTTACTTCATTAACTGGTTCATTATTAGTGTTTTCCATCTGATAATTAATATATATAATTTATTAGTATAGAATAAATAACAATTATACATAAAACAATCATACAAATTTCACAACACACATATATATCCAAAATTATCGATTTCTCGATTTCCCTTTTTATATATCATATTATGCATCCGTACACACTGTTATTTTACAAGTTTTATGTATTTTTATTTTACAAGATTATATTTTTATTACTATTATTATTACTATATAATCACAGCTACGTTCTCACACCATTCCTTCTGCTGATATTTCAGAAACGACGCTCCCTCTCGTCGTACTTCCAGGAGATTTGCTCTCCCACCTCCCGAATCCTATTCCCTGCACCTATCAGCTCCTCGCCAAAATAGCGGAGTTCAGCTAAGTTTTCATTGTTCATTGGTGGGTTTGGTATAGGTTCTGGGTCGAACTGAGGGAAAAAGGTATAAGGGTTATTTAGGAGGTTTTGAAACTGCCAGTCGTTGGTCCACCACTCGTTCATTTCTCCTAAAGGTTGGGTATGGATTAAAGGTTCTGGGATGGCTGGTTCCAAATTTATTGGAAGTTGAGTTTTGGCAGGATAAGGGTAGAGGTTGGTATTGATAGGTCTAATGATATCACAGCTTGCCAATATGCGATCTAACTCCTCTTGTAATGGCAACTCCTCGACTTGTTTAGAACTTTCCCCAATTTCCATTTCTACTTGCCTAGAACCTTCCCCGATCGCAATTCCTTTTCCTTTATATATGAGATTCTCTATTTTGGGAACCTTTCTAGTTGCTGGTTTCCTCCTGCGTACACGCCTCCAGCCTACGAATCTTCTCCTTTTCTTAGGTTTTGGTTTCTCCAGAGGTGGAGCGTGGAATTCCATAGGTTCTTCCACATCGGGTATGTAACCAGTAAAGTCTTTGGAAACTTCTACTTTCACCGGATAGAGATTGAGATTCTGAAGGGCTTCAGATAACTCATTCATGCTGTTTAGCATATATGCAAAAATGCACACAAAATGCTAAGTTAAAATTTTATAACAAAATTTCACATATAAACCTTCAAGTATTATTGCATACCGTGTGACTAATTTAATACAAAGGACAACTGACAATTAAAACATACTAGGGTTTATTGTAACTTATTTATTTACTGGGTAAAGTTTTCTTTTAGAGTTTCTGGATTCTAGATGATATGGGTTCTAGAACTGGGTCAGGGTATTTAAACGTTAGCATTTACTGCTACAGTGGCTAACATATAGAGATCTGCCCATTTTTTATCTAATTCGTTTTCCCACGGTGGGTTATTGCCTATTTTCTGTGTCTCCTTAGGCATCATTACTTCTTTTGGTTGTGGTTTCTTTCTTTTCTCCTGACTTTTTCTAATAATCTGACTTCTTTTCTTAGGAGAAAGTGGTTTCTCAAACTGTGCCTTACGGACAAATATTCCTTCCGCAGTATCTGTTGGGTATTTTGAGGATGAAGTTCCTTTTTCTTTCGGTGAAATATCTAATTTATGATAGATATCCGAAAGTCTTTGCTTACCTATACTGTAAACAATTATTCAAATAATAAAACACATAATCACAAAAAAAGACAATCAGTAAAATTAAGTATTTTCTAAATACTTAATTGGCTTAAATCAGTGGCTCTGATACCACCTTTTTCTGTCACGGCCCCCGGCCCGGTTTGACCCGGTTCAGGAGCCACGGGACAGAAAATCTCGTGGTATTTATTTAATTGAGTTGACAGCGGAAGATTTTAACAGGATCTTTTAAAACTGAAAATGCCTGATTATTTTATTTCATAATTCGGAATAAAACCCCGGTAGTTTACAATAAGGTGATTTCACCGGGAAATCTTTATTTTACAAAACATGTTTCATTATTTACATTGAGCCACTTCCTTAAGCTTGTAGTGCTTCGTGACACTTTTCCTGGATCACAACAGATCACCTGAAACATGTTTGAAAAAGGTTTTGTTAGTGGGGAAATACTGGTGAATCATTCTTTTTACTAAAAACGACGCGTTGTTATAATTTACAGTATTAAGAGCGATTACAATGTTTATACATATCAACCATCTACCCACGGTATTTATCACTTGACCACCTATTGGCTATCTCGTTGTCCAATGGTGTCTCTGACTATGGTCATATCACCCCTTCGCTAACCCGTTGTCCAATGGTGACGGTTATCAAGTAATGTATACAAAACCCCACATACCGGCTGTAATTGAAGACTACAAAGACTTAATCCCTGTAATTATAACTTTGAAAACAAGTAGAGTTTTAAGAAAACAATTTGATAAAAAGAGAATGACTCACTTTGCAAGTTTAATCGGGCAGAGTTTAGCCTACTGATAAGCTTGTTAACCTAATTTAAATAACAATGCACACGAACTAGGTTAGTAACTAATACATCATTTATGATAACTCACGAGATTAAAACCTTCACAACGAATGACAAAGTGCGATACTTAAAAATCCATCGAATTCACGACGAATGACAAAGCATAACCCTAATTTGGGCAGCACTTAAACATCCACTGGATAGTTTTCATCGATCGGACATTGAATCATAGTAGCAATCGAGTTATTACCCTGTTATCACGGCGGAATTCGAGATTGTGTGTGTTTTTATAGTATACAGACTATAACTTGGCGTACGAATTGAGTTTTTTCGTCGAACCAACGCAGGAAATCAAGTCCCACACCCCTCTATTTATATCTGAAAAACAGCCCCCTCGCGTGGCGCGAGGGGCTGTCGTGCGGCGCGAGGGGTGCCACCCTACCATAGGGTAGCCCCGTGTCTTGGTAGGCTTGCTGAGTTGGTTGTTCGTTAAAATTATTTTTACACGTAAAACTGTCAAGATAATACTAACTAGGGTTTACCCCCCTGAGTTTTAGGGGCCCTGATCCTGATTCCGATTGTTCTGAAAATTTTAGGGTTTATGCAGGATTACTTGGGGGGTCTTAATTAGGGTTTCCTTTTGGACAAAATAAAATAATAAATAGGACTTTTGATGAGAGTTGTTACATACAATCTCTTTTTTCGTCTTGTATACGAGGCGTATACACTTATACGGCCCGTATACACTTATACGACCCGTATACACTTATACGGCCCCTATACTATTGAGTATTTTTCATTTTTCTTAAATTACTATATGCGGAAGTGACGAAGATACAGTCGGTATGTGTTAACGTTCATTCGTTTTAACATTTTTTAAGTTCAATTTCAACAAGTTGCCAAAACATTTATATAACGTGTATGCTAATCACTACAAATTGTCAAAACATTTATATAACGTGTATGTTAATCACTACAATTGTCAAAACATGAAATAACATTTTAAATTCATAGGCAACCTAAATCCACGAATTCCTTCGTCTTGTATTTATCAACGATCTTATTATATTGGTCAATATGTTCCTAATAATAGTAATACCAACTCTCTGCTGGCGTATTCCGTGTCGGTTGTTCCAGTATCCTGATGGGGTTGGCATTGGATGTTCCCCTTCTAATTTGGCGTGAATAAAATGGTTCTTGTTAACATGTAGAAGTGCGACCGTTTGATTCGGAATACTATCTTCGGCTGTTGTGAACATGGGAAAAAATGAAGCACAACCACTGTTCCTTAATAAGAGGCAAATGACAATCCACCGGTTCGCTATCAGCAGCCCCGTAAAGGCATTTGTAGACACTTATCGCTAGGTGTTGTGCCTATACTGGACCAATCTAATGACGTTTGAACTTCTTGAAACTGAAGTTCATTTATTCTATTCCATAAGTCGTAGTACCGGCTGCACTCAATCATAAGCTCCCGCCGTATTGACGACCACTATAACAACTCTCCCAAAACCCTTAAACATGTCCTATACGTCTTAAAATACACCCCGTATACGAAAAACGGACCCGATATACAGTTATATTAACAAAAATCAAATAAAACAAATTTTAGTGGGTCCTCGCGGGGCGCGACCAGCTCAAGCTAGGCTGTCATGGGCCATGACCCAGTGATACTGTCACACCCCAAATTTCCATGTGTCACCGGTGGGCCCGGTGGGGAGTATCGTGACGTGGTTGGCAACATCATAGTCAAACAACACAATATTTAAATGCACAGCGGAAGCAAAAGATAAATATATTACATTCCGAATATAAAGTAATATCCAAGTATTACAACGGAAGGTAAAGGATCCACAGGCGGATCATAAAACGTAAACATTGTTCAACAGACTTTAGACGCCTAGAACTTGCAAGATTCCTTATTAACGTCCTGAGCCGCTTCCAGCCTATTACGTACTTGTACCTGTCACTTAGACTTTTGAAAATACGTCAGTTTTCACTGGTAAATACACTCAACCGACTCATTTGAAAATGTTTATGAAAATTTGTTTAGGTGCACAAGACACGTAAATGTTTCGACACTTTGATTAGAATGCACAAGGCAAAATTTATATTTTATACTTGAGACAAACTATATTTCATGTTATCAGTTTTACATAACTTGCTCTACATGTGGGGCCCGAAACTATGCCGGTTCATGATTAACCGACACACCACTATTCCCCTATTGGGAATTCCATATTGGTATAAACATATGGCATCTGTCAGGTGTATGCCTACACCCCGTGCTTAGGTCGTGGCCATTGCAATTCATGAGTCAAGGATATCCAGGACACGGTCGCATTAATCCCCAATGTTTCAGTCAAGCAATACGAATTAAAACAGGTTATTTGGATTTCCCGACTCATTGGTCTTTGAATCCCATACCTGAACATGCGGTATTTATATTACCGTATCCCAAGCCCGTAATAGGGAAAATAAGTTAAGAGTATTTACCTGAGCTAGCTCCTGTCTTAAATAGCAGAAATTTATAACTCAGCCGTATTCACTTAAGCAAGCGTAGGTACAATTTACCGGAAAGCTCTAGTCTGGAATGATGGTATAAATAACTAATTAGAATGCTAACGGGTCTTTAATTAAGCTTAAAAAAAAACTTATTTTAAGGTGAGATGGTTATTCCAACCACTGCTTAGCTAATGTTTAGGGAATAGCTAGTCCTTGCTGTTAGTCGAACAGATCGACGATCCTGGGCAGCTGATGGCAAATTCTTAATCGTTGCCTAATTAGGGTTGCGGTGATAATGCATAAGCAAAATGAACCGTCTTTCATATCTAACTATACCGAACTCACAGGATATTGAGTTAGGCTATATGAATCTATATCTTAAAACTTATTTGACCAGGGTTTTCAATTCTGCCAAAACTGGTACTAGCTGTCTTGGAGATCTCTTAATAATGCAGCCCTAAATGGGATATAACCCTTAACTCTACCTGCCTCTCTGGGGTAAACAGGATAATCTTAGAAGAAGATGATCAAGATATAAGGAGGTTACAGAGATTTTATAAATCTCAAGCTCCAATTCATCCATCTTTGCTTGTGTCAATTAAGTGACACTTTTACGTTACGAGTCCACAAATTTCTTGATCTGCTACATTTACTTGGATAATTCCATTCAGGATATCTCCTTTGAATACTACTAGTCGACTTTAGTACGATATGACCATTGGGATATCTCAGAGGTTCCATGCATTAAACCTCCATATTGATCAGGCATGAAAGCAATCTATGGGACACCCCAGGATACACCACTCCTCATATGGCACTTTTATCAAACAGAGTTTGGCATTCGCAGGCGATAGAAAACAATGAGAAAATAATAAAATAAAATAATATACATTGTCGTACTCTTTTTGAGGAAGAGTACTCCAGATTCTTATGAAAGGATTATCTCTGAGGATGGGAGAGAGGGTTATTAAAGATTCCATTGGTAAATTATGCCTCATTTTTAATATCTGAAGTTCTTATGAATGTAACCAAAAGTTTGCTAAGCTTATGGTTTACTAAAGGTTTATTATCCCTTACATTAACGTAAAATACTTAGTAGATACAATTGATGCTAAAAGGTAAGGACGTACCTTATTATTGATATGCACTGTCTCTGGCCTTCAACTGGTAGTTTAGGCGTTTCCTTTCTTATCCATCCCAGACTTAGCTGCTCCTCCCTGGGCAGCCTCCGGGCAATTAGTACTGATGTGGCCCTTTTCACCACATCTGAAACAGCTTGCATTCTTTATGTCCCTACATTCGTGGGACTGGTGGCCAGTTCTTTTGCAGATGCCACATTGCTTTATCTTTTGGTTTGATCGACACTGTCCCCAGTGTCTTCTTTTGCAAGTTTTGCATGTAGGCTTCTTGTCGGAATCCTGTTGGTCATTGTTGAACTCGGATTTGTTATTCTTAGGATTCTGGGAGTTATTCTCCTCCCTTTTACGCTTCCCATCTTCAGAGGCCTTGGCAGCCTTGTTTCTAACCACATCGAGTGTGAGAGCTAGCGACAATTCTGCCGTTGACCTGAAGGTAGTAGGTCTCGATGCTTTCACACTTGCCTTTATTTCTGGGGCTAAACCCCCAATGAAGCGAGCAATTCGCTTTGGTTCCGGTGTGACCAAATAAGGAACCAATCGAGACTTGGTATTGAAACTTGTAAGGTATGCTTGACAATCTAAGTTCTCCATGACTAAAGTCAAGAATTCAGTCTCAATCTTCTCAACCTCGTGTTGAGGGCAATAGTTTTCTTTGATCAGCGTCATGAACTGTTCCCAGGTCATATTATATAACGGGACTTTCCCTGTAGCTTGGATCAAAGATTTCCACCAAGCTAATGCCTCTCCTTTGAAAGATTGTGACACAAATTTCACAATATCCCTATCATCACAACCACTAATATCCACAACCGTATCCATTTCGTCCATCCAAGTCATGCAATCAACAGCTCCTTTTTCCCCAGTGAAGTCCCTTGGTTTGCACGAAACAAAGTACTTATAGGTGCAACCCTTATTACGGGGTTCTTGATTTCGCATGACTCGTTGGGATGGAGCACTCCTCTGGTTTGAGAAGTGGTGAGAATTACTGTTGTGGGCAGTGTGAGTCCTGGAGGGTGTTCTAGTGTGTGATGCAGATTGGGTCTCCGCATGGGTACCACTTGATCCATGGTGCTGTCTATCCATAGCTCTATTAACCGCATTATCTATCATAGCTTGTAACTCTTCACCTGCTACGTTTACACGGGCATTATCATTCACTATCCCTGGGTGACTGTTGACCTCGTTTGAGTCTGCCATGTATCTTGAACTGTAACATATCGTCAATAGTCTATTGGTGAGTTTATTATAGAATTGTCTTTTATGGCAATTTATTAACCGTGGTAAACGTAGACCATCTTTGGTTAATTGATTACTCACATTAATTTAGGATTTCTAATATAATTTATCCTAATTATAAAACAATAACAGTTTTATTAGCACATAAGGCCTAGTCACATGGACAGATTAATTTATAAGCCATGATTTCAGAGAATTGAGGCATTAAGGTGTGAATTAAAGTTCATGACCTTTTCTTGACAGGGAGTTGCAGGCTACCATTGTCTTTTAGTCTCAGAGGACGTTAATTATAGCCCGTGGGCACTTCATCCATATGGGATGATTATATAAATAAGGATTTAGAATAATCCCATAAAAATGACTTATGTGATTTTATCGTATCACACTTTGTCGAGCATGTAATTATGCTTTCATATGTTTAATAAGGATTTGAATCTCTTGAATAGGTTCTACCATCTCGGCCTTGTATGCAGTGACATTTAGGCTAGGTTTTACCTTTAAGATTCTTTTTAATAATTAACGCTGAACAAAATTTTTAAATCGAGATGTTAATAAGGATTTTAATCTAATTGTGGAGCTACCATCTTGGCCCTGTCTTAACGTGACATATGGCTAGGTCTTGTCCTTTTGGATTTTGCCATTTTATTAAAATGGTAGATCTTATAATATAGGAATGATATTTTAAATATAATCGTTCCTTTAAAAATCTAAACAAGTATATGGTTGCCCTAATCGGGACTTCTACCGTAAATGACTCGCCCATACAAGAGCTAATCGTATAAATAACAAAGGAACCAAATAAGGACAAAATGAAACAAATTTGAATTTGTCCTATGTTCTCGTCTAGACTCAAGAATGTGCAACTGTGTAACTGAGATTAAACACAAAAAGGCTAGTGTTTAATTCACTCAGTGTTGGCTCTGATACCAACCTGTCACACCCCAAATTTCCACGTGTCACCGGTGGGCCCGGTGGGGAGTATCGTGACGTGGTTGGCAACATCATAGTCAAACAACACAATATTTAAATGCACAGCGGAAGCAAAAGATAAATATATTACATTCCGAATATAAAGTAATATCCAAGTATTACAACGGAAGGTAAAGGATCCACAGGCGGATCATAAAACGTAAACATTGTTCAACAGACTTTAGACGCCTAGAACTTGCAAGATTCCTTATTAACGTCCTGAGCCGCTTCCAGCCTATTACGTACTTGTACCTGTCACTTAGACTTTTGAAAATACGTCAGTTTTCACTGGTAAATACACTCAACCGACTCATTTGAAAATGTTTATGAAAATTTGTTTAGGTGCACAAGACACGTAAATGTTTCGACACTTTGATTAGAATGCACAAGGCAAAATTTATATTTTATACTTGAGACAAACTATATTTCATGTTATCAGTTTTACATAACTTGCTCTACATGTGGGGCCCGAAACTATGCCGGTTCATGATTAACCGACACACCACTATTCCCCTATTGGGAATTCCATATTGGTATAAACATATGGCATCTGTCAGGTGTATGCCTACACCCCGTGCTTAGGTCGTGGCCATTGCAATTCATGAGTCAAGGATATCCAGGACACGGTCGCATTAATCCCCAATGTTTCAGTCAAGCAATACGAATTAAAACAGGTTATTTGGATTTCCCGACTCATTGGTCTTTGAATCCCATACCTGAACATGCGGTATTTATATTACCGTATCCCAAGCCCGTAATAGGGAAAATAAGTTAAGAGTATTTACCTGAGCTAGCTCCTGTCTTAAATAGCAGAAATTTATAACTCAGCCGTATTCACTTAAGCAAGCGTAGGTACAATTTACCGGAAAGCTCTAGTCTGGAATGATGGTATAAATAACTAATTAGAATGCTAACGGGTCTTTAATTAAGCTTAAGCTTAGACCGGTTAGTCTTACAGAAAGATACGGTTCGTACGCACGATTAAGCGAAGACCGGATAGAATGTGATTTAGACCCGACAAGTTCGGAGACTCGTATAATATGGGTATATTATACACATTCTGGATTTTGAGATAAAACCGATAAGGTTTGACCCGTTTCGGCTAATTTATGTAAACTAGTTACATAAACCGAACCTAACGCGTATGAAGCGTAACGGGTAACCATAAGAGTCCTAAACAGGTTTTCTAAGTTAACATGCCTTAAATATGTTGTGATATCAGTAGGATACCTTCCGTTATGCCCAAAACGAGTTTAATTTTATATTAATCCCCTTAGGGGTATTTTGGTCATTTTAAAGATTATAAAAGGAATCAATTAAGCTTCTATGATCCAGGTCTGAATAAATCAGTAAAATAACTTATTTTAACAGGTTATAACATTTGGTTATAAGTCTTATATGCCAAAATAGTTTTAAACCCTAACTATGCGTATAATACGCGTATAAAGTAGTTTTAAGCGACGTACGGGTTAAAATAGGATTCTGAGTTTCCTAATCAGTTAAACAGGTTCAAAACACTCCATTTAATATTTAAAATCAGTAGCAATTGGATTGGCGTTAAAAGGATTTGTAAAACTCATTTTATGGCCGAAAAGGGTATTTTTTGGTATTAACCGAATCGAGGCGATTAACCTAGCTTATGATCAGTTTAAAAATAATTAAAAATCTTCAAAAATCCCAAAATATTATATCACATCAGTGGGTAAAAGGTTTGGTGTCAAAAATGGGTTTTAGATAGGCGTTATGCTAATGACGTCATTTAATTACTAAGAATCGCTATAATTACGTCATTAAGCATAACTCCTAATCTGGACCTCCGCTTGATGTGAAAATTTACAGACATGTCTAATAATCAGTAACTAAGATTATTTTACTTTCATATTTCCAAAAATCTCGTTTTATGCTCATAAGGGCATTACAGTCAATATTTAGGCGTTTAACGGAAACATTGGACGATTTGGGATTCGAGTGGTATAAACGCAGAGGCTTATACACACATGCAACTAGGTCCTAATGGAACTTTAAGGCATGTCTAAATCTATATAAATCGGGTCAGAACTAAGGTCAAAGCAAAAGTCAAACTTTTGCGTCTCTCGGTTCCGAATCGGTTCTAAACATAAAGTTGTCGAATCAAATAAGCTTAGACAAGTTATTATACTTATTTTCAAGTTGTATGGCTGATAAAACAGGTTACACGCCTTCCGTGTTGTTAAATATGCGATTAAGGTTTCTGTTGACTTTTTCGGACAACCTTGGACTCGACAAACGACCTAGTTAGGATTCGAATCAGTGAGTGCCCTTTTAGGGGTTTATTAACCATATAAATACCAACTTATAACAACTTTCGATTCGACTAATCTCTGGACCGATTGTGATTTATCACAAAGTCAAACCGTAGTTACGACGGTTTGACTTCTAGGCTATAAACTAAGTATAAATGAACTAGAGAAGATCAAGGGTACTTACACTTGTCTAATGGATGATTTGGAATGCTTGGGATCTGTTGGAATGCTCCTCAAAATGACCAGAAGTGAATGCAATATGAATGATCAAAGTTGCAAAGAATGTGGGTCTTCTTATGGTGTTCAAACACACTTGGATCATCTACACATAAGTCTAGGAGTGAAACAATAACATCCACAAGTCCCCTACTAGCTAAAAACCACCTTAGGCAGCCCAAGGTATCGAAAAAATGGCATTTGAGTCGGTTAAGGAACATGCAGGACACCTGCACATACATTCTGATCAGACAAGGCAGTCGCGTAGCGCGACTGCCAAAGCCTTTCACGCTCGCGCTACGCTAGGGTATAGGTGACCAGTTCAGCAAGTTTCAATAATTGCAATTTCAGTCCCTGGTCCCCCGAAAGGTCGTTTTCACTTGGTTTTCTTGCATTTTGAGACTTTATATTTGACATGCGGGGCTTTAAGACTTATACCATCTTTGTTAAGTCCTCGGGTAACTTTGTGATCACCCGAAAAGCCCTAAATTTCAACGTTGACGATTCTAACCCTCACACACGAATTTTATCATAACTTTCTCACACGGTAACGAAACTTGGTGAAATTTTTATGGTGCATTCTTGTGAGCATAATTAATCGTTACAAAGCTTTGGGCTTGTCAAAAGGTCACTCAGAGGTATAAGTTAAACATGTTGACACATTTAACCCCTGTAGTTTGTAATCTCTCACTTTCTTTCACAATTCTCATCGTATGATCCATGATCCATTCGTTTAAGGTTATAAACATCAGGTAGGGTTATTGTAAAGTCTAATTATTCATTGTTGACGTTTTGAACCCTTATATTTACACAGTTTCATTGTTTGTCAACTTTAGTCCTTCAAGAACATTCTTTCACACGTTCAAACCTATGACACGTGTCAACACATTATAGGACGCAAATTTTCGGGGTGTTACAGATACTAAGCCACACCTGGGGCCGCCACCTGGCATTACACCCGACAACCCTATACCGGTGACTAACCGAGGCTAGGGCCTAGACTAGACCCTCGTGGGCCGCGAGAAAGATAGAAGAGGCTGTCGCGGAGCGCGAGCCGCCCTATGACCAGCCTATATAAGGAGTCGAGAGGCTCAGTTAAATCTCGTTAAAATTTATTTTCTCTCTCTCTAAATATTATAAGCTAAAACTCTCGGGAATAATACGCCTAAATAGCGAAGCTCTGCCTCGTTGTAAATATTATAAACCCCGGTTACGTATTAGTTACTCTGCCCGATTGATCTAGAGCTCCGTAACGCATGTCAAGGCTCTGCCTGACTCAGTCGTTGGAATTCTGTCTCGGGGGTATAGCTAATGTGTCACACCCTGACTTTTGCAGAAGCTTATGATGTGTGACTAGTTCAATATCATTGCATTCAATCATAATAAACAACTATATGATCAAAACGATGTTCATCCATTTATTAAGTTTAAAATATTACAAACACCCATCATTTAAGTTTCAAGCAACACAACCTTTGACTAAGTTACAAACCAACAAAAGTGGATGACATATAAACTTGGAATTTACTTCTAGAAACAACACCAGCGCCCAAGATCCAACTTGTTTCCTGAAATACATGTAATTTTGAAAACATCAACAAAAGTTGAGCGAGTTCATGCGTTTCGTATAAATATTGATAAACTTGTAAACGTTTGATAGACTCCTTTGAAAACAGGTATGAAAAGCATCTATGAACAGATCAAATTAATGTTTTGCAAGGACATTAATATATGTGAAGACATAGGGAGCACTCAATGTGAGTAGACTTATACCCTCATTGAATTCCCTCGACTATGTCAAATCACCTTGACTGTGTCAAATTCCCTTAACTGTATCAAATCACCTTGACTGTGTCAAATCACCCTTGACCATTGTCGAATCACCTCCACTGGGACACCAAAGCACTCAAGTGGTCACATAAGGACCATGAGTGGGTCCCGGCCGTAATTGTTAGATCTAACCTTTGTCCATATTTCTTATGAGAGTTAATGGCATTTCAAATTCAACCTATGCTCACATGATCTAATAGTTCATTTCATAGCCAAATCATACCATTTAAACATATGTAACATGTATTCCACCCCCGAGAGTTATAAAACCGAAAACGGCTAAGAGAAAAGGGGGACATGAACTCACAAGTTTGCGTCCTACTATCTCGTATGCTCAAGGTCCTCCTATGAGTCGTACAACTACCTACACACGTGCCATGTTTTATTAGACGCTTAGGTCGTGTGACGGCTCTTTGTCTTAGTTGTTCATTAAGACTTGTTTTGGAATCTTGGTGTATTATGAGTTACATCATTGACGTATTTGTGACAACTGGCACTTTTCCATGCATTCCGTACAATAATTAAACAGTAATCTGTGCTTTAATGACTGTGCATGATCTAGTTTACAAGACGAATGAATTTCTGATTTCTGTTATATACATACAATGGCATTTCATGTTGAAAGACTTTTATCATTACTACATGCAACACAATATAGTTCTATAAATGCACAGAGAAGAGTTGGCACATTTATCAGATAAACTAGGAGTACTGACGGGAGTTCAGTACTTAGACAGACATGATGTTAAGACACCAAAATAAGCCCCAGGACCAAGTGTTACACTAGTATAGTGTGTAGGAAAGTAGGGATTACAAAACTGCCTTCCTAGTGATGACATAGGTATCGGAAAGTGCCAGAAACACACTAAAACCGCAAAATTCTGCAGAAAATATTCAGCAAAAATTCAGCTTTTAACAACTAAATATAATGCAGAATTATGATTTAATGGTCCTGAATACTTTCCTAAGTGTCGGGAACCGAAACGGTCATAAAATACAACATAAAATACACTAAACTGCGCAATTGAGCACTTTAACGAACAGTAACGAAATGAACAACCGGACACTACCCGAAACATCAAATTCTTCCTAGAAGCATTGTTTTAGTGTTACGAAGCTAGTTATGGTCACCGAACATCATAACACATCTCATAAACATAAAATACCTAACTAGCACCATTAATTTCCAACTAAATCAAGTAACTTACCATTAAAAGTTACACTTTACCCCCCCCCCCCCCATGTTGGACGGTTAGGGGACATGGGTCCCACACTTGATTTCTTTGTTATATTTTATAAGATTTTTTTGTGGAATATGCCAACAAATATGCTATATGCCATTTAGTTGTTGGAAATTTTTTTATAAAAACCATTAGTCATAATATTCATCACATTCAACAAACAAACCTTTCCCCTCTTCTTCCATAGCTCACGACCACAACAACCCCCCATACAACCTTCATTTTCAATCCAATTCCAAATAATCTAAGGTGATTCTAAGGTGTCTCGGGTCTATCTAAGAAGGTTGCAAGCAACGGAACTTGAAGGACCTCTCTCTAGTACTTTTATCCACCTCATTTGTCATCTTCATCTTCTTGAACATCATCCCTAACCTTGTTTTAGGACCGGGATTCGATCAAACGAGTCGTTCAGAAGATTTCTCGATCAATACGAAAGTCGGAATCAGACGTATTGATGTTATAACAACAAGATTCACACGTAGAAATTCTTTAACTGTCGATTGTATTGATTTAATAGTGTTTACAGATCGTTCGACACTTAGGCAGCACTTCGTCTTCGGAATCACAAAGTTTCAAATGAAGACCTGGACTCACCTATTTATAGGAATACCAGACCCCATGAACCAGACCACACGAGCTAGCCCAGGTCGCACTAACTGGCCAGACCTCACGAACTTGGTCACCTTGTGCAAGGTGGCTAGCCACTTCGTGAGAGGTGGCTGATGAGGTTTGTTTCCCGTTTCTCTCGTACAACGTGTCCTGGTCTATCTATTCTAGTTACATGACTCGATACAAGACGAAGTCAACAGCCATATGCACTAACAAACTCCCCCTTGGATGTTGACGAGTCTTCAGTGTATTGAGTCTTCAGTCTTGATCGGTCTTCTCGCTCTTTCCAAAGTATCTTTCTCTGTAAGCATCCTTCAATCTTTATCTTTCAATCTCTCTTGATCAGATCTCTCGATTCTTTAAACTCATCAGCATTAGCAGCTTCTATCTCGAGCACTGTTCCAGAATAGCAGACTGGTTTCTAATATTCAGACACCTACTTACTCTGAAATCTTCCAATTAACAGACTCCCCTTTGTTAACAGACTCCCCCTTAAGTTGTCTCGGGATCACAATTTGACATAACATTCGTTCTAAGATCGTGTCCTGGCTCAAACTCTGCTCAGGCTTAGACACCGGGATCTGGCTCTACAGCTATCACAAGTTCAGGAACATCTCATGGCTCTCCGTAGCAACAGGATCAGGAACCTGGTAACCTGTACAATTCTCTACCAAAAAGTAAATTTCACAATTGTTAAAATTTAACAAATTTAGAAACCACTTGTAGATATCATTCAACATCAACAATAGTTATATCAAGTTCAAATTAATGACCTTGATTAACTAACAGTAAAATCAGCCTCAAAACATCACTTGTAAGATTATCTTAAAACATTTCTCAAATTATCTCAAACTTTAACTTAATTTTTCATTTCAAACACACTCTCCCAATCCACTGTTATTCATCATGTTTAGCACTCGGAATTTTGAAAAACAACTTTACAACATCAGTTGTCGAAAATAAGATGAAATAAAATCTTTTTGATTTTTCAAAATTTTATGCTAAAACACACTGAAAATCTTTTTGGATTTAGGGAAATATATTATATACAGACAGATTTTTGTGAGTTTGTGTAAGAGAATCATATCAGTTTATGACAAATCACTAGTACCGTTGAGCTTTAAACACTTTAAGTTCTAAACGATTCACTTAGATTGTCAGTATATTGATCCATTTAAATTTTCACACAAAGTTCAATTGTTTCGAGATACGAATTTAGTGTTTTAAGGACTTAAACTTATTCGTGTGTACCACCTCAGAATATACTCCCGTATCTAGACTCTTCAGTCTTACAGGTGAATGTACACTAATGATATCTGTAAACGGGTAATGCGAAGCCATGAGAGCTCAGGTTAGAACTTCCGTTCAGACAAAGAGATGATGGCTCGACTTTTAGGTGTGTCCCGTTTGGGGATCTTTTCTTCAACAGCACATGATTAACATTTTTCAATGTTTCATCATTTTTTATGCTGAGGGTGGGCTTTATGATTAAAGCAGTGCAGAGTATTATACGAGGACTAGGCTATTGCTCCCGCAAAATCAGAAGTCCCGGTATAATACCCCAGATATCATCACGCACAAAGACCTAGTATGTCAGAAATAGAAAGCCCTTCAAACAAGATTTCAAGGGTTACCTATATATTCGAGAGATGTTCCCCACGTGATAAGTAAGTATTTGATACTTAGGTTTATATCTCGAAAACAATCTACTAAGCGTGTAAAAACCTACCGGCATATCATCAATGAGACCGTTTATCACATTTTAACTTTCCAATTCTTTAGCGTACTGTGATTGTCTACTGATGTACTATCATTTCCTCTTTTTCACAACAAAACTCATTTTGATTTTTCGATGTTTTTGTATTTTTTATTTTATCATGTTTTTGGATTTTTCAAATTTTCAAAATTTCTAAATTTTTACTCCCCCAAAAATCAAAAATATGTTTCAATTTTTGATTTTCTAGGAAAATTTTGAACGTAAAAACAATAAACTATACAAATAAAATGACAAACTGATGTGAATTGCTTCAAAACGCCATCCACCTGGCTTAGACAATCAGAACTCCCCCTGACAACAAACTATTTTCCCATTATGATTTCAAAATACTTAAGTTTGTTTTAATCAAAATGGTTTTTTCGGAAAATTAGTTTTGTTGATTTCACACATCATGGGGATTCATTCATCACTTTGTTCTTTCAACCACTTGCAAAAACTATCACTTGTAGGTTTTTCACAAAAAAAAATTTCAAGAATGATGCCGATTCATGCTCCACGATTACCAACTTGGGAGCTCCGGCAAGTCAGGATTTTACTTTTTTAAGAATCTCACCCATGCCTGATCAATCATGGGTGAACCATCATCATTTGGTTTAAAAACTTTTGATTCATAAAATTCTTTCACTCCCTTCACCTTCCCATCAGCCATTTTACCAAAAATATGTAGCACTTTACCATTAAATGCTTTTTCAGCATCAAATTCTTTATTATCAGAGAAGAATTGATCTGAAATCTGAATCTTACCAATTTTTGATTTCAAATTTCCATTTGACAATGGTGGAAAATTTTCATCATCCATTGTTGGAATGGAATTCTCATCATTTAGCACAACAGATGGTTCCTCTGACTTTGACGAATCAAATTCATTGCCATAAACAACCTCTGTTTTCTTAACAACCCATTTATGTTTGTTTAAATTGGCTCTTCTTTTGTAAAAATGTTTCGAACTTTCACCAACTTTGAAAGTTGAATTTTTCTTAAATTTCTCTGTTGGTTGTTCCTTTTTATCAACAAATTTTTCTTTCAATTTAGAGTTTGAAGAAACTCCCTGTTTTGTGTTGGTGGGCTTCGAGCAATTCCAAGAAATATGTCCAACCTCTCGACATTTGGAACAGGTTCTTCTTTCAACTCTCGGTTCAGATTCCTTCAACATATTCTTTTGCTTGTCGGCAAGAAACTCCTTGTTTGACTGTTTCCAGAAAGGTTTCTCCTTCTCCTCTTCAGAACTTGCTCCTGAAACAAATTTAGTTTTTGGTTTATAAATTTTCTCATTTTTATGATTTTCGGGTGGAATAAAACCTAATCCTTTCTTTTTGAAATTACTGTTATGGTTTGGTTTCTTTCGATAACCCGAACCAGAACTGTAACCCTTTTTCTTGTTCAATCTCTGTTGAACTCTTGAAGTGTACTTTTTAGGTTTTTCAGTAAGATTTACATCTTTTATTTCAGAAATATTAATTTCTGTTAGAGTTAAATGCTTGGTTGGTCCCTGTGGTTTGCAAAAATTGCAGATGTGGTCCCAAATGTTTACTAATTACACGCGTGGTCCCCAAACTTGTCAAAAATGCACTCGGTTGGTCCCTAGCCCTAACATCAGTTAAATTTCTCAGTTAACTATGTGTGAAATGACTATATTACCCTTAGAACAATTAAAAGAAATAAAAATATATAAAACAATATATCTCCTGCCTCCTTCTTCTACCATCTCTCCTGCACCACCACCGAACACCCACCACCATCTCACCTTCACCACCACTGAACATCCACCACCACCACCTTCCCTCCTCCACCACTGAACACTCCCCTCCACCACCAATACGTCGTCCATCGTAAGATTCATAACCCCCAAATCAACAATCGAACCCTGCTCAAAGTCTCCGAGCTCACATCCCTCTTTCAAATCGACCCAATCAACCTCTTAAAACCCAAATATGAACCGGAAAGTGAGTCAAAACAGAACTGAAATGAAATCGATCTAAGTCGTAATACAAGGTTTCAGGCCAATCACTTACCGGAGAAATTAGGTACGACCACCACCATCGTCATCGACGCCAGCGGCTGCTGCCGTCGTAGCCTCTCTCACCATCAACTTTCCACTCTCTCTCTTCTGTTTCGTGTCGCTGCACCACCACTGAACAGTCGAGACCTGAACAGCCGGTGAGACTAGTGAATCGGAGGTAAAGAAGGTGAGTATGAGGGAGATCAACGGTGGTTATCAGTGGTCCTGGCCGTCACCTTCAACCCACCACCTCTGCCGTCACCTTCAACCCACCACCTCCGCCGTGACCTTCAACCCACCGCCTCCACCTTCACCGTAAAACCACCACCTTAAACCCACCACAACCACTGTCACAATTATTCGAGTAATCGGGGAGGTTTGGGGTTGCGGCAGTGAAGGATTTGGGGTTGCGGCAGTGGAGGATTTGGGGTGGTTATGGTTAGGGTTGATGCAGGTTTCCGGCGGTGGTTCTAGACCAGGAATCCAGGATTGATCTGAGTGTGGCGATGGTAATTGAGAGGTAGGAGGGGTGGACCATTTGTTTTTAGAGAGAGAGAGAGAGAGAGAGAGAGAGAGAGAGAGTAGAAGATGAAGAAGATGAGGGTTGGTCCCTGTGGTTTTTATAAAGAGGGTTAATAGGCAAGGGTATTTTGGTCATTTAACATGGACTTAACTGAGAAATTTAACTGATGTTAGGGCTAGGGACCAACCGAGTGCATTTTTGCAAACCACAGGGACCACGCGTGTAATTAGTAAACATTTGGGACCACATCTGCAATTTTTGCAAACCACAGGGACCAACCAAGCATTTAACTCTTTCTGTTAATTTGAAAACCTTGTTAATCATTTCAGTTTTAACACCTCTTATTGGAAATTCTTCATCAGAATATAATTTGTCGGAATCATTCAAAGTATATGCTACTTTGAATGTTTCGTCATTCAAATTATTTTTTGATATCAGAAAATCTTTATTGTAAACCCTTTTGACCGGTGAACTTGAAGTTTTGTCTGATGAACTCGAATTTTCAGATTTAGATTCTGACTTTGACTCTTCATCTTTATCCAATACCTGATCGACCACTTTCTTAATTAACTCGGACTCATGATCTGTGTCAGACGTTGTGAAGGTGACATCAATATCATCTGGCAATCCATCAATAGACTCGGATTTCAGATTCAGATTGAGTGCTTCAGCCACCTTTTCAAAGTGTCGGGGGGTATAGCCATGCACATTGGATTTGGTACTCTGTTATAATTCAAACCAGTTTTCTTACCAGAATTTTCTTCATATTCTGCATACTTATGAGCTGCAACGGTTGGATAGATGCGATCAATAACATACTCCGAACTTTGATAACTTCGAAGTAAAGTATTCACTCTTTCTGTTTCGATCGTCATTGCTGCCAATTCTTGTTTAAGCCCTGCAATAATCTCAATGTATTTGTTGATTGCAGTTTGCTTTTGAAGAACTATTGCTTTCAGAAGATTCTTCATATGGATATCCTCATCACTAGCTCCTTTGTACAAGTTCACTTTGCTGCTTAGGAGATCATATGATTCCTTTATTCTTCTCACATTGTGTAGCAAATTTTCTTTGAGCTTCTCTAATTCAGCATATTTTGTATCTTTTTCAGCACAATTTTTGCAAGGTACTAAACACTTTGCACAAGGTTTTTCAACCTCTACAATCTTTTCAACTTCAACAATTTTTTCAACTTCAATTATATTTTCAACTATTTTCTGCACCACCTTTTCAATCGCAATCGGTTCTTTCTCAACTTCTATCTTCACTTCATTCTCTTCAACCTCGACCTTCTCTGTCGGTTTTTCTTCAACTTTTGCCTTATCAGCTTCTATCTTAACTTCAGTCTTTTCTTCAGCAACCCTTCTTGCTTCCATTTCTCTCTTCAGTCTAACAACCCTTTTCTCTTTCAATATCTCTATTTTATCTGCAAAAAACAAATCAAAACTATAAGGATCCAATTGTTTTCTAGCTTTATTAATATACTCTTCCTCATCATCAGTGTCTTCATCACTTCCTGAAGACTTAAAAACCGGTTGTCTTCTAGGACTGTTCTTAGATTTGATTGATTCTTCTTCCGAGGTTGAATCTTTAAAGATTCGAGCAACAAATGCTTTAGAAACTGAAGGTCTAAAAGGATCATAATCATCCCAATTGAAATCTTTCGGAATCCTTTCATCTTCTTGGTCTACCAGACCAAAACAAGCTTTACCCTTTGATTCTTCAATCGGAATAGTACGTGAGTGTGAAGATTGTTGTTGATATGGTTGTTGAGCAACCTGATGATAAATTGCTTTTCTATGATAATCGTTGTTTCCAAAAGGATCTTGTCTTCTGGTTGCTTCTCTGTTTGTACACTCTCGTTTAAAATGCCCTTTTTATCGGCAACAAAAACAAGTAACCTTCGATTTGTCAAAACCTAGCTGAGATGTTGCAGCTTCACGAAGATCATCTCTTCCGGTGATCTGTTTGAACTTTTCTGCTCTTCTCAAAACACTAGCTAAACACCACTTGATGTCCATCAACTCAAGTTCTTCAGAATCAATCTGATCATAATCCTCTTTAGTAAGCATCGGATTTCCGATTCGTCCAGCCACTAAGCTTTCATACGACTCTAACACAGCGTCAAGAGATGCCATGTGTTGCTTCGCAGTATCTGGAGAAAAATTTTAACCATTTTGAATATGTAATGCAACATTGCATTGCAATACTTAACCGGTAAAATTTGTTGAACTTTTTTGTTGAGAACTCGGTGTCGAGAAATTTGGTTCAAAACTTGAATAAGACGAAGAATATCCACTACTCTGATTTGTATTGCTTGCATTTGTTCCGGAAGAATTTTCAGCACTGAACGCAGTTTGAATCTTCGGACTAGGAGTAGTCTCAATCTTGTTTTCTCTGTAGTACAGACTAACATCCTGTTGAGCACCCGGACTTCTCATTGTAGCAGTTTTTCGAATTGATAGCTCATGTTCTTCCAACTTCTGGATAAACATACTCAAATTTATATCTTCAAATTGTCGGTTATGCTTTAAAATCAACAGATATGTTCCCCATTCATTCTGTGGTAGCGCATCGGCTAATTTATCAACCCATTCATCATCTTCTTTCTTGATGTCCAATCTTTTCATCTCCATGACTAGATGACAATATCTCTCGATAATCTTCCTAGTCGTCTCACCTTCAAAAGCTGTAAACATATCAAATGATTTCTTTAGTAATGCTCGTTTATTTTTGATCATATCGGCACTACCCTTAAACTTTTTAATCAACGCTCTCTAGATTGATCTAGCAGTTCCCTCATGTTGAAGCAAAACAAAAATATCTTCTTTTACTGCTTGTTGGAGAATGCTAATCATCATTTTTTCACTGGTGTATCTTAATTTTTCATCTGGTAAAAATTGACTTAATTGTTTTTCATTTCCAAGTTCATCTTTCGGTAAAGTATAATCTTTCTCTAAAGAAACCCATGCATCAAACTTGTTTGCTTGTACCCTGTTTTCAAAACGGTCTTGCCACCCTTTAAAATCCTCAATATACATAAGCTTTGGAGGTTTTTGGAAAGTTCCCGTTTCATTCTCGATACCGACAGTTTCGACAACGGTAACTGGAGCAGCCGGGGCAGTAGCAAAAGCGTTCTAAAATTCGTTGTCCATGTTTCGGTGAAAAGATTCACAAAAAACACAAAGTTCAAACGAGCTGGAGTTATAAACGAGCTGATATTTCACACGATCTTGTAAAATTAATTCTCCTCTTGCGGTCTGGATATCACACCGTGAGACCTGGAGATGCGTTCAAACGACCTGACACTCTTCAAACGATTTGGTTTAGCTCGTGCGAGCTGGAAGTATTTTCAAACGACCTGGTTCAGGTCTTGCGACTTGGCTGTTCAGCTCGTGCGGCCTGAAGAAACTTTCCAAACAAACTGACACTTTTCACACGATTTGGATATTTTTTAAGCGATCTGATAAGTTTTGCACAATCTGATGATTGATTCACGCGGTTTGGTCAAACTTTTCAAACGACCTGACCAGTTTTAAACGATCTGAAGGGTTTTTCACGTGATTTGAACAAGAATCAAGCGATCTGGGTCAATATTCAAACGATTTGAATAGAAATCCACATCGTTTGAGAATCCTAAGTTCAAAATTTCATGATTTTGTCAAATTTGATCAGTTTTTAGGTTGAATTTACGGTCAAATTTGTTCAAGAATTGTTCAAAACGTTGTTTTATGTGTTTTTTTTGTCAAAATCAGCTCATTTTAACCGTGAAAACGTTCTGATTTTGAAGAAAAAGTGTAGAAAATGAGTAGAAAGCAGTTTTTATCCGTGAAAACAAGCTGAAATGGTAAGAACTCTTCCTCCTGAGCTCTGATACCACTTGTAGGATCGGGATTCGATCAAACGAGTCGTTCAGAAGAGTTCTCGATCAATACGAAAGGCGGAATCAGACGTATTGATGTTATAACAGCTAGATTCACACGTAGAATCACTTTAACTGTCGATTGTATTGATTTGATAGTGTTTACAGATCGTTCGACACTTCGGCAGCACTTCGTCTCCGGAATCACAAAGTTTAAAATGAAGACCTGGACTCACCTATTTATAGGAATGCCAGACCCCATGAACCAGACTACACGAGCTGGCCCAGGTCGCACGAACTAGCCAGACCGCACGAACTTGGTCACCTCGTGCGAGGTGGCCTAGCCACTTCGTGAGAGGTGGCTGATTCAGGTCTGTTTTTCGTTTCTCTCGTACAACGTGTCCTGGTCTATCTATTCTAGTTACATGACTCGATACAAGACGAAGTCAACAGACATATGCACTAACGCTTGTGCTAGTAGTAAGACCTTCATAATCTCATTTTACTTCATATTATGTTGGTTAAAAGATGATGTAAGTTGTTAAACATAAAGATCATGAAGAAACATAAGCATAAACATGAACATAAAGCTCTAAATCATGAACATCAAAGGTGTTTAAGTGTATGTAATATACTTGATTGTTGATTTCGTGTGTTTATGATGTTGATCATCATAAGAAGCATGCTAGATTGTGATTAAACACATGATCTAGCAAGTATGAGGATGATTCTTGAGAATATCATAATGATCATCCTTTATTTTAAACATGAACTTGAAAATAAACTTGTTTTAGTGTATGATGAGTTGTGATACATGCTATAAGTCTTGAAAATAAAGGATTTCAAAGATACTATTTTCAAGAGAACAAAGTTATTTACAAGATTTATAAGATCTTGATTTTAAAGAAACTAATCATATTTTTAGTGGTTAATCAAGTGTAGAAATATATATTTAACAAGAAAAACTCAAGAAGAATTATTTTTAGAAAATCACTTCACAAGTTGTGAAGATCTAAATTCTTCAAGAATGATATTCTTAAATAAATAACCACACTTTAAAGGGTAACTAGGCTTACTAAATACACTAGTAAGTTACTACAAATTTTTACAAAATTTCAAGTTCATGACATAGTGTAAATATCATATTTTTGGCACATGGTAAGTGTTGAATGATTTGTTGATGATTGATGATGATCTTAAAAGAAAATGATATGCTTTGAAAGCATGGAAACCTCCATTTTTAAGGGGAAATTATGGCAAAATTTTTATAGAAATTAAACACTTAGAAAAATATTTTTAAACAAATATTTACAAGTATATTTTTAACCATGGTTTTTATATAAAGTTTGCCATAATTTTTGTTACAAGATTATAAATATTGGAGGTTGGTTTTTGTAAATAAAAACGACTAAATATGTATTTAGGAAATATATGTGTGTGATTATTTGTATATTATGTGTATTAGTTATATTATTTTAGGACTTGAAATAATACAACTCACCAAAATACCAAGAAATTACAATCCAAAATATTACCAAAAATTCCAAGAATTAAATACACAAATTATACCCAAACTATTGGTGAAACCAAACAAAGGAACATCACTTACATAATATTCCGGAAATATTATTCATAAGTATATTTTTGTTAAATAATATTTTGGACACCAAGGAAACAAAAATATGATTTTTACAATTATTACAAAATTATATCATATTTTTGACAAGGAGAAAGTAAATTATTTTTGGACAAATAAAAATATATATATTTTCTTGGAATTATTAGAAGATATATTATTTTTTGGGAGAAAATATATAAACTTTGGACATATTATTTTTGGGTAAAAGAAAAATGGATATATATATATTTTTCTAAGTTAGACTTGGAAATATATTATTTTTGAGACTTGTATGAAATTATAAATATTTTTGCCAAGGGAAAAATTACAAATAATTTTTCTAAGTAATATTCCTTAAAATATATATTTTTTTGGAAATATATATTGATGTATTTTTACTAGAAATGTTATTCCAGAAAAATTTATACAAAATTAAGTATAAGAATACTTAACAATTACAAGAAAATACGTATTCTCGCACGTATAAATACACTCCGGAATACGACACCAATACATGGCAAAAATATACAAGTATAAGAACACAAATACACCCATCATTGGGAAGGAAATACATGTATAAATACTTGGAAGGTATCAAGTTAAATTATATTGTTTTAACAATTATTCCAAAAATTTAATAAATATAATTTAAGGTAAAATATTTATTATTTTAACAAATAATTATATAACTTGAAATAATATTAAGGACACAAAGAAACGTAACCCAAAGACACCAATGAATACTAAGTCAAGACACAACCCGCTCGTCTAATAGACCGTAGTACGTTTTAGGTAGTCGTGCACACTAGTAGCAGCTTGAGTTACGTCAGATTGAAGAACGCAAAACTATGAGTTCATGTCCCCCTTTTCTCTTAACTGTTTTCGGATTTATAACTCTCGGGGGTGGAATACATGTTGCATACGTTTAAATGGTATGAATTGGCTATGAAATGAATTATAGATCATGTGAGCATATGTTGAAATTGAAATTCCATTAATTCTTAATTAGGGACGAAGGTTAGATCTAACGGGTACGGCCGAGCCCCACTCATGGTCCTTATGTGACCACTTGAGTGCTTCGGTGTCCCAGTCGAGGTGAATCAACAACGGTCAAGGGTAAAATTAACACGTTCAAGGTAAATTGACACAGTCGAAGGGGAAATTCGACACAGTCGAGGAAATCGACGAGGGTATGAGTCTACTCTTATTGAGTACTCCCTATGTCTCCACATGCATTAGTGTCCTTGCAAAACATTAATTTGATATGTTCATAAATGCTTTTTATACCTGTTTTCAAAGGAGTCTCTCAAAAGTTTACAAGTTTATCAGTACTCATACAAAGTATATGAACTCGCTCAACTTTTGTTGATGTTTTCCAAAATTACATGTATTTCAAGTAACAAGTTGGATCTTGGGCGCTGGTGTAGTTTCTAGAAGTAAATTCCAAGTTTAGATGTCATCCACTTTTGTTGATTTGTAACTTAGTCGAAGGATGTGCTGTTTAAAACTTAAATGACTAGTGTTTGTAATATTTTAAACTTAATGAATGGACGAGCATCGTTTTGATCATATAGTTGTTTATTATGATTGAATGCAATGATATTGAACAAGTCACACATCATACGCTTCCGAAAAAGTCAGGGTGTGACAGTATTCCGGTGTGTATTTGTACGTACAAGAATACGTATTTTATTGTGTTTATTAAGTATTCTTATACTTAACTTTTGTGTTAATTTTTCTGGATTAATACTTCTAATAAAATTTACCAATATATATTCTCAAAATATATATTTTAGGAAATCTTACATAGAAAAATTATTTATAATTTTTCTCTTGGTAAAAATAATTGTATTTTCATTTAAACCATGAAAACAATACATTTTCAAGTTCAACTTAGAAAATGTATATATATAAATCTATTTTTCACCTAAAAATAAGTATTCTATGTTTATTTAAGAAAATATATATTTTCTCCCAAAAATAATATATCTTCTAATAATTCCAAGAAAACATATATATATATATATATTGTTCTTACCCAAAAATAATATATTTTCTTCTGGTCAAAAATATGATTTATTTTATAATACTTATGAAAATCGTATTTTTTTCTCTTGGTTTTCAAAATACCGTTTACCAAAATATACTTACAAATCTAATTCCGGAATATTTATTGTAGGTTATATTCCTTGCTCGGTTTCTCCAATATTTTGGGTATAAATTATATATTTATTTCTGGGAATTTTGGTTATATTTTGTATTGTATTTTTTGGTATTTTGGGTGAGTTATATTAATTCAAGCCCTAAAATAATATAACTAATACACATAATATACAAATAATCACACACATAGTGACATCTAAATATATATTTTCCTAAATACATATTTAGTTGCTTTTATTATCAAAAACCAACCTTCAATATTTTGCAATTTTTGTAACAAAATTTATGGCAAACTTTATATGAAAATCTTGGTTTAAATACACTTGTAAATATTTGTCTAAAAATATTTTTATAAGTGTTTAATTTCTAGAAATTTTATCCCATAGTTTCCTCTTAAAAATGGAGGTTTCCATGCTTTCAAAGCGTATCATTTTCTTTTATAAATCATCACAATCATCAGCAAATCAAATATTATTTACCAAGTGCCATAAATCAAGCCCTAAACACTACTTCATGAACTCGAAAATTTATAAAATTTGTAGTAACTTACTAGTGTGTTTAGTAAGCTTAGTTACCTGTCTGAACCTGAAGGTTTATACATAGAGGGTTATAAAGTTTAGTGGTTGATTAGTATGTTTTGTTCATTAGACTTTTGGGTCGATATGTATTAGTTGGGTCGTGTAAATGGTTTCGAGTGGGCCTAAGGGTTTCGACCCATATGATTAGTATTTAAGCAAACCTCAACCTATTGGTTGAGGTTGATCAGTTGTCGAGAACAAGGAAGGCAGCCGACACCAGTTTTGTGTCTTGTATCCGTCACCTTCAATCAGTGAATGCAAGATATCTTGGTTTGTTTTAATTACTTTTAGTGTTTCAGTTATATTTGTTCTTGAATCTACTTGTGTTTGATTTCCGCACTTACACAAGTTTCTGTTTGATATCATTGAAAGATCCTCAAGGGTTTTATAATTGGTATCAGAGCTAAGAAACCAATTCTTGGTTCGGTTTTTTTGATATCATTCGGATTATTTTTACTGATCTTGTTTTGCTAAGTGTGTGTTTTGCAGTAGTACAGTTTTAGTTGTGTTTTCTGTTTACGGATCATACAATCTTCAAACTGTTCATAGCAAATATTGATTCAAAGTGCTGATTTTGGTTCGTGTAATTTCTGAATAGTGTTTGCTGATTTCTCAGAAGATTGTTGAGGATAAAAATTCAAAGATTTCAAAATCTTTGAATTTTGGAAGCTGCTGATAATCAGGGATATTGGCTATTTTTATCTCACAGTTTGTTTTGCAGGGTCTCGACTCGTAGTCTGCTGTCTCGAATTGTAAATTTCTCGGTCTCGACTAGCAATCAGCAACAATCTCAACTTGTGAACATCTGGTCTCGACTCGCAATCAGCAACAGTCTCGAGTTATCAACTGTTGATCTCGACTCGCAATCGGAAACAGTCTCGAGTTGTCATCATCTTGTCTCGACTCGCAATCAGCTATAGTCTCGAGTTGTCTATTTTCTTGTCTCGACTCAGAACCAGCGTCTCGACTCACTGTCTCGAGTCGCAACGTAACTCTGCGACGTGTTTTGAACTGTTATAAAAAATTCTTGGACTTTGGACCTTGGACCTTTGGACTTAACAATAATTAATTAACTAATTGATTAATCATTTTTTTGAGAAACATGTCTACAAATAATCTAAGTGGTGACATGGCAGTCACGAATGCTCAGCAAGAATTGGACTCTAAAATTGGAACTAGTACGCGTATTCCCAGGTTGATGGATGCAAATGAATTTCCCGAATGGAAGTGGCGTTTTGAACAACATGTGAAAGTCAAGGATCCTAAAATCTGGAGATGTATTCTGAGAGGTCCTAGGGAAATTATGTATAAACGAGCTTCGGATCCAGGAGTTAAAATCAAGAAGCCTCGTGAAGACTATACTGAAGTGGATTTTGCTATTATCGAGGAGGATAATAGGGCAACCTCATATCTGACCATGGAATTGGGATCAGACATTGCTATGGGATTTAGCACTTGCAAATCAGCTAAAGAAATGTGGGACGCACTGATCGATGTCTATGAAGGTAATGAAGACATGAAAGAAAGTCGGAGGAACTTGTTGAGGCAAAACTTTAACAATTTCAATTATGTCTATGGAGAGACTATTGAGAATCAGATTCAACGATTCACGAAGATTATTACTCAAATGGATTTGGAGGAAATCCTTCCTTCTAAAACTGCTCAGAATCGACAACTTCTAAATGCTTTGCCTAAAAGCTGGGATAATCACGTCGCAATGATCAAACAGACCAAAGACCTTGCAAGATGCTCTTTGACTGAGATGATTTCTCACATCAAGGCTTGTGAGCTGGATGACAAGCAAAGGGAAAATAACCATAAGTCTAGTGTGCTGGCTGCAGGTTTCTCAGTTGCTTCTACTCCTTTAAACAACAACAATGCTGCACTGATCTCTTAAAGTGGATCTCAAAAGGCCACTCCTACTTCCGCAAATGTTGATTACTCTGCTTCGACTGCTTCATCTACTGTACCGTTAACTGCTGTAGTTCCTTCAGTGAAAATCGAGTTGATTTGTCTTCACTCAACAGTCCAAAGAAAATCTGGAGATTGCAGCTTCTGTTATAAACTGTTTAAATGCCTTTGTTGCAGGAAAGATACAACCTCCTGGATGGTATATGGATGATCTATATCAGTTTCATCCTGATGATGTAGAAGAAATGGATATTACTTGGCAGATGGCTATGGCTGTGTTCAGAGCACAAAAGTTTACACACAAGACTGGAAGAAACAAGTGGGGTACTCCTTTTTCAAATTCTGCCAGTGTACCGTTCAAGTTACGTTGTTACAATTGCCATGAACCGGGACATTTGGCGCAAAACTACACTAAGCCGAGTGTAAATAAAGAACAAAATCCTGCACAACCTGCTCCACCAAACCCTGAAAGAGCTCTTGTCACTACAAATGATTCTTCAACAGTTGCTAGTGAAAGCACTCAGTGTGACACCTGTGCCTCCTCGGCCATCAAACAAGTACCAAATCAATGATATATTGTTTTTCATACTTGGGATTTGTATAAATACGTGTATCATTTGCACATATCAATTCTCGTTCGATTTCGAGCTCTAAATCGCTTTCTTGGAAGTTATACGCGCAATGATGCGTAAACGTAATCAGATTAACGTGACAAACACTCCGGAATAGTGACATGGGCTTAACATACCTTAAATAACCCTTACCTAACTTAGAAATAAGTTTTGGAAGGTTTGTGTAAGGACCTGCAAAAATGTCCAAAAACGACCCGTAAGTGAAAACCCGGACCCCTAAAACCCTAATCCATAAGAAAAATAAAGAAAAATCAGATTTTGATTTTCACGCGGGCCGCGTAAGCCTTAAGGTGAGGTTACGCGGGGCGCGACAACTTAAAAATCATCCGGATAAGCGTTCAAGCCACGTGTCGCACACGTGGCATACCTACCTGTGACACGCTAGCCCTAGTCGTAGACTAGGTGGCTCTCGCGGGCCGCATAAAAGCCTGTTAAGGCTTACACGGGCCACGTAACACTCAAAATGTTGCTATAAGTAGCGTGTGCATGGGACTTGCTTCTGTGCTCGAAATTTCACTTTCAAAACGTCCCAATGCTGCTAAAAAAACAAGTTTTACGGTGTCACGACGCTGCTACGATACAGGATATTAACTCGATCACTGCTACGATATAATGTCCGATCGATTGAAACCAATCCGATGGATGTTTAAGTGCTGCCCAAATCAGGGCTATACTTTGTCATTCGTTGTGAGGGTTTTAATCTCGTGAGCTTATCGTAAATGTTGTATTAAGTTACTGACCTAGTTTCGTGTGTATTGTTGTTTAAATTAGGTTATCCGGCTTATCAGTAGGCTAAACTCTGCCCATCTAAACTTGCAATGTGAGTCATTCTCTTTTTTATCAAATTGTTTTCCTAAAATTCTACTTGTTTTCAAAGTTATAATTACAGGGATTAAGTCTTTATAGTCTTCAATTACTGCCGGTATGTGGGGTTTTGTATACATTACTTGATACCCGTCACCATTAGACAACAGGTTAGCCAATGGGTGATCTGACCATAGTCACAGATACTGTCGAGTGACAAATACCGATTTGGGGTTATTCGTAGATAGAAACAATATAATCACCCTTAATACTGTATATTATAACAATGTGTTGTTTTGTGTAACTTGAATGAATCACCAGTATTTCCTTGCTGATAAAACCTTTTTAAAACATGTTTCAGGTGATCTGCTGTGATCCAGGAAAAAGTGTCGTGTAGCACTGCAAGCTTGAAGAAGTGGCCCAGTCAAATAAATAAACATGTTTTGTAAAACAGGGAATTTCCTCGCGAAATTACTCTATTGTAAATTACGGGGTTTGTCCCAAACTATGAAATAAAATAATTGGGCATTTTCAAGTTTTAAAAGATCCTGTTAAAACTTCCGCTGTCAACTCAAATAATAAATACCACGGGTTTCTGCCCGCGGCTCCTGGACCGGGTCTCACCGGGACGGGGGCCATGATAGAAAAATGTGGTATCAGAGCCACTGATTTAAGCCTATTAAGTATTTAGAAATACTTAATTTTTCTGATTACCATTCTGTGATTCTGTGAAATTTAATTTACAAAATTTTAACTTATAATTTTATGTGTTTCTTCGTTTATGCTAACAACATGAATGAACTATCAGAAGCCCTTCAAAACTTTACTATCCATACTACAGATATGGATACCACCGGTACTTTCACTGGCTACCAAGCTGATACTGAAGAGCCAATGGTATTCCAAGCCCAACCTTAGGAGAAACCAAAACCAAAAAAGAGAAGAAGACTCGTAGGTTGGAGGCGTGTGCGTAGGAAGAAACCAGTAGTACAGAAAGTTATAAAGACTGAGAATCCGAAGGATAAAGGCAAAGGAATAGAGATCGGGGAAAGTTCAGGGCAAGCTCA
This sequence comes from Helianthus tuberosus, assembly GCA_030545235.1. Taxonomy (NCBI): domain Eukaryota; kingdom Viridiplantae; phylum Streptophyta; class Magnoliopsida; order Asterales; family Asteraceae; genus Helianthus; species Helianthus tuberosus. The sequence goes on along the minus strand of CM060438.1, from coordinate 88,970,474 downwards.
GGAGATGCCACCGTGGGAAGAGCTGGACCGCCAACTGGCAAATAGTGATCTCATCGGACCTGTCGATGAAAACCTTTTCTATTACCCAACTGAAGCACAACTTCCAGTTAATCTGGAACCTGCTATCCCAGATCCTATTATCCTCCCCCGACCTCTACTAGGAGAACTAGAAGAATGGTGGACAACTGACTGGCAATTTTAGAATCTCTTGAATAACCCTAATACCTTTTTCCCCCAATTTGACCCTAAGCCCCCACTACACCCACCAATGAGCACCGAGAACTTGGCTGAACTTCACCACTATGGCGAGGAGCTGGTGGACGCAGGAAATAGAATCCGAGATGTGGGGGAGAGGATATCATGGAAATACGACGAGAGGGAACTTCGTTTCCAAAGTGCCAGCTGACAGGATCGTATGTGGTTGTGGGAATGTGTGTTTAATAATAATATAATAATAATAAATATTAACAAAAATATAATCGTGTAAAATAACTTAAAATAAAACTTTTGTAATATAACGGGTGTGTAATGATGCATATTAATATATAAAAAGATGAAGTCGCAAAGTCGACAATTTTGGCTATACGTGTTGACATGATTATGTGTGATTGCTTTATTATGCTTGATTATTATTCACTCTATCTTGTGCCAATAATTTATATATTGAAAATTATCAGATGGAACCTGCTGTTAATGAACCAGTTAACGAAGTTAACCAATCTGAACAAAACCATGAAGATCAATTTCTGAATAGGCAAAATATAGAGAATATCGTTGCTCAGGGAATAGCCAATGCTATTCCAGCAATCCTTGCTGCTGCCCAAAATCCAGTTGAACCTCAACCAATTATTCCTAGCAAACGTACTCGTGATGACAACTTCAGTAATAGCGTAAATGGAGGCGACAACAACAACAACAACAATAATAATGATGGGATGCAAGCCCCATTCCTTAAAAGAATGAAAGCTGCAACGCCTGGTTGCACTTACAAGGAATTTCTTGCCTATAAACCTGTCGAGTTCGCAGGCAATGAAGGGGCAACTGCCACGCTACGTTGGTTAGAGAAAACCGAGGCAGTAATTAAAATAAGTAAATGTGCCGAGGAAGATAAGGTCATGTATGCTTCTTACCTATTCAAGGAAGAAGCATTAGAATGGTGGAATACGGTGTTGCAAGCCAAGGGAAGCAACCTGGCTTATGCCATGAGTTGGGAAGAATTTAAGCGTCTGGTGGAAAGAAAATTCTGCCCAGAATATGAAAAAGAACAAATGGCGAACAAATTCCTGAGCCACCGAATGGTGGATGTTGATTGTCGAGGGTATACTTCGAAGTTCTTCGAATATGCTCGAATTGTGCCTACTCTGGCTTCGCCAGAACCGGTACTTATTTCTCGCTACATTTGGAGTTTAATTAGCGAGATCCGTGATATTGTCAAAACTGCGAGACCCCGCACGATCGATGATGCGGTGGAATTAGCCAACACTTTGACTAACAGACTGGTGCGTACGCGGGAAGAAAACAGAAAGAAGGAATTGGCTCAGAAAATTTCCCAAGGATTTCGTATGGGTAATAATAGCAACTTCAAGAGAAAGGGAACTGGATCATCTTCCACTCCTCCTTTCTGCAGGAACTGTAAAAAGAAACATTTTGGAAAATGTAATGAAACCTGCAACTTCTGCAAAGCTATAGGACATCGTGAAGAAGATTGCAGAAAGAAAACAAAGATCTGCTATAACTGTGGAGAAGCTGGGCATTTCAGACCAGAATGCCCTAAATTGGTCAAACCAACAGATAAGAAGGCCAAAACTGCTGAAGGGACTAACAAGAAGAACGCAAGAGCCTTCCAACTGACCACGCAGGAAGCTGAACTGATTCCTGACGTAATAGCTGGTATGTTCTTAGTTCACAATGTTTATGCGAAAGTATTATTCGACTCTGGTGCAAACCAAAGTTTTATAAATACTTCATTCTGCCAAGCTCTTAAGCAACCTTTAACGAAACTTAGGCAAGTTTTTTACAGTAGAAACGGCAGACGGGAACCCTGTTAACATAGATACGGTTTTGCAAAAAGAAACTATAGAACTTTCAGGTCATAAATTTTCTGCAAACCTATTACCCATGGATTTAGCTGGATTCGATGTCATGTTAGGAATAGATTGGTTAGTAGCCAACCATGCTCGAATCCTTTGTGATAAGAATTCAATAGAAATCTGTGCACCCACAGGAGAAGTAATTATGATTACAGGGGATAAGCCGCAGAAACCAATGAAATTCATTTCAGCAATGAAAGTTGCTAGTTGTGAACGAAAACAAGGAATAGTGTATATGATTTCGGTAATCATTAACACTAAGGGTAAGGGACTTAAGGAAATTCCTGTAGTATCAGAATACTCGGATGTATTCCTAGAAGAACTACCAGGATTACCACCAGATAGGGAGGTAGAATTTAAAATTCATTTGATTCCTGGAACTACACCTATAGCTAAAGCACCTTACCGATTAGCACCCATTGAAATGTTAGAACTGAAAAAGAAGTTAGATGAATCACTAAGCAAAGGATTTATACAACCTAGTTCATCCCCGTGGGGAGCTCCAGTGTTGTTTGTGAAAAAGAAAGATGGTTCGATGCGAATGTGTATCGATTACAGGGAATTGAATAAGGTTACAATTAAGAATCGATACCCATTACCTAGGATTGATGATCTTTTTGATCAACTTCAAGGAGCTAGATATTTCTCTAAGATAGATTTACGCTCCGGATACCATCAGTTGAAGGTACAAGAAGAAGACATACCTAAAACTGCTTTCAGAACTAGGTATGGTCGTTACGAGTTTACAGTCATGCCCTTTGGACTAACAAATGCTCCTGCAGCATTTATGGACATGATGAATAGGATCTGTAAACCGTACTTGGATAAATTTGTAATTGTCTTTATCGATGATATACTTATTTATTCCAAAAGTCAGGACGAGCATTGTGAGCATTTGCATGCACTTTTAACTTTGTTAAGAAAAGAAAAGCTTTATGCCAAATTTTCGAAGTGTGAATTTTGGCTACAGGAGGTACAATTTTTAGGACACATGGTGAATCACGAAGGTATTCACGTAGATCCCTCCAAAATAGAAGCGATCACCAAATGGAAGGTCCCGCAATCAGCTATGAAAATTAGAAGTTTTCTAGGATTAGCCGGATGCTATAGACGATTTATTAAAGATTTTCTAAGATAGTTGTGCCATTAACTAAGCTAACCTGTAAATTAGTTAAGTTTGAATGGGGACCCAGGCAGGAAGAGCCTTTTAAAATTTTAAAACAAAGGTTAACAAACGCCCCAATTCTTGCCTTACCAGAAGGGACAGAAGATTTTGAAGTTTATTGTGATGCTTATAAGTTAGGATTAGGATGTGTGCTAATGCAACACAAGAAGGTAATTGTGTATGCATCAAGACAATTGAAGAAGCATGAAGAGAAATATACAACTCATGACTTAGAGTTGGGAGCCATAATGTTTGCCCTTAAGATTTGGAGACATTATCTGTATGGAAGTAAGTTTACAGTCTATACAGATCACAAGAGTTTAAGATACATATTTGGGCAAAAAGAATTAAACATGAGGCAAAGAAGATGGATGGAAATTCTAAGTGACTACGACTGTGATATTCAATATCACGAAGGAAAGGCAAATGTAGTTGCAGATGCCTTAAGTCGTAAGTATCATGAAAAGCAAAAGCGAGTTCGTGCTCTTAGATTAAGTTTACAATTAGACTTAATGGAACAACTGAAGAATATTCAGAAGACAGCAATCAAGGATGATGCTGAAGGAATGAAAGGACGAGTAAAAGAATTAGAACATGGTAGGGATGGAATTTGGAGATTCCATAAGAAAAGGATTTGGGTACCTAAGCAAGGAGAATTAAGAAATAAGATTTTAGAGGAAGCCCATAAATCTAGATATACCATGCATCCTGGTAATAATAAGATGTACCAAGATTTAAGAAGTAACTTCTGGTGGATAGGAATGAAAAAGGACATTGCTAGATATGTTTCTAAATGTCTAACGTGTTCACAAGTTAAGGCAGAACACCAGAAACCTTCAGGATTATTACAACAATTAGAAATGTCTATATGGAAATGGGAACTCATAACCATGGACTTTGTTACTAAGTTTCCCAAAACCAGGAAAGGTAATGACGCGATTTGGGTAATTGTGGATCGATTAACCAAATCAGCTCATTTTCTACCCATGAAGGAAACCTTTAGCATGGAAAGGTTAGCCATGTTAGACGTAGACGAGGTAGTATCCTTACATGGAGTCCCACTCTCCATTGTATCGGATAGAGATAGTCGCTTCACTTCACATTTCTGGACAAGTTTCCAAGAAGCCATGGGGACGCGGTTAAATTTGAGTACAGCTTACCATCCCCAAACAGATGGACAGAGTGAAAGAACTATCCAAACCCTGGAGGACATGCTTAGAGCATGTGTAATAGATTTTGGTGGAAACTGGGATGGCCACCTACCCTTAATTGAATTCTCCTATAATAATAGTTACCATTCAAGTATCGAAGCTGCTCCGTTTGAAGCATTGTATGGACGAAAATGCAGAACTCCAGTTTGTTGGGCAGAAATAGGAGAAAGTCAATTATCAGGTCCCGAGATTGTACAGGAAACCACCGATAAGATAACTCAAATCAAAGAAAGACTAAAGACGGTTCGAGATCGTCAGAAGAGTTATGCAGACAATAGACGCAAGCCGTTGGAATTTCAGGTTGGAGACAAGGTTCTCTTAAAAGTTTCTCCTTGGAAAGGAGTAGTGCGGTTCGAGAAGAATGGAAAGTTAAGTCCAAGGTACGTAGGACCATTTCCAGTAATTAAGCAAATAGGACCAGTTGCCTATCGCTTACAACTACCAGAAGAATTAGCTGGGGTACATGACGTGTTTCATGTATCTAACCTCAAGAAATGTCTATTTGACGAATCCCAGGTAGTACCTCTTCAAGATGTAGAGGTAAATGAAAAGTTAAAATTTGTTGAGAAGCCACTGCAGATAGAAAACAGAAAGGTCAAGTTCCTCAAACACAAAAGACTAGTACTGGTCAAAGTTAAGTGGGATTCGAAGAGAGGACCTGAGTACACTTGCGAGCTGGAATCAGAGATGAAGCGAAAGTACCCCTACTTATTCCAGTAAATCTCGAGGACGAGATTTTAAATAAGGTGTGGAGGATGTAAGGACCTGCAAAAATGTCCAAAAACGACCCGTAAGTGAAAACCCGGACCCCTAAAACCCTAATCCATAACAAAAATCAAGAAAAATCAGATTTAGATTTTCACGCAGGCCGCGTAAGCCTTAAGGTGAGGTTACGAGGGGCGCGACAACTTAAAAATCATCCGAATAAGCATTCAAGCCACATGTCGCACATGTGGCAGACCTACCTGTGACACGCTAGCCCTAGTCGTAGACTAGGTGGCTCTCGCGGGCCGCGTAAAAGCCTGTTAAGGCTTACGCTAGCCGCGTAAAACTCAAAATGTTGCTATAAGTAGCCTGTGCATGGGACTTGCTTCTGTGCTCGAAATTTCACTTTCAAAACGTCCCAATTTTGCTAAATAAAACAAGTTTTATGGTGTCACGACGCTGCTACGATACAGGGTATTAACTCGATCACTGCTACGATATAATGTCCAATCGATTGAAACCAATCCGATGGCTGTTTAAGTGCTGCCCAAATCAGAGCTATACTTTGTCATTCGTTGTGAGGGTTTTAATCTCGTGAGCTTATCGTAAATGTTGTATTAAGTTACTGACCTAGTTTCGTGTGCATTGTTGTTTAAATTAGGTTATCCGGCTTATCACTAGGCTAAACTCTGCCCATCTAAACTTGCAATGTGAGTCATTCACTTTTTATCAAATTGTTTTCCTAAAATTCTACTTGTTTTCAAAGTTATAATTACAGGGATTAAGTCTTTGTAGTCTTCAATTACTGCCGGTATGTGGGGTTTTGTATACATTACTTGATACCCGTCACCATTGTACAACAGGTTAGCCAATGGGTGATCTGACCATAGTCACAGATACTGTCGAGTGACAAATACCGATTTGGGGAAATTGGTATATAGAAACAATATAATCACCCTTAATACTGTATATTATAACAATTTGTCGTTTTGTGTAACTTGAATGACTCGCCAGTATTTCCTTGCTGATAAAACCTTTTTAAAACATGTTTCAGGTGATCTGCTGTGATCCAGGAAAAAGTGCCGTGTAGCACTGCAAGCTTGAAGAAGTGGCTCAGTCAAATAAATAAACATGTTTTGTAAAACAGGGAATTTCCTCGCGAAATTCCTCTATTGTAAATTACTGGGTTTGTCCCAAACTATGAAATAAAATAATTAGGCATTTTCAAGTTTTAAAAGATTCTGTTAAAACCTCCATTGTCAACTCAAATAATAAATACCATGGGTTTCTGCCCGCGGCTTCTGGACCGGGACTAAATTCGACAAACTACCAAAGTATGCCGATTCGTACTGTAACGAACATTCCGGAACTTGATCATAAGTTAAATATGCCATAAATATCCTTTACATAGCTTAGAAATAGGCTTTAAGGTGTTTGGTGCGCAAAAATAAACTTTATGCTCATTCAGGGACTAAAAGCGTCAAAAAGTGCATAAGTTTGCATTTTCGCGCATATCATACGTTCTGAATACATCCGGACATCCAAAAATTTATGTAATCATTAAAATATTTTATTTTAGTGATTGGCACGAGAAAAATCAATTCGACGTGTCATTTGGATCGTTTATCGTGTTCGTTCGTATTTCGTCGTAATTAAGCGAATAACACGTCCGTACGACCAAACGAACCGACACCCGGCATATTTTTGAGCATGTTTCATGTCCACTATTTTTAGGCATCATTTTAGGCCCTTAAAGTTGGCTTAACGGGCCTTAGATGTGTCGGAAATGAGTTTAAATGCTTGCAGGGACTGAAAGTGAAATTTTCGAAACTGTTGCTGTCATCCTGGCGGTCGCGGGCCGCGTAAGCCTGCTGTGGCTCGTATGCGGGGCGCGAGCGACCCCCAGATCTGCACAAATCATTTTTTTCAGCTGTTGTACACTCTTGCACATGGTATTTTCAGTACTATGGGCCAAGTTTAGGGGCTCCCATGGTTTCACAAAACCATGGGCACATGTGTACGGATGAGATCGAAGCTCGTTTTACGATGAACGATCTTAACGGTTGTGTAAAAACTATAAATACCCCTTCCATTCCTTGTTGCAACTCACACCTTGATCAGATTTTTCTCTAAGTTGGAGTGGAAACACTTCATACCTGAGAAAAATCAGATCAAACTTCCATTCTTGGACATTTTGTAAGTCCTCTTTCGTTCTTTTACGCGTTTTTAGTGTGAAAGTCAAACTTTGTTTGACTTTCTGCATTGACCAGTTTATGGTCAACATGAAGTTCGTTTGAACTTCATAACGTGAGCGTAATCACGATGGTTTTAGTCTCTTGTGGCTATACCTACTGATTACCATGTTATTTAGGCATAGTGACGAGTCGTAGTTTCGGCCAAAATGCGTATTCTTGCGTATTTTGTAACCAAACTACTTTTAGGTATCAAAACCGTTTGTTTTGATACCAAACCTGTTTTTAAACTTCGTTAAACATGTTTTAACATGTTTAGCTCGTCACTTTAGGTTTAGTGCTTATATAGGGTCGTAAGGTAAGCGGTCTAAACAACCGCTTAAACTTTCGAACCAGACCCGTTTAGTTGATCATTAGGATCCGACCAAACACATTAGGTGACCATAGTTGTATAGGGAATAACCTTCCAAGGTTATACCTTATGGTCACGTCGTTTAGTTGGTTATATGATAGGTAGTTTATATGTCTTAGGAAAATTAACAAAATACCCTTTTTACGCCAAAATTCATTTTAAGCATATGTAACATAATTTTTGACATCTAAACTGATTAGGCAACAATATTAGACATGTTAAGGCATATATTACTTGTCATAGTACTAGCTAGGCGGTCCAAACGTGTTTTACGCGAACGACGCGTTAAAGTAGCATAAGCTACCTAAACGGGTCGTAATGGGTCGTAAGCACTTAGGATAGGTTTCATTTTAGAGTGTAGGCTTTGTTAAACCACATTACATGAGTTCCAATACTCATTTGGTTTACGAAACCTCATTCTATCCAATCTTCCGATTTAGGTCCGGTTATTTACATAGTTATCTATATTAGGTGCCGTTTGATTTCCGTGATTCCCCTAGCTTTGCTTGGTTGTTGTTCAAGACTTCTAGGCACCCTCAAGTGAGTACATAGTCCCCTCTTTTACTGTTTTTCAAACATTTTGGGGTGAAACACATGTGCCTACTTGTTACTTTCGTGCTTTCCATGTTTTCATATCATATGCTTGTTATGTTCATTAGTACACTTATATTACATGATTTCATTGTGTTTTTGCTATGTATGTCCATTTGTTGCATACTTAGTACATCGTTTTACATTACATTTTATGCTATGTATGTCCATTTAGTTCATACTTAGTACATTATTTTACATTTCATTTCATGCTATGTATGTCCATTTGTTGCATACTTAGTACATTATTTTACATTTCATTTCATGCTATGTATGTCCATTTGTTGCATACTTAGTACATTATTTTCATAAAACATGCTTACATTTTGGTATGACATTTGGTTTGTTTAAATGGCTCAAAAATACATTCATTAACATTAGCTACGCCGTTCGTTAGTAGGTAGTGGTACCATAGGAATTGACAACTCCCGTTCCTGACATCCTAGGTATGTTTGGATGGAAGGAATGACCGAATTCAATAAACATAACTCAGATAAATCTTTAATTCGTTTAAGGGTTTATCGCCATAGTCTCAAGGCTTGAATGTATGCATTTTCACAATACCGCATAGATGTTTGTATCAGTAAAGCATGCATTATTTTACAAAACATAAATTTTGATTATAATTTATCAAATGCATTGTTTTGTACTTCCTTTCTTATAGGGTCGAGTAAATGCTTTTAATCAATAAAGGATTTTTATTCACTCTACATCACATTTGTTTACTCAATAACATTTCAACATTTGTTTAAAACATTACATTTAGTTATACATGAACATTTTTACATTGGTGGTTTGTTTGGGTAAGTGATTTAAGTAACAACACATGTGTAATATGATAAAAACATGGTGGATACGCCGTTGTTACTTCCTATATATAAGTGCTTTTATGATATTACATATCGTAGCGTTATTTAAACCATTTCAATTTTGACATATTACATTGTACACAAATTAACATATCTTTACAAAACATTGTTTTACAAAACAACACATTTTATACAAATTCATTTTACTTGGTTATTTAATTAACCATACATATTTCTTTTATGACATCTGTTTCCTTATCGATTTCTATATGATTTATAAAATAAAAACATTTTTACAAGGATCATGACTGTCTTTTGTTAAACAACTTCTTTGTAAACTTATAAGTCATGAATCCTAAATCAATAATACCTATGTATCTCACAGGCATTTTTATGCTGACGTACCTATTTTCACATGTGTTTCAGGTGCTGTTGTTAGATGATTATGATGCAAACATAGGATTGGACGAGGGCCTTAGTGACAATAAAAGATGCAAGACTAGTTAAATATGTTATGCTTCCTTGTTGTTAAGACATTGTAATTTCTTTTAATCAATAAAACAACATTTAAATTTCCATGTGTTATGAAACAATGATTCTGTTACAACACTCCCCGACGATTCCGCCACGATTTGTTGTTTTACATGGTCGGGGTGTGACACTCAGAGCTCAGCCCTGGTAGTTCAACCAAGTGCAAATTTTGTCTGGAATTATGAAATTCAACGTTTGAACATCTCTGCTCCAGAAATTCAGACTGCCTCAGAAAACATTGCTTTCATGACTTCAGCTTTCGAGGACAGAAATTCTGCACCTGATGATGAGACTCCAGCTGAAAATCTAGCTCTTATGACTAGGATTCTGTCAGCTCCCGTCCATGGACTTACTGCTGAAGAGGTACGTTCCATTTTCTGTACTCCTGAATGCAGAGAAAGAGTTGAAGCATATAGGTTACATAACGCTGATTTAATTCAAGATTACAAAGATATTAAAAATAAAAACTTTACTTTGGTTAAAAATGAAAAAAATTATAAAGAAAAAATTGAAGCCCAAAGGAAAGATATCATTCAACTGAAAGAAGAAATCAGCGTTAAAAATTGTAACTATAAATATGATCAAGCGGTAATTAAGGACTTGACCAAGGAGCTAGAAGACATAAAGTTGAAATATCAGATTAATGATATTAATATTAAAAAATATGACACTTCTAGCAAATTGGTCAAGGACATTTGAAATATCCAGTTAGAGTACAAAGAAAAGAAAGGGGCTGGTTTGGGATACGCTAAAACTCCTCCTCCATACAATCATAACTATACATATATGCCTTTCATGGAAGAGGAGTTAATGAATGAGGGCAAGATGACTTATGGCCCAAAAACTAATAAGTCATTGATCAACAACAAATTTGTTGGTAATAAACAACCAGCTCCGTCAACAAATTTCGTTTCTAAAGGAAATGTTGATCCTAACAGATCGTTTACATGTGCAGATGAAAAAGTAGACTTGAAATGTGAAGATACTCTTGGGGGAGAACAAGTTTTAAATTATGATTTACCTAAAAATTGTTTTGATGAAACTGATTCTGGTTTTGTTTTGGGAAAAAATATTTTTCGTATGCTTGCTTCTTTAGCGTCTAGTGGGCCTGATGTTTTGGGCAAGACTGATGATGTTTGTGTTGAATCTGTGAACAATAAGTCTGGTGATGAATGTTTTTCAGTTAATGATTGTGAATGTGATGCTTCTAACCCCTTGGTTGATGATAATGTTACAGGTGAGGTCCCTCAGGATACATTCAGTGAAACCACTGAAACTACTTCTCAAGAAAATCGAGAATATCCTGATTCTTCTTCTGAGTCGGTCTCAGTGGGCGTCCCTAATGTTGAATTTAGTGGGACCCCATTGGAAACCGTTGATACATATGTTGAAGAAACATGTGTGAATGAAATTTCAACTTCTTCTGAAATTAAAACCGAGTCAGAATCCATTGACAAAGAAACGAATGTTGAAATAAACAAGTAGTCACCAACAAATGTTTTTGAAAATAAAACTGAAACTGAACCACCGACTTTTCAAAATGATGATGATCACAGTAAGAAGGATGAGTCTCATTCTCCATCTACATCTCATGCTTGTGTAAACTCTAATCAGCAGGGACCAAATCACTCAAAACGGGAGCAAGCTAAACAGGCTAGACAAGCGAGGAAAATCAGAAACGATACTTTGAAAAATCAAAATACTCACGCTTTGAAATGAAAAATGTGTTTCAACTGTGGTATTGCTGGACACATCGCATGAAATTGTGTTCAATTCCCAAGAATGCAATCTAAGCATAAGAGTTTTCAAAATCAGAAGGCTAAGCTAAATCGATCTTGTTATTCAGAGCCAGTGAAAGCTGCAAAGATTGAGGCAATGGAGAATAACAATCGTAAGGCCAAGCCCTCTGATCATGACTGGAATGCAGCCAAACAAAGAAATCATAATTGTCAAAATAATTTTCAAAGAAATCAATATAAAGCTTTTGGAAATTAAAATTACAAGTGTAAGTCCCGTAAACCGGATCTTTCAATGATATCAAACCTAATCTTGTGAGAGTGCGGAAACCAATCACAAGATGATTCAAGATAAACATGAAAAACTGAAAATCGAAGAAAAATACCGAATCACTTTCAACATCCCACTATCAACATTCCAGAGATTGTCAACAGCTCCTCCTTAGTTGTTCCTGAAAAGTAAGGAGATTAGTAAGACATGGGTACCCAGGCCATCGTGGTCCTGAGATTTCTTGAAGCATCAAAATAAGACACTTCCTTTAAACACAAGTCCCCTTTTGTCTCAAGGATTGGAGACGTCGCTGCTTTGGATTTGGGTTTCCAGATCTGTCTTGGTTTAACAAACATATTTGTTGCCTTTGGTTGAGCAACTCTAGCTGTTTCAGGTTTGTTAGTTTTAGAAACACGTTTTTGTTCCTGAAAAGCTTTGCGTTTGTTTTTGGCAGCGTTCCAATCCCCATCAGATGGTTTAACCTTGGGATTCACATTCTTCATTGCCTTAGGTGAAGATACCTTCATTGGCTTAGAATGGTAGTTGTCCTTTGGTGTAACCCTCTGATTTTGCATATAGTAGGGTGCATAGGGACGCCGTGTGCAGTTTCTAGCAATATGACCCGCAATGCCACAGTTGTAGCAAGTTTGTCTTTTCATCGGAAAGACGTTTTGAGCAGCTTGATTCGCTCTAGCAGGTCCTGAAGGACAAACCGGTCCTTTTTGTGTTGGATGCGCCTGCACATGACTTTCAGACGAAGACGAATTTGGGTGCTTGTATTTGTTGTTTGCAGAAGTCTTGTTGCTCTGAGCACCATTCTTCTTCTTTTCTGCCTTATTGGAGCTTTCAATCACCTTGTCACGAGCCTTATGAGATCGTGATTGTCCTTGATAAGCAGACTTCGTATACCCCCGACTTTGATCTGCTCATTTTGGCTCATTCCTCTTGTTGTGAACCGGCTCACAAACATCAGCACACGAGTGAGTGTTGGCATTTCGTTGCACTTTTGGACGATGAACACAATTTCTAGCAATGTGTCCAGGAATTCCACAGTTGAAACATGTCTGTCGTTTCAATGTATGGAGATTCTGAGGGCTAGCAGCATTAGCTGATTTGATGGGTCTAGATGACCGAGCTTGCGTTGCATGTGTTCCATGTGCCTTTTCTGAGTTCTTCTGTACCTACTGATCAGAACTAGCACAGGCATGAGATTCAGATGGATGATGTTTTTCGTCTTTTATAATTTTATCAGAACCATTTTGAAAGAATGTTTCAGATTCCGTTTTAATTTTCTCTTTAAAAACATTTTCTTGTAATTTTTCATTTATAATAACCACCTCTTCTTTTAGGAAATTAGATGCAGTTTTAATCTCAGAAGATGTTGAAACTTCATCAACATGTGTTTCATCAACACATGTATCATCTGAGTTTGATAATGGTTCCTTTTCAACATCGGTTTCCAATGGGGTCCCACTAGGTTCAACATTAGGGATGTCCATTGAGACCGATTCAGAAGAAGAATCAGCACACTGTTGATTTTCTTGAGAAGAAGTTTCAGTGGTTTCACTGAATGTGTCCTGAGGGACCTCACCTGTCACACTATCATCAGCTGAAGAGTTAGAAACATTAGAATCACAATTTTCAGCTACAGAAAAACATCCATCATCACACACATTATTCAAAGATTCATCACAAGCATTCACAGTTTTGCCCAAAACATCAGGCCCAAAAGAAGACGAAACATAGCTATGAAACGAGTTCAAAAATGATTGTCCAAACACACAACCAGAATCAGTTTTATTAAAAGTAGGTTTAGAAATATCAGAATCTAAAGGTGGTTCATTCCCAAACATATCTCCCCATCTTACTTCAGGTACTTCATCTGCACATGATGAAGAAACGTTAGGATCACAAGTACCCTTGGACACAAAACAAACTAGTTTAACCACCTGTTTTTCAACAGGTCTGACATTTACTGATGACTTACAGTTTTTAGGACCATAAGTCATTTTGCTTTCATTCAGCATCTCCTCCTCAGTCATAGGTAAGTAAGTATAATTGTCATTATAAGGAGGAGGAGCCTGATTAAAACCCAATCCCAACCCTTTTCTTTTCTGGTATGCTAACTGTTGATCACACAAGTTTTTGACTAATTTGCTGGAAGAGTCAAATTTTTTAATGTTTAGCTCATTTATTTGATATCTATCTCTGATATCCTCCAGTTCTTTAGTCACATTGCATAGTTTTTCTTTAACCATGAAGAGTTGGGCTGTTTTTACACTAACATCATCCTTGAGTTGGATGATGTCTTTTCGCTGAGCTTCGATTTTCTCCTTAAAAAGTTTTTCATTATTAGCCAAAGTGAAAATTTTTCCTTTTAATGTCATTATAATCTTCGATTAGCTCAGCGTTGTGTATTCTATAGGCTTCAACTCGTTCTCTACATTCAGGTGTACAGAAAACAGAAAGTATCTCTTCTTTGGTAATTTCATGAGCCACTGGTTTGTGAAACATGAATGCCATAGTTTCAGTGGGTGGTAGATACTTTTATTTTACTCCTCAAAACACAAACCAAACGAGAACCCGTGTACTCGCTAACTCAAACACTTTGCACGCGATCGAACTCGCTTTCTGACCTGCACCTCAAAACCCTGTCAAAACTTTTATCACAAACAATTTTTTTTTAAATAAAAGTAAAACCTAATTATTATTATTATTATCAATAATTTATATTATTATAATTAAAACCTAAAGAAGAATATGTAACGTCTAATCAACTCAAACAAAATCAAAAGTCACAAAAACTGTTTGCCTTTTTCTTTTCTGCTTATCCCGACCAAATCAAAAGTCACAAAAACTGTTTCTTCTTTTGCAATTATGAATGAGTGAATGACGGTGGTACGAGGATGGTGAAGGAGATGGTGTACGATGTTGTACGAGAATGGTTGTCGGAGGTGATGCACGGTGGTCGTTCAAGGGTGGAGGAGGTTATGAGTGATGAACAATGAACCAGAGGTGAACGAAGATGATGAAGACGAAGGTGGTGGTTGTCTTGTTCGTTGCAGGTGGGTAATGGAGAAGGTGGTTCACGGAGATGGCACGGTGATCAGTGGCGGACCTAGAAACCTTTCCATAGGGGTGCGGAGCATTTTTAAAAATTTTAGGCCCCCAGGTATATAAGTAAAAAAATTGGTTCGTATCGAGTCGGGTCGGGTCATGTAAAACAAAAGAACATCAAACTAAATTTATATAATCATCAAAAACACGTCAAACCTTGTTACAAACATAATTAAAACGTCGCCCTACAGGTTTTCATTTTTTGAAATCTATCCAAAGCATCATCTAAAGCTACTTTCTTAAGTTCATCGTGCCATAACGTCCCTACTCATGGTTCCTATCACAAACAAATTGATCCATAAGTTTATCGCTCCATAACATTAATGTCTGAATTTTAATTTTCAACTATTCAAGCCCTAGATATCGTTCAATCACCCTAAAAATCATCTAAACCACATAATCACCCTAAAAATCATCTAAACAACCATAAACAACGTCAAAACACACGAAATTTCAAACCTATTTAAGAATTTTATTACCCTTTTTCTCCTATAATATCAACTAAAATCATCAAAAAAACATAAAAACTTACCCTTCATCGGATTCTGGTTGGTCTGGCGTCGGACGGCGGTGGTTCGCGGCTGCTGATGACGTGCTGTTGTGGCTGCTGCTGTGTTCGCTTATTGCTGACAGGAGACGACGCAAGAGAGGGAAGGCGGGAGGAATTCTAAGAGACTATTGGGCTTATTTTAATTATTATAGTTTGAACTTAGGTTGGGTTTGGTTAAAGGGCTAGTTATGTTTAATGAAATAGTGGGTTAAAGTATTGGGTATTTGGGTTAAGTCAGGTAGTATAAATTTATATAATTTAGGTAGTTTTTTTTAATCAAAGTTTACTGAAAAAATTAAAATATAAATCGATAACATTTTTTACCTAAGGTGTGTGGACAAAAAATTCCAAGGGGTGCGGACGAAAATATCCAAGGGGTGCGGACGAAAAAAATCCAAGGGGTATTTACGGGATTTTCGACGGAAAATAACATTAATTTTTTTTTCTGGGGGTGCGCCCGCCTACCTTGGGCTAGGGGTGGGTCCGCCCCTGACGGTGATGACGGTATACCGGAGACGGAATTGCAGGTTCCGGCGATTTGTGGTCGTGATGATGAAGAAGATGTTGGTTGCGACTAAAAAACGAAAAGAGATGACTCGAGATCTCGGTTGCGACTCGGAACCGTGGTTGCGACTCGAGACGGTGAAAATTGATGAGTCGAGACCTATGTGAAGTGATGTTGAAGACACGAGACCAGTTGTAGAGATGTGAGTCGAGACTGTGAGTCGGAACAGCGGTTGTAACTCGAAAATGAATGACTCGAGACCTCTTTTGTTGAAGGTTGCGACTCAGAAAGCTGTCGGTGGAGTCAGAACAGTGGAGAACTCGAAACTAGAGAGATGAAGATGTGAGGAGTCGAGACCGTGAAAAGGTGACTCGGAACCGGCGAACTCAGAATCTGTAGATGATGAGTCGAGACCACTGAGAGATGTGAAGTCGAAACCGTGATTGAAACCAAATGAAGATTGACTCGAGAACTAAGATGAAAGCTGATGTTGCCGGTGGTGAAGGAGGACACGGAACCTCAACACTTGTTACGACTGGAGAAGAGGTGACTGGTTTTGTCGAGACCTCAGAATTAGACTCGAAACCTCAAATGGAGTCAAAACCGTGATGTTTGGAATAACTCGAAACAACAAAGTACTCCGAAAGATTATCAAAATCACAAAAGTTATTAAAATAGAATATGGAAGGTCTCAAACAAGTCAACAACTTTCCTCCGAAAACTTTATAAATTTTAAAAATCAAAATATTTTCAGAAAAGTAAAAAGATTACGTTTAATCTTTTAACAACCTTTTCAAAAATCAAAGTACCAAAAAATGTTGATTTTTCTTAAAACTTCAATGAATGCTACCAAGAACACGAAGAACGCGAAGAACACCAAACCAAAAATAACAAAATTCTTGAATCTTTGATATCACACCGAGCCTAGAAATAGGTTCTAAAAGCTCTGATACCACTTGTAAGTCCCGTAAACCGGATCTTTCAATGATATCAAACCTAATCTTGTGAGAGTGCGGAAACCAATCACAAGATGATTCAAGATAAACACGAAAAACTGAAAATCGAAGAACAATACAGATTTCAACACTTGCACACGATTCTATTACTTGAAAAGCACAACCGTCTTGTACAAGTGCTCCCAACCAAATCGCCTCTCTCTCTAGAGAAATTGTAACAACGATGTTCAAACCTAAAAACAAGTTAGAAACTTGTTTTTATACATAGACAAGCCCACTTACCACATGGGCTCCCCTTGGGCCTGCTTGGCCCACATGGCCTAAAGCTTGGCCCAAGTGACATATAAAGGTCCAAAACCTAATATAACTAACCCGGTAAAGCCTAGTTCGTAACCATAACCCGTTGTGTTAATTTGATGCGTCAGTCTCACACTTTAGGGCCTAACAACAAGTGGTCAAATCAATACTGGAAACCCAAAGCTAAAGCTGCTCCGTCAAACACATGTTCACACAAATCTGTCAATAAAAACAAATCAAAGTTTTTGAATAAAGACAATCTAGTTTGGCAGAAAGTGACATACATTGATGCACAAGGAAAACCCAGATCCACTATGGGCTGGGTTCCCAAATCTAACTGATCCCGCTAATCGTGCAGGAACAGCTGTGGAGGACTACCGTGCGACTTTGGTACATGGATAGTGGCTGTTCCAGGAACATGACAGGAGACTTGTCCCAACTTGTCAATGTCAGAGAATTTGATGGTGGATATGTCTCTTTTGCGGGAGGAGAATCAGGCAAACTCACATTGAAAGGAATAGTGAGAAATGGCGTTTCAAGCTTCGAAAATGTGAATTACGTCCCCGAATTGAAACACAATTTGCTGAGTATCTCACAAATTTGTGACAGAGGAAATTCGGTTCATTTCACCAAGAAGGGATGTCATGTACTTAAACCAGGAAACGTGATACCTGAAGATTGGTTTTTAATGACTGCTGAAAGACGTGGAAATGCATATATTATCGACATGAACAAGAAACCATGTGAAGAAATTACTTGCCTCTTCTCGAAGATTTCAGAACATGACGGTCTGTTGTGGCATCGTCGTCTTGGACATGTGAATATGAAAAATCTGAACCGTATGGCTAAAGGCGAATTGGTCTGTGATCTACCAGTCAAAGACTTCATGCTGGTAGAGAAGTGTGTTGCTCGCGCCAAAGGAAAAGCCCATCGAAAGCCTCATAAGTCCAAGTCTACTCCTTCAACAAAAGCTGTACTCGAGCTGCTACACATGGATCTCTTTTGTCTAGTGAACGTTCTAAGTATTGAAAAGAAGGCATATTGTCTTGTGATCATCGATGACTATTCTCGTTACACTACTTTCTTGGTCACAAAAACGAGGCTGTAAGTTTAATCAAACAATTTGTCACTCTAGTGGAAAATCAGGCCAGTACAAGAGTGAAAGCAATTCGATCAGACAATGGAACGGAATTCAAAAATATCATCTTGGATACATTCTGTGCAGAGAAGAGAATCGAACGACAGTACAGTGAACCACGAACTCCACAACAAAATGGAGTAGCCGAGAGACGAGATCGTACTCTTATTGAGGCTGCACGAACCATGCTGGACGACTCGAAGCTTCCTAGTTTCTTTTGGTCCGAAGCAGTTAACACGACTTGTTACATCCAGAATCATGCTTTAGTTATTAAACGTCACATGAAAACTCCTTACGAGATTCTGGAAGGACGTAAACTCTCTGTCTCACACTTTCGTATCTTTGGTTGTCTGTGTGTTTTATTACTCATGAACACTAATGGGAAGTTTGAAGTCAAAGGGGATGAATGTTTCTTTATTGGGTACGCTAAAGGATCAGAACTATTTGCTGATCCCATTCCTGAAGAGTGTACTGTCACTACTCCTGTGATTCGTAGTCCGCCAGCACCTAATGAGGGGGAGTCAAGCAACATCAACACACTTCAAGGCGAGACCATACCTGAATTTTCCATTCCAACAAGCGTTCAAAGAAATCATCCTATTGAGAACTTAATTGGTCCTATTAATGCAGGAGTTCAGACCAGGAGTCAATCAGGAACCATTAATCTTTCCTTATACTCCAGCTACATTTCTCAAATTGAACCTAAAACCATTGATGTAGCGTTAAAGGAACCAGGCTGGGTTGACGCTATGCATGAAGAGCTGAACCAGTTCGAGAAGCTAGGAGTATGGAAACTTGTGGAGTTGCCAAAAGGGAAACACAAACTTGGAACTCGCTGGTTTTTCAGAAACAAGCAAGATTCTGCAGGAGTTATTGTTCGAAATAAAGGACGACTAGTGGTCCAAGGATTCAAATAAATAGAGGGACTGGATTATGATGAAGTTTACGCCCCGGTTGCCCGACTTGAAGCAATCCGGATCTTCTTAGCATACGCATCCTACATGGGGTTCACTGTTTACCAGATGGATGTTAAGACTGCGTTTTTGTATGGAGATGTGAAGGGGGAAATTTTTGTTGAGCAACCACCGGGTTTTATTCATCCAGACCATCCAAAATATGCCTACAAACTCGATAAAGCAATATATGGATTGTACCAAGCACCAAGGGCTTGGTATGCAACTCTAACCGAACATCTTCTGGCTCATGGGTACACTCGGGGCACAATAGACCAGACTTTGTTTATTAACAGAGTGGGAAAGGATCTAATACTGGTTCAAATCTATGTCGATGATATTATCTTCGTGTTGGGATTGAACCCTACCAGAGGAACAGATAATGTAAAGCCAAAACCTGGTCACAACAGTGGATCCACAATAAGCAGCGGTTTACATTAAGCTTCCCCCTTGAAAGTGATTTATAACAACTGATGGTCTTGCATCCACTGACTGGATACAACTGCTGCTGTTCTGCATATCTACTGATGAAGCTTAGAAGACTGCTAGACACTAAGCACTGCTGGTACAAACTGCTGATAACAAAGCTCTGCCCAATCAAGGACTGATCAACCTTGAGGAAAGCACTGATGTAAAGAGAGAGCAGCTGTTTTGAGAATTATTTGTCTTATGTATAGTCAGTGGTTAGATATAGCAGTGTTTGTAAAAGGACAGTAGATACAGGTTGTTAGGCTGTTAGACGTCGCTTTCATGGTGACGTCAGCTGAGATACCTCTGTGGTTTGGTTTGCCTATAAATGTAACAGTACCATGTACTGTTACATTTGATTGACTGAGCGGGTTCTTCTCCTCATGTCTAATCCTTTCATCTTGTGTGCAACCAACCTTGGGGCATCAGGCTGAGGGGGAGATTAGTTTGTAAGCATGTCTGTAATCTTTTGCTTTGATTTGTAATCATTTGACTCTAAGAGAAGCTAATGCTATCAAACTATTTTCTCCATTGATTGTGTTTACAAAGTTTGTATCTATTTCCGCTGCACTTTACATGTTTTCATATTCACTAATTGTTCAAAACATACAAACAAACATAATCATGAAAGCCCCAGATCCCAACAATTGGTATCAGAGTCTGGACAGTCAATTTCGATCTAACAATCAAATTGACATAACAGTTCAGCTCAAAATTCATTGATACTAAGGTTGGTTGTATTTTGTTGAAAAACAGAGTATCGAGTAAATCATGTTCAAAATGGTTATTCAAAAACTCTGTAAATCAACCAAGATGTCATATGACACACAAATTTCACACAACAAGTGAATTCATGCACAAGACACTCATGGTTTCTAGATCTGAAAACAATATCTGTTAAACTATGAGAATATTTCGTATTTTCTAAATTAATTTCAATTGTTGCTGTGTAATTTGTGATGTTTTCATTTAAAACTAAAGTATGAACCTCAGATTGACAAAACCTATGTTCATAAAACATTGGTGTTTTGTGACGGGTGGTCCATTGGACAACCCTTAATCATGTTAAAAGACGAAATAATCCTTCGCTTAATCGTGTAATTATCTTGAATTAGATAACTACTGTTGCTTACGTTTCAGGTGCGGTTCGGGAGCTAAAAAATGGATTAAACGCAGTTTTGGAGGGTTTGGAGATGAACGGGTCGAGCAAGGAACAAAAGATGGAACAAATCACAAAAATCAGGAAGGTACCGTAAATTACGGTCCCACCGTAATTTACGGTGGACCTGACTTTCACCTGGATGCTGCCGTAAATCAGACAATTCTCACCGTAACAATATCAAGTCCACCGTAAATTACGGTAGGAACGTAATTTACGGTGGTGGCTGCGATCAAATGTGTAACTGCCTCATTTAAGTTAGTTTTATTGTGTCTTTTCAGATGTTCTCATGATTGGTCGGTTTTGGAGCATCCTAGGGGCGATTTTGGCTGTTGGTACTTGGTTGCAAACAATTTTCTAACATTCGGTTTATGTTTTCGATTCCTATGAACATTAGACTTGTTGTTATGATGATTCACCAAGCTATGTCCGGCTAAACTTATGGTGATCATCCTGAATTGAAGGTTTGTCTATGACTTTTGTGTTTGGATTCGTATTTCTAGAATAATAGACTTGCAATGCATTTGTTTATTATGGTGTATGAATGTTTGTTTGTAAATTGTTGATTGATATTATAACCATATCCTAAATCGTACGTTCTTGGTGTTGTTAACAATCGAGATATCACGGGAGGGATTAGGGTTGGATATTAATCAATTGGTTATCGGGTAACAACCTCGCATTTTCATAATCAGAGTACTTAGTTCCCTTTTATCACAACAAACAATCATACATGAATCATGTCTATGTGATTCTTTCTTGTGAATTTAACACAATTGTCAAAAGCAAGCCGGAAGTTTAGGATGATCGCTTTCTCTTAATCTGCTTAACAACCAATTTTGATTCGCAATTAGTTATTAATTTAGTTTTCTAAAACAACAATCCAAATCATTGACCTTTATTTTCTGCAAATTAGGTTAATTGTAGTTAATTGCAAAGCTATAAAATCAACACACTTTCCATATACTCCCTGAGTTCGATACCCTATTACCGCTATCTATAGTTGATTTTGGGATTAAATTTGCGTGACCCACGACAATCACGTCAAATTTTGGCGCCGTTGCCGGGGAGTAGTGCGCAACGTGTGTCAGTTTTTTTTTAGTTTTGTTTTGTTATTTTCGGGTTTACACTGGTGTGTTTAGTGTGCAGGTTCTACAGGTGCATGCATACTAGAGGCTCTCATAAAGCTTCACCATTGTCATTTGATCCGGAAATCGAAAGAACGTTAAGGCAAAACCGAGTTCTACTACGCGAAAACAGAATCATTGGTTCACCCACTTCACCCATTACACCAAGAAACATCATGGACGAAACACAAGTACCACCCACAACGGGTCAAACGACCTCAACTTTTATACCTACTTCCACACAACCATCACCAAACACCACTATTCCAAACATCACCACAATGCCTACTCCACTTCATGATACTACACCAACCAATACCAACACCACACAACCGAACACTACTCAAGTCGAACCCAGTCTTACCTTTAGCCCATCTACCACGATTCCACCACTCACTCACTTCTTCCTAGCTTCAGGGCAATCATCCTCAACTTACACAGTACCGCAAGGGTCAACTGTTGTCCATACTACCTCTACATTTAGACCATCAAACCAGTCGGGTTTTCAATACTCGACCATTCCATTTGGGCAAACTTCGGGTATAGGGGGAGATGGATATGAGGAAGGATACGAAGACTTTGAAGGTTATGAGGAAGAGGGATATGTTTATGGGGATTATGGTGATCAAGGAGAGTTGACTTATGTGCCTGGTCAAACTCAAGGAATGTCAAATGTTGGTGGGATGTCACAACAACAACTCATACCGCAACATATTCGGCCAAGACCACAAGGGCCACCAATGCAACGCCCTATCCCATTGCAACAAATTCGGCCACAAAATGTACAACCGCAATTTCAAAGGCCGATTCAACACCCACCGATGCCACAACAACAATTTCAACCACCGTTCGTACCACAAGGGCATATACCAAGACCTATGGGTCCTATTCGTCCAAGGGGTCGATTGGGTGTTCCAAGAAGGCATCTTAGGGAACAAGCACGGGGGATAGAAGCACATTTCAGGCCAATCATTACTCAAAATCCTTCACCGGTGGTTATCCCTCACAACAACCAAGGGAGAACTTTTGAAGTAAGAACAAATTCGTTGCAAAGTTTGCCGAAATACAAAGGGCTAGCAACGGAGGAGCCGTATTTCCACTTAGAGGCTTATGACTCCATTTGCAATACTCTTGGGAGTCAAGGTTTTTCGGCTGATGATATCAAGTTGGTCTTATTTCAATTTTCGTTGGAAGACAAGGCAAAGAAGTGGTTCTACACTTTGCCTTCAGCATCGATTTATACTTGGGCGGAGATGCAACAAATTTTCTTAGACGAATTTTACACCGCCCAAAAGACTAATGATGCTAGAAAGGGGTTGAGGAGTTTCCAACAACAACATGGTGAGATGTTCCATGAGGCATTTGAACGATTTAATATGATGATAAAGAATTGCCCTCACCATGGGATTGAATTGTGGGAGTTGATGAATGCCTTCCACGAGGGGTTGAGTGCCGAGGATGCTCGAGATTTAATGTCCATTACCGATGGGACTTTTGGTACAAATTATGAAAATGATGATTGGGAGTTCTTGGAGAATATGGCAAGTACATCAAAAAGAAAAGCTCAAGCATCGAGGAGAACGCGACCGGCCATTGCTCGATCACAAGTGCACGCCATAGATGATGGTAATGTTCAAACTACTAACCAAATTTATGATGTTTGTGCTTTGTGTAATGAAATAGGTCACGCGGCTGAAAATTGCCAAGGGATGGTGGAAGGGCAATATGAAGAGGTGCATGCGGTTCAAGGTCAAGGTCAAGGAGGGGGTGGTAGAAACTACAACAACATGAATTCTAATACATACCACCCCGGGTTGAGGAACCACCCAAATTTTCGCTATGGGAACCCTTCTAATCAAGCTAACCCGAACTTTCAAGGTAGCCAAGGTAACTTTGGTTCACGTCAACCTTACAACAACCAAAGTGGTTATCGAGGTGGGAACAACCAAGGCTATCAAAAGCAATATCAATCGGGTCAAGAACAAGGGGGTTCTTCGGGTGGAAATGAGATGATGGAGATGCTAAAGAGCATGCAAACGGAGATGCAAAAACGGAACCAACTCGATGAAGTTCGAATGCAAAAAGATGAGGTTCGTGACAAAAGCATCCAATCACTCACAACCCAAATGGGTCAATTGGCAACCGATGTGGCGGAATTGAAGAAAAACAAGGGTCAACTTCCTAGTGACACCAAGGTAAATCCATCACACGGTTCGTCACGAGGTAATGTTAATGTTCATCAGGTTAGTGTTTTGAGAAGTGGAAAAGAGTTTAAAGCTAATTTGTCACCCGAATTGGTTGAGGGGGTAGTTGAGGACATCACGGGTAATGATAGTGATGATGATGTTTCACCGGTTAAACCAAAAGAATTAAATGTTAACAAACCGGGTTTGGGTGAAAATGAAAAGAGTGAAAAAGTTGAGGGTGAACCGAGTCAAGTCCCGTTTCCATCGGCTTTACTTGACCCCCGGGTAAGAAAAACTTTATTGCATCG
This sequence comes from Helianthus tuberosus, assembly GCA_030545235.1. Classification (NCBI taxonomy): domain Eukaryota; kingdom Viridiplantae; phylum Streptophyta; class Magnoliopsida; order Asterales; family Asteraceae; genus Helianthus; species Helianthus tuberosus. The sequence goes on along the minus strand of CM060438.1, from coordinate 88,945,997 downwards.
AGAGGTCCCCAAAAAGAAGAATTGTGGGACATGTTTAAACAAGTCAAAATTAACCTTCCACTTCTTGATGCAATGCTAAAACAAAAGAGGGAAATTAAAACTTTAGTCATTCAGATCTTATGTGATTGGAAACAGATTGAATTCCTCAAAAGGACAAAATCAACTATGTTAAAATACATTAAGAAAATCAGGAGTAAAAATGTCCAAATCATAGGTAATGATGGGGTTGGCATAAATGACAAAATCTCTCAAAACATTACTGCAAAATGATTCTGGAACAAGTATTCCTTCAATAAATATCCCTCAGTAAGTATTTCAATACTTATGATTGGGAAGGGTAAAAAGGAAGAAGAAAATTCACAAACTCAGAAGTGTGTTTGTCTCAAAACTTTTGAATTCACAAAAATTCTTAAATTCAGAAGAAAAGAGTATAAACTTAAAACACTCAAGAGTCAAAACTTGGGGTAATAATGGTCATTAAGTAACTGTGTGCATTCCTCTGTTCAGGAAAAGGTTTTGATTCCGGTGAATGAACTCCAAAGAGGACTAGACAATTGTTCAAAAATTCATTCATGTGTCCTCATGTTTGCAATCAACTGACAAAGAAAATGGTACCAAACAGTGGTCAAAATGTGTTCAATATTTTCCTACCACTATTGTTAAATCACTGACCATTTTTGATACTTGAGAATGATATGATTATGTTTTCTTTTGAAAATACACCAGATCCTTTTGATACTGTTCTCAGAAAATCCTTTAACCATTTTTTTTTGTTTGTTTTGGTTCAAAGGACTTTTTCGAATAACCAGGATATATTGTTCATTTTTTTTGGAATAATATATTTGGAACTTTTGCTTGTTTTTGTTGGCAATAGTTTCAGTTCCTGTCAGATGTAATACCTTATTTTTGTTGGTATTACTATCCTCATAAATGGGTCAAAAGGAAATGGTACATATGTCAAGATCATGTCATACTCAGATTTGCTCCTAAATTTTTATCAAAGGTTGATTGCTAACTATGCTTGAATTACTAGGGTACTCATGTTTTAAATTGAATATTAAACAAAAATGAGTTGCCTTAGAAATAAAGTTTTCATCATCTGGGGTACTAAACCACTGTCCTTCTAAATTGACATGTGGCAAAACCTTGAATGAAAATTCTCAAAACTATTGCTGGAATACCTGTCCTTCAGATCTGTACCATTTACCCTAACCACTGTTTTGTTCCAACGTCTGATCTCAAAACACTGTCCACTGCTGAAAGTTAACCACTGATCCCTCATTTTCTTGAAAAGCACTGATGTTCAAAATCAGTGTCTTATCCACTGATATGCTATCCACTGATAGCAAAAATCATCCACTGCCCACAATTTTTACCATTGTAACCACTGATGCTTGATACGTCAGTGGCCCTTAAAACAACTGTTCTCCATACTTCATCCATTTCATCAGTGTTTGACACGTGGTCAGTTTTTAGCCCTCAGATCGGAATAACCGCTGCCACATCAGCAATCATTTTTTTCCTAAATAAAACCCTGCCCTAAACCCCCAAACAGGGTTTTACACTGTCGAATTGAATTCCAAAATTCTCTTCAGAAAGCAGTTTCCAACCCTTCTTCTCAAAATCTTCAAAATCATTCTTCATTCTTCTCCGCAAAAATGACAAAATCAAAGTCAAAATCAAAATCAAAACCTAAATCACCACCACCCTCCAATGAGGTCGCTCAAACGACCGAAGAATCAATCGAAATACCATACAAACAATCTCACAACTATTTGGGTTTACTCACAAAACCCACAAACAACCATACCTTCGATTCCATTCTCGACACCATATCTACATCAAAGTACAAAACTTTGTTGACAGTAGACGCTCCCATATATCTGCAAACCCAGAGAGAGTTCTGGAAAAATGCTACGCTCGAAAAACAAGATGATAAAGTAGTAGCCATTAACTCCTCAATACAGGGTACGGCGATTCAAATCACTCCGCAATCACTATCAGAAATCTTCAAACTCGATGATCAGAAAGGTAAAGCTTCCTTTGACAAAAACGAGTTAAAAGCTGATTTTCTGAAAAGGGGTTATGCAGAACAGTCAAAGGTAGATACCCTACAAAAGGGTTATTTTCCATCTGCACCCAGATTTTTATTTCACACACTTCTGATGTGTGTTTCGAATAAAACAACATCTTTTAACGAAATACCATTGAAAATTCAATGCCTGGGTTACGCTATTTTGAATAGTAAGGACTACAACTACTCCCAGGAGATTTTCAATGACATGGTGAAAAACGTTGAAAGTAAAGCATTTTTGTTGTTTCCAAGATTTTTGAGTTATTATTTTTTACAAAAATTTGATAAGAAAAATGAAAATTTACTTAAACAAGGTGTCTATTTTCAAATAAAAAGCTTGACACCTGAAACATTCACTAGAATGTTGGCACCAATAAAAACAAAAGCAGGGTTACCTGAGCAGATTTTAGCGGTTACAACTGCTCCTCAGGTATCAGCTGCTGAGCCCACTGCTCCAGGTGATCAAAGCAACACAACCACTGCTTTGAAACCCACACCTGATATCACCAAAAAGACCAAAAGAAAAACATCCAGAAAACCCACCAAACCCAAAACAAAGGCAACTCTGGAAGATGAGATCTCAGAGGAAATGCCTGTGACAACACAAAAGTCACCACATACCACTGCTGCTACTTCCTCACAGCAGTTGGAAGAAAGATCTCAACCCATGCCTAAAACTCCTCCTGCATCCTCACAAAAGGATCAGGTTGTATTCACAGGGACACCATATTATGAAGCTCTAGATCCACTTGGCTCTATCTTCCATAGTCCTGATCCCAAGGACATGTCTCTTTCAACACCTATACCCTCACCAATCATAATGCCACAATCCATGCTACCTTTGTTGCATGCAGCTGTTATAGCTCAGACACAAACCAGTTCCTCTCTATCACCTATCACTGAGAGTATACCCCCATAAGAGACTGGGTCTGATGCTACTACTTCTGCTATCCCAGCAACAATTGAGGAGGTTACACCCCCTGAGTTACAAGTAACTCTCGGTGGTAGTACAAGTGGAACAGCAACTACAAATGTTGGATCTACAGATCTGCATTTGGCCAGTTGTTTCATTAATCAGACTCCCTTGAAGGCAATTTCTTCCATAGCAACTTCGGTAACCACCAGTGAGTTGGATCTAACCACTGGTACCATCAAAGGTTTATCGAGTGCTGAAGAAAGAAGTCCCCAGTACCGAGAACAAGGGGCATCAATGGGTGATTTTTGGGACTCAGTTCCTAAGTCAAACATTGATATAACCACTGCTGGTGGGGATTCAGATGATCCTAGTAAAATGGGTGATGATTCAAGATATCAGGAATTGACGGGCAGAGTTGAAAAACTTGAAGAATCAGTTTCTGAAATAAAGGAGATGGTGCAAGAGATTTTAAAAGCTCAGAAAGCACAATCCACTGGTGTTCCACCTCAAGCACCTGCTCCACAACAAGCACTTGCTGCAAATGAGCTCTGGAATGCATATACAAATGCTGACCAATATGGTGGAATCAAGGTTCAAGGATACTCAAGCAGATATCAAGGCTATTAAGGCCAGCATCCAAACTACCACTGGCAAAGCTCCTTCAACTTTGCTGTTCTTTGATGACCCCCTTACAGATAATGCCAAAAAAGGGGAGATAATGAAGCAAATGAAGAAGAAGGGAATAGAACATGGCCTGTGTGTTGAACCTGAGCAAGCAAAGCAAACATCTAAACCACCTCCAACGAAATGTCATACAGCTGATACAACAGAAGTTACAAAAACTGCTGTCAGTAGCCAAACAGCTGCCATTTCATCAACACACACACTTTCAACACACACCACTCTATCACACACCATTACAGCCACTGTTCCACCACCATCCTCATCTACAATCATATCACCACCACTGCCTCCTGCCATAAAGAAGAAGACAGCAGATGTTACAACATCTGCTGTAATGACAACAGTGATTGAAACACCAGTTGTTTCAACCACTGTCAGCAATCACAATCACAAACCACTGATATACAATCTCAAACCATTGATTCATCCAAAACAGCATCTGCCCCTTCTTCATTAAAAAGGAGAAGGAATCTCATATCAGATGATGATTCACCACCATCATCACCACCATCAAAAACTACCTCACCACTTCCATCCCCTGCTCAAAAGCAGAAGACAACTGCTGACATATCAGCAGTTGTAATGACAACAGATGTTGAGACACCAGTTGTTTCAAAAGCTGTTAGTCAATCATCCACCACTGCTCTCATCCTTCCTACATCACAACCAAAGCTCTTCAACAGAAAAAGAAAGCCAATCTCTGCCGATGAGGGTATACATGATCCTAATGCTGCACAACATCCACTGGAACTTGAAGCTATCAAAAATGAGATGAGGCAATTCTATACAGAAGAAGATCCTTCAAAAAGAAGATTCTCCTCACTCATAGGCTACATGCCACCAGATGATATGGATGATTACCTCAAAATCAAGGCAAGGCAAGCTAAACTAAGAGCTAAAGTTGAGAGTGAACGTGAACGTTTGAGCGAAGATGGCATTGCTAAAAGACTGGAGTTCTACTTCACAAAAGTAAAGCATATAGAAGAGTTTGCACAAGATCTAAACAAAGAAAAGGCTGAACAAAGGAAAAAGCTGAGAAAACAATATCTAGCCTACATTATGAAAGAGAAATTCTATCCTGCTGAAGAACAACAGTTCGAAGAATGGCCAATAGTCGCTCTAAAGCATGAGGCAGAAAGGATTGAAAAAATCAAGAATGATCCCACAAAGAAGAAGAATGCTCCAAACTGGAGAAAATTCAAAAAGCTCATCGCTGACCTAACTGCTGAGTATAAAAGAAAGAAAAAGGAGCTGGTGGATGCAAAAATGGATACTGCTGAAGCCATATCAAAATGGTCAAAACAGCAGACTGATGAAGCCTATGAAAGGCTAAAGAAAAGAAAGATAACTGTTTCAAGCACCTCAAAGAAGCATGAACAAAGAATGAAGCTTGAACAGCAGATAGAAAATCTCAAAACACTGTTCCGGTCTACTTTTGTGACAAACCAAGAAGAAGGAGAACAGCTGACCAGTGAAGAGGTAAAAGAAAAAGAAGTTGAGTACTTCAAAGAATCCATCATGAAAATGGGTCTAAAAGAAGAGAGCTCAGAAAAACTTCAAAACCTTTTAAAAGGGATGTTAACCTAACCTGCATCATCAGACACTTCAACAGACATGACAGACATTGAAAGGCAGGAGCTGATTGAAAGAGAAACTGCAGAAGATATAGTTGCAGCAAATGATGTCATAGAAATGGCTTTCAAAAGATTGTCTGAAAGTCTGCAAGTTTTCTCAAGGCCAATATCTCAAAGCTCATCATCAAATAAATCTCTCCCAAGAAATCCATTGGGTTTAAAAGTACTAAAGTGGCTCTCTGATCAAAAGACCCACGTATTGACTCTGGTCAGATCCAATGGAGAGGTGAAGTATATATCAAGGAAAGAAGCACTAGGCCTTAGTGTTCAAGATTTGCAGGATCTCCTTGAACTTACACTGTGTAGGGATGAAGATGATATAAGTTCCAGAGACTTTGAAGCAGATTTTAAAAGAGAAGCAAAGGAACTTTTGATGAGGAATAAAGATCCAGAATAATGACAGGTTTTGGCATTATCTGTTCCAGGGGGAGATTGTTGGGATTGAACCCTACCAGAGAAACATATAATGTAAAGCCAAAACCTGGTCACAACAGTGGATCCACAATAAGCAGCGGTTTGCATTAAGCTTCCCACTTGAAAGTGATTTATAACAACTGATGGTCTTGCATCCACTGACTGGATACAACTGCTGCTGTTCTGCATATCTACTGATGAAGCTTAGAAGACTGCTAGACACTAAGCACTGCTGGTACAAACTGCTGATAACAAAGCTCTGCCCAATCAAGGACTGATCAACCTTGAGGAAAGCACTGATGTAAAGAGAGAGCAGCTGTTTTGAGAATTATTTGTCTTATGTATAGTCAGTGATTAGATATAGCAGTGTTTGTAAAAGGACAGTAGATACAGGTTGTTAGGCTGTTAGACGTCGCTTTCATGGTGACGTCAGCTGAGATACCTCAGTGGTTTGGTTTGCCTATAAATGTAACAGTACCCTGTACTGTTACATTTGATTGACTGAGCGGGTTCTTCTCCTCATGTCTAATCCTTTCATCTTGTGTGCAACCAACCTTGGGGCATCAGGCTGAGGGGGAGATTAGTTTGTAAGCATGACTGTAATCTTTTGCTTTGATTTGTAATCATTTGACTCTAAGAGAAGCTAATGCTATCAAACTATTTTCTCCATTGATTGTGTTTACAAAGTTTGTATCTATTTCCGCTGCACTTTACATGTTTTCATATTCACTAATTGTTCAAAACATACAAACAAACATAATCATGAAAGCCCCAGATCCCAACACTTCGGATCGAGAAATGATGTTCTTTGCAAGGAATTTGAGGGAGTTATGAAAAAGAAGTTCGAGATGAGTGCGCTCGGAGAAATGACACTGTTCTTGGGTTTACAAGTTAAACAAGATTCTCGAGGCATTCTAATTCATCAAGGGAAATACGTGGATGATGTGCTAAGGAAATTTAAGTTCACAGACGCTAAACCGGCTGAAACTCCAATGGCAGAAAGACCGTTGCTGACTGAAGATGCAGAAGGATCCCCTGTTGATCAACGACTTTATAGGTCCACGATCGGATCGTTGATGTATCTGATAGCGAGCCGCCCAGACATTATGTTTGCTATCTGCAACTACGCATGATATTAGGCTAATCCTAAAACTTCTCATCTTACTGCTGTTAAACGAATCTTTCGGTACCTTAAAGGCCGACCTCGGTTTGGCCTGTGGTATCCGAGGGATTCAAATTTTGACCTGTTTGCGTTTTCTGATAGTAATTTTGGAGGCACTGACAAGGACAGGAAATCCACATATGCTAGATGTCAATTTTTAGGCGACAGACTCATTTCTTGGCAATGCAAGAAACAGCAAACGGTGGCAATTTCAACAGCTGCAGCAGAGTATGTCGCAACTTTGACGTCTTGCTCCCAAGTGGTGTGGATGCAACATCATTTGCAGGACTACGGTTTGACTTATCTTAATACTACCATATACTATGATAATGATGCTGCTATACAAATTGTGAAAAATCCTGTTTTCCACTAAAAAACCAAGCACATTGATATTGAAGTCCATTTCATACGAGACTGCTTTGACAGAGGTCTTATCAAACTGGAACAAATCGATACAGATGCAAATGCTGCTGATTTGTTCACTAAACCTGTCAGCGGTTCAAAATTTCAAGTGCTTGTGGATTTTCTAAAAATGATCCGTTTTACTGACTGAGCATGTTTTAGGTTTTCAGTAAGTAAATTTGTTCATAAAGTTTTCTATTCTTAGGTAGTTTTTATTTATGCACAAATTTAGGGGGAGAAAAATTCTTGAAAAATACAAAAACATTGAAAATTTAGAAAATACAAAAAGAAGCATTGCATGACATGGGAAATGAAATAAATTTTCACATTATGGTGAAGGGCTGACTCATGTAAGACCACTATCGAAATAGTTTGACTCTAGTATGATGTGTTGGTAGGCTCTATCCTTAAAGACTGGATTCATTAGCTGTTTCTGTTCAGAACTAAATTAGTACATGACCCCAGGAAAGAAAATCACTTGGAATTAGCTCATTTCTATTTGAATGCCTGTATGTTGTCCCGAGAAACACAATTTTGGTCTGGTTCTGAAATCTTCTCTGAAAAAGTCGTGCATCTCCTCTGTTTTGCGTGAGCAAAGACCTGGAGGTGCTAGGCAGCGCTTAGCTTCTGTTTTACGTGAGCAAAGACCTAGCTGAGTGTCTATCGTCATATAGATCAATTAAACACCTGAAAGAGGCCCTCAAGTGCCCAAAAGAAACCCAAGAAACCTATATCAAACTGAGAAAAACTCATTTGATCTGTATATTATACCTTCTCTACTTATGATCTATTCTGTTCTCTTCTCAACCTATTCCCAGTTAAGGTTCTAGAAGTCTGGAACGGACTTGTGAAATATGTGGTAGGGAAACTGCTTGCATGATAGAGTGTGCTGTCTATAATTCCGGGATTTGACTAGTATTTGTTTGGGTGTTCATTGTTAAAACATCAAAACATGATAAAATGAGTTACAGGCAGTTATATGGAAAAGGTCTAGGAGACGAATTTAAGTGGACAAATATACTGGCAATCGTCTAGATCATTCGGTAGTAGATCAATGTTGATAAGTGAAGTCAGGTCAGAAACCTTGTGATTTGATCCCTAAGCAATTATGATATTTCCTATTTTTTTTTGTAAATAATTATTAGTATTTTTTATTTTTTGTGTTTGTAGGTTTTTTTGTTCTAGTAAAACGTGCTCAGGAAGTTAAATGGGTTATCAAATAAAATAAAAATCTATCTTGGTTTAAAGAAATTTTTGAAAAAGTAAAAGAAATTGAAGTAATTCTTTAAACTGATATAAAATGTGGTCTTGACTGAAAGTTCAGTGGTCTCGGCCCAAATTACTTGGTCTCGGCCCAAATTCAGAAGCCCAACCCATGTATGTTGGGGTATAAAAGTTGGTCTCGAGTCAAAACCTCACATTTCATTCGAGACCTTCCACTGTTCACTCAAATATTCTCTCTCAATTTTCCGACAAGATTCTTAAATTCCGACAAATTTTTCCGGTCTCGACTTGTTATCATCAAACACTTAAAGGTATTATGAACTTAATGAATGTCTTAGTTGAAGATTTGCAGATTGTTTGAAGGTCAGATGAAGAATTGTATGAAGATTTCAAGATTTACATGAACCCTAATCATGATATATGGTGGTCTTCAAAGAAATCAAAGAGTGTTTTTGGGTTTTGATCCAAAAATTAAGTAGAAAAAAGTTGTTTATGTGGTCTCGACTCGGGTTACGGCTGGAACACATGAGGACTCGAGACTGGTGGTTGCGAGTCGCAACCTCGTTCATCTCGACTGGGATCTCGATTCGAAACCACATGGTCTCGACTTGAAACCTCATGGTCTCGAGTCAAAGTTTCACAATCTGAGTTATGGTCTTTTTGACCTGTGCTAACCTTTCATTTAAAAGATTTGCATCTTAACAAAATTTGGTTTGTGCAGAACATGGACTTGAAATTTATCCCCCCACACAATCAGACAAGGTACTTAGCTCCACCTTCAGAGAAACACAAGAGAATGTAGGCTTCTTTGATCAAAGGATTGAATAGCTGCAGGATATTTCACGCACTACGAGAAAATCCTGTTGTCTACGAAAGTCGTATTCAAGATTTCTGGAAGACGGCGAGGTTCGAAGCACTTGAAGCTGAAGGCAAAGGAGCAATAGTTGCTGAGATTCAAAAGAAGGTTGTCTCTGTGACAGAGCAGATGATACGGGAGGTGCTACAGTTTAATGACCAAGAAACAGATCCTATTGAGCTTTCAGCTGGGACCGTGGAAGCAATTTTAGCACGACTGAGTTATGAAGGAAAGTATCCGTCCTCAGTGAAGAAATTTGTGCATCCTTATTGGCGTCTATTAGTGCACATGTTCATTCTTTGCATGACAGATAACCAAGGAGGTACAGATCAATTGAACATCACACAGTCTGCTGCTCTTGTTTGTCTGATAACAAATGAGCCTTTCAATTATTCAAAGTTTATATTTGTGGCCATGAAGAGAAATGTGATAGGAGTTAGAAAGGACAAATTTATTATGTACCCAAGATTCTTGCAAATGATTCTTAATGCTCGTTATCCAGAGTTGGTGAGATCTGGAAACACCTTGGAGTTGAAACCCATGGGTCCTGCATGCTTTGGTGCACTCACTCCTAAAAATGGTACTGAAAAGAAATATGAAGGTTTAATTCCTCTGAAGAAGTTTGGTCAGTTTGCTGAGACTGAAGATGTGGCTGCTGAACCAGTGTTAGTGCAACCTGTTCCTGTAAATGCTACACAAATCGATGCTCCTGTAAATGTTATGGTTGCTAAAGAGCATGATGTTCAAGGTGCTGTTGAAGATGAGCCTGAGACAGAGATTTTAACGATTGACTCTGACGATGAGGGCATAGAGATAATGTGTGATTCAGGAGATGATGAAGAGCTTCCTCCTGAAAATGAAGCTGACATTGCTGTGTCTACTGTTCAACCTGTGATTTCTACTGAGAATTTGGCTCTGTTGTTAAAGTCTGTGACTGATAAGATGGGAAATCCTCCTTCCAATATTTCAGTATCAAATGAAGAGCCACCAAGTGAGAATCCAAAGGATCCTGATTCATTGCCTTTGAAGCGGAAAAGGAGGGATCCTCGACTCGGAATGTATGTTGAACAGAACAAAGATCAACCCATGAATGATGTTGAAGATGATGATGGCTTATATGAGTTCGATTTTGAGAAGAATGTCACTGATACCACCACCACCACTACTGAAGATATCTTTGAGTTTGACGTTGATACTCAAAGAATTGATTTGGAAACCACCATTGCAGACATACCAGTTACAAATGTTGTTTCTGATCCTATCATCAGGTCAATGCCACCTGTTACCTCTGAAACTGCAGGTCCATCTGGAATTATTTATGACGAGCATGGTAGTTCAAGTGGTAAGAGAATTGAAGAGCCATTGAGGATGCTATTTGATGATGATCCAAGTGATGATGATGAGTTTATAAGTATAAGGGAAATGAAGAAACGACTAGTTGTGCTTGAGCAAGATTCGATCCACAAAGACGCCAAGATCATTCAGCTTGAAGATACCATAGTGCAAAAGAATCAACAAATTGATCAGCTTCAAGGCGACGTCAGTTCGTTGTTCAACATGGTTTATGATCTGCGTGGAAAGTTGGAAAAGAAGTTTGGTAGAGAGTTTACTGATCCAATTGATGTGGAAAATAGAAGAAAGGCTGAAGAAGATAGAGCAAGAGCTTTTGATAAGGATGATGCTGAGAGGAATGCTGCTATGGAACACTACTTTAAGAGAGTTACTGATCCAGTTGCAGACAAAGAAAAGGCTGAAAGAATCAAGAAGAAAGGAGAGTTTGTGATCCTGAAAAACAAGAATCTTAATCCAGAAGATGAAGATGCTAATGCTACTCATCATCTGATGGATGTGGGTGAAACTCTCTATGATAAAGTTGGGAATCGTTCTGGTGTAGTCAGCTGGGGTTTTGATCATGACCGACGAAGGTGGTGGATTAAAAGAAAGGTTGGACCTGTTAAATGGCATAAAAATCCAGCTCAGTTTCTGTAGGTCCCTCGGAGGTTGAGGTTTAACCTATTCCTTGTTATGTCTAACACACTAGCGAGTGCGGAATCCAAGCTAGCATGCAAACCGGGATAGAACAAGCACAATGATAAGCACAACACACAATATTCAACGATTAACACCACTTGTATTAATGCGTATGAAAGGTTCGGTTACAAGCACAAGGTTTACAGATGTATTCTATAAACTCTCTCTAACTTTCGTGTGTGTGTGTTCTCTGAACAGAATGCTCTCTATGTTTTCGAAAATGAAGCTCTTACTGAAAAGAACACTAGCATGGGTATTTATACCCGAACACTGCATGTCTGGTCGAAGGATAGATAGACTGATCGAAGGATCATCTATCGACCAGAAACTCATCGAAGGATCAACATGTACCACGAAGGATGATATCCTTCGTGGTCTATCCTTCGAAGGTTATCTTTCGAGCTCATCGAAGGATCTAAACTATCCTTCGATGACACATCCTTCGGCCCATACATCTTTCGTCCATTGTCTAACTGTTTGGCCAAGTCAAACCGGAGGATGGTTGACTTGGTCAAACTTACATCAATCTTACATCAAAGACATCGTTTTGTATCAAGACTAAATACAGACAAAGTACAGACACAAGTGCACCAACAAACTCCCCCTTGGCTGTAGCTTTGTCTGGCTGTAGCTTTGTCTCGATCTTTGTGACTTCAAGTCTTTGACGTCTTTTCAAGTCTTCAATGTCGGAGGATCTTTAAAGTCTTCACGTCTTGAAAGCAGAAAGTGTATCAACAAACTCCCCGTTTCATGTAGGAAGTGTGTTGACAAACTCCCCCTTTACATAAGCTCCCCCTTGAGTTATGCTCGTGAAAGTCTTGTTCTTTATGAAGTGAGATCCTTGTGGTGTTGATGATGGTCAGCGGCAACTCGATCATCTTCATCATTTGAGTGCCTTCACGTCGTGTCTTCATTCCAAAGCTTGTCATCGACCATGTTCTCCTTGCCTTTAGAATCTGCACATGCAAGAAATCTAAACGCGTAATGAGAACAACTGCTAGGAATATCATAAGTAAGCGACACACCTGTGACCATTTGTTCAAACAAACACCGTCCGACAGTTTGAAAGTTTTAACAAATTTTATCGATTTCAAATTTTAACTTTCAACACTTGCAAATTTCGACCGTTTATGAAGATTTAGTCGTTTCGGTTTTCAATCAGGTTTCAGGTAACGAAGACTCGAGATCCAACATCGTACGATCGAAAATAAGATAGAAATAAAATCTTTTTGGTATTTTTTTTTTTTTTGAATATTTCAAATGTAAAGACTGAAAGCAGTAAATAAATATATACTAAGATGCAGAAACTGAAAGCATTAAATAAATATTTACAGACATTCTTTTTGCGAGTTTCGAGGGTAAGAGAATCATATCAGTGTACGGTCATGTCAAAACACTCTTGTTGTTCAGTTAATTAATCATTAAGATAAGCATCCTATAACAATTATCGGTATTGTTGTCCACATAAGCTCAACTTATCAGATGTAATCATGGCGAGGGGATACGTTAAGGTATGATTTATACTTACCGACCGGTGTTCATCCACATCACGACACATTCCCGTATCAAGGTATGCACGAGGGTTCATCTTACCGGTGAGTATACCGATTATCATCTGTTTGACCGTATATGATGTGAGATTCTCACTTATTTTGATTTGAAAACAAGCCCTATGTGATAGAATCACTTATTGATGAGGAACTTGGTTTTCATATGCATGAGGGCACAGGAGCAAGTCCGTGAACAGGTCAGTACTTTCGTACAGCAGAGAGACGAACTTGACACCCGGAAAGAATTTGTGATATTTTATCACTTATTTGTTTGGACATGTGATTGTTGATCACTTATTGAGGTCGTATGCAGTATGTACACGTATGTATGGTATCATGGAAGATCTAGACTTGCGTCCCCGTTATTTTTCGGTAAAAGATACAACCATGATACCCAGATGATAAGCAGCATAAAGACCGAATATCTCAGAACCTCGGCAATCTCTCAAACGAAATTTCGGTACTAAGACCATATGCCAATGAATGGTTCCCACCTGGTCTTCAGTCGATTTAAGTTTATATCACCCTGCACACGTTAAAATGATTGTGAGCCTACCGATACATCTTATATAGAGCTGCTTATCGTTTTTCAGTTTAGGTTTAAAGAGGTTTGGACAGACCACTGATGTACTATCATTTTCTCTTTTGCTCGCCAGGAAACTCATTTTTGTTTTTCTACTGTTTTTGTGTTTTTGAAATTTTTCGATGTTTTTGGATTTTCAAATTTTTGGATTTACTCCCCCTAAAATCAATAAACTAAGACAAATTTAAAACACAAAGGTATTTACAAAAATGATTTTCCGATGTTGGTTTTACTCTTGCTTGACCTTAATGCCGTTTACCAATAATAAATAGTCAAATCTTGATTTGTCAAATGCTTTGGTAAAAAGGTCGGCACGTTGGTCATCGGTGTGGACGTAAGCAACATCGATTAGCCTTTTCTCAAAGCAATCACGTATGAAGTGATACTTAATTTCGATGTGCTTAGTCTTTGAGTGCTGCACAAGATTTTTAGTGATCTGTAATGCAGCAGAATTATCAACGTAAATAGGAGTAGTTAGGAATTCAAAACCGTAGTCTCGCATTTGTTGTTGGATCCATAGGACTTGGGAGCAACAACTTGAGGCAGCAATGTATTCAGCTTCGCATGTTGATGTAGCGACGCACGTCTGCTTCTTGCACTGCCATGTGACTAGGCGATTTCCTAAAAACTGACATCCAGCCGTTGTGGATTTGCCGTCGATTTTGCATCCGCCAAAATCAGAATCACTGAATGCGATCAATTCAAAGTTATTATCCCTAGGGTACCACAGACCGGTGTCAGGGTAACCCTTCAAATAACGAAAAATCCTTTTTACAGCTGCAAGATGTGAGGCCTTCGGGTTGACTTGATATCTGGCTAGCAGGCACGTTGGGTACATTATATCTGGTCTTGATGCTGTGAGGTACATAAGGGATCCGATCATCGCGCGGTAGTATGAGGGGCTAGTAGCTTCACCCTTCAAGTCTGGAGTAATTCCGTGATTTTGTGGCAATGGGGTACCGATGGGCGTTGCATCAGACATCTGGAACCGGCTCAAGATGTCACCAACATATTTAGTCTGATGGATGAATATCCCAGACTCAGTTTGTTGTACTTGTAGGCCCAAAAAGAAAGTCATTTCCCCCATAGCACTCATCTCGAATTTATCATGCATTACACGCTCGAAATCCCTACACAAAACATCATTAGTAGAACCAAAAATAATATCATCAACGTATACCTGTACCAGTAGAAGATCTCCATCTTGTTCTTTGATGAAAAGAGTACAATCGATAAGACCTCTGCGAAATCCATTCTCCAGCAAATAATTGGATAAGGTTGCGTACCAAGCTCGCGGTGCTTGATGTAGACCATAGAGAGCTTTGTTGAGCAACCAAACCCGATCGGGATGGATAGGATCTTCAAAACCTGGAGGCTGTTCGACGTACACCTCTTCTTCCACCACACCATGTAAGAATGCACTTTTCACGTCCATCTGGTATACCTTGAAACCTTTGAATGAGGCATAAGCCAGAAAAATCCGAATTGCTTCTAGACGTGCAACAGGTGCATACACTTCGTTGTAGTCGATCCCTTCAATCTGACGAAAACCTTGAACGACTAGCCTTGCTTTGTTTCGAATAACGACTCCACGGTCATCCTTTTTGCATTTAAACACCCAACGGGTACCAATCTTCTTGTAACCAGCAGGTTTCTCTACGAGTTTCCAGACACCTAGCTTCTGGAATTGTTGCAGTTCTTCCTGCATCGCTTCAACCCAAGAGCTATCTTTCAAAGCATCTTTCCAAGTTCTTGGCTCTTCCTGTGAGACATAACACGCGAAAGACCAATCATTTTGTTGACCAGATTCTCGGATAGTTGCATACAGGCCTGCATTGTTGTTATTTCGCAACATGTTTCTTGTTTGAACGCCACTCTGTACATTTCCAATGATGTTTTGTTGAGGATGGGTATTGTGAATCCTTGTTTCTGGATTATCTTGAACTGGAATATTTGTACCCAGATTGTTGAGATTGAGATCAACAATCAATTCAAGGCCCGAAATTGACGAAGAGGATGATCCAGTAGCTTCAGCTGTTCTAGGGACATCCACTGGAGGTGTACCTTCTGAAGTACCATGTACTGCTGTTGTTGGAGCTTCTTGATCTGCATCTAGAAATTCATCATCCTCTGAAGATTCGTTCAATTCGGTAGCATCATGAAAATCCTCATTGTCGAGAGCATTATTGTTCACCGAAGATGGTTCTTGATCGACAATAATTGGACGAACCAGCGGTGAATCTGTTGCATTGTCACTCTCGAAAAACATCCTTGCCGCAGCATTTTCTTCAACTGCTTCTATATTGATCGAATTGAAAAAGTCATCGTACTCAAACATCCAAGGCTGACCAGGACATTTGACTGGTAAAGTGTGCCTTTGTACTCTGACTTCAGACCATTCCTCGACCCTTTTAGTCTCTAGATTCCAGACTCTTAAGTTCGGGGTGGAATACCCAAGAAAGTATCCTTCAATTGCTCTTGCCCCAAACTTTCCATTAGGATCGATTATTGTGCACGGAGCTCCAAACGGTTCAAGATATGACAAATCTGGTTTCCGTTTGTTAATAAGCTCAAAGCAGGTCTTGTTGTGCCTTTTGACTGTAAGGACTCGGTTCAACGTATAACATGCAGAGGACACAGCTTCAGTCCAGAATGGAATGGGCAACTGCGACTCTACCAACATTGTCCTAGCAGTCTCGATCAATGTGCGGTTTTTACGTTCAGCGACGCCATTTTGTTGAGGAGTATAAGCTGCACTAAATTCGTGAAGAATACCTTTTGAGGTGCAAAACTCCGCCATGGCATGATTTTTAAATTCAGTACCATTGTCGCTACGTATCCGCCTAACCTTCAAATTATAGAGATTCTCAATCTGAATGATCAAGTTTTTGATAATACCGAAGGTTTCACTCTTATGTGCCATGAACGCCACCCAAGAAAATCTTGAATAATCATCAGTAATCACGAGGCAATATTGATCATTCCTAATGCTTTTGTGCTTGACAGGACCGAACAAATCCATGTGCAAACGTTCAAGAGGAACAGCCACCGTGTTGACTTTCTTTGTAGGGTGTCGCTTCTTCGTTTGTTTTCCTTTCTGGCACGAGACACAGACGTCTTGAAGATGGAAGTTTTTAAGAGGAACACCATTCACCAATTCATTTGACACCAAATGATTCATTTTGCGTAAGTGAATGTGACCCATTCGTCTGTGCCAAGAGATTGTGTCTTTTTCTGTGGCTTTGGAAACGAAACAAGTTGCTTGTGCAGACGTTGTGATAGCTTGGCTCATATCAAGGACATACAAATCATTTATCCTTGGAGCCGACAAGAGAATCCATTCTTTTGGAATTTTGAATCCGGGTTTCAGCACATAACATCCATTTGCATCAAAGTGTACTGAGAACTGCTTATCACAAATTTGAGAAACACTAAGAAGATTGTGATCAAGTTGTTGTACGAAGTTGATCTTATCAAAGCTAACAACCTCGTTGGAAATCATTCCTTCACCCGTAATATATCCGCCCTTATCTCCAGCAAAAGCAACATAACCTCCTCTAATAGATTTGACGTCGTAGAGAAGCTTCATGTCGCCTGTCATGTGCCTGGATGCCCCACTATCAACAATCCAATGACTACTGACAGTTCCTCCTGGAACACCCTGCACATGAACTCACATAATTAGTTGGAGATGGGGACCCAAGCCATTGTGGTCTTGGGTCTTCCATTTTCATCAACAACAATAACTTCTATTCTTTGATGATTTGAAAATTGTGATGGTCCCCCTGAATTTGTGGTTATTTTAGGTTTCCATGTCTGTTGAAATTTACCAGTTTGATTGTTTGAAATTTTTGAAAATTTTGAACTTTCTGGTTTAACTGGAACCGATTGTTTTTGAACCACTTCATTTTTAAGTGCCTTTTCAACCACCTTGACTTGTTGGCGTTTCTGTTTCTTTTCCCTTTCTCTTACAAGTCGGGGATCTTGTTTTACAGACACAGATCGCTTTTGGTGATTGCGTTCACGGGGATCATCAACCTTAGCTTTCAACTTATGAAGATACGGACAGTTTCGAATTACGTGTCCAATGGTACCACATTCAAAACATGATCTTCGTTCAACAAACCCCGAAGTATCATGTGATCGTCTTGCCGATGATGATGAACTTTGTGATCCCGAGGTACTAGGTTTCGAACTGTTTGGTTCATTTCTTTTCAACACTGTTGCTTGTTTAACAAAATCTAAGTTAGATTGATTTTCAAACTTTGCAATTTTGTCCGTTCCCCTAGATTTCACAAAGTTCACATTCTTTTTCTTCTTCTGATTCGGCTTCCTTTGACCTTGAGTCGGTGTCTTACCTGTTGGTTTGGCATGATTTTGCTGTTTTTGCACTGTTGGTAATTTCTGATTGCCAAATTGTTTTCTAACTTCAGCCTTTGGGATAGGAGGGCACTGTGTTACTGTAACACGTGATCCTGTCTTTCCCAAAAACTTACTTGTTGAATTTTCAAAGACTTTACTGATTAATGATTGATTAACATTCTTAATAGGAAAATCTCTATCAGAATAAATTTTATTATCACCAACAAGAGTGTACAGCAAATCCACACTCTCCGACTCTTGTGCAGACGTGGACTCGATTGCAACAGTCTTAGCGGGTTTTGCAGGAGGATCACACAGAATATGATTCTCAAGAGGTATGTCCTCTTCGTTTATCACCGCATCAGACTTTGCTGAATCAGTATCATCAGACTCATCATCAGAAGAATCAGCATCCTCAATCACAACTGGAGGATCCTGATTCTGTTCAGCAGTTACAAATGTATCTGCTGACACATCCGAATCTGATGATACTTCTTTCTTGTATCCGAGTCCTGCTGCAAATTCCTCAACGTCCAAAGGAACAGATGGTTCAAAATGAGTTCTATACTCCTCATCAGGCAGTGCATCAAAGTTGTTTCTCACGGGTGGTGGACATTTCTTATAACCTATGCATGTGACATCCTTTTTCTCTTTCTGTACATCAATGATGTGATCCAACACATAGCTAGAGCTCAAATAACTATCTAACTTGAGTCGGATCGCCTCACTTTCGGTTTTAACACAAGCCATTTCCTTTTGCATTACCTCAAGACGAGTTATATAAAGGTTAATGTCAGTTTGTTTTCTTGAAACCATTTTTGTCAACTCTGTTTTATCTTTCTTTAATGTTTCAATCATTGACTTAAATTCCTTTTCATGGTTTTCATAAAACATGTTGGCTTCTGTGCATTTGGAAAGATCAACGGTCAACTTTTGGTTGTGAATGAATGTCACATCATATTTCTCTTGCAAAGCCTCGTGTTTGCTTTGCAATTCACACCACTTATCATTCAAAGAAACATGTTTGTCTTGCAAGTCAAACAAACTAGCTTGTAAAGCACCATGTTTGCCTTGCAACTCAGACATGTTTGCATCCAAATCAGCACATCTAACATGCAATCTATCACAGTTATCACAAATAGCAGCAGTGGGTTCATCGACACATACCTGACTTGATGAACTGTCGACATTAGCCATAAAGGCTGAATGGAGAGAAGACGAAGAATAAGCAGCTTGATCCCCCAAGATAGATCTTCTTTCAGTTCCTGCTGCAGCTTCTTCCAAAATCTCATCAATGTCTGCATCGATTGACGCACTTGATGTCTCATCCACCTGATCATTGCCTGAAGTGTAGGTTTCTTCATCTGAACTTCCACTGTAACCGGAGCTGTCTTCATCTTCAGAAGATTCACTACCATTGGTGGAAGATTCTCCACCACTGGCGTGTTTAAGATCCTTGACAACTTCAGCAAAACAAGCCGTTCCATCTGGAGCATCGTTTCCCAACTGAATAGACCAATCACAACCTTCATCTACTTGAACCACAAGTGCCTGGTTGGCATTTGATGGTCCTGCTTGAGTCTGGTTGTTGACAGGTACCAATGTGCGAACATTGTTCCTATTCTGGTTCTGCTGGTTGCCTTGATTTCTGAAGGGATTCTGGTTTCCATGCTGAGATGGCCTTGTACATTCCCTTTTAAAATGACCACGTTCACTACAATTGAAACACTTCACAGCCTGCTTATCAAATCCATACTTGGTGTCTTTCTTGCTCTCCAAGCTGGTTCTGCCAGTTCTTTCCATGAAATCCTTTGCTCGCCTAACAGCACTGGCAAAGGCCCACTTGATGTCCATCATCTCCATCTCCTCTTTATCAATCTGCTGATAGTCTTCTTGTGTCAGATTAATATTACCAATCTGACCTTCCACTAATCCACAGTATGCGCTCACCAAAGTGTTTAGCAGCTCCATATGTTCTTTTGCTACTTCAACACTGACTTTAGAAAAGCTTGAGGTGTCGAGCCGTACTGTATTTGGCTTTGATTGTTGACCAGCAGATGATGTACTTCCATAACAAGCTTGCTGTTGCTGTTGAGGAGGAAGTGGATTTCCGAATATATCAGTTGCTCTGATAGGTTGTTGGCTTTGTTGTTGTGGCACTGGTTGAGGAACTGGATTAATCGGATTTCCATATATGTCTGTTGTTGGAGGAGGAGTGCCATACAAGCTAGTGCTAGACACAAATGCTGTTTGAATTGGAGCGTGTGAAGAAGGTTTTGTAGAAGTGCTAGAAGCTCCATAATACATTTCAGGATTTTGTGGCACTGGAACTCTTTTAGCCTTGAGAGTTTCTTCCTGATTCTTGTTTTCCAGGAGTTGAGCAAAGTCACCGAAGTTTGTTGTATCCAAAGTGCCATTGTACTTCAGGATTTCTAAGAAATTATTCCATTGAGGTGGCAGTGCATCTGCAAACTTCTTCACTATCTCTGCTGAAGTTGTTACAACCCCAATATTTACCAATTCAGTCAGCAAATGAGTATATCGACTTGTCAAATCTCCTAAAGATTCATTCTGCATACAAGTAAAACCATCAAACTCTTTCTTTAGCAGGTCTTTTCTTAATTGACGTGTCGCTTCATTTCCTACGCCCCTTGTTTTCAATGCGTCCCACAACCTCTTCGTTGTCTTGTGACTGACAAATTGATGATAAATATCTTTGCTTAACGCCTGAGTAAGAATGGCATATGCCTTCTTTTCCAAATCATAGACCTTCTTCTGATCTTCTGTAAGATCGGCAAACGTAGCAGCAGATGAAGCGGCAACCTCTATTGTTTGATCAAAATCTGTGATGAAACGCAACCACAATTCTGTATTTTGACCAAGGACGTATGTATGAAATCTACCAAACCATCCCGGATATTCACTTAAATGCATCAACTTTGGAGGCCTATTCAAACTTCCCGTTTCACTTTCGCTTAGCAAAATGCTTTGAACACTTGGAGCTTGATTTGATACGAATGCCCATTGACCGGTAGTTGTAGCATTAGCTTGCGAACCCGAATCCGGAGCCGGAGTACCAAAATACATCTCTGCATTTACCGGAACACCCCACATTGAATTCATTTTTGATCAAGAAAAAAAAATCGTTACACCAGCCGAAGGATCTGAGATCGAAAGACCAGGAAAAACACAAACTTGTTAACCAAAAACAGACTAAGGATCGAAAGATCAAAGCTTGTTCGAAGGATCAACAGTGTTCGAAAGATCACTGTTGAGTTTCGAACAATTGTTTTCGAAAGACTCTCCAATCGAAAGACTCTCCAATCGAAGGATCCTTGTCTTTCGAAAAAGAACTGTAGATCGAAAGATGTATGCTTCGAAATGATTCCTTGGTTCGAAGGATGATGATCTATCGAACCTCCACTGATCGAAAGATGTATGTTTCGAAATGATTCCTTGGTTCGAAGGATGATGATCTATCGAACCTCCACAGATCGAAAGATGATCTTTCGAGTTCGAAGGATATCTTTCGAACAGCTCTGACACAGTTGACAAAGAGTGACAGGTTGGTGAAAAAGTTGATGGGTTGGTGAGATCTTTCGCAGAAAGTATGGTCAGACCATGATTTTTACCAAAACCAAGATTTGAAACATAAAATATAATAAACTTATCCAGAAAACCGGTCACCGGAGAAGCCGGAATTTTGGCCGGAAATTACCAAACACCTCAAAAACAAGTTTTCAAGTTACCCAACCCGTCTTTTAGCACACCCGGTAAGTTTAGAACCGTTTTAACGTCAAGAAAAGCGAGAAAATCAGTAAACACGGCTGTAAACACGGCTGCTAAAACAGTGAGTTTTATCCAAACACTCCAAAGTCTTGTAAAAACCCGGTTTTTAACAAGGAAAAGAGCCACGGCTCTGATACCACTTGTAGGTCCCTCGGAGGTTGAGGTTTAACCTATTCCTTGTTATGTCTAACACACTAGCGAGTGCGGAATCCAAGCTAGCATGCAAACCGGGATAGAACAAGCACAATGATAAGCACAACACACAATATTCAACGATTAACACCACTTGTATTAATGTGTATGAAAGGTTCGGTTACAAGCACAAGGTTTACAGATGTATTCTATAAACTCTCTCTAACTTTCGTGTGTGTGTGTTCTCTGAACAGAATGCTCTCTATGTTTTCGAAAATGAAGCTCTTACTGAAAAGAACACTAGCATGGGTATTTATACCCGAACACTGCATGTCTGGTCGAAGGATAGATAGACTGATCGAAGGATCATCTATCGACCAGAAACTCATCGAAGGATCAACATGTACCACGAAGGATGATATCCTTCGTGGTCTATCCTTCGAAGGTTATCTTTCGAGCTCATCGAAGGATCTAAACTATCCTTCGATGACACATCCTTCGGCCCATACATCTTTCGTCCATTGTCTAACTGTTTGGCCAAGTCAAACCGGAGGATGGTTGACTTGGTCAAACTTACATCAATCTTACATCAAAAGACATCGTTTTGTATCAAGACTAAATACAGACAAAGTACAGACACAAGTGCACCAACAGTTTCAAACATTCACAAAGGTTGATTTGATAAATTTGTCAAAGTCACCTTATGTGGATGATCAGCCTGGTGGTCGTGGATATTTGTTCTTCGAGACACTGCAGAGGGAAGTTGCTCGTAATTTTCTTTCGATGCACACTGCAGAATCTATTGTTACACCAGCTAAGGGTATTAGAGATCCATACACTAACAAGAGGATGAAGATTGTGCACTGGCCACCAACTGACAAGGAAAAGATGATTCCTTTGGTCAAGAAATTTTCAAAAGGTGCTCTGAAGACCTTGCATTTTTGGGCTTATGATGAGCGTCTAGGGCAAGCAGTGATGGTGTGTGATAGTGATGTGAGTTTTCGTATGGTTGATCAAGTTTATCTGCTGAATCTTGCCTATGAAGATTTGGAGGTGCTAGCTCGCAATCAAATTAGAGCTACTGAAAAATATGAAGAAATAGCAAAAGGATGGACTGCTGCTGTTGCTTCTTCAGCCATTCACATTCGCACAAAAGGATTTGGTGGTTTCAAGGATCGTTTGGGTGGTGACAGTGGACGTTGAAGTCTCAAGAACCTCTATGCATAAACCTAGGGGGAGATTGTTGGAACCTGAAGGTTTATACATAGAGGGTTATAAAGTTTAGGGGTAGGTTAGTATGTTTTGTTCATTAGACTTTTGGGTCAATATGTATTAGTTGGGTCGTGTAAATGGTTTCGAGTGGGCCTAAGGGTTTCGACCCGTATGATTAGTATTTAAGCAAATGATGTGCTGAATATAGTCTATAAAAACTAAACCTAATCTAGACACCCTAGTTTTAAATTTATAAACTAAGACTCTCTAAATGCTAGACCACTGTACGTAGTAAAGCCTAATGAAGTCCGAGTATCGAACCCACGAGACACTAGCGACGCTAACTAGACTCCGACTCGACTAATTAATTAAATGGTTTATTTGATTTGATTTGATTTTGGGGGTTTAACTAATTAATCTAAAGGAATTAACTAAGACGAACTAGACTACCTAGACACAGGCTGAAGGCTACTAAGGTGAAATCAAGGATGAGAAAGTACTACCCAAGTTTGGAATCCTATTCGTGACTATCGGTTTTCTCTGGGCATTGGTAACTATGATGGAACCAAGTTCTAATAATTTGATACTCTAAGACTAAAGGTAAGTTGGATCACCTCCCGGTCTCTCCAACAATACTAAAGTACCCAAAGACTAGATCTCCTCTCGGTCTCACTAATCACAATACACCCTAGAGTGCACGGGGTAACCTAAAAACACTTGACAAGACTTAGGAAAACAAATAATACTAGGGAACTTAGACAGATCTCCTCTCGGTCTCACTGCACCTAAATACTTAGCACCAAAGACAATCCCAACTATCTATCTCCTCTCGGTCTCAAGAATAGGTAGAACACTAAACTCCTCTAAATTATCAAACAAAGTTCCTATGGAATTCTAGCTAGGAAAACCATAAACTAGTTACAAACACACAGTAGGTAACCTACCATGCATCTATACATGAAAGACATTCACAAAGACACATGAGGAACGATTATAAGATAATAAATCAAAGTAAAGCATGCAAACACATCTAATCAAATATTATTAGGTCTTTTACTTTAATATTTGTTCCATCAATAAATTACCAAAACCGACAAATTACCAATTATCAATAAATATTCATCACAAACCCGGGTATATAAACTAATTAGCCAAGAATCATAGTCAAGAAAAAGAAACAAGTCTGAACCAAGTAGCAAAACATATTTAATAGTTTGTAAAACACAAAGTCTAACAAAACCAAAAAATAATAAATTACAAACCAAACCCGAATCTTGAATCGCGACTTTAAAACTTGAACCAATCACCTTCTTGTCTTCTCTATCTTTCGTCCCTTTCTCTGCCGTCAACAACCCCTAATTGCCGTCTGATGTTGTCTTATGTCCTCTCGAAAATTAATAGGCCTTTTTACGTCCAACTGTTATGTATATATTATATTCCTTTAGGGTTTCTTGTGTCAAAGCCCACAAAACAAACCAATAACAATTCCAATATGATGTTGTCGAAACAATTATGCATGGCTGGAGATCTTGACTTTGGCGGCCCACTATTGTTAATGTTCAAAGCCCATACTTCACACTTATATGATCACATGCTGTTGTCAAAATAATAGGCCAATCACCTTTTGATATTTTAAAAAATTCATTGGAACCCCCTAATATAATATAGAGATAGCGGGCTCGGTTCAATCAAGAAAAATAGCAGCAATTTTAATTTTTGTCACTGGCATTCTGCTCTGCCAAACTGGCTGGTCATTTAATTATTACTCTTTTCCGCTCTATTTGCACCAGGACCTGGCCCAACACAAAATAATGTAATATAATACTAAAAACTATATAAAATAAATAAAAACTATACATTAATTATACATTTTACACGGAGCAAATATGTATATTTTACCACACATCAGTAAACCTCAACCTATTGGTTGAGGTTGATCAGTTGTCGAGAACAAGGAGGGCAGCCGAAACCAATTTTGTGTCTTGTATCCGTCACCTTCAACCAGTGAATGCAAGATATCTTGGTTTGTTTTAATTACTTTTAGTGTTTCGGTTATATTTGTTCTTGAATCCACTTGTGTTTGATTTACGCACTTACACAAGTTTCTGTTTGATATCATTGAAAAATCCTCAAGGGTTTTACATTACCCTTCAAAGTGTGGTTGTTTATTTAAAAACATCATTCTTGAAGAATTTAGGTGTTTACAACTTGTAAAATACTTTTCTAAAAATTTTTCTTCTTGAGTTTTTCTTGTTAAATACATATTTCTACACTTGATTAACCACTAAAAATGTGGTTAGTTTCTTTAAGAACCAAGCTTATGTAAATCTTGGATTTTTAACTTGGTTTCTTGAAATATCATTCTTAAAATCATATGTTTACAAGACTTATATCACACTTTGATCATCACACTTCAAGAAAAACATTAAATCTTTCAATTTCATGCTTTACATAAGGATGATCTCTTGATCTTTAACATAATCACCCTCTCATCTTGCTAGATTATGTCTCTAATCACTATCTAGCAAGATCATATGTGTTTAACATCATAAACACAAATAATCAATCATCAAGAAGCATAATAACAGTTAACAACATAATTTCTTATGACTTTTAAGCTTATGTTTAAGTTTCATGTTCTTGATTCATGGTGTTCTTCAAGATTTGTTACTTGTGTCATTCATTAACCAACTAAATAAGATGTAAAATGGAGTGTAAATGATCTTACTACTAGCTCAAGGCTAGGGATGATTACAAGATGAAGATGAGGTGGTTAAAAGCACTTGCAAGAGGTCCTTCAAATTTCAATGCTTCCAAGCTTCCTAACTATGCTTCTTACACCTTAGGATATGCTTAGAATGGATGGAAGATGATTGAAAGTGGATGTGTAGGTTGGTGATGTATGGGCCAAGAATAAGAAGAGAAGAACGAGAAGGAGAGTAAGCTTGAAGTGTTAGAATGAGTAAATGTATGGTCTTGTGGTCCTTAAGTAGAAAACTTCCAACATTAAGTTAACTATTGGTTCTAATGTTTCAAAAGCATCCTACATATCATATATTTAATTCAAATAAAATCTTAGGTGGGACCCACATGTTTGTAACCGGTTATAGGGGGGGGGGGGGGGGGTATGGTTAGGATGTAAATACTTAGTTAGTTCATTTGGTTGGAAGTTAAGTGTAACGGTTAGGGTTATAGATGTTATAACTTTTTAGAGTGTGTTATGATGTTCGGTGACCATAACTAGCTTCGTAAAGCTAAAGCAATGCTTCTAGTGAAAATTTATTGTTTCGGGTAGTGTCCGGTTGTTCGGTTGGTTACCGGTTCTTTAAAGTGCTAAATTGCGCAGTTTAGTGTGCTTTATGTAGTCTATTATGACAGTTTCGATTCCCGACACTTAGGAAAGTAATCTGGACCATTAAATCACATTTCTGCAGTATATTTAGATGTTAAAAGCTGAATTTTTGCTGAATTTATTTATTTTCTGCAAAATTCTGTAGTTTTAGTGTGTTTCTGGCACTTTCTAGTACATATGTCATCACTAGGAAGGCAGTTTTGTAATCCCTACTTTCCTACACACTATTCTAATGTAACACTTGGTTCTGGGGCTTATGTGTCTTAATCAGCATGTCTGTCTAAGTACTGAACTCCTGTCAGTACTTTTAGTTTGTCTGATAACTGTGCTAACTTTGCTCAGTGCATTAATATAACTATATTGTGTTGCATGTAGTAATGATAAAAGTCTTGCAACATGAAATGCCATTGTATGTATATAACAGTAGTCAGAAATTCATTCGTCTTGTAAACTACATCATGCACAGTCATTAAAGCACAGATTACTGTTTAATTATTGTACGGAATGCATGGAAAAGTGCCAGTTGTCACATTCTCCCCCTGTTAAAAGAATTTCATCCTGAAATTTAAGCTATGCCATCGGTCGCATGGGAGTTGTGAATCAAATGTGGTCACTTAGGCTTATTTTGGTCTTCATGTTCCTAAGTAAACTGTGGGCCATGAATTCCAACGAACTCTAACAAATCAATTACGACTTGTCCGTGTTTTGTGCACTTCCAGTCTGCAACCTTAACATGTTCTTCTAAAGACTAGACACGTGGAATGTGTCGTGATCACTACTGAATTTCTCTAGAAGTTTCAGCTTGTGAGCAATGGTCCCGAACCCTTCCATGATCTCGAAAGGTCTAATAAACCGTGGGTCCAACCTCCCACACTTTCCAAATCATATCACGCCTTTCCAAGGCGAGACTTTCAATAATATCATCTCTCCAAACTCAAATTCCAACGGTTTCCGCCGCTTGCCGGCGTAGATTCTCTATATACCACATGTTTGACTTGATACGATCACGTATTTGAACAATCCTGTCTGTAGTTTCCTGAACCAACTTGGGGCCGGTAAATTGTTTATCTCCGGTCTCCGTCCAACACAACGGGGACCGACACTTACGTTTCATATAAAGTTTCACACAAGGCGGCCTAAACGGCGGTGTGATAAATATTATTGTAGGAAAACTCCACTAAGGGCAAGTGAGTATTCCAACTTTCCATTGAAGTTCATCACACATGCACGTAACATGCCCACCACTGTCTGTATCGTTCTTTTACTCTGGCCGTTCGTCTGAGGGTGAAATTCAATACTAAGGTTCAACCGTGACTCATACGCCTTCTGAAACGTCTACCATAGCATTGGCATAAATCGACCGTCTCGGTCGGACAAGATAGAAACATGCACTCCATATCGCGCCACAATCTGTCTAAGATAAATCTCTGCTAATTTCCTTGTGCTCACTTCCTAAGTGATCAGTAGGATATGTGCAGACCTGGTGAGTTGATCAATAATCACCCAAATCATATCATGACCTCTTCCGGTTCTTGGTAGCTTGTAACGAAATCCATTGAGATTCGTTCCCACTTCCACATGGGAATCTCAGGCTGTTGCAGTAGCCCTGATGGTTTTCTGGTATTCTGTCTTTACTTTGGCACAAGTAAAACAATTACCCACATATGTAGCTATATCAGCTTCCATTTTGGGCCACCCATACTAATCCTTCCAGTCTTGGTACATCTTGTCGAATCCAGGATGGATCGAGTACCTTGACCTATGAGCCTTGTCCCAAAATAAGCATATGTAAATTGTAATGAGTCGGAACCCCAAAGTCGTCCCATGGAGTATAAGGTTTCGTCTTCCTTAGTTAATAACTGCCCTTTCATTCTACGTAACGCTTCAGCTTGAAGGCTTTCTGGTTTGAGCACCTCTTGCTCAGCTTCACGAATCCGAGTAGCAGAATTTGTCTGTATGGCCATCTCTAAGGCTCGCACCCTTAGAAGCTTTGCACGATCCTTGCGGCTCAAGGCGTCTTATTACAACGCTTGCCTTGTTTAGGTGATACTTAATCTCACCATCATAACCATTTAGTAGCTCATTCCATCTTCGTTATCTCATATTTAAGTCCTTATGATCAAAGATGTGCTGCGAACTTTTGTGATCAGTAAAGATCGTGCAACGTTTTCCCATACAAGTAATGACGCTAAACCTTCAACGCGCAATTACTTCACCTAGTTCAAGGTCTCTTCTCATGATCCTTTAATCAAGGTGACGCGTACGTGATGACTTGGTCTCGTTGCATCAACGTGCAATTGAGACCTTGTCGAGAAGCGTCATAAGAACCACACTTCTATTGGTACTATCAGGTGAAGACAAGATAGGTATCGACTAGGTTAGGGTTGTTAGCGGTTGAGCAGTCCTTGAAAGGTTTTATAGGGGTCATCTGATACAGCCTACAATCCGCAAAAATTCTTAGTTGTGTCTTAGGGACTCCTTAGTTCTTGATTGCAGGGTCGACCTGAATCTCATTCCTATCCACCACGTACCCTAAGAATCTTACCTTGCGAATCCAAAGTTCGCACTTCGACATCCTGGCACATAACCATTCTTTCTCTAAGAGTCTCCATGATAAATTGCAGCTATTGCTCATGACCTTCCTTGGTCTTTGAGCATATAAGAATGCAATCAATAAATATAATCACGATCTTATCCAGGTACGGCTTACACACCCGATTCATGAGGTCCATGAATACAGCCGGTGCATTTGTTAACCCAAATAGCATGACAAGGAATCTCGTAATGCTCAAAGCGAGTCCTAAAGGTCTTTTTAGGGATACTTCCTTCTTGTACTCGCAGTTGAGGACTCCTGACCTTAAGTCGACCTTCGAGTAGTAACTAGAACCTTGTAATTGGTTGAACAAGTCATCAATCCTTGGCAAAGGATACCGGTCCTTGATATCCAATTCTCTGAAGTTGATGCAAAATGGAAACTGCCAACTTTCTTCTCGTGTCCTCAACTAGTGATACCCTGTCCTTAAGTCCTCCTTGGAATAGTAGCTGGGACCTTGCAGTTGGTCGACAAGTCATCGATTCTCGGTAAGGGGTACCGATTCTTTATGGTTAGTTGTCTATCTCCCTTTAACCTATGCGTAATACTTTTTCCACAATAATTCTTCTAAGTTCCTCTCAGACTAGGCTGTGTACGCGTGTAAAAACTGTCGTCCTACTTCCTAACGAATAACACTGGGGGCTTCCCACGATGAGAAGCTTGGCCTGGTAGATTTCCTCTGCCTAGCAGATCTTACAGTTGCATCGGAGGCTCCTGTATCTCGGAAGGAGCTAGTCGGTAAGGCGCTATTCGCCACGGGTGTCGCTCCCAGCACTAAGTCTATCCTAACTCCTCTTGTCGCTGTGCAGGTAACCCAGACAAGTCTTCAGGGAAGGCTTCTGGAAACTCCTCCACCACGGGGATGTCTTCAGGCTTTGGCTTCTTGGTCTCCTTAATGAAAACATGAACAAGGGAGGCTACGCAGCCTATCCGGAGGCGCTTCTACGTCTCTATGACCAATGCGAGACGTCGCAAATCCACCGCCTTATGGGGCCTAGTGCCCTTGCATCTATTGCAAGAAGGTTGTGTACTATAAATGTTTCATCAAGAGGGATGCGAATGGTTTTCCTTATGTCAAACAACTTCAGCTCTATCCTTGGATATCTAATCGAAGCTGACTACAATATCGTGACTTCCCAAGTCAACGGTAATAGAAGGTTCCGGCCTTCTAAGTTCCAAAATACCGTCTTTAATCGCCTCATATGCTTTAACTAACCTTCTATTTGCCAATTCTAAGGAATTCGGGGCGTCTATCCTACTTGAAACTTGGCCAAGTAGGTTCTTAATTCCTAAGGATACAAGGTTGAAGTCGGCTCCAATATCAATCAAAATGAATGCATAGTGTTGGTTAATAGGGAACGTACCTGCAACCGCATCTGGATCCTGGCGTGCTTCACGAACTCCGATCATGAAGACCCTTCCCCGCTTGGCTCTTCCTAGGGAAATCTTTCCTAAAGTGACCTACTTCACCACATTTGAAGCAACCTGGAACTCTACCATTATCTCTTCTGTCTTGGTTGCCTTCATCATTTCCTCCTTGTTTGGGATACTTCGCCCAACATGCATCCTTGCTGTGCCCTTCTTTTCCACACCTATCACACTTAGGCCTCAGACATCGACCTTCATGGTGAAACTTGCATTCCTCGTATCTCGGCTTAGTCCCCAAGTAAACCTTACCATCGGCCTTATTGGTGGCTCCATAAGCTCACATGCAACGAGGCGGGCTCACTTCCCTCTTTTTGTTTGCTTTATAACTGACGTGGGTGCCTATCTTTAGGTTCAAAGACCTTCTTTTGTTATTGCCCAAAGACTCCACATGAGTTTCTTTCTTGCTTGCCTCAGATCCCAAAAACTTTACCATACGCAGAGCTTCTTCAGTAAGTGTGACACTCAAATCGTTAGCCTCTGTGATGGTTGGAGGCTTTGAGGTAGTAACCATGCTCAGGATTTGAGGTGCAAGTCTCCAAATGAATTGCTCAATCCTCTTTAATTCCAGCTCGACTAAGTAGGGAATAACCCTAGACAAGTCGTGAAAGCGTTGGACGTACTCATAAATCTTCGCCTGTCCATTTTCAAATTCCAGAACTCAGTCTCAAGCTTCTGGATCTCGGCCCTGGCGCAGTATTTCTTCCACATCAATTCCTTGAGCTCGTCCCAACTCAGTGCATAAGCAGTAGCTTCACCAAGGGTCTGAACCTGAAGGTTCCACCAGGAGAGTGCGCCATCCAAAAACAACTCTGAGATATAGGTAACTCTATGCTCGGGCAAACATTTACTCATTCTCAGAACGGAGTCAGTCTTTTCTGCCCAACGAACAAAAGAAACGGCACCTCCTGTGCCATCAAAATTTAATGGCTTGCAATCCAGGAACTGTTTATAGATGCAACCAGTTGGAGGGTTACTCCCGGAAGTGCCACTGTTGTGTTTCGAGCGGAGGGCTTCATGCTGCGCTATAGCTTGGGAAATGCGCTCATTGAGTTCGGCCTTAGTTCTTGGTAACGTATTGGTGTCCGTGTCACGTCTGGGCGACATCTTCTTTTGGCAAAAAGGTATGGGGTAGGTTAGACAACATTCCATAATTGTCTATGAGGTGTATATCACCACAAGCAAACATGTAATCTCCTAATATCACATGCATGTATAATCAATAATGTATAAGTAAGAAAACAACCACTGTGCTTTCATATATGCTTGACAACTTGACTTATTGTTTGTAACGGGGAAAACAAAATGAACTCGAGGTTACACCACCTTGGTCATACAAGTTTCATAATATGAAAGTAGTAGTTATTTTCCTTCTACATTGGTTTTCTTAGTTCTTTAGCTTCCCAAAGACGGGTATACTTCCCAAGGGATGGGGGTTGTACATATAGTGGTGATAAAAAAGTGTAAATTTTCTGAATCTTTCCTGAGTGTTAGCCATCCTTACTTGCTTAGATATCGGTTCCCAAACGACTTGTACACGGGTAGAAGTGTCAGACACAAAGTAGGTAAATACAGGTTTCCTACTTTGTAAAGTGCTATAGCAACTGTCTAGGTATTGTTCTACTAGATGAAGGTGTGAACACTTAGAAATTTTTGGAGGGGTGGTGATCATTAGCTTGACCCGCAAAGTCCACCAGGTCACCCCGACTTTCCCTCGTTCAAAGCGGATGATCCACCAAAGAGGGGACACTACTGTCCTTACACCTCCGACATGGAAAGGACCATTGTGGTGGTCCATGCGCTAACATCCGTTATCGTTACGCGCGAATAGGCACGATGCTTAGAAGTAATAGGAATAAGAAGGATTCCTAGTAGTTGGAGGGGCACCTTCTAGATGAAACTTCATCTTCCTTGTCTGGACAAGAGTGTCGTCGATCTTGTTTCACAAAATCCATAGGGACCTCGTCCTGCTGATAAGGTTCTTATCCAAGGTTGCTGCCTCCACCTCGCCGTCACTACCTGTTAGTGCAGTAATGTCTATCGCCTCCGTCAATACGATTCGCAGCAAGAAACAGAAGAAATCAAGACATTATAGTGTTATATTTAGTAAAAGGCAAGGTGGCAATATTGTAATTAATGAGAAGTCTCATTAAACCCCTTGGCCTATAAATAGGAATATAGTGTCTTGTTTTAGAACTTTTGCCATTTTGAGAATTAGAGGAGCATAGAGCTAGAGAGAGAAAGTAGAGAGAGAAAGACAAAATGTGATTCGAGGTTCTTGTACGATTTCATATATTTCTATAGAATCACAAATTGAGTACGGTTCCTGTGTTTGGTCCACGCACGTGTACGGATTCTGCACGTCATACGTGTTGATACGCAATCGTTTCGGAGTCGAAAACCGGTCCTCACAAGTGGTATCAGAGCAAACATGATTAATTTCACAAGATTGAAAAACGGTTTTCAAACTGTCGAATATCAGTGTGTTGTAAATCATGGGGGTGCTTACTGCTTTACATGTTATATATTCTGCAAAACAGAGCATGAGAAGAAGAAAATGGATGGCGAGACAAAGCAATCTACATCGGTTTGTCAAATTTTCTTTAAATGTTTTGAATTTTAGGGGGAGTAAAAGTGTTGTCAGAAAATCCAAAAACATTAGAAAATTTGAAAAAGCCAAAAACATGATAAAATTCAAAAACGAGTTGTGTGTAAAAAGAGGAAATGATAGTACATCAGTAGACAATCACCATACGCTAAAGAAATGGAAAGTTAAATGTGATAAACAGTCTCACTGATAATATGCCTGTAGGTTTTTACACGCTTAGTAGATTATTTTCAAGATATAAACCTAAATATCAAATACTTGCTTATCTCGTGGGGAACATCTCTCGAATATATGGGTAACCCCCGAAATCTTGTTTGAGAGATTGCCTGATTCTGAGATACTAAGTCTTTAAACTGTTTGATATTTGGGGTATTATACCTTGTCTTCTGATATTGCGGAAGCAATGGCCTAGACCTCGTATAAAACTTTACGCGCTTTTAAAGCTTACCCTCTTCATAAAAAAATGAAAAATATCGAAAGATATGAATCAACTGCAGTTGAAGAAAAGATTCTCTAAAGGGAACACACCGAAAGTCGAGCCTTCATCTCTTTGACTGAACGGAAGTTCATACCTGAGCTCTCAAGGTCTCGCACTAACCTAGAGAACATATATCAAATTTGTATAATCACCTGTAAGACTGAATCTAGGGAATCTTGATACAGGAGTATATTCTGAGGTGGGACACACGAATAAGTTTAAGTCCTTAAAACACTAATCTGTATCTCGAATCTGTTGAACTTTGTGTGAAAATTTAAGTGGATCAGAATACTGACAATCTAAGTGAATAGTTTAGAACTTAAAGTGTCAAAAGCTCAACGGTATAAGTGATTTGTCATAAACCGATATGATCCTCTGACGCGAACTCAAACAAAAATATTGTCTGTAAATATTTCTTTACTGCTTTATGTTTTAGAAAAATACAGAAAGATTTTGATTCATCTTATTTTCGACAACTGATGTCTAAAAGCTGAGTTTCAAAATCTAAGTATGTTGATCGTGTTTCTGAAAATAAACAAATTCATTACTTTGAAACTTGTAGTTTAAAATAAAAAATAAAAAATAGTTTGTGATATCTCCAAGATCATTAATTTGGACTTGGATGATTAATTGTGAGGGATTTGGATTCTTAAATTGTGAAAATCTGCTGTAAAAAGCTAGGTTTCGATGTTGGATTCTTAATACTGCCAAATCTATAAAGATTGTTGATTGGGGAATAGAAACAAGTAATCCTGGATATATTCATATTATTATATTTTAGATCCAGGTTCTTAATTTAAAAGTTTTAAGAGCCAGGTCACGATTCCTGGACAATCGAAAAAGCTTTCACTGTTGCACATTTAAAAATAGTCTTTAAGAGCCAGGTTTTTATTCCTGGATATTCAAATGTTTTCACTTATAAATGTTTGAGAGTTGCAGATGATATTCCAGACTACGATCCCGATAGGCGAGTCTAAGGGGAGTCTGAAGACGAGCTCGACGCAAGGGGGAGCTTGTTTCCGGAAAGCCAGGTGTCGATCCCTAAAGCACGGAAGCTTGATGAAAGAGGGAGCCTGAAGGAAGAGTCTAATGAAAGGGGGAGCTGAAGCTCAAGACAAATCCACGGGGATTCTGTTTGAGCAAGAGGGAGTCTTTGTTTCTGAAGATGTGATAAAGCTTCAAGAAGACTCAAAGAGAGAGAGAGAGAGAGAAATACAAGACGCTACGAGATTGACTGCGGCAATATCCAAGGGGGAGTCAAGGGGGATTCTGTTAGTGCATATTTCGTACGTCTGCCACTAGGAGAATAGTTAGATAGAGCATGTGTTGAATATTGTATAGAATAGAGAAAGTTGGACAGGTTTTGATATTGTAAAGGTCCATCCGAACGGATGACCATCCGACCAGATGACCATCCGGTCGGATGGCAATTCGAACGGATGGACACATAGTGTTAGATGTCTATAAATAGGGGGTTAGGGCTCCCATTTGGACAAGCTTTTGGTTCCCAGAAGGGACATGCTGTCCAACTGGTCTCGTGGTGCTGAAATCGTTGAATAATCATTCGAGACCAGGCTGAAATTGACTGCTCTTTGTCGTATTATGTTTCTACTCCTTTCTTAGTTGTAATAAATGCACCGAACACGTCGGATTGGGACCAAAGCTCCGTCAGACTCCCCAGATCCTGGAGTCAGCAGTGGTATCAGAGCTACGGTACCGATTTTATCGATATAACAATCGGTTAAATCACCCAAAGCTCATCAATTTTGGGTTAAACGAGAGTTTTGAATTAAACAGAGAAAATCATGAAAATAAAGGTCAATTCACGGATGGATTTTGGAATTGAAGACACCATTCTGTTCGGAATTGATTCGCGCACAATCCTGTGAAGTTTCATCATGAAATTCCCTCAAATAAAGATTCTGGATTGAAAAAACATGATTCGGAGTGTTCTTGAGCTATTAGAACATATCCAATCAGATGGCAATCCGATCAGATGACCATCCGATCCATATCACTATCTTATTAAAGGTTTATATGCTTTCAATCGAATGGCAATCTGATCGGATGACCATACGATCTATGTCACTATGGGGTGTTTGGGAAGATCAGTTGTTTTCAATCGAACGACAATCTGATCGGATGGCCATCCGATCCATCACACCTTCTTCATCTTGCCCTTCGATCGAATGACAATCCGATCGGATGACCATCCGTCACATTCCATTTGACCAGATGATCAAATGCCTAAAAAAAGGCATTTTTTGATCGCAATGACGAGGAGAGTCTCCAGAAGAAATTTGGTGATTGACAATTTTTTTCGGGTTTTTAATGATCAAGCTGGGTTGTTCGAGGACACCGTCGGGGGCTTCAGTGTATAGATTTGATGATGCGATCATGGATTGTGGAAATTAATGGGGTAGTCATGATACTAGTGTAGAATGTTTACCATTCAGGGTATCTGACTATTTATGGGACAAATTGTAAAATCTGCAAAGACGAAAAACTGACAGTTGTGGCGAATATTGTGATATTCTAGTTTGGTCAAGTTTTTCGAAGAAGAGAATTAGAAACTGAATTCAGTTTGAGGGGGAATTCAGTGATAGAGACGTCAAAATTTGCAAAAATGAGGGGGAATAAAAATTTCACTGTCGTATGTTGAAATTCCGGCATTTTTGAAATTCATGACACTGCAACAATATTTGGGTAGTTTCGACTTCAGATTGTCAGGGGGAATGTGAATCTGATCATGAGTGTAAGCTTCCGAGATCAAGAGGATCCAAGGTGTTGATATCTGATCGTGGGCGAAAGCATCAGAGATGTGAGTGATTGTGGATGATAGCTTCTGAGTTCCGGATTATCCGAGGAGATGAATCTGATTGTGGATGAATGCTTCGGAGATCAGATTACTTTACCCGATGACTTGTTTTCTGATGAAGATTTGCTAATTGTGGAGAATATCGTTTACACGGATTTGTCATTCTTATGGTGCGTTAACATGGATCACGGTAAATGGTATATCAGACCTTCAGGGGGAATCACGGATTTGAAGTTTACCAGTGGAGTATTTAAAGTTTCTATCAATTGCCGGTTGAGTTTTTGTACATTCTTAGATCGAGCAGGCGGAATGCGAGATCGTGGTGCTTACAGGTCATATCAAAAACTGAGCTCGGATGCGGTTAAAGTTGAAACAGAGGATGCTGCATTGACTAGTTTCAAGTTGGTGATTGTTCGTGAAGGTTGCAGTTTAGAAAATCAGAGGAGAGTCGTAAACTGTGCAATAGACCTGCAGATTCATTCCAGGGGGAATTCGTGCTTTACTTTGGCAAAAGCAAACCCGAATCATCAATCGAGGGGGAACTTTGGATAGTCAGATTTAAAGATACCAGATTGAAGTTGCAGAAAAGTTGAAGATTACAGAATATTCAAACACGGCTCAAGGTTCTCAATGTTTTAAAGACGATTCGACAGTGACATCCGAGGGGGAATCTGTTAGTGCATATTTCGTACGTCTGCCACTGTGCGAATAGTTAGATAGAGCGTGTATTTAATATTGTATAGAATAGAGAAAGTTGGACATGTTTTGATATTGTAAAGGTCCATCCGGACGGATGACCACCCGGCCGGATGACCATCGGGTCAGATGGCAATCCGAATGGATGGACACATAGTGTGAGATGTCTATAAATAGGGGGTTAGGGCTCCCATTTGGACAAGCTTTTGGTTCCCAGAGGGGACATGCTGTCCAATTGGTCTCGTGGTGCTGTAATCGTTGAATAATCAATAGAGACCATATTGAAATCGACTGCTCGGTGTCGTATTCTGTTTCTACTCCTTTCTTAGTCGTAATAATCACACCGAACACGTCGTTTCGGGACCGAAGCTCCGTTAGACTCACCAGATCCTGGAATAAGCACTACCGTAGTCAGGCACCTTCACAATCGAGAGGGAAGAGCAGCCATCTTCTACGGAACCAGCTCAGGATCTCGATTGGTAATCACTCCAACCATGAGCTTTGCAATAAGCGTGAGGTCGATAGTCTCATCGTGCAAGTCAAGAACAACAGGAGGATTCAGAGTCGAAGGTATCTCGTTCACGTCAATAATTTTTCCGTACACTTATAGACACACACACACACACACACACACATATATATATATTAATGAATAAATATGTTACTTAGTATAAACAGGCAAATAAATGCATCAAGTCACATATAACTCTTGTTTTTCCTTTCAGGGGGGGGGGTCATTTTGTCTTTGGCAAGTCTATCTCTCGTAGACTATGCCTTAATTGGCACCTTAATTTGGGATATTCTC
Organism: Helianthus tuberosus; assembly: GCA_030545235.1. Classification (NCBI taxonomy): domain Eukaryota; kingdom Viridiplantae; phylum Streptophyta; class Magnoliopsida; order Asterales; family Asteraceae; genus Helianthus; species Helianthus tuberosus. The sequence continues at coordinate 88,908,197 of CM060438.1, read as the reverse complement.
CTCCCTACTAATGTCCTTGCCTTGTCTTTTTTTTGAAAAATGTTTGACTCATGTATCTTGGCGCTTTCGTGAATGCAATGAAAAACCTTTTTGTGAAAATGTTTTCGTGAGAGAGTCCTAGTGATTGTAGTCTAAACTCGAGAAGGAATCCTAGTTCACTACAATCGAAGCTCTGATACCAAACTGTCACACCCTGACTTTTGCAGAAGCGTATGATGTGTGACTTGTTCAATATCATTGCAATCAATCATAATAAACAACTATATGATCAAAACGGTGTTCATCCATTCATTATGTTTAAAATATTACAAACACCAGTCATTTAAGTTTCAAACAACACAACCTTTGACTAAGTTACAAACCAACAAAAGTGGATGACATCTAAACTTGGAATTTACTTCTAGAAACAACACCAGCGCCCAAGATCCAACTTGTTTCCTGAAATACATGTAATTTTGAAAACATCAACAAAAGTTGAGCGAGTTCATGCGTTTCGTATAAATACTGATAAACTTTTAAACGTTTGAGAGACTCCTTTGAAAACAGGTATGAAAAGCATCTATGAACAGATCAAATTAACGTTTTGCAAGGACATTAATGTATGTGAAGACATAGGGAGCACTCAATGTGAGTAGACTTATACCCTCGTCGAATTCCCTCGACTGTGTCAAATTCCCTTGACCGTATCAAATCACCTTGACTGTGTCAAATCACCCTTGACCGTTGTCGAATCACATCGACTAGGACACCAAAGCACTCAAGTGGTCACATAAGGACCATGAGTGGGGCTCGGCCATACCCGTTAGATCTAACCTTTATCCTTATTTCTTATGAGAGTTAATGGAATTTCAAACTCAACCTATGCTCACATGATCTAATAGTTCATTTCACAGCTAAATCATACCATTTAAACATATGTAACATGTATTCCACCCTCGAGAGTTATAAAACCGAAAACAGTTAAGAGAAAAGGGGGGCATGAACTCACAAGTTTGCGTCCTGCTATCTCATATACTCAAGGTCCTCCTATGAGTCGTACAACTACCTACACATGTGCCATGTTTTATTAGACGCTTAGGTCGTGTGACGGCTCTTTGTGTGGTACCCGCGAAAAATTCACAGCATTCACAGTCATCCTGATCTATCATCTCACTACTTTTGGGTTACTTATCAAATTTCGGGACGAAATTTCTTTCAAGTTGGGGATGATGTGACAACCCGGATCTTTAAGGTTAGCACTACTAGAAATTCCACAAACCTTTAGCGTGTGTCTCTGTGTTCATTGACCTATCTCGTGCACTATTAAATGTTTATGTGTGTATGCTTATAATTGGACACTCTCCACTAGAACCTCACAACACTATCACTTGTGCATACTAGACACTTCAAGGCCCAAGACCCTTAAGTCCAACCGGGCCCAAACCTACCCAATGTGTCACGCATATAGGCACTGGATGATACGTATTTTTCTAGTTGCAAACCTTGGCAAACCCTAAACTCCGTCATTCACTCTTGCGAACGACGTCAACAGTCGGATCATCATCATCCAAAACCTTTGTCCTCTCTTATATTCGGGTATGTCTAGCATTGTAATTGTAGATTAATTGGATGTGTTTGATCTCTTGAATGTGTTGCATGATTTATGGTTAACATGAAACTATTCTTTGGGATATACTTGTCAAAACATATATGTGAATTAATATGCATATGATAAGGATTATCCAGTTACATGATGAGATCATAAATCGATTAGATTAGGGAATGATAATATGCATCTGTTGGGATAACTGAAAGTGCCTGATCTGATTTGATTAGCGAAAATGAATGCATGAACTGTTATTTGATTCTTAGGGATATTATGTTGATTAATCCATGTCGAAACCATGATGACGAATAATGATCTGATCCTTGTGATGAATGTATGTATGATAAGTTTTGAATTATGTCCACGATGTGTTAGAAAACGATTAGGGTTCTAGGAACTGATTTGGATCTGTAACTGTTTTGGTTCGACTAAACATAGAGTTTTACCGTCATAATTGATCTCGACGAAACTTGGTGTTTCGTCACAACTTCATCTCGACGAAACTTAGTGTTTAGTCGGCCTACCTTTCATCGAAGCAATGATGTTTCGTCAAGATAGGTTTCATCGACAGGATCATGGTGAGCAGTGGTGGTGTTTCGTCACACACAAACCAACAAAAAGATTTGATGTTTCGTTGATAGGAAGGAACTTCATAAGTGGACTGTGGTTTAGATTTTTGCATGATAATAAAACACAAGGTTGCCACCTGTTAAATATGTCAGCGATGACTAAGGATACTAGGGATGTGAAGCTGTTTCATAAACCGACATATATATATATAGGACAAAGATCCGTTAGGAACCACCCCTTATTGCGAGAACCGCGAGAACCAGTGTGAACACAAACAGTAATTCCTAAAAAAATCTAAAAAACACCCAAATTTTTTTTTTATTTTTTTACTATTTTTTTTTGAAAAAAATCGCTATATTTTGTTAATAAAAAAAATAAAAAAAAATTTCAAAAAAAAAAAAATTTTTTTTTTTGAGTAACAGTTATCCATGCACATGTGCATATGTGTCGTTTCTTTGTCAAATTCCGTAATTCATTACAAATAATAGTCAATTGCACTTTCATTTACACTACTACGTGTAATACACTATTTTTTACATTACCAATGTTAGAAATGCACATGTGCATCTATATGTATCAACAGGAAATAAGGTGTTTTGGTACACTACTTACTCTTTCATCTATCATTCCATCCATAATACACAAGCATGCACATGTGCATTTTTGTCATTTCTTTGACAAATTCCGTAATTCATTACATATATTAGACAATTGCACTTTCATTTACACTACCATATGTAATACACTACTTTTTACATTACCAATATTAGAAATGCACATGTGCATTCATATGTATCAACATGAAATAAGGTGTTTTTGTACACCACTTTGAATACACTTTCCCTTTCATCTATCATACCATCCATAATACACTACCATTACCTCCTACCATCCATAATACAATACCATTACCTCCTACCATCCATAATACAATACCATTAACAATATTTTCACTTTATTACATGTATGTAAACACCATTTATACCATCCAATCAACATATTACATAAAAAATTGACAACTATAACCAAACCATCAACCACTAGATATAACTAACCAAAAAACATGTATATGGGTCTACTTCTCCATTCAAAATCACAAACTTTTTGTACCAAAACACGTTATATCATGGTTATACCTAATTATGCACATGTACATTTGGAATATTGGTAATGTAAAAAGTAGTGTATTACTAATGGTATTGTAAATTAAAGTGCAATTGTCTATTCCTGATAACGTATTACCGAATTTGTTGAAGTAATGATACATATGCACATGTGCATGGATAACTCTTACTCGAAAAAAAAAGTTTTTTTTTTTTTTTTTTTTTATGGGAACGAAATATAACGATTTTTTATTAAAAAATATTAAAAAAAATAAAAAAAAATTTTTGAGTGCTTTTTTGATTTTTTTTAGATTTTATTTTGTGTTCACATTGGTTCTCGCGGTTCTCGCAATAAGGGTGGTTCTCGCATGAACCTTACCCTATATATATATATATATATATATATATATATATATATAGTGAAGGGTTCAAATGAGAAGAAATTTTTTGTAAGAATAAAAAAGAAAAAAACTTCAACCAATAAAAATGCTTTATTTTACTTCATTTAATTTTTGTATTTAATATTGGTGTAAGGGTATATTGGTAAAATTAGATAAATCATTAATTGTTAGTCTTCCTTTTTAATAGCTAACTAAAATTAAATTTGTAACTTATTTTCAAAAAAATATATCTTTTCAAAGAAGAAAAAAATCAATTTAAGGTGTAGGATAAATTATGAGGTGTGTAGGATGAATTACGAGTTGTGTAGGATAAATTTCAATATGTGAAGGATAAATTTAAAAAACGTGTAGGATAAATTTTGATGTTTCTAGGCAAAAAATTTAGTGTGGAGGATGATAATATTTATGACTAATTAATTGGTCAAAAAGAATAATAAATGAGATGAGAGAAAACTATTTAATGTTTTACAATTGTACCCTTTGTTCTTTTTCTTCTCAATTTAATTTTCTTCTCAAATGAACCTTCCCCTATATATATATATATATATATATATATATATATATGTAGTTAATGGCGGCCCATGTGAGTGTGTGTTTGCAGTCTGAATCAAATCAAAACATGTGCATATTATTATAATGTTGTCGGAACAGTGGTTTAGTATTTCAAGTTTTGAATGTGATCATCATTATCAATAGCCTTTGACCATTAATAGTTTGCATGTATTGAAAATTGATCTGTGATATGTCGGCCATACAATATCTGTTGCAACGGTTAATGAGTTCATGTGAAATATGAATCGGTGATGTAAATGTGTATGCAACTTGAATACCAGTTATGTGATGACAATGAATAACTAATGTACATGTGTAATTGTAACGACTAGTCATATGTTATGTGTTTCTGGTACACCACTGGATTGATGGTGTATGTAATACTTGTGTGCTACATGTGTAATATGTATAAGGAATTTGTGATTAAGTGTTACGAAACTGACAGTTACTGGTAATCATATTAGGATCTGGTTGACCAACTGTAAACGTAAACAAGTAACTAATCTTACCGAGCAATCTAAGGTGAGTTCACTGCTCTTTTTCCAAGCATGCGTCCCGGGGAGGGACATCTAGTAAACGTTCCGGGGAGGAATGCTGGGTTATTGGGATGTTTGTTAATACTCGCATATCTATCACCTAAGTCCCATCTACCGATCGTTGCCGGGGAAGCAACGGGATATTAGTTAATAGCGCTATTTAGGTTTGGCAACCTCACACCACACCGGGGAGGTCGGGAGTGAACTAATGATCCCAGTCTTGACCATTGCTTTGATAGAGGCAATGGGGTTTGGGCAAAACAACTTTAAGCTATCAGCGGTAAACGAGTTATTACAACATGAAATCATCGAATCTGTGAAACGTTTTAATCTGGTAACTGGTATCTAAGCACGTTAACAAAACTTTGAACTCACCAGCGTCGTCTCTCACACTTGTCTGCATGCTTGCAAGTCTGTAGGTTTATATCTTGGAACTTGCTGTCTGGAAGGCTGGAATGGTCATGGGACAAGATACATGGTATCGTAATACAAGATTAATAGCTTACGTATGCGTGGTTTATGAAACATTTAACAACTGAGTTATGCTTCCGCTGTGTAAAATGAATTATATGTAACATTTTGTAACACTTTATATTAATGGATGAAAGTTTTATTTAAATATATTTATGAGTTCAATGTGATTGGTGGCTAAAGATCCTGGTACGTCACACGCCCTGCGGTGTTTCCGTAAGTGGTATTTTGGGGGTGTGACATAATCTCTTAAAAAGTCCGAAAGTGCAAAAATCATCAAAGGATACATCAAAGGCGAGTCAGATCCAAATGATTCATCTTGTCTATCTGTTTTTATTTTACTTTTATTTCTGCATTTTTAGTTTTTATTTTCATGTTTAAAACGTTTTCCCAAAAAAATTTAGATTGATTAGACGTTGAGGATAAACCGGTACTAAAAGCTCTTGTGTCCTTGGACGACCTTGGTATCTTACCAACGCTATACTACGCTCACGATGGGTGCACTTTCCCAAGTGTGTGTTTAGTGTTAGTAGAATATCGTGTTTTATAAATTTAAAACTTGATTAATATGTAAAATGGGCTTAAAATATCAAAAAAAAAACATATCACACCTTACACACACCAGCGAGCCGCCCTTCGACCATCATATAAATTGAGGTCTTGGCCTCATTTGTTTCTCGTTCAGAATTTATTTCTCTCTCAAATCTCTAGTAGGCAAATATTATCGGAAATAATACCCCCAAAACAGAAAGCTCTACCTCATTGTAAGTTTTATAACTACCAATCACGTATTTGTTACCCTACCCGATTGATCTAGGGCTCCGTAATGCATGTCAAGGCTCTGTCTGACTCAGTTCATTGGAGTTCTGTCTTGTGTTGTATGGCTAATGTGATTTGGGTTATCTTACTAACATGTGTGCATTGTTTAATCTTAATAGATAATAATCAGGAAGCAACAGGAAGCAACATGAAGCTATATATTTATCTAAATCTACAATGTGAGTACATTCTCTTTTTGTAAACCCTTTTTTGTGAGTATATTCTCTTTTTGTAAATCCTTTTTGTGAGTCATTCTCTTTTTCTACCAAACTGTTTTACCAAAACCTCAAATGTTTTCAATTATACTTAACAGTGATTGAGTCTATGTATTCTACAATTGTTGCCTGTATGTTGGGGTTTTGTATACATTACTTGTAATCCGTTACTATTGGATGACGACTTAGCCAATGAGTAATATGACCACAAGTCATGGATTTGAAAATACTGAATGAGTATATTGGTAGATATAAACATTGTAATCGCTCTCAATACTGTAAAGTTATAAAAGCTATTTTGATTAAACTGGGATGCACTCGCCAGTATTTCTTGCTGATAAAATCTTTTTAAAAATGTGTTTCAGGTAACTTAATGTGAAGCTAATAGAAGCCAGCTGGAGGGCACTGAAGGCTTAAAGAAGTGGCTATAAAAGTTTTCTAAATAAAAAGGAGAAATGTTTTCAATAATTAGGGTTTATCCCTATAAATGTATTGTAATGAAAACTTGGGTGTTATCCCAATTATTTATTATAAAAGTTTGGTGTTTAAACTCTGATAAATATTTCCTAACTACGGTCCTGATGTCTCATTTTTGCTGCCAAATTAATAAAAATCGATACCACCGGCTCTGTGACTCGCGGTGCCCGCTCCCGGGGTATGGTTCCGGGGCTGCGACAGAAGGTGGTATCAGAGCCAAAGCCACTCGTTTAAGCTACTGAGGTGTTATGCTAATACCTAAATTTTAATCAATTATTTTAGGAAATAAATTCATGCGATTCCGTGTAAATATGTATATTATTGTTTTGTGTTATTTGACAATTTGTTAGTTTACAGTATGAGTAAGCAAGATACATCCGACGCTTATCGTCAATTAGCTAGTTTCCCAAAAGATGAAGGAACCTCATCTCAGCCAACCCCCTCAGGATACTCTGCTAATACTGAGGAAATAATCTTTATCTTTAAGGCACAGTATGAGGAACAGTTCACTCCTAAAAAGAGAGGATGGTTTAGTAGAGGAGCGCACGAGAGGAAGAAAATGATAAAGAAATTACAACAACAGCGAGCTTTAGCAAAAGCAAATAGGGAAGTGAATACTCAAACCCAGGAAACCAATAGACCATTGTGGGAAGAGGAACTTGATAGGCAGTTAGCAGATTTTCACATGTTAGCCACTACAACAGCATACCTTAATCTGAACCAAATAGCTGAACCAGATCTGTGACCCTTAACAAATGGAGTTAGAACCAAACCAGGAGAACCAATTCCCAATCCCAGCATTCGACCCTTATGAGATCCCTAGGATCCCAACACCAATCCCTTTAGAGTATGATCCATGGTGTGATGATCATAGGTCATATCATGAATTATATCCTCACGAAGAACCAGTGCCAGCCCCACCAATGAGCCGAGAGAACTTCGCTCATGTGGCGAAAATCTAGTGGAAGAAGTAAATAGAATCCGTCAGATAGGAGAAAAACTCGTCTGGAAGTATGACGAGCGTGAGATGCAGTATTGGATGAACGACACCTAGAATAATATATACATATGTGTGTAATTTTGTACTTTGATAAGAATATATATATATATATAAAATATATAACTAACTAAAATAAATAGACTAGAATACCTATCGATGCATAATTATTAGTATGTTTAATTTTTGTAATTTGTAATCGATGCATATATATAGATATTTATAAAAAGAGTAAAGTCATTCGGCGTTTTTGATCAATCTGCTTGCGTGATTGTTTGTATTAAATCTTATTCTGTGATATTAATACCTGATAAATGTTTATAATTCAGATGGACAACAAAGTAAATCAGGAAAACCAGAATAACGATAATAACGGTAACCAAGTGAATAAAAGTGCCATCGAACACATAGTCGCACAAGGAATCAAAGATGCTATGCCATATATTATCAAGACTATTAAAGAAGCAGAAAATATTAATTCTGTAATTATAAGTAAACGTCAACCCACTGAACCAAATCATAGTGTGAAAGAAAATCACGGACCAATAAACCAAGCTCCAATTCCAAAAAGAAGAAGAACCATCTCTTATGGTTGTTCTTACAAAAAATTCTTGGCCTGCAAACCAATAGAATTCTCAGGCAATGAAGGAGCCATTTCAGCCTTGTGCTGGATAGAAAAGACAGAAGCAGTCACAAAAATATGTAAATGTGCAGATGAAGATAAAATTAAGTTTGCTTCTAATCTTTTTAAGAATGCAGCCTTAGAGTGGTGGAATACTATTCTCCAATCTAGAGGAAGTGACAGAGTTTATAATATGGAATGGACCAATTTTAAGGAGATAGTTGAAAGAAAATTCTGTCCTGCTCATGAAAAGGAACAAATTGCCAATAAGTTCCTAAATCATAAAATGATTGGAATAGACTGCAGTGAGTACACTACCATATTCTTTGAATATGCTAGGATAATACCAACTTTAGCCTCACTAGAACCAGTGTTGATCTCCTGTTACATCTGGGGATTAATTAGTGAGATCAGACACGTAGTTAAGGCAGCTAGGCCACAAACCATAGAAGAAGCAGTAGAACTAGCCAACACCACCCTGACTGGTGAATTGGTACGCACATAAGAGGAAAAGCAGATAAAGAACCTAGCTCAAAGGCTTACCCAAGAATTTCTCTACGGTAATTCCAACCGTGGAAAAGGTACTGGTTCTTCCTCTACACCCTATTGCAAGTATTGCAAAAGAAAGCACTCAGGAAGGTGCTCAATATACTACAACTTCAGCAAAATGTATGGACATAAGGAAGAAGACTACAGGAAGAAAACTAGCAATAGGCTATGCTTCAATTGTGGAAAAGCTGGTCATATTAAACCGAACTGTCTGAAACTAGCTCTAGCGACAACCAGCAAAGCTAAGGCAACTGAAGGACCTAAGAAGAACGCCAGAGCATTCGTTTTGACAACTGAAGAAGCCAAGACGATCCCGGATTTGATTGCCGGTACGTTTTTAGTTAATGATATTTTTGCCAAAGTATTATTTGACTCTAGTGCAAACCAAAGTTTTATCAATACTTCTTTCTACAAACTTCTCGACCAACCATTAACTAAACTTCAACAAGACTGTTTGGTGGAGACAACAAATGGAGAATCCATTAAGATATGTGAAATCCAGCAAGGAGAAAGGATTGGAATTCTAAACCATAACTTTACTGCCAACCTTTACCCAATGAATCTAGCGGGATTTGATGTTGTATTAGGAATGGATTGGTTGGTAGCCAATCATGCCAATATTTTATGTGATCAAAAGTCTGTGCAAGTAAGTACACCAAATGGTGAAAAGATCACAATTAAAGGAGACAAGCCAACCAGATCAACAAAATTCAACTTTGTGATGCAAACTACAAGTTGTGCAAGGAAATGAGGAATAGTGTATATGATTTCAGTAATCATTAACACTAAAGGAAAAGAGTTAAAAGATATTCACGTAGTATCTAAATTCTCAGACGTTTTTTCCAGAGGAGTTACCTGGGTTATCGCCAGATAGAGAGGTTGAATTTGGAATTCACCTCATACCAGGAACGACACCGATTGCCAAGGCACCATACCGATTAGCACTGACGGAGATGCAGGAGCTGAAGAAACAGTTGGATGAACTGCTCATAAAAGGTTTCATACAACCTTGTTCATCTCCATGGGGAGCACCAGTCTTGTTTGTCAACAAGAAGGATGGATCAATGTGTATGTGCATTGATAATCGGGAATTGGACAAGGTTACGATTAAAAATTGGTACCCACTACCGAAAATTGATGATCTGTTCGATCAACTTCAAGGAGCTTGATTCTTTTCTAAGATTGAATTACGCTCAGGATATCATCAATTGAAAGTACAGGAAGAGGACATTCCTAAAACTGCTTTCAAAACAAGGTATGGTCATTATGAATTTACAATCATGCCATTTGGTTTAACCAATGCCCAAGACGCATTTATGGACATGATGAACATGATATGTAAACCATACCTGGATAAATTCATAATTGTCTTTATAGATGATATTCTAATTTACTCTAAGAGTAAAGAGGAACATGCAGAGCATCTGCATAAGCTTTTGACATTATTGAGAAAAGAAAGGCTTTATGCTAAATTCTCAAAATGCGAATTCTGGTTACAAGAAGTGCAATTCCTTGGACATCTGGTTAATCATGAAGGAATTCATGTGGATCCCACAAAGATCGAGGCGATTACCAAATGGAAAATCCCTGAATCACCAACGGAAGTAAGGAGTTTTCTTGGACTGGCTGGATATTATAGACAGTTTATTCAAGATTTCTCTAGAATAGCCATTCCATCAACCAAACTGACCTGCAAATCAGTTAAGTTTGAATGGGGACCAAATCAGGAAGAAGCCATTAGGATTCTTGAACAAAGATTAATCAACCCACCCATACTCGCGTTACTAGAAGGAACAGAAGAGTTTATAGTCTATTGTGACGCATCTAAGTTATGATATGGATGTGTGTTGATGCAACGTCAAAAGGTTATAGCTTATGCCTCTAGACAACTTAAGAAACATGAAGAGAATTATACAACCCACGATCTAGAATTAGGAGTCATAATTTTTGCCCTTAAGATTTGGAGACACTATCTGTACGGTAGTAAGTTTGTCACGTTCACAGATCATAAGAGTTTAAGATATGTTTTCGGGCAAAAGAAGTTAAATATGAGACAGAGACATTGGATGGAAATTCTTCGTGACAATGATTGTGATATCCAGTATCATGCAGGAAAAGCTAATGTAGTAGCTGATGCTTTAAGTCGAAAGTATCATGAAAGGCCGAAATGAGTACGCTCTCTCAGACTAAATATGTAGATAGATTTAAATGAACAAATCAGAAAGCTACAGGAAACATCAATCAAGGATGATGCTGAAGGTTTAAAAGGAATGATTAAGGAATTAGAACAAGGAACAGATGGAATTTGGAGATTCCATAAGAAAAGGATTTGGATACCTAAACAAGGAAACCTACGCCACAGAATTTTGGAAGAAGCCTATAAATCTAAGTATAAGATACATCCTGGTAGTGATAAGATGTATCAAGACCAGTGTTGTAAAAGTCGCTAGGCGGTCCCTAGTCGGTCGACTAGGGAGTTGGGAGTAATCAGAGTACTCGGAGAGTACTCGGGGAGTACGCGGACATGGTAACTATAAAGAAAATTAATTGTTATATATTATATATATGTTAAAATAAGCATAATTCATGTCAACTGAGTATAATTTAAAATGAAACATATAAAAAGTTCAAATATTCTGAATACAAGTCCGACTAGTCTGAGTACAAGGTCGAGTAGTCTGAGTACAAGGTCGAGTAGTCCGAGTACAAGGCCGAGTAGGCCGATGTTGACCGATTTTGACTAGTTAAAAGTCAACAAACCACGTTGACCGCCTAGACCGACTAGGCCAACTTTTTCGGACTACGTTCGACTAGGCGCCGACTAGGCCGACTAGGCGCCGAGTTTGACCGAGTTTGACCGAGGCCGACTAATTGAGTCCGCCTAGGAGGAAGTCGCCTCGGAGGGGTTCCGAGGACCGAGTACTCGGCCTTGGAATCCGACTTTTACAACACTGATCAAGACTTAAGGAAGAATTTCTGGTGGATAGGAATGAAAAAGGATATAACAACCTATGTTGCTAAATGTCTAACCTGTTCACTGGTTAACGCTGAACATTAGAAACCCTCAGGGTTATTGCAACAATTAGAAATGCCAATATGGAAATGGGAATTGATAACAATGGACTTTGTTACCAAATTACCCAAGACACGAAAAGGTAATGATACAATCTGGGTGATTGTAGACATATTAACCAAATCTGCTCATTTCTTACCGATGAAGCAAACTTTCAGTATGGAACAATTAGCTAAGTTATATGTAAATGAAATAGTTTCATTACATGGAATTCCCTTATCTATTGTTTCTGATAGAGATAGCCGTTTTACTTCTCATTTTTGGACAAGTTTACAAAAAGCAATGGGAACCAAGTTAAATCTAAGCACAGCTTACCATCCTCAAATGGACGGACAAAGTGAAAGGACAATCCAGACCATGGAAGATATGCTTAGAGCCTATGTAATTGATTTTGGAGGAAATTGGGACAATCAAATACCATTAATAGAATTTTTCTACAATAACAGCTATCATTCCAGCATTAATGTTGCACCATTTGAAGCACTTTATGGACGAAAGTGCCGAACTCCAGTCTGTTGGGCAGAGATTGGAGAAAAGCAATTATCTGGACTAGAGATAGTGCAAGAAACAACGGACAAGATTATTCAAGTCAAGGAAAGGCTAAAAGCAGCACGAGATCGTCAAAAAAGTTATGCAAATAACAGACGAAAACAATTAGAATTTCAAGTTGGAGATAAGGTATTGTTAAAAGTTTCCCCATGGAAATGAGTGGTTAGATTCGTTAAAAGAGGAAAGCTAAGCCCCAGGTATGTTGGACCTTTTGAAATTATCAAAAGAATAGGACCAGTAGCTTATCAGCTACAACTACCAGAGGAAATGGCAGGAATACATGATGTCTTTCCTGTATGCAACCTTAAGAAATGCTTAGTAAACGAACCATTAGTGATACCTCTTCAGGACATAGAGGTAAATGAGAAACTTAGGTTTGTAGAGAAACCCATCCAGATTGAATATAGAAAGATCAAGAATCTTAAACACAAGAGATTAGTTATGATCAAAGTGAAATGGGATTATAAGAGAGGACCAGAATACACTTGGGAGCTCGAGTCAGAAATGCAACGGAAATATCCACACCTGTTCCAGTAGATCTCGAAGATGAGATTTAAAACAAGGTGGGGAGGATATAACAACCCTCCTAAAACACCCCCAACGCTCTTAATATATCTCGTATACTCTTAAACGGCCCTAAATAACATTAATATTTACAAAAATAAAATAAAAACAAATGAACAACGTCGCTCGCGGGGCGCGACCCCCTTGGGCTTGCGAGTCGCGGGGCGCGACTAGACTACGGCTGGCGAGCCCTCCGGCTGCCACGTGTCATGTTACGTGCGAGATCTACACCCCTAATTCACCAAAGCTAGACCCTAGCTTACCTAGCTCGCGGGCCGCGAAGGAGAGGGAGTGGGGGCTCGTGGGGCGCGAGCCACCCTTCGACCAATTGAGGTCTCGGCCTCATTTGTTTCTCGTTCAGAATTTCTTTCTCTCTCAAATCTCTAGTAGGCAAATATTATCAGGAATAATACCCCCTATAACGCGAAGCTCTACCTCGTTAAAAGTATTATAACCCATGATCATGTATTTGTTACCCTACACGATTGATCTAGGGCTCCGTAACGCATGTGATTTGGGTTATCTTACTAAAACGTGTGCATTGTTTAATCTTAATAGATAATAATCAGGAAGCAACAGGAAGCTATATATTTATCTAAGTCTACAATGTGAGTACATTCTCTTTTTGTAAACCCTTTTTTGTGAGTACATTCTCGTTTTGTAAATCATTTTTGTGAGTCATCCTCTTTTCTACCAAACTGTTTTACCAAAACCTCAAATGTTTTCACTTATACTTAACAGTGATTGGGTTGTGTATTCTACAATTGTTGCCGGTATGTTGGGGTTTTGTATACATTACTTGTAATCCTGTAACACCCCAAATCCCGAATGTTTATATTCGGCAAATGTTCTGATATGGTACATCAAGAAATAAATAAATATGCTATATAACCTAGTTAAGAATATAGTAGAAACAATTAAAGGATGAAAGTTGTGCCAAGTATAAATTAGTGGCAAACTTGAGGGACTAAAGTGGGGTAAAAATGAAAGTTTAATTTATATATGAAAAACACACACATAAACACACGATCGTGTGTTCTAGAAGAGCAGGAGCTCCATGAGAGCTCAAAACCCTACTTTCATCCATTCCATCAAATTGAAAGACTAAATGAAGCTTAAATTCATAACCTAGCATGGATAAGTGATCACCTGCACAAGGGGATCATAAGGTATGTCTTAAAAGTTAGATAGGTAATCTCGCACGAAGTGGGTTATGTTGTAATTCACGAATTTTAATGAAATTGAGCATTAATAGGTGTTAGAATCGCCATGTAGAACATGAATTATGTATGATTAAGCTTAAATTGATGTTAATAATAAAAATCAATTGTTGTGGTGAAGATGGTGACATGGGTATATCATCCATGTCCAAATTCTTGTTCAAAATTGATGTATTATGATATGTATGTTGGATTCTTGTTAGAGGAATTGAAAGAAATGTGATACTAATGTGTTTGATGTTTATGTATGAATGAATCATGCTGATTAGAAGAAGGAATTTGATGAATTATGTATGAGAATTGAAGAATATGGACTTGTTAGTTGTACACTATGCTTAGGCGGTAGTATACACACCAAATGTATGATGAAATTATGAGGAATTTGAGATTAGATCACTTGTAAGTGATTAACAAAGTAGTTGTGAAGTGGGTTTTGATGTTATGATGCAAATAATGATTATGCTTATGTTAATGATGTTTGAAATCTTATATGGGTGTAAATGTTTAAAGAAATCGGATAAGATTTAATAGATTAGCATGTTACGAGGTCGAATGGTGATTTTAATATAAGATCCGTGTGATGAAAAGGTCATGATGAATGATGAATAAGCTAACTATCTTGAGAAATGATATATGATAGTTTGATGTTTGATAAGCGGCATGGAAGCTTGGAAAAAGAAGCGGGTCAAACGGAACTTATGCACATGGGAAGTATATCTGGATGCAATGTAAGTAAGGCTTACACCCCTTTTTGTAGAATATATATTCCTCGTATAAATTAATAATATGACAAGCTAATATATGGAATATGAAGTTCCGACAAGTTTTGATACGGGTCGGAACACGTGTTTATGGCAAGAAACTATGTTTGATGGTTAAATAGGGGAAAAAGGGTATTATGGTAATTTTGGTTGCGAGTTAACGAAAGAATAAGTTACATGGATGGGATAATGGATAATTAAAATCCCACAAGGGTAAAATGGATATTAGATTCAACGGGTCAAATGGTGAAGATATCACCATTTGGCGATAATAACCTTTGAACTGTTTTGTCAAGCATTATGAATTCACAGAATGAATAGCGAAAGGAATTTCGTTGCTATTAACGGGAAATTTAGAGGATGAAGTATTAAAACGGGTCATAGCTTTGATCCGAGCTAGGTATGTGCGATTAGAGTTGTGGTTAAGTAGTGAGATTTGCCGAAGGCCTAAAGGTCCCAAATTTTGGTGGTCCGAATATTGGATTTTTACTCCTGTGATGGAAAATCAAATTACGATCACGTAGGAAGAAACGTGACCTAAATCGGATCAAGAATGAGCAAGTTATGCTCGTTTCCGTAAGGATTGGTTATGCTGGGAATATGCAGCAACCAGCTACGAAGTTTCTGTCAAAATGAGGTCGTCGCGCACGCGACAGGTATGTGTCCTTGGCGTCGCGCAGCGCGACAACTCTAGCGGCCCGCGAGAGTGGGTCTTTCTTCTGTTGCTCCCCGCCACAAGCCTTAAAATCAGCAAAATGGTGGCTGGGTGTTTATTTTCAGTACGAACCCTTTTAAACACGTTTTAAACAATTGTAAGCTATGTATAACCAATTTAATTTATGTTTTAGGAAACGTAGGTATGTGTGGAGGTAAGTTTGTATGTTCATACGTATGTAATCAAGTATACGAACATATATGAAGATATGTATATGGGTAGGCATGTACGAGTGTAGGGATGTTGCAAGTAGGGATGTATATATATATATATATGTATGTATAATGTTATGAATATATGTAATGATGTAGGTATGTGGGTATGTAGGCATGTGTGTATGTATGTAAGTAGTTATGTGAGAACGAATGCTTATTTATACAAGTATGTATGAAATTATGTATGCACGTATTCAATGCAATTGAGTTTTGACAATAATTATAGTGTGCCTTGTGAATGAAGAGTAATGCAGGTACGATAAGGAAGTCTCACCACATGTTGTATAATAAGATGGAAAGCTGGAATGTAAAGAGGATAACTGAATGAAAAGTAAACGAGAATGAATCTTGTATGTTATAATGTGTACTAATGTTATAAATTTTGTGGTGAGCGCAGGTAGTACGAGTCACGAAGGATCAATCAAGGAGTTGAGATCGAACACCGAGTCACAATATAGATTGTACGGGAACGTTGATGCATATAATGTAGAAAACCTAAGCTATGTTTTTACTTAGTGAATAAGTCGATTGATAAAGTTGTGTGAAAGAGTTATGTTAAAATGAAATTTTAAAGTAAGTCAAGGTACTTATAAAGAAAGAAATTTTATGGCATGAACTTCAACTACGACTTTTTGTCAAATACGTGTTAGGGTCTTACAAGTTGGTATCAGAGCCCTGGTTTGAGTGAATCAAGTACGAGAAGATAAATACGTGAACTCAAACCTGTGTGCTCTTGTGATAAGGAACCCGTACAATCCGAGACTCGATCAAGATCTAAGGGTAGAAGTAAAGGTAAGTATGTGCTTAAGTATGTATTTGAAGAAAACTGACAGTATGTTATGTGTAAGGTAAGCATAATTGCTGGGAAAGGATGATCCGTGAATGCAGACTAGGACCGGCATCAAGGCATGTGATAAGACAAATTGACCCCAGGTACGTAAATCTAACATGTGGGCGTATGTAATGGTATAATCTAGCAAGTGAAAGAAAAAAAAATTAATGAAATATAATAATGGAATGGTAATGAAGTTTTGAAAATATTACACGTGCCGAAACTTTTTTCTTCGGACATATGGTGGCGATCACACGAAGACACGAAACTAGTATGTGGACTGTGTATCTGACCAGTACACAAGAAACATATGACGTTCGTGAGACCGTGATAATTGTTAAAGGTATGTCCGTTTGAATTAGGTAGTAGGTGGAAGTGAGGGCGAAGAGAAATGTAAAACTTTCAGGAATGAAAGTATGAATGATATGTTAGAATCCGCGAGACGGATTCGAAGCATGAAAGGAATGAAAGTATGAATGATATGTGAGAATCCGCGAGACGGATTCGAAGCATGAAAGTATGAATGATATGTTAGAATCCGCGAGACGGATTCGAAGCATGAAGGGAATAAAGTATGAATGATATGTTAGAAACCGCGCGACGGGTTCGAAATATGATGAATGATAAGAATGAAAAGATTCGAATGTGTAAGTAATTATTGACTAAGCAAGTAAATATTCCTTACAAATCA
Organism: Helianthus tuberosus; assembly: GCA_030545235.1. Classification (NCBI taxonomy): domain Eukaryota; kingdom Viridiplantae; phylum Streptophyta; class Magnoliopsida; order Asterales; family Asteraceae; genus Helianthus; species Helianthus tuberosus. The sequence goes on along the minus strand of CM060438.1, from coordinate 88,890,680 downwards.
AATATTGTCCAAGTTATGTCTTAAACTTATATATATACATAAGTGAAAAAATGTGTATATATATATATATATACAAAAATGTTTGTATGCAAGAATGGTTAAAGAGACGAATGAGTCATGTAGGTCAAATGGTAATCGCCATTTAAACCCGATATATTTAATGTTATGATTTGTTAAGTTTTATACGTATAGGTGAGCATAATGTTTGGCATGCGAACCTAAATTCTGACGAAAGAAAGAAATTTCGAACATGTTATGTGTTAGATGTGTTAGTAATCAACTCTTAGGAGTCGTAATGAATGACGGGCTACGACCCGGACAATAATTTAAGTGTGATTGAGAATGGTAAGTCTTGGCAAGAATACTGAAATAATATAATGAATCTCTTGGCAACTAAGCATGAAAGGAAAGAAGTAAGAACGTGTACGTCAATACATCTACGATAACTAAGAAATGTCCGTTTGACCTCGAAAAGTCAAACTGCAAAGGTTGACAAAATAAGTAACCAGAATAAAAGCATTGCACGTAAGGGGTGAAATGTGGGATGTGTTATAGCATGTATGTAGGAAGATGTAAAAAAAGTATTATAGGTGGATAATCACCTAGTATAATGAATGTTTGAATGAAAGGTGCTAACTGGCGATTTTGTAGATGTTAATGGTAGAATTCTGAATATGATGAAACCAATTGAATTGGTGAAATAATATGCACGAGTGGAAGCCCATTACAAGGATGAATGAAAGCTGGCCTGGTACGGTTAGTACTTGTGAAGGAGCGGATCGCTCTGGTTTACGGATCGCTGAAGTATGAAATGAAATTGAGGTAAGTAACATGTTTTAACTCATGTTGGATGGATATGAAATAGTAAATTCAAAAAACGTCCTACGAGATGAATGATGGAATAGGTATGGTATGGTATGGAATGTTTAACTCTTAATAGTTGACGTAAGAAGAAAACTATGCCATTAAGAATTAAATCTTAAAAGTTTTGAGTGAAAATTTCGGGTATTGGTTAAACTCTCGTCTAATGAACTTGCATGACACGCTTGCTTATGCAAATTAAGTAATGCATGAAACGAGAGGAATAGTAATGTAGAATGAATGAGGTGAGTTGAAAGTAACGTAAGGGTATGTATAGTACAAATAACAATAGGAGATGTAGAATGATGTTAACTATGGAGTTAAGTACGTAGGTGTGATTATGAAATAGTAGTTTTGTTGTGATAACAAAACAAGACTTAAATGTTATACAGTGTGTGTAGAGAATGGAATCTTAAAGAATGAGATGAAGGTATTAAATATGTTATAAACGGATCATATGAATGTAAGCATTTTTATAAGTTTAAATAAATATGTATATTGACCTGTTACTAACAGGTCGAGGAAATGAAAAAGGTTTCGGGGACGAAACCTTATTTAAGGGGGTAGACTTGTAACACCCCAAAACCCGAATGTTTATATTCGGCAAATGTTCTGCTATGGTACATCAAGAAATAAATAACTAGGCTATTTAACCTAGTTAAGAATATAGTAGAAACAATTAAAGGATGAAAGTTGTGCCAAGTATAAATTAGTGGCAAACTTGAGGGACTAAAGTGGGGTAAAAATGGATGTTTAATTTATATATGAAAAACACACACATAAACACACGATCGTGTGTTCTAGAAGAGCAGGAGCTCCATGAGAGCTCAAAACCCTACTTTCATCCATTCCATCAAATTGAAAGACTAAATGAAGCTTAAATTCATAATCGAGCATGGATAAATGATCACCTTCACAAGGGGATCATAAAGTATGTCTTAAAAGTTAGATTGGTAATCTCGTACGAAGTGGGTTATGTTGTAATTCACGAATTTGTATGAAATTGATCATGAATAGGTGTTAGAATCGCCATGTAGAACATGAATTATGTATGATTTAGCTTAAATTGATGTTAATAATAAAAATCAATTGTTGTGGTGAAGATGGTGACATGGGTATATCATCCATGTCCAAATTCTTGTTCAAAATTGATGTATTATGATATGTATGACAGATTCTTGTTAGATGAATAGAAAGAAATGTGATACTAATATGTTTGATGTTTATGTATGAATGAATCATGCTGATTAGAAGAAGGAATTTGATGAATTATGTATGAGAAAGAAGAATATGCATGAGTTAGTTGTACACTATGCTTAGGAGGTACTATACACACCAAATGTATGATGAAATTATGAGGAATTTGAGATTAGATCACTTGTAAGTGATTAACAAAGTAGTTATGAAGTGGTTTTTGATGTTATGATGGAAATAAGGATTATGCTTATGTTAATGGTGTTTGAAATATTATATGGGTGTAAACGTTTAAAGAAATCAGAAATGATTTGATAGATTAGCATGTTACGAGGTCGAATGATGATTTTAATATAAGATCCGTGTGATGAAAAGGTCGTGATGAATGATGAATAAGCTAACTATATTGAGAAATGATATATGATAGTTTGATGCTTGATAAGCGGCATGGAAGCTTGGAAAAAGAAGCGGGTCAAACGGAACTTATGCACATGGGAAGCATATCTGGATGCAATGTAAGTAAGGCTTACACCCCTTTTTGTAGAATATATATTCCTCGTATAAATTAATAATATGATAAGCTAATATATGGAATATGAAGTTCCGACAAGTTTTGATATGGGTCGGAACACGTGTTTATGGCAAGAAACTATGTTTGATGGTTAAATAGGGGAAAAAGGGTATTATGGTAATTTTGGTTACGAGTTAACGAAAGAATAAGTTACATGGATGGGATAATGGATAATTAAAATCCCACAAGGGTAAAATGGATATTAGATTCAACGGGTCAAATGGTGAAGATATCACCATTTGGCGATATCGACTAATGAACTGTTTTGTCAAGCATTATGAATTCACAGAATGAATAGCAAAAGGAATTTCGTTGCTATTAACGGGAAATTTAGAGGATGAAGTATTAAAACGGGTCATAAATTTGATCCGAGCTAGGTATGTGCGATTAGAGTTGTGGTTAAGTAGTGAGATTTGGTTAAATATGCAATGAAGTCCTTGTTGTAAAGGACGGAACAAAGTTGACCAAAACGCCCTTGATAGGTATATCGGGTTAATGATCCTAAAAGTTGTCTGGAAATAAGTTAGTTGATTAGGTGAAATGTTTTGGACACAGTATGAAAGTGAGGAGAATGTTTTTGTTAGTCATAGACCTTAAAACTCGTAAATACCCTTAACATGTCAAATTAAGCTTTTGAGTGAAAATGGGTTAAGAGGATGCAAGACATCCGGAAATTTAATCTTTTATGTTAGACGACATTGAAATTTTTAAGTCCATATGAAGTTAAGGTCAAACAAACAGGTTATGTTGATAAATGTATGAACGGGTCAAAATTTGGTAAAAGGGTAATAATCCGAAGGCCTAAAGGTCCCAAATATTGGTGGTCCGAATATTGGATTTTTACTCCATGTTATGGAGAATCAAATTACGATCACGTAGGAAGCAACGTGACCTAAATCGGATCAAGAATGAGCAGGTTATGCTCATTTCCGTAAGGATTGGTTATGCTGGGAATATGCAGCAACCAGCTACGAAGTTTCTGTCAAAATGAGGCCGTCGCACCACACGACAGGTATGGGTCCTTGGCGTCGCGCAGCGCGATAACTCTAGCGGCCCACGAGAGTGGGTCTTTCTTCTGTCGCGCCCCGCGACAAGCCTTAAAATCAGCAAAATGGTGGCTGAGTGTTTATTTTCAGTTATGGACCCTTTTAAACACGTTTTAAACAATTGTAAGCTATGTATGACCAACTTAATTTATGTTTTAGGAAACGCAAGTATGCGTGGAGGTAAGTATTTATGATTATACGTATGTAATCACCTATACGCGGATGTATGAAGATATGTATATGGGTAGGCATGTACGAGTGTAGGGATGTTCCAAGTAGGGATGTATATATACATGTATGTATAATGTTATGAATGTATGTAATGATGTAGGTATGTGGGTATGTAGGCATGTGTGTATGTATGTAAGTAGTTATGTGAGAACGAATGCTTATTTATACAAGTATGTCTGAAATTATGTATGCATGTATTCAACGCAATAGAGTATTGACAATAATTATAGATTGCCTTGTGAATGAAGAGTAATGCAGGTACGATAAGGAAGTCTCACCGCGGGTTGTATAATCAGATGGAAAGCTGGAATGTAAAGAGGATAACGGAATGAAAAGTAAACGAGAATGAATCTTGTATGTTATAATGTGTACTAATGTTATTAATTTTGTGGTGAGCACAGGTAGTAAGAGTCACGAAGGATCAATCAAGGAGTTGAGATCGAAGACCGAGTCACAAGATAGAATGTACGGGAACGTTGATGCATATAATGTAGTAAACCTAAGCTATGTTTTTACTTAGTGCATAGGTCGATTGATAAAGTTGTGTGAAAGAGTTATGTTAAAATGAAATTTTAAAGTAAGTCAAGGTACTTATAAAGAAAGAAATTTTATGGCATGAACTTCCGCTGCGACTTTTTGTCAAATACGTGTTAGGGTCTTACAAATCCATTACTATTGGATGACGAGTTAGCCAATGAGTAACATGACCGCAAGTCATGGATTTGACAATACTGAATGAGTATATTGGTAGATATAAATATTGTAATCGCTCTCAATACTGTAAAGTTATAAAAGCTGTTTTGATTAAACTAGGATGCACTCGCTAGTATTTCTTGCTGATAAAATCTTTTTAAAAACGCAGTTTAGGTAACTTAATGTGAAGCTAATAGAAGCCAGCTGGAGAGCACTGAAGGCTTAAAGAAGTGGCTATAAAAGTTACCTAAATAAAAAAGAGAACTCTTTTCAATAATTAGGGTTTATCCCTATAAATGTATTGCAATGGAAACTTGGGTGTTATCCCAATTATTTATTATTAAAGTTTGGTGTTTAAACTCTTATAAATATTTCCTAACTATTGTCCTGATTGTCACACCCCAACCGATGGCGGAAACATCGGGATGAGACGAACAAATCGCTCAAAAGCATCATATCACTAATTGTGACAATATAGATTAAATCAAATTTCATAAATGCTAAAATGTCATACAAAATTCAAACATTGTATAAAAATAGTTCAAAACATTGTTTATTCTAGATGGGTTTCCAGGTTCATCCTAGCTTGTTTTCTTGATCACTTCGTCTATCAACCTGCAACATGTATTAAAATAACATCAACAAAAGTTTGCGAGTATACAAGTTTGATACATAGCATAGTAGAATAAAATGTTTAAATGTGCTCATATCCCACATGAACAACATAATACAAGTTACTAATATGCTGAAACGGTGTCACTATATGACAAACCCAATTTTCCAACGCAAACACCCCAAGACTCAAGGGCGATGCGTACTCCTATATCATAGGAGTTTAATAAGTATTAGAAGTCTAACAAGTCTCAGAAGTTTAATAAGTTTAGCCAGGTTAATCATTCCGCAATTAATTCTGCATTTCACTATTTTAATTTATTAATTAATTTAATTTATTTATTTTGAATGGCTAACGTTGCACACCATAGGGATTAAACCCCTAACCTCTCCTATCCTAAGCTCTATTTAACTAAATTATGTTTAAATCTTTAATATTATTTACTTAAATTATTAATTTATTTGGTTAACTAACCGAATATCGAATAAATTCCTGGTTTTTATAGGATTAGGATAATCTTTTGGTGTGAATAGTTTCCGAGTTTCGAGAATTAGAATCCATGTTCCATCGTTTCACGAGTTTTAATCTGTTTAACGTGTTTCAGTGATCGATCAATAAAGAATCAAGTACCCATGTATCAAATATCGTTCATACATTGCATACAAATATAACATGAATATGATTAAAGTAGTTTCGTTCTCATTATGATTTCAAGTCTCGGATTACAATTGAAACGAAATAAAATACAACGAGAGCACGTATCTAAGAATGGAAAGTACGGCATGACTTGCTAAATTACGAAAGTACAAAAACACGGAGCTTTACACTGATTTCTCATTTCCGATGCAAAATTAATAAACACCGATACCACAAACTCTGTGACTCGCGGCGCCCGCTCCCGGGGTAGGGGTCGGGGGCTACGACACAAAAGCAACTGGGATGTAGAGTGAGGTATTGGTTGATGAAAATCAAGCATTGATCAGGGTGTAAGAAGTAAGAACAGTTAGGCGATCTAGGGTTTCTAACACCACACAATCACCAAAAGGTCAAATCTGGTGTGGTTACATATCTAACCCCACAATAGAAATGATATTGAATAGTGTGTTAACTGTTAAAGGTCTTCCTAACTTCATGATGTGTTGAAGAAATGATACACAAGATTTCAAGGGTTTTTGAAACCCTATACATGGGGGGTGGTTAGGTGGTGTTGTGGGGTTGAGAGAGAGAGAGTTCAAAGAAAAATGTTTGTTTATGAGTTAATTGCCCGGATGGTCCCTGTGATTTATCATTTTTTCACCTTTAGTCCCCACCTTTTCAAAATAGCATGTATGCTCCCTGTGGTTTAATCTTTTATTACTCGGATAGTCCCCTGAGAAAGACGGGAAATTACTATATTACCCTTACTTCTAATTGTGAGTCCCAAAACTTCAATCGGATATCACAAAACACTAATCAATGCTTCTTCTTGAGAACAATGCGTACCGCTCATGGTTATGTTCACATTCGATGCAAAATCGTATGGACCTTGAAATTATTGGGGGGGGGGGGCATGTTTAGTAGTTGCCCGAATCCCAGCATATTCGGGTCAATATCTTGGTAATTGTAGGATAGTAAAGGTTGGGTGGTGTTCGGGAGATATAAATTTGGGTTTCTAGGCCGAGATGGAAGACCGAAAGAAGGGCAGAATGGATGCTTGACGTTTTTTTTATAAAAAGAAAGGAATATGTTTAAAAGAATGAAAAAAAGGTATATAAATATGGAGTTGGGGTGGGGTTTTAATAGGTAAAAAGGATTTTAAATAAATGAAAATTATTTTTTATTACCGTTATGTAATGGTCAAAAATCTCAAACCTATCAAAACTTTCGGCGTTTTCATGGCCACGCCCAAACCATAAGATCACAAATTTTCTTATCTTTCGTTCGAATATATTCGAGCATATTTTTTTAAACATAAAAAAAGATTTAACGTGTCATATCTTTTTCAATACTACTATTATAGTATTGCCCATATGCAATACTATTTAGCCTTAGAGTTAGGTTTTGGTTTTAGTTTAGCTTTGGGTTATGTTTTTGGGAGGTTTATATTTCGGGTTTAGTTTTTATGAGGTGGCGGTGGAGGGTTAGTTTTTTTTTTTTTTTTTTTTTTTTTTTTTTTTTGGGGGGGGGGGGGGGGGGGTTAACTTTTTTGGGGGTGGGTGTGGGGGATTTAGGTTTTTGGGGGTGGGGTGAGGGTAGGGGGTTTAGGTTTGAGGTTTTTCGTAGCGTCGCACATGTGTAATACTAATTTATTTATGTTTAAAAAAAGTTATTTGTGTCTTAAAAATGCTAGATTTGCAGGCAAAAAAATGTTTAAAAAATTGGTGCGTTTTTTAGGAGTTTTTGAGTTCTCACAATAAAAGAAGTTTTCATTAAACCCTCCCATATATATATATATATATATATATATATAGAGAGAGAGAGAGAGAGAGAGAGAGAAAGTGTGTGTATATAAAATACAATAGTGCTTACCGTGCGTTGCGTATGCGAGCAGGAGATTGAGACGCGTGTCACTCTTTATTTTTTTATAACGTGCATGATTATGTATATAACATGTGTAATTAGGGTTTTGAACAACCCATGCTTAATTAAGGTTTTGAACAACCCATGCGTAATTTTCATCTTTGGTGGCATGCGACTTTTTATTTTTTTATATAACGTGCTTAATTATGTGCGTAATTATGTGCATAATTATGCATTGGAACATGCGTAGTTATGAAAATAACGTGAATGATTACGGTTTAACCCAGCCTATGCATAATTATGCAATAACGTGTGTAATTATGCTTTATATCGTGCGCAATTATGTCAAGTTGATTACCATTGTGCCAATGCATTCAATTGAAGGCCTAGGGTACGTCAATCTTGTGGCTGAGAACTTTATTTGAAATCAACTTGTAGATATTTTAGTCAAGCTTAGCGGAGCCAACTCAATTTTAACTTCAAGACAAGATATAAGTTAGTTGTTGGCACGCTCTAATAAAAGTTTGATACGCTAGTTCCTTTAGAAATGTTTAGAGTTTATCATTACAGTCAAGAGGGACTGTGAAATCCTTAGTTGAAGGAAGAACTTCATACCAATGAAACATATTTTCTAGGAGAAATTATTTCAACTTCATCCAATTAGGTTGAAAGGCACTCAGTAGCTTAACTCCTCACAAGTACTCACGCCACCAATGGCAGATCTAGAAGAAAAATCTAGGGGTATCGCAATACATACACAGGGGTATCCGATACATGATAAAACAAAGAGAAATAACTTTGCACTACGCCAAGAAAGTTGAGGAATATCCCATGCACCCCATGCCATACATATCTGCCCATACACATCACCATCCAATAATAGCAACCACATTTCCAACGTATTCAACATAATCCAACCCAAACAATTTAATTTGTTAAAATTAGATAAACTAATCAAATAAATAAAAACAGTTTTTCATCAATTTAAAAATGTTAGTTCTTGGGGTGCTTGAATAGTGAAATGTACCGGTGTAGTTTAAGTTGGCATATTTTACATAGGTGGAGGTCGAGGGTAGTATAGTGGATATTGTATAGGTTTGATTGAAAATGGTTAGTTTTGGCTTGCTTGAACCATCGGATTTCACAGTTTCTCACTTTAAGGATGCTGGTTTATTACGGCCCCCTTCGTTTGAATAGTGTTTTTAGAAGTGTAAAAGTATAATAGTAGAAGCGAAATGGGAGAAAGTGTAAATAATGTGTAATTTAAATGTGTACTTATAGTGTAAAAAGGATCGTAATAAATTTATTTTGTTTTAATTAAAGCCCCAGGGATATAAAACCATCGGCACCGGTCAGGGGCGAATCTACCTTGATGTAAGGGGTAGCCTCCGCTACCGCTTGGCCGGAAATTTTTTTACGTTTTTAGTGTAAATTTTGGAAAAATTTGACGTTTTTTCGATTTCGTTACCGCTTATTTATAAAACGTTCCCGCTTGGTCGGAATCCTAGATCCGCCACTGGCACCGGTCACTATTTTGGCTCCACTCTCCGGGTTGTAGAACTTGCAAAACAACCCCCTACCCAAACTCGCTAGGTTTGTGGCAGTGTAGCCAATACAACTCAACCCACTTGCCACCGAGCAGTAACACCCCTTTACCTTTATGAATCCAAGCTAAATCTTTTAGTTATGCATTTGTGATGACAACAAAATATGGTGCATAAGCCAAATAAAATATCAAGTGTGAAGTGCTAAATTAGATTTTGGAAGGAGCCAGTTTAAATTTGTTACATCGATCTTTTACACGGGTTGAATGGGTTGATACCATAATCGACCGACCCAATATATGTATTTCAAGAGTACTCAATTAACTAGTTTATGATTCAACCGATAATCCTGTTATAATAACAAGTTTACTACTGATGTATTTATTTGATTAAAGTAAAACCATGTGTATTTAAGGCCATTATTTAAAAGTAAAAAAGTTCACTCACACGTTAGATCCGACACAAGATAGACAAATATCCACAAGAAGGCAAATCTTTACTTACTGTTAAAAGAGACTTTGCGCTGACATCGGAAAAGCTTATGTGTCAAACACTAAGCTATGTCAACTCGGATTTTCTTACGTCAGCATTACCAAAAAAAGGGTAATGCACGGTACCCCTGACCGCGGAGGGGATACATCATAAATATAACTTCGTTTATTTAAAAATATTACTTTATTTATTTTAAATACATCAATTATTTAAGGGTCCTAATAATTCCACATGGTAAGATCTTATTCTAACATGGTGTATACGGGGCCGTATACACCATGTTAGAATAAGATTTTAGTGTGGTCTCATATATATTATACATATTATACGATGATGTTATACAGGTCGTATATAATTATACGGCCCGTATACAATGAATTTCGTTTATTTTATTGTTTTATTACTATTTGACGCGACGTATTATTCCTCGATTCACGTGCGAGTGGACGTAAGATTCTCTGATTCGATGTTATGTCACTACTAGAAAACTAGGCAATAGCAACCAAAATTTGCTACCATAAAAAAAACGGTAGCAAACTAGCTAGCGATTTCCACCTAAATCTAATGTAAGCGTAATCATAGAAAATTACTATGATATCGTGACTAAATGGTCACAAATTTTGCGACCTGTATATTTTCCATAGAAAATTTGTGAGAGATATAAAACTACGTGAGAATTGCCACCGTTCTTAGCCGTAGCAATAATG